>CAKXYN010000007.1:21388750-22777500 GCA_935064755.1 Tragelaphus eurycerus | reverse complement strand
CTGTATAAGCCTCTGTGTTCTCCAACCATTTAAGCAGAGGTTATCAAGCTTGTTTTGACCTGGCTGGCATATTGGTTTACACTGCTCAGGGAGCCTTTATTTGTGAAGATTTTTATTGTAATTATAACAACAAAAATAGTGGCCACTGTTGAGCACTTACTATGTTCCAGGTACTGTATTACATCCTTTCCATTCACTATTGCAGTGAATCCTCCCAACAGTCATATGAGGAATGTATTATTATCCCTGTTTTGGAGATGATGAAACAGACTTGAAGAGCTCAAGGTACTTTCCCAGGTTCCTGCAGTTAGAGGTCAAGCTGGGTGCAGGGTGGGTTGTGGGCTTATCCACGCTGATGAGCTCTGGTGCTCAGCGCCGCTGCTCTGCAGTCCGGAACCACCGTGAAGAGCAACTCGGCCTCAGAGCTGGCTCCAAATAATCTGGAAACAGGGAAAAGTAGGCAGAGAGGAACTAAGGTTGGAAATAGAAAAAAAGGCATCAAACTGTGTTTGGATATTCTGGTTCTGAAGAGCTTGCTTTCGGTGTTACTTTTTCATGCATTTCAGTGTGATTAGCATTTTGGCCATTTTTATCAGTTGGATTTTAAAAGTGACAAAAAAAAACAAGACGACTTGAGACCATGCTGTGTTATCCTCTCTAGCCTTCAGTCAGGGGTAACTAGACAGGAAAGGCCGATCCTCACTAAGCCAGTGTCAGGGATTGGCAGGAAAAATCAGTGCGAAAAATCCACCCAAGGGCTGCAACCCAGGACATGGGCCTCTTCTCTATCACTACAGAACTGTGGGCATCAGTGATCTATTACAACAGTATTTCCTGAGAGCCTGGCCTTGACCTCCAAGGCGTCTCTGAGTGGGGTTTGTGGGAGCCACATTTTTTTTTGGCGGGGGGAGCCATGCTTTGTGGCTTGTAGGATCTTAGTTCCCCAACCAGGCATTGAACCTAGACCCTTGGGAGTGAGAATGTGGAGCCCTAACCACTGGACAACCAGGGAATTCTCAAGGGAACCGCTCCTGATTTATCATAGTTGGTTCATGTCCTGGCCAACTCAGCCTGGTATGACAGAATAACCCAGACTGGGTGGCTTAAACAACAGAGATCTATTTTCACAATTCTGAAGGCTGGGAACTCCGAGATCAAGCAGATTCTGTGTCTGATGGAGGCCTGCTCCCTGCTCAGTAGACAGCCAGCTGCCTTCTTGTATTCTCACATGGCAGACACAGAGAGAGAGGGGTCAGCTCTCTAATGTCTCTTCTTATAAGGGCACCATTCCAGTCATGAGGGCCCCACCCTTGTGACCTCGTTACCTCCCAAAGGCCCCACCTCCTAGTACCATCTCCAATGCATGAAAGTGAAAAGTGAAAGTGAAGTCGCTCAGTCGTGTCTGACTCTTAGTGACCTCATGGACTGCAGCCTACCAGGCTCCTCCGCCCATGGGATTCTCCAGGCAAGAGTACTGGAGTGGGTTGCCATTGCCTTCTCCACAAACCCACTTAGGAGGCCCTGAAACCAGGCAAGGCCAGGAGAGGGAGCTCCCTGTGGGCTGGGCTGGCTCCCAAGGTCGCGGTCGGGGCGCACGGCTGTCCTCTTCGTTTCCGACACACTGTCCTTGTGGCCCGAGCCAGCCACTTCAGAAACGTTTGCTGCTGGCCACATGGAAGCCACAGTCTGGGAAAAAATCATGAGCCACTAGGCACCTGTGCAGGGGGTTATGAATGGGAGCAAGTCAGCAAGGCTGGGGAATCCAGTCAGTGGTTAAGTAGTGGCTTTAAACACATTCTGCACGAGGGAGGGGTTGGGATGGAAGGAAGGGCCTTGTGGTCCCTGAGAGGACCCTGAAGACTCCAGGGAAGAGCCTGGGAGCAGGAAGACATGTATTCCAAGCAGAAATACATCCACACGATCGATTCTTCTTCTGTGTTCACACAGCACATTAAAGCAAATGATCTCCTTGTTTTTTGGAGGCAGGGGTGGAGAGAGCAACAAGTACACCTCTAAAGGCCAAATCTTGGGAAAGCTCTAACTTTGCAAGTGTTCCTTGGCACAGTGCTTTGTGGGGTTCGTGTGCTGCCCTTGGGGGCCTGAGCTGTCAAAGCAGCCCTGGACTGTGGGTCCCGGAAAGCTATGCCCCCACCATCTGATCTGCTGCTGAGACATTGCAGTGAGTGAAGTGACTATGTGAGGAGGTGATTTTAAAAACATAGGCAGGAACTTCCCTGAAGGGCCAGTGGTTAAGAATCCACACTTCCATTGTAGCAGAGCACGGGTTCAACCCCTGGTTTGGGAATTAAGATCCCACATGCCCTGAAGAGCAGCCAAAAAGAAAAAAACAGCTGAAGCAGTGTTCCCAGCACACACATTTAGTTATCGCACCCGTATTGGAGATGAGGAGGTGGAGGGTGTGTGGAGCGATATTTAAAAACATTATTTCTATTTTCAACACACTAGTGATAGTGGTTAAGAGTGATGTAGTTTGATTGGTGGTGGGGTCTGTGATGCTGGGAAAGGGAGGCTGAGCAAAGAAGCGTCAGATGTGGGCACAGTTCTGGAATGTTCCTGGATGCATAAGCTAGAGACATAATGTCCTGTAGGAATAGCAGTGACAAGCATAGATCTAGCCCTCAATGCTCTGAGCCCAACCAGCCAAGTGGGAAACAGTGTGGGTGCTGGGTGGCAGACACAGGGCAGAGCCCAGGGAGGCCCCTGATGGAGCCAGGTGGGCTGATATTTTGGGTGATCAAGGCCCATCAGTACTGCAGCTCTTTAGCCAAGGCTGTGAGGGCTGGAGGTCTTCATGGACAAGTCAGGGTCTATCACAAGTTGGTGCCCCTTGAGAGTAACGCTGCACCTTAAAATCACTGTTTTTTTAAAAATGTATTTATTTTTGGCTGCACTGGGTCTTCATTGCTGGGTGCAGGCTTTCTCTAGTTGCAGCGAGCATGGGGCTACTCTCTAGCTGCGGTGCGTGAGCTTCTCACAGTGGTGGCTTCTCTGTTGCAGAGCAGGGGCTCTAGGGCCGTCGGCTTTAGTGGTTACGATGCATGGGCTTCGTTGCCCCGTGGCAGGTGGTATCTTCCCAGACAAGGGATCGAACCCATGTCCCCTGCTTTGGCAGGTGGATTCTTAACCACTGGACCACCAGGGAAGTCCAATGCTGCACTTTAAAGGCCTCCTGCCTCATCCCCAGGAGCATCCTCATGCCAGTAGCATCCCAACCTGATTGTTGAAGAAGACTGTCACATGTGGTGGCTCCCTGCAATTGCTTTGTTGGGCTTGGCACCGCATGTAATGATCTGATGTTGATTTGTCCTGAGGAATCATACCTCAAGTCAAAACAGAGACTCGGGTGCAGGATGTCAAGGAGTTGGAACCATCAGGCACAAACACTACTCACCCTAAATGAGGTTCAGGCCTTTATCTCCTTCACTGAACTCAGGGGTCCCTTTGGGCCGGCACAGGGGTAGGGGTGGAAGGCACACCCACCTGTCTGGGAGCAGCTCTCCCTTACTGCTTTGGCCACCACTCAGTCTCAGCCACTGTGTCCAGGGGGCATCCATTGGCAGAGATCTCATTCTCCACCTTCCTCAAAGGCAGGAGCCCCTTATGGTCAGACACGGCAGACTGTATCCTGCTGAGGCCACATCAGGGAGATGTTGTCAGCACTCGTGTGGTCTGGCAGTTGGTACTGGATGCCAACTGGGGAGCCTGGGCACCCTGGCCTCCCCTCACAGTCCTCTGGTTTACAGGGGTATCTGCCACATGGATTTCATGTGAGACATTACATGATTGTCTGTATACGTTCTTTGCAAGTTGCCACAACTTACCAATGTATTCCTTGCTTTTTCTGTACTGTCCAAAACATGTTTATGACTTTGGCATACAGCAGATGTTTATCTCCTTTAGAAGAGGTAGCCATATATTTATTGGTAATGGGATAAGCATGTTTACAATTCCAAGTGATTTTTTGAGGAAAACATGTTTACAAGCAAAGGAATGGTTTTGGTGGAAAAGCTTATCAGTTTTAAACACAGCATACGGGTGTTCATTCATGCTGGTTAGAATATATGATGAGGCATCATTCACAAAAAATCATTTCGCATACCTCAGAGTGGACAGCAGATTATCTATTGTTTGCCTCAATATATATTTAGATTTGTTTGCATTTTCTAGTACACCTGGTTTCTCATCCTGGAAGCAGGGTAGTGCTGTGTTCACTGGGAGCCGTTTCATTGAAAAAAGCAGTACCCAAAATACCTAGGAGAACAGTGGTGAGATGATGTATTGGGTACTGGCACTTTGGGTCTAGATTTTCTGGATATTGTGCTCCATGAGGTGCATGGAGCTCCGTTGTGCTCCATGAGGTAAGATGTTCTTTCTTGCTCACAGCTGTGTTCCCAATCCTGAGAACAGAGTCTAGCATGTAAAAGGTGCTTAATACACATTTGTGGGATGAGTGAATGAATGAATGAATGAAAGGGAAAATGACTTTTAACATGTACCCCCCCAAAAAAAAACCCAAAGAATTCAAAATACTATACAGATGTTAATTTTCACTCAGAACTTCTTCCAGATGAGAAAGAGTAGTATTTGAGCCATTATATAAATAGGAACAAAGAAATACTTCAACAGCTTTGCCCTTGTTTCCCAGGTGGATCCTGAGTAAAGTGGGGTCTCTTCTCATCCTGGGCACCACGGGACTGGACCACGTGGCAAGTGGGGAAGCCGTGAACTGCTGCCTGCATGCCAGAAGCAGCTTCCTGTCCCAGTCCTGGGTCTCTGCGTCCTGCCTTCCATTTTGGTGGAAGTCAGTCTCCCTCGTGCACCCACCAGGCCTGTAGCTTAACTGATTCTGTCCAGGGGGAGGGGCTTGTGATGACCACGGATGGATGTCTGATTTCCAGACTCAAGAGTTAACAGGGAGGGACTTTGCTGGTATAAGCCTAGTGGTTAAGAGTTTACCTTCCAGTGCAGGAGGTTGTGGGTTTGATCCCTGTTTGCGGGGGACATGTCTTAGGGCCAAAAAAAACCAAACCATAAAACAGAAGCAATATTGTAAATAATTCAATAAAGACTTTTAAAATGGTCCACATTAAAAAAAAAAAAAAGCCTCTTAAAAGAGAGTCAATGGAGCCTGGACTCAGAAGTAAGGACCGACCAAGTAGTACTGGGCTTCTTTGTCAGACAGACGCAGGGCCTGTCGGCCACAGGGATGGGGCAGGAGCTGAGGCCCTGTGGGTGGATGTTGCACCCTGTGGCCCCTCATGGTGAGTCCATAAACAGGATCACGGCCATGGACCTCTTAACTCTGCCATGATGCTGCCCACTAAGTCACCCAGGGCCAGTTTTCAACATCCTTACACCTTCAGTTTCCTGATCTGTAAGGTGGCAATAATAAACTCATCTGACAGTCGTGAGTATATAAATGAAGTAAAGCATATGAAAATAGTTTGCAAATCATGAAGCTCTAGAAAATATATTCTTGTTTTCAGTTAGATTGTTTTTTTTTTTTAAATGAGAGCTGACTTTTATTGGCTAAGTGGCATGCTAAGCCTTTTATAAACATGATCTCATTTACTCTTCATAACCATCCTGTTAAGTAAATGTTCCTCATGGTCATTTTAATAGGATAAAAATATAAAGAAAACCCCAAATATCTGTGGTTCCACTCATCTAGTCTGATAAGTAGAATAGTTTGTGGTTATTTCGGTTTTCTTTCTATCCTTTGGGATGCCAGGGACAGTGAGGTGAGGGAGAAGGGCTTGGGAAAGGTGCGCGTGTACCAGGGCAGTGCCCAGGTCTGCACTCTGGCCACTGACTTTCAGGGCAGTTGGGGTTGGGGCACAGGGGCTAGAGGCCAGCTGGGGTATAAAAAGAGAAAACAGTGGTTCCCATTTTGAGCCCAGGCACTCAGCTAAGAGTCTTATCCAGTTCTCATTAATCCTCATGGCGCCCGGGTGTCAGCTATGGATCCTATTGCATAGATCAGAGATGGAGGCACACAGATGTGATTTGCCCTAAAATACTTCAAGAAAGCATCAGGCCCAGATGCAATGCTTGGTGGACTAACTCCAGGCCCTGGAAGCCCCTTGGTCTTCCAAGAAGAGTGAGAGTTTTGCCACTTGTCTGCTGAAATTTCCCTCTTTCTGAGGGAGGTCCAGCCTAAAGGGATTTGTCCCCAGGTAAAAGGAAAGAGCATGTCTTTAACACTATTGGTGGACTGCTATTCTCTCAGCAGCCAATTAGATGCAAATGTTGCTGGTTCCAAACAGGAAAATGAGTATGTCAAGGCTGTATATTGTCACCCTGCTTATTTAACTTATATGCAGAGTACATCATGAGAAACACTGGGCTGGAGGAAGCACAAGCTGGAATCAAGATTGTGGGGAGAAATATCAATAACCTCAAGTATGCAAATGACACCACCCTTATGGCAGAAAGCGAAGAACAACTAAAGAGCCTCTTGATGAAAGTGAAAGAGGAGAGTGAAAAAGTTGGCTTAAAGCTTAACATTCAGAAAATGAAGATCATGGCATCCGGTCCCATCACTTCCTGGCAAATAGATGGGGAAACAGTGGAAACAGCGGCTGACTTTATTTTTTTGGGCTCCAAGATCACTGCAGATGGTGACTGAAGCCATGAAATTAAAAGACGCTTACTTCTTGGAAGGAAGGTTATGACCAATCTAGACAGCGTATTAAAAAGCAGAGACATTACTTTGTCAACAAAGGTCTGTGTAGTCAAGGTTGTGGTTTTTCCAGTAGTCATGTATGGATGTGAGAGTTGGACTATAAAGACAGCTGAGCACTGAAGAATTGATGCTTTTGATCTGTGGTGTTGGAGAAGACTCTGGAGAGTCCATTGGACTGCAAGGAGATCCAACCAGTCCATCCTAAAGGAGATCAGTCCTGGGTGTTCATCGGAAGGACTGATGTTGAAGCTGAAACTCCAATACTTGGGGCATCTGATGTGAAGAGCTGACTCATTTGAAAAGACCATGATGCTGGGAAAGATTGAGGGCAGGAGGAGAAGGGGATGACAGAGGATAAGATGGTTGGATGGCATCACCGACTCAATGGACATGGGTTTGGGTGGATTCCGGGAGTTGGTGATGGACAAGGAGGCTTGGCATGCTGTGGTTCATGGGGTCACAAAGAGTCGGACACGACTGAGCAACTGAACTGAACTGAGCATACAAATGATGAAAGAAGTACATTTGTAAGACTTCCCTGGTGGTCCAGTTGTTCAGACTCTGCACTTCCAATGCAGAGGGGTGCAGGTTTGATCCCTTATCAGGGAAGTAAGGTCCATAATAAAGGACAGAAATGGTATGGACCTAACAGAAGATATTAAGAAGAGGTGGCAAGAATACACAGAAGAACTATACGAAAAAGATCTTCATGACCCAGATAACCACGATGGTGTGATCACTGACTTAAAGCCAGACATCCTGGAATGTGAAATCAAGTGGGCCTTAGGAAGCATCACCACAAACAAAGCTAGTGGAAGTGATGGAATTCCAGTGGAGCTATTCCAAATCCTGAAAGATGACGCTGTGAAAGTGCTGCACTCAATATGCCAGCAAATTTGGAAAACTCAGCAATGGCCACATGACTGGAAAAGGTCAGTTTTCATTCCAGTCCCAAAGAAAGGCAATGCCAAAGAAAGCTCAAACTACCGCACAATTGTACTCATCTCACACGCTAGTAAAGTAATACTCAAAATTCTCCAAGCCAGGCTTCAGCAATATGTGAACCATGAACTTCCAGATGTTCAAGCTGGTTTTAGAAAAGGCAGAGGAACCAGAGGTCAAATTGCTGACATCCACTGGATCATCGAAAAAGCAAGAGAGTTCAAGAAAAGCATCTACTTGTGCTTTATTGACTATGCCAAAGCCTTTGACTGTGTGGATCACAACAAACTGTGGAAAATTCTTCAAGACATGGGAATACCAGACCACCTGACCTACCTCCTGAGAAATCTATATGCAGGTCAAGAAGCAACAGTTAGAACTGGACATGGAACAACAGACTGGTTCCAAATAGGAAAAGGAGTACATCAAGGCTGTATATTGTCACCCTGCTTATTGAACTTATATGCAGAGTACATCATGTGAAATGCTGGGCTGGATGAAGCACAAGCTGGAATCAAGATTGCCGGGAGAAATATCAATAACCTCAGATAAGCAGATGACACCACCCTTATGGCAGAAAGCGAAGAACAACTAAAGAGCCTCTTGATGAAAGTGAAGGAGGAGAGTGAAAAAGTTGGCTTAAAGCTCAACATTCAGAAAATGAAGATCATGGCATCTGGTCCCATCACTTCATGGCAAATAGATGGGGAAAAATGGAAACAGTGGCTGACTTTATTTTTCTGGGCTCCAAAATCACTGCAGATGGTGACTGCAGCCATGAAATTAAAAGACACTTGCTCCTTGGAAGAAAAGCTATGACCAATCTAGACAGCATATTGAAAAGCAGAGACATTACGTTGCCAACAAAGGTCCATCTAGTCAAAGCTGTGGTTTTTCCAGTGGTCATGTGTGGATGTAAGAGTTGGACTATAAAGAAAGCTGAGCGCCAAAGAATTGATGGTTTTGAACTGTGTTGTTGGAGAAGACTCTTGAGAGTCCCTTGGACTGCAAGGAGATCCAACCAGTCCATTCTGAAGGAGATTAGCCCTGGGTGTTCATTGGAAGGAATGATGCTGAAGCTGAAACTCCAATACTTTGGCCACCTGATGGAAGAACCGACTCATTTGAAAAGACCCTGATCCTGGGAATGACTGAAGGCGGGAGAAGGGGATGACAGAGGATGACATGGTTGGATGGCATCACTGACATGAGGGACATGCGTTTGAGCAAGCTCCAGGAATTGGTGATGGACAGGGAAGCCTGGCATGCTGCAGTCCATGGGGTTGCAAAGAGTCAGACACGACTGAGCAACTGAACTGAACTGAAAGTCCCTCAGGCCGTGTGGTGCAGCCAGAGGGGGAAAATAGAATACATTTGCTCACTTGTATGCTGTGCCTGCCAGGGAGTGCTGTTTGTGGGGTTGTATGAGTTAGGGTACTTTTGACCACAAGGGGGTAGATTTTAGGTTTGAGAACTGAGTGAACCCCCAGGGCAGGTGCAGGGCCCTGGGCTATGGGGCCAGTGGCCTTGGTCGTTCTTTCTCTCATTTTACCCCAGCCCCATAAGTTAAAAAGGACAGGCAGTCCTGCAAGATGCCTTACAGGGCTGGCTGCTGGAGAAGGCAGTCAACTGCACAGATACTTTGGAAAGAGGGGTGTGAAATACAGTTGCTGGAATAGGCAAGCCCTGAATTCTGATCGTGGACAAGTTACTCACCTTGGAAAGCCTTAGTTTCCTCCATCTG
The DNA here is from genome assembly GCA_935064755.1 of Tragelaphus eurycerus. Lineage (NCBI taxonomy): Eukaryota > Metazoa > Chordata > Mammalia > Artiodactyla > Bovidae > Tragelaphus > Tragelaphus eurycerus. The sequence goes on along the minus strand of CAKXYN010000007.1, from coordinate 22,768,108 downwards.
TAGAGCAGGAATGATATTACCTGCCTCTCAGATGGATGGGGAGAAGGAATGGGGGACTACTTGAAGTCATGTATATCTAGTGCCTAGCACAGAGAATGTGCTCAAAAAGGACTAGTCATAGTAATAGTTATTATTGTAATTATAAAATTATACTTGTACACTGTATAATATGTAACAATATCAATAATTAGTATATATTATAATAATTACATATGATCACAATAATTATATATAATTATACTATATATGGACTTCCCTGGTAGCTCAGCAGGTAAAGAATCCACCTGCAATGCAGGAGACCCCAGTTCGATTCCTGGGTCAAGAATATCCCCTGAAGAAGGGATAGACTACCCAGTCCAGTATTCTTGGACTTCCCTCGTGGCTCAGGTGGTAAAGAATCTGCCTGCAAGGTGGGAGACCTGGGTTTGATCCCTGGGTTTGGGAAGATTCCTTGGAGGAGGGCATGGCGACCCACTCCAGTATTCTTACCTGGAGAATCCCCATGGACAGAGTAACTGGGTGGGTTACAGACCACGGGGCTGCAAAGAGTTGGGCAGGACTGAGCAACTAAGCACACACACCCATGCTATATATAGGTATTATATTATATATAGTATGTACATAATTATATATAATATTATAGAATATATGTAATATACATTGTATAACATATTTAGTAGAAATTATATTATGTTTAATATTAAATATGTATTATATCTTATTATGTAACAGTATATAATAATAGTAATAGTTTTGAGATATGGACAGATCATCAGTCTACCCTTCCTCCATGTGCATGTGACCACCCACACTGAGTTAGCTTCCTAGGGTTCGTGTGACAAAGTACCACAAATTGGGTGGTTTATAACCACAGAAATATTGTCTCCCAGTTCTGGAGACCAGAAGCTGGAAAGTCAAGCAGTCAGTGGCTTTGGCTCCTCTGAGGGGATCTGCAGAAGAACCTGGCTTCCTGCTGCTCTCCAGCCTCTGGGGACTGGCAACAGTCTTCGGCCTTCCCTGGCCTGTGGACACATCACTGTGATCTCTGTCACCACACGGCTTTCTCATAAACAGACCGGTCATGCTGGTTTCAGGGCTTCCCCTAACTGAGTGGGGGCCTCATCTGAACTTGATTACGTCTCCAGGACCCTATTTCCAAAGGTTGCCTTCACAGGCACCTTTGATTAGCATGACTTCTGCGTCCTTTTAGGGCACATAATTCATCCCTTAAGACCCACCTCTTTATGCTGGAGAGTCTTTCCTTTTCCGTTCATTCTTCTCAGCCCTTATCCTCTGTCAAGGAGTTAGTTTTGTAATTCTTTCAGATGCTCAGGTGAGTTCATTTCTGTGGCTGGACTGACAGGTCTTGAGACAGAAACATTCCAGGTAGAAAGGGGTGCACTGTCTTATCCACGGCTTTCACTTCATTGTGAAGGAATGCGATCACTGATTCAACAAGTGCATTCTGAGGTCCTACTCTGTGCAACTAACCGCCTGGGATTTGGGCTGAAAATGAATGTGACCTTTGGAGATAGCACGGTGCGGAGTGCGGGAGTGAGCAGTGAATTAAACACAGTCCTGTCCACACAGGGATTCACAATCTTGTGGGAAGATAGAACATGCTGCTAAGTCGCTTCAGTTGTGTCCGATTCTCTGCGACCCCATAGCCAGCAGCCCACCAGGCTCCCCTGTCCCTGGGATTCTCCAGGCAAGAACACTGGAGTGGGTTGCCATTTCCTTCTCCAGTGCATGAAAGTGAAAAGTGAAAGTGAAGTCGCTCAGTCGTGTCTGACTCCTAGCGACCCCATGGACTGCAGCCTACCAGGCTCCTCTGCCCATGGGATTTCCCAGGCAAGAGTACTAGAGTAGGGTGCCATCGCCTTCTCCTAAGATAGAACATAAATAGATTGAAAAGCAAAATAATTATTATTATGGGATGGAAAGTAAAGGGCACAGTGAGAGCATGAACTGGGGCTGTGTCGAAGGGTGACTGGATTCACACAGCTGATGGGAATCAAGGCTCCATCTCCTGCCTCCTGAGTCTTTTTTTTTTTTTTTTGGCTGTGCTGTCGTTGTTGCCGTGCGGGCTTTCTCTAGTTGTGGAGGCTACTCTCTAGTTGCGGTGCTCGGGCTTATCTTGTCGTGGAGCACAGGGTCTAGATATGCGGGCTCAGGATTTGCAGCTCGTGGGCGTGGCAGTTGCGGTGCATGGGCTTAGTTTCTCCGCAGCATGAGGGGTCTTCCCGGACCAAGGATCGAACCTGTGTCCCCTGCATTGACAGGTGGATTCTTAACGGCTGGACCACCAGGCAAGTCCTGACTCCCGAGCCTTAGGTCCTGCCTGTGATAGGGTAAGGAAGAGAGTATTTAAACAACACCCCACCCCCTACCCCCAGCTAAGTTGCCATCAGGTACTTGCAGAGGCCATACCTTCCTGGACCTGTGACCATGGCCTTAGGAAAAATTACCAGCTGAATAGCCGTGATATTAATACTAGATTGTGGGCTGCTCCTCACTGGTGCTAGCCAAGGGCCTTAAGTAGCAGCAGCGGCATCCTGTCTTTAGCGTCAGTGGTGCACGGTTATTCTGAGTCTAGATGAACCTGTTGGGGGGTGGGTCGAGGACAAAAGGAAGAAAGAGGCCAGAGGTCGGCTTGATCTCTCTGGGTAACCATGACACAGGCCCCAAAACACACATCCAACTGCGTGCTTGTCTTTCCTGCCTTGCTTCTAAAGCACATTTTCACAGTGCATTGGAGAAATTCTTCCTGGTGAGTTCTCCCACAGAACTCAGCAGGAAGCTGGAACAACATGCATTCTGGGTGCGTTGTAGATTTAATTAATTTGCCTGAGAATACTTCAATTGCTTTCTCTCTCATATGAATGAAATCCACATGATTTCCAATCAGTTTCTATGGTTTTTCTTGCTCTGTTCAGGTACATTAATTAGCTTGTCAGTTCATTATGGATATTGCTTTTTCCCTTCCTTCAAAGTTGAGCCCATATTAATTTAGTTTTGGTTTCCACAGTGTTTAAAAATAGACGAAAAATTATTTTGAGTAGCATATAATCAGGCCTGTAGGTATTTAAGGGGTTTGTCACAGGCATCCAGATTTTCATTGCTTTTCTCTTTTCCTGGGCTGGAGATGTGACTATAATCTCTTGTCTTACCTTGCAGCAAGGTGAATCAGTCTCAGTTTTCTCTATAAATATTTAGTGTCACTTAAAAATCCATGGCTCTTGACCTGCCACGCAGTCCCCTGCTCTGGAAACCATCAAGACTGTCCTTAGGGTAGGCCTCAGTAAATATATCTTCAGGAAGAGGAAGATTAGTTGTGCCTTTTTAATTTAGTGTTGAAAAGCATGGAAACCACAGGCTCCCTCATCCTAAGACACTGGGGGCCATCATTCGACGCTGTTCCAAAAAGCCGATGTTTTCAATCCAAGTGCCTTCCTCCAGGCTGCTCAGCCACAGTCCGGGTGACAGCAGTGGGTACATGACTCACTCGGGCAGCGGTGGCGGCCCTGTGTCTCTGGTTCTTCACCTTGTGTTACTCTCAGGACAGCAGTGCTCAGACATGGCCATACTTTTGGATTGCTTGGGGGAAAACTGGAGAAAATCCAGGTGCCTGGGCCCCATCCAGCCCAAGTGAATCAGAATCTGAGTAGAGCCTGGTATTTTTTTTTTAATCTTTTATTTTATATTGGGGTATAGCCGATTAACGATGTTGTGATAGTTTTAGGTGAACAGTGAAGGGACTCATACACGTATCCATTCATATACATATAATACTCATATCCATTCACATACATATGTGCATACATATACATGTATCCATTCATATACATATACATATGTTCATTCTCCCACAAATCCTAGAGCCTGGTATTTTTTTGTTGTTGTTTATTTATTACTTACTTGGCTGCACTGGGTTTTAGCTGTGGCATGTGGCATCTTCAGGATCTTTATTTGTGGCTTGGTTGGTGGGGGGGCCGTCTATTTCCCTGACCAGGGACTGAACCCAGACCCCCTGCATTGGAAGTGCAGTCTTAGCCACTAGATCACCAGGGTAGTCCCAAACCTGGTATTTTTAATACCTAATGGACAGCCAGGTTTGACGGGCACTGATTGTTTGCAGGCATGGTAGGAACTGGGTGATAAGCACTAAATTGTGCCACCCCAAAAAGGTACATTGACGTTCTAGAGCCCTAATTCCTTAGAATGTGACTTTATTTGGAGATAGGGTTTTTGCAGAAGCGGTCAAGTAAAGATGAGGCTGTTCAGATGGACCCTAATCCTGCCCTTTTAAAAAGGGGAAACAGGGACAGCACACAGGGACAGAGTCAAGGGGCAATGAAGGCGGAAACCATGCTGATGCCTCTATAAGCCCTGGAATGCCGAGCGTAGCTGGCAAACCTGCAGAACTGGGGTGGGAGGCGTGAAACAGACTTTGCCTCACAGTCCTCAGGAGAAACCAACCCTGCCTACACCTTGATCTTTTGGCCTCCTGAATTGTGAGATACTAAATTTCTGTTCTCAGCCACCAGTAGGTGGTACTTTGTGACAGCAGCCTCAGGCATCCAGAGCAGGGGCTTGTGATCCTACACGTGGAGGTAGCCCTTGGCTTCTGGGAGTTCCAGTTCATCTTTAAATGTGTCTGAACCAGGCGGCATCTCTCATAGACCCCCTCCTCCAGCCCAGGGCGGCATCTAAGGGCTACGAGGACAGGCTTCAAAGGCCCACCCCCACGAATCATGTCTGCTCAGGCTCACTCAGTCTTGTCCACTCTCTGCCAATCTTGTTTTGCCTCTGGCAAAACACTCCTGAGGAGGTGATACTTTGCTTCTTTCTGGGATCCCTGCTCTGACTGCTGACACCAGTGACCCTTTGGCTGGTCCTCCCTCTACTCACTTTCTTTCCCTTTTCTCGAAGCCCCAGCAGGGGTTGAGCCATCCTTTCCCACATGCTGGAGGTTGGATAGACTCCTGACATGCCTGGGGCTCTCTCTCTGGCCCCCAAAGACTTCTGGAACATCCTCACATCCACCATGTTGCTGTCACCATGGCTGGAAGTCCATTTCAACTTGAATCTGAACATAGCAACATTCTTCCTATGAAATAAGCATTCCTAGTGACTGGTATTGCAAGGAGCCTCCCGGTTTGCTTCTGCCAAGTTAAACTCTTCATGAAAACTATTAACATACAGATGACATGCTGGGTGAAACACCAGCCATTTCTACTCTGGGCCTACCAGATTCATTCCAAATGACCACAACGACCATGAAACATCAGAATATCGTTTCAGAAAATTCCTGAACGTGAGGCAGATGCGATGATCTGTAGTTTATTTGTCAAAACATCCAGGTAGAAAGTAGAAAACTCAGTTTGCCATCCAAACATTTATTTTATGTATCTGGGATAGAAGATATGGAGGCCCTGAATGTTTCAATTCTTACTAGTTTCTGCCTGAGCTCTCAACTCCCACCTCCCCCGAGCCCTCCTTAGCTGCAGTAACTGAGGCGGGGTGCCTGATTCAGGTCAGTAAATGTAGCAGACTCTCTCTCCCTGAGTGGGTGAGGCCTGAAGTTCATCTTGCTCCCGAGAGCCTGGCTGTGCTGTGAGCATGAGCCCATGTTTACTGAAAGCCCAGAGGCTTTACCTAGGGGCAGTGGGATGTAGCGGTTAAAGATGAGAACCTGGGAGTCAGAGCTGGGTGGGTTTCTGCTCACCGGCCCTGCGATCTTGGGCTGCTCTGTAACCTCTCCAAGCTCCTGCTCCCTCTTGTGTAAAATGAAGTTCACGAAGAACTCCTCGTTAAGGTTGTTGCAAGGTCACGGGAGACGTTACACAGAAACACTTGATTCAGGTTAAGTCCACCTGGGCCAGCAGGGGCTCCTGTTACCTTTAACACCTCACTTCCTCCTGTTACGCACCCCTGTGCCTATGGCTTCCAGCCCAGGCTCCCTGTGAGACCACTGCTCCTCCCAGGGTCTTTTTGGTCTGACTGATGACCCCTTACCTTGCATCTGCTTGGGGCCCTCCCTGAATTCAGGTGGACCACAGAGACCTATGATGTCACCACCACCCCTGCCCCCTGGACTTTAGGTATCACCTCCACCCAGACTGGAACCCCTGAAAGAATGACAGTAGTGGATGGAACGCAATTGTTCATCCCTTTTGGTTAGTGCAGGAGGGGTCAGCTCAGCCTCCAGCCCAGCCTTGTTCTGTCCCACTGTCCTCATCACACAGGTCAGCTACTGAGGCATCAGCAGACAATGGGACCCAACTGCCTGCCTCGGGACCACGGCATGTGATAAACATCAGGACTTCAGGGGGAAACAGATCACACATTTGTGAGGATTTGTATTTCGAATCGTCACAGACATTCATCTGTCTTTTCATTCTCTGTAGAAGAGGAAATAGAAAGCAAACCCATCTCATTACAGAAACCTGAAAATGGATGCAAATCTGTGTGGTGCCCTTGTAGGCAAAACATTGCATCACAAAGGAAAGTGAGAACTTCAATAAAACATGTGTGTGTGTGTGTGTGTGTGAGAGAGAGAGAGAGAAATGACGCTTGTCCAGATAGATCTCTTCAGGGAAGGGCCAGCCAAGTCAGCCTTGCACAAACTCAGCCCTCAGTTGAGAGCGCTCCCTGCTTCCTGCCCCACACCTGTCTGATTCATCTGTCTAGTTCACCCAGCCAACTGGGAGCATCTCGGGACCTAGTCTTATATTCTTGAACAGAGCCGGGTTTCTGGCACATAGTAGGTGCTCATTAAACACTGGACAAAGGTGAAAACTAGGTCCTACAGTGTCAGCTTCCTGAGCCTATCCTCACTCACGGCAATTTCAAGCGTGGCCTACGCTTGTCAATTTCTTCTCTTTAAAAAGAAGCGCCTCCTGGGTGCTAGATACTTACTGAACACTTTTTCCATATACTGTTTTTTTTTTTTTCAATGTGGACCATTTTTAAAAGTCTTTTTGAACTTGTTGGGCTTCCCTGGTGGCTCGGGTGGTAAAGTATCTGCCTGTAATGTAGGAGACCTAGGTTCGATCCCTGGGTCAGGAAGATCCTCTGGAGAAGGGAATGGCAACCGACTCCAATATTCTTACCTGGAGAATCCCATGGACAGAGGAGCCTGGCGGGCTACAGTCCACGGGGTTGCAAGAGTTGGACACGACTGAGTGACTCGCACCTTCACTGTCACACTTTCACTGAATTTGTTATAATATTTCTGCTGTTTTATGTTTTGGTTTTTTTGGCTGCAAGGCATGTGGAATCTTAGCTCCCCAGACAGGGTTCGAAACTGCACCCCCTGCATTGGAAGGTAAAGTCTTAACCACTGGACTGCCGGAGAAGTCCCTCCATGTAATGTTTAGCTCCCTTCTCATACAAGCACCTTGTGAGGAAGGTATTCTTAGCCTCATTTGGCAAAGGAGGCCCCTGAGACTCAGCGGTGGAAGAGTAAGCTTTGGTCACGCAGCTGAACAGACACAGAACCAGGAGTCGGGCTTAGTCTTTGCATAGTTACTCAGCTCTTTTATTTGTATTTAGCTTTTGAAGCTCTTGAACCACATCCCTTGCAACAGTACAGTCACGTGGTTTTGAGGGCAGGAACCGAGTTTCGTATTTCGCTGAAACTCCCACAGGGTCTGGAGTACCTGATAAAGACTTGTTGATTGATCCCCATAAAAGACCTTGATAGCAGACAGCTGACCAGTCTCATGACAAACCTTTCTCTTTGAGAGACCCACAAGCTGGCTCCAGGATGCAAGGGTGAAAGCAAAGTATTATGTTTGAGGACAGGAGAACCTGCCTTGAACTTGCCAGGAGCAGTAGGCATGAGTCAAGTTCATGGTTAAGGTTCTTAATATTTTATAACCTTCTGTGGCCTGTATACACAGAGATAGGCAGTCAGCATGGATTAAGCCCCAGTGGGGAAGGCAATGGCACCCCACCCCAGTACTCTTGCCTGGAAAATCCCATGGACAGAGGACCCTGGTGGGCCGCTGTCCATGGGGTCGCTAAGAGTCGGACACGACTGAGCGACTTCACTTTCACTTTTATGCATTGGATAAGGAAATGGCAACCCACTCCAGTGTTCTTGCCTGGAGAATCCCAGGGATGGGGGAGCCTGGTGGGCTGCCGTCTCTGGGGTCGCACAGAGTCGGACACGACTGAAGCGACTTAGCAGCAGCAGCAGCAACCCCTAACCGTAGCTGGTCACTGCACAGAAGTGGGCCGCCAGGTAACTGGTCTGGATTATCAGCCTGGGCACATTAGCTTGCCCACGTTGCAGCAGCTGAAGGTCCCTCAGCTGAGTGGCATGAATTGTATGTAGGTCGGGGCAATGGAAAGTTCTTGCAAGGTGGAGGGTTTGCGAGAATGCCGGTCTGGGTTGTGTTGTGTGAGTGTATTAGTTGCTAGAGCTGCCATGGCAAATCCTACGGACTGGGTGGTTTCAATAACAGAGACTTATTTTTTTTGGAATTCTTGAGGCTGGAAGTCTGAGATCAAGGTGCTGGCAGGGTTGGTTTCTCCTGTGGCCTCTGTCCTTGGCTTGTTGATGGCCGTCTTCTCCCTGTGTCTTCAAATGATGTTTCCTCTGTATGTGTCTGTGTCCTAATCTCCTCTCTGGATGTAGGAGGGGCACATGTGTCCCTATGGCTGATTCCTGTTGATGTATGGAAAAACCCATTGAAATATTGTCAAGTAATCATCCTCCAATTAAAATAATTTAAAAATATAGTATTCATTAATTGCAGGCTTTCCTGGTGGCTCAGATGGTAAAGAATCCGCCTGCAATGCAGGAGACCTGGGTTCAATCCCTGGATTGGGAAGATTCCCGGGAGAAGGGAATGGCAACTCACTCCAGTATTCTTACCTGGAAAATCCCATGGACAGAGGAGTCTGGTGGGCTACAGTCTGTGGGGTTGCAAAGAGCTGGACATGATTGAGCGACTAACATTTATTAATTAATTTTTTAAAAACATTTATTAATTTGGCTGCATCAAGTCTTAGTCATGGCACGTGGGAGCTTTTGTTGCAGTACGCAGACTCTCTAGTTAAGGCACTCAGGCTCAGGAGTCACAGTGCATGGGCTTAGCTGCCCCATGGCAGGTGGGATCTTAGTTTCCTTGACGAAACCTTTGTCTCCTGCATTGCAAGGCAGTTTCTTAACCCCTGGACCACAGGGAAGCCCCCTAATCTCCACTTCTTATAAGGATACCAATCAGGCTAGACTAGTGGCCACCCTAACTTCACAAGTCACAAGTGTCAGTCACTCAGTCGTGCCTGACTCTTCACAACCTCACCCCTGCAGTTGCTATGCCATTGATATTGTAAAAGGAGTTGTTTCCTGTTGTGGCTGGCTGGGCCATAAGATGTGTGTCAGGAAGCTTTAACTTGCTGCTGCTGCTACTAAGTTGTTTCAGTTGTGTCTGACTCTGTGCAACCCCAGAGACGGCAGCCCACCAGGCTCCCCCGTCCCTGGGATTCTCCAGGCAAGAACACTGGAGTGGGTTGCCATTTCCTTCTCCAATGCATGAAAGGAAAAGTGAAAGTGAAGTCTCTCAGTCGTGTCTGACTCTTAGAGACCTCATGGACTGAAGCCTCCGAGGCTCCTCCGTCCATGGGATTTTCCAGGCAAGAGTACTGGAGTGGGGTGCCATTGCCTTCTCCAGCTTTAACTTAGGGACCCAGAATCAAAGCTATGCTCCAGGAATTAATGAGAGATGATTCATATCCTCCAAATCAGGAAGCCTTGAAATGTGAGAGAGAGAGCTGTTAATAAGCATATGGGGTCAGCAGATGAAGACTTAGGAAGGTCTGGCAAACTGGAGTCATTAGTCTTTTAATTAATAAATCATGTTACCATACTTTTCTGCTCTCCATTCCTACACTGAGCTAGATCAGTGTATCACTTGCATTGAACATACAAGAACCTCTGATTTGTTTGTTCTTGATTTCAAGATATGCTTAACCGCGTTAAAGTTCTTAGTGGCAAGGAACAGAGCCCGACTCTGCTTTGAGCAGAAGTAGAATTTTTATAAAGGATGTTGGTGGCTTACATCTCTGGGAGGGCCAAGGAACAAGACTGGAGGGCAGAGTCAGGAACGATGCACAGAACTGTCCAGTGAGGCCTCGCTGGGCGCCCACAGCAGCCTGGGCTTTGATACCATGTGTCCTGGATGCTGGGCGTGGCCTCTGGTCTGGACAATTGAGCCTGTTGCTTAGTTTCCTCCCTTGCTCCTTGTATTCCATCCCATTCTCTGCGTGGCAGCCAAAGCGATCTTTGAAAACTGCCAGTCATGTCACCTCACTCCTCCGGTCCTCCCATGAGGTGTGGACTGCAGACTGGCTGGTTTCTTCTGGCCCTCCTCTCCCTGCCCTTGCCTTCTGCGTTCCTTAGTCGCAAGCTCTTCCCACCTCGGTGCCTTTGCATGGCTGCTGTTCCCTCTGCCTGGGGCCCTCTGCCCCCGGGGGAGCCAGTTTCTGCTTCTGATTCAGGTTTTTACTTAAAAGCCATGCTCTCAGAACAGAGGCCTTTTCTGACCACGCAGTCCACAGAAACCGTTCCCTCCAAATGACTCCAGTCATGATGATAGCACGCTGGGTTATCGCAGCCCTTGTCTGAAACGTCCACTTTTTGCTTGCACTTTGGGGTCTATGTGTTTTCTGTAAGCGCCCCTGCTGTTCCCTGCTCTCTCCTCAGGCCCAGGCCCTGCCCGGCCCAGGTCAGTGCTCAGTAAATGCTGGGCCTCTTCGTCTACAAATGTTTGCTGGGCAAATAGGGAGGGGGTAGATTCAGCAGAGAGGAAGCAGGGGAGGGGAGTGTGTGTGTCCCGAGACAGGGCTAGGGGGTCAAACACTCCCTTCTGTACCCTGTTGGAGTGAGCATGAGTTGGCTGATTCTAGGACCCTAGGACACACAAGGCTGATTGCCCCCAGGACAGGAGGAAGGGCCAGCCCTCCCATGCCCTCTCCCTGGCAGTGGCCCCATCAGGAGGCTTTTTCTGCAGAGCAAGCCCTCCTCACAGGCCTGTGGGTTCAGGGAAAAAAAAACAAGCTCTGTCTGGCTCCAGCTTCCGGTTCTGGGTTAACTGGTCTGGGTGGGGCCTGGGCATCCCTAGTGGTGAAAACAGCTCCTCTGGTGCTTCTCAGATGGGGCTGAGCTGGAGAAGTGGGCAGAGGGTAGGCCTTCAATTTCCACAGCTCACAATCCCCTCTGCTCCTGCATTCAGCATCTCAGCTTTGCTGGGACCATGGTGGATACCCAGGGCCCTCAAGATGCCAGGTAGGGCTCTGGTTGACCTGCAGGATCCTGCTTGGCTGGGATCCTGCTTCCACCGGCTTCCAGGGGATATGGCTGGGATCTACATCTTCCCCAAAGTATAATATGACAGCGAAGCAGGAGCCTTCGGGTTGACTTTAGTCCCTAGCCAGCTACTTCTGGAGGGCCGTGCATTTCAAAGGTACGGAACTTACTCAGACATAAGTGGTTATGGTTCCCGTTTAGCTAGTGTGATGTTTGCATGTGTGCATGCGTTTTCTCTGATGGCCAGAATCCCCCAAACCCTCAGTTGAAGGGGTGCAGCAGGGTGGGATCCTCGGGCATAACTGGTTCCCTGTCAAGATATGATCCAATGGTAATATATCAAACCCCGCTCCCCCGCCTACAACCCTACATGCAATATCTCAGACTTCCAAAGCCAGCCTGCTCAGGTGCACGCAATCAAGTTGTTTTCCTGGCTTTGCATGCAGGTCTCGGATACCTCTGCTCCTGCATTCAGCATCTCGGCTTTGCTGTGACCACAGTGAATACCTGAACCCCTGGAGGACGCCAGGTAGGTCCTCTCAGTTCTGACTGCATCTCTGGACCAGCGGGGTCTTGTTGCCCCTCATCTCCGTGTCCTTCTGATGTTCACAGTCCTCTGCCTTCTGGATCCTTACCTGAAGTTTTCCAGCAACATAGCCTGAGACTGTTGTTTCCATCTGTGTAGAAACTGTGTCTGAGCCATCACTATGTCCCTTGCACTTAAATACTGTACCTGGTGCTAAAATATTGAAGGAATGCGTGGTCTCCTACCCTTTGTTCTCTAGTTCTGACTCCAAGCACAGTTTCCTTTAACGTGGTTATTTGGGGGGTAAGAGACAGGCTTCTGTTTTACCTGTAATGATGTTGTGCAGTACTAGACTTTAGTCCAATAAAGGGCACAGCAGGGTTCTGGGATAAACCTCAGTAATTCCAGGTTAGACATCTGCAACAATGATAAATTTTGGTTGAATTGATGAGCTGTGATCTCAGTCATTCTTCTTCCTGGTTGTACTTTAAAATAACCTGAGGAGGGTTTTTAACTGCAGATGTGGGGTTCCCGTGCAGATTAATGGAAACTTGATGCCTGGGGTTTGAGCCTTGGTGATCTTTACAGGTGACTCTGCAGCCCACTGATGGCTGACAGCTAGATATATAAGTGTGAGATAGACAAAATCTGGTCTCGGAAACATCAGATTTTCATCTTATAGAAAAGCCTGGGAGTGGTCGGGTTGCTTCTAGCAGGCCATTTGGAAACTGCCTGGTGTCTTAGAACAGTGGTTCTTAAAATGGGGTCCCAGGAACTGGAACTTCAGTATAACCTGGAAACCTGTGGGAAATGCAAGTTTCTTGTCCCAGTCCAGACCCACTGAAGCCAAGACTCTGGGAATAAAGCTTAGTAATCTGCAGTTTAACAAGCCCTCCAGGTGATTCTATTGCAGACTCAAGTTTGAGAATCACTGCTTTAGGGCACATCCATGGCACCTGGAGGAAGTCTGCACCTCGGGCGTCTGCTCCCTTCCACCTATACCGTCTTGACTGGGTTCATTATCAGACCCAAATCCACCCATGCAACCGGTATTAACCAAACCTCTACAACAGCTGGTACTATTGTAGGCTCTGGAGATGCAAAGGTGAGCAAGTTAGACAACGTCCTTGCTCATAAGTCCATTGGGGAGGACAGATATTATTTCAAAACAATAGCCTAATTATGTGATAAATGGTGAAACCTGCTGTGCGGGAAAAATTAGCTTATGATGGGGAAGCTGACTTCATTTGAGATCACAGCCTGCTCCAAGGAAGTGACTTTGGAGCTGGGACCTTAAGATTAGTACGAGTTAGTAGGTGAGGGGCGTTTGTGGAAGAAGAGAGAGATTCAGATGTGGGGAGGGCAGGCATGACACTCAAGGTGCTGCGAGGCCAGTGTGGTGGGAGGAGGGGCACTGGACAGATGAGCAGCAGGGCAGGGAGCCTCAATGGTAGTGGATGTAGTGGTCATTGTGTGTGTGTGTGTACAGGCACACACATATACATATTGTATATATTTGTTGTTCGGTTGCTAAATTGTGTCCAACTATTTGTGACCCCATGGGTCGTGACTGCAGCATGCCAGGCTCCCCTGTCCTTCTCTATCTCCTGGAGTTTGTTCAAATTCATGTCCACTGAGTCAGTGATACCATCCAACCATTTCATCCTCTGTCATCCCCTTCTCCTTTTGCCTTTAATCTTTCCAACATCAAGGTCTTTTCCAATGAGGCAGCTCTTTGCATCAGATGGCCAAAGTATTGGGTAATATATACATATTATATACACATTATAATATATATCATATATTTAATGTATTTCTATATATTATCTATATACTATATAATATGTATGTATATATTATATACATATAGCCTCTATTTATATAGTAGATCTATTCTTGCCTGGAAAAATCCCATGGACAGAGGAGCCTGGTAGGCTGCAGTCCATGGGGTCGCTAAGAGTTGGACATGACTGAGCGACTTCACTTTCACTTTTCACTTTCATGCATTGGAGAAGGAAATGGCAACCTACTCCAATGTTCTTGCCTGGAGAATCCCAGGGACAGGGGAGCCTGATGGGCTGCCGTCTATGGGGTCGCACAGAGTCGGACAACGACTGAAGTGACTTAGCAGCAGCAGCAGCAGCATTGATATATATAGTAATGTGTATAGTGACTATGGTATTTACATATAAGTAATATGTGTGTATATATTGTGTATACATATATCAAATGTGTATATTCCTTCTCCAGGAGATCTTCCCAACCCAGGGATTGAACCCGGGTCTCCCACATTGTAGGCAGACACTTAACCGTATGAGCCACCAGGGATCATCCATCAAATGTGTAGTATACAGTATATAATGCAGTATATACAGTGGCTATGGTAGTTTGGCCACTGGATCTCTGTGATTACCTTCTCTGATCACAACCTCTCATGTCCTAGGCACAATTCTGCATCACTACTAACTCCCCAGCCTTGCTGCTTTTCATCCACTACATTCACCTTATTTTGCAGTACTGACAGCCCCCAGGAAAAGCCCAGATTGGATTAGTGCAGGGGACTGTTATCTCAGCACTCTGGGGATACACAGCTGGGATTCACAGCTGTGACAAGTCGGTTCAGCCTGACTCCCTTTCTTTAATTATCTAAACAAAGTAACTCCAAGGCCCAGGAAATCTAGCTGGAGTCAGTTCATGGACAACTCAAAAGGCACCGGAGAACAATGAAAAGTTTATGGTTCTCCAAACTATAGTGAAAAGCCAGGATTTATTGATTTGTCCGAGTAGCCCTCCAGAGCTCAGATTTCTCACAGTAATTGCTGTTCAGGAGGGTTTAAATGCAAATGCCATAGTGTTCCAGTCTCCCTAGGGAATTTCACTTTGTCATGAGACTAAGTTTGTGGATCTCTTCCTCATCTAATGTTTTTGAATCAAACTTCAATTCAGCACTTTGCATTTTTTGAAGAAGGGTAAGGTGCAGTGTGAAATTCCAGGCATTCCTTAAGGAAGTCACAGAGTGGCAAAGGTCGCATGTTCTCAGCAACCCATGAAAGGTGCTCACAGATGTAGCTGGATCTAATATGATGTGAGGATGTGGAGAGAGGGTGATACTTCTGATGTGTGTGTGTGTGTTTGTGTGTGTGTGTGTAGGGTGCGTGATAAATGAAGCATCATTTCCTTCTGGAGAGAATAGGCTTTCTTTCCTTCATTGATTTGAATTACTCTTTGGACCAAGAGGTTGTGGAGGTGGGTAGAGAAGAGTGCACAGAAAGGAAACACTTGGCCTGTGAATTTGAGAGAAATGGCAGTACAAGCAAGGAGAACACAATCAAGTGAGACAGAGCTGCTGCTGCTGCTAAGTCGCTTCAGTCGTGTCCGACTCTGTGCGACCCCAGAGATGGCAGCCCACCAGGCTCCCCCGTCCCTGGGATTCTCCAGGCAAGAACACTGGAGTGGGTTGCCATTTCCTTCTCCAATGCTTGCAAGTGAAAAGTGAAAGTGAAGTCGCTCAGTCGTGTCTGACTCTTAGCAACCCCATGGACTGCAGCCTACCAGGCTCTTCATGGGATTTTCCAGGCAAGAGTACTAGAGTGGGGTGCCATTGCCTTCTCCCATGCATGAAAGTGAAAAGTGAAAGTGGAGTGGCTCAGTCGTGTCCGACTCTTTGCAACCCCATGGACTGCAACCCACCAGGCTCCTCCGCCCATGGGATTTTCCAAGCGAGAGTACTGGAGTGGGGTGCCATCGCCTTCTCCAAGACAGAGCTGCAGGAAGATGCTAAAACAAAAAGAGCTGGGGATGAGATAAGGCAGAGATCACCTGTATTTGAGAGGGCTTCTCTACAGAGTCATGATGTAATAAAAGTCAAATGAACGGAAATGCAGATTGAAACTCGTCGTTTAAAATAATGCATTGGCTGAAATAGTGAACTGGTAAATATGAGTATCACCCCAAGTTTTTCAGATATTGATAATTTTGTTTTTCCAGAGAAGCAGTTCAGCAGTGCTTTATATCTGAGTAAGCATTTCTGCTCATTTTCTAGCATATCAAATGGTATTCATGGTTTTGGATTTTTACTGGTTTTGTATTTTAATTCCAATTTACTTTCAGGCATTTGTGCCTCCTTTAGTTGCTAATCAATGTGTTCATGAATTCTTAAAATTTTGCCTTTGGCTGTTAGCAAATTCACCATCTGGAAAAAAATGGTTAAAAGTGAATCTTTGTAATCACCAGCTCAGGTTTTTTCCTGCCATCCTGAATGCATGTGAAACCAGTTGAGTCTGTTTTCGAAGTTATTATTTTAAATTGTTAATTCAGTTTCAGTTATGGGGTGACAGCTGTCCCAGTGTGCCTGGGACTGAGGGGTTTGCAGTGAAACCTTGAATGCTGAAACTGTGAGCGTTCAGGGCAAAAGGAGATGGTAGCCATCCCAGGTGGCCCTGCCTGCTGGGCAGAGATTGCCAGCTCCACCCCACTCACTCACATTTTTCTTTCATGGTGTCACATTTTTGTCCAGCCAGGGACACATTTCCCAGCCTCCTCTGTGTCCAGGTGTGGACCTGTGACTGGTTCTCATCAATGGCTGTCATGTTAGCAAAAGTGATTCAGAAGCAGGTGCTTCTCTGCTGGGTGCTGACACCTAAGGCAGCCTTGGGAATGCCATGCACTGCAAATGGAAGGGCCACTGTGGACCTGGGTTAGTGGCTGACTGCGTGTGGCCAAGGCGCCCCACCACCCACCGTGTCACCACTGCTGTGGGGCAAGCAGGATCCAAGCTTCTCTTAGATGTCGGAAATGAGGAGTCAGTGGTCCAGCAGGCAGTGCTATTATAATTAATATAGCTGTCCAACCTTTTAAGGTATTTTTTGACCATTTTGATATATTCTTTTTAAAAATTTTAAAAGACTAGGGAGTTTTGCCATATAAGTTTTTTTTTTTTTTAAACAGTTCATGATATTCTGTGGGGCTTCCCAGTGGTAAAGAATCCACCTACCACTCCAGGAGACATGGGTTTGATCCCTGAGTCAGGAAGATCTCCTGGAGAAGGAAATGGCAACCCACTCCAGTATTCTTGCCAGGAAATTGCACAGAGCAACCTGACGTCCATGGGGTCCCAAAGAGTCGGACATGACTGAGTGTCTAAGCACGATGTTCTATAGTCACCATTTGATATGACTTTCGCTGACAAGTTTAAAGGCTGAAACTCCCCAGTGTGGATTCAGACTTAGTTTGGGCTTTGGCAGAGATTTCTTAAAACAAGAGTGGCAGGTGTATCAGTGAGGAAAGGCCTGCTGGCAGATTTCTCATTTCAGAGGGCCTGGGGTGAAGGAAGGATATGAGATTACTGCGGGTAATAGTCTTCATTCCATTCAACCTACAACCTAATGCATTCATTATCCCTTATCTGAGGCTCATGAAAACTGCATCTTGACTCCAAATATAGCTTCTCTAAGAAAGCTTAGAAGGGCTGGCAGCTCTGTAAATACTCAGGGTATCAGCAACCACTTCACCAACCAGAATTCCCCTTAGATTTCTTTTTAATCTTGGAATAATAGTGCTTATCTTTATGAATTAAATGAAACAATGTATTTTAAAATACCTAGCAAGATTTAAAATGGATAACCAACAAGGACCTACTGTATAGCACAGGGAACTCTGCTCAGTGGTATGTGGCAGCCTGGATGGGGAGGGGAGTTTGGGGGAGAATGGATACATGTATGGGCTTCCAGGGTGGTGCTAGTGGTAAAGAATTTGTCTGCCAATGCAGGAGACACAAGAGACATGGGTTTGATCCCTGGGTGGGGAAGATTCCCTGGAGGAGGGAATGGCACCCCACTCCAGTATTTTTGCCTGAAAATTCCATGAGATAATCTGTATGTATGGCTGAATTCCTTTGCTGTTCACCTGAAACTATCCCAACATTGTTTGCTAATTGGATTTACCCCAATACAAAATAAAAACTTAAAAAAAGACAAAATAAGTAAAATACCTAGCAATTCCTGACAGTTAATAGATGCCTTGTAAACGGGAAGTGAGAAATAGATTTAAGGGCCTAGATCTGATAGACAGAGTGCCTGATGAACTATGGAATGAGGTTCGTGACATTGTACAGGAGACAGGGATCAACACCATCCCCATGGAAAAGAAATGCAAAAAAGCAAAATTGCTGTCTGGGGAGGCCTTACAAATAGCTGTGAAAAGAAGAGAAGCGAAAAGCAAAGTTGAAAAGGAAAGATATAAACATCTGAATGCAGAGTTCCAAAGAATAGCAAGAAGAGATAAGAAAGCCTTCTTCAGCAATCAATGCAAAGAAATAGAGGAAAACAACAGAATGGGAAAGACTAGAGATCTCTTCAAGAAAATTAGAGATACCAGGGGACATTTCATGCAAAGATGGGCTCGATAAAGGGCAGAAATGGTATGGACCTAACAGAAGCAGAAGATATTAAGAAGAGGTGACACGACTACACAGAAGAACTGTACAAAAAAGAGCTTCACGACCCAGATAATCACGATGGTGTGATCACTGACCTAGAGCCAGACATCCTGGTATGTGAAGTAAAATGGGCCTTAGAAAGCATCACCACGAACAAAGCTAGTGGAGGTGATGGAATTCCAGTGGAGCTCTTTCAAATTCTGAAAGATGATGCTGTGAAAGTGCTGCACTCAATATGCCAACAAATTTGGAAAACTCAGCAGTGGCCACAGGAAAAGGTCAGTTTTCATTCCAATCCCAAAGAAAGGCAATGCCAAAGAATGCTCAAACTACCATACAATTGCACTCATCTCACACGCTAGGAAAGTAATGCCCAAAATTCTCCAAGCCAGGCTTCAGCAATATGTGAACCATGAACTTCCTGATGTTCAAGCTGGTTTTAGAAAAGGCAGAGGAACCAGAGATCAAATTACCAATATCCGCTGGATCATGGAAAAAGCAAGAGAGTTCCAGAAAAACATCTCTTTCTGCTTTATTGACTATGCCAAAGCCTTTGACTGTGTAGATCACAACAAACTGTGGAAAATTCTGAAAAAGATGGGAATCCCAGACCACCTGATCTGCCTCTTGAGAAATTTGTATGCAGGTCAGGAAGCAACAGTTAGAACTGGACATGGAACAACAGACTGGTTCCAAATAGGAAAAGGAGTATGTCAAGGCTGTATATTATCACCCTGCTTATTTAACTTATATGCAGAGTACATCATGAGAAACGCTGGACTGGAAGAAACACAAGTTGTAATCAAGATTGCCGGGAGAAATATCAACCACCTCAGACATGCAGATGACACCACCCTTATGGCAGAAAGTGAAGAGGGAACTAAAAAGCCTCTTGATGAAAGTGAAAGAGGAGAGTAAAAAAGTTGGCTTAAAGCTCAACATTCAGAAAACAAAGATCATGGCATCTGGTCCCATCACTTCATGGGAAATAGATGGGGAAACAGTGTCAGACTTTATTTTGGGGGCTCCAAAATCACGGCAGATGATGAGTGCAGCCATGAAATTAAAAGACGCTTACTCTTTGGAAGGAAAGTTATGACCAATCTAGATAGCATATTCAAAAGCAGAGACATTACTTTGCCAACAAAGGTTCGCCTAGTCAAAGCTATGGTTTTTCCTGTGGTCATGTATGGATGTGACAGTTGGACTGTGAAGAAGCCTTGATTGAATTGATGCTTTTGAACTGTGGTGTTGGAGAAGACTCTTGAGAGTCCCTTGGACTGCAAGGAGATCCAACCAGTCCATTCTGAAGGAGATCAGCCCTGGGATTTCTTTGGAGGGAATGATGCTGAAGCTGATACTCCAGTACTTTGGCTACTTCATGCAAAGAGTTGACTCACTGGAAAAGACTCTGATGCTGGGAGGGATTGGGTGCAAGAGGAGAAGGGGACGACAGAGGATGAGATGGCTGGATGGCATCACTGACTTGATGGCCGTGAGTCTGAGTGAACTCTGGGAGTTGGTGATGGACAGGGAGGCCTGGCGTGCTGCGATTCATGGCGTTGCAAAGAGTTGGAAACGACTGAGTGACTGAACTGAACTGAAGCCTTTCCTTCCCCGCTTTTTCCCTTACAAAAACAAAAATGACATTTTCCTCTCCTTTTACTAACATTCAAATGTTCTAGGGTAGTGAATCCATCTGAGTCCTTGAGAAGCAGATGAAATTAGACGTGCAAGTGATTTGTTGTAGAAAAATAGAAAGGGAGAACAGGAGAGAAGATAGCCTTCAGACTGAGATGCTGGTCTGCCGTCTGGGAGAGGAGAAAGGGTTGGGGAGGAAGAGCTTGAGAGTTTGGTGCAGGTTTGAGATGCTCTTGGCCAGACAACATGAAGTCTAAGCAAAGATTGCCTATTGGAGGATGGTGCTTTGGGAGGAGTGGCCTGTCCCTGGGTGTCCCCACTGGGCCCAGGCACTGTCCTGACAGCCCACTATATCCCCTGTAGCAGCTTCTCTTTGGAGGAAAGAATTGAATGGTGCAGTCTTGTAATTACTAGGTATAATGGGGAATCCCCCTAACAAATGCACAGAAAAAAAATCCAACAACTAAAAAATCTCAATTGAGGGTTTCTCATAGATTTCAGGTTAAAGTGTAACTAAACCTTCAACAGGGCTTCCCTCGTGGCTCAGCAGTAAAAACAAATCAGCCTGTCAATGCAGGAGACATGGGTTCAATCCCTGGGTCGGGAAGATCCTCGGGAGAAGGAAATGGCAAACCCACTCCAGTATTCTTGCCTGGAGAATCCCATGGACAGAGGAGCTTGTGGGCTACAGTCCATGGGGCTGCAAAGAGTCAGACACGACTGAGTGACTAAACAACAAACCTTCAGTAGCTGAGAAGAGCAAACCAGTGAAAAGTCCCACCAAGAAAGCTTAGATTTTGGTGGAATAGCTCATAGGCAGAAAACTGCTCCAATGTAACAAAATTCAAAGTGTTCTGGCAGCCTGGGAACTCGGGGCTGCCTGTCATAAGCTGGGCTCACGTCAGGTCCTGCAGAGGAGCCTGCGTTGTGTCACTCCACGGAGGTTCCATCACAGAGAGTCATGTCTTATGATTAATCCTCCACTTGCAAGGTATAAAATGAGACGTGCCCCTAGGGCTTCAGCAAGTCAGGAGAGGTAGCACTCGAGGGCTTGCACACTGGGGTGGAAGCAGGTTTGGGGAAACATCTTTTTGTTTTCTGTGCCCCAAGGAGACAAAGGTTCAGAGGAGAGTTAACAGGTGGTTTAGAGACCCAGGGACTTTGTTTCCACCTTTTTCACTGGTTCACATTACTTAGCTGATCTGGGTGTCAGTCTTTCCTATAAAATGGGAGTCGCCCTATGCTGCCAGTTCTAATCTTCTCGTGGGAGACTGGCAAATGCAAATTTTAAATTGATCCTGAATACCAGGTGTGAGTCTGGGGGCTGAAGTTTACAGAATTTGTGGGGACCTGTCTTAGAAAAAAGAACATATTTGAAACAAAATTAGGAGAATGAAGAAGGAAAGCCCAACAAATTACAAATTGGAAATATCCAACAAGTATCACACAAATCACAAAACCCAGAAAAATAGTCTAATATGTTAATGAACTCAAATACTCTGTCCCATCTTTATGTTTCCCCTACTTTTTTTGTCCACCCCTTCTTAGGACAGTGATTTTTGAAATATTATACCAAGATCATATTATCTTCCTATAGAGAGACTACAAAGATAATTCAGACTTTCTGTAGCATGATTGATCACAAAGGTTTTCAGAGTTTAATAAGATCAAAATATTTTAAATTGATATATAAGATCAAAATATTTTAAATTGATTTTTAAGTTTAAATGAGTTAATACATAAAACATGTGACTTCGTTTCCTGAAGTATAAGATATTTGTGTTAAATTACCATAGGTTTGTGTTTTATGGACACAAGCATACTAATAACTTCTGTGCAGTTCCCAGGGAAATAAAAAAAATAATGCGTGGCATGTTTATAATTGTATTATTGAGCATATTCTTGACAAGAGGACTTCTGTTTTGACTAGGCACCTGTGAAAATGGAATTCTCTGCTCACATTTTTTACATGTCTGGGGATGGGAAGGGTTTTCTGAGACAAGCTTTGGGCTTAGGACATTTCCATCCTTTTTTCTCTGACCACACAAGTATTTGTAATGTCAGGTGCCCAAAAGGGCATGTTCTGATGCCAGTATGACCCCTGGTCCTGTGGGCTGATGGGGACCTTTCTGGAAACTGTGCTCAGCCTGTGATATCAGCCAGGGCTTACAGTCAAGAGACTGTAAAACAACACATAAGTATATCCCACTAGACTCAAATGCAGTGTATCCTCAGCTTAACTCCCACTTAGTTGATGTCTACTGAGCAATAAATGAAGAAGAACTAAAGAGCCTCTCAATGAAAGTGAAAGAGGAGAGCGAAAAAGTTGGCCTAAAACTCAGCAGTCAGAAAACTAAGATCATGGCATCCAGTCTCATCACTTCATGGCAAATAGATGGGGAAACAATGGGAACAGTGAAAGACTTTATTTTTAGGGGCTCCAAAATCACTGCCGATGGTGAGTGCAGCCATGAAATTAAAAGACACTTACTCCTTGGCAGGAACGTTATGACCAACCTAGGTGACATAATAAAAAGCAGAGGCATTATTTTGCCAACAAAGGTCTGTCTATTGAAGGCTATGGTTTTTCCAGTGGTCATGTATAGATATGAGAATTGGACTATAAAGAAA
The DNA here is from genome assembly GCA_935064755.1 of Tragelaphus eurycerus. NCBI lineage: Eukaryota > Metazoa > Chordata > Mammalia > Artiodactyla > Bovidae > Tragelaphus > Tragelaphus eurycerus. The sequence continues at coordinate 22,745,554 of CAKXYN010000007.1, read as the reverse complement.
GCTGAGTGTCAAAGAATTGATGCTTTTGAACTGTGGTATTGGAGAAGACTCTTGAGAGTCCCTTGGACTGCAAGGAGATCCAACCAGTCCATCCTAAAGGAAATCAGTCCTGATTATTCATTGGAAGGACTGATGTTGAAGCTGAAACTCCAATACTTTGGCCACTTGATGCAAAAAACTGACTCATCTGAAAAGACACTGATGCTGGGAAAGATTGAAGGTGGGAGAAGGGGACAACAGAGGATGAGATGGTTGGATGGCACCACTGACTGAGTGGAAATGAGTTTGAATAAACTCCGGGAATTGGTGATGGACAGAGAGGCCTGGCGTGCTGCAGTCCATGGGGTCACAAAGAGTTGGACACGACTGAGCGACTGAACTGAACTGAGCAGTGAAAGTACGATATGAGACTTATGGGTTGAGGAGGCATTCCAATATCAGACGGCTCAAAAATAATAAAATCCCAAGTTATACACTCTCTTTTAAATTTTGTTTACTTATTTATTTATTTCTGACTGTGCTGGGTCTTCATGGCCGCGAGCTGGGACTACTCCCCAGTTGCCGGGCACGGGCTTCTGATTGCGGTGGCTTCGTTGGTTGTGGAGCACAGGCTCCAGTGCCCGCGGGCTCAGTAGCTGTGGTGCACAGGCTTAGCTGTCCTGCGGCATATGTGGGATCTTCCTGACCAGGGATCAAACCTATGTTCCCTGCACTGGCGGGCAGATTCTTAACCACTGACCACCATGGAAGTCCCCAAGTTACACCTTCTGTTTTAAGGCACAATCTTTCATTTATATTTTATTTTTTAGAAAAGGTATTATAATTAGAAGGTTGCAAAATTAAAGAGGCACAAAACAGCATTCATTGAAAATATTCTCTCATTCTGTGTCCTTAACTCACAGGCCTGCTCTTCTGAGGCAGCCGGTAGTACTGGTCTCGTGTTTCATTTCTCTTCCTGCCAACAGTTATATGTGTGTGTGCAAGTGTGCATGCGTGCATGTGTGTATATGTATATAAATCATATTCATATTTGCATTTATAAATTTTTGCTATATAAATATATATACAGTAAAAAATCAAGCTTACAATAGGCAACATTCTGCTCCTTAATGTTGTCATTTAATGATACATCTCAGAAATCGTTCCATACCAGTAAAGACCTTCCCTCTTTACAGCTGCATAATATTCCATTGTCAGAGTTCATTTAGCTAGTACTCTGTTAATGGACATTTGGCTCATTTGTGATTTTTTACTATACTGGAAACAATGCTTCAGTGCATGCATTATTTCTCATGTGTGCAAGTCTGTCTATAGGATAAATTATTGGATTGGAGTTGCTATTTGATAGCATCAAATACAAATGAGCTTTATTAGTTATCACCAAACTGTCATCCTATAGAGGTTGTACTAGTACCCTCTCACCTGCTGTACAGGACAATGCCTCTCTCCCCACATTCTTACTGATAGTTGTCCTAAAACTTTTTGATCTTTTCCCATGTAATAGATTTTAAAAATGGGATCTAAGTGTGGTTTTAAATATGGATTTCTTTTCTTATGAATGCATCTCTTTTATTATGAATGCAACTTTCCAACCTTGTTTGTGTTACTACATCTTTTCCTCTGACCCTCTCTACCACCTCCTTCTCCATTTAAGGACCCTTAAGTGAATTGGGTCCACTCAATTCTAAGGCCAGTTGATGGGCAACATTAATTACCCATGCAACTGGCACCTTTTCACATGTCTCATTGCATTCTTTTGCTCTGTTGATTTTTCTTATTGATATGTAGGAGTTCTTTGTATATGAGGAAAACCAGCTCTTTGTTTGAGACATAAATTACACATGTTTCTAACCCTCTCCATAGTTTGACATTGCTTATGATGATTCTTATCTTGAAAAATCTCAGGTTTTATGTAACAAAATTTGTCTGCTTTTCCTTTTTGGTGCTATAGTTGGGCCTTCCTTGCTCTGCACCTGTAAAAGAATTCTCTCGTGATTTCTTTTGCTTTATAATTTTATTTTTTACATTTAAATATTTTAACCGCCTGGAATCTTTTTTTGGTGTAAGGTAAAACATATGGGTGGTTACCCGGTTAATTTATTGTTATCCTTTCCACACTGATTTGAAATTCTTATATAAAATAATTTAAATAACTATTTTATAATTATAATTATCCTGTATATAAAAATATATAAAATATAATTATATAAAGTAATTTATATATAAAATATACTTTTTATAAAGTATATATAAAACATAATTATATAAAATAATTTCAAATAAATATAGAAATGGAAACCCACTACAGAATTCTTGCCTGAGAAATTCCATGGACAGAGGGGGCTGGTGGACTACAGTCCATGGGATTGCAAAAGAGCTGGACATGACTTAGCGACTAAACAACAATTTCCTCTTGGTATCTGGGTTCATTTCAGCTCTGTCTTTGATCTGTCTGGTTATTTACATACTAGATGCACACTGTTTAGTAAGTTTATGTTTATTTTTTTCTTTTTCTTTTTTGATTGCACAGCAGGGCATGCGGGATCTTAATTCCTTGACCAGGGATAGAATCTATGCCCCTTGTAGTGGAAGTGCAGAGACCTAACTACTGGACCACCAGGGAATTCCCTATTCTTATTTTTTAATTTAATTTTTGTTTCATATTATGATTTACAATGTTGTGTTAGTTTCAGATATATAGCTACATGATTCAGTTATACATATATCCATTCTTTTTCAGATTCTTTTTCCATATAGGCTTAAGAAGGCAATGGCACCCTACTCCAGTACTCTTGCCTGGAAAATCCCATGGATGGAGGAGCCTGGTAGGCTGCAGTCCATGGGGTTGCTAGGCGTCAGACACGACTGAATGACTTTTACTTTTCACTTTCATGCATTGGAGAAGGAAATGGCAACCCAGTCCAGTGTTCTTACCTGGAGAATCCCAGGGATGGCAGAGTCTGGTGGGCTGCTGTCTATGTGGTCGCACAGAGTCAGACACGACGGAATTGACTTAGCAGTTAGCAGTTCCATATAGGCTTACTATGGAATATTGAGTAGAGTTTCCTGTGCTATACACAGGTCCTTGTTGGTTATCTATTTTGTATGTAGGAGTGTGTATATGTTAATATCAACTTCCTAATTTATCTCTCCCCACCACCTTTCCCCTTTAGTAACCATAAGTTTGTTTTCAAAGTCTCTGAGTGTTTGTTTTGTAAATAATTTAATTTCTATCATTTTTTTTTTGGATTCCAAATCTAAGTGATATCATATCATATTTGCCTTTCTCTGTCTGACTTCACTTAGTGTGTTAATCTCTAGGTCTATCCATGTTGTTGCGAATGGCATTATTTCATTCTTTGTTATGACTGAGTACCATTCCATTGTCCAAGTGGACCACATTGTCTTTCTCTGTTCATCTGTCAGTGGACATTTAGGGGGCTTCCAGGTCTTGGCTATTGTAAGTCGTGCTGCAGTGAACACTGGGGTGCGTGTATCTTTTCAAATTACGGCTTTCTCTGGATATATGCCCAGAAGTGGAATTGCTGGATCATATGTTACTTTTATTTTTAGTGTTTTAAGGAAGACACACTATTCTTCATAGTGGCTGTACCAATTTACATTCCCACCAACATTGTGGAGAAGTTCCCTTTTATCCACACCCTCTCCAGCATTTGCTGTTTGTAGATTTTTAATGGTGGCCATTCTGACCTGTGTGAGGTGATATCTCATTGTGGTTTTGATTTGCATTTCTCTAACAATTAGTGATGTTGAACATCTTTTCATGTGCTTGTTGGCCATTTGTATGTCTTCTTTGGAGAAAGGTCTATTTAGGTATTCTGCCAACTTTTTTTTATTGGATTGTTTATTTTTTTTTGATACAGAACTGGATGATGATGATGAAAGTCACTCAGTCGTGTTTGATTCTTTGCGACCCCATGGACCAGTCTGTGGAATTCTTCAGGCCAGAATACTGGAGTGGGTAGCCTTTCTCTTCTCCAGGGGATTTTCCCAACCCAGGGATCGAACCCAGGTCTCCGGCATTGCAGGCAGATTCTTTACCAGCTGAGCTACAGGGAAGCCCAGAGCTGTATGAGCTGTTTGTGTATTTTGGAGATTAGTCCTTTGTTGGTTGCGCCATTTGTAAAAATGTTCTATTGTGTGTTGCCTTTTCATTTTGTTTATGGTTTCCTTTGCTGTGCAAAAGCTTTTAAATTTAATTAAGTCCCATCTGTTTATTTTTGTTTTTATTTTCATTACTTGGTTTGTATTTAAATATCTGATAGGAATGGTTCCTTCTCATTATTTTCCTGGTTTCTCTTTCCTTTGTTTTTCTACATAAACGTAGAACCAACTGGCCCATTAAAAAACCCTATTTTTATTTAAATGAAAGCACATTAAATTTATGCACTAACACAGGGCTTCCCAGTGGTGAAGAACCTGCCTGCCAATGCAAGAGACGCAAGAGATAAAGGTTCGATCCTTGGATTGGAAACATCCCCTGAAGGAGGAAATGGCAACCCAATCCAGTATTCCTGCCTAGAAAATTCCACTGACAGAGGAGCCTGGCAGGCTACAGTCCACAGGGTGACAAAGTCAGACATGACTGAGCACGCACGTGTGTGTGTACGTCCACACACACACACACATACACACACATATGAGAAGAACTGATGATATCTTTATGTTATAGAGACTTCCTATCCAAGAACATAGTATTTCTATTTTCCCAAGTTTTTTCTGCCCCTAAGCAGTGATTTAATGTTTCCTTTATATATATCTTATAGTTTTCCCCTTAAGTTTATTCTTAGGGATTTAAAAATTGTTGGTATGGGAAATAGGATGTTTTTTTCCATTTTTTCCTCTTTAATTATTGGTGGTTTGTATACATGAGGGCTATTGATTTCTATATTTTAATATTGTAGCAAGCTACCATACTGAATTCTTTTTTCCAGTTTTATTGAGATACAGTAGACATAGAACATTATATACTTCAAGATGGACAACATAATGATTAGATATATACATATATTGTGAAATGATCACCATAGTTTAGTTAACATCTATTACCTCACATAGTTACTGAAAGGTTTTGCACCTAATTTCCAACATGTGTGTGTTGAGCAGGGCAGGTATTTCCACACCACCAACAAGCAAGCAGTTCTCTGACATCAGCTGGGTATCCTCCAGTTTAACATAATTCTGACACTATCTACCTGGAGATAGAATGAGATTCTCCAGGTTGAGGGCTCAGTCTCTCAAGACTGCCCTCCTCTTCAGATGCCACTTACAGCACTAGGTTGTCACCTGTGCTTCTGATCGACCCGCTACAGATTGGAGATTCCCATTGCTCCCACTGCCCCGGGTTCAATTAATTTGCTAGAGCAGTTTATAGAACTCAGGAAACCTGTTTACTCACTAGATTACTGATTTATTGCAAAGGATGTTAAAGGAATGATCAACAGCCAGATGATGAAATATATATGAGTGAAGTCCTGAACAAACGAGGTTCTGTCTTGATGAAGTTTTGGTGCTGGCACTGGAAGCTCTTGGAACCCCCTTCTTTTGTTGTTGTTTTTTTTTTTCTGGAGAAGTTATGACATCGGTATGATTGATAAGGGCTTCCCTGATGGCTCAGATGGTAAAGAATCCACCTGCAATACAGGGTACTGGGTTCGATTCCTGGGTTGGGAAGATGCCCTGGAGGAGGGCACGGCAACCCACTCCAGTATTCTTGCCTATAGAATCCCCATGGAACATACAGATGGCTAACAAACACATGAAAAGATGCTCAACATCACTCATTATCAGAGAAATGCAAATCAAAACCACTATGAGATACCATTTCACGCCAATCAGAATGGCTGCTATCCAAAAGTCCACAAGCAATAAATGCTGGAGAGGGTGCGGAGAGAAGGGAACCCTCTTGCACTGTTGGTGGGAATGCAAACTAGTACAGCCACTTTGGAGAACAGTATGGAGATTCCTCAAAAAACTGCAAATTGAACTGCCTTATGATCCAGCAATCCCACTGCTGGGCATATACACTGAGAAAACCAGAATTGAAAGAGACACCTGTACCCCAATGTTCATAGCAGCACTGTTTGCAATAGCCAGAACGTGGAAGCAACCTAGATGTCCATCCACAGATGAATGGATAAGCAAGCTGTGGTACATATACACAATGGAATATTACTCAGCCATTAAAAAGATTACATTTGAATCAGTTCTAAGGAGGTGGATGGAACTGGAGCCTATTATACAGAGTGAAGTAAGCCAGAAACAAAAACACAAATACAGTATACTAACGCATATATATGGAATTTAGAAAGATGGTAAAAAATAACCCTATTTACGAGACAACAAAAGAGACACTGATGTATAGACCAGACTTTTGGACTCTGGGACCAGGAGAGGGTGAGATGATTGGGGAGAATAGCATTGAAATATGTATAATATTATATCTGAAATGTATTAATTGTTCAAACTAAACACTATCATGTTACAATTTGTTCATACTAGATGTTTGTAATGTTTCTGATAATCAATAAAAGAGATTCTTGATTAAAAAAAAAAAAAAAAAAAAAAAGAATCCCCATGGATAGAGGAGCCTGATGGGCTACAGTCCATGTGGTAGCAAAGAGTCGGACATGACTGAGCAATTAAGCATGACATGATTGATAAACTCACTGGTCATGGGTGGTGATTCATTCAACCTTTAAGTCTTTCTCGCATTCCTGAAAATCAAGGAGATGGGACTGAAAGTTCCATCTCTGTATTCAAAGTTGGGTTTCCCTGACAACCAGCCCCATCCTTAGGTGCTTTCCAAAAGTCACTTCATTACCATAAGCCCCATTGTGGAAAGGGGATTGTTATGAATAGCAGGACACCCATGTCACCCTTGGGGCTCTGAAGTGATTTCAGGAACTGAGGAAAAGAGACCAAATACTGTAATAAAAGATGCTCCATTGCTCTTATTTCAGGAAATTTTAAGGGTTTTAGGAGCTGTAAGCCAAGGAAAAAGACCAAATGTATATGAAAAATATACTTTGGTCATTTGAATGACCAAATACATATTTCTTATCATTCACAATATGACAGTTACGATTTTTTTCCTGTGATGAGATTTTAAGATCTGTTTTCTTGGCAACTTTCAAATATATGTTATTGTTTATTTCAGTCATCATGCTAAATATTATTAGTACAGAATCTATTAACCTTATAACCGGAAGTTTATACCTCTTAATCCCCTTTACCCATTTCCCCTACCCCCCATTCCTCACTCTGGCAACCACCAATCTGTTCTGTTTCTGCATTTGCTTTGGTTTTTTTTTTTTTAGATTCCACAAAGAAGTGACATCAGACAGTATTTGTCTTTCTCTGACTTATTTCACTGGACATAATGCCCTCAAGTTCTACCCATGTTATTGCACATGGCAAGATTTATTCATTTTATGGCTGAACAACATTTATTCCATTGTATATTTTCCATATATATTTCCAAATATATCCACATATATTTGTATATACCAGATTTTCTTTATCCATTCATCTCCTGATGGACAATTAGACTGTTTCATGTCTTGGCTATTATATATAATGATGCAGTGAACCAACCAGTCCATTCTGAAGGAGATCAGTCCTGGGTGTTCTTTGGAAAGACTGATGCTGAGGCTGAAACTCCAGTACTTTGGCCACCTCTTGAGAAGAGTTGACTCATTGGAAAAGACTCTGATGCTGGGAGGGATTGGGGGCAGGAGGTGAAGGGGACGACAGAGGATGAGATGGCTGGATGGCATCACCGACTCGATGGATGTGAGTTTGAGTGAACTCCGGGAGTTGGTGATGAACAGGGAGGCCTGGCATGCTGAGATTCATGGGGTCACAAAGAGTCAAACACGACTGAGCGACTGGACTGAACTGAACTGATGCAGTGAACATGGGGGTGCAGATACCTTTTTGAGAGAGTAATTTTGTTTCCTTTGGGTAAATACCCAGAGATGGAATTGCTGGATCGTATGGTAGTTCTATTTTTACCTTTTTGAGGAACCAGCATATTGTTTTCCACTGTGGCTAAATAATTTACATTCTTACTAACAGTGTACTGAGGTTCCCTTTGATCTGTGTTGTAACCAGCCCTTTTCCTTGTCTTTTTGATAATAGCCATTCTAACAGGTGTGAGGTGATCTGCATTTTGATTGTTTTGATTTGCATTTTCCAATGATTAGTGGTGTTAAGCACCTTTTCATGCATTTGTTGGCCATTTGTATGTCTTCTTTGAAAAAATATCTCTTAAGTTTCTCTGCCTATTTTAAAATCAGATTTTTTGCTATTGAGTTCTTTATTTTGGATTAACCTTTTATCAGATATATAATCTGCAAATATTTTCTCCCGTTCAATAGACTGCATTTTCCTCTTGTTGATTTCCTTAGCTATGCAGAAGCTTCTTAGTTTGGTGTCGTCCCATTCGCTTATTTTTGCCCTTGTGGCTTGTAGTTACGGTGTTTAATAAAAAAGAAATTATGACTGTCAAAGTGCGTACCCCAGAGTTTTATGATTTCAGGTCTGATATTCATGTCTCTAAATCCATTTTGAGCTGACTTTTGTATATGGTGTAAGATAGGAGGTCCAGTTTCATTCTTCTGCATGTGGGTGTCCAGTTTTCCCTGCACCACTTATTGAAGAGATTATCCTTTCTCCATCATATTCTTATCTCCTTTGTTGCAAATTAATTGACCACATATGTGTGGGGTTTTCTTTGGACTGTTTCTTTGATCTGTTATTTTTATGCCAGTACCATGCTAGTTTGATCACTATAGCTGTGGAACATAGTTTCAGTCATAGTTTCAAGTCAGAAATTGAGAAGCTTTTGGCTTTGTCATCTTTTCTAAAAATTTCTTAGCTGTTTGGGCACCTTTGTGGTTCCATATAAATTTTTAGAATGGTTTTGTTTATTTCTGTGAAAAACACCATTAGAATTTTGATAGAGATTGTATTGCTTTGGTTAATATGGACACTTTAACAAATTAATTCTTCCAGTCCATGAGTTCAGAGTCCTTTCATTTATTTGTGTATTCCTCAGTTTCCTTTAGCAATGACTTAGTTTTTCAGTGTGCAAATTCTTCATCTCCTTGGTGAAATTTATTTTTAAGTATTTTATTCTTTTTGATGCAATTGTAAATAGAACTGTTTTCTCAATTCTTCTTCTGATATAAGTGTATAGGAATGCAACTATATATTGGTTTGGTTTTGTTTTTGTACCCTGAAGCATGTGATATATCCTAGAGAGCGTTCCATGTGTGCTTAAGAAGAATGTATATTCTGCTACTTTGGATGAAATGTTCTGTAAATGTGTTAAATACATTCGGTCTAACACATGTGGTTTAAGTCCAGTGTTTGCTTATTGTCTGCCTGGGTGATCTATTGTTTTTGAAAGTGGGGTATTGAATTCCCCTACTATTATGTGTAACTGTTTCTTCCCTTAGTTCTGTTAGTGTTTGCTGTATGTATTTAGGCGCTCCTATGTTGGGTACATAAATATAAATGTTGTAGACTCTTGTTGGATTGACCTGTTTATCATTACAGAATCACTTTTTCTTGTCTCTTTTTACAGTCTTTTTAAAATGTCTGTTTTGTTTGATATACGTATAATATCCCCAGCTTCCTTTTAGTTTCCGTTTGCTTGGAATCTTCTTTTCCATTCCTTCACTTTCAGTCTGTGTCCTTAAAGCTGAGATGAACCACTTAGTTGATGGCAGGTAGTTGGATCTAGCTTTTTTTTTTTTTTAATCCATTAGCCACTAAATCTTTTGATGGGAGTGTGTAGTTCATTTACATTTAATAATTGGTAGGAATGGACTTACTTTTGCCATTAAAATTTTTTTTTTTTTTCTGGAAATTTGTGACTTCTTTGTTCTTTCCTTCTTTATCTCTTCCTTTGTGATTTGATGGGTGGCTCAGATGGTAAAGAAGCTGCCTGCAATGCAGGAGACCCGGGTTCAATCCCTGGGTCAGGAACATCCCTTGGAGAAGGGAATGGAAACCCACACCAGTATTCTTGCCTGGAGAATTCCATGGACAGAGGAGCCTGGCAAGCTGCAGTCCATGGGGTTGCAAAGAGTCAGACATGACTGAGTGACTAACACTTATTTGTGATTTGACGATTTTCTGTAGTGTTATCCTTAGACTCCTTTCTTTTTTGTGTAATTATTATAGGTTCTTGCTTTCTGGTTACTATGAGGCTTTTGTAAAATGTCTTATTGTGCCTATCTATTTTAAGTTGATAACAACTTAAGTTAAAATAAGCTCTATATTTTCACTCTTGCCCCAATACTTACATTTATGTTTTTGGCGTAACAGTTTGCATCTTTACACTTTGGGTATCCTTTAACAAATTATTGAAGTTATGGTTATTTTTGCTTTTAACCTTCATACTAGATTTAAAAGCGATTTACCTACCACCATTACAACATAAGAGTATTCTGAATTTATATATATTTCTTTACTGGTAAGATTATACCCTTATATTACTAATCAGTATCTTTTGTTTCAGCATGAAGAAGTCCCTTTAACATTTCTGGTAAGGCTGGTCTAGTGGTGATGAATTCCTTCAGCTTTTGCTTTTTTTTTTTTTTAGAAAACTTGATTTCTCTTTCAACTGCTCAAGGACAGACTTATTGGATAGCGTATTCTTGGTTCAGTTTTTTCTTTCATAACTTTGAATATATTGCTATTCTCTCCTGGCCTATAAAGTTTCTGCTGAAGAAATCTCACAGTCTTCCTGGGGTTCCCTTTTCCATAACAAGCTGTTTTCTGTTACTTTTAAGATTCTCTCCTTGTCTGTAACTCTTGATACTTTAATCACACTGTGTCTTTGAGTGTTTAGATTCATCTTATTTAAAACTCTCTATAGGTTTTCCTGAATCTGGATGTCTGTTTCTTTGTCCCTGTTATGAATGTTTTGAGCCTGTATTCCTCTGAATAAGCTTTCTGCCCCCTTTCTCTTCTCCTTCTGGAACCCCTATAATGCAAATATTGATCCACTTGAAGGCGCCCCATAAGTCTCAAGCAATTTGTACTCTTTTTCATTCTTTTTTCTATTTGTTCCTCTGATTAAGTGGATTTCATTGCCCTGTCTTAAAGTTTGCTTGGTTTGTTCTTTCACTTGATCGACTCTGATGTTGAACCCCTCTCTTGTTGAATTTTTTAGTTCAGTTATTATTGATATGTTCTTTAGTTCTGCAGTTTCTGTTCGGTACTTTTATATTTTCCGTCTCTTTGTTGAAATTCTCACTTCATTCATTCATTGTTCTCTTGACCTTGGTGAATATCTTTATGGCCATTATTTGGAACTCATTCTCAGATAAATCACATACCCTCATTTCACTAAGGTCTTTTCCTGAGATTTTATCTGGTTCTTTTGTTTGTTACTTGTGTGTGTCTGTGCTCAGTTGTGTCCAACTCTTTGCGACCCCATGGACTGTAGCCCACCAGGCTCCTCTGTCCATGGACTTTTCCACACAAGGCTACCGGAGCAGGTTGCCATTTCCTACTCCAGGGCATCTTCCCGATGCAGGGATGGAACCCATACCTCTTGGGTCTCTTGCACTGGCAGATTTTTTTTTCAACACTGATCCATCTGTACACACTCCTGTTTCTTTGTTTTTGACTCTCAGCGTTGGTTTCTGTGCCTTTGACAAGCAGCCACCTTTCCCAGTGTTGATGGAGTTTTGTGCAGAAGTTGAACCTTATCATTTAGCCTGGCCCCAACTCTTGGTTGTTTCTCAAATTTCTGTGTTTGTTCAAGCCATCTCTTTGTTCTTAGTGGCTGTCAGTAGTTGGCAGTGCGCCAAGACCTGTCAGTGTCCCAGAGGGAAGGATCCCCGTCAGCACCTTGATCTAGGCTCATTGGATGCTGGGCCCGCAGGCAGTAGCTTCTGAAGTAGGCAGGTGAGCCTGTCTCATGGAAGGCGTGAAGCTGAGCATTTCTCTCTGCTTCCTCTCTGCTGTGTATTTTGGAGGATACCTGGTTAACAAGAGTGTTATTGCTTGTTAAAATTCTGTGGGAACTGGAACTCAAGCTCTTCTGACCACAAGACTGAGATTATAAAGATTTGTGTCCTCAGGGCAGGATCTCCAAAAGCCAGGGCTCCAGATGCGTACACATCCCTTTCAAGGAGACACCAACGACCTGAAGCAGGGCAGAGGGAAGGTGCAGAGATATCACCTGCTGGCCTCTCTGATCTACAGGAAGAACTGCAGTCTCTTCCTAGACATGTGCTAAATTAGAGACCTGACTCTTAGGCAGCAGCTTTTAAAGTCTGCAAATAGACCTCTTTCAGGGAACGACTTAAAGACAGGCATATCTGTCTCCGTCTGGACTGATCCCTGAGGGGAGAGCCATGGTGATTCCAATGAGCCTTTGAAGAACTGCATCTTAGTTTGCATGTCTCACAGTTGTCATGGATACATTCTTCACGGGCTTTCAGAGTGAGATGTTTTGGGGGCCCGTCACTCAGGTGAGAATCAGGTGGAAGTTGGGGCACTGGATGTTGGATTCAAACCCTTCACTCCCCAGGGAAAATCTGAGGGTGTGAGTTTCTTCCCAAGTGTATGTTTCTCTGTCAGGGTGGGGCTTACGGTGAGAGAGTGTCTCAGCCTTTTTTACTCTTTTTGATGTGGGTTTTTTTTTTTTTTTTTTTTCTCATTTGCCCAATGTGTGGGAGTCACTCAGCTAGTATCTGGATTTCTTTCAGAGAGAATTAGTCAATGTGTAGGTGTAGATTTGGTGTGTCTGTCAGAGTTTAGGAGTTTCCTGTGTTGCCATCTTTCACCAAAACCCTTGAATTCGTTTTGTTTGTTTATAATAGTTATCTCTTTTTTTTTTTTTTTTGTGAACAGTCTTATAATCTGCAAATAATAATAATTTTGTCTTTCCCATTCCAATTTTTATACCTCCGATTTTTTTGCCTTACTGGTTGATTGCCCTGGCTAGTACCTCCAGAACAATGTTAAATAAATAATTGGGGTGATAACGGATGACCTTGTCATCTTGTTTCTGACCTTTATGAGAATCCTTCTAGCATGTTCTCTTTAAGTCAGCTTTTAGATTGAGAGAAGGAGAGTGAGCTATTTTATTACCTTAAAAAAAGTAGGTATCTATTTTTTAGGAGTTTATGTCCTAATAAGCATTGATGAAATACATAGCCTGGCTGTGTGTTTGATTGTATAAGCATTTCACTGAGACACCTGGTTTGAAGTGACTCTTTACGGGCTGGTTGTGGCGTGCCAAAGCTTCCAAGTGTGTACAACGGATGATGCTTGTACTTGGTGTCTCTAGAGAGCCAAGAAAATGCCCTGAAGTGTGACTCACTGTGCCCAGCCTGCCTCCCCTCCCAGTGTGTGAGAAGGATGCCCAGCGTTCAGGTGAAAGGATTATTGTCATTGGAGAGCGAAGGGGGATGAAATAGCTGGAAGACGATATCCCAGTTTCCTGTTGCTGCTGTAACAGATAACCACCAGTTTAGTGGCTCGAAAAAATGCAAATCTATTTTCTTACAGTTCTGTATTTCAGAAGCCTGAAATGGCTTTCACTGGGCTGGAATTAAGATGTTGGCAGGGCAGGCTACATTCTTTTCTGAAGACTCTCGGGGAGAATCTGTTTTCTTTCCAGCTTCTAGATACTGTCTGTTTTGTTTTTTTTTTTTTCCACTTACAACCACTTCCTCCATCTTCAAAGCCAGCAAGGTAGCATCTCTCGAATGCAGCTTTCATTGTCAAGTCTCTTTCTCTGACTCTCTTCTGCCTTCTTCTTCCACTAGTAAGGACTTCTGTGATTACACTGGGCTCACCCCAATGTGAAGATCAGTTGATTTGGAGCCCGAGTTCCTCTGGGATTGTGACCTGATGTCTTCACAGAGTCCAGGGATGAGGACATCCCGGGAACCATTTTTCTGCCTACCACAAGTGTTAGTCACTCAGCCGCGTCTGACTCTTTGAGCCCATATGGACTCTAGCCTGCCAGGCTCCTCTGCCCATGGGATTTTCCAGGCAAGAATACTGGAGTGGGTTGCCATTGCCTGTCTACCACAACTGGCATAAATTTAGGAAGGTCTATGGCATCTTAGTAAAGGGGAGCAAACCTAGGGGACAGGCAAAGAGGAGAGGAAGGGGCCAGCAACGGAGGGGGTGACCCAGCCCTGCTGTGTTGGGGACACCAGAAAGCCATGGGGGGAGCCAAGCTGATGTCTGTAGACCTTCCGCTGACTTTTTAAAGATAAATCAACTTCATTTCTTTAGAGCATCTTTGGTTCACAGCAAAATTGAGCAGAAATTGCAGAGAATTTGCACATGCCCCATTCCTCCCCACGCAGCATACCCTGACTTTGAGGGATCCCCGCATGCACCTTCTGCTGGGGGACGAGTGTAATAATTCTTTCTATCAGTGTTTAGGGTGGGGTGCACAGGGCTCTGACCCTGAGATGCCAATCCTAATGGCCTATATGTGGCCACTTCTTTTCTGGTGGCCCAAGACACTTGTCAGGGCCCTTAAAGAGAAGAATGGATCCTTCCTTCGTAATTGAAGGAAAATTCGCAACATTGATACCGGTGAAGGTCATTCCTATGACACTATTACCCACATTTAAGTTCCTACTTTCCAGTAGTTTGCATAAGAGAAAGGCCAAATGCAACAACATGTCAGATAACTGCATGGTTATTCATGAGCCAAGATGACATTCTGGGCTGAACTGAACGCTTGTGGCTTAGCACTGCTGGTACAAGCTCCAATGATAGCTCAAAGGCCAAGTCAGGCCTGGGAAGGGTTTAAGAGTCCTGGGGTAGAGTGTAAGAGTTTGGATTGGAGGGAAGTCAAACATGTAGATGTTGAGGGCTTGGCCAGGTCTTGATGATTGCAAATGGAAGGCCATGGAGGCCAGACTCTCTGGCAGTTTGGCTGGGTGTAGGCAGGCAATGTGAAGGGCCAGCTGGCTTCAGTGAGCCTCCCATAGCAGCTGCCTTTGTGGAGTCCTTGAGAATGGAGTGTACAGCAGTAAAGCGTGACAGTTCAGGGTCAAGTGCTGTCGGGGCAGCTCCAATGAATGCTTTGTAGTCTTGGTTGCACCTGAATTTGATTGCCTTTAATATTGCCTGAGATGGATGGACTGCTGGCTGGGGTGGAATTTTTTTTTTTTTTTGCTTTTGCTACTTGAAGATTTTTATTGTAATTGTTTTTGTGGAAAAGACTATTTATGGCAATGCTTCGAACCTGCACTCCTTTTTTCATTGCGATATCTCTGTCACTTCTGGTGACAGAGTGCTTTAAGTGCTCTATTACGTGTCTTCGGGACTGACTTCTCTTTTATTTCACAGCTTTGGTGGTAGGGGAGGGGGGCCTCTGGGGTCTACGTGAAAATGAATGGTAATAGTCAGGATGTTGCTAAACTTGATTATCGTGGATGGTTCAATTTGCCTTTGATCTCCAGGAGTCTGCAAGACGCTTGATGTTTTATTAATTGTCCATTTAAATTTTGGGGTAAATGTAATACCTCATTAAACAAGAGAGGAGCAAGGAGAGCCTTATTATCCTTTCCTTCAGCCTGTTAGAGCACAAAAAGGAGCAAATCATAGCTGCTCAGGCTGGTTTTAAGAGTCTTATTTATCCAAATGGCAAGAGACTGTGGCTTCCATTAGGCTCTTAGGGTCCTTGCTGTGCGGGCGTTGCTTCTTTGGTGTGTCTGCCACTTTCTTGGTTGATGCCTCTAATGGGCAGGTCTGGGTTCAGTGGCGCTGTGTAGGTCCTGCTGCCTGCCTCGATTGAAAAAAAATCAAATACTACCAGCTTGTTATATGTGTGCTGTGCTTCAGCGTTTAAAAAACATCATTATATATAATATCTCAGAGACCCTTCAAGTGGAGGAAACTCCTCCGTGCTCCTGGGGAGTATTAATACATATTAATATGTATGTAGGCTATATGCATACATCGCTATAGTATTTGCATGGTGATTTATAATTTACAAAACACTTAGAAGTATATCCTCTCATGGAGGGGAAGCTTCTGAATGCCCCTGCTTCCTGGGGTATAAATAAATATTAAAGTGGGCTTAATAGCACCAGGATTGCTTCCTCTGTTAAATTAGATCCTTTACTTAAAACTTGGACACCAGCAGACTTGTAGCTTCACTGAGGACCACTGATTCATGCCAGGAAAGACGGCGTTTTTCTACTATTACAAGACAACTCCTTAGCTCTTGCGAAGCTTTTCCTTGATGCTGTCTTGCAGCTGGGAGAATAGAAAGTAGAGCAATAGCTCTTGAGCAAGCTGTCATTCCTGTGCCTCGGTTTCCTGCTTAAATTTTTTTTTTTTTTTCCATTTTTAAGCTATAGGCAGATGACTGTCCACTTCAGATGTCAGAGAGTCTGGTTGAGGAACGTGCCTGTCTTTTAGGCGCTCTTATACCTACGGACCAGAGAAGGCAATGGCACCCCACTCCAGTACTTTTGCCTGGAAAATCCTATGGATGGAGAAGCCTGGTAGGCTGCAGTCCATGGGGTCACTACAGTCGGACACGACTGAGCGACTTCCCTTTCACTTTTCACTTTCATGCTTTGGAGGAGGAGATGGCAACCCACTCCAGTGTTCTTGCCTGGAGAATCCCAGGGACAGGGGAGCCTGGTGGGCTGCCGTCTATGGGGTCACACAGAGTCGGACACGACTGACACAACTTAGCAGCAGCAGCAGCATACCTACAGACAGAGGAGCCTACAGTCCATGGGGTTGCAAAGAGTTGGACATGACTGAGCGACTTCACTTCACTTCATACGTACGGGCACCATTTTTAAATTGTTATATTTTGGGAACATCTTTTCCTGGTGTTTCTTGTTTGTGTTTCTAGATTTGATAGAAATCAGGAATATCCTTATATGTGAATCTGCTCACATTCCTTGCCCCCTTCTGTAGCTTCCTAGGGGTGCTGACCCTGTACCAGATTGGTTTTTTTTCTTGCTGACATCTGCTCTACCTTCAGAGGCCAGTTCAACTGCATATTACTGAATCTGTGATAATATCTATTCAATGAAATGAGAATTATTTCAAGTACATTCCTCTCAGAGTCTTACATCATCTGTTCTACTCCTAAAATAATTGACTAATTTTGAGGAAGTCTGATGCTCAATTTCAAACACTTTATATTTGTCGATGACTTTGAAGCAAAATGTCCTGATACCCATTTTTCTTTCTACCTTTTAGTAATAGAGCTCTGTTTCAGTCAGACACATGGCCTCCAGCTCTAAACTTCAATTCCCAGCCTCCTTTGCAGCTGTGTATGGCCACGTGACTGAGTTTGCCCAATAGGATGTGAGTGGGAGTGATGTATGCAACTTCATGGTTTCTACTATATGATTCTTGCTTTGGCTTCTCCCTTTTCTGCTTCTGCCACGTGGGAAAAGGCAGAAAATGGAGCAACCTTGCAAACCACACGTGGGCTATGGGGTTGTCCTGTGTCCCCTCTTCATGTCTCCATTCAACTGCAGACTGAAGTGTTTGGCAGAGTGACTTTCTCTGTTCTTTAATAAAAATGTTAAAAGTTGAGCACTTAAATTAGAGAATACATTTCAATGAAAGCTCTCTGTGTGAAGGCAGGAGTAGTAGGCCCTGGAGATTGTGACTGGTCCCCTGCTTTCCTTCTCTCTTTCTCCAAGTCATTCTCCAAATGACTGTCAAAGACAGGCAACTCTACTGCTAAAAATCCTAACATCTTCTGCTGGCTCCAAAGGTACCTAATACCCCAAACCCTTAGCGTAGAGTAGAGATGACAGAATTGGGGCTGAAAAACATTCTTGAACAAAAATATTGTAAACGTCAAAGCTTTGGTCTTCTAATAGAGAATCTGGAGGAACGTGTTTTCAGGATTGGTTTAGAAGCTCAATAACGTCAGGTCTCTGCTTGAATTTGCTTCAGTTCTTATAGATTTTACCTCACAGTTATATGGTGGCTGCAGCAGCTCTAGGCTTCACATCCTCTTACGTATCCAAATGCAGGAAGGGAAAAGGCCCTGTCTTTATCAGGGAGGAAGCTGTTTTCCAGAACTCCCTGGCAAACTTTTCCTCATCTCTCTTTGGCCAGACTGATTCATATGCCTACACCTTAGCTGCAAGTTGGCTGGGAAAGTGAGAGTCTCTTGTGGAAGGGAAATTCTACATATGATACACAGGGGAGCAGGCATGGCTATAGGGCAGGCAGTTGAGCATGTACCCCAAGAGCCTCATGTACTTCCCTGAAGCAAAAAATATGACTGTAAGTTGAAATATAAAAAATGTATTTCCTGTAACCATAAGGCCCATCACAGACATTTCTTTTGAATTGTTATTGTTATGATTTATTGGTCAGAACACAACTGACCAAAACAACATGAGGTGCACATTTTGGTAAATAATGAAACAAATCAGATTTTACTGGAAATATATTTCTTAATGCTACTAAAGCATGTGTAAAGTGGAAGAATATTATTGCTGAATGGGATAGGGTCTCACTTCAACTGCATTCTAATTTCATGTGTGTGGATTGAGGTGTTGAGTAACCTCACTCACAAAAATAAGCTGATGGAAATGGAAGGCATTTTATAAACTGCAAAATTAATTGTGTCTTTGGACTCTGTGAGTTATATATTGAAACACACATGGTGATCTATTGTTCAGTCACTCAGTTCAGTTGCTCAGTCGTGTCCAACTCTTCGTGACCCCATGGACTGCAGCACGTGGGGCTTCCCTGTCCATCACCATCTCCCAGAGTTTACTCAAATTCATGTCCATTGAGTTGGTGCTGCCATCCAACCATCTCATCCTCTGTCGTCCCCTTCTTCCGCCTTCAATCTTTCCCAGCATCAGGGTTTTTTCAAATGAGTCAGTTCTTCACATCAGGTGGCCAAAGTATTGGCGCCTCAGCTTCAGTCCTTTCAATAAATATTCAAGATTGATTTTCTTTAGGATTGACTGGTTTGATCTCCTTGCAGTCCAAGAGACTCTGAAGAGTCTTCTCCAGTGCCACAGTTAAAAAGCATTAATACTTCAGTGTTCTGCCTTCTTTTATGGTCCAACTCTCACATCCATACACGACTACTGGTAAAACCATAACTTTAACTATACAGACCTTTGTCGGCAAAGTGATGTCTGTGCTTATTATTACGCTATGTTTGTCGAAGCTTTTTTTCCAAGGAGCAAGCGTCTTTTAATTTCATAGATAGTGATCTATAATAAAAACTAAATATAAGGTTTGGGATGAGTGAGAGGCATTTCTTTCTCTTGTAAAGGAGGAGGAGGAGACATGGGAAAGGGGATCCTCATAATAGTTCTGTCAGAGGGTGTATTCAGCAGATCAGATGTGGGGAGAGGAGAGCTGAGAGCTGAAAAGTGATTCCCTTAAACCCTTTTATGTACAGTGTTCCTCTTGGAGACTCTTTGGAGACCCGCAGTGATAGCTGTACCCCAGTTTAAAGACCCTGGTTGTGAGGATCAAGTGAGATTATGTACACGAAAGCTTTTTGTGTGATGTGAAGAATGTTACAGGTGATATTAATAATAACTGTATGTTTTGTTTTTCCAAAATTGTGACGACAGCCCACAGGGGCTCTAAGGATTTCATGTTATGAGTCCTGAAAGCTGTCCACTAACAGGCAAGGCAGGTCCTGCTAGCTTTGCTGAGAACGTTCCCCCAGGAAGAAGGAAGAAGACTGAAGGGAGAGAGTGAGAAGTGACCCTTTTTCTGGGGAGTGTTGACTGGGGCTGGAGAAGGCAGGGATGGTTGGAGTGGGTGTGTAGGAGAGGGTATCCTCCTGTCCCCTGGATGGATGTCTGCCCTTCCACAGTGTGTGCTGAGCAGGTCTGGTCTGTGTGAACAAAGGGAAGAACCCTGGAAGGACACTTTAGAGGTCCCCATTTTAAGACAAACAGAAGGTGTAATCCATCCAGGTGCTCAGGCCCAGGAGACCAGACAGTTCTGGGGTCTGTAAGGACAGGCTGGATGGTATGAAGAGACCAGCTAGGGGCAGCCAGGCCACAGGGTCACTCTCAGGGGTTGGGGAAGCTGCCTGAGGAAGTGTTCTCTGCCAGCAGGGCTTGGGGACCACAGCTTAGATTGGTGATAGTGACCAACAAAGGGGGGAGCACCTTCTGTGTAGTTACGTGTGCTAAGTGGCTTTAATTGTGTCTGACTCTCTGCGACCCCATGGACTGTAGCCCGCCAAGCTCCTCTGTCCATGGAGATTCTCCAGGCAAGAATACTGGACTGGGTTGCTGTGCCCCACCCCAGGGCATCTTCCCAGCCCAGGGATAGAACTACAATGCCTCCTGCACTGTGGAGTAGCTGAAGTTGGAGAGGTCTCTTGGCTTTCTTGTTTCTCTTGCTCTGATGCCAGAACAGGCCCAGGAGAGGGGATGGGAAAGTGGGACAGGCTCACCCCTCTGTCCACTCCGCGCAGTGCTGCTCAGCGGCTAATCAGCTGGAGAGCAACTCCACATTCACTGACACCACCTTAGTCGCTTGAAGTCCACCTAGCGGGAGTATTGACGGCACAAGGGCCAGCAGACTCCACAAATCCCTGTGTCCCCCTCCTTTCCGAGTTAAAAGGGGTCAGCGTGCCTCACCTTTCCCAGCATGCCCCTGACTCCTGGTCCCTGGTACCAGGAGCTGAGCGCGTGGTGCTAGGAAGGATGTGAGTCAAGTGTGAGACTGAGACCTCAAACTGGACAAATCTTATAGGCAACGAGGTGAATAATTAAGTGATTGAAAAGCTGTTAAATGGGATTAAAGCATCTTTTTTTTATTTTTGAGATTTTATTTATATATTTTTTGGCTGTGCTGGTCTTGGTTGCTATGTGGGCTTTTCTCTAGTTGTGGCGAGCAGAGGCTGACTCCTCATTGGGGTGTGCGGGCTTCTCATCGCGGTGGCTTCTCTTGTTGAGGAGCTCGGGCTCTAGGCACATGGGTGTCAGTAGCTGTGGCGCTCGGACTTAGTTGCCTTGCGGTATGTGGGATCTTCCCAGCCCAGGGATCGTACCCGCATTCCCTGCATTGACAGGTGGATTCTTAACCACTGGACCCACCAGGGAAGTCCCAAAATGTCCTTTAAGGGAGCCTGTGACCCATCAGAAGAGTTGAATTTGGCAGAGCATAACGGTATGTCAGAAAAATAACCTGTCTCATGTCTATATTTTATAAATGGAACCTCCCCAGTCAAACTGCCCACCTTCACACAAGTGAAGATATTGGAAAGGAGCCCATTTAAATCCAGAGTTGCTGAACATGATAAAAGTGTTGGGGTTTTTAAGAGTTGTTCCCTCACATGAGCCAGCTGATCTCAAGCCTTTTCTTCCCCTTGGATTTCGCCCCTGGAACCCCTGGGCCACAGAGCAGCGCTGATGGGGTTGGAGGTCTGGTCTTGCCTCCGGTGGGGGTGGACCCCTGCCTAGGCCAGACTGGTTCTGGCTCAAGAAGCAGATTCTACAGAAGCGTTAGTTACCCGCCCTCCAGAACTCCAGGCCGTTTCTAAGGATAAGCAGCTGTGCAGAGTGGGTTCTTTTGCAAAACAGAATCCTCTAATGAGACTAATTGTTTTGTAATAGGACTTTCACAGGCAAAGAAAAAACCCTCTCGCATAAAAGCAAATGGATTCTTTCCCAGGAACGCACATCCTCTGCCCAGCAGGTACTGAATTGCAGATGGTGTTGTTCCGCTCCCAACTGGGTGTTTAATGAAGAAGGAAAAGGGGCCCACTCCCTTGCCTCTCCCCGCCCCCAACACTGATGATGCCCTTTTCTCTGTTCACTGAGATTCACTCTGAATGGAAGGAAATCTATTTTAAACAAAGGTAAGAGATTTGAGATTTCAGCTCAGTTCAGTCACTCAGTCATGTCCGACTCTTTGCAATCCCATGGACTGCAGCACGCCAGGACTCCCTGTCTATCACCAACTCCCAGAGTTTACTCAGACTCATGTCCATTGAATCGGTGATGCCATCCAACCATGCCATCCTCTGTTGTCCCCTTCTCCTCCTGCCTTCAATCTTTCCCAGCATCAGGGTTTTTTCAAATGAGTCAGTTCTTCACATCAGGTGACCAAATTATTGGAATTTC
The DNA here is from genome assembly GCA_935064755.1 of Tragelaphus eurycerus. Classification (NCBI taxonomy): domain Eukaryota; kingdom Metazoa; phylum Chordata; class Mammalia; order Artiodactyla; family Bovidae; genus Tragelaphus; species Tragelaphus eurycerus. Next base: position 22,723,427 of record CAKXYN010000007.1, on the reverse strand, counting down.
AGCTTCAGCATCAGTCCTTCAGATCAGATCAGATCAGTCGCTCAGTCGTGTCCGACTCTTTGTGACCCCATGAACTGCAGCACGCCAGGCCTCCCTGTCCATCACCAACTCCCGGAGGTCACCCAGACTCACATCCATCGAGTCAGTGATGCCATCCAGCCATCTCATCCTCTGTCGTCCCCTTCTCCTCCTGCCCCCAATCCCTCCCGGCATCAGAGTCTTCTCCAATGAGTCAACTCTTCGCATGAGGTGGCCAAAATACTGGAGTTTCAGCTTTAGCATCATTCCTTCCAAAGAAATCCCAGGGCTGATCTCCTTCAGAATGGACTGGTTGGATCTCCTTGCAGTCCAAGGGACTCAGTCCTTCAGATCAGATCAGATCAGATCAGATCAGTCGCTCAGTCGTGTCCGACTCTTTGCAACCCCATGAACCACAGCACGCCAGGCCTCCCTGTCCATCACCAGCTCCCAGAGGTCACCCAGACTCATACCCATCAAGTCAGTGATGCCATCCAGCCATCTCATCCTCTGTCGTCCCCTTCTCCTCCTGCCCTCCAATCCCTCCCAGCATCAGAGTCTTCTCCAATGAGTCAACTCTTCGCATGAGGTGGCCAAAATACTGGAGTTTCAGCTTTAGCATCATTCCCTCCAAAGAAATTCCAGGATTGATCTCCTTCAGAATGGACTGGTTGGATCTTCTTGCAGTCCAAGGGACTCTCAAGAGTCTTCTCCAACACCACAGTTCAAAAGCATCAGTTCTTCGGTGCTCAGCCCTCTTCACAGTCCAGCTCTCACATCCATACATGACCACAGGAAAGACCATAGCCTTGACTAGGCGAACCTTTGTTGGCAAAGTAATGTCTCTGCTTTTGAATATGCTATCTAGGTTGGTCATAACTTTCCAGTCCTTCAGGTATGACCTAAATCAAATCCCTTATGAGTATACAGTGGAAGTGAGAAATAGATTCAAGGGATTAGATTTGAGATTTAGGTGGAATTTAAATCGAGGCGGAAAAAAGGGACCTATACAGTTATTTCCAGGCTGATAATACTTTATGGACCAAGCCTGTTGTCCATCAACTCCCCATTCCAGGTGTTTTCAGGAACATGGAGAAGCCTTCTGTACCAGTTCAGACTGTGTTTGGCTGAACAGTAGTTTCAGTAAAATAGGATCTTTAAAAAAATTTTTTTTTTTCTCTCATGTATCGAAAGAGTCATGTGGATTATCCAGGGCTGGTGTAGCTACTCGATGGAGCTACTGTGGACCCTGGTCCCCTCCTAGCCTCCAGATCCTTCCTTCGCCTGGAGCACCTCTGCTCCGCCCATCCTCCTGGCATCGCCCCTCAGTTGCAGGCAGGAGGGAGGGCACTAGGCATAAGTGCAGAGGTGATGGGCCATGAGATAGGGTTTCCACTCCTTGCTTTTTACCCAGATGAGTTGAAAACTTTTATCCACACAAAAACTTGCACACAGAATTTTATGGGCGCTTTATTCATAATTGCCAATCAGGCGCAACCAAGATGTTCTTCTGTAAGTGAATGGATAAATAAACCGAAATATATCCAGTCAACACAATACTTAAAGGAAATGAACTATCATGCCATGAAATGGCATGGAGGAAACTTATTACTAAGTGAAAGAAGCCAATCTGAAAAGGCTACGTGCTGTATGATTCCAACTACAAGACATCCTGGAAAAGACAAAGCTATGAAGACAGTATGGAGAAAGCAATGGCAACCCACTCTAGTGTTCTTGCCTGGAGAATCCCAGGGATGGCGGAGCCTGGTGGGCTGCTGTCTGTGGGGTCACACAGAGTCAGACACAACTAAAGCAACTTAGTATTTAGTATAGTAGTATGAAGACAGTAGAAATGTCAGTGGTTGCAGGAGATAGAGGGAAGGGAGGGAAGGATAGCTGGAACACAGGGGATTTCTGTGGCAGTGAAACTACTGTGTATGAATCTCTAATGGTGGATCCATGCTGTTGTATATTTGTCAAAACCCAGAGGATGTACAATACCAAGAATGAACTGTAAACTGTAGACTTTGGGTGATAAGGATGTGTCAGTATACATTCATCACCTGTAACAACTGTACCCCTCTAGGCTGGAGTGTTCAAAGTGGGAGGATGTCCAGGTGTGGACGGGGGAGGCTGTTCATGTGTAGGGGCAGGAGGCTTCTGACAACTCTGTACTTTCTGCTCAACTTTGCTGTGAACCTCAAATTTCTCTTTCTCTCAAAAAGTATTTTTAAAAAAAGTGATGGGCCAACTGAATCTGTCCATTTTCATCAACAAAATAATAGCTTCCATAGAAGTTCCACACAGTAGACTTCTGCTTGTACCTCACTGGCCAAAAGTGGGTCACATGACTATTTAGTCCCAGGCTGCACAGGAGTGACTATTTTTTATTATTTATTTATTTTTTGGAGGTACTTTTCCCTTAGTTTTGTTGAGATATAATTGATATATGTATAAGTTCAAGGTATACAGCATAATGACTTGACACATATACATTGTGAGATGATTAGCATGCTAGGTTTAGTTAAATCCATCTCTCAAATAGTTATCAAAAAAAAAAATCAATTTTTTTCCCTTGTGGTAAGAACTTAAAGAATTACTCTTGGTAGCTTTTAAATGTACTGTTTTACATGGTTAACTATATGCATCATGTTGTACATTATATACTCTGTAGAGATTTGTCTTATAACTGGAAGTTTGTACCTTTGGACCAGCTTCATCCAATTTTCCCATCCTTCACTTCACACTCTGGTAACCACAAATCCGATCTCTTTCTTTGTGATTAAAAATCTTTTTATATTTCACATATGAGTGAGATCATACAGTATTTGTCTTTCTCTGTTTGACTTCATTCACTTAGCACAATGCGCTCAAATTCCATTCATATTGTTATAAATGGCTGAATAGTTTTCCATTGTATATATACAGACACCACATTTTCTTTCTCTTTTTTTGGCCACAGTACATAGCATGCAGGATCTTACTTCCCTAACCAGGGATCAAACCCATGCCCACTGCAGTGGAACGGAGCCCTAACCACTGGATTGCCGGAATTTTCCACATCACTTTTTTTTTTAATCCATACATCTGTTGATGGACATTTAGGTTATTTCCATGTCTTAGCTGTTGTAAATGCTGCTGCCATGAACTTGGGGTTCAGGTATCTCTGTGACATAGTGATTTCACTTCCTTTGGATATATGGGGCTTCCATGGTGGCTCAGATGGTAAAGAATCTGCCTGCAGTGCAAGAGACCTGGGTTGGGAAGATGCCCTGGAGAAAGGAATGACTACCTGCCCCAGTATTCTTGCCCGGGAAATCCCATGGACAGAGGAGCCTGGCGGGCTACAGTCTGTGGGGCTGCAAAGAGTCTGGTGTGACTGAGCAATCAGCACTTCACTTTGGATATATACCTGGAAGTGGAATTGTGGGCTCATGTGGTAGTTCTATTTTTAATTTTTTGAGGAACTTCTCTACTGTTCTATATAGTGGCTGTACCAAGTTACATTCCTACCAACAGTGCACTAAGGTTCCCTTTTCTCTGTATCCTCACCAGCATTTATTAGTGCTTGTCTTTTTGCTGATGGCCATTCTGACAGTCATGCTGTGATGCCTCATTGTTTTGTTGTGTGTTTCCCTAATGATTAGTGATATTGAATATCTTTTCATATACCTGTTAGCCAATTTGTATATCCTTTTTGACAAAATGTCTATTCAGCTCCTTTGGGCATTTTTAATTGAATTATTTATTTTAATTGAGTTGTATGAATTCTTTATATATTTTGTATATTAATCGCTTGTCAGATATATTGGGTCTTCCCTGGTGGCTCAGATAGTAAAGCATCCACCTGCAATGCAGGAGGATTGAAATGATTTGCAAATATTTTTCCCCATTCTGTTGGTTGTCACTGGACATTGGCTCTGTCACTGGCTGTAATTAGGTTAATGCTACAGTGACCCCGAAGACAGTAATTTGATGGGACAGGGGTGGAAGAATAAAAAAAAATTAATATCAGGCATGACTTTAGCAAGACTTTCTGCAGCGATATCACCTTTTCCCCATGCAATATAAAAATGGGCTCTGCCTAATTCATCTCTCTTTGTTCTTTTATCATACATTTTTTCTTACGTTTAAATCTTTCACCCTGGCCTCCCACTCCATTTGGTCTAAATATCCTCTTTGGTTATTTCTGGTCCAACTGTTTAAAACATGCAGATTTATGGTGCTCTGCTAGCGATCTGTGGTGGGGGAGTGAGCTGCCAAATGCAGTGGAAGACGTTTGTCGTTCAGCAGAATGGTCTTAACTATGGTGCCATCTCTGTGCTGTCTAGAGTTGATATGACGCAGGAAGGAATCTCAGACAGTGTAATTAAGTGAACAGACAAAAATCCAGACAGGCAGGGTGCTTGCTTAAGAACCCATATTTGCTGTATAAAAATCAAACACATTCCCAAATTGACTGTACTTAGCTGGAAAGAAAAGCTGGACAAACTCTGATGACTTGAGGGACCCCTGTGACACGCATTGACTATGCAAATGGCCCTCATCTGAGTGTGAAATCCATGCGTGGGGCCCAGGGACCCATTTGCCTGTATGCTCCAGACGCTTCATCCTTGTTGCTTCATTTGTTCTGATGACCCCTGGGCTCAACTACATCCTCCCAGCCTCTACCCCACTCCCTCTTTTCCAGAGGTAACATTATCTTTTCCCGAAGAGAGCAAATTAACTTTGGACATCTCATGACATTCTTTGATCTCATTGAAAATGTCACAAATCTGACTTTTGTCAGCTGTCTGATGTTCATACCTTATTATTCCTGTCTGTGCCTGGTTGGCCTTATTTTTATTAGAATTTTAAAACTCCCTGATGTCCTCCATGGGGAACTGTGGACTCGTAAATCCTTCTTAAACCAAAGAGGGTGCCTAGTGCTTTAATGGTGCTGAAGGCACAGGATTGAGTCAGGGTCTCCTAGGAGCACAGGCTTTCCCACCAAGGCTTTCCCCCAACTCTCTAAAGACCCCAGCAGTCAGGAGCTCTTAGGGGAGCGCTTATGATTTCTTCCATCTTTCTTGCTCGTCTTCTTGCCTCTAGATATTTTTCTTTCTTTTCTTTTTCTCCAAACATCAAAGTGGTGGGAAGAATCCGGCTCTTGATTGGAGGTGGAGGGAAGGCAGAGGCTCATCCCCTTGCCCAGCTCCCTCTGGTTGCAGAGGGAAGAAGTTGCTCCCCCTGTCAAATTACAGGTGAAACCCTTGTTGCACACTTCAGGTGGGCCTCATGGCCCTTGGTGTGCAGACTGGCCGTGGGTGGGCCTGTGGTTTTGTATGTTTGACCTTCAGAGAATCAGGTCTTTCCCATGTCATCTATGGATACTCCCGACTGCCTTCCAAAGACAGAGTCAGACTCTTAGCCAGGCAGCCTCCTGCTTCCATATGATGTAAGCAGGACCCTCCTATTTAAAAAAAAAAAAATACTATTTGTTTATTTGACTGGGCCAGGTCTTAGTGGCAGCATGTGGAATCTTTGGTCTTTAGTTGTGGCGTGTGAACTCTTAATATTTGCAGCATGTGGAATCCAGCTCCCTGACCAGGAATTGAACCTAGGCTCCTTGCATCCGGAGTATGGAGTCTTAGCCACTGAACCACCAGGGAAGTCCTGGGACCTTCCTATTTAAAAGGAGAGAGTTTTCACTATCGCTGGTCTTAATAAAGAACATAATTAAGTCATAGGGATAGAATTTTAATAGAATCTGCAATAACTTCTGGATTTAATAACCTGGATTTAATCTCAAACAGCAATGTGCTATGCCTACCAGATTTTGACTGTCAGATTTACTAAGGTGTTGTGTCTGAGAACAACAGTCTTGTGAATTGTGCTGACAATCACATATGCAAATAAGTAAATATAATACATTAGCGTTAACAAAACTATGAATGGTAAAATAATAATGAAATGGATTGTACTGGATGTTGCTGGTTTAATTATTCCTGTTTTGGGGGAGCTCACCTTAAATGTCTCTGCTTAGAAGGACATCCTCACATTTTAAGACTTTACTCCTCTTCACAGCCCAGCACGTTTGTCACTTGCTTTCACAGGGCTGATTCCTCACTTCTCTGTAAGAAAAGAGTGCTTACAACACTAGTCACACACCTCACTCTGCCTTTTAGATATTTGTGTGTGGTTTTACCATGCCTGCTGCTTCAGAAACTCCTTAGGGAAATGTTACTGCAGGTACAACTTTACATGTTGTGATACCACTTATCAGTACTCAGTATATTTATTTAAAGAAAGAACAAATGCATGATGAGTCTCTGCTCTTTGCTTGTTGTGTGATCATGGCTGTTTCTTATTATCTCTTTGTTTCCTCCTATGTATAATGGTGATAACGACAACCTCATACATTTAAGATGAAATGAGATCATGGATATAAAATACTTAACATAAGGCCTGGCGCACTGAATTGTCAATAAATGTCAGATCTTTATTGCATCACTCTTAACATGTGATGTTGTTTTCAGTAGGTCCTGTGAAGCAGGGTGGTTTCTTTGCTGACCAAGGGCATAGTGGTAAATGAAGGGCTAATAGGACCGATGGTATTTCATAAAAGCAAAGTAACAGCAATAAAGTCAGAGTGGTTTCAACTGGGAAAATGATGCTCAGCTCCATATGCAATAATGGGCAGGTTTCCAGAAGGACCCGATGTACTCTCAGGCGTGCATTCAGCACATAAAACTACAATCCTCATCATAAATTTGATCTACGGCCAAGGAATTATGTCCATTATCAAGTGAATGCATATTGTGCTGGTCTCCCTCCAATGCAGGTGGTACTTTGGGTAGCCTGTTCTTTTAAAAGGACTTTCCAAGGAAGGTTAAATTCATGCCTTATTTCTCTCTGCATTTATTTTCCTAGAGTTACAGAGGCCAAAGGTCAACAGCCTCGGTAGGTCTGGCCAGTATCTATTGATGGTGATGTTGAGGTAGTTGTTTTCACCGCAGATTCTTTTTTCTTCATTTTTGTTTTGTAAAGCAGTATTTATTTTTGGCTGTGCTGCGTCTTCATGGCTATGTGGGCTTTCTCTGGTTGTGGTGAGGTGGGGCTACTCTCTATTTGTCACATGTGGGCTTCTCATCGCAGCGGCTTCTCTCGTGAAGCTTGGGCTCTGGAGCACGTGGGCTTCGGTAGTTGCGACGCAGGGCAGAGCAGGGGGTCCGGGGCCAGGGCTCAGTACTTGTGGCGCGTGGGTTTAGTTGCTCTGCGGCTTGTGGAATCTTCCTGGACCAGGGATCGAAACCTGCTTCCCCTGCACTGACAGGCAGATTCTTAACCACTGGACCACCAGGGAAGTCCTAGAGATCCTTTTCTTCAAGTGAGAGCTGGATGTAGCATTTCTTCCCTTCGTGTTCTCCAACATCTCCAGTTGCACCAGAGCTCTTCTATGTCCCTTTTCTCTGGCATCGCTCATCTTCCTAGACTTGCAGAAGCATTTACCTCCTCCATGGTGCTTTTTCTGACTCCCCAGGAAGAATGCACTGTTTCGCTCCAGCCCTCCCTGCCTCTGGGTAACGCAGGATGGTTCTTATTTGTATCACTACTGTGACCGTAATTGTAGGGCAAATGTGAGTGTAAAGGCTTGGTTCTGTTGGTTGGTTATGAGCCACTGAGGGTTTGGATCTATTCTTGATCATATTTATGTCTTAAGGTTGTAACAGGAAGGTTTGGGGGCAGCGGGGTGGGCAGCTATGAGGACTTCTGTGAGCCTGCCTGGGACACAGTGCCTGTCGCCCTCAGGACCAGAGTGCAGCTCCACTGGTTGCAGTGGTCCCCATCATGGAGCAGCCCTGAGAAGTGTGGCAGGATCAAAGCATAGTGAGCGGGTGTGGGAGATGAGGCTGGGGAGAGGTGGAGGGCTGGATCACATAGGGCTTTGCGACTAGGGGACTGGCAATTGGATTTTCGGTCCAAAGGCAAAGGGAAGCCGCTTTGAGCTTTACGAGGGATGGTCCAGTGCACAGGTTCCATCTCCTGCACCTCTTCCTTTTTTTTTTTTTCCTACTGGATTGTGAATGCACTGGTGGTTCCTGCAGAGTTTGCCTTGTCGCGAGGAGCATGTTCACTGCATGCTTTCTTGAATGGCCTCAGAGCCACGGATGTGTTGAGAAGAAACACCAGAGCTTTCAGCACAGACTAGCAGCAGCAGCATCCTTAAAATGGGTGAGCTGCCTTCCCCCACTCCCATCATCCTCTGATCTCTGACCTGTAGGCACCACATTTACTTGCCACCTGACATTGGAGAGTCTGCTGGCTTTCCATTTGATTTTAAAAATGAGTAAATAATTGCAGACGTGGCAAAAATGCAAAGGAAGTGACAGAATTTGGGCATTGCAGTTGCAGAGAGTGGCTGTGACTCTAAGGGATTTTTGGAGCCCATCCGTGTCTGAGGGCATGCGTTGCTGTTTATGTGTGGCTTTGGAGGTTCAGGAGGCCAACCCTGAGGGACATTTTGGAAAGTGGTGATGGAAATGATTTTCAGTCCAAGGGAAAGAAGCTGGGCAGGTACCTAAACTCCTGGCCCTACCATCAAAGGCTCTAATTCTATCCTGACAAACGGTAAAGAGAGCAAGTAAGTCCACTCACGTCACTTCAGCGTTCTTTTCCAAACATGTGGATTAAAGCCAGTTGGGTTTGGAATCCATTCAGTTTGTGATTTTGCCAGGAGTTTTGTGGGTGTGAAGTTTAAAAATAGCTAGTACACATAGGATGTCTGTGGGGAAATGTGGGTAAATTCTAGGTTGGAAAAAGGTTCTGTGAGCAAGTGCCCTCAATGTTTAGCCCTAAATGTTTGCAAAGACAAACATTTTGGAGATCAGAGTAACAATCGTGTTTTACCCTTAGTCCAAACCACAGTCCCTCTGGATCCAAATGTGGGAGTGAATAGAGTGACTCAGAAATGTGTAATGGAGGTGGGGGAGTGAAATTAAAGGCCCAGAATAAAGAATTAAAATTTAAAAAGAGGTGCAGGGAGGAAACAGGGAGAAAAACTTCCATATAGATAGGCTAGAGAAGTTAGGATTTTTCAGTCTGGAAGCATGAAGGCAGCCGGAATTAAAATTGAAAAGTGCAGTAAGTGGCTGAGGTTTGGGTAAATACGGTAAAGGCTGAGGTTCCAGTAAATACAGCCTTGCTCAGCCATGGCCTCATGAATTTTCCTCCCTGCGCACAATTTCCCCTTCTCGGCCCTCTAGGACATTTGGATTGAATTAATTATGAAGTAAGCAGCCTGATCAGGGTCAGGGGCCTTGACTCGAGAATGTGAAGATGGGGATTTATCATGAGAGGAGCTCTGGCCAGGTCAGCCACACACACACACATAACTCATACGTTTACTCCTTCCAATCTGATTTATTACGGTGCTGCTTGGACTAAGGACTAGTTTATAATTTGCCTGGGTGGATGAAACTTGTATCTAAACAACTACAGGGCTGAGTATCCTGTGATCTGTCCCGAGTCAGGGACATCCTAGGACCCCCACATGACAGCAGCGGGAGGGGTGCCCGGGCTTCCAGAGGTGGTGTTTGCCCTGGGCTTTGGTGGATGGTGGGATTCTGAAGTGTGGGGAGTTGTAGAGGAATGAATGGATGTTGCCACGTGTGTTTAGTGCAGAGTTAAGAGCCTATTCGTCTGGAGTGAAGAATGGTAAGTTTGAAGATGGAAGAGGTGATGGGACGGTGGTGAAGCCCTTAAGAGTGTGTTTTAGGAGAGGGCACTTTTGCATGGTTGGCAAGAGGGAACCATGGGAGCAGGAGGATGTGCAGAGCCTGTTAAAAACAAGCAGTTGTGTATGGATGGACAGGAGTGGACAGCTGTCGGGGCCATGGAGACCGGTGGGGAGTGTATGGCTATAGTCTGGGTGAGGCTTGCACAAAGACACCAGATAGTGGGCAAGACTCAGGCAACCAAATCAGAGGTGCAAAAATATTTCTTCATCTTCTTTTTTCTTTTTAAACATTTATTTATTGATTGATTTGGCTGCGTCAGGTCTTAATTGTGGCATGTGGGATATTTTAGTTGCAGAATGCAGGATTGTTTTTAGTTGCAGCATATGGGCTCTATATCCCTGGCCAGGGATGGAACTCAGGCCCCGTGCATTGGGTGTGTGGGGTCTTAGCCACTGGGGCACCAGGGACGCTCCTTCTTTTTATTTTAAATCAAACTAATTTTGACTCAAAACCATCATCCTATGTGTCCCGGGGAAATCCCACTGAGTGACAGCTGAGGGCTGGAATAGGGACCCATCAGAGTCTGGGAGGACGACACAACAGGCGAAGGGGACAGGGCCTCGGTCTCTCGTGGTCCTGCTGCCATCCTCACTCTTTGGTCCCACATTGGTCCACGAAGACAAACACCCCCAGGTGAGGTATTTGGATGCGCCTGCTTTATAGATGGGGCTTCCCAGGTGGCTCAATGATAAAGACTCCGCCTGGCAATGCAGGAGATGCAGGAGACCCAGGTTTGATCCCTGGGTCAGGAAGATCCCCTGGAGGAGGGCATGGCAAACCACTCCCGTATTCTTGCCTGGAGAATCCCATGGACAGAGGAGCCTGGTGCTACAGTCCATGGGGTCACAAAGAGTTGGACATGACTGAGCGATTGCGCACACATGCTTTGCAGACGAGGAACCTGAGTCACAGAAGGTTATGGAGCTTGTTCAGAGTTTCACAGCTAGTAAGGAAGGGGCCAGGATTAGAAGACCGGTCTCCCCCATCACTAGTCTACAGCACTTATGTAGTTAGGGCTGGAGGGAAAGGAAAGAGCAGAAGCACATAAAGTCTGGGGAAAATGAGTAAGCTGGAAGGGGACAGATTAGATGTGTAGGTTGGGAATAATCATGTGTTTTCATAGTTTTAGCATCTTTATTTTTTTAATTATAAAATTAATAAATACTTACCATAGAAAACATACCATGTACCAAAAGGAAAATTAAAAAATATCACCCATGATTTTACCACTCAGAAACAAAAGCTATTATGCTTTGGCACACTTTGTGTTATATTCACTAGTTTATTTTTTAGATCCCACACATGAGTGATATCATACAGTATCTGTCTTTCTTTGTCTAACTTATCTTACTTAGCATAATATCCTCTGTGGCTATCCACATTGTTGCAAATGGCAAAATCTCACTCTCTTTTTTTATGGTTGAGCAGTATTCCGTTGTGTGTGTATACCACATCTTTTTCTTTTTTTTGTAACTTTAGTAAACTTTTAATTCTGTATTGGGGTGTAGCCAGTTAATAATGCTGTGGTCATTTCAGGTGAGCAGCAGAGGACCTCAGCCATGCACGTACATGTATGTATTCTCCCCAACCCTCCTCCCATCCAGGCAGGCATATAACATTGAGTGGAGTTCCATGTGCTATATAATAGGTCTTTGTTGGTTATACATTTTAAATATAGCAGCGTGTACATGATCTTCCCAGAGTCCCTAACTATCCCTTCCCCTTTGGCAACCATAAGTTCATTTCCCGTCTGTGAGTCTCTGATTTGTAAATAAGTTCATTTGTATCATTTCTTTTTAGATTCCACGTATATGGGGTGTCATGATATTTCTCCTCCTCTAGCTTATTTCACTCAGTATAATAGGTCCATCCATGTTGCCGCAATGGCATTATTTCATTCTTTTTAATGGATGAGGAACATTCCATTGTTGGAGAAGGCAATGGCACCCTACTCCAGTACTTTTGCCTAGAAAATCACATGGACAGAGGAGCCTGCTAGGCTGCAGTCAATGGGGTTGCTAAGAGTTGGACACGACTGAGCGACTTCACTTTTACTTTTCACTTTCATGCATTGGAGAAGGCAATGGCACCCCACTCCAGTGTTCTTGCCTGGAGAATCCCAGGGACGGGGGAGCCTGGTGGGCTGCCGTCTATGGGGTCGCACAGAGTCGGACACGACTGAAGCAACTTAGCAGCAGCAGCAGCAACATTCCATTGTATGTATGTACCACACCGTCTTTATCCGTTCACCTGTTGATGGACACTTAGGCTGCTGCCATACCTTGGTGATTGTAAAAAAGGCTGCGATGAACATTGGAGCGTGTATCTTGTCAAATTAGTGTGTTTGTTTCCCTCAAATATAGACCCAGGAGTGAAACTGCTGAGTCATGTGGTGGTTCCAGTTTCAGTTTTTTGAGAAACCTCCGTACCGTTTTCCGCAGTGGCTGAACCAATTTACTTCTCCACCAACAGTGTATTTTCCACTTTTCTGCCAACGCCCTTTCTCTACATCCTGGCCAACGTTTGTTATTTGTGGTCTTTCTGGTGGTAGCTATCCTGACGTGTGTGACGTGATACCTTCTTGTGGTTTTGATTTGCATTCCTCTGATGATTAGCAACGTTGAGCACCTTTTCTTTTTAATTAACTTCAATTGGAGGGTAATTACCTTACGATATTGTGATGGTTTTTGCTATACATCAACTTGAATCAGCCACTTCATGTGCCTGCTGGCCACCTGCATTTCCTCTTTGGAAAAATGTTTGACAATCTTCTTTACAATCTGTTTTTCTCTGCGTTGTTTTACATGATCAAGAACAATGTATATATATCTATATATGTACTTATATTTATGTATTTTATATGTACATATATATATACATACACATTCAGGTTGTTCCCCAATGATTTGCTATTATAAATTCTACATGATAAATAGATGCATGTTTTTACCTCTGTTTTAGATAATTTTCTTAAGAGTGAGTCCTGGAAAGTGAATTACAATCCTTGAGCATTTTTGCGACTACTGACATATCTATTGCCATACTTCTTTCCAAAAATATTGTACCAATTACTGCTAACAGCCATGTATAAACATAAATTGTGTATTAATTTTAAAACTTTGGCTGATTTGAAAAATGGCCTCTTGTTGGGCCAGGCTTTGCCTCTTGATTTCACTGATTACTCAGAATGACCCTAGACAAAGAGCTTTTTCATTAAAATATTCTTAGTCTTGCTGGGTGAGTTTTTGTCACCCTCTTAAATTTTGCCTCTGAGGTGAGTGGCTCCCTTGCCTACCCTGGACCAGCTCTGATTCACGCCACTTTGCAGAGGAAACCAAGGGTGAGAAATTCAGTGCCTTTGATTTGGGTCACACAGGCAGTAAGCATCTGTGCTAAGTCACTTCAGTCATGTCTGACTCTTTGTGACCCCATGGACTATAGCCTGCCAAGCTCCTCTGTCCATGGGATTCTCAGGCAAGAATACTGGAGTGAGTTGTTGCCATGCTCTCCTCCAGGGGATCTCCCCGACCCAGGGATGGAACCTGTGTCTCTTCTGTCTCCTGCATTGGCAGGTGAGTTATTTACCACTTGCGCCACCTGCGGTCCTCAGGCAGTAAGTGATGACATTCAAATTTGGGTAGGTTGACTCCCAAATCCTGGTTCTTTCTACTAACCTGTTTGGGTGCTTTGCTCTGGGTTTTCGAATGTGAATGACGAGGAGAGAGACAAATCCATTATACAGAACTGAGGAATCCTAGAGAAGAAGGAGCTGGTCCTTTCAGGCGTGTGAAGGTGTGGCAGTAGTTTAACATGGGTCTTGTTGATTTGGGGATGTGGAGGAACCAGACACGTCCACTAGGGGCTTATACAGCAGGTAGTTGAAAGCTCAGGTCTGACCCGCAGGACGGGGTATGCCCGAGTACGTAGGGTCTATGCTATGCTATGCTAAGTCACTTCAGTCGTGTCCGACTCTGTGTGACCCCATAGACGGCAGCCCACCAGGCTCCTCTGTCCCTGGGATTCTCCAGGCAAGCACACTGGAGTGGGTTGCCATTTCCTTCTCCAATGCATGAAAGTGAAAAGAGAAAGTGAAGTTGCTCAGTCATGTCTTACTCTTAGCGACTCCATGGACTGCAGCCTACTAGGCTCCTCTGTCCATGGGATTTTCCAGGCAAGAGTACTGGAGTGGGGTGCCATTGCCTTCTCCGACATAGGGTCTAGTGCTTACCTAATCTGAGTGTAAAGGCTGGGGTAGACCCAGAACAGAGCTGTGACGAGGCAGAGTCCCTGGGGATGGTCACAGTTACATGTGGTTGGGTTACAAGCACCCAGCAGTGCCCCCCTACACAGCGGCAGCAGTTTAGGGCATCTCAACGGGGCACAGCCGTGCCTGGGGACACTCCTGGAAGCCTGGGCACGGCTCTGAGCTCTGACACCCACCAAAGGAGCAAAGAGGCCACTGCGGGTGTGCAGAACCAGCTTGGGGTAAACACAGGCCCAGACCGCCGTGAGCTTTCTGGCCAAGGAGAGTGGCAGAGCCGCTGGCCTGGGCTGGTTGACTTGCACTGGGCACCGGAGGCTTGTTTTGCAGGAAGTGGGACTAACTCTTGGTGTGGCAAGAGGATGAGTAGCAAGTTTCCTTGCTACTCCTTGCACACCCGTTTTTCCTCCATTGCCCCCGGCTGCGTTTTCAGTCTTCAGACCACTTCCGAGGGCAGAGGAGCAGGTGGTAGGTCTCTTCTATGCATCAGTCTCTTATTGCTTCTGACCTCGTTGGAATCACTCCCATCTTATGGGGTCAGGTGGGGGCCTGCGGGGGTGATAGATGGTTCTGGGCCAAGGTTAGTCTGGGGAGTCATGCAGGCAGAGTTTAGAGAGCATTCAGGAAGTTGGAACAGATTGGAACAATTGAGGTCTGTAAGTGTGCAGTGAAAGTTGGCCGAGTAGCTGTGGGTGGGTGGGCTGCCTGTGGTCTGGCAGTTTAGGAGTGGAAACAGCAAAAGTACAGGACAGCTCAACTTGGGGGCCCAGCAGGTCAGGCAAGAGGGTGGGGCAGGGAGTTGCAGATGCTGCGGAGGCCACAGTGAGCCAGTCAGCCTTGGGCTCCAGGGGGAGTCCGTGGGCCTGGAACCCACAAGGGAGGAGGGGAGTGTAGAGATGGGGAACTGGCAAAGAGAAGGGAGCACAGGTTTTGTAGGCTTGGGGGATCGGGTGAGGAGCTGTGGGGAGAGGGTGTGTTTAGGGAAGGGCAGCTCAGAACTGGGGAGCCAGGAGAAAGAATAGCTTTCTTGCTGAGTGGTAACAAGCACCAGGGTTTGGTTTTGCTGGCAGTGGCTTGAGATGCAGAAGAGAGACAAGCCTGGGAGGTGGAGGGAATGTGTGATGATGGAAAGATGACTTTCCCATGGGATCTGAAAGATGATGATCTGGTGGAATCTGTCCAGAGAGATGATGGAGAGATGATGGTGGAATCGCGGATTATAAAGAGTATGTTGAAACCAAATCCTGTCTGTCCTCCTGGCACTGGGCAGTCTGTGAAGGAGGCAGATGTCAGCTGAGCAGAGCATGGGGCCGCTATGAAGCCTGCGGGAAGGGAAAGAGCATCTGCCCTTACTAAATGCCTGCTGTGTTGCACGCAGTACAGCGACTTCCTCACAAACTGTGCTGTGCTTCGTCCCTCAGTTGTGTCTGACTGTTTGTGACCCCATGGACTGTAGCTCACCAGGCTCCTCTGTCCATGAGGTTTTCCAGGCAAGAATACTGGAGTGGGTTGCCATTTCCTCCTCCAGGGGATCTTCCCAACCCAGGGATCGAACCCAGGTCTCCAGCATTGCAGGTGGATTCTTTACCATCCGAGCCACCAAGGAAGCCCAAGAATACTGGAGTGGGTAGCCTCTCCCTTCTCCAGAGGAACTTCCCCACTCAGGAATCAAACCTGGGTCTCCTGCATTGCAGGCAGATTCTTTATCAGCTGAGCTACCAGGGAAGCCCTCCACACAAATTATGTAACTTAATTCTCATAGTGACCCTCCAGCGTAGGTGTTATCATCCATATTTTACAGATGATAAAACTGAGGCTCAGAGAAGTTAATTACCTTTGCCCTGGGTTCCCAAAGTGATGCAGTCAGAGTGGGAAGGGGTGGTCAGAGTGGTGGAGTCAGAATGGGGAGCCAAGTTAACCTGATGCCAAAACCTGAGGCTCTGTATATATAACTGTGTTAGATACTTTAGGAGGATTATAAAATCTCTGAAGCAAAGTGTTAGTCACTCAGTCATGTCTGACTCTTTGCGGACCCATGGACTGTAGCCCACCAGGCTTCTCAGTCCTTGGAATTTTCCAGGTAAGAATACTGGAGTAGGTTGCCATTCCTTTCTCCAGGGAATTTTCCTGACCCGTGGACTGAACCCGAGCAGGCCTCCTGCATTGTAGGCGGATTCTTTACCGTCTAAGCCACCTGTATAAAATCTACAGGGAAGAGTAACTAGTCAAGACGGGAGTAGGATGAGATTATGTCTCTCCCATTCAATCCCAGGTCCCCCCGGCGGATACAAAACTGTTCTGTGTGGTTTGCTTGTACCCTGATTTGACTTAGTGATCAAACTGTGCAGTACCTTGTGCATCCTGGATCGTAAAAGGTTTCTTTTTTTTTTTTTTTGTTATACCGAATTTACCAGCATATGAGTGGAAATTGTCTATGTAGTTTTTATATGTTGTAATATTTCTTCAAATAAATCTCTCCTAGAAATTATTGGCCAAAAGTTCATTTGGGTTTCATAAGCTCCTAAAGAAGAACCTGAAGCAACTTTTTGGCCACTCCAATTAAGAAGAAAAAAGGCACAAACAGCCCACTGCCTGACACGTAGTGTGCACTTGTGTGCGTTCAGTTGTGTCCAATTCTTTCCGACCCAATGGACTGTGGCCCACCAGGCTCCTCTGTCCATGCAATTTTCCAGGCAAGAATACTGGAGTTGGTTGCCATTTCCAACTCAGGGGATCTTCTTGACCCAGGGATCAAACCCACATCTCTTGCATCTCCTGCATTGGTGGGCGGATTCTTTACCACTGCACCACCTGGGAAGCCTCGACACATAGTGGGACTTAGTAAATACTTGTTGAATGAATAAGTAAATTTACTCAGATCAATGAAGAAAGAGGTGCAGGAAATGGAATTCTTATCACTTTTCAGGAATCTCAGTGGAGGGTGGGTTGAGGGCATTTATGAAAGGGCTTCAAAGGGCTTCCCAGGTGACTCAGATGGTAAAGAATCTGCCTGCAATGCAGGAGACTCTTTAGTCCCTGCATCAGGAAGATTCGCTGGAGAAGGGAATGGCAACCCACTCCAGTATTCTTGCCTGGAGAATTCCATGGACAGAGGAGACTGGCGGGCTACAGTCCACGGGATTTCAAAGAATCGGAGAGGACTCAGCAACTCAGTTTTCAAAGTGCTAGAAGGCCTTTTAACCACGAGGGGGCGCTGTTAGAGACTTGGCGGTGACTTTGGAAGGGCAGGATGTGGATGAGGGTGCTGCGGGGCTAGTCAGGGGCTCTCTATCCACACAGGCTAGAACCACAGGTAGAGACTGCTCTCTCCCAGGAGGATGTCAGTCTCACCAGTGCCTCTCCATTTGCCAAACAGATCTGGTCTCAAGAGATCAGAGGAGGCCAGCTTCCAGGCTTCCTGCCCAGGGCCAAGTTGCCCTCTTTCCACAGTGTGACTGGAGATGTCCAGGGAAGCGCACCCAAAGCACGAGGTTGTGTCCACTCCTCCAGCCTTTGTAAACTCCATCCTTCAGTGAAGGAAAGCTGCCAACTTGGACCAAAGTCATCACCCTACAGAGAAAATCCCTCATGAAAACCCCCTTCTGAGAAAGTGATTTTATTTTTATATTGGAGTATAGCTGATTGACAATGTTGTATTCGTTTCAGATGTACAGCAGAGTGATTCAGTTATGCATACACATGTTATCTGTCCTTTTTCAAATTCTTTTTCCATTTAGGTTATTACAGAATATTAAGCAGAGCTCACCTGTGCTAGGTCCTTGTTCTTTTTTTTTTTTCTTAAAATATTCATCTATTTTTGGCTGTTCTGGGTCTTCGTTGCTGCAGGAGGGTTTTCTCTAGTTGCAGCGAGAAGGGGCTATTGTCTGGTTGTGCTGCACGGGCTTCTCATTACAGTGGCTTCTCTTGTTGCAGAGCATGGACTCTAGGGCTCACAGACTTAAGCTCTAGAGCACAGGCTTAATAATTGTGGTTGCTCTTAATAATTTAGTTGCTCTGAGGCATCTTCTAGGACCAGAGATTGAACCGATGTCCCTTACATTGCAAGGTGGATTCTTAACCACTGGACCACCAGGGAAGCCCAGTTATTCGTTTTACATACATCAGGGTGTACGTGTCAATCCCCAAATCCCAATCTATCCCTCCTCCCCATCCCTTCTGCCCTGGTAACCATAAGTTTATTCTCACTCTGTGAGGAGAAAGTGATAGTGTACCTCTTTGCTAAGAAAAACTTGGTTTCTGTTGAGACATAGCATTATGGCAATTTAAATTACAATGAAATAGGACAGTGTCACTAGGGTTTCTCATTATATTAACAAAAAGAACCACTGTGCTGCTCACATTTCCCTTTTTGCTTTGGCTTCTAGGAAATTCATCTGCAGCAGTTTTCTTCACCATTGGCCTATTTCTACTCTTTCCCTTAGCCCCGATTTTCTGATTCTCTTTGCATCATCTTATGTCACTGCAATTTCAGTGGCTTCAATACCTTGTGGAAATAAAATAATTAAATGCAGAATAATAAATGGAAGTGAAGCACCTCCTGTGTTCATCAGGGCGGAGTCTTCTACAAGGGAAAGGGCAGTCACTGGCCCTCCTGGGCATGGCGGCCACTAGGTGGCACCAAAGCTTTCCTGCAGCCATCCTTAGCCAGGCGATCTGGCCTAAAAGTGTTTCTGTATAACCGGGTACTTCTTGGACTGTGCTAAGCACGTTTCAAGTGCTCCTCTCCACAATGCTCTGGGTATAGTTCTAGGGCCTGGGCAAAGCTAACCTAAGGGAGTCTGGTTGGCTTCTTTCACAAAATCAATGTTTCAAATAAGGTGAGGCGAGTCTGAACCAGATCAGGTCAGCTGGGGGCCATGTGTCCCCCATGGAAGCAGCTCCATTAGTGACACCATCTGGGAGAGCAGGAGGTGGGACCCTCCTCACACAAGGAGAGTTTAGGGGGTGTGTTATGGGGGCACGGGGAAGGGGCTTCTCAGCTTCCCTGGTGCCTGGTGACTTCTGTCTGAAATGAACGTATTGCCTTAATGCTGGGCACATAACTGGACAATAGTTATCACACCTGTGAAATAGAAACTGACTTTTAAAAAGACCCAAGGATGTCAACATTAATTACCATTAATGTTTGCTTCCATTGTTCACTCAGAGAAGTTATGTCATTCAAAGCCATTTTGTAAAAAAGCCTTCCATGGAAGTTCAAAGAATGTAATTCTATAAAAAAAACCTTTAAATTCAGGTTCTTGACTCTTCTTGAATCCATGTGTTATAACTGTGACAAAAGATGTTTCCTTTGAGAAGCCATTTTTATTCACGTCAATTTCTTGTTTCTTCAAGCGTCTAATAGTATCTGATCAGTTGTGTTTCCAGAGAATTAAAGAGGAGTGGAATACTGCAGATCATTGAGGGGCATATCTATGTCCAGACCAGGAATGTGGAGCAATGTGACCCTGGGCAGGGGTGGGCATCGGGAGGGTGGGGGGCATGGGGAGGCGGCTGTCCAGCTATTCCCACTGTTCTCCTGAAATCTGGACTTGGGATCACTGGCCAGAAGTGGCTCTGATTAGTGTTCTGAGGCCTTGAGAGGGAGAAGCTCTCAACAGTTTTTATTTGCTCTTAAAAAAAAAATCTCTTCTAGAAATTCTATGAGTCTACTCAGGTGCCTCTTACCTGGTGGACTGGAGAATTCATTCATCTACAGAAGGTCCAGTAGGGGAACAGGAAGTACTTGGATTTCTCCTGTTTCACGAGGGACTAAAGAGATCAGCCATGGGCTCTAGGGTCTTCCAGATACAAATAAACACTTGGCCTCACCTGGAAGGCACTGGACGGTGCAGCTCAGCGGGCTTCCACGTGACTGCCCCGCTGTCCTTGGGTCTTAGGGATCAAGCAGCCCCCGGTGCTACCCGCATTGTGGTCACTGCACATCAGCCCCTCCACCATCACAAAAGTCTCTTCAGGGGCTCACCACCCTCCTCCACGGGAGACCCAGCTGGGGTGACCCAGGATGGTTTCTGTAGGGCTTGGGCTTGGTCCATTAGGGACCTCCAAGAAACATTTGCTCTTTAAAGCAGATACCAAGTAGCAATACTAGTGGGTACTAGGTGGATCTTCCTGGTGGCTCAGCTGGTAAAGAATCCGCCTGCAGTGCAGGAGACCTGGGTTCAATCCCTGGGTTGGGAAGATGCCCTGGAGAAGGGAATGGCAACCCACTCCAGTATTCTGGCCTGGAGAATTCCATGGACAGAGGAGCCTGGTCTATGGGGTCGCAGAGAGTCAGACATGACTGAGCGACTAACGCTACTACACCACAGGTGAGACCATGGTGGGACCATGAGCAGTAATCTGGGGAGTCTTATTTGGAAAAGGGGCAAGTAAGGGATGGCCTGTGAGCTAGACCGGGGCACTTATTAACACGACCCCTGGGGCAATGCTGGGGAGAGAAATGCAAGGTCAAGGACACATTTTATCCGTTAAACAACAAGAAACTACAGCTAAAATATAGATCTTCCATCAAGAATTTTCTTTTCCAGGAGAAAAATAATTTATGAGATGACTTTAGCTTTTAAAAATTGACAAAATTTATTGAGCACCTACTGTATGCCAGCCAACATCTATCACAAAAATAATCTGAAAGGGTTAGGATCCACCAGGGAGTATCAGGAGCCCTCCTGGATGAGGACAGCGCTAGAGGTGGGTCAGCAAAGGGAGCTGAGCCCCAGCAGTGCCTCTGGGGCTCCTCCTCCCCAGAGAGACTGCTACCTGCAGGAAGGGGAGTGTCTGAGTCTGATCTGTGCTGCCCTCATGTTATGGGGGCATCTTGCATTTCCTGTTATGGAACAGGTTTGCTGACATCCTTTGCTGTCACTCAGTTTGGTAGACTGCACTGTGCTTGGGTGGGGGTTCAGTGAGAAAAAGGGTGAAGGCAACTGCATCTGAATTGGCTCTGAAGCATCCGTAGCAGGTGTGTGTGAGTATTCTGAGCTAAGGGCGCTGCTGAAGGGTGAAGACTGGAGGAGCCATTGCCTGGCTGACAGTCCACTCATGATACCCCGGTGACTTTGCTGTCCTCAGCTTGCCTCCTGGTCCTTGGAGGCTACGTCAACACCTGAATGGTTAGCATGTTGCTTTGCATCCTCAGCTATAGGCTGTGAGTCCCGTTTCCGAGCCGCAGGTAGACAGCCAGTGGCTTTCTAGGCATCATCTCTGCAGCAAGAAGCCCCGCGCTGCTCTGAGCCCTGTGGTTCTGTAGTCATCAGCGTGGTCCCAGGAGCGTGTTTTCTTGGTCTTGGGGATCACAACTGCAGAGGGATGCAGACCTCCGCTCTTCATCGTTGACTGTGGCTGAGATCTCAAGTCTCAAGTCAACTTTAGTCGAACACAAGGGCTGGCCAACTATGACTCTCGGGCCAAGTCTGACCCTCCACCTGTTCTTGTAAAATAAATTTTCTTGGAACTCAGCCACTTCCCTTCATTTAAATATCCTTGGCTGCTTTCACACTATCATGACAGAGTTCAGTAGTTTCGACAGAGACCGTATGACCAGCAAAGACTAAAATATTTATTATTTAGACCTTTATAAAAAGTTTGCTCACTCCTGGTATAGAATTATAAAATAAAATAATTTTATGTACTTAAATCAGAGTACAGTATTGTAATGTGTAGTCCTGGAAGGGCTTCCCTGGTGGCTCAGTGGTAAAGAATCCACCTGCCAAGGCAGGAGAGGAGACAGAGAAGACACAGGTTTGATCCCTGGGTTGGGAAGATCCCCTGGAGGGGGGCATGGCAACCCGCTCCAGTATTCTTGCCTGTAGAATCCCATGGGCAGAGGAGCCTGGCGGGCTGGAGTCCACAGGGTCACAAAGAGTTGGACACAACTTAGTGACTAACAGCAGTCCTGGAGTATCCAGGCTGTGTGGGGTAGGAGAGAAGGTTCTCACTACAGGGACAGCAAAGACTTTGGCTCAAGTGTGATGCCTAGTGAGGGCTGCCGGAAGGATTGTGTTGGGGAGGATTGTGTCGAGGAGGATTCTGAAGCCTCGTTTGGGCTGGCGTGGGCACTTCCAGGGAGGTGTAAACTGGGCCATGAGTCATCCAGGCGTGGAGCACCAGGGAGGGACGGGAGCACTGCAAGTCCACACTCTTCTTCTCCAAAGGCGCATGGCAACCAGGGACAGCTTGGTGTGGCTCCCGATGCCAGCACTTGGCACTGCCGAGTCCCCAAGGTGGGGACTGTAAACATTCCCTTGCTGGAGTGGGAGAGACGTGAGATTTGAATACCATTCATGCTGCGACTTCCCTGGTGGCGCAGATGGTAAAGCATCTGTCTACAATGTGGGAGACCTGGGTTCGAGCTCTGGGTTGGGAAGATCCCCTGGAGAAGGAAATGGCAATCCATTCCAGTACTGTTGTCTGGAAAATCCCATGGAGAACCTGGTAGGCTACAGTCTATGGGGTTGCAAAGAGTCGGACACGACTGAGTGACTTCACTTTCTTTTCTTTCTTTCATGCTGCAACAGAAGCAGGCAACCACAGGCAAGACCAAGGTCAGGTCAGAGCTCCGGCTTTAACTAAGGCTCCTCTGCACTCGTGCGGCAGTGTTGGTTCAGGACAGTATCTTATGTAAAGCTTCCCACTTGGAGAACAGGGGAGGGCATTTACTACTCAGTGCAATGAAAATGCCAGTTAAAACAGTTACAAGTTGTTTAAAAAGGAAAACATGACAATGCATGTTTACTGGAGAAAGCAGTATAAAAAGTGGCCTCATTTACATATATCTCTCTAGATAGCCCTTAGATTGTAGATTTAAAAATGGAAGCACCTTACGAATGCCTACCCACTAGGTCTAATATCCTACTATCCTGTAACCCCAATGAACGATTTTTCCTCAGTGGTCCCAATAAATCCAGGTGGTGGTCTTCTGTAAACTCCGACTTGTTACAGTGAATGTGTTTGAAAAGCGCATTCAAATCTAGTTCTTGGAGCTCAAATCGTATTTTAAATGCACCAAGAGTCTGTTATTCGGGCTCAATCTGTATAAAGCATATTAGCCACTTTGGCGTAAATGCTGATTTTTGGATGGTGCGTGGCATCACCGTAGCGATAGGAGTGCTGAATCGAGTATTACTGTAGTCAGATCTATATCTACCGTTTTACTAAGGCCGTAACAGTTCCTGGCTATCCTCAGGGCCACTGCTCCCTGGTAGGGTAAATAGAAACGGAGAATCCACTGAGGTGGACATCACGCGCCCTGACCTCTCCTCCAAGTCGCTTGCTATCTTGCTCACATTCAGCATTTTGGCTTTAGTCGTTTTTCCTTCACGTCATGAAAAATTGTGCAATCAGCTCCAGCTGACTAGGTTTTCTTTTCAAATAATTATAGGAAGCATTTAAATTATGTAAGTGCATTAAACCATTTCCCAAATGGAATTGAGTATTTAAAAATATATTTTATGACCTAAAAATTCGTTGAGAATTTATTTGCATAAAAATCCCAGTATCTTTATCGACTTTTAAAATGCCATTGAGTCCCTAGAAATACACCACCTCATGGGTGAGAAAGGGTGTTGGGCAAGGGTGTTAATGACCCATGAGACAGATCATCAGACTTCGGATGGACCTGGGGAAGTGGGGCTGAGAACACGGATGGCACGCAAACCCCAGAAGGGCAAGGTGCGACCTGAGCCTGTGGCTCTGAAAGACATGAGTGGAGGGTGCTCAGATGTAGAATTCCTCCGTGTCATTGTCCCCACATCCGGCCGGCACTGAGGGTGCCAGGATGGCTCTGCCAGTCTGCCGGGCCTGGGGGGCATTGGAAGGGAGTTCTGGGGGTGACTCTGTGATTGAGGAGGTATCTGAAGCTGGGGGAGCAGTGTCAGCTGTGGCCGAGGAGCCTGAAGGCCCTTTGAAGAGAGGCAGGGTGGCCCAGGAGGCTCCTGTGCTCTCGCTGCCCGCAGCGGGCAGGGGTCCTTCTCTGAAGCCCCTGCGCTCTGACCAGAGGCCACTGCCTCGTTCTGGGAGGCGCGGCGCTTCCTCGGGGCTGCAGAACCTGCTGGGTGCCGAGTAGGCAGAGACCACAGACAGGTCGGAGGAGGAGAGCCGCAGTCCGGTGTCCACGTCCGTCTCCTGGGCCCCCTCCAGGTCATCGATGGAGAGAAGGTGGCCGTGCCCCCGCTCCGGCGCCCTCTGCCCCTGGCTGCCTAGGCTTGCAGACAGCTGTGCTTCTGCCGCGGAGGCCGGGAAGGGGTCTCCCGTGGGCAGACAAAACAAGGACTTGCTTCGCTGGAAAGACCAGGGGAGGCTGGGAGGGCTGGTGGCTTGTCTGGCAAATTCCTGTGGGTGCCTGGTAGACGGACCTGCTTGGCTGAGGCCCGGGTGTGACGTATCCAGCGGCGGCTGCGGGTGGCAGCCTGGGGTCCGGCTCTGCGCGGTGGCACGCGGGGAAGACGTGGAGCCCGGTTTCTGCTCTGAGGCCTGGTGAGCCCTGCCGGGTTTGGGGCGCTTCCTATGCCCCTTCTGTGCCTGCAGGGGCAAGAGGGGACATCGTTATCAGTGCTGGGCTGGGGTCCACCTGGCAACGGGGATTCATTGCTAACAGAACATGAAACACACTTTCTGATGATTCTTGGAAACTTCCAGAACTGTCTCGGCAATAAAGCGCCGTCAGAAATGTCACTGGGGCTTCCCAGGTGCCCTGGTGGTAAAGAGCCTGTCTGCCAATGCAGGAGATGTAAGAGACAGGGGTTCAGATCCCTGCATGGGGAAGATCCCCTGGAGAAGGAAATGGCAACCCACTCTAGTAACTATTCTTGCCTGGAGAATCCAATGGACAGAGGAGCCCAGTGGGGCCCCAGTTGGTGGGGTCACAAAGAGTCAGACACACACACACATACATAAATTTCATTGTCCAAATTCTAAAGTGAAGACAGAGATTACAGAGCTTGAGGGGAAGATAGATCGGACTTCTCAGTCTGAGCTGACGTCCCCAAACACAGGAGGAGAGGCAGGCCCTTGTCACGACAGGGAATAGGACCTCTTCCAGCGCACATGCAAGGATGCACCATGGATTAGCCACAAGCCTGAGGCCTGGCTGAGTGGGACAGAGGACACGGGTTACCATTCCGAGTACAAAGGATGCTCGAAGGGTCTGCCTCCCACTGGCCGAAGCCCCAGCGTTTGGACGTGTTCCCGACTGACGACAGGGTGGAAACGTCAGGATGAGGCTTGATCCTAGTGCACATGTGGCCATCGGGACATATCCCAGGGCTGGCCCTTGGTTCAGGGCGGTAAACCTTTGGTGAGTGAGGGGCTATCAGGAAATCAGCATGTACTGACTTGCTTTAGGAACCACTGACTCCTCTGTGTCCCCTGTCAGAAACTGTAAGGGCAAGGGGGCAGCTAACTACTGACCAGTCCCCTGGATGCCCCACAGGGACAAGGGCAAGCCCCCGGGGCTCAGACACTTTCATCCTTCAGCAGCTCAGCCCTGACCTCCTGTTCTCTCCCCTACCTTCCCTGCAGCTCTGCAGGAGTTTCTGTTGCACAGAATTAATTAGGAACCTTTCTTCCAATGTATGTTCCCACCTGGGGCTGCTGCTCTCAGGTTTTCCCCCTGGTCTGCTCCCTAGGCCTCCGGGCCAAACTTACTATGCAAAATTTCAGTTAAATAATGGATGTGGGGACAGTGATTCTGGTTCTGTTTAGCATAGGATTATTTCATTTATTGTTCAGTCGCTCTTTGGTGTCTGACTCTTTGTGACCCCATGGACTGCAGCACGTCAGGCTCCCCTGTCCTTCACCATCTCCTGGAGCTTGCTCAAACTCATGTCCGTTGAGTCAGTGATACCATCCAACCATCTCATCCTCTGTTGCCCCCCTCTCCTTCTGCTCTCAATACATTTCACTTATGAATTTCCAAATAAGGAAAGAATTTTTTTTTTTTTTTTAAATACCCGAGTGCAGTTTACTCCAAGGGATATTTCCCGGCTCTCTGCAAGACTACAAGACCCTGGCCCTACCCTGGACAGCACACATCCCCATCTCCCTGTTACACAGGAACATGGTCTTCCCACAACTGCTTGGGAAGTTTAGTTCAACATCCTGTACACTTACTTGTACCTGTTACAGGTAAAGGAGGGTAAACTACAATGAGAAGGACTGTTTTCAACCACAGGAAGCACATTTCATTGAAAGGACAGGAGATAAAAAGAACTCAGGAGCCTGTGATGACGGGCACAGTGTCGGGGTGGAGAGGGGAGAGGCCATGCCTGTCCGGGGAGCAGAGGAGTGTCCGTGGAGGCGGCCGTGGAGATGAGCAGCTGTGCTGCTAGCAGGAGGCGCAGGTAGAGAGGAGGCTGGGTGGAAGAGGGAGGCCAAGACAAACAGTGGCTGGCACTTGGCAGGCAAGCGAGGGAGTTGTGAGGGGTAGGAAGCCAGCAGTTTGAATGATTAGAGACCAGGTGTGAGGAAGGCAGTGCTGTGGGTCAGCTTGGGGCTGGAGTCTAGCAGTGGTCAAGGAGGCCCTGACCACCTGGGTAAGAAATCCACAATCTTAACCTTTTGCTGGGGTCATATTCAGTCTTGATTATGTCCCCTCCCCCATAGGACCATTCCTTTCTTTCCTAAGATCTTTGCTTAACTTCAGATATTTCTTAATCCTATAAATAGACTTATTGACTCATTTTTTTTCCCAATCAATATGAAATGAGGGCCTTTCCTGCAGAGCTTCTCATCTGGACTGCTTAAGCTTTGACTGGGTTATTAAAGGTGTGCTGACATATAGGTCTCTTTCAGCGGCAGCCTCTTGCCATGTAAATATTATCATTTTCTATGTGCTCTGATGTGGAAAAGGTCTGGAGGACCAGGCAGAGATAATTTTAAATAAGACAACATATTGAACCCCTGCAAGTAACAACACAACATTCAAATGTATTGAAGTAAGCCACGATGATAAGTTCAGTTCAGTCGCTCAGTTGTGTCTGACTCTTTGCAACACCATAGACTGCAGCACGCCAGGCTTCCCTGTCGATCACCAACTCCTGGAGTTTACTCAAACTCATGTTCTTCAAGTTGGTGATGCTATCCAACCATCTCATCCTCTATTGTCCCCTTCTCCTCCTGCCTTCAATCTTTCCCAGCATCAGGGTCTTTGCAAATGAGTCAGTTCTTTACATCAGGTGGCCAACAAGTTTCAGCTTCAGCATCAGTCCTTCCAATGAATATTCAGGACTGATTTCCTTTAGGATGGACTGGTTGGATTTTTTTGCAGTCCAAGAGACTCTCAAGAGTCTTCTCCAACACCACAGTTCAAAAGCATCAATTCTTTGGTGCTCAGCTTTCTTTATAGTACAACTCTCACATCCATACATGACTACTGGAAAAACCATAGCTTTGACTAGATGGACCTTTGTTGGTAAAGTAATGTCTCTGCTTTTTAATATGCTGTCTAGGTTGGTCATAGCTTTTCTTCCAGGGAACAAGCATCTTTTAATTTCATGGCTGCAGTCACCATCTGCAGTGATTTTGAAGCCCAAGAAAATAAAGTCTTTCACTGTTTACATTGTTTCCCCATCTATTTGCCATGAGTGATGGGACTGGATGCCATGATTTTAGTTTTCTGAACATTGAGTTTTAAGCCAACTTTTTCACTCTCTTCTTTCACTTTCATCAAGAGGCTCTTTAGTTCTTTTTTGCTTTCTGCCATAAGGGTGGTGTCATCTGCATATCTAAGGTTATTGGCATTTCTCCCAGCAATCTTGATTCCAGACTGTGCTTCATCCAGCCCAGCGTTTCTCATGATGATAAAGTGAGTGGCAATATGTGAGCTCTATTGGAATGCAAAGGAGGAGGGGGATTGATTTTATAGAGGGGTGAGGCAACATGGGGAGAGGGTAGGAAAAGCTTGCCTTAAGAAGTCACACTTGGACAAAACCTTGGAAAGTGGAGGAGGGATCTGCCAACAGGAAGGCAGCGGGCATGGCATGGAAGGGCACATAGGCGCAGAAGCAGCCTGCACGGAGGCTGGCTCATCAAAGCAGAGGTGAGCCCTGAGAACTAAGAGGAGCCTCGCCAGGGGATGCATATATATATCCTTTTCCAGATCCTTTTCCATTTTTGTTATTATAAGATAATTGAATATAATCCACCATGCTATACAGTAAACCTTTGTTATTTTATGGGGCTTCCCTGATGGCTCAGATGGCAAAGAATCTGCCTGCAATGCAGAAGATGCGAGTTTGATCCCTGGGTTGGGAGGATCCCCTGGAGAAGGAAATGGCAACCCACTCCAATATTCTTGCCTGGAGAATTCCGTTGACAGAGGATCTGGCAGGCTCCAGTCCCTGGGTCACAAAGAGTCGGACATGACTGAGTGACTAACACTTTTTTGTTATTTTTATAGATGGTAGGGTGCATCTGCTAATCCCAGACTCCTAATATCAGATCAGATCAGATCAGTCGCTCAGTCGTGTCCGACTCTTTGCGACCCAATGAACCGCAGCACGCCAGGCCTCCCTGTCCATCACCAGCTCCCGGAGGTCACCCAGACTCACACCCATGGAGTCAGTGATGCCATCCAGCCATCTCATCCTCTGTCGTCCCCTTCTCCTCCTGCCCTCAATCCCTCCCAGCATCAGAGTCTTCTCCAATGAGTCAACTCTTCGCATGAGGCGGCCAAAATGCCTTCCCCTTTGATAACCATAAATTTGTTTTCTATGTCAAGGGGTCTGTTTCTGTTTTATAAATAAGTTCATCTGTATCATATTTTAGATTCCACATATAAGTGATATCATACAATAGACTTACTTCATTTAGTATGATAATCTCTAGGTCGAAACATGTTGCTGCAAATTATTTCATTCTTTTTTGTGACTCTGTGATACTCCATTGTATATATGTACCACATCTTCTTTATCCATTCATCTGCTGATGTACATTTACATTGCTTCCATGACTTGGCTATTGTAAACAGTGCAGCAGTGAACACTGGGATGAATGTATCTTTTAGAATTAGAGTCTTCATCCTTTCCAGAAATAAGATTGCCCAGGAGTAAGATCGAGGGGTCATAGGTAAGTTGATTTTTTTTTTAAGGAACCTCCATAATGTTTTCCATAGTGGTTGCACCAGCTTACATTCCCCCCAACATTGTAGGAGAGTTCCTTTTCCTCTGTGCCCTCTTTAGCATTTATTATATGATGATGGCTGTTCTCACTGGTGTGTGGTGATACCTGATTGTAATTTTGACTTGCATTTCTCTAATAACTAGCAATGTTGAGCATCTTTTCATGTGCTTTTTGGCCATCTGTATGTTGCCTTTGGAGAAATGTCTATGTACGTCTTTTGCCCATTTTTGATTGGATTGGTTTTGTAAATAATTTTATTTATTTATTTTTGGCTGTGCTGGGTCTTGCTGCATGGGCTTTTTTTTCTCTAGTTGCAGAGATGGGGGAGCTACTCTCTAATTGCAGTGCCCAAGTTTTTTGATTGGAGTGGCTTCTCCTGTGGATCACGGGCTCTTGGGCACGTGGGCTTCTGTAGTTGGGGCTCCTGGACTCTAGAACACAGGCTCAGTAATTGTGGCACATGGGTTTAGTTGCGCTGTGGCATGTGGGATCTTCCTGGACCAGAGATTGAACTCGTGTCTCCTGCCTTGGCAGGCAGATTCTTTACCATGGAGCCACCAGGGAAGGCTTTGATTGTTTTTTATTTTTTTATATTGAACTATATGAGCTGTCTGTATATTTTGGAAATTAAGCACTTGTCGCTCACATTGTCTGCAAATATTTTCTCCCACTCTAAAGGCTGTGTTTTCGTTTTGTTTACAGTTTCCTTTGCCATGCAAAAACTTGTAAGTTTGACTAGGTCCTGTTTGTTTTATTTCTTCCGCCTTGGGAGACTGACCTAAGAAAATATTACTTTGATTTATGTCAGAGAATGTTTTGCCTATGTTCTCTTCTAGGAGTTTTATGGTGTAATGTCTTATATTTATTAATAAGTCTTTAAGCCGTTTTGGGGTTTCCCTGATAGCTCAGCTGGTAAAGAATCCAACTGCAATGCAGGAGACCTGGGTTCGATTCCTGGGTTGGGAAGATCCCCTGGAGAAAGGAAAGGCTACCCAGTCCAGTATTCTGGCCCACAGAATTCCATGGACTGTAGAGTCCATGGGATTGCAAAGTGTCAGACACAACTGAGTGACTTTCACTTTAAGCCATTTTGAGGTGTTTTTTTTTTTTTTTTTTGGTATGGTGTGAGTGAGTGTCCAGACTTCACTGGTTTACAAGCAACTGTCTAGCTTTCCCAGTACCACTTTCCTCCATTGTATATTCTTGCCTCCTGTGTCGAAGATTAATTGACTCTAGGTGTGTGAGCTTAATCTGGGCTTTCTGTTCTATTCCATTGATCTATATGTCTGTTTCTGTGCCAGTTCTGTGGCGTTTTGACTATTGTAGCTTTGTAGTATCATCTGAAATCTGGGAGGATTGCTGATCCTTTTCATCCTCAGTCTCTAATTCTGTGTGTGTTGGGGTGTGTATGTGTGTGTTTGAACCCATAACCTGCAGGTTCTCTTCCTGCCCATCAGGCTCTGTACAGCATATTGAAATTCTCAAGCTGTTCTCCTGAGGGTGGCCTAGGGAGCTGAACGTCAAGAGCAGCAATTGCAGAGATTCTGATGGTCTAAATTACAAATTTTTAAAGAATACAATGCAAAATGCTTTTAGTCCAGGTTGTAAGGTATGGTTCTCCTAAAGATCACACTCCCCTAGACCAGCCTATGTGCGTTGTTTTTTTTTTTGGCCATGCTGGGTCTTCAATGCTGTGTGGGCTTTTCTCTAGTTGTGGTGAGCGGGGCGCTGCTCCTCTAGTTGGGGTGAGCGGGCTTCTCATCGTGGTGGCTTCTCTTGCGCAGCATGGTCTGTAGGGCACACAGGGGCTCAGCAGTGTGGCCCCTCGGGCTCTAGAGCACAGGCACAACAGTTGCAGTACCTGGGCTTAGCTGCTCCACAGCATGTGGGGTCTTCCCGGATCAGGGATCAAACCCATGGCCCCTGCACTGGCAGGTGGATTCTTTATCACTGAGCCACTGGGGATGCCCTCTATGTGCATTTTATGTGCATGGGGACCTTGCTGAATTTGGTGAGGAAGATGCTGAGCCGAGCTGGTTCCTCCTGGGGATGTCATCCACTCCCCAGGGCTGGCTGCTCTGTGCTCAGCATCCCCGGGACCCCCCCAATCCAGCCAATCTGACTGTGCTATGCTGCTCTGGTTACTGATCCTCTTCTCTGCAAAGCTCTGTGCCTCACACGAGAGAGCTTGTTCAGCACACGCCCTACCCAAGTATCCGAAAGGAGCTTAAGCGTGAGTGAAGTAACAGGAGCTGAAGTATGTAACAGGAGTTTAAGCGTGAGTGAAGAGTCGAAGCTTGGGGAGCGGGTAAGGAATGGCCCCAGAAGGCCCATGTGTGCCTGAGAGGTGTCACACCTGGGTAGCTGTTGAAGAGAAAAACTGATTTTCTCAATCATTTGAGTTTGGCTAAATAAGAATGAAAGTAGGTTGTGAGGTTCTTTAGACAAGAAAGTCCTCAGATAATGGAGGTTGCTTTCAATGCAGAGACAGTGTTTATTAATTAAGATGTTGAGGGATTTACCTGGCTGTCCAGTGGTTAAGACTCCATGTTTCCAATGCAAGAGACAATGGGTTCGATCCCTGGTTGGGGAACTAAGATTCCCACATGCTGTGTGGTGACGTCAAAATTTTTTTTTTTTAAATAAAAGTAGAAGTAAGGTTATTTATTTATTAAAAAAAAAAGACATCTGTCTTATTTTCCCCAAGGGCTGATTC
This sequence comes from Tragelaphus eurycerus, assembly GCA_935064755.1. NCBI lineage: Eukaryota > Metazoa > Chordata > Mammalia > Artiodactyla > Bovidae > Tragelaphus > Tragelaphus eurycerus. The sequence goes on along the minus strand of CAKXYN010000007.1, from coordinate 22,691,515 downwards.
CTCTAATAAGTACGTACTAACCTGTAACTTGCATCTTCAGGGTCTTATTCAAGGGGCATGCTCTGGGTGAGGCTGTCTGCAATCTAAATTTGCCTGAAAAAGGAAGCCTCTGCGAACATTGCTCCATGAGAAGCAAAAGGCCAAGGTTCCTGTGTGAGGAACTGCCTGGGGACATCTGAATTCTCCACTATCACAGACAGAGTGGGATTAAGTTTGAGTGTAAATCAGGAACAGCTGGCAGAGGATGAAAGCTCAGTGGGTTTTGCGGAGGTTTTGGTCACTGTGCTTATTTAACGGAAACCTGTCTGTGCTCTTATTTTCCCTGCATCATGAAGGCTGGAGTCCAGATCAACCCTGATTTCTGTTTTAAAGAGAGGTGGCATCCAGTATTTACCACTGGAGGGGTGCCCACATGCACCGTGGCAGTGCCTGCTGGGTGGGTGGGATTCCAGTTGGCACAGCGCTGGCTGGTGGGCTGCAGGACCCTGGGGTAGGGAGCTGCAGGAGGGTGGCTGTGGGGCTCCCCTCCTCCGGGTGGGTCCAGGAGACGTGGTGGTTTCCTCTAGCTCTGCCTGGGGGCAGAGAAGGCAGCTTCTAAAAGCAGGGTCTTGTCTAATGACAAATCACTTGTGCAAAGGAGGCCCTTCATTCTGTGTCCTTCTCCTGGTGAGGACTCTATTTCCGGCTGCTCTTGTCTGCCTGTCTGACTTGACCAGAAGCACAAGAAGCTGAGAATGAAGCATCACAGATGCTTCAAGAAGCTCTTTCCCAGTGGACTTTTCTTTCTTTTTATTTTAACTTATTTTTTTATTGAAGGATAACTGCTTTACAGAATTTTGTTGTTTTCTGTCAACCCTCAACATGAATCAGGGGTATACACATATCCCCTCCCTTCTGAACCTCCCTCCCATCTCCTGCCCCATCCCATCCCTCTAGGTTGATACAGAGCCCCTGTTTGAGTTTCCTGAGCCATACAGCAAATTCCTGTTGGCTATCTATTTTACATATGGTAATGTAAGTTTCTTTTAATTTTTTTTTTGGAGGCTAATTACTTTACAGCATTGTATTGGTTTTGCCATACATCAACATGAATCTGCCACGGGTGTACACGTGTTCCCCATCCTGAACCCCCTTCCCACCTCCGTCCCCATCCCATCCTTCAGCATCATCCCAGTACACCAGCCCCAAGCACCCTGTATCATGCACTGAACCTGGACTGGTGATCCATTTCACATACGATATTATACATGTTTCAATGCCATTCTCCCAAACCATCCCACCCTCGCTCTCTCCCACAGAGTCCAAAAGACTGTTCTATACATCTGTGTCTCTTTTGCTGTCTTGCATACAGGGTTATCATTACCATCTTTCTAAATTCCATATATATGCGTTAGTATACTGTATTAGTGTTTTTCTTTCTGGCTTACTTCACTCTGTATAATAGGCTCCAGTTTCATCCACCTCATTAGAACTGATTCAAATGTATTCTTTTTAATGGCTGAGTAATACTCCACTGTGTATATGTACCACAGCTTTCTTATCCATTCATCTGCTGATGGACATCTAGGTTGCTTCCATGTCCTGGCTATTATAAACAGTGTTGCAATGAACATTGGGGTACACGTGTCTTTCAATTCTGGTTTCCTAAGTGTGTATGCCCAGCAGTGGGACTGCTGGGTCATATGGCAGTTCTATTTCCAGTTTTTTAAGGAATCTCCACACTGTTCTCCATAGTGGCTGAACTAGTTTGCATTCCCACCAACAGTGTAAGAGGGTTCCCTTTTCTCCACACCCTCTCCAGCATTTATTGCTTGTAGACTTTTGGATCTCAGCCATTCTGACTGGTGTGAAATGGCACCTCATAGTGGGTTTGATTTGCATTTCTCTGATAATGAGTGATGTTGAGCATCTTTTCATGTGTTTGTTAGCCATCTGTATGTCTTCTTTGGAGAAATTTCTGTTTAGTTCTTTGGCCCATTATTTGATTGGGTTGTTTATTTTTCTGGAATTGAGCTGCAGGAGTTGCTTGTATATTTTTGAGATTAATTCTTTGTCAGTTGCTTCATTTGCTATTATTTTCTCCCATTCTGAAGGCTGTCTTTTCACCTTGCTTATAGTTTCCTTTGTTGTGCAAAAGCTTTTAATTAGGTCCCATGTAAATTTCCATGTTACTCTTTCCATGTACCTCACCCTCCCCTCCCCTCTCCCCACGTCCTAGTCTCTGTGTCTGTTTCTCCCAGGGGACTTTCTCAAGGTGAAGTGAACCCTGTGCCTTCTGTCCAGGGAAGCCTCCTCACTCCCCCGCACTCCCCAGCCCTCGGCTTTCAGCTCTGAGGGTTGCCCTCTGGAGCTTCTCCAAGTGACTGCGGCACGGGTACCTGCAGAACAGCTTCCTCTGCTTCTCTTTGAGGCAGTGCAGGCTTGCTGACTCACTGGGACCCAGTATTTCCCTCTCTGCTATTTATGGAACTTTCTCTAAGGTACTCAGCATTACATCAATGACTGCCTAAGGCAACCAGCCAGGGAGATCTCGTGTGTCCCTGAAATCACCAAAAAGCTGACATGCAGTAAGTGACCCATGAGCTTTGCGTGGAACCTGGGCAGTGTGCAATGCAAGAAGTGTAAAGAGGTCTTCTTCAAGGGATCCTGTGTCAATAGACCCATGGACAGAATCCCTAGGAAGGGCAATTCTGCCCCTGACCCAATAAGCCTGGGTGGTGTCTCATGGATCCATACAGTCAGGAAATTTTCTCTCATCCTCAAACCTCTTTGTTCTGAGAAAGGTCATTCCCTTTTGTTCTGTCCTTGCCAGGAACACAACCAGTGTAGCACTGTCTGTTATGCAATGAGCCAAAGACCTTTTAACCTAGGGACTAATAAAAGTTAGGGGCAGTCTCAAAAACATTGGGCAATGGGTTCATATGAGAAATCAGATTTTGGTTCTAAATAAAAACGTATTTTGCATCTCCTTTCACTGTCCTCTGGGTAGTTTTCATATATCCACTAAGAGTACTATTCCTGGAAAAGGCTATGTTGTCTTTAAAAATTATTTTAAATTTGATTAAAATTTTTATTGAAATATAACTGACATATTAGTCTCAGGTGTACAACATATTGATTCATTATTTGTGTATGTTGTGAAATGATCACAGTACGTCAAGTTAATCCACTACCACATACATTTATGTTTTTTTCTCGTAATGATAATTTTAAATCTATTTTCCTAGCAACTTTCAATATACAATACAGTATTGTTAACTAGTCACCAAGCTGTACATTACATCACCAGAGTTATTAATTCTATAATTGGTGATCACGTACCTGTAACAACCACCAATCTGTATTTATGAATTAAATACTCTGTATTTATGAGTTAGGTTTTTTTATTTTAAATTCCACATATAAGTGAGATTATGTGGTATTTGTCTTTCTCTGATTTATTTTGCTTAATGCCCTCAAGGTTCATCCATATTGTCACAAATAAACAGGATTTTATTCATTTTTCATGACTGAATAATACTCTGTGTGTGAAGCCAAATTCAGACTTAAATTGAAAAAAGTAGGGAAAACCACTAGACCATGCAGGTATGACCTAAACCAAATCCCTAACGATTATACAGTGGATGTGAGAAATAGATTTAAGGGACTAGATCTGATAGATAGAGTGCCTGATGAACTATGGTCGGAGGTTCATGACATTGTACAGGAGACAGGGAACAAGACCATCCCCATGGAAAAGAAATGCAAAAAAGCAAAATGGCTGTCTGAGGAGGCCTTACATATAGCTGTGAAAAGAAAAGAAGTGAAAAGCACAGGAGAAAAGGAAAGGTATACCTATTTGAATGTAGAGTTCCAAAGAAGAGCAAGGAGAGATAAGAAAGCTTTCCTCAGTGATCAGTGCAAAGAAAGAGGAATACAATAGAATGGGAAAGACTAGAGATCTCTTCAAGAAAATCAGAGATACCAAGGGAACATTTCATGCAAAGATGGGCTCAATAAAGGACAGAAATGGTAAGGACCGAACAAAAGCAGAAGATATTAAGAAGAGGTGGCAAGAATACACAGAAGAACTGTACAAAAAAGATCTTCATGACCCAGATAATCATGAAGGTGTGATCACTCACCTAGAGCCAGACATCCTGGAATGTGAAGTCAAGCGGGCCTTAGAAAGCATCACTACGAACAAAGCTAGTGGAGGTGGTGGAATTCCAGTTGAGCTATTCCAAATCCTAAAAGATGATGCCGTGAAAGTGCTGCACTCAATATGCCAGCAAATTTGGAAAACTCAGCAGTGGCCACAGGACTGGAAAAGGTCAGTTTTCATTCCAATCCCAAAGAAAGGCAATGCCAAAGAATGCTCAAACTACCGCACAATTGCACTCTTCTCACACGCTAGTAAAGTAATGCTCAAAATTCTCCAAGTCAGTCTTCATCAGTACATGAACCGTGAACTTCCAGATGTTCAAGCTGGTTTTAGAAAAGGCAGAGGAACCAGAGATCAAATTGCCAACATCCTCTGGATCATGGAAAAAACAAGAGAGTTCCAGAAAAACATCTATTTCTGCTTTATTGACTATGCCAAAGCCTTTGACTGTGTGGATCACAATAAACTGTGGAAAATTCTGAAAGATGGGAATACCAGACCACCTGACCTGCCTCTTGAGAAATCTGTATGCAGGTCAGGAAGCAACAGTTAGAACTGGACATGGAACAACAGACTGGTTCCAAATAGGAAAAGGAGTATGTCAAGGCTGTATACTGTCATCCTGCTTATTTAACTTCTATACAGAGTACATCATAAGGAACACTGGGCTGGAAGAAGCACAAGCTGGAATCAAGATTGCCGGGAGAAATATCAATAACCTCAGATATGCAGATGACACCACCCTTATGGCAGAAAGTGAAGAGGAACTAAAAAGCCTCTTGATGAAAGTGAAAGAAGAGAGTGAAAAAGTTGGCTTAAAGCTCAACATTCAGAAAACAAAGATCATGGCATCTGGTCCGTCACTTTATGGGAAATAGATGGGAAAACAGTGGAAACAGTGGCTGACTTCATTTTGGGGGGCTCCAAAATCACTGCAGATGGTGATTGCATCTGTGAAATTAAAAGACGCTTGCTCCTTGGAAGAAAAGTTATGACCAACCTAGACAGCATATTAAAAAGCAGAGACATTACTTTGCCAACAAAGGTCTGTCTAGTCAAGGCTACGGTTTTTCCAGTGGTCATGTATGGATGTGAGAGTTGGAATGTGAAGAAAGCTGAGTGCCAAAGAATTGATGCTTTTGAACTGTGGTGTTGGAGAAGACTCTTGAGAGTCCCTTGGACTGCAAGGAGATCCAATCAGTGCATACTAAAGGAGATCAGTCCTGGGTGTTCCTTGGAAGGACTGATGCTGTAGCTGAAACTCCAATACTCTGGCCACCTGATGTGAAGAACTGACTCACTGGAAAAGACCCTGATGCTGGGAAAGATTGAGGGCAGGGGGAAAAGGGGATGACAGAGGATGAGATGGTTGGATGACATCACTGAATCAATGAACATGAGTTTGAGTAAACTCTGGGAGTTGGTGATGGACAGGGAGGCCTGGTGTGCTGCAGTCCATGGGGTCGCAAAGAGTCGGACACAACTGAGCGATTGAACTGAACTGATATACACACACACCACATTTTCTCCATTCATCCACTGAGGGACACTTAGGTTGCTTCCATGGGTAGACTATTGTAAATAATGCTTTTTACAACATGTGTGTGCATGTGCTCAGCTGTATCTGACTCTTTGAGACCCCATGGACTGTAGCCCACCAGGTTCTTCTGTCCATGGAATTTTCTAGGTAAGAATACTTGAGTGGGTTGCCATTTCCTATTTCAGGGTATCTTCTTGACCCAGGAATCCAACCTGTGTCTCCTATGTCTTTTGCACTGACAGATGGATTCTTTACCACTGTGCCACCTAGAGTACAAACACCCTTTTTTTTTTTTAAAAAAAAAAATTTATTTTTTTTTTTAAATTAAATTTTATTTTGCTTAACTTTACAATATTGTATTGCTTTTGCCATACATCAAGATGGATCCGCCACAAGTATACATGTGTTCCCCATCCTGAACCCTCCTCCCTCCTCCCTCCCCATACTATTTATTTATTTTTTAATGTGGACCATTTTTAAAGTCTTCATTGAACGTGTTACAGTATTGTTTCTGTTTTATATTTCGGTTTTTTGGCCAGGAGGCATGTGTGATCTTTGCTACCCGCCCCAATCAGGGATTGAACCCGCATCTCCTGCATTGGTAGGTGAAGCCTTAACCATTAGACTGCCGGTGTGTGTGTGCTCAGGAAAGTCCCCGAATATCTTGTCAAGTTAGTGTTTTCATTCCATTCAGATAAACACACAGAATTAAAACTGCTGGATCACATGGTAGTTCTATTTGTGTTTTCTGAGGAACCTCTACACCATTTCCCATAGTGGCCATAAAATTTACATTCCCACCAACAGTGCGTGGGCTTCCCTGGTGGCTCAGATGGTAAAGAATCCACCTGCAATCCGGGACACCTGGATTCAATTCCTGGGTGGGGAAAATCCCCTGGAGGAGGGCCTGGCAACCCACTCCAGTATTCTTGCCTGGAGAACCCCACGGAAAGAGGAGCCTGGCGGGCTGCAGTCCATGGGGTTGCAAAGCATCGGGCGCGACTGAGTGACCGCACAGCACACACACAGTGCACGAGAGTTTCCTTTTCTCCACATTCTCGCCAACACTTGGTATTTCCTGTGTTTGCTAACAGCTGTTCTAATAGTTATGAGGTGCTATCACTTTGTGGTTTAGATTTGCATTTCCCTGATTATTGGTGATATTGAATATCCTTTCATACCTGTTGGCCATCTGTATGTATTCCATAGAAAAACATCTTTTGACTTTCAGCCCAATTTCTAATTGAACTGTTTGCTTTTTTACTATTGAGTTGTATGAATTCTTTATATATTTTTAAAGATATTAACCCCTTATGAGATATATGATTTATAAATATTTTCTTCCATTTGGAAAGTGACCTTTTCATTTTGTTGATGGTTCCTTTGCTGTGCAGAAGATTTTTAGCTTGATCTAACTCCATTTGTTTATTTTTTGCTTTTGTTGCCTCTCTTTTGGCGTCAAATCCAAATTATCATCACCAAGATCAATCTGAAGAAGCTTACTGCCTATGTTTACTTCTAGGAGTTTTATGGTTTCAGGTCTTAGGTTCAATTCTTACATCCATTTTGAGTTCATTTTTGTGTATGGTGTAAGACAGTGGTTCAGTTAAATTATTTTGCAAGTGGCTGTCCAACTTTCCCAGCATCTTTTATTGAAGAGACTGTCCTTTCCCTGTTGTATATTACTGGGTCCTTTGTCATGAATTAATTGACCATATATGCACGGGTTTATTTCTGGGAACTCTTGCTACTCCATTGATCAATATGTCTGTTTTTATGCCAATATCATACTGTTTTGATTTGTGTAGTTTTGTAGTAATAGTTTGAAATCAGGAGGCATGATGTCTCCAGCTTTGTTCTTATTTATCAAGATTGCCTTGGCTATTCGAGGTCTTTCATGGTGCTATACAAATTTTAGGATTGTTTATTCTATTTCTGTGAAAAACATCACTGAGATTTTGATAGGATTACATTGACTCTGTGGATTGCTTTGGGTAGTATGGACTTTAAAAAAAAATATTGATTCTTCCAGTTTCTTCAGTTCAGTCGTTCAGTTGTGTCCGACTCTTTGCGACCCCATGGATCACAGCACGCCAGGCCTCCCTGTCCATCACCAACTCCTGGAGTTCACTCAGACTCACATCCATCGATTCAGTGATGCCATCCAGCCATCTCATCCTCTGTCGTCCCCTTCTCCTCCTGCCCCCAATCCCTCCCAGCATCAGAGTCTTCTCCAATGAGTCAACTCTTCGCATGAGGTGGCCAAAATACTGGAGTTTCAACTTTAGCATCATTCCTTCCAAAGAAATCCCAGGGCTGATCTCCTTCAGAATGGACTGGTTGGATCTCCTTGCAGTCCAAGGGACTCTCAAGAGTCTTCTCCAACACCACAGTTCAAAAGCATCAATTCTTTGGTGCTCAGCTTTCTTCACAGTCCAGCTCTCACATCCATACATGACCACTGGAAAAACTGAGCATGCAATATCTTTCCACTCATTTGTGTCTTTAATTTCCTTCATCAACGTACTATAGTTTCCTCTTTTGTTTTTCTTTGTTCTTTATTTTTTATTTTACACTGAAGTAGAGTTGATTTACAATGTTGTGTTAGTTTAAGATGTACAGCAAAGTGATTCAGTTATACATATATTCACTCTTTTTCAGATTCCGTTCCCACACAGGTTATTACAGAATATTAAGTAGAGTTCCCTGAGCTATACAGTAGGTCCTTGCTGGTTATCTATTTTATATTAATATATAATAGTGTGTATATGTTAATCCCAAACTCCTATTTTATTCTTCCTCCCCACGTCCTCCTCCTGACCCTCTCCCTGGCAACCACGGGGCTGCTTTCAAAGTCTGTGCGTCTGTTTCTGTTTTATAAATAGTTTCATTTGTATCTTTTTGTTTTTTAGATCCCATCTATAAGTGGTATCATATGATATTTGTCTTTCTCTGACTTCATTTAGTATGATGCTGCACATGGAATTATGTCATTTTTTTTCTTACAGCTGAATAATATTCCATTGTATGTATGTACCATAACTTCTTTTTTCAATTGTTTATTAACTGGTCATATTACAAAAATGATCCTGGAGGATACCTTAGTTCATTCTTCTAATAAGGCTGTTGGTCTGGTCTTCCCTGTTGCCAGCATCTCTACCTTCTACAAAATGGATGATCTTTTTCTTCATTCCACCTTGTGGAGAAGACAATTTAAAGGGCCACAGGAAGTTGTTTGCTTCTTTGAAACGTTTTCCAATAGTTAGATCTCATGAATCAGATCCTCCATGCAGATGATGCCGTATTTCCCCAAGAGATCAAGCAATCAAAGCGTTATCAGTCAGGGCAATTCGCTTCTTGTTGATTTTGCCATAACCACGCATTACGGACTTCAGATTTGGGTACCCCCAGGCAATGTATGGCTCCACAATTCTCAGCATGTTAACTGAAGCCTTGTTGAGCTTCACAAAGGTGCCATTGAAGATCTGCTGGAGGTGAAGGAGCTGTAGCACCTCTAGAATCTTTGGGCTCACACCTTTGATACCTCTGATCCTGATGACAAATTCCAATTTGGGTTCTGTAGGTACATAAATGTTGCTGGCTTCTCATGCCATCCTAGCCATTCGAATTTCAGTTCTGTACACCTGCCTGTATTCCTTGTGGTAATGCTTAGCTTTTTCATAGAAAAGCTTCCTCCTTGCCTTTCAAAGCATCTTTTGGGCAACTTCTTTCTCAGACACTTGACCTTAAGCTCAGCGAAATTCTTTCACTTTTTCTTAAGGGTTTCTGGCACAGCAGGAACCTTCTTTTTCTTCTCTTCTGCACCCTTCATTGATTCCAACCAGGGAAGAGGCTACCATAACGTCTTTATTCATCTGTTGATGGACATTTAGGTTGCTTCCATGTCTTGGATATTGTAAATAGTGCTGCAGTGAACATTAGGGCATATGTATCTTTTTGAACTACGGTATTTTCTGGGTATATGCTCAAGAGTGGGTTTGCTGGATCAAATGGTAGTTCTATTTCAGTTTTTTTAAGGAAACTCCATACTGTTCTATCATGGTTGTACCAACTTATTAATACATACTCACCAACAATGTAGAAGGGTTTCTGTTTCTCCCCACTTTCTGCAGCATTTATTGTTTGTAAACATTTTGATGATGGCTATTCTGACCAGTGTCAAGTGATACCTCATTAGAGTTTTGATTTGCATTTCTCTAATAATTAGTGGCTGGATGGCATCACTGACTCAATGGACGTGAGTTTGAGTGAACTCCGGGAGTTGGTGGATGGACAGGGAGGCCTGGCGGGCTGTAATTCATGGGGTTGCAAAGAGTCGGACATGACTGAGCTGAACTGAACTGAATAGTTAGTGATGCTGAGCATCTTTTCATGTGCTCTTTGGCCATCTGTATGTCTTCTTTGGAAGCATGTCTATTTAGATCTTCTGCCCATTTTTTTGTTTTTTTCTTTGGTATTGAGTTGCATGTGCTCCCTCTATATTGTGAAGATTAATCTCTTGTTGGTTGCTTCATTTGCAGATATTTTTTTCCCCAGTCTGAGGGTTGTCTTTTCATTTTGTTTATGGTTTCCTTTTCTGTGTAAGGTTTTTAACTTTAATTAGGTCCCATTTGTTTATGTTTGTTTTTATTTTCATTATTCTAGGAGGTGGATCGGGGAAGGTAATGGCACCCCACCCCAGTACTTTTGCCTGGAAAATCCCATGGACGGAGGATCCTGGTAGGCTGCAGTCCATGGGGTCGCTAAGAGTCGGACACGACTGAGCGACTTCACTTTTACTTTTCACTTTCATGCATTGGGGAAGGAAATGGCAACCCACTCCAGTGTTCTTGCCTGGAGAATCCCAGGGACGGGGGAGCCTGGTGGGCTTCCATCTATGGGGTCGCACAGAGTCGGACACGACTGAAGCGACTTAGCAGCAGCAGCAGTAGCAGGAGGTGGATCAAAAAAGATCTTGCTGCAATTTATGTCAAAAAGCGTTCTGCCTATGCTTTCCTCGAAGAGTTTAATAGTATCTGGCCTTACATTTAGGTCTTTAATCCATTCTGAGTTGAATTTTGTGTGTGGTATTAGGGAGTATTCTAATAGAATTCTTTTACATAGAGCGGTCCAGTTTTTCTAGCAACACTTATTGAAGAGACTATTTTTCTTCCACTGTATAGTCTTCCCTTTTCTCATAGCTGGGGGCATGGGTTTATTTCTGCACCTTCTATCCTGTCCCATTGATCTATATTTCTGTTTTTGTGCCAGTACAAACCCATACTGGATCATGGTAGCTTTGTAATATAGGAAGTCAGGGAGCCTGATTCCTCCAGTTCCCTTTTTCTTTCTTGAGATAGCTTAGGCTATTCAGGGTCATTTGTGTTTGCATTTGTTGTTGCTATTAGTCGCTCAGCTGCGTCAACTCTTTGTGACCCCATGGACTGCAGCACGCCAGGCTTCCCTGTCCTTCACTGTCTCCCAGAGTTTGTTCAAACAGATGTCCATTGAGTTGATGATGCCATCCAACCATCTTATCCTCTGTTGCTCCCTTCTCCTCCTGCCTTCCATCTTTCCCAGCATCAGGGTCTTTTCCAACGAGTCAAAGTATTGGAGCTTCAGCTTGTGTTTCCATACATATTGTAAATTTTTTTTGTCCCAATTCTGTGAAAAATGCCATTGGTAATTTGACAGAATTTTCATCAGCTCTCTAGCTGGCTTTGGGTAGTATAGCCATTTTCACAATATTGATTCTTCCAATCCAAGAACACGGGAATCTCTCTCTCCATCTATTTGTTTCACCTTCGATTTCTTTCATAGTATCTTATAGTTCTCTGAATGCAGGTCTCTTGCCTCCTTGAAAGTGAACGTGTTAGTGGCTCAACTGTGTCTTTTTGTGACCCCCACAGACTGTAGCCTGCCAGGCTCCTCTGTCCATGGGACTCTCTAGGCAAGAATGCTGGGGTGGTTGCCATTTCCTTCTCCAGGGGATCTTCCTAACCCAGGGAGGTTTATTCCTAGATATTTTATTCTTTTTGTTGTAATGATAAATGGGATTGTTTCCTTAATTTCTCTTTCTGACCTTTTGTTGTTAGTGTATAGGAATGTTGAGAGATTTCTGTGAATTAATTTTTAATCCTGCAGCTTTACTAAATTCAATGATGAGTTCTAGTCTTTTTCAGGGCTTCCCTAGAGGCTCAGATGATAAAGAAACGGCCAAAAATGTAGGAGACCCAGGTTCAATCCCTGGACTGGAAAGATCCCCTAGAGAAGGGAATGGCTACCCACTCCATTGGTAATTTGGAGTGGGTAGACTCCAATGGCCTCTTGATGAAAGTGAAAGTGGAGAGTGAAAAAGTTGGCTTAAAGTTCAACATTCAGAAAACAAAGATCATGGCATCTGGTCCCATCACTACATGGGAAATAGATGGGGAAACAGTGTCAGACCTTATTTTTCTGGGCTCCAAAATCACTGCAAATGGTGACTGCAGCCATGAAATTAAAAGACGCTTACTCCTTGGAAGAAAAGTTATGACCAACCTAGATCACATATTCAAAAGCAGAGACATTACTTTGCCAACAAAGGTTCGCCTAGTCAAAGCTATGGTTTTTCCTGTGGTCATGTATGGATGTGAGAGCTGGACTGTGAAGAAGGCTGAGAGCCAAAGAATTGATGCTTTTGAACTGTGGTGTTGGAGAAGACTCTTGAGAGTCCCTTGGACTGCAAGAAGATCCAACCAGTCCATTCTGAAGGAGATCAGCCCTGGGATTTCTTTGGAAGGAATGATGCTAAAGCTGAAACTCCAGTACTTTGGCCACCTCATGAGAAGAGTTGACTCATTGGAGAAGACTCTGATGCTGGGAGGGATTGAGGGTAGGAGGAGAAGGGGACTACAGAGGATGAGATGGCTGGATGGCATCACTGAATCGATGGATGTGAGTCTCAGTGAGCTCCGGCAGTTGGTGATGGACAGGGAGGCCTGGCGTGCTGCGATTCATGGGGTCGCAAAAAGTCGGACATGACTGAGCGACTGATCTGATCTGATCTGAGACTCCAATGGCTACTCACTCCAGTATTCTTGCCTGGAGAATTCCCTGGACAGAGGAGCCTTCTGAGTGGTTTTTCTGTTGGCATCTTTAGGATTTTCTATGTATCATGTCATCTGCAAACAATGACAGCTTTACTTCTTTACCAATATAGAGTTCTTTTATTTCTTTTCTTCTCTGATTGCCATGGCTATGATTCCAAAAACTATGCTGAATAACTGTGGTGAGAGTGAACATCTTTGTCTTGTTCCTGATCTTAGAGGAAATGCTTTCAGGTTTTCACCTTGAGAATAATGTTTGTTATGAGTTTGTTGTATATTACCTGTTAGGTTCCCTCCAAGCCCACTTTCTTAAGAATTTTTTAAATCATAAATGGGTGTTGAATTTTGTCAAAAGCTTTTTATGAATCTAATGAGATGATCATGTGGTTTTTATTCTTCAATTTGTAATGTGGTATGTCACATTAATTGATTCTGCATATATTGAAGATTTCTTTCATCCCTGGGATAAATCCCACTTGATCATGGTGTATGATCCTTTTAATGTGTTGCTGGATTTTGCTTACTAGTATTTTGTTAAAGATTTTTGTGTCTATAATCATTATAATATTTGTCTGTAATTTTCTTTTATGGTTATATCTTTGTCTGGTTTTGGTATCAGGGTGATGGTGGCCTCGTAGAATGAGCTTGGGAGTATTCCTCCCTCTGCAGTTTTTTGGAAGAGTTTCAGAAAGATAGGCGTTAGCTTGTCTCTAAATGTTTGATAGGATTCACCTGTGAAGCCATCTGGTTCTGGACTTGTATTTGTTGGAAGAAATTTTTAAAATCACAGTTTCAGTACTTATGATTGATATTCGTATTTTCTATTTTTTCCTGGTGGCCCTGCTGTCCTGCCTGTCACAAATCTGTGCTGAGCCCTCCTTTGAGCCCCTAAAGCTACCCTTCTATCCCAGATTATCTCCCTGCCTGGGATGGGGCTTCCCCAGATGCGAGACCCTCACCTCACCTTCAGCTCCCTGCCAAGAGTTCAAGTCCTGTCCTGCTTTCTTTCCTCCTCCTTTTCCCTTCTTCTTTCTTTTGTCTTATCTGGTTACAAGGGGCTCTCTCTTATCCTTTTAGGTATCTGAGGTCCTCTGCTAGCGTTCAGCAGGTGGTCCATGAGAACTGTTGCAGGGAGAGATGATTCTACATCCTCCTCGTTCCTTGCCTCCTTCCTCTCTTTTCTTTTGCCCTGCCTGGTTATGCGGAGGTTATCTTGGCCTTCCAGAAGTCTGAGGTCTTCTACCAGTGTTCAGTAGATGTTCTGTGTGGATCGTTCCACTTGTAGATGTGTTTTTGATGAATTTGTGGGAAGAGAAAATCTCCATGTCCTGCTTCTCCATCATCTTAAATCCTCCCTCCAAAGTCTCATAGTTTTCAATGTACACATGTCATTGGCCTTCTTGTATAAATTTACTCCTAGTTATTTTATTTTTTGATGCAATTGTTGACTTTTTAAAAATTTATTTGTCTGATAGTTTGCTATTAGTGTGTAGAAACACAACAGCTTTTTAATATTTTTGTATCCTGCAACTTTACTGAAGTTTTTAGTTCAAATAGTTTTCTAGCACAGGCTGTTGGATTTTTCTCTATAAAATAGCATTTGATCTGCAAGTAGTGACAGTTTTACTTCCTTTTCTTAAAAACACAACATGATTATATTTTAATACAAAATTACAATATAAAACACCATAGTAAATTGATGGTAACAAAATATGGTATTTCATTGACATTATACAACAAATGTTAACATCCTTTAGCCATAAATAAGTTCCTGGAATACTTCATTCTTTCTGATTTGGGTGGCTTTTAAATCTTTTTCTTGCCTAATTGCCCTGTCTAGAACTTGCAATACTACACTGAATGAAAGTGATGAGAGTTGGAATCCTTATTTTGTTTCTGATCACAGAAGTAAAGCTTTCAGCTTTTTACCACTGAGTGTGATGTTATCTGTTGCTTTGTCATATGTGGCTTTTTTATGTTGAGGTATGTTCCCTGTATACCCAATATGTTGAAAGTTTTCCATAAATGTTGAATTTTATCAAATGCTTTTTCTGTATCTATTGAGATAAGATTATGGTTTTATCTTTCATTTTGATAATGTGGTATATCACACCAATTGGTTTGCAGATGTCAAACCATCCTTGTACCTCTGGAATAAATCCCACTTGAATATGTTGTACTATTCTTTTAATGTATTGTTGAATTTAGTTCAGTTCAGTTGCTCAGTCGTGTCCGACTCTTTGCGACCCCATGAATCGCAGCACGCCAGGCCTCCCTGTCCATCACCATCTCCCGGAGTTCACTCAAACTCATGTCCATCGAGTCGGTGATGCCATCCAGCCATTTCATCCTCTGTCATCCCCTTTTCCTCCTGCCCCCAATCCCTCCCAGCATCAGAGTCTTTTCCAATGAGTCAACTCTTTGCATGAGGTGGCCAAAGTACTGGAGTTTCAGTGTTAGCATCATTCCTTCCAAAGAACACCCAGGGCTGATCTCCTTCAGAATGGACTGGTTGGATCTCCTTGCAGTCCAAGGGACTCTCAAGAGTCTTCTCCAACACCACAGTTCAAAAGCATCAATTCTTCGGCACTCAGCTTTCTTCACAGTCCAACTCTCGCATCCATACATGACCACAGGAAAAACCACAGCCTTGACCCAACAGACCTTTGTTGGCAAAGTAATGCCTCTGCTTTTCAATATGCTATCTAGGTTGGTTGAATTAGTTTGTTATATTTTGTTGAGGATTTTTGCATCTCTGTTCATCAGGGATATTGACCTGTAATTTTCTTATGGTGTTCTTATCTAGATTGGTATCAGGATAATGATGGCCTTATAAAATGATTTTGGAAGTGTCTCCTCCTCTCTTTTTTGGGGGAAGAGCTTGGGAATGACTGGCATTATTTTTTTCTTTAAATGTTTTGTAGAATTTACCAGTGAAGCAATCTGACCCTGGACTTCTCTTTGTTTGGGGATTTTTGGTTACCAATTCAATCTCCTTACTAGTAATCAGTTACAGATTTTGCTTTGTGATTCTGTCTTAGTAGGCTGAATGTGCCTTGGGAATATATCTATTTCTTCTAGGCTAATTGTTGGCATCTAATTATTCATAGCTGTCTTCATGAAGCTTTGTATTTCTGTGTTATCCATTTTAACCTTTCTTCTTTCATTTCTGATTTGAGTCCTATCCTTTTCTTGGTAAGTCTAGCACAGGTTTGTCAATTTTGTTATTTTTTCAATGAACTGGCTCTTAGATTTATTGATCTTTTCTATTTTTGTCTTTTTATTTATATCCACTGTTATCTCTATCTCCTTCCTGCCATTAAATTTGAGCTTCTTTGTTCTTTTACTAATTACTAGAGGTATAAAGATTTGCTATATCCCTTAAGTCTGGCATGTTGTATTTCCATTTTTATTTATATTATTTATTTCTCCTTTGTTTACTTCTTTGACCCATTGGTTGTTCAGCAGCATGTTGCTTAGTCTTCACATACTTGTGAATTTTCTGGTTTTCTTATAATTAATTTCTAGTTTCATAATATTGTGGATGGAAAAAGATACATTTTAAATCATCTTAAATTTACATAGACCTTTTTTTGACCTAACATATGATCTATCTTGGAGAATAATTCCATGTGTGCTTGAGAAGAATGTATATTCTGTTTTTTGTCTGTTTTCTGTCTGATCAATATTTCTCCACATTGATGAATGTGGAGTATTAAAGTCCCTCATTAATACTGTAATGTTATTTATTTAAGTTTGTTAATTTGTGCTTTATATATTTAGGTGCTCCTACATTGGGTTGTGGGCTTCCCTGGTGGCTCAGTGGTAAAGATTCAGCCTGCCAATGTAGGAGACACGAGTTCGATCCCTGAGTCATGAAGATCCCCTGGAGAAGGAAATGGCTACCCACTCCAGTATTCTTGCCTGGAGAATCCCATGGACAGAGAAGCCTGGTGGGCTACAGTCCATGGGGTAGCAAAGAGTCAGACATGACTTAGTGACTAAACAAACAATGTTGTGTTTGTTTGTCTCAAATATTATATCCTTTTGTTGGATTAATCCCTTTATCATTATAAAATAACCTTGTCTCTAATTATTCTTTTACCATCCCTTCACTTTCAATCTATGTGTATCCTTACATCTGAAGTAAGTACCTTATAGGCAACATATGCTGCTAAGTCACTTCAGTTGTGTCCGACTCTGTGTGACCCCATAGACGTCAGCCCACCAGGCTCTCCTGCCCCTGGGATTCTCCAGGCAAGAAAACTGGAGTGGGTTGCCATTTCCTTCTCCAATGCATGAAAGCGAAAAAGTGAAAGTGAAGTCGCTCAGTCGTGTCCGACTCTTAGCGACCCCATGGACTGCAGCCCACCAGGCTCCTCCATCCATGGGATTTTCCAGGCAAGAGTACTGGAGTGGGGTGCCATTGCCTTCTCCGATAGGCAACATATAGATGTATCTTATCTTTTTATTTCTATCCAGCTACTCTGTCTTTTGATTGGAGCATTCAGTCCATTTATATTTAAAGTGATTATCAATAGGTATGTCTTATTGTCATTCTGGTCATTGTTTTCTCGCTGTTTTGTAATTCTTCTTTTCTTGCTCCTCCTTTGAAATTTGATGATATCTTGCATTAGCAAGCTTAGATTTTCTTCTCTTTATAGTTTGTGTATGTACTATGGGTTTTTGCTTTAAGGTACCATGAGGCTTACAAAAAACAACTTATCAATTTAAAACAGACCTGTAAGTTTGAAAGCATTCTAAAGTTCTTGTTGTTGTTGTCCAGTTGCTTCAGTTGTGTCTGACTGTGTCACCCGATGGACTGCAGCTTGCCAGGCTCCTCTTTCCAAGGGATTCTCCAGGCAAGAATACTGGAATGGGTTGCCGTGCCCTCCTCCAGGGGATCTTCCCAACCCAGGGATTGAACCTGCGTCTCTTATGTCTCCCGCATCGGCAGGCAGGTTCTCTACCACTAGCGCCTTGCTAAACCCCTCTAGTGTATTTTTCTCTGCAGTTATTATATTTTTCAGCTCTGTGACTTTTATTGCTACTTTTTTTTTTTTTTTGCAGGGGAAAATGGACAAAGGAGGATCAATGAGGGTGGGAGGGAAATGGGAAGGAAAACGGGGAGTGATGGTGGGGAGGAGTATATGTAATTTCTTAACTAATGGCTTTCTGTTTTTAATCACAAAGAACATTAAAAAAAATCATATTAAATTCATCTTATATTAGGTTTGATCTGGAAATGAAAAGTTCAGGAAACTAAAAGTCCAGTTTGGGTGTCCTCATCTTAGGCACATCTTGGTATTTTGTATTGGTAGGTCTATCTTTACAACAATATATTATTTAGGACAGGATCACATTTGTCACTTCTTCCTCCCTAATACCCAAAGTGGTACCAGACCCATGATGTAGTTATTAAACATTTATAGAATGAACAAATAAGTCTATTTTTTTTTAAATTTTTTTTAAAACTCTCCTGAGTGAACTGAATTTTTTGAGGCTCATAAGTGAATATATTTTCCACTTTACTTTGTCTATTACAGCCAGATTGTATAAGTATGAGTGGGGTATTAAAGTCTCCCACTATTATTGTGTTGTTGTATATTTCTTCTATCATACTAATTAGTGTTTGTCTTAGATATATCAATGCTCCAATGTTGGGTGCATATATAATTGTTATAACTTCTTTTTGGATTGTTCCTTTAAGTCGTTATGTGTAACGTTCATTATCTCCTTTTTTAGGACCTTATTTTAAAGTCAATTTTATCTGATATGAGTATTGCTACTCCTGTTTTCTTTTGGTCCGTATTTGCATAGAAAATCTTTTTCCAGCCCTTCATTTTCAGTCAGTATATATTCCCTATTTTAAGGTGGTTCTCTTGTAGACAACATATATAGGTGTCTAGTTTTTGTATCCATTCGACCCGTTTTAATCTTTTGGTTATCTCTTGTAGACAAGGTATGTAGGGGTCTTATTTTTGTATCGATTCGGCCAGTCTTTGTCTGTTGATTAGGCCATTCAGCCTATTAACATTTAAAGTAATTACTGATAAGTAAGACTTACTTTATTATTTTGGGTTCGAATTTATACACCCTTTTAGTGATTCCTATCGCGCCATTTAAGAGCGACCTCGCCTGCCCGCGACCGGCGCGCCATTTAAGAGCACCCCGCCGGCTCCGCGTCGCCGCGCGCACTAAGAGCGCCCCGCCGGCTGCGTCGCGCACTAAGAGCGCGGCCGAGAGGAGCTACCCCACAACCGAGGAAGGACGGCGGTCAGGGGGGGCCCGCGCACAACACCGCCGAGAAGAGCTACCCCAAAACCGAGGTCAGGAAGAAGGCGGCGGTGAGGAGAGACCCCTCGTCCAAGGTAAGGTGCGATGGCTGTGCTTCGCTGGCCGGGAGCAGCCAGAAGCAGCCGTGATGAGATACCCCACGCCCAAGGTAAGAGAAACCCAAGTAAGACAGTTGATCTTGAAAGAGGGCATCAGAGGGCAAATACACTAAAACCATTCTCACAGATAACTAGTCAATCTAATCACACAAGGACCACACCCCTGTCTAACTCAATGAGATTAAGCCATGCCCGAGGGGCAACCTGGGATGGGCGGGTCATGGTGGAGAGATATGACAGGGTGTGGTCCGCTGGAGAAGGGAATGGCAAACCACTTCAGTATTCTTGCCTTGAGAACCCCATGAACAGTATGAAAAGACAAAATGATAGGATACTGAAAGAGAAACTTCCCAGGTCAGTAAGGGCCCAATATGCTACTGGAGATCAGTGGAGAAATAACTCCAGAAATAATGAAAGGATGGAGCCAAAACAAAAAGAATACCCAGCTGTGGATGTGTCTGGTGATAGAAGCAAAGTCCGATGCTGTAAAGAGCAATATTGCATAGGAACCTGGAATGTCAGGTCCATGAATCAAGGCAAATTAGAAGTGGTCAAACAAGAGATGGCAAGAGTGAATGTTGACATTCTAGGAATTAGCGAACTAAAATGGACTGGAATGGGTGAATTTAACTCGGATGACCATTATATCTACTACTGTGGGCAGGAATCCCTCAGAAGAAATGGAGTGGCCATCATGGTCAACAAAAGAGTCCGAAATGCAGTACTTGGATGCAATCTCAAAAATGACAGAATGATCTCTGTTCGTTTCCAAGGCAAACCATTCAATGTCACAGTAATCCAAATCTATGCCCCAACCAGTAACGCCGAAGAAGCTGAAGTTGAAAGGTTCTATGAAGACCTACAAGACCTTTTAGAACACCCAAAAAAGATGTCCTTTTCATTATAGGGGACTGGAATGCAAAAGTAGGAAGTCAAGAAACACCTGGAGTAACAGGCAAATTTGGCCTTGGAATACGGAATGAAGCAGGGCAAAGACTAATAGAGTTTTGCCAAGAAAATGCACTGGTCATAGCAAATACCCTCTTCTAACAACACAAGAGAAGACTCTATACATGGACATCACCAGATGGTCAACACCGAAATCAGATCGATTATATTCTTTGCAGCCAAAGATGGAGAAGCTCTATACAATCAGCAAAAACAAGACCAGGAGCTGACTGTGGCTCGGACCATGAACTCCTTATTGCCAAATTCAGACTTAAATTGAAGAAAGTAGAGAAAACTACTAGACCATTCAGGTATGACCTAAATCAAATCCCTTATGATTATACAGTGGAAGTGAGAAATAGATTTAAGGGCCTAGATCTGATAGATAGAGTGCCTGATGAACTATGGAATGAGGTTCGTGACATTGTCCAGGAGACAGGGATCAAGACCATCCCCATGGAAAAGAAATGCAAAAAAGCAAAATGGCTGTCTGGGGAGGCCTTACAAATAGCTGTGAAAAGAAGAGAAGCGAAAAGCAAAGGAGAAAAGGAAAGATATAAACATCTAAATGCAGAGTTCCAAAGAATAGCAAGAAGAGATAAGAAAGCCTTCTTCAGTGATCAATGCAAAGAAATAGAGGAAAACAACAGAATGGGAAAGACTAGGAATCTCTTCAAGAAAATCAGAGATACCAAAGGAACATTTCATGCAAAGATGGGCACGATAAAGGACAGAGATGGTGTGGACCTAACAGAAGCAGAAGATATTAAGAAGAGGTGGCAAGAATACACAGAAGAACTGTACAAAAAAGAGCTTCACGACCCAGATAATCATGATGGTGTGATCACTGACCTAGAGCCAGACATCCTGGAATGTGAAGTCAAGTGGGCCTTAGAAAGCATCACTACGAACAAAGCTAGTGGAGGTGATGGAATTCCAGTGGAGCTATTCCAAGTCCTGAATGATGATGCTGTGAAAGTGCTACACTCAATATGCCAGCAAATTTGGAAAACTCAGCAGTGGCCACAAGATTGGAAAAGGTCAGTTTTCATCCCAATCCCAAAGAAAGGCAATGCCAAAGAGTGCTCAAACTACCCCACAATTGCACTCATTTCACATGCTAGTAAAGTAATGCTCAAAATTCTCCAAGCCAGGCTTCAGCAATATGTGAACCGTGAACTTCCTGATGTTCAAGCTGGTTTTAGAAAAGGCAGAGGAACCAGAGATCAAATTGCCAACATCCGCTGGATCATGGAAAAAGCAAGAGAGTTCCAGAAAAACATCTATTTCTGCTTTATTGACTATGCCAAAGCCTTTGACTGTGTGGATCACAATAAACTATGGAAAATTCTGAAAGAGATGGGAATACCAGACCACCTGATCTGCCTCTTAAGAAATCTGTATGCAGGTCAGGAAGCAACAGTTAGAACTGGTCATGGAACAACAGACTGGTTCCAAATAGGAAAAGGAGTACGTCAAGGCTGCATATTGTCACCATGTTTATTTAACTTATATGCAGAGTACATCATGAGAAATGCTGGACTGGAAGAAACAGAAGTTGGAATCAAGATTGCCGGGAGAAATATCAATAACCTCAGATATGCAGATGACACCACTCTTATGGCAGAAAGTGAGGAGGGGCTAAAAAGCCTCTTGATGAAAGTGAAAGTGGAGAGTGAAAAGGTTGGCTTAAAGCTCAACATTCAGAAAACGAAGATCATGGCATCTGGTCCCATCACTGCATGGGAAATAGATGGGGAAACAGTGTCAGACTTTGTTTTTCTGGGCTCCAAAATCACTGCAGATGGTGACTGCAGCCATGAAATTAAAAGACGCTTGCTCCGTGGAAGGAAAGTTATGACCAACCTAGATAGCATATTCAAAAGCAGAGACATTACCAACAAAGGTTCGCCTAGTCAAGGCTATGGTCTTTCCTGTGGTCATGTATGGATGTGAGAGTTGGACTGTGAAGAAGGCTGAGCGCCGAAGAATTGATGCTTTTGAACTGTGGTGTTGGAGAAGACTCTTGAGAGTCCCTTGGACTGCAAGAAGATCCAACCAGTCCATTCCGAAGGAGATCAATCCTGGAATTTCTTTAGAAGGAATGATGCTAAAGCTGAAACTCCAATATTTTGGCCACCTCATGCGAAGAGTTGACTCATTGGAGAAGACTCTGATGCTGGGAGGGATTGAGGGCAGGAGGAGAAGGGGACGACAGAGGATGAGATGGCTGGATGGCATCACTGACTCGATGGATGCAAGTCTGAGTGACCTCCGGGAGCTGGTGATGGACAGGGAGGCCTGGCGTGCTGCGGTTCATGGGGTCGCAAAGAGTCGGACACGACTGAGCGACTGATCTGATCTGATCTGATCTGATCTAGAGAATGTCCTTTAGTTTTTGTTGGAGAAATGGTTTAGTGGTGCAAAATTCTCTCAACATTTGCTTATCTGTGAAGCTTTTGATTTCTCCTTCATATTTGAATGAGATCCTTGCTGGATACAATAATCTGGGCTATAAGTTATTTTCTTTCATCACTTTAAGTATGTGTTGCCATTCCCTCCTGGCTTGGAGAGTTTCTATTGAAAGATCAGCTATTATCCTTATGGGAATTCCCTTGTGAGTTATTTGATGTTTTTCCCTTGCTGCTTTTAATATTTGTTCTTTATATTTAATCTTTGTTAATTTGATTAATATGTATCTTGGGGTGTTTCGCCTTGGGTTTATCCTGTTAGGGACTCTCTGGATTTCTTGAACTTGAGTGGTTATTTCCTTCTCCATTTTAGGGAAGTTTTCAACTATTATCTCCTCAAGTATTTCCTCATGGTCTTTCTTTTTATCTTCTTCTTCTGGAACTCCTATGATTCGAATGTTGTAGTGTTTAATGTTATCCTGGAGGTCTCTGAGATTGTCCTCATTTCTTTTGATTCGTTTTTCTTTTTTCTCTGCTGATTCATTTATTTCTAGGATTCTATCTTCTAATTCACTAATCCTATCTTCTGCCTCTGTTATTCTACTATTTGTTGCCTCCAGAGTGTTTTGGATCTCATTTATTGCATTATTCATTATGTGTTGACTCTTTTTTATTTCTTCTAGGTGCTTGTTAAACCTTTCTTGCATCTTCTCAATCCTTGTCTCCAGACTCTTTAACTGTGATTCCATTTTGATTTCAAGATTTTGGATTAATTTCACTATAATTATTCGGAATTCTTTATCAGGTAGATTCCCTATCTCTTCCTCTTTGGTTTGGTTTGGTGGGCATTTATCCTGTTCTTTCAGCAGCTGGATATTCCTCTGTCTCCTCATCTTGTTAAAATTGCCAAGTTTAGAGTGTCCTTACTATATTCTGGTAGTTTGTTGAATTCTCTTTATTGAGGCAGTTTACTGGTCTTTTCAATATCTGATCTCTTCCCTGTTACAGAGGGGGCGGAGATGAACACCCAAATCTAAGCTGGCCAGGTTCAGGCACTCGGATAGTCCTCAGAAGCACAGACTCGGTTGAGTCTGCGTTTTGTGCCCTTCCCAGATCCGAGTAGCGCAGGTGATGAAGTGTTTAGTGAGCGCAGCTGCTGCGACTTATCGCCTCCCTGCTGCTTAGTTTTCTGGGAATACAACCGGTTCACTTTCTCAGGCAGATGTTGACTGTCCAGAGCCTCAAGAAGCGTGAGTTAACACAGAAACCTGCTTACAGTTTTGTAGATAATGTCTCTCTAGGGCTGTGATTGCCCACTTCCGGCTCTGGCTGCCTGTCACTGGAGTGGGATACTCTGCAGCCAGCTATCTCTGTGCAGTCCTTTACGTAGTCCTGGTGGTGTCTTAGGTTAGGGCTGGCTTTTGACATAGTAGATATCTGACGGTCTGGTTATTTCACTCAGGTAGCACTCGGGATAGCCAGGCCAAATCCTTACTCAAAGCGATGCAGGCCGTGCCGCTCCTCCTAGCCCAGCCCCCGCTTGCTAATAGCAAATGCTGGTGTCCGCGCCGCTTCTCCACAAAAGGAGTTACCGCAGGGCTTGTTTTCTCCTTTTGAAGACAATGAATTGTCTTTCTAAGTGCCTGATGTCCTCTGCCGGCATTCAGAAGTTGTTCTGTAGAATTTACTCAGTGTTCAAATGTTCTTTTAATGAATTTGTGGAGGAGAAAGTATTCTCCCCGTCCTATTCATCTGCCATCTTAGCTCCTCCCCTCTACTTTCTTATATTTTCTTTCTTTTGTTGCAGGTCTCACTTTGTGCATCCCATGTTCTCCTGAACTCATGAGCATCTTTATGACCATTGTTTTGAACTCATCATGAGGTAAATAACTTGTCTCTGTATCATTAAGGTCTTTTTCTGAGATTTTTATCTTCTTCCATTTGGAGCGTGTATGCACTAGAGAAAACAGCCACTGCTCCTAGCAACCTCAAGATAAAATTATTGTTCAACTCTGCCCTAGTTGGTTGTGTTTGTTTAAGGAGCCTATTTTATTCTTAGTGGTTCCCAGAAGGGAGGGTGTTCCTAGACCTGTCAGTGTCCCAGAGGGGAGAATCTGTCTGCTCCCTCTGTACTGAGTCTTGGGTGATAGCTGGTTAAGTCCTTATTGACCAGGGGATTTTTGCAGAAACGAATTCTGTTACTTGACTAACACTTCAGGGGTTATTACATTCACTAGCTACACCTGACATACCTGTAAATTCTTCTAATTTTTGTCAACTGTAGTCTTCAACGCACTCTTCTGTAGAAGCAAAGGAGTATTCTCCAGCATGGTGAGTTTCACTTTCACTTTCCATATCAGTATCAGTCACCAAGGTTTTTTTCGTCTTTTTGTTGGTCTAATATTCATATAGTTAGAACTATATTCTGTAGAACTACAGTCTTCTAGGACACTAGTATGTATGTTCCTTGGACAACTAGAGAAAGTATCTGCATGAAACTCACTGATAAATTCATGTTTATAATATACACATGGTTGGAACAAAGACCTAACAGAGCAAAATGTGAATAATAACAGCAGTCATGAGCTGTAGATGAACTGGACCCTTGATCAGTTTTAAGCTCCAACAACTTTACATGCTGACATTAATTGTATCACCCTCTGAAAAATGTATTGCTACATCTCCATTTGATAATGTTTGGGTAGCAAAAGACATATTAATGTGTGTCAGTAATGTGATAGGAATTATTTCTTTGCTACTGTCCCATTGAACCTGTGAACACAAGCCTCATGAGCCACAAGAGCCAGGCTATCAAAGGATGTGTCCTCAGGGTGGCAGCCACAAAAGCTGGGTCACCAGATATTCATAAGAGCTCCTTTCTTAGAGACCATGGAGATTTGGAGCTGGGAAGACAGAAAGCATGAAGATGACAGTTGTCAGCTTCTCGGGTCTTTGCAGAGGACTGCAGTCATCCTCTATGTGTGTGTGAGTGAGAGAGAAGCCTGGCTCACAGGCCACAGCTATGAAGGTAAGTTAAGAGGCTTCCTGTATAGGAGGATTGGGGCTTTTGATTCTCTTGCTTCTCTGCTGTTCCTTGGGGTTAGATAGTTAAGACGTCTTGACTTGTTACAGTCCTGTGGGACCTGTGAGTGTAAGCTCTGCTGTCCACCGGAGCCAGGCAGCCAAGGGATTCCTCTGGATGGCAACTGCAAAAAGCAGGGCATAAGATGACTGCTCAAGCTCTTTCTAGGAGATACCAGTGACTTGGAGTGAGGGACAGTGTAAAGATAGCATGTTCCCGCTTCTGTTTTAGAGAGTAAGCCCCTGCTGCACATGTGTTACATTAGATGCCTGCCTCTCAGGCTGAAGCTCTAAGATAAACAAACTGACCTGTTTCACAGAAAGCCGTGGTATGTTTCAGTTGGCTGCCTCTGCTCTGCGCCCTACAATGGGTGATTCTGCCTCAGCCCTTTAAGAATTCTATCACCTTCTGAGTTTCTTGGACACAAGCCCCACTGGCTCTAAAAGCTAGAGGTTCTCAGAGTTAGAGATAACATCTCTTAGGTGGGAGCCAGGAGAAGGCAATGGCACCCCACTCCAGTACTCTTGCCTGGAGAATCTCATGGACGAAGGAGCCTGGTGGGCTACAGTCCATGGGGTCGCAAAGAGCTGAACACGACTGAGTGACTTCACTTTCAGGTGGGAGCCTTAAAAGCTGGGCTTCAAACCCTTTGCTCAGGGACAGGCTGGGAGCTGTAAGAGCCCCTCTGATTGTGGGTCCTGGGGATACTGTGTCTCAGCCTCTCCTACCTACTTTGCAGAAGTTGTTCCATCTGTAGCTGGAGGTTTGCTGTGTCCATGGTGGGAGGTGAGTTGAGGCTCCTTTTGTGTTACCATCTTGAACCCGAACCCTGGGCTGTCTTTTCTGAATGGTTAGTAGAAAAAGAAGGGGAGGACTCAGGCAAGATTCACTCTCAAAGTAATCTGTGCAGGTTAGTCACTAAATCATGTCCAACTCTTGTAACCCCATGGACTGTAGCCCTCCAAGCTCCTCTGTCCATGGGATCGCCCAAACAAGAATACTGGAGTGTTTTGCCATTTCCTTCTCCAGGGGATCTTCCTGACCTAGGGATTGAACCTGGGACTCTGGCATTGTAGGCAGACTCTTTACCAACTGAGCCACCAGGGAAGCCTAATCTGTGTACGTTTTGTCAAATCAGTGACATTTCTAGGTTGAAAGTTTTCAGAGATTCTAGGCCATACAGGATGGTGGTTTAACCAAATCTTTGCTGGACAGTTACTTGTCTGTTTTTATCCTCTTTGTTATGGAATTGTAAGGTTTTCAGACTGTCAGGGCAACGTACTAATTCTTTTCTTTATAAAACGAAAGACAAGATAACGTATACCATTTTGCCAAATTGGCAAAATGGCAGCAAAGTGATAACTATCCACCTGGACAGGCTTCTTGCCAGTGGTTACATAGCCTCCCCAGCTTCACCCCACACACCTCTCCAAATACAAACTTTCTCAGCAGAAGAGACTCACTGGCAAGCACTACAAGAACTTGTCTACGCCATCGAGCCTTAGGTCTTTCTATAATTGCAATCTGTATGCTCTAGTCATTTGGAACTGACTAGTTGAAGTTAGCATCCATCATTATTAAGCTTCCATTTTTTTTTTAAGCCTCTTTTTCAGTTGAACCTGAGCTTACAAATCACCACAACAAACAAACATTTTGCATATAAGTACATTTACGTATTTAAAGGAACTGGGTCTAATTGTAAAATTTTTACTTAGTGAAGTAAGGCATTTAGGAGCTGGGTTGATTGACCTTTTTAAAAAAAATTAATACATTCATATTTGTACAAAACAGGCACTCAAATTACTACTGAATAAATATACATATATATATATAAGATATGTATTTTTATCTCACATGTTTTCTTGGTGTTCAGTCCCTCTACTTAATATCTTATGTAATGCTTAGATAATGATATTAAACAAAGGTGGTCCCTGAGGGCAGCCTCTCAGATATTCCTTGACTTAAAATTTTTTCATCATTAGATACTGCTACCACTATCCAATAATACTACATTCCTCATTTTTTCCCATCAAAACCAAATATAACTGTTGGTATTTATGATTTATAATATTTATATGTATAAAAGCACCTTAAAATTCCCTTGATCATAAGCATAAGTGGTAAGCATTACAGAAATACTCCTTGCCACAGTTTAATCAGGAGATCCTAAAAGTAGCCAAAATGGTTAACAACTTAAGCAAGAATCCCATTTTTGAAATTAGAATGAAAAAGAGTGAAGAATACAGACACGAACTATGTGGGACATGATCAAAAGAACATCTTCACTTTGGAGTCTTAGAACAGAGAAGGGATAAAGGGACCGAAATCTTATTCAGAGAAATACTGGCTGAAAAAAGTCCCAAATCTGAGGGACGAGATAGCCATCTAGGGAAGCTCAGAGATAACACCCAAAGAGATCCTCACTAAGACACATTATCATCAACCTCTCAAAAGTCAGGACAGTGAAAGCAGCAAGAGAAAATCCCATCCAGGGAATTCTGATAGAACTGTAAAGCTTTCAGCAGAAACCTTGCAGGCCTAGAGACAGTGGGATGATACATTCAAAGCACCTAAGCAAACCAAATCTGTCACCCAGAAATGAAAGCGAGATAAAGACCAAACCAAAGCACGAGGGAATTTAATCACCATTAGACCTGCTTCCCAGGTGGCTCATAGGTGAAAAATCCGCCTGCCAATGCAGGAGACGTAAGAGACGTGGGTTTGATCCCTGGGTCAGGAAGACCCCCTGGAGGAAGAAATGGCAACCCATGTGAGTGTTCTTACCTGGGAAATCCCTTGGACAGAGGAGCCTGGCAGGCTACAGTCCAGGGGGTCACAAAGAGTCGGACATGACTGAATATCTGAGAACACATATCTGCCCTACAAGAAATGCTAAAGAAAGTTCTTCAAACTGAAGCAAATTAACATGAAAACATACTGAAATATAATACTGGTAAAGGTGAATACATATAATCATATTCAAAATACTCAATACTTCAGCTATGCTATGCTAGGCTAAGTCACTTCAGTCGTGTCCGACTCTGTGTGTCCCCATAGACAGCAGCCCACCAGGCTTCCCCGTCCCTGGGATTCTCCAGGCAAGAACACTGGAGTGGGTTGCTATTTCCTTCTCCAATGCATGAAAGTGAAAAGAGAAAGTGAAGTCACTCAGTCATGTCCGACTCTTAGCAACCCCATGGACTGCAGCCTACCAGGCTCCTCCGTCCGTGGGATTTTCCAGGCAAGAGTACTGGAGTGGGGTGCCATTGCCTTCAGCGGTGGTGTATAAATCATTTTGATAGCTAGCATATAGGTTAAAGACAACAGTGTTGGATGAAAGTATTTATAGCTGAAACATTATGTTAATATAACTTTTATAAATATAACAATATAGATGTTTAATATATGGGGCTTCCCAGGTGGTGCCAGTGGTAAAGAACCTGCCTACTAATGCAGGAGATATGAGAGACACAGGTTCGAGTCCTGGGTCAGGAAAATTCCCTTCTCCAGGGGATCTTCCTGACCCAGGAATTGAACCTGTGTCTCTCACATCTTTATAACGGAGAATCTTTATAGCTATTAATGTAAATGGGCTAAAAATTGGTTAAATGGATTAAAAATAAGACCCATCTGTATCTGCCTACAAGAATTTCACTTAAGCCGTATAGATACTCACAAGCAGAATGTGAAGGGATTGGAAAAGATATCTGAAGCAAATAGAAACCTAAAGAAAGCAGAGGTGGTTATATTCATATCAGACAAAATAGATATTAAGTCAAAAACAGGAGACAAGGTCATTATATAATGATGAAGGTGCAATTTATCAGATACATAAACTTTAAAGATATGCACACCCAATATTAGAGTGTCTAAAATATTAAACAATTATTTAAAAATATTATTAAAAGATCTGAAGGGAAAAACAGACAACAATACACCACTTTAAACAGTGGGTAGACTATCCAGGTAGAAAGTTAAGAAGGAAATAATGGACATGAATGATGCTCTAGAATACATGGACCTACAGACATATACAGAATAGACTATCCAATAGCAGCAGAACACAATTCTTGCACACAAAACATTCTCCAGAATAAATCATAATGTCTTAGCAAATTTAAGAAGGTCAAAATTATACCAAGTGTATTTCCCAACCACAATGGTATAAAACTAGAAATCAATACCAGGAGGAGAGCTGAAATGTTCCCAAGTATATGGGGATTAAAAAAACATGCTCATGAAGATCCTCTATGACCCACCTCCCAAAATATTGGAAATAAAAGCAAAAATAAACAAATGGGACCTAATTAAGCTTAAAAGCTTCTGCACAACAAAGGAAACTATAAGCAAGGTGAAAAGACAGCCTTCAGAATGGGAGAAAATAATAGCAAATGAAGCAACTGATAAACAACTAATCTCAAAAATATACAAGCAATCCCTACAGCTCAATTCCAGAAAAATAAACGACCCAATCAAAAAATGGGCGAAGAACTAAATAGACATTTCTCCGAAGACAACATACAGATGGCTAACACATGAAAAGATGCTCAACATCACTCATTATCAGAGAAATGCAAATCAAAACCACAATGAGGTATCATTTTACACCAGTCAGAATGGCTGCTATCCAAAAGTCTACAAGCAATAAATGCTGGAGAGGGTGTGGAGAAAAGGGAACCCTCTTACACTGTTGGTGGGAATGCAAACTAGTACAGCCACTATGGAGAACAGTGTGGAGATTCCTTAAAAAACTGGAAATAGAACTGCCTTATGACCCAGCAATCCCACTGCTGGGCATACACACTGAGGAAACCAGAACTGAAAGAGACTCGTGTACCCCAATGTTCATCACAGTACTGTTTATCAATCTAGGTGTGCATCCGCAGATGAATGGATAAGAAAGCAGTGGTACATACACACAATGGGGTATTACTCAGCCATTAAAAAGAATACATTTGAATCAGTTCTAATGAGGTGGATGAAACTGGAGCCTATTACACAGAGTGAAGCAAGCCAGAAAGAAAAACACCAATAGAGTATACTAACGCATATATATGGAATTTAGAAAGATGGTAACGATAACCCTGTATGCGAGACAGCAAAAGAGACACAGAGGTATAGAACAGTCTTTTGGACTTTGTGGGACAGGGAGAGGGTGGGATGATTTGGGAGAATGGCATTGAAACATGTATAATATCATATAAGAAACAAATCGCCAGTCCAGGTTTGATGCACGATACAGGTTGCTCGGGGCTGGTGCATGGGATGACCCGGAGGGAGGTGGGAGGGGGGTTCAGGATGGGGAACACGTGTACACTGGTGGCGGATTCATGTTGATGTATGGCAAAACCAATACAATATTGTAAAGTAATTAACCTCCAATTAAATAAATTTATATATAAAAAAAGAAAGTGGCAATTCTGTGATAACAACTAGTTTACCTCGAGCACTTGACTCTCAGTCCAGTGCTCCTTTTTCTAGAAGACATCTCTATCCTGAGATAGAAAAGTGCTCCAGTGTTTTGGTTGACCCAGCAGTCTCACTACTGGGCATATACCCTGAGAAAACCGTAACTGAAAGAGATGCATGTACCTCAATGTTCGTTGCAGCACTTTTTACAACAGATATGGAAGCAAGTAGTCCATCAACAGATGAATGGATACACATCTATACAATGGAATATTACTCAGCTGTTTAAAAAAAGTGCATTTGAGTCAGTCCTAATGAGGTGGATGAACCTAGAGCCTATTATACCCAGTGAAATAAGTCAGAAAGAGAAAGACAAATATTGTATATTAAAACAGGAGTACAGAATTTAAAGAGACGGTACTGATTAACCTATTTCAGTAGGTGGGGGAAGGGGAAGGTGGAAAGAATTGAGAGAATAGCATGGAAACGTGCACATTACCATATGTAAAACAGACAGCAAGTGGGAATTTTCTGTGTGACACAGGGAGCTGAACCCACTGCTCTGTGACTACCTAGAGAGGTAGGATGAGGTGGGAGATGGGTGGGGGGTTCCAGAGGGAGGGAACATATGTACACCTGTGGCTGATGCATGTTGATGTATGGCATAGGCCAACACAATACTGTAAAGCAATTATCTTCCAATAAAAAAAGAAAGAAAAAAAAACATGCTCATGTAAAACAAATGGATCAAAGAAGCAATCAAAAGTAAAATAAAAAATAGCCTAAAACAAATGCAAATAATAGCACAACATATAAAAACCCATGGGATGCTGCAAAGGCAGTTCTTAGAGGGAAGTTTATAGTGATACACATCTCAAAGAACTAGAAAGAGAAGAAGAAACTAAGCCCAAATTTAGCAGAAAGGCAATAACAAAGATCAGAGCAGTAATAAATGAAACAGATTGAAAAGATAATAGAAGAGATTTACTAAATAATAAATTCAGTAAGTTGCAGGGTACAGAATCAATATACAAAAACCTATTGCATTTCTGAATAGTAATAATGAACTATCACAAAGAAAAGTTAAAACTGTCCAACTTAAAGTTGTATCAAAGTACCAAGGAATAAATTTAACCAAGGAGATCAAAGACCTGTACACTGACGGAGGAAAAAATTAAGACACAAATAAGTGGAAATATATTCTGTGTCTCAGACTGGAAGAATATTGTGAAAATGTCCATGTTACCCAAAGCCATTTATAGATTCAATGCAATCCCTATCAAAATTCCAATGACATTTATCATAGAAATAGAACAATCCTAAAATGTGTTGTGGAACCACAAAAGACCTTGAATCCAAAGCAATCCAGAATATCCAAAGGAATCTTGAGAAATAAGAACACTGAAGCATTAAGCCTCCTTATTTCAAACTACATTACAGAATAGTAATGGTAATCAAGGAGAAGGCAATGGCAACCCACTCCAGTACTCTTGCCTGGGAAATCCCATGGACGGAGGAGCCTGGTAGGCTACAGTCCATGGGGTCGCGAAGAGGTGGACTCGACTTAGCCACTTCACTTCCACTTTTCACTTTCATGCACTGGAGAAGAAAATGGCAACCCACTCCAGTATTGTTGCCTGGAGAATCCCAGGGACGGGAGCCTGGTGGGCTGTCGTCTATGGGATCACACAGAGTTGGACACGGCTGATGTGACTTAGAAGCAATGGTAATCAACTGTGGTGTTGGAGAAGACTCTGGAGAGTCCCTTGGACTGCAAGGAGATCAAACCTGTCCATCCTAAAGGAAATCAGTCCTGAATATTCATTGGAAGGACTGATGTTGAAGCTCTAATACTTTGGTCACCTGTTGCAAAGAGCTGACTGATTAGAAAAGGCCCAGATGCTGGGAAGGATTGAAGGCAGGAGGAGAAGGGGACAACAGAGGATAAGATGGTTGGATGGCATCACCAACTTGAAGGGCGTGAGTTTGAGTAAACTCCGGGAGTTGGTCAAGGACAGGGAAACCTGGCGTGCTGTGGTCCATGGGGTTGCAAAGAGTCGGACATGACTGAGCAACTGAACTGAATGGCAATCATAATAGTATGCTACTGGCATAAAAACAGACACATCAATCATTGCAACAGAATAGAGAGCCCAGAAATAAACCCACGCATATATGGTTAGTTTATGACAAAGGACCCAAGTATATACAATGGGAAAAGATAGTCTCTTCAGTAAAAGATGTCAGGAAACTGGATAGCTACTTGCAAAAGAATGAAATTAAACAATTCACTTTATACACAAAAATGAACTCAAAATGGATGAAAGACCTGAATATAAAACTTGAAACCATAAAACTCCTAGAAAAAACAGTAAGCTCTTGAGATTGATCTTGATGATGATGACTTGAATTTGACACCAAAAGCAAAGGCAACAAAAGCAAAAATCAAAAAGTGATAAGAGAATACACCAAACTAAAATCTTCTGCACAGCAAAAGAAACCATCAACAAAGTGAAAATGCAGTCTACCAAATGGGAGAAAATATTTGAAAATCATATATCTGATAAAGGGTTAATTATCCAAAATATAAAAAGAACTCATACACTCAATAAACCAAAAATCCAATTAAGTAGCAAAGGATCTGAATAGACATTTTTCTAAAGAAGACATATCGATGGCCAACAGGTACACAAAATGGTGCTCAATGTCACTAATATCTTGAAAATACAAATTAAAACCACAATGAGATATCATCTCACACCTGTTAAAACGACTACTGTTAAACAGACAAGAAATAACAGTGTTGGGGAAGGTGTAGAAAAATGGGAACCCTTGTGCACTGTTATTGAGAATGTAAATTGGTACAGCCACTATGGAAAATAATATGGAGCTTCTCAAAAAATTAAACACTAATTCAAGCACATCTTCACCCCCATGTCATTGTGGCATTGTTTACAATAGCCAATACATGGAAGCAACCTAAGTATTTATCAACAGATGGATAGGTTAACAAAATATGGGTGTATATATATTTGTGTGTGTGTGTGTGCATACACACACACAGGAATATTGGTTATAAAAAGGAAATCTTGCTATTCTGGACAACATGGATAGACCTTGTGGTCATTTTGCTAAGTGAGACAAGTCAGACAAAGACAAATATCATTAAGATCTTGGTTACACGTGGAATCAAAAAAACAAATACCAAAAAAGGAAACAAAATGAGCTCACTGATACAGAGAACAGCGTATTATTAATAATTTCCAGAAGTGAGTTGGGGGATCAGTAAAATAGGTAAAGTGGGCCCAAATGTATAAAATCCTAGTTATAAGTCCTAGGAATGTAATATACAACATGGTGACTATATTAATAATACTGTATTATATTTTAAAAAGTTGCAAAGAGTATATCTTAAAAGTTCTATTCAGAAGAAAAATTTTTTCTATGTTTGATGATAAATGTTAATTAGACTCATGATGATTTTGCAATATGAACAAATACTGAATCATTAGGTTGTATATACAAATATAATGTGATAGGTCAATTAGACCTCAATAAAAAGAAAACCCTAAAGACTCCAATAAAAACTATTAGAATAAATGAATACAATAAAGTTGGGGGATACAAAATCAATATCGTATGCATTTCTATACACTAACAATGAATTATCTGAGAGATTAACAATTTCATTTACAGTAGTACTACAAACAACAAAATATTTAGCAATAAATTTAACCAAAGAGGTGAAAGATCTGCACACTCAAAACTAAGATATTGAAGAAAACTCAAATAAATTGAAAAAAAATCTCATTTCTAGATTTGGAGAATTATTATAATGAACTGTCCATACCACCCAAAGTGATCTATAGACTTAGTGGAATCACAATAAAAATTCCAATGACATTTTTTACAGAAAGAGAAAAAATTACCCTAAAATGGGAAAGAAGTACATCAAAGCTGTATTTTGTCACCCTACTTATCTAACTTATATATAGAGTTATTTAACTTACATTATGCGAAATGCTGGGCTGGATGAAGCACAAGCTGGAATCAAGATTGCTGGGAGAAATATCAACAACCTCAGATACGATACCACTCTAATGGCAGAAAGTAAAGAGGATCTAAAGAGCCTCCTGATGAAGGTCAAAGAGGAGAGTGAAAAAGCTGGCTTAAAACACAACATTCAAAAGATGAAGATCATGGCATCCAGTCCCATCACTTCACAGCAAACAGAAAGGGGAAAAGTGGAAGCAATGACAGATTTTATCTTCTTGGGCTCCAAAATCACTGTAGATGGTGACTGCAGCCATGAAATGAAAAGATGCTTGCTCCTTGGAAGTAAAGTTAGGAGAAACATAGCATATTAAAAAGCAGAGATATCACTTTGCTGACAAATTGCATATAGTCAAAGCTATGGTTTTTCCAATAGTCATGTACAGATGTGAGAGTTGGACCATAAAGAAGGCTGAGTGCCAAAGAACTGATGCTTTTGAATTGTGGTGCTGGAGAAGACTCTTCATAGTCCCTTGAACATCAAGGAGATCAAACCAGTCAGTCCTAAAGGAAATCAATCCTGAATATTCATTGGAAGAAAATGATGCTAAACTTCAATACTTTGGCCACCTGATGTGAAGAGATGGCTCATTGGAAAATATCCTGATGCTGGGAAAGATTGAGGGCAAGAGGAGACGGGGGTGGCAGAGGATGAGATGGCTGGATGGCATCACTGACTCAATGGACATGAGTTTGAGTAAACTCCGAGAGATGGTGAAGGACAGGAAAGCCTGGCATGCTGCAATTCACGGGTCGCAAACGGTTGGACACAATTTAGTGACCGAACAACAACAGCAAAGTGTTTTTGGAACCACAAAGCACTTCAGATAGCAAAAGTAATCCTGAGAAAGAAGAACAAAGCTGGAAACAATATCTGACTTCAAAGGGATAGTGATCAAAACTGTGTTTTTATGGCATGGCATAAAAACAGACACACAGACCAACAGAACAAAATTCAGATCCCAGAAATAAATCTATGCATATATGGTCAACTAACATTTGACGAAGAAGTCAAGAATACTCTAGAGAAAAGACCATCTGTTTAATAAATGATGGTTGGAAAACTGAATATTCACACTTGGAAAAGAATGAAACTAGGCCCCTATTTTATACCACTCACAAATATTAACTTGAAGTGGATTAAAGACTTAAAAGTAAACCTGAAACTATAAAACTACTAGAAGAAACATAGGAAAAAAGCTCCTTGATATGGGTCTTGGTAATAATTTTTTTGAATATGACATTTAAACCATAAACAGCAAAATAAAAAAAATATACAAGTGGGACTAGATCAAATAAAAAGCTTCTACATAGCAAAAGAAAGGATCAACAAAGTGAAAACACAACCCATGGAATGGAAGAAGATATTTGTAAATCACATATTGATAAGGGGTTAACATAAAAAAGAACTCACACAACTTAATAGCAAAAACAAAAAATGACCCAAACAAAATGGGCAAAGGACCTGAACAGACAATTTTTTCAAAGAAAATATATGAATGGCCAACAGGTACATGAAAAGGTTTTCAACATCACTAATCGTTAGGGAAATGCAAATTAGAACCACAATGAGATATTACCTCTTATTTGTTACAAAGGCTGTCATCAAAAAGAGATAATGAAGGCTGATGAGGGTGTGGAGAAAAGAAAATCCTTGTGCATTGTTGGTGAGAATATGAACTGATGCTGCTGCTAAGTCGCTTCAGTCGTGTCCGACTCTGTGCGACCCCATAGACAGCAGCCCACTAGGCTCCCCCGTCCCTGGGATTCTCCAGGCAAGAATACTGGAGTGGGTTGCCATTTCCTTCTCCAATGCATTGAAAGTGAAAAGTGAAAGTGAAGTCAGTCAGTCGTGTCCGACTCTTCACGACCCCACGGACTGCAGCCCACCAAGCTCCTCTGTCCATGGGATTTTCCAGGCAAAAGTACTGGAGTAGGTTGCCATTGCCTTCTCCAATGAACTGATGCAGCCACTATGAAAAACAATATAGAGTATTACTCAGCCATTAAAAAGAATACATTTGAATCAGTTCTGAGGAGGTGGATGGAACTGGAGCCTATTATACAGAGTGAAGTAAGCCAGAAACAAAAACACAAATACAGTATACTAACGCATATATATGACATTTAGAAAGATGGTAAAAATAACCCTATTTACGAGACAGCAAAAGAGACACTGATGTATAGAACAGACTTTTGGACTCTGGGACCAGGAGAGGGTGGGATGATTGGGGAGAATAGCATTGAAATATGTATAATATTATATCTGAAACGAGTCGTCAGTCCAGGTACGATGCCTGATAACAAATGCCTGGGGCTGGAGCACTGGGACGACCTGGAGGGATGGTGTGGGGAGGGGAGAGGGAGGAGGGTTCAGGATGGGGAACACGTGTATACTGGCGGCGGATCCATCTTGATGTATTGTAAAAGCAATACAATATTGTAAAGTTAAGCAAAATAAAAATAAAAAAAAAAGAAAAACAATATGAAGTTTCCTCAAAATATTGAAAATAGAACTACCTATGATCTAGCAATTCTACTGCTGGGAATATATCCAAAGGAAATGAACTCATGGAAGTATCTGGACTCTCATGTTCACGGTGAAGGTGAAAGTGAAGTCGTTCAGTTGTGTCTGACTCTTTGCAACCCCACAGACTGTAGCCTACCACGCTCCTCCATCCATGGGATTTGCCAGGCAAGAATACTGGAGTGGGATGCCATTTCCTTTTCCAGGGGATCTTCCCGACCCAGGGATCGAACCCAGGTCTCCTGCATTGTAGGCATATGCTTCACCACCTGAGCCACCAGGGAAGTCCTAAAACAATAAATGGTAGTGCTATTTATAACACCCAAGACATGGAAGCAACCTTAGTGTCCATCAACAGATAAAGGCAATATGTTCTATATCCCCATGGAATACTATTCAGCCTCAAGAAAGAAGGAAATCTTGCCATTTGTGACAACAGGGGCGTGTATGCATGCCAAGTCACTTCAGTTGTGACCAGCTCTTCGTGACCCTATGACTATAGCTCACCAATATAAGTGGAGCCATGCAGTTCAAACCCGTATTGTTTAAGGGTCAGCTGTACTTTGGACTGTAGCCTGCCAGGTTCCTCTGTCCAAGGAGATTCTCCTGGCAAGAATACTGCAGTGGGTTGCCATACCCCCTGCAGGGGATCTTCCCAATCTGACTTACTTTACTACCTGATCTTCCCTGGTGGCTCAGATGGTAAAGCATCTGCCTACAATGCGGGAGACCCAGGTTCGATCCCTGGGTGGGGATGATACTCTGGAGAAGGAAATGGCAACCTACTCCAGTACTCTTGCCTGGAAAATCCCATGGATGGAGGAGCATGGTAGGCTACAGTCCATGGGGTCACAAAGAGTTGGACAAGACTGAGTGACTTTACTTACTTTACTTTACTACCTTAATGCCTTTGTCAGTTGCAGAGAGTCGGACATGACTTGGCAACTGAATAACAACAAACTTTAACTACTGAAGTAATTGTATTGCAATATATAAATGTTATCAAAGCAACACACTGTGTGCCTGAAAATTACACAATGTTATTTATCAATTATATCTCAATAAAAATAATTTTTTAAAATCCCATTTTTATTTTGAGCATTAATCAAGAGAATCTAGTTTTGAATTATCCAGATAATTGTTTCTGAGGGTATAATGCTAGCCTGTGGGATTGACTTTAACCCATTACTATATTGTAGGCGAGAGGATTATTCATTTAAGTTAACACACACATTTGGAAGGATTATTCATTTAAGTCAACACACACACACTTGGAAGCCGAACTGGAATCTTAGACGTTTAGTTTAACTCAAGGTTTCTCAATTCAGCACAGCTGATTTTCAGCTGGATATTTCCTTGCTGTGTGTGTGGGGGTGTCTTATGCATTAGCTGCTGCCCAGCAGATGTCAGCAGAACCCCTGTTCTCCCCACCACATGGAGACAGCGACAAATGTCTCCAGACATTGCCCAATGTTCTCAGACACAAAGGGCTACAAAAATACCCGCAGTTGAGAACCACTGCTTTTGTATTACGGAAACATAATGCCTTTCAATAAATTCAGCAGTCAAAGTTTTAGGAATGCCACATCACCATTTTTAAATTAAATTTTTGTTCTTATAAACTGATAGGTGGACAGTTTTAAAAATAAAGTACAGCTGACCCTTAAACAATATGGAGTTGAGCTGCATGGGTCTACTTATACATGGATATTTTTCCACAGTGAGAACTACAGGGCTCTATGGCACGAATGGATACAGAGGCCTACTCTTAAGCTATGCTTAGATAAATCACCACCTTGTTCAAGGGTCAACTCTGTAGTTCTACAAAGCTTACAGGAGAAAAAAAGAAGGTTCTGTAAAACTTTCTGCAATGACACAGTCTGGTGTGTAAGCCACCAGTCTGATGCAATGAGGAAGAGGTGGCTGATTTGGGGTTCAGTTGCTATGTGTGGGTTCCAATACAACCTTATGTATAAAAATAGCAGGCCACTTTTGGCTTGTGGTCTTTGGTCTGTTGCTGCCTCTCAGCTGCCCTTTAAACTAATTTTAAACCAATTTTCCAATTTCACCACCCATTCTCCAAGGCACAGACACCATGCATGAACTCCGCCCCATCTCCCTTGGCTTGGCCACCTCCCTCCTGCCTTTCCTCCAGGCTCCAACAACAAAGGATCTGGGGCATCAAGTCTCGAGCATTCAGTGGCTCAGCATGATGAAGACAAGAGATAGTCACTGGTCCCCTCGTTCATGAATGCAGAGAGGGAGTATGGTTTTGGGGACACTCAATCTTACAGTAAGCTAAGGGACTATGTCCTCTCAAAGATAACCTATTGACTTGACATGACCCCAGTCATGTTTTATGGAGATGGGGGTGGAAGATGTTCCAGTTCTGTTGAACTGGATCACCCAGCGTGCCTTGGAGAGGGAAACGACCGATGTCACAATTCGAGTGTCTTGCAATTTCCAGTGTAGGGTACTTAACGCCTTTGTTTTTCTGCCTGGCCTACAATCACTAGTCTGGGGATAACTGGGCACCCCTTACCACTGTCTGGGCTTCTCTGGTGGCACATTGGTAAAGAATCTGCCTGCCGGTGCAGGAGATGTGGGTTCAATCCCTAGGTCAGGAAGATCCCCTGGAGAAAGAAATGGCAACCCACTCCAGTATTCCTGCCTGGAAAATCCCATGGACAGAGGAGCCTGGTGGGCTATACAGTCCATAAGGTCGCAAAGAGTTGGTCACAACTTAGTGACTAAACACCACCACCACCTCCACTGGCTGGCATAGATAAAAATGAATTCTCAAAACTCAAGGCAGTG
The DNA here is from genome assembly GCA_935064755.1 of Tragelaphus eurycerus. Classification (NCBI taxonomy): domain Eukaryota; kingdom Metazoa; phylum Chordata; class Mammalia; order Artiodactyla; family Bovidae; genus Tragelaphus; species Tragelaphus eurycerus. The sequence continues at coordinate 22,651,101 of CAKXYN010000007.1, read as the reverse complement.
CTGTTGCAAAGCTGAGCTAGCTGCTCATATCAGAAAAGGACCCGCACTTAAAACAAGGCAACACCAGTGAGCCATGTCTAATGAGCATCTTCAAAACCTTCCAGGGGCCCTAGCCAAGGCTGCATTACTGCCAGACTACTGGTCCACCTCCCGGCCGCTCTCAACTTCAGGCCCCCACACCGTCCTCAGGGCAGTGAACACACACAGGTGCCAGGAGAGAGACTGGCAAAGCCTCGGGACTGAGGCTGTCATGAAGTCATGCCAAGACAAGTGAGAGTGAATGGACTGTATTAGGCAGCCCAGCAGTTTGCCATCTGGCTACACATAAGAATCACCAGGGAAGCTTGAAGACCTACCCGACCCTAGAGCAACTGAAACTACATCTCTGGGGTGGGTCCCAGGCATCAGTTGAAAAACTTCCCAGGTGATTTTTAACATCCAGCTAGAACTGGAACTGCTCTTTTATGCCAATTTCCTGATTTTCCCTGTGCCTACCTTTATTTCTCTTATTCCCTGCGTCACGTAACTCTGAGGGTTGACCAAAAATGTTCCTTTGGGGTTTTCTGTAAGATGTTATGGAAAAACCTGAATGAATATTTTGGCCAAGCCAGTATTCTGAAAGCCTTGATATATTTTCATGACTGTATACTCTTCAGATTGGAAAAACCCTGTTTTTTACTTTCTGTGAAGTAAACTTTTATCACCATTCAGCTCCAAAAATCTGTGACTCTGAAAAGTGAGACCCAGAAAACTGTGCCTTGCTTAATGTTCATGACGAAAGCTGGTGGGAGAGGCAGCGTGAGTGCACAGGAATATTCTTTTCTCTTTGTCTTACCCCTGCTGTGTTAATTAGATTAGCATTCACTTTCCCCCTCGTTTTATACAATTATTTTGGCTAAAGTGCCCTAAACTTGTCCTCTCAATTAACCTTTGTCTGGAAAATGATATGGATAATGGAAATTCCGAAGAATGAGTTTTCCACTGCTGCGTTCCCCTTTCAATAATTTTCTACTTTGTTCTTATCTGCCAATCTGTTTTAAAAACAAAACTTGCTTTTCAAGCCTTGAAATCTCATCAGTTCCAGCCATTGCTGTGGCTCACCTAGGCTTCCTCTTGCAGTATTATCTGTTAGCTCACTTAAAACAGAGAACTATTGAATATAGTTGTAATGCTGAGGTCAGGAACACAAGGCTACCCATATCAGGTGAGATCAGCTAACTGTCCCACGGAACAAAGACCTGGGCTGAAAAAAAGCTCCATCTAGCCTTCCCCTAGAATACATAGACGTCACTGTCATTGCAGATTTGAAAGAGCAAAGATGGATCTAATCTTTTCCATAAATCTGCCTCACTGGGGAAAAATGTTGATTGTTGAGATTAGTCCTGTAATAACAATGCCTCTACTCAGCAAACAGAATTTAGGACAGCGTCTCCAAGTTTTGCGAGTTAATAAGAAGCTTGCCAGGAATATGTCAGGAACTCGCTGTGACTGTTATTCACAGAGCAGTAGTACTCATTATGTCCTTAGGAGCTTTCCCAACCAGGATTTTGTGTGGGCTTTCTTGGGTGGTGAAAGTAAAAATACTAAATTAAAAAATAATCTGGTCTCTGAAGTGCTTACTATTCAAAACACAGATGTAGAAACATAAGGATCTAAAGATGGGACAATTTGATAGATGGGCAATGAATATTTCAATTAAATAAGCATTTTCACTCAAGACAAGATAGGATGCAGCAAGTATCTTCATATGTTGAAAAGGATGACTCATTTCTGGCTTGACTATTCAGATACGTCAACAACCGGACATGAAGTCATTGGCCATTTGCCTATTAGAAGCACCAGTCACTCCAACCCGCTGGGATATCAGGACTGCAGGATGAATGAGGGGGCCTGGGGTCACTGATCTGGGCTGCGCCCACCCTAAAGATGCAGAGGACCATTAAGAGAATGGGCCAGATTTCCATGGGATCTAGTAGTGAAAGTTGAAGTCACTTAGCTGTGTCCAACTCTTTGTGACTCCACGAACTATACAGTCCATGGAATTTGCCAGGCCATAATACTGGAGTGGGTAGCCTTTCCCTTCTCCAGCCTTTCCCTTCTTCCCAACCCAGGGATCGAACCCAGGACTCCCACATTGCAGGTGGATTCTTTACCAGCTGAGCTACAAGGGAAGCCCGAGAATACTGGAGTGGGTAGCCTATCCCTTCTCCAGTGGATCTTCCCAATCCAGCAATCAAACCGGGTCTCCTGCTTTGAAGGTGGATTCCTTACCAATTGAGCTATGAGGGAAGTCCTAGTAAAACCCAGCGTGAATAGGATCTCTCCCAGAATTGGACTTCCCTGGTGGCTCAGATGGTAAAGAATCTGCCTGCAATGTGGGAGACCTGGGTTTGATCCCTGGGTTGGGAAGATCCTCTGAAGAAGGGAATGGCAACCACTCCAGTATTCTGGCCTGGAGAATCCACATGGACAGAGGAGCCTGGTGGGCTACAGTCCCTGGGGTTACAAACATCTGGACACAACAGTGACGAAGCACAACACTCCCAGAATACCACATCTGAGAGTGGCCCCCAGAACCGTCTCACTGGTCCCACGCTGACCTAGCTCAGGAGCTGGATCCTTGCATCTTCCTACTTTCTTGGGGACCAGCCCTGGCTGTACTTGGATTAGTTCTGGCTGGGATTAAATTAACGTTCCATGGGTCACTCAGTTAAAGTTCTGGACTATGAGAAAAGGCTTTCTGATCTGCTTTTGTGTATTGAGAAATATCTAAAATCTACTTTTGAAAAATATCCAATTAATTACAGTTATCCATGTCAAGCCCAAATTTCCCTTAAATTTACTAATTTGAGTTCAATTCCCAAATCTTATTACTCCACTAACAAGTCTAGCAAATGTTAATAATACTTATTTTTAAAAGAGCTCTTGCAGCTTAAATAACTAATTTCCTTTAACATTTTAAACTGCATTTATACATTTATTGTTTTGATCCTCTTTTGAAGTAGTTTAGTGGTCTGATTAACAAACAAAACTTTTTAAGTCCTTAAATAACTCTAATAAATCTAATCAATTATACATAGAAATGTTGACTATTAAATCCTCTTAAATGTTTCAGTGTCACAAATTTGCTACTCTTACTCTTATATCCCTTAAAACAGCAAATATAAATCAATTCTAAGTTATATTTTAAATTGGAGTCACAATGTTGGTCTCGTTCTAATAGACCAAATTCTCAAAAACACAACAAATGCTTAAAATACCAGACATGAACAAATTATTTCTAAACCCCTAACACAAAATTTTTAATATATAGATTTTGTTTATTTCATTATTTCTGTGTTTAATCCTACTTTTTTCCTGGGGTTAAAATATAATATCCACCAAGAAGAAACTGTATCACCCCAAACAATCCGCTATTGCTTTTCTATCTGATAGAGGTTGCGTGCAGACAGCTATTTTGGCCAAGAGGTGTCCCAACAAGGAGGGACAAATAGGGCCCTCTTTTACGTTTGGTTGCATGCATGCATGCTCAGGCATGTCTGACTCTTGGAGACCCCATGGACTATAGACCACCAAACTCCTCTGTCCATGGGATTTTCCAGGCAAGAATCCTGGAGTGGGTTGCCATTTCCTTTTATGGTTGCTAAACAGAGATTCCAGGACTTAAAGAGGTTATTCACATGGTCCATGTCACTGGATTTAAGTCAAATCATTATCTGATTTCTCTCTATGAACAGACTTCTGCATCCTCCCCTCAGACTGTGACAGCTTCCATCACTGCTTCATTAGCTCTGCAAGTCTCTGCTTCCTTTAAAATGCTGACATGTTACCCCACTGGACTCTCTCTCAAGGCTTTGCTGCCTTTGCAGTCTGCTGATAACCAGGTGTTCTTGGTGTCAGGGAAGAGATGAACCAGTTGAATCAGGGAAGCCCAGCTGTTTGAAATGTCCCACACAACGGGATGTTAAAGAAGTGACCCCCAAAGCAGCTGGGGCAACTGAAGAAAGAGGTAGGTTCGGGAAAGAAAGGTGCTGCCCATAACTCAACTGTTAACATCATTAGACTTCAGAGAGAAGAAAACAAATCACGTACTGGCTCCCAGGGCCCTTCAACATGGCACCCTCTTGTGGCCACCCATGGACTCACAGGCCTTCAGCATCTACCTCCGCCGAGGTTCCATGCCACATGCGTGATCCTGCTCCCCGTCCCTAAGGGACTGAGCCAAGAGCGGACACTTGACCAAAGGGAAACAAGCAACACACTGGGCTACCCAACTGGATTCTCTCCTGAATCCCAGCCCAGGGCGGCCATGCCGAGGGCACACCAGGAGTGCGGAGCTTTGTGTAACAGAAATAGTATTAGTTCTGACCAAACCCTATTTTCTCTAGTGAAAGGACCTTAAAAGACCTTCTTTTTGTAGCATTAGGAAAATGTTTTTTAAAAAATTGTTTCTTTATTCAACAATACCCAAGCCCTGGAAGCTTCCTCCTTGATCCTGTTCACCATTTCTTCAACTTCCCATGGATCCTTTCTGTAGCCCTTCAAAAGATGGCAATCAAAACTGAATTTTGTCCTCTAAGACTGAATGTATTTTACTCTTTCATTTGTCAAGGACAGAAATTAGTCTCACACTATTTAAAAGGGAAATTTAAGGTAAGAACGCTGAGGAGACACTCATAAAGACAGAAGCTGTTTGAAATGGCCACCATTCATGGCCAGGTAGCTTTCTCGATATGCTAGAAAACACAGCTATTGACCATTCCCGGGCTTCATGTTAGAGCTGCAGTCATCCGGACAGAGATTCACTTCCTTCTCAATCAGTACCAGTTCTCCAATGCCAAGATGGTAGTGCACAGAAGGTTGACATGCACCAATTACAGATGGAAGGCAGGACTAGGTCAGTCCAGCCTGGTGCTCTGGCTGCACCTGCGTGAGGCGGGGAAGGGGGCTTTCGACAAAGGACCACTGGGAAGGGACCACCTTACATGGCCACAGTATGGGGATGACTAGGCCAAACACTAACAGAAAGGCATCCCAATCTTACACTTCAGATCACTGCTGAGATGGTCTAACATTAGGCTTTCTCTTAAACAAACTATATTTCTTCTTTACACTGTTTGAATGTCTTTTGTATCAAAAAAAAAAAAGGAGGACATTAAAAAATCTTATTTATATGAAACCTAGATGACAAGTAAGGTTGCAAAGATTTATTGCCTGAAATTTTTTAGGAAACTGGTCAAAAGCCTAATGATTTAGGTGTGATTTCAGCCTGACAGTTTTAAGTATTTTCTTTGCTTCTCATTTTCAGGAAGATATCCTTCTCTTTTGAGGTCCAAGGAAGAAAAATCTACTTGCAATTTCTAACAGTATTTTAGTTCAGTCATGCACCGATTTCAAACTAAAATGACATTCATTTTATAATTTTAAAAATCATATACATATATTGTTACATGTAGATGGAACAATGTCCAGGGTAAATTATGTATTAGGGCACAAAAAAGTTTTAATAAATTTAAGGAGACAGAAATCACATCAGCCATCTTTTCCAACCACGACAGTGTGAAACTAGATATCAATTACAAGAAGAAAGCAGGACGAATTCACAAATACGTGGAATTAAGCATCATGCTATTCAATAACCAATGGGTCAAAAAAGAAATCAGAAGAAAAATTAAAGTTACTTGGGACAGATAAAAAAACAACATATCAAAACTTATGGAATACAATAAAAAAGCTCTAAGAGTGAAGTTCAAGTGGTAAATGCCTAATTGAGAAGTAAGAAAAATCTCAAACACATTCACTTACATTTATAAGAAGTAGAAAAACAAGAACAAATGAAGACCAAAGTTAGCAGAAAGAGGAAATAACAAAGGTCAGAGCAGAAATAAATAGACTAAAAGGACAATAAAGAAAAGATCAATGAAACTAAGACCTGGTTTTTTGAAGATAAAAAGATGATGCTGTCAAAGTGCTGCACTCAATATGCCAACAAATTTGGAAAACTAAGCAGTGACCACAGGACTGGAAAAAGTCAGTTTTCAGTCCAATCCCAAAGAAAGGCAATGACAAAGAATGTTCAAACTATAGACAATTGAGCTCATTTCACATGCTAGCGGGGTAATGCTCAAAATCCTTCAAGCTAGGCTTCAACACTATGAACCCACAACTTCCAGCTGAGTTTTAAAAAGGCAGAGGAACCAAAGATCAAACTGCCAACATTCACTAGATCATAGAGAAAGCAAGGGAATTCCAGAAAAACATCTACTGCTTCATTGACTATGCTAAAGCCTTTGGACTTCCCTCATAGCTCAGTCGGTAAAGAATCTGCCTGCAATGCAGGAGACCTAGGTTCGATTCCTGGGTTGGGAAGATCCCCTGGAGAAGGAAATCGCAACCCAGTCCAGTATTTTTGCCTGGAGAATCCCATGGACAGAGGAGCCTGGTAGACTACAGTCCATGGGGTCACAAGAGTTGGAGACAGCTTAGCAACTAAACCACAAAGGCTTTGACTGTGTGGAACATAACAAACTGTGGAAAATTCAAGAGATGGGAATACCAGACCACCTTACCTGTCTCCTGAGAAATCTGTGTGCAGGTCAAGAAGCAATAGTTAGAACTGGACATGGAACAATGGCCTGGTTCCAAATTGGGAAAGGAGTATGTCAAGGCTGTATATTGTCACCCTACTTATTTAACTTATATGCAGAGTACATCATACAAAATGCCAGGCTGGATGAAGCACAAGCTGAGATCAAGATTGCTGGGAGAAATATTGACAATCTCAGATATGCAGATGATACCACTCTAATGGCAGAAAGCAAAGAGGAACTAAAGAGCCTCTTGATGAGGGTGAAAGAGGAGAGTGAAAAAGCTGGCTTAAAACTCAACATTCAAAAAACTGAGATCATGGCATCCTGTCCCATCATTCACGGCAAATAGAAGGGGGAAAAGTGAAGCAGTGACAGATTTTAATTTATTGGGCTCCAAAATCACCACAGAGGGCGACTGCAGCCATGAAATTAAAAGATGTTTACTCCTTGGAAGAAAAGCTATGACAAATCTAGACAGCATACTAAAAAGCAGAGATATTACTTTGCCAACAAAGGGCCATATAGTCAAAGCTCTGGTTTTTCCAATAGTCATGAATGAAGTGAGATTTGGACCATAAAGAAGGCTGAAAACTGAAGAATTGATGCTTTTGAACTATGGTGTTGGAGAAGACTCTCCAGAATCCCTTGGACTGCAAGGAGAGCAAACTAGTCAATCCTAAAGGAAATAAACCCTGAATATTCTCTGGAAGGACTGGTGCTAAAAGTGAAGCTCCAATTCTTTGGGCACCTGACACAAAGAGCCGACTCATTGGAAAAGACCCTGATGCTGGGAAAGACTGAAGGCAAAAGCAGAAGAGGGAGGCAGAGGATGAGATGGTTAGATGGCATCACTGACTCAATGGACTAAGCAAACTCCAAGAGATGGTGAAGGACAGGGAAGCCTGGCATGCCGCAGTCCATGGGTCCCAGAGTTGGACACAACTTAGTGCCTGAACAACAACATAAGCTTACAGTATGGCAAATGATGGATACACATAATGGGCCTCATCACAAAGTTTAATTGCCAAATTCTGCCATAAACAAACAACTGCATATGTTTCCTCACAGCATTACTGAGTCCTGCTAGTTCAATTGGCTTTGTGGTCAAATGGGAAGATTCCTGGTCACACTGCTGCATATTGAAATACAGATTTAGCTATCCAGTTTAGGAGTAGAGAAGCACTGTATTTATTTGATATTTTACCTATCATATTATAGCTTGTATACATTCTAAATAAAAATGTGACAATGTCCATGTAGTGGGCTGTACAGATGAAAGACCCCCAAAACTATATCTTAACAATGGTGAAAAATCGCATGTACTTTTCAACAATGTTTATTATGAAGCTTTTCAAATATATAAAAAATACTGAAAGAACAGTAGAAGAAACACCCTAGATACAATGATTTTGTCTTGCTTCCTTTATCTCCATTGTACAGATTCATTTCATGTGTGTAAAATGTTTTACCATTTATCTATATGTATCTTACTCCTTGGAAGGAAAGTTATGACCAACCTAGATAGCATATTCAAAAGCAGAGACATCACTTTGCCAACAAAGGTTTGCCTGGTCAAGGCTATGGTCTTTCCTGTGGTCATGTATGGATGTGAGAGCTGGACTGTGAAGAAGGCTGAGTGCCGAAGAATTGATGCTTTTGAACTGTGGTGCTGGAGAAGACTCTTGAGAGTCCCTTGGACTGCAAGGAGATCCAACCGGTCCATTCTGAAGGAGATCAGCCCTGGGATTTCTTTGGCAGGAATGATGCTAAAGCTGAAACTCCAGTATTTTGGCCATCTCATGAGAAGAGTTGACTCATTGGAGAAGACTCTGATGCTGGGAGGGATTGAGGGCAGGAGGAGAAGGGGACGACAGAGGATGAGATGGCTGGATGGCATCACTGACTCGATGAATGTGAGTCTGAGTGACCTCCGAGAGCTGGTGATGGATAGGGAGGCCTGGCGTGCTGCAGTTCATGGGGTCGCAAAGAGTCGGACACGACTGAGCGACTGATCTGATCTGATATGTATACATAATGGCACCCCACTCCAATACTCTTGCCTGGAAAATCCCATGGATGGAGGAGCCTGGTGGGTTGCAGTCCATGGGGTCTCTGAGAGTTGATGACGACTAAGCAACTTCACTTTCACTTTCATGCATTGGAGAAGGAAATGGCAACCCACTCCAGTGTTCTCGCCTGGAGAATCCCAGGGATGGGGGAGCCTGGTGGGCTGCCGTCTATGGGGTCGCACAGAGTCGGACACGACTGAAGTGACTTAGCAGCAGCATACATATATGTATGAGAATACGTATAAATAGTAAAATCTATACACAGCTCTCTCTTCGCTGAACTACTTGAAAGCAGTTTGTGGCTTTTTAAACCATTTATCCCTAAATATCTCAGCCTGCTAGGACTAATTTATGTAAATCCCATGTATGGTGGCTGAGATGTTCACACGTATCAAGCAAGTATCCTGCATTCTTGACTCAGGCAGGAAGGTGCTTTGCTGTGGTCTGCAGAGAGACCCCTGAAGTTGGGAAGCCCTTTGAATCCTTGCTGGGCCACTTATTAGCTCTGTGGCCTGAGGCAAGTATCCTACTAGCTCTGGCGACGATGGCAGTGGTGGTGATAATGAAAATGATACAACAGCTTAGCAAATACTTAATAGACCTCCCTGTGCGCCAGGGTTTACTATCCTAGGTTCTTTCCTAGGGGTGACGTCACCAAGATGGCAGCACAGGTCACGCCTGACTTTGCCCCCTCCTAGCAAGGAGAGAGTCCTTTGGACAGCAAGGGAGATCAAACCAGTCAATCCTAAAGGAAATCAACCCTTAATGCTCATTGGAAGGACTGATGCTGAAGCTCCAATACTTTGGCCACCTGATGCAAAGAGCTGACTCATTGGAAAAGACCCTGATGCTGGGAAAGACTGAAGGCAAAAGGAGAACAGGTCGACAGAGGATGAGATGGCTGGATGGCATCACTGACTCAATGGACATGAGTTCGAGCAAACTCAGGGAGATAGTGATGGACCAGAGAAGCCTGCCATGCTATAGACCACGTGGTCACAGAGAATCAGACACGACTTAGTGACTGAACAAGGAGGAGGACAGTTAACTGTTCATGAACAAAGCAGCACTGAGGAAATTCCAGGACACACTGTGGGTGCTTCAGCTTCACCCCACCACCAGAGACCAAGACAGGCTGCACTGGAAGGCTAAGAAGAACAGCTACATGCTGTCAGCCTTGCCCCTCCCCCAGGTCAGCCCACCACCCCATGGGCCCCAAATTCCCCCAGTGGGAACCAAGACCCAGCTGGGACATCCCACTCCCGCACCATGGTGGGTCACTTTGTGGGTGCCCCCACTCTGATCGTGCCTCATGAGGATCGCAGGGGGAACCCATGGGGTTTGAATCTGGGAATCTGACTGTGATGGAAAGGTGGGAGGGGCTCGCAACAACCAGCGCTGGCACCTTGGCAGCCTGAGTTCCTACCTGCCGCCCCCAAGCAGTGATCCCAACCAGCCGCGCAGTCTGAGCAGGGAAGTCAGCGGGGCGCAGGTCTGCCTGACTTGGGACCTCAAGTGACCTTTGCAGCTCTGTCTGTCTCTCCCCCTCCACCCTGAGTCTCAACCCACCTACTGCTGAGTGTTAGCTCCTGGCCCTGCCGACCACTCATTGGAAAAAACTCTGATGCTGGGAGGGATTAGGGGCAGGAGGAGAAGGGGATGACTGAGGATGATGGCTGGATGGCATCACTGACTTGATGGACGTGAGTCTGAGTGACCTCCGGGAGTTGGTGATGGACAAGGAGGCCTGGCGTGCTGCGATTCACGGGGTCGCAAAGAGTCGGACACGACTGAGGGGTTCACTGACTGAACTGAATTGCTGACCAGAGAGCCAGGCGGGAACACTTCGAAGACGTGAAGCCCAGGATCGCTGAGCAAAGAGATCAGCAGGCAGAGCCGATTATCGATTATCGATTATCGGCGCAGCAAAGCCGGCAGCATGGCTCAGCCCAGGAACTTGGGGTATGGTGGGGGTGGGGTGGGGGACTGAGTCAAGACCACCAACAAAGAGCCTTGCCAGACTGGGAAGTGGTTCTCTGTTCCTCTCAGGCAGAAGAGATGGTTCACAGCACAGATTACTGCTGGCCTTGCCCAACCAGAAACCTTCCAGAACACCTGGAAAGCTGTTTGCAGAGAGCTCTCCTGCTCTGTCCAGGAAAGTGAAAGTGTTATTCACTCAGTCCTGTCTGACTCTTTGCAACCTCATGACCTGTACTCCACCAGGCTCCTCTGTCCATGCAGATTCTCCAGGCAAGAATACTGGAGTGGGTTGCCATTCCCTTCTCCAGGGGACCTTCCCGACCCAGAGATTGAACCCAGGTCCCCTGCATTCCAGGCAGATTCTTGACCATCTGAGCCACTGAGAAGTACAGCTAATTCATAGTTCTGCCTGCTGCTGAGGGCGCTTTGGGCTCTTCCTGACCAAGAAGCAGGGCCTGAGCACGTGGGAGACAGCGTGGACCAGCATCACTCAAGCAGAGGGCCTCGCCAGAAGCTCCGCCGGTCTGCAGAGACAAGCAGAGACCCCGTCGGAGCAGTTTGGTGCACCAATCTGCCTGGTTAGCTCTCTAAACCAGCAGTCTTCAACCTTTTTGGCACCTGGGACAGGTTTTGTGGAAGACGATTTTACCATGGACTGGGGGGATTCAGGATGATTTAAGCACATTACATTTATGGTCTACTTCCTTTCTATTATAACATCAGCTCCACCTGAGATGATCAGGCATTACACTCTGGAGGTTAGGGACTCCTGTTTTGAGGTGTTCTGCATCCTGACTCCACACCCCTCTACCCCCCAAGCAGAGAAGCTAACCTGTAGCCCTGCAGTGCCAAATGCAGCCTCCAGCTCTGCTAACCAGGACACCTAAACAGAGCTCCCAGGAATCTCAGTAGTTCACCCTGGCAGCCCTGGTTCCAACAGCATTTGAGTGCATAACCCGACCAGCGGCTCTGCACCTGAAGCGAGCCCCAGCTGTCCACGGAGCTTAGTGAAGAAGTCTGTCTGGTTTGATTCCCAAAGAACCTCACTGTGTCTGGAGACTGTTCTGCATGCAGCCTCAACCATGCAGGGAAGGTCATTTATTGCCATACCCAGAGCTGAATCCAGCCTCCAGCCTGTGAACCTAACCAGAGCTCCTGAGAATCTGTGTAGCCCATCTTGCAACTCCAATTACAGCAGCACTGAGTGAGAGAACCTGGCCAGTGGCCCAGCCCATCAGGAGAGCTAGGATGCTGGCCCATCAGGCCAGGGAATCTGCCCACTTTGATCTGCAAACAAGAGCCTTGCCAGCCCTGAGGCCTGTATGGGGCCCTGCCTGGGCAGGGACACTAACTCATAGCTCCACCCACGGCTGAATATAGCTATCAGCCTACCCGCCCAGGGGACCTAATCGGAATACAAGAAGCTACGTACAGCCCTGGTTTAAGTACCACATGAACAGATTCCCTGTCTGCAGAGAAAAACCAATGGCCCAGTCTGGTCAGGATATTCAGTGCATTCAGTGCACAGTCTAGCTTGATTTGGGTCCCCAAACAATGAGCAGTGCAGTGCCTTGGGCCCTGCTCTGCTGCCTGCCCTGAGCAGGGAAGCCAATTCATAGCCCAGCTGACTACAGAATATAACACCTAGTCCCCACCATCTAGAGAGGCCAGGTAACCATGAAGCCCATCCTGTAGTCCTTCTGGGCAAGGAACCAAACCAGCAGTCCCATGCAATATTCTCAGCCCCTGGTATGCCTCCCTCCCCGTGACCTCAAAGCCTGAGCAGGAGCCTTGTCCGAAATAAACACTGATAGCAAGCCCTACCTGCCCAAGTATCTTACCAGCCAACATGTCCAGAACACTAAGCTGAGCAAACTAGTAAAGAACTGCCCCTTCCAAAGTGAGCCTGCAATGTTCTAGAAAAGAAAACACTCGAATGCATAGATACCAATGTATCAAGGGTCAAAAAATATGAATCACTAAAGGAAACTAATAAAACTCTAATAACTAATCCCAGAAATGGAGATCTATGAAGAACTGGATAAAAATTCAGAATAACCCTTTTAAAGAAGTTTAATGAACTTCAGGAACACACAGAGAACTATGTGAAATTAGGAAAACAATGCGTGAAAAACAAGAAGTTCAACAAAGAAACAGAAAGGATAAAACAGAAATCGTAGAGCTGAAATATATGATGACGGAATAATTCATAAAGAGCTTCAAAAGTGGTCTCAACAATTCAGGAAAAAAAAAAAATCCATGAACTAGCAGACAGGATATCTGAAATTAGCCAAAGGAGCAAAAATAAAAACAAATGAAAAATAGTGAAGAAAGCCTATTGGACTAATGGAACACAATAAAAGGAAATGGTATCTACATTATGAGAATTCCTGAAGGACAGTAAGATAGGGACAGAAAGTATATTTAAAATGTAATGGCTGAAAACTTCCCAAACCTATGAAGATAAATGGACATGTAGATCCATGAAGCCTAAAGGACCCCAGATAGGTTGAATCTGAATGGTCAGCGCTGAGACACATTATAATTAAAATGTCAAAAGACAAAGAATTATGGAAGCAACAAGAGAGAAGAAACACATTACATACAAAGTTACTCCCACAGACTTCTGGTGGGTTTCTCAACAGAAAAATTTTTTTATTAATTTATTTTATCTATTTATTTATTTTTCTCTTTTTAGTTTCAAATCCTTTTGTTGAGGACTGACTTTCAATAGACCACAGTGAGGGAGCTGCTCTGCTAGGTATGAAACCCCGACCCAGAAGCAGGTTGTCTACGAATGGTTTAGCACCAGCTTCCCCAAGAACGTGTGGTGCGTGACGGGCAAGGGAGCGGCCACCTTTCCAGCCACACCCCATGTCCCAAGAGGAAGGGCTCTCCACACTGGACCCCGGCTCCATCGTGCAGCTGGGTGCACCACACCACTACCTAAGGAATGTGGGCCTCAACAGAAAAGTTTTAAGGCGAGGAGAAAATGGGATGATATATTCAAAATATTGAAAGAAAAAGTGTCAACCAATAATTCTGTACCCAGCACAACTTTCCTTCAAAATGAAGGAGAGAGAAAGACTTTGCCAAATAAACAAATGCTTATATAAGGAAAATCAACCACTAACCCCACTTTACAAGAAATGCTAAAGGGAGTTATTTGAGTGGAAGCAAAAGGATGCCATTTAACATTATTAAAGCATAATAATAATGGGGAAGGCAATGGCACCCCACCCCAGTACTTTTGCCTGGAAAATCCCATGGACGGAGAATCCTGGTAGGCTCCAGTCCATGGGGTCGCTAAGAGTCGGACACGACTGAGTGACTTCTCTTTCACTTTTCACTTTCATGCATTGGAGAAGGAAATGGCAACCCACTCCAGTGTTCTTGCCTGGAGAATCCCAGGGACAGGGGAGCCTGGTGAGCTTCCGTCTATGGGGTCGCACAGAGTCGGACACGACTGGAGCGACTTAGCAGCAGCAGTAGAAGCAAAGCATAATAAGGTAGTGTGAAATTCACTGGTAATGGTGAATATATAGGCAAACTCAGTAATATGGTAATGGTGGTGTATAATTCATTTACCCTCTAATTTAAAAGTTAAAAAATGTGAGTAAAAATTATGACTACAATGATCTGTTATGAGATACACAAGATAAAAATATGTAATGTGTAACATCAAAACCTAAAATGTAAGGAGAGAGGTAAAAGTGCAAAATTTTAGGAATGTATTAAAGTTAACTTGGTATCAGTTTAAAATAGGGTGTTAATTCTAAGATAGTTTATATAAGCTTCATGGTAGCCACAAGGGGGAGAAGGCAATGGTACCCCACTCCAGTACTCTTGCCTGGAAAATTCCATGGATGGAGGAGGCTGGAAGGCTGCAGTCCATGGGGACGTTGAGGGTCGGATACAACTGAGCGCCTTCACTTTCACTTTTCACTAGCATGCATTGGAGAAGGAAATGGCAACCCACTCCAGTGTTCTTGCCTGGAGAATCCCAGGGACAGGGGAACCTGGTGGGCTGCCATCTGTGGGGTCGCACAGAGTCGGACACGACTGAAGTGACTTAGCAGTAGCAGCCACAAGGGAAAAACCTGTAGTAATTACACAAAGGAATATGATAAAGAAGGCATGCTGATACCAAAAAATATCAAAACACAAAAAAAGACTGCAGAATAAGAAGGAACAATGGATCTAAAATTCAGCCAGAAAACAATGAACAAAACGACACTATTAAGTCCTTAAGTATCAATAAGTACTCTAAGCATAAATGGATTGGACTCTCTGATCAAAAGACAAAGAATGGATTTAAAAAAAAAAAAACACAAGGTCCAATGATACTACTAAATACTACCTACTAGACTGACTTTAGCTTTAAAAATGGATACAGACTTTCAGAAAAGGATAAAGATATTTAAAGCAAATGGCAACCAAAACAAAAGAAAAAGAAACCAGGAGTAGCTATATTTATATTAGACAAAATAGAACTTTAAAAGAAAATACAAAGCAGGTCATTATATAATACCAAAGAGGTCAACCCTTCTAAAAGATACAGCAGTTTTAAAATTTCTGCTACCAGTATTGGAGCACATAAATAGGTAAAGCAGAATTAATATGGCAAAAGAAGAAATAAACAATACATAATAGTTGAATTTTTTGGTAAAACACCCTCAACAATGGATAGATCATTCAGACAGAGAATCAACAAGTAAAGAGAAAATTTGAACACCACGATAACTAAGCAGACCTAACAGACGTGTACGGAACTCTAACCAACAGCAGCGGAGCACACATTCTTCCTAAATGCACATGGAACATCCTCTAAGATAATGACCGTATGTTAGGCCATGAAATAAGTCTTAGCAAATTCAAGAAAACTGAAATCACACCTAGTATCTTCTCTGACTGCAATGGCATGACGTTAGAAATCAGTGACAGGAGGAAAATTGGAAAAACCACAAACACATAGAAATTAAACAACACTCTTCTGAAATATCAATGGGTCAAATAATAAAGAAGAAAATGAAAAGTACCTTTAGGTGAATGAAAATGAAAACAAGATATTAAAACGTATGGGATACAGAAAAAGCAATTGTAAGAGGAAAGTTCATAACGATAAAAAAAAAAAAACCACCTACATAAGCAACAAGAAACATGTCAAATAAACAACCTAAATCTATGCTTCAAGGAATCAGAAAAAAAGACTAACCCCAGTTTAGCCAAAGGAAGGTAGTAATAAAGATCAGAACAGAAGTAAATAGAGAACAGGAAAACAACAGAAAGCAGTAACCAAATTAAGTGTTGGTTCTTTGAAAATATAAACAAAACTTCAGCTAAACAAACCAAGGAAAAAATAGAGAACCCAAATTTAAAAGTTATAAATGAAAGAGGAGACATTATAACTAATATCACAGAAATACAAAGGATTATAAGAAGATGCTATAAAAAAGTAATTGCCAACAAACCATACAATTTAGAAGAAATGGAAAAATTGTTAGAAACATACAACCTATCAAGAATGAATCATAAAGAAATAGAAAATTTGACTAATTACTAATTACAGACTAATTACTGGGAGGCAGATTAACTCAGTAATCAAAAATCTCCCAACAAAGAAAACCCCACAATCAGACGGCTTCACTGATGTGTTTTAACAAACATTTAAAGAAGAATTAAATCCTTCTCATCCCCTTCCAAAAAAAGTGAAAAGGGAACACTCTTAAATTCATTTTATAAGGACAGTATTACCCTAACACCAAAGCCAGAAAAAGACACTACAAACTAGAAGCCATATCCTTAATGACTATTGATGTAGACATCTCAATAAAACAGTAGCAAACCAAATTCAGTAGTATATTAAAAGGATCACTCCCAATGATCAAGTAAGACTGTCCCACAATACAAGGATGGTTCAATACATGCAAGTCAATCAATATGATATATCACATTAATAGAATGAAAGAAAAAAATCAAATGATAATCTCAATAGATGCAGAAAAAGCATTTGACAAAATTCAACATCTATTCATGTTAAAAATTCTTAACATATTGGATACAGAGGGAACATACCTCATGATACTAAAGGCCTCATATAACATGCCACAGCTAACGTCATACTCATTGGTGGAAGGCTGAAAACTTTTCCTCTGAGATTGGAAACAAGACCATGGTGCCCACTCTCACCACTCCTATTCCACACAGCATGGACACTTAGAACAATCAGGCCAGAAAAAGATAAAAGGCATCAACACTGGAAAGGAAGAAGTAAAATGGTCTCTACTTGCAAATATATAAAAAGTTGTGAGCAATTTCACCAAAAAAACTGTTAGAGTTAACCAATGAATTCAGAAAAGTTGCAAGATTCAAAATTAACATATAAAAATCAGTAGTTTTTCTATAAACTACTAGTAATTTATCTGAATAGGAAATAAAGAAAATGATTTCATTCACAATAGAATCAAAAACGATACAATACTTAGTAATAAATTTAACTGAAGAAGTGTAAGTTCTCTGCACTGAAAACTGCAAGACACTGATAAAAGAAACTGAAGATTCAAGGCACAAATGAATGGAAAGGTATCCTATGTGTTCATGGATTAGAAAAACTATTATTGTTAAAACTATTCATAACCCAAAGACATGTATAGATTCAGTCCAATCCCTATGAAGATCCCAATGGCATTTTCCCCCCCACAGAAATAGAAGAAACCATTTTAACATCTATATGCGACCACAAAAGACCCAGAATACCCAAAGCAATCCTGAGAAAGAATAACACATCTGGGGACATCACATTTCTTGATTTCAAGCTGTATTATAAAGCTATAGTAATCAAAATAGTACGGTACTGGCATAAAAATATACGCATAGATGAGTGGGGCACACTTGACAGCCCAGAAATAAATTCTTGCATATACATAGTCAGGCTTCCCTGGTGGCTCAGTGCTAAACAGTCTACCTGCAATGCAGGAGATGAGAGTTTGATTCCTGGGTTGGAAAGAGCCCCTGGAGCAGGTCATGGCAACACACTCCAGTATTTCTGCCTGGAGAATCCCATGGAGAGAGGAGCCTGGCGGGCTACAGTCCCTGGGGTCGCAAAGAGTCAGACACGACTGAAGCAACTGAGCATGCGTGCACGCACATATACACAGTCACCTAATAACTGACGAGAGGAATACTGTATGTGTATATGTGTGTGTGTGTGTGTATATATATATATATATATACTTAAGATATTTTAGAAGTCAGTATATAATTTACAAATGCCATATATAAACATTAAGAAGTATTGGAGAAAAATAGCATTATATAATATTCTCAATGAGTAGCTGTGAAATAAGGGATATCCGTTGACTTGCTTCCACCCCAAGGTGGACTGGAGAGGTCTGTGTGTCCAGGTGAAATTTACTCCTGTTTTAACCACATTTCCCCTACTTATAGGTCACTGGGTCTGAAGCCCATTAGAAAAGGCTGACGTGGCCAAGGGTGATCCCCTCTGTGTGACACCATGGAGATGTGGCGCCATCGCTTGGTAACTATGGTAACTGTGCGCCAGGGTGCGCATCCTCGTGTTTGTCCAGGCAAGGACTCAGCGAACAGGCATCTCCAGGGACGCAGTGAGGTCCAGGGGCAGGAAACCATTCAGGCCCCTTTGGGCAGGGCAGGATGGTCAAACCCAGCCGTTTCCTTCCCGTGCACACAGAGAAAGTGCTCTCTGCTTGATCTAGAGTCCCAGCTGGTCTCCTGGGAGCAGGGACAGCTTGGTGGCATACAGCTTTCAGCAGCAGATGGACAGAGTGCCCTGCAGGCCTGGCCTGGAGGCTGTCCAGGCTCTGCCTCCCATGACTGAGGCCCTTTGGCCCTTCCTTTATTCCTTCCTGCCTCCCTTCAAGGCCCACTGTTTACCACCCCCCACCCTTGGTCCAGATAGCAGAGGACCAAGGAGAGAGATCATAGCTAGAGGTCGCTCAGTGGGAAAGGGCAGGTTCCTGCCTGAGGGCCTGCAGATCTCCCCGCTGCCACGGACCACAGCAGGGGCGACAGTGGGTCCCCCTCCCCTCGTGAGTGGTTCTAAAACTCTGAGGCCAGTTGTGCCTGACACGCGGGTTTTATATTTTTCCCCAGTAGCAGGTGTTTACTGGACACCTGCTCTGGGCAGACACTGTGGCAGCCGTACTAATGCATATTGAGTGGATCCTCACACACACCCTTCCAGACTACCCCTGGAAGAAGGTGACTCCTTCGAGGTGACAAAATCCTGACTCGTGGAACCCTGTATCTGAGTACAAAGAGGGAGACAGAAATTCTTTGAGCATAAAATTCCAGAGGATCCTGGGGCTTATTCTCCCAACATAAAGCCAAGAATCCAGTGGAAAGTTCCTTAAAGTCTAAACAATGTCTGACCTTCCATCTGGGTGGTTGGAAGGTTGGTGGTGGGAGAGTCTAACCCAAAGGTCTGAAGCCCTTTAGCAAGAAGTTTTTTTCCTATCTTTCTTGGGGACAAGTGAGAAATACAGAGTTTCCCTTTGTATGTGTATGTGTGTATTTCCCTTCATATTTGTCAGAAAGCTGGCATAACGTATACAGCTTACATGACCAAAAAAACCTGGCAGAAAATATACCATAGTGCTCTGTTATGGTGGTAGTAATTTTTTTTTAAATCTCTAATTCCCCAAAACATTTTGCGTAATGTGGTTTGATTATTTTCTAATAAAAATATAATAGAGACCTCCCTGGTAGTCCACTGGTTAAGACTTTGCCCTCAAATGCAGGGTGTATGGGTTTGATCCCTGGTCAGGGAGCTAGGATCTGAGATGCCTCACGACCAGAAAACCAAAACATAGAACAGAAACAATATTGTAACAAATTCATTCAGTTCAGTTCAGTCGCTCAGTCGTGTCTGACTCTGAGACCCCATGAATCTCAGCACGCCAGGCCTCCCTGTCCATCACCAGCTCCCGGAGTTCACCCAGACTCACATCCATCTAGTCAGTGATGCCATCCAGCCATCTCATCCTCTGTCATCCCCTTCTCCTCCTGCCCCCAATCCCTCCCAGCATCAGAGTCTTCTCCAATGAGTCAACTCTTCGCATGAGGTGGCCAAAGTACTGGAGTTTCAGCTTTAGCATCATTCTTTCCAAAGAAATCCCAGGGCTGATCTCCTTCAGAATGGACTGGTTGGATCTCCTTGCAGTCCAAGGGACTCTCAAGAGTCTTCTCCAACACCACAGTTCAAAAGCATCAATTCTTTGGCACTCAGCCTTCTTCACAGTCCAACTCTCACATCCATACATGACCTCAGGAAAAACCATAGCCTTGACTAGATGGACCTTTGTAACAAATTCATTAATGATGTTTAAAATGGTCCACATCAAAAAAATCTTTAAAAATATAATAAAAAAAATTTAAATGAAAATATCAAACTGAAAAACTAAAAACAGAACTACCACGTGATCCAGCAGTTCCACTCCTGGGTCTATCTTTGAAAAAAAAAAAAACAAAGACACTAATTCAAAAAGATATGCACCCCCCAAAATTCAAAAAGATATGCACCCCAATGTCCATAGCAGCAAAAGTCACAATGGTCGAGATATAAAAGCAATGGAAGTGTCCATCAACAGATGAATGGGTAAAGAAGATGTAGTATATATACACGATGGAATATGAGTCCATCATGTATATATACTAATCCAGTCATAAAACACTAATATGCTAATACTGCTAATGTCCAGTCATAAAAAGAATGAAAATTTGCCATTCGCAGCAACATGGATGGAGTTGGAGGGCATTCTGCTAAGGGAAAGAAGGCAGACAGAGGAAGACAAACACTGTGTGATGTCACTTACCGGTGGAATCTAAACAACAAACTAGAGAATATAACAAACTAGAGAATATAACAAAAAAGCAGCAGACTCACAGATGCAGAGAACCAATGATTACCAAGGAGGAGAGGGAAGTGGGGAGGGGCCATATGGAGTAGGGAGTTAAGAGGTACAAACTATTAAGTATAAAACGGGCTACAAGATATATTATAACCATGGGAAATACAGCCAATAGTTTATAATAAGTATTAATGGAGTATAACCTTTAAACTTGTGATCACTGTACCGTACACCTGCGACTTATATAATATTGCATTATCAACTATACTTCAATAAAAAGGATACCTAATTGGATGCTAACAAAGAATACATTAACATAGAAGGAAAATTAAAGCAGGTCTTTCAGCCTGGTGTTTGAAGGTTCGGCCAAACCCTATGCACTGTCCCAATAGGATCTAGTCTAGATCGGTGGGATCGAGATCCCCCTCCAACTCCTAACTGCTGGCTCCTAGAAGCCTTCTGCTATGGTCTTCCTGTTTTCCCCGCCCTGGAAGATGCTCCCCTGGAGCAAACCCACGGCACCCCACTTTCCTATTCCACTGCTTGCACGTGTCACACTCCATGAGATGGTCTGGACCAGCCGTGAACTTGGAGCACGGGACTCTCTTATTCGTCTTGGTACATCTCCAGCCCCACATCTGACTGAGAGACAGTGTCTGCCGACTTGAACTCCCAGCCTTGGCTCTGGACTGCCCCTTCCCCTGCAGTTAGTTACTCAGAGGGACACTGTGGCTTACAGTGGATCGGCCCTACCTACTGGGAGCCACCTGCCACGGGCCAAAGCAGCAGCCCTTTCTTCCAGGTCCACTGCCAAACCAAACCCCTTTGGAAGCAGAGCCGTGGACAGACCAAACTAAATAAGCCAAGTGAGGCAGGCAGGCCACAGGCGAAAGCTGCTCTAAGGACTGAGAGCAGAAAACACTGCTTAGAATTCCTCATTTTCCTTCCTCTCCCTTAAAGATCTGATTCCAAGTCCTACAAAAGCCTATAAGCCCGGTTCATGTTCTTTTTTTTTTTTAAACCTGAAAGAAAATTACTCTTCCAGGCCTAGAAAGAGCTCCAATGTCACTTATACATTCTGCAGGAATATCAAACTCGGAAGATGCTCTGGGAAATGATATTCTGGGGGTGACTTTCAGCCACCCTGGGCAATGTGCAGCGATAAACTAACCCAGTACAGGCAACGTGGTTGGCTGGAAATAGCAATCTTCTTTAGAGTCTGGACTGGGAGCCAGAAACCCTGACCAAGGGTACCAAGCCCAATGACCTCCCATTTATTCACACCCCTCCCTGTTCTGCTCCTTGGGTCCCTGCAGGCCTGCCCAGGGACCAAGGCGGAGGAGGGACAAGCATCCGTTTTATAACTGACACACAGCTTTGTATTAGGTTTTCAGTTGTACAACGACTCAATACATGTAATTATATTATGAGTGATCACCACAATATTTTGACTTGTACTCTTAATGGTCTGTCCTGAGCCTGCTACTAAGTACAGTTAAAATACCTTTTTTATAAGGAATGTGCCCCAGGCAGTGCTAATCAAACATGCAGTGACAACTGGGTAGTCCTGCTGAGAATATCCTAAGCGAGGGACCATGTAGAGAGGGTGCTATGGTCCTCAGCACCCAGGAGCTGCTTAGAAATGCAGGATCTCAGGCCCTTCTCCCGACACCTCCTGGATCTGAGTTTCTGGAGGGGGGACCCAGGGAATCTGTGATTTTAAGGGTTGCTGAAGCTGGAGGGATGCTGGCAGATGCAGTGCCCAGGTCCCAGCTGGGTTCCTTGGACAAAAACAGGGAGCAAGACAGCCGGTGTGGGCTCCTGAGTCCCCAAGTGAGCTCCCAGTCTCCTCTGCTGTTGGTGATTCTGGGCATGGCAGGTATTGACCTAAATGTCTGGGGTGTGTCTGCAGGGCAGGGGTGCGTGTGGTCCCCCCGCTGGTTCTGGTGGGGGAGACAGACAAGCCTCTATTGGATCACTGCACATCTGTTATAGGGGATAGCACTATGGGGAAAGGCTGACAGGGCAGGGGCACGTGTGTGAGAATGGGAGAGAGATGCCCTTCAACATTGTGGCCAGGGAAGGTCTCGCTGGCGGGGACACGGAGCAGAGCCCTGATTGGGGGAGTGGAGGAGAGGGAACAGCCATGTGGCCAGCTGGGTGGCGGGGGTCCAGGTAGAACGGACACAGGGTGTTCTGAAGGGTCAAGAGTGACAGCAGGGTGGCTGGGACAGAGTGAGGGGAGGGGAGCAGAGCAGGAAGGGCCACTGGGAGGAAACCGGCTCCACAAGGGAGGGGACGGCAGCGGTTCCGAGCACAGGAGTCACCTGATCTGGCTTATGCTCTAAAGGGACCTTCTCACTGTCCAGTGGGCAAGGGAGGGTGGAGGTAAGGTGGTCAGGAGGCTATATGGGTGGGGTGGGCAGGGAAAGACTCTCTGAAACCTGAATCATGAGAAGGAACCCACCGTGTGATGATCTTGGAGGAGACCATCCCAGGTGGTAGGTGCAAAGGTCCTGAGGCAGCAAAGAGTTTGTTGCATCTAAGGAAGAGAAAGCAGGCCGACGTGGAATGCAGAGAGGGAGTAAGAAGTGAGAGATAAAGCCTGAGAGATGAGCAGCTGACAAAAGGGCCTTGGTGAACATCTGGAAAGGCTGTCAGGGCCATGGGAAGCTTTGGAGAGCGTGGCAACCCACTCCAGTAGTGTTGCCTGGAGAATCCCATGGACAGAGGAGCCTGGCGGGCTCGCAAAGAGTTGGACACAACTGAAGTAACCACTGTACCCCACAAAGAGCAAAGTCTTTCTCTGCCTTTTTTTATGATTTTTTTTAACGTGGACTATTTTTTAAAGTCTTCATTGCATTTGTTACAATATTTTGCTTTCATTTTATGTTTTGCTTTTTGGGTTGCAAGGCAGCGTGGGCTTTTAGCTCCCAGACCAGGGATCGAACCCATACCCCCTGCATTGGAAGGCGAAGTCTTAACCACTGGACCACCAGAGAAGTCCCTCTCTACTTTCTTAAAAAACAAGTCTCACCCTCATGTGTTGCTGGTGGAAACGTAAAATGGTGCAGCCACTACAGAAAAGAATATGAAAGATACTTTCTTCTAGAAATTAAACACAGACTCACCATGTGATTCAGCAATTGCACGTCTGGGTATAAGCCCCAAAGAAGTAAAAGCAGGGACCCAAAGAGATATTTGCACACACACATTCACAGCAGCATTATTCACAATAGTCCAAAGGTGGATGCATTTCACGTGTCCATCAGCGGATGAATGGATACATGAAATGTGGCATGTTCACGACAGAATAATATTCAGATTTAAAAAGGAAGGGAATCTGACACAGGCTACAACTTGGATGAACCTTAAGGACATTGCTGCTGCTAAGTCGCTTCAGTCGTGTCCAACTCTGTGCGACCCCATAGACGGAAGCTCACCAGGCTCCCCGTCCCTGGGATTCTCCAGGCAAGAACACTGGAGTGGGTTGCCATTTCCTTCTCCAATGCATGAAAGAGAAAAATGAAAGTGAAGTTGCTCAGTCGTGTCCGACTCTTAGCGACCCCATGGACTGGAGCCTACCAGGCTCCTCCATCCATAGGATTTTCCAGGCAAAAGTACTGCGGTGGGGTGCCATTGCCTTCCCCTAAGGACATTATGCGAAGTGAAATAAGCCCGACACAAAAAGAAAAAACACAGTACGATCCCACTTATACAGATTCCTAGAGCAGTCAAGTGCGTAGAGACAGGAAGTAGAAGAGTAGTTGGCAGGAGCCGGAGGGAGGTGGGGATGCGGGGTTACTGTGTAACTAGGACAGAGCTTCAGCTCTGCAGGATGAGAAGAGTTCTGCAGATGGGCAGTGGTGATGGCCGTACAACGTGGGTGTAGTAACACCCTACATACATCTACATTTATAAAGGATTCAGACAGTCAACTTCACTGTTGTGTGTATTGTTATATGTATTTTACTACAGTTAAAAAAAATGTTTTTTAGAAAGTCTCTGGAGGCCACTTAGTCTCTCATTTGCATCCTCATCAGCACCCATCTCCCTGTCGTCATGGCAATGATGACCCCAGTATTTAGGGACTGATAGTCTAGACAATTGTCTCCCTGCGTGAAGACGACAGATAAATGAACTGGCATGGATGAGATCTTAAAAGCTCTCCAGTGAAGACAATCCCCAAGACTGAACCTGGCTGCTCTTTCAAAAGGTAACAATTCTGCTTGCCAGGATTTCTTGCCTTTTAAACGTTACTTCCTGGTAGCTCAGCTGGTAAAGAATCCGCCTGCAATGCAGGAGACCTAGATTTGATCCCTGGGTTGGGAAGATCCTCTGGAGGAAGAAATGGCAACCCACTACAGTATTCTTGCCTGGACAATGCCATGGACAGAGAAGCCTGGCAGGCTACTATGGGGTCGCAAAGAGTCGGACACGACTGAGCAACTTTCACTCACTCACTCAAATGTTACTTAAATCTTGGTGGCTGAGTGGTAAAGAACCTGCCTTCCAATGCAGAAGACATAAGAGATGTAGGTTCAATCCCTGGGTTGGGAGGATCCCCTGGAGGAGGGCATGGCAACCCACTCCAGTATCCTTGCCTGGAGAATCCCGTGGACAGAGGAGCCTAGTGGGCTACAGTCCATGGGGTCACACAGAGTCAGACACAACTGAAGTGACTTAGCATACACAAAACCTTCTGTTTAAGCCAGTTCTTTCCTCTGCCTTCTGAGAATGCAAAGAACAGCCAGTGACCATCTATGGAAGAAGTCCTCCAAAGGACTTAGACACCACTGTTAAATTTCCTTGCCGCTCCAAAGACATGGAGTGATCTACTTTCCACATCGTCCAGCCTAAAACTGCAGCCACATTCTCTTGGTGAAACTGACCTTTGAGTCCTCAACTGTGCCTCTATGTGTCTGGACGGACAGCAAACTGCTTCTTAAGGTGTGGACCAGCCCATGGCACTCCCACGGTAGACCTCTAAGGGAGGTGGTAGGCTACTATTCAGGCCTGTGTCCTTTGCAGGCTCCTCAGAGCATCTCAAGAAGATGTCAACATACAACGCAGCTCAGGTGAGTCGCAGGACAAACGACTCCATCCTTTACCAGCTACATGGGAACAGGTGTACTCCAGGGACTGGGACAGGAATAAATAAGCCAAATTCACTGTCACTTACAATCTACCAAAAACTTGGCTGTGAGAAACAACTTTGGGAAGACTGAAGGTGTATTCCTCCCTTTGGGGTTAAGTCCCCAGGAGTTGCAGGTGGAGACCACCTGGTTTTGCCCAGCCTCCCTCTGCGGGGTGTCTTTGTTGCACTACGCTGACTGGGCACCCTGCCCGCCCTGCAGGTGCCATGTAAGGAAGCCTTGGGAGGCCTCCATGCAGTCGTTCTAGACACACAGTTGAAGGCAGGCTACCAACGCCTGGATGGACGTGAGAAGGCATGGGCAATGCTGCTCCCAGGACTCAAGAGTCAGCAATCTGAAGTGAAATCTGTTTCTGCCTCGTGGACTCTAAATTGCATCACTGATGATGTTCCATTCTGGTTTTGCTGCTGGGGAACTCAAAATCAAATTGGGGTCCTACTTCTGGAAGAATGCTGTGCAACAGAACTTTCTGCAATGATGGCAGTGTTCTGTATGTGTGCGGCCCAACATGGTAGCCACCACCCCATGGGGCTACTGAGTACTTGAAATGAATTTCAAGTATTGCAGAACTGAATTTTTTTATTTTAATTAACTTCAATGTTAAATTTAAATGGCCATGTGTGGCTAGTGGTTATAGATTCCATGGCAGAGTTCTCAAGTAGGGAATGACATAAATCTTGGATCTCACAGATGGTTTACCTTACTTTCCTAACATTATTCAAATTTCTCCATTTCAAGTTTCTTTGGTATTTAATTATTATTATTTAATTATCTTTATTAATCTTCTGGTGTGACCTATATCTTTGTCAATAAACCTCAGTCTTTTCAAAAAATGATGTGAGATCTCCTTATAAAGACAAAAACCCCAGATAACATGGCCATATTCCCCCCTTTTTGATCACATATGCCCCCACTCCTTTGTGCAATCTGGAGTAATCAATATGTTCATTTCAGGGAAGGGAGTCCCATGAGTGGGGAAAGAGAAGCCTCCTCTTCTGTTTCTATGCTTTGTTTCTTCATCTGGGTGTTGCTCAGGCAAAGGTGTAATTTGTGAAAATTCACTGAGCATGTATTTATGATTTGCACTTTTCCTTGTATTTATCATTTATATGATTCTTCAAGAAAAAGTAAGGAAAATGTATAAAGAGAACCTACTATGTTCAAAGCACCATGTTAGTTCTAGTGTGTATAACACAGGTCTTGGCCCCAGAAAGCTGTAGTTTCAATCATCAAGAATTAATACAAATTCCTGATATATATTTTATAGAGAGATATCTTGGGTAAATTCAGATCAGATCAGTTGCTCAGTTGTGTCTGACTCTTTGCCACCCCATGAATTGCAGCACGCCAGGCCTCCCTGTCCATCACCAACTCCCGGAGTTCACTCAGACTCACGTCCATCGAGTCAGTGATGCCATCCAGCCATCTCATCCTCTGTCGTCCCCTTCTCCTCTTGCCCCCAATCCCTCCCAGCATCAGTCTTCTCCAATGAGTCAACTCTTCGCATGAGGTGGCCAAAGTATTGGAGTTTCAGCTTTAGCATCATTCCTTCCAAAGAAACCCCAGGGCTGATCTCCTTCAGAACGGACTGGTTGGATCTCCTTGCAGTCCAAGGGACTCTCAGGAGTCTTCTCCAACACCACAGTTCAAAACCATCAATTCTTTGGCGCTCAGCCTTCTTCACAGTCCAACTCTCACATCCATACATGACCACAGGAAAGACCATAGCCTTGACTAGGCGAACCTTTGTTGGCAAAGTGATGTCTCTGCTTTTGAATATGCTGTCTAGGTTGGTCATAACTTTCCTTCCAAGGAGTAAGCGTCTTTTAATTTCATGGCTGCAGTCACCATCTGCAGTGATTTTGGAGCCCAGAAAAATAAAGTCTGACACTGTTTCCCCATCTATTTCCCATGAAGTGATGGGACTGGATGCCATGATCTTCATTTTCTGAATGTTGAGCTTTAAGCCAACTTTTTCACTCTCCACTTTCACTTTCATCAAGAGGCTTTTTAGTTCCTCTTCACTTGAGGCTGGCAACTCCCCACCCACCTACCTTTCTGCTTCTCCCCTCTGAATCAGGCAATGCCGAGAAAGGAGAGGTGAGCTTCAGGAGGTGGAAGGCTTTCTTTCCACCTAATCAGGCACTAAAATCCTCAACAAAATACTAGCAAACCAAATCTAACAACAAATTAAAAGGATTGTACACCCTGATCAAGTGGGATTTATTCCAGATATTCATGGACTCTTCAGTATATTCAATCAGTGCGATACACCACATCAACAAACTGAAGAACAAAAACCATATGATCATCTCAATAGATGCAAAAAAAAGCTTTATGACAAAGTTCAATACTCACTTATGATAAAAACTCTCTAAAAAGTGGGATAAGAGGGAACCTGCCTCAACATCATAAAGGTCATATACTTCAGATCTATAGCTAACATCATACTCCATGGTGAACGCTGAAAGCATTTTCTATAAAATCAGAAACAAGACAAGGATGCCCACTCTTGCCACTTTTATTCAACATAGTTTTGGAACTCCTAGTCACGGCTATCAGAGAAGAAAGAGAAACAAAAGGAATCCAAATTGTAAAAGGATAAGTAAAACTGTCACTGTTTGTAGATGACATGATACTATAAATAGAAAATCCTAAAGATGCCATCAGAAAATTACTAGAGTTCATCAATGAATTTAGTAAAGTTGTGGGATACAAAATTAATACATAGAAATGTCTTGCATTTCTTTACACTAACAACCAAAGATCAGAAAGACATATTAAGGAAACAATCCTATTTACTACCACATAAAATAGATTAAAGTACCTAGGAAAAAACCTACCTAAGGAGGCATGAAATTAAAAGATACTTGCTCCTTGGAAGAAAAGCTATGACCAACCTAGACAGCATATTCAAAAGCAGAGACATTATTTTGCCAACAAAGGTCCATCTAGTCAAAGCTGTGGTTTTTCCAGTAGTCATGTATGGATGTGAGATTTGGACTATAAAGAAAGCTGAGCACCGAGGAATCGATGCTTTTGAACTGTGGTGTTGGAAAAAATTGATGCTTTTGAACTGTGTTGTTGGAGAAGACTCTTGAGAGTCCCTTGGACTGCAAGGAGATCAAACCAGTCAGTCCTAAAGGAAATCAGTCCTGAATAGTCATTGGAATAGTCATTCCAAGGACGGATGCTGAAGCTGAAACTCCCAATACTTTGGCCACCTGATGCGAAGAACTACTCATTGGAAAAGATCCTGATGCTGGGAAAGATTGAATGTAGGAGGAGAAAGGGAATACAGAGGATGAGATGGTTGGATGGCATCACCAACTCAATGGGCATGAGTTTGAGCAAGCTCTGGGAGTTGGTGATGGACAGGGAAGCCTGGCGTGCTGCAGTCCATGGGGTGGCAAAAAGACACGACTGAGCAACCGAACTGAACTGACTGAAGGAGGTAAAAGACTTGAAGTCAGAAAACTATCTGGAAAGAAATCAAAGACATACCTTATCCTTGGATTGGAAGAATCAATATTGTGAAAATGACTATAATATCCAAAGCAATCTACAGATTCAATGCAATCCCTATCAAATTACCAGTGGTGTTTTTCACAGAATTAGAACAAAAAATTTCACAATTTGTACAAAAACACAAAAGACTCCAAATAATCAAAGCAATCTTGAGAAAGAAGAACAGAGCTAGAGGAATCAGGCTCCCTGACTTCAGACTATACTACAAAGCTACAGTAACGAAGATAGATTGGTCCTGGCACAAAAACAGAAATACAGATCAATGGAACAGGGCAGAAAGTCCAGAGATAAACCCACACACCTGTGACCACCTAATCTGTGACAAAGAAGGCAAGAATATACAATGGAGAAAAGACAGTCTCTTCAACAAGTGGCGCTGGGAAAACTAGGCAGCTACATGTAAAGGAATGAAATTAGAACACTTCCTAACACTATACACAAAAGTAAACACAAAATGGATTAAAGACCTAAAGTAAGACCTAAATACAAAACTCTTAGAGGAAAACAGAGACACTCTTTGACAGGAATTGCAGCAAGATCTTCTGGGATTCACTTCCTAGATGGACCTAGAGATTGTCATACAGAGGGAAGGCAGAAAGAGAAAGTCAAATATCATATAATATCGCTTATATGTGGAATCTAGAAAAACGGTACAGGTGAACTTATCTGCAAACCAGAAACAGAGTCAGAAATGCAGAAAACAAACTTACATGTTACCAAGGTGAGGGAAGGGGGGAATGAATTGGGAGATTGGGATTGACATATATACACTGATGCTGCTGCTGCTGCTAAGTCGCTGCAGTTGTGTCCGACTCTGTGCGACCCCATAGACATCCTCCTACCAGGCCCCTCTGTCCCTGGGATTCTCCAGGCAAGAACACCGGAGTGGGTTGCCATTTCCTTCTCCAATGCATGAAAGTGAAAAGTGAAAGGGAAGTCGCTCAGTCGTGTCTGACTCTTAGCAACCTCATGGACTGCAGCCCACCAGGCTCCTCTGTCCATGGGATTTTCCAGGCAAGAGTACTGGAGTGGGGTGCCATTGCCTTCTCCGATATATACACTACTATATATAAAATAGATAACTAATGAGAGCCTACTGTATAGGACAGGAAACTCAATGCTCTGCCTGTGAGCTAAGTCGCTTTGGTCGTGTCTGACTCTTTGCAACCCCATGGACTGTAGCCCACCAGGTTCCTCAGTCCATGGGATTTTCCAGGCAAGGATACTGGAGTGGGTTGCCATGCCCTCCTCCATGGGATCTTCCTGACCCAGGGGTTGAACCCACGTCTCTCTTGTCTCCCGCATTGGCAGGCACGTTCTTTACCACTAGCGCCACCTGGGAAGCCCACTCAATGCTCTGCGGTGACCTAAGTGAAAAGGAAATCCAAAAGCAAAGTGGATATATGTAGATGAATAACTGATTCACTTTGCTGTTCAGCAGAAACTAATGTAACAGTGTAAATAAACTATAAAAAGATAAAAGAGTGAATTTTACAAAAAATAATTCCAAGTAGCTCCCAGAAACAAACCTCTCAGCTTCTCTCCTTCAGAGGAATTAAACACTGAAGGAAGTCTCTGAAATATGCATTGTCAAGTCAGTGGGGCAGGATGAAGAAATAAATGCAACCTAGTAGATCACAATAAACTGTGGAAAATTCTGAAAGAGATGGGAATACCAGACCACCTGATCTGCCTCTTGAGAAATCTGTATGCAGGTCAGGAAGCAACAGTTAGAACTAGACATGGAACAACAGACTGGTTCCAAATAGAAAAAGGAGTACGTCAAGGCTGTATATTGTCACCATGTTTATTTAACTTATATGCAGAGTACATCATGAGAAATGCTGGACTGGAAGAAACACAAGTTGGAATCAAGATTGCTGGGAGAAATATCAATCACCTCAGATATGCAGATGACACCACCCTTATGGCAGAAAGTGAAGAGGAACTAAAAAGCCTCTTGATGAAAGTGAAAGAGGAGAGTGAAAAGGTTGGCTTAAAGCTCAACATTCAGAAAATGAAGATCATGGCATCCAGTCCCATCACTACATGGGAAATAGATGGGGAAACAGTGGAAACAGTGTCAGACTTTGTTTTTTGGGGCTCCAAAATCACTGCAGATGGTGACTGCAGCCATGAAATTAAAAGACGCTTACTCCTTGGAAGGAAAGTTATGACCAACCTAGATAACATATTCAAAAGCAGAGACATTACTTTGCCAACAAAGGTGCGCCTAGTCAAGGCTATGGTCTTTCCTGTGGTCATGTATGGATGTGAGAGCTGGACTGTGAAGAAGGCTGAGCGCCAAAGAATTGATGCTTTTGAACTGTGGTGTTGGAGAAGACTCTTGAGAGTCCCTTGGACTGCAAGGAGATCCAACCAGTCCATTCTGAAGGAGATCAGCCCTGGGATTTCTTTGGAAGGAATGATGCTAAAGCTGAAACTCCAGTACTTTGGCCACCTCATGCGAAGAGTTGACTCATTGGAGAAGACTCTGATGCTGGGAGGGATTGGGGGCAGGAAGAGAAGGGGACGACAGAGGATGAGATGGCTGGATGGCATCACTGACTCGATGGCTGGATGGCATCACTGACTCGATGGATGTGAGTCTGAGTGACCTCCGGGAGTTGGTGATGGACAGGGAGGCCTTGCGTGCTGCAGTTTATGGGGTCGCAAAGAGTCGGACACGACTGAGCAACTGATCTGATCTTTTAAGAAAGCAACTAAAAACTACCCAACCAAGATTGTCTTCAATGTATAACTGCACTCAAGTGAACAAAAGCATGTGTGTTGAAAATGAAACTTGGGAACCACACTGCTAAGGAGAATGTGGGAAAAAAAGGTGCTGTTTCCACTGGTTCCCTCCTCCCACAACCAAAACATCTTAATTTGCTAAAGACTGAAACATATAAATTTTTACTTTTACAAGGAACTTAAAAGAGTTGGACTGACTTCCCTGGTGGCTCAGACAGTAAAGAATCTGCCTGCAATGTGGGAGACCTGGGTTCAATCCCTGGGTTGGGAAGACCCCCTGGAGTAGGGAATGGCAACCCTTATTATTAATAATTATATAATACTGATATATTAATAATAATTAATTATTAATAATTATTGATAATAATTATTCTTGTCTGGAGAATTCTGTGTATAGAGGAGCCTGATGGGCTATAGTCCATTGAAGTCACAAATATTTGGGCACGATGGAGTGACTAACACACAAACACACACATACAGGTGGGCAGGTGTATCAAGCTAGAGCAGAGAGCGTCTTTCTACAGTGATGCAGTAACAGTAACCTATTCAAGAACTGTGAGAGGGGACCATTATTCATGTCTTCCCACATTAATTTAACTCTTTGACATACTGCCATTTTGGACAAAAGCCCAAATTCCTGAAACCCCCATGATACAAATCTTTTTCTCTTACTCTTTTCATACTTGGATGCTCTAAATTCAAAAGCCTGTACCCATACAGATTGTATAGCTATTTAAATCTGTGACTTTTCTTTGAAATATTCTTTCAATGCTTCCTCCAAGTGGGTTTCAGGCCAAGCTTTCTTACTTTATTCTTTCATTTATATTATTACAGGGATTGAGGGGGGAGAATAGTATTCTAAATAACATAAAAAGGAAAAATTCCCTCAGAAACAATCACAATCATTTTGGACTTTTAGTATAAACAAAGTCCTTCCATTAATTTTTACTTATGCAAATGCATTGTTTTGCATAAAGAATTGGCAGTCTTCAAATACAGAAGAAAACTTTTCTCCCATTTCAAGAGAGATTATAAAACGGATACAGAAATACAAAGGATCATAAAAGACTAGTATAAGCAACTATATGCCAATAAAATGGACAATCTAGAGTAAGTGGACAAATTCTTAGCAAATTTCCTGAAGCTGAACAGGAAAAAATAAAAAAAATGAACACATCAAACATAAGTACTGAAATTGAAACTGTGGTGAAAAAACTCCCAGCAAATAAAAGTCCAGGACCAGATGGCTTCACAGGCAGATTCTTTCAAACATTTAGAGAAGAGTTAACACCCATCCTATTCTGAAAAATTGTAAAGGAAGGAACACTCCTAGACTTATTCTGTGAGGCCACCATCACCCTGATACCAAAACCAAACACAGATACCACAAAAAAAGAAAATTATAGGCCAATATTACCGATGAACATGGACACCAAAATCAACAAGATAACTAGCAAAATGAATCCAACAATATATTAAAAGAGTAACACACCATGAAAAACTGGGATTTATCCCAGGGATGCAATGAGTTTTCAATATTCACAAATCAGAATGATACACCACATTAACAGACTGAAGAATAAAAACATATGATCATCTCAACAGGATGCAGGAGCAGAAAAAGCTCCTGACAAAATTCAACACCCACTTATGTTAAAACCTCTCCAGAAAGTGGGCATAGAGGAAAACTATCTCAACATAATAAAGACAAAATATGACAAACCCACAGCTAACATCATATTCAAACATGAAAAACTGAAAGCATTTCCACTAAGTTCAGGAACAAGACATGGATGTCCACTCTCACCACTTTTATTAAACGTAGTTTTGGCAGTCAGAGAAGAAAAAGAAATAAAAGGAATCCAAACTGGAAAAAAGAAGTAAAACAGTCACTGTTTGCAGATGACATGATACTACACACAGAAAATCCTAAAAATGCTACCAGAAAACTCCTGGAGCTCATACATGAATCTGGCAGAGTTGTTGGATACAAAATTAACACACAGAAATCTCTTACATTCCTATACGCCAACAACAAAAGATCAGGAAGAGAAATTAAGGAAACAATCTCGATTTACCATTGCATTAAAAAGAATAAAACACCCAGGAATAAACCTACCTACACAGGCAAAAGACCTGTACTCCAGAACCTATAAGATGCTGATGAAAGGAATGGAAGATGACAGACAGACAGAAAGCTATACCGTGTTCTTACACTGGAAGAATCAATATTGTCAAAATGACTATACAGCCCAAGGTGGTCTACAGATTCAGTGCAATCCCTATCAAATTACCAAAGGCAGTTTTTTGCAGCTCTAGAATAATAAAATCTTAAAATTTGTATGGAAACACAAAAGACCCCGAGGAGCCAAAGTAATCTTAAGAAAGAAAACCAGAGCTGGAGGAATCAGGCTCCCTGACTTCAGACTATACTACCAAGCTACGGACAGTATGGTAGGGTGCAAAGACAGACTTATAGATCAATGGAACAGAATAGAAAGCCCAGAAATAAACCCCTGCACCTTTGGTCAATTAATCCGTGACAAAGAAGTCAAGAACCTACAGTGGAGAAAAGACAATCTTCAATAAGTGGTGCTGGGAGAACAGCCAGCCACTTGTAAAAGAATAAAATTAGAACACTAGCACCATACACACAAAAAAGTCTCAAAATGGATTAAAGACCTAAATGTAAGACCAGATTCTATAAAACCCTTAGAGAACAACATAGGCAGAATACTCTCTGACATAAATCACAGTAAGATCTTCTATCCATAGCCTACAGAAATGAAAATAAAAACAAAAATAAACAAATGGGACCTAATTAAACTTAAAAGCTTTTGCACAGCAAAGGAAACCATAAACAAAACAAAAAGACAACCCAAAGAATGGGAGAAACTATTTGCAAATGGTGCAATCAACAAAAGATTAACCTCTAAAATATATAAACAGCTCATGTAGTTCAATATCAAAAACACAAACAACCCAATCAAAAAATAGGCACAAGATCTAAACAGACGTTTCTCCAAAGACAACATAGAGATAGTCAAAACCAAACAAAAACCCATGAAAAGATGTTCAGTTCAGTTCAGTCACTCAGTCGTGTCTCTTTGCAACCCCATGAATCTCAGCACGCCAGGCCTCCCTGTCCATCACCAACTCCTAGAGTTCACTCAGACTCACGTCCATCGAGTCAGTGATGCCATCCAGCCATTTCATCCTCTGTCGTCCCCTTCTCCTCCTGTCCCCAGTCCCTCCCAGCATCAGTTTTTTCCAATGAGTCAACTCTTCTCATGAGGTGGCCAAAGTACTGGAGTTTCAGCTTTAGCATCATTCCTTCCAAAGAACACCCAGGGCTGATCTCCTTCAGAATGGACTGGTTGGATCTCCTTGCAGTCCAAGGGACTCTCAAGAGTCTTCTCCAACACCACAGTTCAAAAGCATCAATGTTTCGGCGCTCAGCTTTCTTCACAGTCCAACTCTCACATCCATACATGACCACTGGAAAAACCATAGCCTTAACTAGATGGACATTTTCACTAATTATTAGAGAAATGCAAATCAAAACTACAATGAAGTATCACTTTACACTGGTCAGAATGGCCAGCATAAAAAAATCTACAAACAGTAAATGCTGGAGAGGGTGTGGAGAAAAAGGAACTCTCTTATATACTCTTGGTAGGAATGTAAATTGGTACAACCACTATGGAGAACTGCTTTGAGGTTCCTTAAAAACAAACAGAAATACCATGTGATCCAGCAATCCCATTCCTAAGCATACATCTAGAGAAAAACATAATTCAAAAAGAACACATATACCCCAGTGTTCACTGCAGCACTACTTACAATAGCCAAGACATGGAAGCAACTTAAGTGTCCACTGACAGATAAATGGATAAAGAAGATATGGCACATATATACAATGGAATATCACTCAGCCATAAAAAAAATTAAAATAATGCCACTTGCAGCAATATGGATGGACCTAGAGATTAACATTCTAAGTGAAGTAAGCCAAAGACAAATATAATATCACTTATATGTGGAATCTAAAAAATTACAGAAATAAACTTATTTACAAAACTGAAGCAGGTGTACAGACTTCAAAAACAAACTTACGGTTATCAAAGGGGGAAAGGTGGAGGGCAGAGGATAAAAAGAAAGTTGGGATTAACATACATATAAACTATATATAAATTAGACAATCAACAAGGACTTGTTGTACAGCACAAGGAACTCCACTTAATATTCCATAATAACCTTATGAAAAAAGAATCTGAAAAAGAATAGATATATGTATAACTGAAACACTCTGCTGTATACCTGAAATGAACACAACATTGTAAATCAACTATACCCCAATATAAAATAAAAATTAAAACAAACAGCATTTAGTTCAGTGAATAATAAAGCAATATTATATCATATTTGCATAATTCAAAGAGAAACCTGAAAATTACCTATTTCCTTTAAATCGTAAATATTTCAAGGTGACTTTTTTGACTTGAGCAGTGTGGCCTAGCTATAGTTTGAACCAGGTATCTGACATGTGCCAAATTCTCACTTCATTTTTCAATATGTGGATTATACTTCTGATGTTTAATGCTAAAACAGAAACTATGAAACTCTACCTGTGATTCAAGTAAATACAATCAGCCAGCACCTTTCAAGACAACATTGCTTGCTATCAGCTTTCTCCTCTCAGGTAGCCATTTGTGAAAAACAAGATGCCAAAGGCAGAGGCATTTCAGAAAGACAAAATTGTATATGCCTGGAACTGATTCACCTGTTATTAGTAATTCTAGAAAGCCTGGGTCTTGAAAGCATGTATCAGGTAGGGCATATATAGGACATTCTTAAATCTGTATGCTCAATTTTGAATTCAAGAGTGTAACTTAATGACTTCTAAAGAGTTTGGATAATTGCTGGAAGGATGGGAGAAGAAAGGGGTCCAGTAATTGAACCAAGACATTAACCACAGAAAAAACAGAAGAGCCTACTGCATCCATTTCCTTCTATGTATTTACTCCCCTCTCTCCAAGCTTAATGAAACCAGAAGCCCCAAAGACATCGCTGCTGCTGCTGCTGCTGCTAAGTCGCTTCAGTCGTGTCCGACTCTGTGCGACCCCATAGACGGAAGCTCACCAGGCTCCCCTGTCCCTGGGATTCTCCAGGCAAGAACAGTTGCCATTTCCTTCTCCAATGCATGAAAGCGAAAAGTGAAAGTGAAGCCGCTCAGTCGTGTCTGACTGTTAGAGACCCCATGGACTGAAGCCTACCAGGCTCCTCCGTCCATGGGATTTTCCAGGCAAAAGTACTGGGGTGGGGTGCCACTGCCTTCCCCCAAAGACATCGCAGTACTCCTTAAAATGCCTAGAAGGCATTTCCCAGTAATTACTGATTTTTAACAACGTAATGCCCAGTAGCAGAAGCGTGAAGGGTAGAAAGTAGGGGAGGCACCAGAGCAAAGAAGAAAACATATCTTCTCTACTGAATGTCAACATATTTTACAATTGTCACGTATGGCTTTTCCTGAAGTTGCTTTACGGAAATGAAGAATTCATTGGTAAAAACCGCCTACTTGTGAGGGAGTAGACTAAACAATCTTTAATAGCAAATTCCCTGGGATATCAGCTCATTCAAGAGCCCTTGGAACCACAAGCATGTAGTGGATGGATGCTTGTCACACGAGAGGGATCAGCTATCGCTGGCCTGGGGCACGTGACCTTGGCAGCAAAGTGAAAACCATTTAGAGGACAACTTGACTTGGTCTTCAAGCCAGAAAGAGGGTCACTGATCCCTCCTTTTTCTTAACTCCTTGTTTTGTAACGGGTACTTGCTAGGGTTTCAGGAAAAGCCATTTCACTTGTTTCTGTTATCATCAAAGGGAGACAGACACAGGCAGACAGACGGACATCCCCCCAGGTACCTGCAGAAGGATCTTGTTGCCGTCATGGTCCTCCGTCTGCCAGCGCCCCTCACTGATGGGGCTGCAAGGGTTGGGCAGGAGCGGCACCAGCTCGCCGATGTCCCTGACCCGAAACTCCAGCACGGAGGAGTCGGTGGGGACCGGGGTCTGATCACAGGGCAGTCTCTTGAGGGAAAACTGGATGTCCATGTCCAGATTGGAGAAAATGGGGAAGATGCAGAAGTCCGCTTTCTTCTGGCTGGGGCTCCGCTTGAGGATCAGCTCGTAGAACTTGAGGATGTCGGCGTAGTTGTCATGGCGACAGTAGATGGTGAAGCGCACAATCTCCTTGCCGTAGTGCACCGGCCGGATGGCCCAGAGCGGCGTCCCCGGGGCCAGCGTGAAGAAGTCCTGGCTGCAGGGCAGGTAGGGCAGGAACTTGCCGGGCACGCGCTCTGTGTGGTGGTGGCGCCAGGGCGGCCGCTGCAGCGTGCGGTGCAGCTGCAGGATCGGCTCCTCGCCGTATTCCTCCTGCAGGAAGAGCACCACCGCCAGCGCCGGCTGTGCCGCCTTGGGGACCCTCCTCCGCCGGCGGCACGCCCCTCCTTTCCGAGACCCTGAACAGCGGGAGGTCCGGGTGGATCCACGCCAAGACCTTATCGATGGCCTCTTGCAGGGGGCGGGATTCCCCTGGGTCCGCGATGATGTGGATGCTGACCAGGAAAGGGTCCTGCGCCTCCTCCGTGGAGTACTCACCTAGCGACACACAAAAAGAAACCCCAAAGAACACATGGTCACTACTTCATGAAGGTGGCCCGCGATGACATGCAAGGTCTTGACAGAAACAGAAGCTCCATTTGAACTGACTCCTTGATCTTATGAAATTCTGAACCCAAGTTCACGTGCAAATAGGAGTGTTGGGGCATCCAGCTGCCTGCCAATGCAGGAGATATAGGCGACTGGGGTTCCATCCCTGGGTCGGGAAGATCCCTGGAGGAGGGAATGGCAACCCACTTCAGTATTCTTGCCTGGAGAATCCCATGGACAGAGGAGCCTGGTGGGCTACAGTCCATACAGTGGCAAAGAGTTGGACACACAACTTAAGGGACATAGCTGGGTATACACAACAGCAGCCCAAACTCAAGAACTATTACCCTGGTTCCCAAGCTGTGTGGTATTAGGACAACCTTGGTGTGGTACTGCAGCAGGCTGAACGTATCTTCCATTGAACACAGTTAAGTCTCAATGGATTTGGAAAGGATACCAGGGCCCTTAGGGAAGAGCTGTACATTAAGCATTAGGTCTACAACATTTGCTTCTCAGGTGGTGCTAGCAATAAAGAACCTGCCTGCCAATGCAGGAGACATAAGAGATATGGGTTCGATCCCTGGGTTGGGAAAATCCATTTATACCATATAGAATTTCCCAGGGTTACTGTAGTGCCTTCCCCCACAAATGTTCCCTATAAGCACTCCTTTGGTTTGCTTATTTAGTTGGCTTATTCGTCACTTTGTTCATTCATTTAACATTTATGGTACCCTTTCTTCACCAGGTACTTCCTCTAATGGACACATCAAGCCCTGGCTGGTGAGGCATCCTGCTAACTGTCGTGCTGGTGGGGTGGCCAGGTGGTGATCATCTTGCTGCTGGAGACAGAGGGAAGAACAATCCGGGGGAGCTTCCTAGGCCTGTGGTTTGGGGTGGGGTGAGGCAGAGTTGGACCATCACTGCCCGTGTCATGCTGCCTTCTGGACCCCTCCTTGGGCCACATCCACCCAGAAGCTTGCACATCCCGAGTGGGTCAGTTCCCCTCCCCATGTCCTCTGGCAGAACATCGGATTCCAAGTGTGAGGTGGACTATTTACCTTGGCAACCTTCTCCCATGGGGTGAAAAGTTTGCCGGCCACACTACTTAAGGAATGTTCAGCATAATGGCTCTCTTTTCATTTAAGTTGTATGACCATCCAAGGGAAATCAAGGAAAATTTAAGTCTACTGTGACTTGGAGGGCAGGATTCATCTAGCA
Source organism: Tragelaphus eurycerus (assembly GCA_935064755.1). Lineage (NCBI taxonomy): Eukaryota > Metazoa > Chordata > Mammalia > Artiodactyla > Bovidae > Tragelaphus > Tragelaphus eurycerus. Next base: position 22,611,207 of record CAKXYN010000007.1, on the reverse strand, counting down.
TCTAGACCTGTCTCCACATACATGCTTCACAATGTCCACTAGGGTGTTAGGCACAGGGCCATCATGCCGTCAGTAACGTTTGAGAAGAATGATGTCCTTGTAGGAACCATTGTTTCAATCAGTTCACATGATGAAAGGTGATTTTTGGTAGTTAAACAAGACATTTCAAGTGGGTTGACAGGTACATTTCATCACAGGCACCTATGATGACATGGTCTTAATTTTCCTGGAGCAAAACCTGTCTGAATTTTCACTGGAATCCTGATTCTTAAATCTCTCACTTGGGAACATTTGTGTGTGTGAACTCAGTCATGTCCAACTCTTTGCGACCCCATGGACTGTAGCCAACCAGGCTCTTCTGTCCATGGGGTTTCCCAGGCAAGAATACTGGAGTGGGTTGCCATTTCCTTCTTTAGGGGATCTTCCCAGCCCAGGGACTGAACCTGCTTCTCCTGCATTGGCAGGTGGATTCTTTACCACTGCACCACTTGGGAAACCGATTTCGGGAACATATAGCTCAGTTTGTTGTTGCCTCTTTCTCATTCACCCACGTGTTTCTTGAGCAATCGATATGTACCAGGCACTGGGAGACAAGGAAGCTGGCACCATGACTACTATACAGTCCATTAATATAAACTCTGGCATGACTAGCGCCCCCTTAGAGTATATGACCTGCACAGCCACAGGCAGCAGGCGTAAAGAACCATGAGCCACAAATGAGACCCTTATAACTTAGCTGGGCAACACCAACGTAAAAGATTAAAATTCAATCTGACATAAATCTATAGGAAATACAGTACAAGAGCTTCTTCGACGCGGGAGGATTCTAAAGTCACAATGACATAAACATTTACTATAGACGATCTACCACTGAAGGTCCCTTGAATTTCCAAGATGGAACTGGAAGGTCCTGACTTGAAACAAGACCACACAGCCAGATAGATATTCCTTTGGTTGCCTAGTAAATGAAATAAAGGCTTGCAGCATGGCTGTTATAAGAGTCTTGTATCATTTAAACACTAGACCCCTGCTCAGTAGGCTGTGTCTTTCATCTACAAGAGGCTTCTGGAATCGAAGGATGACTAATATAACAACAAAGTGAAGTCTCCGTACTCCCACGATCATGGAGTTGAATGGTGGGTGGAATTATTTAAGCTCTCTCTCTTTCTCTGGTTGAACATGTATTCCCAAACTGATACGAATTAAGTGTGAGCATGATGCAATTTCAATTTACTATCATACCACAAAGGAAGGAGCAATTTTTTTCTCCACCGGGCCTCTGAGAAGGCTTTCTGGAAGAGGCTCCAGGTGAATTGGGTTTTGATGGGTCAATGACATCTCATAATAACCCCAAATGTGGGAGAGATCACTGCAGGAAGGGGGAAGACTGTTTATGAAGGCACAGATCAGTATGAAAAACAAGCACATTTGGAAGTGGGTGGTGAGTAACTCTGAAACACGGCAACAGATGCAGAAGGAAAAATGGACTGGAGCCAAGTTGTACAGGGCTTCAGCTCAATTTGGGAGTGATAAGGGGGCAGTGCAAAGTTTTAATAAAGGGATGTTGGAATCAAGTCAGGGAAGGTTGGCTTCAGGCAAAGAAAGAAGTTAGAAAACGAGTGATGAGTCTAGTAAAAGATAACAAGGATGTGGGAAATGACACTATCGGCCCTGGGTCTTTATTCTCTCTTGTCACCTTTCTCTCTGCCATGTGGCTTTACACTTCCTTCCTTCCACTAAATGGTTTAAGTGCATTCCCCCACCCTTTGACTTTGAATGAGACCACATGGCTAGCTTTGGCCAACAGAAACACACAACAGTAGCATGTGTTTTGGCTTGCCTTCCTGTGCCTCTGACATTTCCATGAGAAGAACACGCTTGGGCCAGCCCACTGGAGCCAGAAAGGAGGATGAGAGCCATGTGGAGCAGACCCAGCCTGGCTGAGCCTGGCCTCCACCAGCCAGGACCGGACATCCAAAGACATGTGGTAAGAGCCACCCAGCTGAGCTTGGTCTGGATCAGCTGACCCAAGCCACTGTTTGGGGACTGTTACACAGCGATACTTACAGCTGCAGGCAGAGTCAGTGGGTATACAGAAGAGGCATAGTCTTAGGCTATTTAGGAAGCACAGGGAGTCCAGGACCTGAGGATGGGGGCAGGAAAAGCAGGAGAGGAGTTGACCTTGATGTTTCTGGCATAAGCAACTTGTCTGATATTGATGCTTAACTGAGATAGAAAACAGAGGAAGAATGGCAGGTTTGTGGGGAAAGATGAGCTCTCCTTTGGCCAGGCTGGCTTGAGATGCCCCAGTGACTTCCAGGAGGGATGTGTTGTTGGCAGTGGACCTGCGTGTTGCTGAGGTGATGGGCTGAACTCAAGGATGGACGAATTACCTTTAGGCCACATTCACTTTCATGCAGTTACCTCTAAGTGTGTGCCCATATTGAAAGAGTCGAAGGCAACTTAGTGACCAAACACCAACATATTGATTTGAACTGGTAAAAATTCACCTAGATGGCTTAAAAAGCAATCAGAATCCATGGGTGATTGTGGTCCTTTTCTTTGCATGCTCTTTCTGCTCACCCGGCTACTTTCTGTTTCACTGAACACGCCCACCACTATCAACAGAAGTGCAGCTGATGCAAAAGTAGTGAAAACACAGACCAATGACATTTCCCACCGGTCAGGAGCTTCAGTGGTGGCAGGAGGAGACACCACAGTCGCCAGTAATGCCCATTTCACTTTTCCATGGTGTCCTCATCACCCACCAGTGGAGATACAAGATTCACTAAACAGTAATGGATGCTCACTATAAATGGAAAAGAAGGGCTTTGAATAATTTGGGAATGAAGACACTCACTTGAGAAGATTACCTAATGGTTTCTATGAGGGAAAGAAAGACACATGGGGTAGGAAGAGTGTTTGGGAAAAGAAGTCATTAGAGCATCAGACAGTCCCAATAAGATCCTGACCCTATCACACTCAGGGTGTGCATGCAGCCACAGATGTGGTGTGAAGTTGTTGGCTAACACACAAATGACATTCAGTGTGGGCTGGCACCTTCTCAACATTCTATATGTATGAACTCATGGAATTCTCATAAACAACCCCAAAAGGAGGTACAACTCTCGTCCTCATTTTATTATTATTTTAAAAATTTATTTTAATGGGGGGCTAATTACTTTACAATATTGTGATGGTTTTGCCATACATTGGCATGAATCAGCCATGCATACATGTCCCCATCCTGAATCCCCCTCCCACATCCCTCCCCAACCTATCCCTCTGCGTTGTCCCAGAGCACCAGCTTTGAGTGCCCTGCTTCATGCATTGAACTTGCACTGGTCATCTCTTTTACATATGATAATATACATGTTTCAATGCTCTTCTCTCATATCATCCCACCCTCACCTTCTCCCAGAGTCCAGAAGTCTGTTCTTTACATCTGTGTCTTTTTTGCTGTCTTGCATATAGGGTCGTTGTTACCGTCTTTCTAAATTCCATATATATGCATTAATACACTGTATTGGTGTTTCTCTTTCTGACTTACTTCACTCTGTATAATAGGTTCCAGTTTCATCCACCTCATTAGAACTGACTCAACTGCATCCTTTTTTTAGCTGAGAAATATTCCATTGTGTATATGTACCTAGACTGTGTGGATCACAACAAACTGTAGAAAATTCTTAAAGAGATGGGAATACCAGACCACCTGATCTGCCTCTTGAGATACCTGTATGCAGGTCAGGAAGCAACAGTTAGAACTAGACATGGAACAACAAATTGGTTCCAAATAGGGAAAGGAGTACATCAAGGCTATATATTGTTAACCCTGCTTATTTAACTTATATGCAGAGTATATCATGCGAAATGCTGGGCTGGAAGAAGCACAAGCTGGAATCAAGATTGCCGGGAGAAATATCAATAACCTCAGATATGCAGATGACACCACCCTTATGGCAGAAAGTGAAGAGGAACTAAAGAGCCTCTTGATGAAAGTGAAAGAGGAGTGTGAAAAAGTTGGCTTAAAACTCAACATTCAGAAAACTAAGATCATGGCATCCAGTCCCATCACTTCATGGGAAATAGATGGGGAAACAATGGAAACAGTGTCAGACTTTGTTTTCTTGGGCTCCAAAATCACTGAAGATGGTGACTGTGGTCATGAAATTTAAAGACTCTTGCTCCTTGGAAGAAAAGTTATGATCAACCTAGACAGCATATTAAAAAGCAGAGACATTACTTTGCCAACAAATGTCCGTCTAGTCAAGACTATGGTTTTTCCAGTAGTTATGTATGGATATGAGAGTTGGACTATAAAGAAGGCTGAGCAAGGAAGAATCGATGCTTTTGAACTGTGGTGTTGGAGAAGACTCTTGAAGGAGATCCAACCAGTCCATCCTAAAGGAGATCAGTCCTGAGTGTTTATTGGAAGGACTGATATTGAAGCTGAAACTCCAATACTTTGGCCACCTGATGCAAAGAACTGACTCATTTGAAAAGACCCTGATGCTGGGAAAGATTGAGGGCAGGAGAAGGGGGTGACAGAGGATGAGAGATGTTTGGATGGCATCACTGATGTGATGGCATTACTGACTCAACAGACATTGAGTTTGAGCAAGCTCTGAGTTGGTGATGGACAGGGAAGCCTGGTGTGCTGTAGTCCATGGGGTCGCAAAGAGTCAGACACAACTGAGCAACTGAACTGATATGTACCACAACTTCCTTATCTGTTCATCTGCTGATGGACATCTAGGTTGCTTCCATGTCCTAGCTGTTGTAAACAGTGCTGCAATGAACAATGGGGGTACATGTGTCTCTTTCAATTCTGGTTGCCTTGGTGTGTATGCCCAGCAGTGGGATTGCTGGGTCATATGGCAGTTCTATTTCCAGTTTAAGGAATCGCCACACTGTTCTTCACAGTGGCTGTGCTAGTGTGCATTCCCACAAACAGTGTAGGAGGGTTCCCTTTTCTCCACACCCTCTCCAGCATTTATTGTCTGTAGACTTTTTAATGGCAGCCATTCTGACTGGCGTGAGACAGTACATCATTGTGGTTTTGATTTGTATTTCTCTGATAATGAGTGATGCTGACACCTTTTCATGTGTTTGTATGTCTTCTTTAGAGAAATGTCTGTTTAGTTCTTTGGCCCATTTTTTGATTGGGTCATTTATTTTTCTGGTATTGAGCTGCATGAACTGCTTGTGTATTTTGGAGATTAATTCCTTGTCAGTTGTTTTGCTATTATTTTCTCTATGTTTACAAATAGAAAAAATAGTTATTTTTCTATTATTATTCTGAAGGCTGCCTTTTCACATTGCTTATAGTTTCCTTCGTTGTGCAACAGCTTTTAAGTTGAATTAGGTCCCATTTGTTTGTTTTTATTTCCATTACTCTTGGAGGTGGGTCATAGAGGATCTTGCTGTGATTTATGTCAGAGTGTTCTGCCTATGTTTTCCTCTAAGAGTTTTATAGTTTCTGGTCTTACACTTAGATGTTTAATTCATTTTGAGATTACTTTTGTGTATGGTGTTAGAAAGTTAGATCTAGTTTCATTCTTTTACAGGTGGTTGACCAGTTTTCCCAGCACCACTTGTTAAAGAGATTGTCTTTTCTCCATTGTATATTCTTGCCTCCTTTGTCAAAGATAAGGTGTCCATAGGTGTGTGGATTTATCTCTAGGCTTTCTATTTTGTTCCACTGATCTATATTTCTGTCTTTATACCAGTATCATACTGTCTTGATGACTGTAGCTTTGTAGTATAGTCTGAAGTCAGGCAGGTTGATTCCTCCAGTTCCACTGTTCTCAAGATTGCTTTGGCTATTCAAGGTTTTTTGTGTTTCTATACAAATTGTGAAATTACTTGTTATAGTTGTGTGAAAAGTACCATTGGTAGCTTGATAGGGATTGTGTTGGATCTATAGATTGCTTTGGGTAGTATATTCATTTTCACTATATTGATTCTTCCAATCCATAAACACGGTATATTTCTCCATCTATTTGTGTCATCTTTGATTTCTTCCATCAGTGTTTTATAGTTTTCTATATATAGGTCTTTTGTTTCTTTAGGTAAATTTATTCCTAAGTATCTTATTCTTTTTGTTGCAATGGTGAGTGGGACTGTTTCCTTAATTTCTCTTTCTGTTTTCTCATTGTTAGTGTATAGGAATGCAAAGGATTTCTGTGTTTTAATTTTATATCCTGCAACTTTACTATATTCATTGATTAGCTCTAGTAATTTTCTGGTGGTGTCTTTAGGGTTTTCTATGTAGAGGATCATGTCATCTGCAAATAGTGAGAGTTTTACTTCTTCTTTTCCAATCTGGATTCCTTTTCTTTTTTTTCTCTGATTGCTGTGGCTAGGACTTCCAAAACTATGTTGAATAGTAGTGCTGAGAGTGGGAATATTTTAGTTTAATATTATTTTTTAAAATTTATTTTTAATTGAAGGATAATTGTTTTACTATATTGTGTTGGTTTCTGCCATACATCAACATGAATCAGCCATAGGTATACATATGTCCCCTCCCTCTTAAGCCTCCATTCCCACCTCCCAATCCATCCCACCCCTCTAGGTTGTCACAGAGCACTGGTTTGAGCTGAGTCATACAGCAAATTCCCACTGGCGATCTATTTTACAAACGCCAGTGTATATGTTCCCATGCTACTCTCAATTCATCCCACCCACCCCTTTCCTCACTGGGTCCACAAGTCTGCTCTGTATGTCTGCATCTCCACTGCTGCCCTGCAAATAGGTTCATAAGTACCATCTTTCTAGATTCTATTTATATGCGTTAATATATATTTGCCTTTTTCCTTCTGATCTACTTCACTCTGTATATGGGCTCTAGGTCTGTCCACCTCATTAGAACCGACTCAAATGCGTTCCTTTTTATAGCTGAGTAATATTCCATTGTGTACATGTAACCACAACTTCTTTATCCAGTCATCTGTTGATGGGCATCTAGGTGGTTTCCATGTCCTGTGTGTGCGCACGCACATGTGCATTCAGTCATGTCTGACTCTTTGCAACCCCTGGACTATAGCCCACCAGGCTCCTCTGTCCATGGAATTTTCCAGGCAAGAATACTGGAGTGGGTTGCCATTCTCTTCTCTAGGGGATCTTCCCAACCCAGGATTGACTGTGTCTCCTGCATCTCCTGCATCGGCAGGTGGATTCTTTACCACTATGCCACCTGGGAAGCCCTTCCATAACCTAGCTATTATAAATAGTGCTGCAATGAACATTGGGGTACGTGTGTCTTTTTCAATTATGATTTCCTCAGGGTATATGCTCAGTAGTGGGATTGCTGGGTCATATGGTAGTTTTATTCGTTTTTTTGTTTTTTTTTAAGGAACCTCCATACTGTTTTCCATAGTGGTTATTATCAATTTGAACTCCCACCAACAGTCCTAGAGCAGGAAGCTGAGGCACGAAGAGGTGGAGGAACCTGCCAAGGGCACAGAGGCAGGGAGTGAGCGGGCAGGCACTTGACCATGGCGTCTGAGGTGTGTGGGTGCCAGCCCCCCAGGTTCTGCAAAAGGACTCGCTTCCCAGATGAAGGGGCAGCTGTCACTCTCCAGCCCTTTCTGGCCACGCTGCTGCCACTTCCCTCTCCTGCTCTCCTGCCTGCTCCTCGGCCCCAATTCTAGCTTTATTTTGTGGCCACATATTTACATCTCTTCTTTCTGGCCCTGAGTCTCTGAGGGAGAATGCCCCAGAAACCACCTCCCTGAGGGCGCATGCCCCGGTCTCTACATCTGAGCACTGTCTTCAAGGGGAACTGGATCAAGCCAGCACTGCAGGTGGGCGTGACAGGCAAAGAAAAGCAGAAGAGCAACACTGGGAAAGCAGCTGGTATGAGAGGGGGAAGGTAACTTCTGAGTCTCCAAGACAGAGTTGTCAGGGTGCCCAGCATTGGGCCACCTCTACCAGCAGCACAAAGGTTTCCTGGGGAGCAGTAACAAAGGCCAGGCTGAAGCCTGCATGCCTGAGTGACTGTTTATAGCTCTGCAAAAAGGGCAAGATGCCCAGCCTTGGAGCAGGGAACGGGGCTGAAAGGCATTCCACCAAGCCCGGCTTGCCCGGGTGGTGCAGGATGTAACCCCGATCGACCAAGCAATGAGGATGGAGACTGTGAACCACAGAGACATCAGCAGCCAGTATCCTGTCCCCAAGAAGAGTCGGGGGAATGAGTGCCGACGTTAGGACACTCTGGCTGTTGCCGGCCTGTGCCCACTGCATGTGACCCTGAAATAAACAGGCTCCAAGGGGGACAGAACACAGCTCCAAACCACCATCGGGACTGGGGTTGCACACGCCCCAGAGAAAACCTGCCTCCACGGAACTAGATAGAAAACCAAGTATTAGAGGGGCAGGAGAGAAAATGTGAATAATTAATTGCCATAAAAGGCCTCTCCGCCTCCCTGGAGGAGCAGGGACGGCGTCGCTGTGGGATATGCCTTTATCATATCTATTACACGGCCTCTCAAAGGCCCTCAGAGAGCACCTGTTCAGTGAGGGAAGGAGGCAGACCCAAGAGGCCAATGGGCGGACCCCCCACCAGGGCTGGAGAGAGATAGGGGCTGTTCGCCAAGCTTTCCAACTGGCTTGTGCTTCCCAAGAGGACGAGGAAAATTCCTTCCCGTGTGATTATATACAACTAGATTTTCCTTGGAGAATGTATAACACTGTAAGCAACTATAAGTAAAGCACTGCACCAGGTCGGGCCTTTTATGAGGCAGAAAGAGTATTATTAACTTGAGGATTTGTTCCCTTTACCCCAATATTTTACTCTCCTGTATATTCCCCTGTTTTTGTCTTGTTAAGTGTAACAGAAAATAACTTACATGATAACAATCATGTATTGTGTTCTTATTGTTTGTCAGACACTATCTTAAAAGCCTCAAATATCTCATTTAACCTTTACTTGGGTTTGATCCCTGGGTCAGGAAGATTCCCTGGAGAAGGAACCTGCTCCAGTTTTCTAGCCTGGGAAATTCCATGGACAGAGGAGCCTGGCGGGCTACCGTCCATGGGGTTGCAAGAGTGGGACACAACTTAGCAACTAAAGCAACCAACCAATTTTTAAAATACCACCATGATAAAGGTGAGGCAGGAGGTAGAGGCTCCCCAATGCCCGCCTCCCAGCCATGGGGTAAAGCAATTGGAGATTCATTCCCTGTGGATCAAAACTCAAAGACAAAAGCAGGACCTTTAAGGGAGGAGGCTGGGCCCTGCCCAGACCACATGTTTCTTTTCTCAAAGTCAGGAGACCTCCCTGACCACGCATGAGCAGAAAAGGCTCCCTGAAGGCCAAAGGGAAGTGATGCCAAGGGATGTTCTCCACCCATACGCCTCTTCAGTACAATCCATCTTGGCTAAAAGATGTGTGTGCACACACGGGAGGATCCTGAGATATACCAGATATGAACTGTGAACCAGGCAAATCAAAATGACCGGCCGAAGGAAACCCAGAAGAAATACCCCATAAAAGTAATTCAAACTGTCACGAGTTCAGCAACTCTCTCTCCCTGAGTCTGCCTGCGTGTTTATTCACATGCACTGTACTCTCTTCCCTCTTAATCCTTTACTAGCTTCACTACTTTCTGTCTTTTTGGGAGTTCTTTCCTGCAAAGCCAAAGAGCCAGGGCCCTTGTCCCTGACCACTGGTCTAGTGGCTAAGATGAGGTGCTGTCACCACTGCGAACCGGCCTCAATCTCTGGCTGGGAACCCAAGCCCCAAGATCAAAGGTATATCATTTCTCTCCATCTTGCAGGTGAAATGTTAATTCACTTGCCAAAGGCCATTAGGCTGAGGAAGAACTGGGTCTCTATGTTCCTCAACATGTGCTTTTTCTTGCCCCTCTTAGTTTTTTTAAAAAAAAATTTTGGGGGGTTGCATACCATATGGCTTGTGGGATCTTAGTTTCCCATCCAGGGATCAAATCCACAGCCCCTGCCATGGAAGAGTGGAGTCTTAACTGGACTGCTAGGGAAGTCACCTTGCCATTTTTATTTTTAAATAAATTTACTTATTTTCCCACACCACACAGCTTGTGGGACCTTGGCTCCCCGACCAGGGATCGAACCTGTGCCCCCTGCAGGAGAAGCACAGAGTCCTAACCACTGGACTGCCAGGGAAGTCCCACTTTTCCTTGCCTCTTGAGCCTACCAACCTTATGATCATCCTGCCCTGAACCTCAGCCTGCCTGGCTAGGCTCCATCAGGAAATGTGGTTGGGTAATTTTGCTATGAATGGACTGACCAGTGTGTCTGGGCAGCTTCTGGCAATCTCTGACCCGTGTGGGTGTCCTGAGTCTAGTGGAGGCACAGGGAGGGGACTGAGTCCTCCTGCTTGTTGACAGGTGACCTGATGCTGGTCCTCCCACTGGGTTATCTCAATGCTGCCTGTGCCAGGATCCCTCACTGCCACTCTCTGCATCCCAAGGCTTCACACCAGCCTTGCCTGCACTGTCCCCCGCTGTCTGGTGTCCGCCAGCCTGGCCCTCCTTGCAGAACTGACAAACTGCTGTGTCCTCAAGACACTGACTTCCTAATAGCAGGTATGTCAAATCGAAGGTCCAGATCGTCTGTTCCAAAGGGAATGAATGCCTGGCCAAGTCTCAGGACACGACAAGGTCAGACACCCCTTTCTAGAATTTCTGGGCAATGACTAATGTCTCTTGTCACTTTATCCACCGTTTATCACTGACAGTCTGCAATTCTGTGACAATGACTTGGGCTTCCCTGGTGGCTCAGTGGTAAAGAATCCGCCTGCGATGCATGAGCCACAGGAGACGTGGGTTCAATCCCTGGGTTGGGAAGATCTCCTGGAGGAAGGCATGGCAACCTTCTTCAGTATTGTTGCTTGGAGAATCCCCATGGACAGAGGAGTCTGGTGGGCTACAGTTCATAGTGTCACAGTCAGTCAGACATGACTGAAGTGACTGAGCATGAGTGCACACACGGCAATGACTTATTTAATCAAGGAATGTTTATTGAGCACCTACTATCTGCCAGAAGTGTCGGATACAGTGGTGAACAAAACAGTCTCTGCCTTCTAGTTAGTGGGGGAGATAGACAATAAAGAAATAAATAAGATGAAGTCAGGTACCTAAATGCAATAGACACTTCACTGTACAAACTCACGTTCAATGTGGGTACCGCAGGGGTTTCCAAGGCAACAGCCATAACCACTACCATCACCTAAATAAACTGTCCTGGACCATTCCAGGGCCCTAAGACCCACAGGGCTCCCAAACAGCTCAGGAGGCCCACAGAGTCTAAACAAGGGCCCCTCCAGCTGCTGCAGGCTGCTTGCTTCAGGGAACCTGGCTCTGGAGTTAGAGTCCCTCCAACCTCAAATGCAGGAGGTTGAATAAACTTATTTACATTTCTAAAGCCCCATTCTGAGGCACCCAACAGTGCAGGGGCTTGGATACCTAGTCTACTGACCAGACACACACGACCAAGTGGCAGAAAACCCACAGAAAACAGTGGATCAGGTATGTAGGATCCACACACCCAGGGCATAGACTGATGTGTGAAGTAAGATTAGGTTAGAAAGCAGGAGGGAAAGAGACCCCAGAATGACAAGGAACACAAAACCCGCTGCATTAAAGTGCCACAGGGGGCCAACCTCTCACCATTAAGCTGCCTGGTCTTTCTTGAATGCCAGAAATAAAAGCTGCCAGAAAGGGGCTTCCAAATTCCTTCCTGGGAGAATCTATTCATCTGAAATGTAATGAATAACCTGCCTTCAGCTATTTTTTTTTTCTTTTACAGTTTTTCTTAAAGCCAGTTCTTCGAACCTCTGAACTAATTAAAAACGGAGGCAAATCCCTTTGTCTCTGACAACACTTAAAGCCCCAGACATTCTCAATCCTTGGTACTTTTATGATTTTGACAAGGCCTTTGGTTGGCCTGAAATTTTGAGCTGTGAAGGGAACAAGACTGGTCCCAGTGCCAGCCCCAAAATACAGTCAAAATGAGACACAGGGTTGGCAACAGTGGCAATCTAACGGCAGTGAGGTACATATAGAATATTTAACATAGGGAATCCAAAATGCTTCTCCTCTCAGCCTGAATTCACAGAGCATGCGTGCATGCTAAGTTGTTTCAGTGGTGTCCGACTCTCTAAGATCCTATGGACTATAGCCCAGCAGTCTCCTCTGTCCATGAGATTCTCTAGGCAAGAATACTGGAGTGGTTTGCTATGCCTTCGTCCAAGGGATCTCCCAGACCCAGGGATCGAACCTGCATCTCTTAAGTCTCCTGCATTGGCAGGCAGATTCTTTACCACTAGCACCACCGACTTTCCTGTCATCGAAGAATGGAATACAGGCTAGAACACCTAGTCTATCGACCAGACACACATGACCAAGTGGCAGAAAACCCATTGAAAATGGTGCATCCCGTGTGTAGGATGCACACGCCCAGGGCATAGACCAATGGGCGAAGTCAGAAAGCAGGAGGATCGCACAGTGGTAAAGAATCCACCTACCAACACAGGAGACTCGAATTCGATCCCTCTGTTGGGAAGATCCCTTGGAGAAGGAAATGGCAATCCACTCCAGTATTCTTGCCTGGAAAATTTAATGGACAGAGGAGCCTCACTACTGTCCATACGGTTGCCAAGAGTCGAACATGACTCAGCATGTACGCATATAGGCTGAAGAAAACAACAACAACTCTGTTTTCCTTTGACAGAGGAAAACACTAGGGCGTCTTTCTGATCCTTGGGCTTTTGTAAGAGGTACGGCTTTGCTGTTACTGTATTACTCTCAATTTTCACCATCTGTTGCAGAAACAATGTCAGGAATCCGAACATGTGATTTGTATTCTTAAGCTCATTCTAAAACTACTAAGAAATAAATAATATAGAAAGCGAGGCAGGTGCTTTAGACACACTGCATGTTTTTTCATGTGGAAATGTGATGTCCATTTGACTTTAAAGGTATTTCTAAGCTTTGCTGTAAGACAAACCTCCAGATGGGGAGAGGAGGGGGAATCAAAGGCCAGACACCAACCAGCCAGGAAGGACCAAGTCGCTTTAAATTCTGACACTGCTGGACTGCAATTCTGGACAAGGGCTGGGAAGTTGATATGTGATCAGTCTGAGAAGCTTTAATTCAGCTAAAAACACTTGAGCATATCTGGCATAGTTATCCAAGTCCTGAGGACTTAATGTTTTACAAGTTTATGAGAAATGCTGGACTGGAAGAAACACAAGCTGGAATCAAGATTGCTGGGAGAAATATCAAAAACCTCAGATATGCAGATGACACCACCCTTATGGCAGAAAAGTAAAGAGGAACTAAAAAGCCTCTTGATGAAAGTGAAAGTGGAGAGTGAAAAAGTTGGCTTAAAGCTCAACATTCAGAAAACGAAGATCATGGCATCCGGTCCCATCACTTCATGGGAAATAGAGGGAGAAACAGTGGAAACAGTGTCAGACTTTATTTTTCTGGGCTCCAAAATCACTGCAGATGGTGACTGCAGCCATGAAATTAAAAGACGCTTACTCCTTGGAAGGAAAGTTATGACCAACCTAGACAGCATATTCAAAAGCAGAGACATTACTTTGCCAACAAAGGATCGTCTAGTCAAGGCTATGGGTTTTTCCTGTGGTCATGAATGGATGTGAGAGTTGGACTGTGAGGAAAGCTGAGCGCTGAAGAATTGATGCTTTTGAACTGTGGTGTTGGAGAAGACTCTTGAGAGTCCCTTGGACTGCAAGGAGATACTACCAGTCCATTCTGAAGATCAGCCCTGGGATTTCTTTGGAAGGAATGATGCTAAAGCTGAAAGTCCAGTATTTTGGCCACCTCATGCAAAGAGTTGACTCATTGGAAAAGACTCTGATGCTGGGAGGGATTGGGGGCAAGAGGAGAAGGGAACGACAGAGGATGAGATGGCTGGATGGCATCACTGACTCGATGGATGTGAGTCTGAATGAACTCCGGGAGTTGGTGATGGACAGGGAGGCCTGGCGTGCAGTGATTCATGGGGTCGCAAAGAGTCGGACACGACTGAGTGACTGATCTGATCTGATGAGAAGGTAAGACAGGTCTGACGCACATTAACATCCAATGCTTAGCAATGTACTTGGGGGGCTTCCCTGGTGGTCCAGGGACTAAGACTGCACTCCCAATGCAGGGGGCCTGGGTTCGATCCCTAGTCAGGGAACTAAATTCCACATCACACGATGAAGACCTAGTGCAGCCAAATAAATATTAAAAACAAAACAAAAAAAACAAAGGAGTGTTCAAGCAACTCCAACAATAAAAACCTTTTTAAAATGTACTAGATGATTTATGTATAAAAATTATACTGTTCAGAACAACCATAGAGTCTCTAGTATTCTACATACACTCTACTCAGTAACTGCCATTTTTTCCTAAAACATGTTGTATTTTGTCATTTCCATCAGTGGCACAGTTCCCCTGAGAGTGCCAGGACCTCAATAAAATTCTGAAGATTTGGAGGTGAGGCAGCAGGGCTTGCCAACAACACGACTGGAGGGTTAATCTTGTTTAAGAAGTAAGGTGTATCCATCAAAGTCAAACAGACAAAAGACGAAGATGTTAACCAAACTTATCCCCAGGATTTGTTCACCAAGACTGCTCAGCCTTACAATGCAGCTAGCAGGAGGAACCCTCACAATTACAGTAATTAAGATTTATTTTTAAAAGGGATTTGTCTGGCAGGATGTTGAGAAATGAGACGGGCCATGCAAAGGAGAAAAGGAAAGATATAAACATCTGAATGCAGAGTTCCAAAGAATAGCAAGAAGAGACAAGAAAGCCTTCTTCAGCGATCAATGCAAAGAAATAGAGGAAAACAACAGAATGGGAAAGACTAGGGATCTATTCAAGAAAATCAGAGATACCAAAGGAACATTTTATGCAAAGATGGGCTCAATAAAGGACAGAAATGGTATGGACCTAATGGAAGCAGAAGATATTAAGAAGAGGTGGCAAGAATACACAGAAGAACTGTACAAAAAAGAGCTTCACGACCCAGATAATCATGATGGTGTGATCACTGACCTAGAGCCAGACATCCTGGAATGTGAAGTCAAGTGGGCCTTAGAAAGCATCACTACGAACAAAGCTAGTGGAGGTGATGGAATTCCAGTGGAGCTATTCCAAATCCTGAAAGATGATGCTGTGAAAGTGCTACACTCAATATGCCAGCAAATTTGGAAAACTCAGCAGTGGCCACAAGATTGGAAAAGGTCAGTTTTCATCCCAATCCCAAAGAAAGGCAATGCCAAAAAGTGCTCAAACTACCGCACAATTGCACTCATCTCACACGCTAGTAAAGTAATGCTCAAAATTCTCCAAGCCAGGCTTCAGCAATATGTGAACCGTGAACTTCCTGATGTTCAAGCTGGATTTAGAAAAGGCAGAGGAACCAGAGATCAAATTGCCAACATCCGCTGGATCACGGAAAAAAGCAAGAGAGTTCTAGAAAAACATCTATTTCTGCTTTATTGACTATGCCAAAGCCTTTGACTGTGTAGATCACAATAAACTGTGGAAAATTCTGAGAGAGATGGGAATCCCAGACCACCTGATCTGCCTCTTGAGAAATCTGTATGCAGGTCAGGAAGCAACAGTTAGAACTGGTCATGGAACAACAGACTGGTTCCAAATAGGAAAAGGAGTACGTCAAGGCTGTATATTGTCACCCTGTTTATTTAACTTATATGCAGAGTACATCATGAGAAATGCTGGACTGGAAGAAACACAAGCTGGAATCAAGATTGCTGGGAGATATGCAGATGATACCACCCTTATGGCAGAAAGTGAAGAGGAACTAAAAAGCCTCTTGATGAAAGTGAAAGTGGAGAGTGAAAAGGTTGGCTTAAAGCTCAACATTCAGAAAACGAAGATCATGGCATCTGGTCCCATCACTACATGGGAAATAGAGGGAGAAACAGTGTAAACAGTGTCAGACTTTATTTTTCTGGGCTCCAAAATCACTGCAGATGGTGACTGCAGCCATGAAATTAAAAGACGCTTACTCCTTGGAAGGAAAGTTATGACCAACCTAGATAGCATATTCAAAAGCAGAGACATCACTTTGCCAACAAAGGTTCGCCTAGTCAAGGCTATGGTCTTTCCTGTGGTCATGTATGGATGTGAGAGCTGGACTGTGAAGAAGGCTGAGCGCTGAAGAATTGATGCTTTTGAACTGTGGTGTTGGAGAAGATTCTTGAGAGTCCCTTGGACTGCAAGGAGATCCAACCGGTCCATTCTGAAGGAGATCAGCCCTGGGATTTCTTTGGAAGGAATGATGCTAAAGCTGAAAGTCCAGTATTTTGGCCACCTCATGCGAAGAGTTGACTCATTGGAGAAGACTCTGATGCTGGGAGGGATTGGGAGCAGGAGGAGAAGGGGACGACAGAGGATGAGATGGCTGGATGGCATCACTGACTCGATGGATGTGAGTCTGGGTGACCTCCAGGAGTTGGTGATGGACAGGGAGGCCTGGTGTGCGCGGTTCATGGGGTTGCAAAGAGTCGGACACGACTGAGCGACTGATCTGATCTGATCTGATGATTAGTCATTACAAATCTATGAAAAAAAATACTAGGGACATGCATATAAAAGACGTAGTGGATGGTCTTAGGAAAATCAGCGATTAAATCTGGTTTTGCTCAGTGATCAAACTAGCGATACAGGAAATGGAGTCTGTGGACTCTTTTATTTTTTGCCCTAAAATTCAGTGAAACATTCAAAAGCTTTGCCAACTTGAATAGGATATTCAGTCCTTGTTTCCAAGTTTCCTTAGAAAAATATGTATGTTATAGTCCACTGGAAGAACAAGCTTCCTGGAGGCAACTCAAAAATTAAAGATGGGGGAGGGACATCCTTGGTGGTCCAGTGGTTAAGACTCCTCGTTCCCAACGCATAGGGGGTGGATTAGCCTATGATCCTACAGCCATGCGGAGTGGCCAAAAAAAACAGATGAGGGCGGCATTTCAGTCTGCCCCGCCCCTGCCCCGCACCCCTGCATGTTTCAGATGACGTCAGACAATTCACCCAAGTGGACCAGTTAGTCAATGGCAGGTTGAGAAAGAGAAGAAACACGTCCCAACTCCCAGTCTGTGGCTCTGCCCGGTTCTGAAGTTCCCTCTCCTACTGATGGGCCCAAGGACTGCAGAGCAGGCAGAGACAGAGTTCCCTTCTCGAGCTCAAAACCTCATTAAGGAAGCAAGACACTCACACGTGAGCAACATAAGAAAAACATAAACTGGGAGGTGGTAGGTTCAGTATGCTCCAGAGGATGAACTGCAGATATAATAACCGAAGTTTCCCTCTTCCCCCATTTTCTTATTGCCTGCATCCCTCCACCTGCAGAGTCCGGGCTGTTCCTTCCTTAAGGGAGCATGGGAGCTGACGGACTCATTCATCACGCTTCTGAATTTAGGTTGTTTTCCAATCACAGCAGAGGAAACAGCCTGGAAGCGCAAAGCTCTCTACTGTGAGGATTGGGGGGTTGGAGACTGAAGAGGCTTTCTGAGCCAAAAAGGGCTAAAAACCTAGAGCAGGGGCTTCACCTTGTGAATTGGAAGTCAAGAAGAACGTGTGGAGCTCTGGGGGTGGCTTTTCCAGCTCAGAAGATGTCGTGTTTGGGCTCCTGGTGGGAGGGAGAAGACTGAAGGGACGGGACCAAAGCCTGGATGCCAGAGGTTTCTCAGGATGGATCACGCACTGAACTCCAGGCTGAGCCCTGTGGGGGTGGGGCCCCGGCGCAGACCTGTGCCTTCCCTTGCCGGGGTGGGGGGTGAGGGCAGAGGCTCAGGAATGAAGTTCAGCTCTATTACGGAGATATACGGCAGTTCCACTTTTATACCTGAGCAGGTGACTATGAAAAATTCCTACTCACTGCAACAGGAGGTTCATAGAGAGTGCTCAACAGACAGCAGGAAGTATTATGATCCAACTGATAGGGACCCCTCTAAACATGCCAGCCTATAGAAAGACCTCCAGCTTCTAAGTCTAGGTTATCTATGACCCACACATTTTAGCCTCATTATGTTCAAGCCTGAGGCAGTGGAATATTAAAAATGGAATCACAGAGGAAGCCCATTGTCCCAGCAACAGACAAAAGAAAGACTTCTCACAATTATTCTTGTTACACAGAAAGAAAGAGAAGTCCTTCAAGCATTGGTTGCACAGCTCAGCTTCACTCTCTTTTGATATCAATAATGTCAGATGTCAGAGTGAGATAAAAAAGGGGGAGTGAGAGCAGGTAAAATGTTTATTCTCTTCCATAATCAGCGTATTGTACAAAATTTGAAAGTTTAACAAATGTGGGGGGGCTTCCCTGGTGGCTCAAATGGTAAAGAATCTGCCTATAATGCAGGAGTTCCAGGTTCGATCCCTGGGTCAGGTAGATGCCCTGGAAAAGGGAATGGCAACTGGCTCCAGTATTCTTGCCTGGAGAATCCCATGGACAGAGGAGCCTGGTCGGCTAGTCCATAGGGTTACAAAGAGTTGGACATACCTGAGCGACTAATGCTTTCACAACAAATCTGGAGGAAGGAGAGAAGGTTTACAAAGAAGAAAGAAAGAAGGACTAATGAGATCCTCTTTGCTTTCTTGGTCAATTCTGATTATAACCTTTAGTGGCTATGACCTGGCTTTTTACATACCATTCCCCAAATATTCCCAACCTGTTATCCCCTCAAAGGTTAATGGCAACAATTTTGATGTTGAATAAAGATAGAAATTGGCTACTGGAGGAAAATTACTTTTCATGAAGCCTGTGCAGGGTACTGATGGTGTTTTGGTATTGTTAATAATGCCTGAGGTTGGAGCAGGTATATAATCAATACCATTCATTTAATGAGAACCACAGAACAGACTCCAACTTGTGGGCCTCCAAAAGCTGGGTCTTCCTGTTTACAATCTACTCTTTAGAGCACTTTTGCCCATTCTTATTGTGTACATCTGTGTATAGTGCGTGTGAGTAGCCATCTATACAGTTTTTTGTGCATAAAATCTCAATTTTTATAAGACCCTGGCGCTCAAATCCATGCCTACAGGACAGTGAAATAGGTCTTTTGGAGAATAATGAGGCAAGAGAGATCAGAAGCTTTAAAAAGTAAATATTTGACAATTTCACTTGTAAGAATTTATCCTAAGGAGATAATGAAGGATATGCATAAACTTGTGGTATAAAAATATTCCTGCCAATGCTGATTATAATAGTGAAAAAGAGAAGAGGACCAACAATAGGGTACCAGTGAAAGTGAAAGAGGAGAGTGAAAAAGTTGGCTTAAAGCTCAACATTCAGAAAATGAAGATCATGGCATCTGGTCCCATCACTTCATGGGAAATAGATGGGGAAACAGTGGAAACAGTGTCAGACTTTCTTTTTCTGGGCTCCAAAATCACTACAGATGGTGACTGCAGCCATGAAATTAAAAGACGCTTACTCCTTGGAAGGAAAGTTATGACCAACCTAGATAGCATATTCAAAAGCAGAGACATTACGTTGCCAACAAAGGTCCATCTAGTCAAGGCTATGGTTTTCCCAGTGGTCATGTATGGATGTGAGAGTTGGACTATGAAGAAGGCTGAGTGCTGAAAAATTGATGCTTTTGAAGTGTGGTGTTGGAGAAGACTCTTGAGAGTCCCTTGGACTGCAAGGAGATCCAACCAGTCCATTCTGAAAGAGACCAGCCCTGGGATTTCTTTGGAAGGAATGATGCTAAAGCTAAAACTCCAGTACTTTGGCCACCTCATGCGAAGAGTTGACTCATTGGAGAAGATTCTGATGCTGGGAGGGATTGCGGGCAGGAGGAGAAGGGGATGACAGAGGATGAGATGGCTGGATGGCATCACTGACTCGATGGACGTGAGTCTGAGTGAACTCCGGGAGTTGGTGATGGACAGGGAGGCCTGGCGTGCTGTGATTCATGGGGTCACAAAGAGTTGGACACGACTGAGCAACTGAACTGAACTGAATGAAGTTTGGTGCAGAAAGAAATACAATGGAATACCGTACAGTTAAACTATTACAGAAGTAAGTTTGGTATATAAAGAAAGTTCACAATATGCTTAGTGAGAAAATCAGACTATAAAACTTTCCAATACTACTTTTGGTAATAATATACATATATATATAGGAATATAGATGCCCAGAAAAAATCTGTAAAGGCAGACACCAAATTATGACTTGTTTCTGAATGGTAGCATTCTGAGTTTTCTTCTTTTGGTGAGAAAAGCACCTGGCATGCTAGGGGAATGTGTAATGGCAGCTATCCACTTTTGTTCCCTCCCTTGGGATGGGGGTGGGAATGGGGATGGGAGCGTGACAACCATGGTAGACCAGATGTCCCTGAAGTGTCACTTCAGCCCTTCAGGGAAAATCTAATCATAAGAATCCTGCCTCCGTTTTTCTTTCATATCCTGGCTAGAAATTGACATCCTTTATGTAGTTGAAATCACACAATTAAAACTTATCTTTGAAGCCAGAAGGACTATGCAACAATTTTTTGGAAATGGATGTCCGTGTAACAGACCACCAGAGGAGTTGTCCATATGGGATACTGAACTCAGACTCTGATTTCCTGATGAGTATCTTTGGTTATTGCTTTTCTCTTATCAACTGTCAAACAGTATTACTGTCTAGTTTTTCAGGTTCCCACTCAGAGGACTCTAAATATATAGATTCCACACCATCAATTAACTAACGTTCAAAGTGCACTCACAATTTCAGCTCCAATGGGTTCATTCATCTCAGGTTTCATTTGCTAATTCCACAATCAAATAGATAAAGCTGCTACTTGCTTATCAAAAGAACCCCAAACAAATACCTCTAGCTAGCCTGATAAAGAACAGGTCCTATGTTTTACAATTAACTACTCTTAGAACTTTCCTTGGTGGTCCAGTGGTTAAGAATCTGCCTGCCAATGCAGGGGACATGGGTTTGATCCCTAGTCTGGAAAGATCCTATGTGCCACGGGGCAACTAAGCCCGTGTGCCACAATTACCAAAACCTGCACTTTAGAGTTGGTGCTCCACAAGAGAGTAGCCACTGTTCACCACAACTAGAGAAAGCCCATATGCAGTGAGGAAGACCCAGCACAGCCAAAAAATAAAACACAGTAATTAAAAAACAAACTATTCTTGGAGGAGGAATACAATTCTTTTATATTATCCATAAAATAACTTAAATATTAAGTGGATAATTTTTAATTTTATCTAGATGTTGTTATAGTTATACAAATCCTAGAGCTCACAGAGTGAGTGAGTGAAGACGCTCAGTTGTGTCCGACTCTTTGTGACCCCATGGATTGTAGGAGCCTACCATGCTCCTCTGTCCATGGGATTTTCCAGGCAAGAGAACTGGAGTGGGTTCCCATTTCCTTGAGTGTACCATTAAGAGTTAGCCTCTGAAAGTAAGAAACTTGGATCAACCACCTCAATCAGGGATGATTAAGAGCAATCTTATTTACTGGGTGGATGGGCTAGATCAGTGCTCTGCAAAATATAAGTACAAACAACTCACTTGTCTTAGCAGTTCAGGGGTGGGGCCTGGGATTCTACATTTCTAACAGAGTGATGCTGATGCAGGGGTCTGTGGACCACAATCTGAGTAGCCAGTTTTCCTTTTTGGTGATTTAATGAGCTATGCCAAGCCAAGAATACCTTGTCTGGGCAGCTGACAAAATGTGGAATGGGCACATACCTGCACCAGGTGCATTTTGTAGCTCTCAGCCTCCGCTCAGTTCCACCTGTGTGGCTGTAAGGCCCAGACCTGTCAAAAATGACACTCACAGGGCTGCGGTGTCTGAATTAGTGTTCCCTACAAGCTACATGCTAAATGGCTCCAGCCTCAAGAGGAAGGCCCAGGAGCACGGCAGCTGTCTCAAACACGAAGCCACAGTTGCCCCAGGGAAAGCCTCGGTGTTGGGGGTCTGGGAAGAGGCCACAAACACCAAGGCCCTTCTCCATAGGCAGGAGAGCCAGGTCCTAACTGGAGTGAGACCAGTGCATCCCCAGGAGGAGAGAGGACGTCTTGAGGGCTCTTTCCCACGGCTGCAGGAGCTGTCAGAGGGTGGCCCAGATGCTCCATGCTAGGGAATGCAATAGGTATTTCTGAGTAAAAGCAGTAATCCCACTCTTTGGAAGGCAGAGCCACAAGGCAGGACAGACTGGACAAGAAAATCAGACTGATCCGTCTATGTGCACAACATCTTAATGGTTTCTGATTGGTCTCTGTGACCATGACCACAGATGAGGAAGGGCTGTATCATCAGTGATAACGTCACAGAGCCTGTCTAGGGCTGCGGCATCATTCCAGTTGTGCAGTAGCTCACCAGAACCTCCATGAGAGCAGCTCTGCATGTGAACCTAACTGTTAGGCCAGAACAGGTTCTCAAGCAGAATAAAAATGGAAGTAGTTCTTGTTTGGGGTTCATTTGCGGGAAGTTGCACACTCAAGCCGCACACTCAAGCCTTCCTGGCACACAAAACCCTGACTGTCCTGCACTGAAAATATATACACATGTCCCCAGTGCATTCATTTATGTCAACTGTATATATACATGGAGAAGGAAATGGCAACCCACTCCAGTGTTCTTGCCTGGAGAATCCCATGGACGGAGAAGCCTGGTAGGCTGCAGTCCATGGGGTCGCACAGAGTCGGATACGACTGAAGCGACTTGGCAGCAGTAGTATATATACAACAGTATGTCAGACAGCATCACTAGTATTAACACTAATAAGCCCTTTGGAATTCGAGGGAGTAAAAAATGAAATAAAGTAGTGATGTATGTGAACTGAGATACTTAAGATACTGGTCAGGTTGGTTTTTAAAGACTGTATCACGGTCTTGAACTATAACTAACTTTGTCTGAAAGGCAATATTCTAAATTAGAGAAAATTGGTGACTTTTGGTGCTTTTACTGCAATAGAATGTGAAGCTGGGGATGGAAGAAGTCTTTTGGCAAGCCTGTGTATATTGCCAATTCCACACTGATCACAGAATTAAGCAACTTCAATGGCTGAAATTGTTCTTCATAAGGATTAATACATAGGTTTGAGTTCTGCTTCAGATCAGATCAGATCAGATCAATCGCTCAGTCGTGTCCGACTCTTTGCGACCCCATGAACTGCAGCACGCCAGGCCTCCCTATCCATCACCAGCTCCCGGAGGTCACCCAGACTCGCATCCATCAAGTCAGTGATGCCATCCAGCCATCTCATCCTCTGTCGTCCCCTTCTCCTCCTGCCCTCAATCCCTCCCAGCATCAGAGTCTTCTCCAATGAGTCAGCTCTTCGCATGAGGTGGCCAAAATACTGGAGTTTCAGCTTTAGCATCATTCCTTCTAAAGAAATTCCAGGATTGATCTCCTTCAGAATGGACCGGTTGGATCTTCTTGCAGTCCAAGGGACTCTCAAGAGTCTTCTCCAACACCTGAGTTCTGCTTAGATCTTATGGAATAAGATTCTGGAAGATATTTGTTCTGAAAATCATAATGGGGAAAGTATTGTACACAGAAAACAAAATTAAGACATTTACAAATGGATCAAAGTGAAACTAACTCCCATCACCTCTTCCAAAACACTGATCTTCCTGTTTCTGGATGTGTGTGATAAAAACAGGCTGTAAAATGAGCAAACTCTTGTCAATAAGTTATCTTCTCTTCTAATAAAAACAGAAAGAAAATAATGAATATTTCATATCCCAAGTCTGAATTTTGCTCTGGATATAGGGACACAGATCATATACACAAATATTTCCCACCATTGGTGAGTCTTGCAGGACAAAACCATACATTTTCAAGGTGCTGCTGCTTTAAAAGCTCCTTACATTCTTTCATTAATTAAATCACAATGGGCTTATCTTTCCCCCCTATGCTGAGGGGAGGCACAGATGTAGCCCGAGACAAAATCTAAACGTATTATGCTTCTGTATCCTGAAATAGCATGGAAATGATGACACCACTGAGAAATGAAAAGAAAAAGACAGCATTTAGAAAGATGCGCCTGTGAACAAAGGCAGCCTTGGGAAGGGATGGGATGTCCTCCCATCAGAACAGCGAGGCAGACTCGACAAGCCCCAAGGTGGCTCTCGACCAGTTACAGTGCCTTGCAATTAACCAAGTGAAGTGAAAGACAGTGAAAGTGAAGTCGTTCAGTCGTGTCCGACTCTTTGCGACTGCATGGACTGTAGCCCACCAGGCTCCTCTGTCCGTGGGATTCTCCAGGCAAGAATACTGGAGTGGGCTGCCATTTAATCAAGATAGCCCGACTTTTCCCATTTAAAAAGCACCTGCGGGGGCAGGACACAGCCTTCAACAGAATGACAGAGCTCGAGGATATGACATAAACTGATTAGAACAAATGGGTCCAAGATGGCAGACAAGCTGACTTCCACTAGACCTTGAGCCTCAGTAAATGCTCATCGAAACACACCAGCAAGCTAAGTGACACACTCAGGCACCATGACACTCAAGGCTGACCATCAAAGACCAAAAAGTGGGCAGTGGCCCAATTCCTGGAAATCCCACCCCTTCTCCCAAATAGTTGGAATAATCCACCCTACTCTTTAGCCTATGAAAATTGCCCAGCCCATAATAGCTTAGGGGCTTCCCTGGTAGCTCAGCTGGTAAAGAATTCAAATATAATGCTGCTTGCAGCATAGGAGACCCAAGTTTGATCCCTGGGTCTGTAAGATCCCTTGGAGAAGGGCATGGAAACCCACTCCAGTATTCTTGCCTGGAAATCTCATGGACAGAAGAGGTGGGCTACAGTCCCTGGGGTCACAAGAATAAGACAAAACAGATTAAACCACAACATAAAAGCTAACCCCACCATAGTTTGAGGTCTCTCTTGCCTTCTGAGATGGCCCATACTCTGTTTGAGGAGTGCGTTTCTCTTTAAATTCACTTCTTACCTATCAAAACAAAACCCCAAGCAAACAAATACCTTCAACCCTCTTGCAGGATTTTTTTTTTTCCTTGAGACAAGAATGTGTCCAGGGGCCCACAGTAGCAGCTGGGCCTCTTTGAGGTTGCCCTCAAGGGCCAATCACAGACACGGTGGCCCCAGGAAAACTGAGGGGACAGAAGTTCATTGGACCTACAGCTTGTGGCAGCTCAGGACCATCAGGGAGAGTGTGGGTGGGAAACAGGGAAGCTACCTGACTCACCAGAAGGGCAGGGCAGGAAGCCAGGGACAGAAAGCTAGGAGAGAAACTGGCGGGCAGGAATCGGAGGCGTAGGCAGGGGCCAGGGAAGATGGAGGAGAAACGGTGAAAACAGATTCAGTGACTCCAACCCACCCATACAGGTGCCTTTTTTGCACAGCTTACTACATGCTCCTGGGCTCAGATAGCACTGCTCAAGGCCAGTTCTCCATAATTTCAGACACAGAGGATTCTGGGCACAGGGCCCTGCAAAGCACCTTCTTGATCACTTCAACTGATCTTCTGCCATGCGTGCTTTGAAAAGTCTGAAAGAGCACAGAACTGCCAGGCATTCCAGCTGTCAGTTGGTTAAGAGCCAGGTGAAGACTTAATGACTCTACTTGAGTTTTGAGAAAAAACAGTTTTAGGCACAATTAGGAGGGCAAAGAGAGAAGGGTTTTGGAGAAGAGTCTTAAACAGAGAGAACTCATGAATTCTTTGACTACCTCCAACCGGCATTATCCTGTGGCTAGAAGTTCCCAAGAAATGTTATACGGTCCTGAAAATATCATTTTCCAACTCCCAGCATCTTCTAAGAGGAATTCTCCAAGTACGGTTATAATCTTTTTTGGAATGGAAATATTTAATCACACATCATGGGAAGTGCAGTTGATTTTTTTTCCCCCTTGGTATAATGATTGTTTTTATTTTATCCCATTTATAAAATTTCCTCTTTTTATTTACATCACTTAAGAATGCAACGGAGAAGGCAATGGCACCCCACTCCAGTACTCTTGCCTGGAAAATCCCATGGATGGAGGAGCCTGGTAGGCTGCAGTCCATGGGGTTGCGAAGAGTCAGACACGACTGAGCAACTTCATTTCCACTTTTCACCTTCATGCATTGGAGAAGGAAATGGCAACCCACTCCAGTGTTCTTGCCTGGAGAATCCCAGGGACGGGGAAGCCTGGTGGGCTGCGGTCTATGGGGTCGCACAGAGTCGGACACGACTGAAGTGACTTAGCAGTAGCAAGAATAAAAACTGTACACAGTGGCTTGATGATCTTCTAGCCAGGCTGCTAGAAAAAAAAAAAAAACAACCTAAAATTCTGAGAACGTGAAACTGTTAGTTGCTCAGACATGTCCAACTCTGCGACCCCATGGACTGTAGCCTGCCAGGGTCCTCTGTCCGTGGGATTCTCCAGGCAAGAATACTGGAGTGGGTTGCATTCCCATCTCCAGGAGGTCTTCCCAACCCATGTTCCCTGCAGATTCTTTACCTCCTGAGTTACCAAGGAAGCCCCAAATTCTGAGAGTGTAAATTAAAGCATGTAAATTAAAGCATGATGCTCCTAAGGAAGCATCATGCTTTACTGAGATCTCCTAAATGCTCAGCGTGTGTACAGTTTTTGCAGAAACAAATGAAAAGCCTTTTTGCCCATCAATCTAAAAAGGGCAAATGGACCAGTTGCAATGAGAAAATTCATCTACACAAAACCAAAACATCCACTAAAGAAGCACCTGAGCCACTCTCCTGAGTTGAAAGCGAGATTGGACACAGTCAACGGAAATGCAATCCTTTAATCCCGGACGTAGCGGAAAAACAAGACGCCCAGTGTGGAGAAGGGAATGGCAACCCACTCCAGTATTCTTGCCAGGAGAACCCTGTGGACAGAGGAGCCTGGCGGACTCCAGTCCATGGGGTCACAAATCGTCAGACATGACTTAGTGGCTAAACAACAACAATTCTATAGCACAGGGAACTATATTCAATATTCTGTGACAAACCATAATGGAAAAGAATATTAAAAAAGAATAATGTATATATGCACATATCTGAATCACTTTATTGTACAGCAGAAATTAACACTATAAATCAACTATATTTCAATGACATTTTTAAAAAGATAAAAAAAAGAAGATGCCCAATTATATGTACGCTCCTTCTCCCCTCCCCTACCCTCTTATTTGAGGGGAGGGGGACAAAAAGAAGCAACTGCCCCTCACCACAATGTCTCTACTGACTGAGAGGAAGCTGACTTAGAGGAAGCTCACGGAAGCTCAAACTGACCTGAACAGCCCTCACTTCAGGGTTAGTGATACCATCCACCAGAGAGGATGCCCACCCTCTGGACTCCTATTCCAGGACAAAGAAAAAAGGTACAGAGTCCTTGAGTCTTCACACTGTCTTTCCTCCCTCTCTTCTTCTCTCTCTCTAGTGGAATTTCTAAGACAGTCACATCTGAGCATCCCAGAGCTCTTAGGGGGCTCCTCAGGGGCCATTCAGCCCAACCGCCTCATTCTACAGAAGGGGAAACCAAGGCTCAGAGAGGGTAGATGACTTTTCCGAGAGCACACAGCTAATTCATGGCAGAACCAGGACTAGGACACCTGGACCCCACATCACTGCTTTGGTCCTTTTTCTTGGGGCTGACCTTTCTTCTACCGCCATCAGGGCAGGCAGCGTGAGGAAGCAGCCTCTGCATTCTAAGAAGAAAATTGGTGGCCAAATAGAGTGGTATTCTTGGAGGAAGTTCTCCCAACCACCCCAGTAATGACAAAACCTAACCCTGGACAGACACACTCCAACCCTAGCTCATCCCAAGGAAGCATTTACACCTCTATGAACTCAGGATCAAACAGTTAAAGGCACATCATGTGGATATTCGGTTAAAAACCACCTGCAGACACAGATAAGTACATTTTCTAAAAGTGACCAGTTACTACCAGTGCTCAAACCCTGATCAGGAATCATTCAGAAACAAGCCATACAGTGGACAGAGGCTGACCAACAGCAGCAGAATGACCGACGGGCAGGAGGTGCTTCCACGACCAACATGTGGGAACTGGGACTGACTGGTGAGCCCTCCGGGTCACACAGAGGATGCTGCCACCAAGTTGGCTGTGATAGGGGGAGTGACCCTGCAACTCTGCCATTCAGGAGGAAGAGGAAAATCATTAACCTTCTTTCTGCTCAGTCCTCTGACTGATTATCGTTTGTGAGGAAATGCTATTTGTAACATCTATTTGAAAAATACTTTTTACAACTGCAGCACAACTGAACCTGTGTTTTAAAGGATAGACGTAAGACTCTAGACTTAACATGATTTTTTACTTTTCAGAAAGGGTCCACTCTGTTACCTTTGACTTGATGCCTAAGGGGCCTTCTGTGTATAGGTGTGCCCAGGACTGATGCTCCTAGCTGGGAGGAAAGGCAGTTCAGGCAACATACAGGACAAACACATCCAGAGGCCCACCAGTATCCCCTCACCTCTTCTTGCTGCCCAGAACAATGATGTGATGGCTGTGGCAGAGGCAGCTATTTTGTAACTCTGAGGCAACTCTGAGGATGGAAGCCAAAATCCAAGGACTGCATAACAGACCTGCATTGCTTCCTTCAGACTTTTTTCTTAATTAGAGGAAAACATTTTGCAGACAAAAGTCCATGTAGTCAAAGCTGTGGTTTTCCAATAGTCATGTATGAATATATGAGTTGGACCATAAAGAAGGTCCAAAGAACCGATGCTTTCAAATTGTGGTACTGGAGAAGACTCTTGAGAGTAGCTTGGAGGAGATCAATACAGTCAATTCTAAAGGAAATCAACCCTGACTATTCTTTGGAAGGACTGATGCTGATGCTGAAGTTCCAATACTTTGGCCACCTGATGTGAAGACCCAACTTATTGGAAAAGACCCTGATACTGGGAAAGATTGAGGGCAGGAGGAATAGGGGGCGACAGAGGATGAGATGCTTGGATGGCATCACTGACTCAATGGACATGAATTTCAGCAAACTCCAGGAGATAGTGAAGGGCAGGGAAGCTTGGCATGCTGCAGTCCATGGGGTCTCAAAGGGTCAAACATGACTTAGCAACTGATCAACAACAACAGAGGAAAAGAAAACCATACTTAAGTCATTATTTTCCTCTATTACTAGTAGTCAAATACATTTCCTAATTGAAATACAAAACGCATGTATACACCCTCACTCACCAAGAGGCCCCAACACTGAAGAATGAGGCAGGAATCGCCAGGTATTTAAAGAGAAAAGGAACAACAATAAAAGGTTATTGATCCCAATTGCACCAAGAAAAATTCCAGCTCAGAGATCGCAATTAAAATAATGGAGAGAAAAACATCCCAAACCAAATTACTGGTTTCACTGACAAGAGAGGTGCTTTGTGGTGACCCAGAGGACTGATTTGAGAGCTACAGATTGAACAAAGGTTTCGGGCAAATATTTTAGAAAAATCATTCTTAAAGAAATGTAGCCTCTGGGCAAAACAGAAAATGGTGGGAGAGAGAGAAAGCACGTTCTCTGGTTTTCGAAATGCAGAAGCTTCGGGGAGGGAATGCGGATCACTAGAGCATTAATCTCATTATTACTAATGGTTCTTAATAACTAAGGGGCAATGCTGGGTCTCCAGTTGGCTGAAATGATCAGAAATTGCTCACTGAGGTTATACGAATAACTAAATATAATTTGACACTAAATTACCATCCCAGACATACAGCTTTCCACACAGTCTCTTATTGCAAAGAAAAAAACTAAGCAAGAACATCAATAAATAGAATAATCCAATTAAGTATCTTTCCATTTGGGAACTATTTAGAATTGAGAGCTTAACAGTGAGCTAGGACAGAACAATTTAGTGTTTACTGATTCAAGTTAAAAAAAAATCAGGGCTTTTACTGTAGGACAATTTTTCTGTTATTTTGTTTATAAAATAAGTGTTTCATTAATCTGAATGGCTTTGTAGTGATCTTCATCTTTGCACATTGCTCCTAGATGCAAGGCCTAATTTCCCATAGATTTGTAAGTTATTAACAATATTTAATACAGGCACCTTTTTCTATGATCAGAGTATGCTTATAAACATACTCCTCTTTTTTTTGTTGTTTGGCTTTTACCATATGTAATAGTCACCTATGACATCTGCCTGGAGGTACAAACATACATGGGAGGAAGTTTGCCCAGCAGAGGAGCTGGGGCCACCTCACGGATCCAATGAAAGCACTCTGAGCTGTGAGCTCGACAGTAGGTGTTTGACACGTTTGTTGAATGGATGAATGGCCCCAGCTTTACCAGAGAGGGTATTTTCCAAGCATGCAGGTAAATAAAGCCTGGACTACTTCCTCCAGGCTGAATTTCCATAGGGAAAATAGTGGCATGCCTAGCCGTAAAGTCAAGGTACAATCAAATTCTACTTCACAGATTTACAGGATCCTGTGTCATGTTCTTTGGTAAACCTTCTGTGATTCTTACTTTTAAAGCATGAATAGCCTTCTCTACGGAGAAGGCAATGGTACCCCACTCCAGTACTCTTGCCTGGAAACTCCCATGGACGGAGGAGCCTGGTGGGCTGCAGTCCATGGGGTCGCGAAGTCGGACACGGGACACGACTGAGCAGCTTCACTTTCACTTTTCACTTTCATGCATTGGAGAAGGAAATGGCAACCCACTCCAGTGTTCTTGACTGGAGAATCCCAGGGACGGGGAAGCCTGGTAGGCTGTCATCTGTGGGGTCGCACAGAGTCGGACACAACTGAAGCGACTTAGCAGAAGCAGCAGCAGCCTTCTCTACATACAGAAATGGGACTGACTGCCCACCCCCGCCAGCGTACTCAAGACAAACAGGAAGGACATTTAAGCCATACTTACTGCTGGTGGAAGACACATGGCTGTAGTCGGACCTGAAACACAAAACCTCAGTATTAGCAGGATTAGACGTTATTTTTCTCTATCCAAGTGATCTCTTCAAGCTAGAATCTTAAAACAGTCAGTAGTAACATTTAACTGGTAAAGAAATGCCACAAATTAAAAAGTGTCATGCTGTGGACTGTTTTGCACACAATCAAGTTATATCTGAATTTGAAAGCAAAACTATAAAGACATTCTAGAAACTCAGGGTCCCTCATATGGGCTCTGTGAGTCTCCCACATGGGAGACCAGATCGGTTCCGAACCATCTAAATTTACTGACAAAGTTTTGAACGGAAGCTTATCTGTCTGGGGAGAAGGCTCAGTGTTTTCAACAGATTCTCAAAAGGGTTCACAACCCCTGCCCCGGCACCCTACCCCCCCACGAAGGTTAAACCACTACAAAAGGTTAAACCCTTCAAAGGTCAATTCCACCCCCTGGGGAAATGTTTCTTTGCTGATGTAAGCAGAGGTGAAGTGGACCCCTGGTGAGTGAGAAGGGACCCTGGCTGGGAGGGCCCCTATACTCAAGGTCTGGCTGGCTGTCAGGAAACACTCAGGCACAATGGTGGTTGATTTCAGTTCCATCTGGGAAGAAGTCCTGCTGATACTAGAGTAACAGGATGTGGGCTGTGATCAGCAAAGGCAGGGTTAGGGCCAGGGTGAAATAACCCATCAGTTTCTACACAGAAACTCAGCTGCTGGCATTAGGCCTCTGTGAGAATGGGAATCTGGCCAAGAATTTGCCTGCTTAATCTCTACTAAGTTTCTGCTCTATTTGTGTGTCTTTTAAGCTGTCCCTCTCTGGCAACTTCCGTGGTATAGAAGCTATTGGTTTTCTCTCTGCAGGGTCCCCAAGTCATTCTCAGTAGGCAACTAATCTCTCAGGCACGGAGGGGTTTATTCTGCCAAGGTGGTAGTTAGGGGACATCGTTATGCAAATAGACTAGTTAATTATGTTTAATTTTATAGGTACACACTCCCTGTATTTACTAAGCCTCATGGGGCCTTTCTTGAATCATCTTTTATTCCATTGAGTTTCTTACCACATTAAAAAGGCATATACAAAAAAAATTTTTAAGATCATAAAAAGCACTCTCACTAGTTAAAACAACCTCTATCTCTCACACAAAATGATATGCTGACTTACTGGTAGAGGGACACAATGGAAGCAAGACAGTGAGTGATTTTCTCTTTTCAAGTGAAATACTGCGTGCGTGCTCAGTCATGTCCAACTCTTTGTGACCCTATGGACTGTAGCCCACCAGGCTCCTCTGTCCATGGGATTCTCCAGGCAAGAATACTGGAGTGGGTTGCCATGCCCTTCTCCAGGGGATCCGGAATCGAATTCATGTCTCTTATGTTTCCTGCACTGGCAGGCAGGTTCTTTACCACTAGCGCCACCTGGGAAGCCTAAATGAAACTGGGTTGGCCAAAACATTTGTTTGGGTTTTTTCAGAACGCTATCATGGAAAAACTCAAACGAATTCTTTGGCCAACTCGTACTTTAATTGTCACAGAATCACTGAATTTTAAAACTGGAAAGAATAACAACTACTAACACTTGCATATCCCCCGATAGCTTACAAACTGCATCCACTGGAATCTCATCCAATTTTTCATACCACAGATTGGGAAACTAAGGTGATATTTGTAAGGCGACCGGGAAGTGAGGAATGATATGATAAAGGCTTGAACTAGGGTGGTGGCAAGGAAGGAGGCAGAAGGGAGAATGGCGAGCAGAGCCCGGAGACACACGCTAGCTCAAGGAACAGGGAGAGGAGAAGGAGAGAAAGGAGAATCAGGGATCAGGAACATTAATGAAATGCAGGATTTGTAAGTCAGTGCATTAAATTCCTTCTGGAACCAGGCAGGACATAAATAAACTTTAGGACAATATTTAGAAATGTAACTATATATAAATGCAATGAATACTCAACCAGCATCCACTTGGTAGATGCAATAGCAAAGCAATTCCATGACAATGTGATCATCTTAAGATGGCCAGGCTTCAAAGAAATTGCATGACAAGTCCAATAAAACATCCTATAAGAATGTGCAATCATATTGATTTTTACCATTAACATTTTGTCAGTATCTTCATCTAGGGTTTTCCAAATGCTCTCGAAGCATATGGGTTTCACACATGCATACATTTTAAAAGATTTGCATATGGATGAATACGTATGTAGAATAAAATTTACATTTGAAACATTTTCCAAGAATCTTAAAGTGCAGAGGGGGTATTTTCAGGCAGGTGCTAGCAGAGTGGAGGCCTCTGCCTTGAATCTCTCCATTCTTCTTGTGATGAAAAGCACTGCCCGGGGCAGGCATGCCAACCAGTCAGTCTTCTGTCACTCTTGCCCTGCTCGGATTCCTCCCTCATACAGCAGCCAATCTTTGCAAAGCGCAAATCTGAAGAAGTTCAAGCTGGACATAAACCCCTCTTTCTATGACTGATGGCCTCTGCTTGGCTTTGCAGTCTCATCCATCACTCCAATTTCTACCCCTGTCCACCATCAAAACAGAAATCAAACAGAAAGAAAAGTCACTTACAACCTCACATTGCTTTCCAGCCTCTGGTCCCGGTGATGTCATTCGTACCCAGTTGCCATAATGACAGAGATACAATTTTAAACTACTCTTTTCACTAACTCTATCATAAAATGCTGCCACATAGCTCCTGTAATTATACAGATACAGTGATATTCTATAATTTAGTCAACCATGTCCCTTTTGTTGGCCGTATGGCTGTTTCTGATTGTCCACTTTTGCAAAGCACACGGAGATGAGATATTTATCCACATATTTCCTTAGAAAAATTATCATGATGGGGAATAGGAACTGAGTTGAGGCATGAAGACTTTTGTAGTTCTTAACAGACATTCCAAATAACACCGGAAGGTTATTTACTAGAAATATGGACAGTGGAAGACAAACTGTAAAGCTTGAAACAATTTTGTGCATAAATATGGTCAAACAACTTTGGATACTGCCTCTGGTTCTCTGGAGGGGTGTGTACTCACAGGTTCTTTAGGTGAGAGGAAGCAAGTGGTAGGGTACCTGTCTTGAGGATCTTATTCATTGGTCTCACATCCTAAGATGTGAGAAGAATTTATAAGAATTTATCTAGCTGGCTCTGCATAAGATATTCAGCTCTCCCAGGATGAAGCATGGCAGCTGAATCCACAAATTTTAGGATGAAAAATTTATGGACACATGATACAGATAAGCAGGATAATACAAAGATTATATATATTCACATACCTGTCACATATAGTAGACACATTTCCAAACATTACATTTATTTAGTAATGTAATACTAAACAGAAAGTGATATGTGGTCCCTTGACTGGACTTTAATCACAATTATACATATAGGGGTTAAATAGAAAGAGGTCAGCACTTAAGATAGTTTAGCACTGTCAACAGCCTACTGGCCAATTTTTATATTCATTTAAAATGGATACCTTCCTAAATTCTCTTTTCCAGGGAAATCTTGGGGTAAGAATTGATCTAGACATTTCAGTGAAATTGATCTTGACATTTTGGTAAACATTAGCTCAATGCCCCATGGACCTCATCTGTAAAGTCTCAGTCGACTGAATTAGATGCCAAAGTAATTTAGAGCTATCAAGCTCCACCTTGAACACAAAGATAATAGAGTATCCAATAGATCTTTTCTTCTATGCAAGATTTCCCTATCTACCGTTCTTTAAATGTCTCGTTTAAAAATCTGCCCTACCTATTTTTTCCCATCCACTGGTTTATACACGCTGTTGCTGCTGCTGCTAAGTCGCTTCAGTCGTGTCTGACTCTGTGCGACCCCATAGACGGCAGCCCACCAGGCTCTCCCATCCCTGGGATTCTCCAGGCAAGAACACTGGAGTGGGTTGCCATTTCCTTCTCCAGTGCATGAAAGTGAAAAATGAAAGTGAAGTCGCTCGTCGTTTCCAACTCTTAGCGATCCTATGGACTGCAGCCTACCAGGCTCCTCCGTCCATGGGATTTTCCAGGCAAGAGTACTAGAGTGGGGTGCCATTGCTGTGAATTGTTGGTTATCTCTGAAATCACAGTGATGCATCTGTTGGAGGTCACCCAAAGATAAAGGACATAATATGACCCTATGTTTTCAGAAGCTCAGTGACAGCTGACATTACTACCATTAATGCCAGGTCAAACTTCTGAATGATAATAACCCATCAGCTATTGTTATATTTCAAAGAGCGGCTTAAAGGCCAAATCTGGGAAACAGCACTAAAGAAACACCCATTGGAAAACATTCATTGTAGTCTTTTATTTTGGTTTACAAAACTCTGCTTGTCTCTCTGTTCAAGAGATTCTGTTTCTTATGATAGTAGACTACAGTCAGTAGCCAACTTACCAATCTTTTTCTAACAGAAGGTACATGGAAACACTAAGCAGGTTTTCAAGTGGATCTAGAGAATGCGAGTTTCAAAATGACATCAATTACCCCAGAATGCTAGTTTGCTTTTAGTCTTAGCCCATGTTGAGGGGTCAGACTGCAAAGGTATTGATAGCATTCCAAGCAAAAGAAAGTATTTGGACAGAAAATAAGAATTACAGACCAGCTGCTCCTTGAAAGACAACTTTACCATGTGGAAAGTGTGCTGGACACCTGGGCTTCAATCTAACCCACTAACTAGTCATGTACCCTCTAAACCTTCATTTCCTCATCTTTAAAATAAAAATAATTATTATACCGAGGCATGTGCCATAGCCTTTCAGATGTTCTGAACAATGACCAAATTTGTAAGGCATTTAAAAGCATCAGAGCCTCTACTGTGATGAGGACACAGAACATATGTCTTGAGTGCACCTGGAGATGTACCTTTTTATTATATAAAACTCTAAGGCCTTCCTTGGTGGCACAGTGGATAAGAATCTGCCTGCCAGTGCAGGGGACACCGGTTTGATCCCTGGTCCAGGAAGATGCCACATGCCATGGAGCAGCTAAGCACGTGTGCCACAACTACTGAGTCTGTGCCCCAGAGTCTGAGCACTGGAACTACTGAAGCCCGCTGGCCCTAGAGCCTGTGCGACAAGTGGAGCCACCACAAGGAGAAGCCCACACACTGCAATGAACAGTAACCCCCACCTGCTGCAACTAGAGAAAGCCTGTGCAAAAACCATGAAGACCCAGCACAGCCAAAAACAAAAGTAAATAAAATAAACTTTAAAAAAAAAAAAAAAAACAGCATTAAAAAAAAAAAATCTAAGGGGCTTCCCTCATGGTCCAGTAGTTAAGAATCAGCCCGGCAATATCAGGGACACCGGTTCGATCCCTGGTCCTGGAAGATTCCACATGCCCGGAGGGCCACAACTCCTGAGCCTGAGTACTGCAATTACTGAAGTCCACGCAACTTAGAGGCTGTGCTACGCAATAAGAGAAGCCACTGCAATGAGAAACCTGAGCACAACTAGGCCTGCAGCAACTAGAGAAACCTGGACACAGCAGTGAAGACCCAGGGCAGCC
The DNA here is from genome assembly GCA_935064755.1 of Tragelaphus eurycerus. Classification (NCBI taxonomy): domain Eukaryota; kingdom Metazoa; phylum Chordata; class Mammalia; order Artiodactyla; family Bovidae; genus Tragelaphus; species Tragelaphus eurycerus. The sequence goes on along the minus strand of CAKXYN010000007.1, from coordinate 22,574,849 downwards.
TATATATATATATATGGTTTTTTTTTAATCCTCAAGTTTACAATTTGGAGTATTTTTCATATTGGGGGTTTACTTATGCCAGGCACCATTCTAGGGACTTGAAGTGTATCATGTTAGCTGTGCAGTCGTGTCTGACTCTTTGCAACCCCACGGACTGTAGCCCGCTGGCTCCACTGAGCATGGAATTTAAGTGTATAGATTCGTTCAATCCTCACAACCACCCTATCAGGGGGGCACTATTATTGTCACCCACAGTTTATAGAAGGGAAAGCTGAGGGCAGAGAGAATTTAAGCAACTCGGGGAAGGCAATGGCACCCCACCCCAGTACTTTTGCCTGGAAAATCCCATGGACGTAGGATCCTGGTAGGCTCCAGTCCATGGGGTCGCTAAGAGTCGGACACGACTGAGCGACTTCACTTTCACTTTTCACTTTCATGCACTGGAGAAGGAAATGGCAACCCACTCCAGTATTCTTGCCTGGAGAATCCCAGGGACGGGGGAGCCTGGTGAGCTTCCGTCTGTGGGGTCGCACAGAGTCGGACACGACTGAAGCGACGCAGCAGCAGCAGCAGCTCAAGGTTGCACAATTCCTAACTGGAGGAGCCAGCTTTTAAACCGCAGCTGGCTGGCTCTTTTGACTGTGACTTTCAAAGGGATGAGCACAGTCCACCCCCTGACAGTGGGACACAGAGAGGTTCTTAGAGGCATTTCAGATGCTCTGCTGAAAGGATCAGTCATCAGCTCAAGCAATAGCCCCAGAATGCCTTGCTCCTCTGTTCTGCTCATATCTGCCTAGCAAGAGTCCCCCCACCAACCTTGATGATCCAAGCTACCCACTGTCTCTCTCTGCCTGACCCTAGGCAGGTGAACCCTGCTGCAGGAGAGACAGACTGGCACCTTCCGATATAATCACTAATCTCAGCTGGCTTCTCGCTTATCTTTGCCTGAACAACCACAACAGGTCTCCATTCTCCTGGGAGCTCCATTTGGACTCAGTGGAAATCCATGTTCCCCTCTCTCCCACTGACTGCAACAGGGATGTCCCCCCTCTTTCCAAAGCCAATCTGTCCAGCTGGTCCAAGGTCCATCTGCCCCCACCTTTTTAGAAAGCTGACATTACAGATATACCTCTTTCTCCTATACAGTTAGCCTTTCTCATTCACAGAATCCTTTTTGTGAGCATTTACCACCCAATTATTGTTTATATTGAAGACTCCTTCCTTCATCCCATTCCCCACTCCCAGCTACTGCCTCTCCTCACCCCTCCCATTCCCAGCCACCTACCCTCCCTCACTCCAACCTGGCTTTTGCACCCACTTCTCCTCCATCAACTACTACTCCGCCTTCTCTTCATCATCTCCGTTTACAAAGAAGACACTTCCAGACTTCTCTCATGGTCCAGTGGTTAAGAATCCATCTGCCAATGCAGGGGACATGGGTTCAATCCCAGGTCCGGGAAGATTCCACATGGAGCACAGCAACTAAGCTCATGGGCTGCAACTACTGAAGCCTGAGCCCAGGAGCCTGTGCTCCACAACAAGAGCAGCCAGCACAGTGAGAGGCCTGCACACCATAACTAAAGAACAGCCCCCGACTCGTGGCAACCAGAGAAAGCCCACGTGGAGCAATGATGACCCAGCACAGCCAAAAATGTAAAAAAAAAAAAAAAAAAAAAAAGAAGATGACACTTCACCTTCCTCCTGATTCATTTCTCAGTAGCATGGCTTATCTCTTTGGTTTTTCCCTCCTGGCTTCCAGGGCACCCCCTTTTTTTCACTCTATGAATCCTTTTTCTCTCCTCCTTTACCTGACATTTAAATATTGTAGTTTTGCAAGGTTGGCCTTCAATAGCACCTGCTTCCCAGAGCTGTTGAAGGATTAAATGAGTTAATGAAATAGGGATGTTGGGAAAGACTGAGGGCAGAAGGAGAAGAGGGCACCAGAGGATGAGAGGGCTGGATGGCATCATCCATGCAATGGACATGAACTTGGGCAAACTCCAAGAGATGGTGAGGGACAAAGAGGCCTGGCGTGCTGCAGTCCATGGGGTCACAAGGAGTCGGACATAACTGGGTGACTGTCGGCGACTGAACAACAACAATGAAACTTCCCAGGTGGCCCTAGTGGTAAAGAACCCACCTGCAATGCAGGAGACATAAGAGACATGGGTTCAATGCCTGGGTTGGGAAGATCCCCTGGAGAAGGAAGTGGCGACCCACACCACTATTCTTCCCTGGAGAATCCCACGGACAAGAGAAGCCTGGCAGGCTATAGCCCATATGGTCGCAAAGAGTAGGACACACTTGAAGTGACTTAGCATGCATCACAAGTCTTGCAATGGTACCTGGCATGTAGTAAATGCCAGGCATATGTTTGCTATGACCTTTAGTTGATTTAATCCACTCTGAAGGCTTTAATTGCCATTTTCAGGCTGGCAGTTCCCAAATGCAATGCCATCCTGCAGTCCTCCTCTCTAGGTAGATTACCTGACTGCTGACTCACTATCTTTCCTTGGATGTCTTCCAATACTTCAAACACAGCATGCTGAAGAGGAAACTTCTCATACCCTGCTCAAACTTGGTTTGGAGGGTTCAAGGGCTACTCTGAGACTCTGATGAAAAATACTGTCTTCTCATAAAACCGCACAAAGTCCATCATTTTGCTTACAGCTCAAAGCAATTCATGCACCCCAAATTAAGACTCCTTGTCTTAGACAATGTGTCACTTGAGCTGACTCTTGAAAGAAGAGTAGAGTTTCACCTGGCAGACAGGCGTGCCAGGTGGAGAAGGGCCCAGCAGGCAAAGAGGGCAGCTTGACACAGGCGAGGGAACTGGAGAAAATCCAGCTGATGTGGTCGGATGCAGGGTGCAAGGATGGGCCTGTCAAGTGAAAGGGCCAGAGAACGGGGGTTGGGGGGTACTGTATAACACTGGGGCTTGTGGGCCATGCTAAACTCTTTGTACTTTGTAGACAACAGAACCACTAAAAGCTTGCAAGGCAGAGAGACATGATCAGATTTGCATTTTAAAAATATGCTGTGCTAAGTCGCTTTAGTCATGTCCGACCCTTTGTGACCCCGTGGACTGTAGCCCACCAGGCTCCTCTGTCCATGGGATTCTCCACGCAAGAACACTGGAGTGGATTGCCATGCCCTCCTCTAGGTGATCTTCTCGACCCAGGGATCAATCCCGAGCCTCTTACGTCTCCTGCACTGGCAGGTGGGTTCTTTACCACTAGCACCACCTGGGAAGTAAACACATGCTGAATGCTTTCTACATGATTTCTGCACAGTCTCCATAGGCAGCTATATAAAAGCTGGATAGGGTAAGAGGGGGTAAGCGCTGGAAAAGCAGGAAAACTATGGACAGTTTTTTAAATAAGTAAACTCAACTTTAAAGGATATATGAGTAAGTGGCAAATACTAGATTAATAGAAATAGCCTGAACTATTTCATTTAAATGTATGCCACTTTAGCTTTTAGAATGCTATGGAAGTAATACGAATTCTTCAAACAACTCTGTCCCATTAATGTACACATTATGACAGAGGCGGAGAGGTGGCAGAATGCTCAGCAAAACCCTCCCAGGAGCCCTGACGGCTGTCATGCTGTTCCTTGGGAGTGTGTGTGTGTGACACTTCTGGGTCAGGGCTTCCTCTGCACTTCTTCAAGACAGCCCTTGCCAAAAAGACCTGTTTTACGTGAGTTCCGCAAATTGAAAACCAATGGACCAGCTTATGCTTTATTTAACCCAGCTGAAAATGAGGTGGTTAATTTTGCTTTGTTCCTTCTACTCATGGTCTAGCTAACTAAAGGTAGGGGGCGTGAGGGGCAGGAAGCCAAGAATCTCTATTAAAGTGGATAAATGTCACATATACAGAGTGTGGGAGGAAGCACAGGAGTTCAGTATTTGCAATCAGTTGCAACACTGATTGCTGAATGCTTTCTACATGATTTCTACACAGTCTCCATAGGCAGCTATATAAAAGCTGGATAGGGTAAGAGGGGGTAAGCGCTGGAAAAGCAGGAAGGTAAGTGGGGTCTGCAGTGAACCCTTAGTGATCACAAGTGTGGGTAACAAGGAGAGCACATTGCACGGTAAATGCTTTGGGGCAGTAAAGTCCCAGATGTGGACTAGAGCGGGTGGAGGCTGCAAGTAAGGGTGGGGTGGGCAGGCAGGAGGGGCTGCCTGGGGAGACTCTCCCGGAGTCAGGTCAGACCCTGGGTCTATTCTGGACCTGGACTCTCTTCCTGTCCTCCCAGGGTTGCCAAATCCTGAGATTATTCTGACTTGCCCCCTCCCCCTCAACCTTCCAGGAATGAGGCTTTAAGTGCTCTGGGCAGCTCGGGTCCACCACCCCCCTCGCCCCGCCACCCCCTCTCCTCGGGTTACCGCTGATAGGAAAAGACACCCTTTCCTTCTGGGTCGGTACCCGCATCCGGGATGTAGCGCTGACTCTGCACCGGGAAGTCCTCCAGAGATAGGGGCTGGGCGGGAGCCTTTACAATGACCTCCATCTCCTAAAAGACATTCAGTCTTTTGTCCCACTCAGGAAAACAGTGTTGGTGGGAGAGAGTTAATTACATGAGTCTCCAAAGGTTTGGGCTAATTGAGTCAGCTGAAGAGAAGAGGATATTAATAATAATAATAAACAGGGCTAGATCATAGCACTATCCTCACCCCACCTGTGCTCAAGGCTAGTGCTTCCAGCTGGCACAGGTACGCACAGAGGCGAGGAAGTTTCGGCTGGGCAGCGGAGGGGTTGCGGAGACCGGGCGTCTCGCCAAGCACAATCAAGCCATAAAATGAAAAAATGCCATTCTCTTAGGCGACTTCTGAAAGACTTCCAGGTCTCACGTGTCCTACCCTCTTTACTTCTCTTCTCCAAGCCCCCATCCCGGACTCCAGGGGGCCCCGGAGTTACAGGAAGAAAGTCCTCGCGGAATGTGGAAACAAGTGCAAGCGCGTCCCTGGTCTAAGGAGGATACAAGGGGACACTGCATTTGCACTGCACGCTGCATCATCTCAGTGATAGCGGAGGGCAGGAGGGGCTAGGGCGGTGTGGGGTTACTCTGAACCTAGAGTCCTTCCACTTTCCTGCCCCTCGGGGAGGGGACCGCCCTGACCCGGGCAGCCACGAACCACGCCGTTCTGTTCTCAAGGCCCGCCCAGATGGGCTCACCGCAGCCCCTTCGGCTTCCCCGAGGGACCCGGCGGCAGGAGCAGCCCCCGTGGCCCAAGGCCAACCCAAGCGGCTCCGGCGCGCGGTCCAGGAAGGTCCCCGGCCGGGAAGAGCCGCCGCGCAACTCGAAGAGTGCCCTCCCTCGCCCACTGCCCGGCCCGGTCCGCGCGGCTCACCCTCCAGTCTCGGCGCCCGAGTCCACGCAGTCATCCTCCTCTCCACCACCCGCCTTGGGGTCCATGGTGCGCTCCCCGCCGCGCTCCGCTCGCGAGCTCCGGCGTAACCTGGGCGGCCCAGCTCAACCCGGCCCGGCGCGAGCTGGCGGGGCTCCCCTCGGAGAGTCTGGCTGCCGGGGCTCCGGCAAACAACTCTGGCACCGCCCCGCGCCGCGCCCTCTCCTGGCCGCGCCCAGCCGGGCCCCCGGGGGCTGCTCGAGTTCCGCCCCTCGCCGAGGCCGAGCGAGCGTGTGCGCGCGCCACAAGGCGTGTGCACGCGAGTCGGGGGTCTGTGGGTACGCAAGAGGGCGTGTGCACGTGGTGTGAGCGCGCGCGCGTGTCTGAGCGGAGTCTGTGCGCACGCAAGAAAGTATATGCCTGTGAGCGAGCGTAGGTGCGCGCGCGAGAGCGTGTGTGCACCGGGTGTGAGCGTGTGCGCGAGTTCGCTTGAGCCCGCATGTTGCGTGCCCGTGTGTGGTGTGAGTGCAGGAGTGGGTGAGGTCTGTGCGGTCTTGTGCACTTGTGGTTTGTTGTGGGTGGGTGGGCGAGGCATGTAATCCTGGTCGGTGTACACTTCTGGGTGTTTGCTGGGTGTTCCTGCCTGTGCTTTGTGACCGCTTATCAAGACCAGTGCTGCATATTCTTACATATAATCTCATTAAATTCACAACAAGCTATAGGGTCGATATCAACAGTCCAATCTTACAGATAAATAAATCAAAGCTCAAAGAGGTTAAATAACTTGTCTTAAAAAAGAAGAAAGTAGAAATGAGTGCTTCGCTAGTGAGCCGAGTGAGTGAGCCACGCCTCCGCCCTGGGCCCACAGTCCTGGAATTCAGATTCCTAGGGATCGCGGGGAGGCTCCTGAGTCCCGGCGGCGTTGCAATTCCCACGGAGAAACAGCAGGGCGCACGGTGGAAGCGAGGAGAAACCTGTTTTACTTCTAGAGCATCGAGGTGTTTTCTTACAGTTCCCTCAGAATTGCCAACACTGAATTCATTATCACCTTTTTTAGCACAGGTCTGAGTGGCTTCCCACCGCCAACTTGCCCGTTTACAGCTGGTGTCATGTCATTTTGTGTGTTAGTCGCTCAGTCGTGTCCAACTCTTTGTAACCCCATGGACTATAGCCCCCCAGCCTCCTCAGTCCGTGGAATCCTCCAGGCAAGAATACTGCGTTGCCATTCCCTTCTCCAGGGTATCTTTCCAATCCAGGGATTGAACAGTGTTTCCTGCATTGCAGGCAGATTCTTTACCATCTGAGCTACCTTTTGCTAGTTTAAAAAAATAAAAAAGCCTTTAAAAATAACTTGAAGACAATTGCAGGCACCTGCGTTCAGGGGTTGCTGCTGTAGGGAGATAATGGATGTTTGTAAAATACCCTGCTCAGCCCCTGGGGTGAGTTAATGATCACTATTGAAGGGGATCTCTTCCCCTTAGGGTGAGGCTGGATAGAGTTTGGGGTCAGGAAGGAGCAAAACAATTTGGATTTAATTCTGACAGCCCTGCCCAAGGCATAGGAAGGCACTCATTTCTAGTTTCTTCTTTTTTGAGACAAGTTATTTAGCCTCTTTGAGCTTTGATTTACTTCTTTGGAAGATTGGACTGTTGATATCTATCCTGTAGCATGTTGTGAATTTAATGAGATCATATGTAAGAATATGTAGTGTTAGTCCTGATAAGCACTAGTCCTAGGCAGCCATCATTACTTCTAAAGCATGAGCTAAAGACTGCTACAGTCCCAGTCTCTATTTGCAAAGCAGTGACAAGTGGTTTCAAGAAGGGGAATCTATTTTTCTTTCTTCTCTCCCTCTCCTCTCCCTTTTGTTCTTCCTTCCAACTTACTTAAATGTCACTCCCTTGGATTCTTAATTAAATTACACAAAACAGAGATCTAACTAAACAAAAGGATAGACATGCAATCTTAGCAAGAAAAAAAAACATAGGTAAATATGCCAACCCCAAATCTTAACTGAATTGTCCTTGCTGAGCATAAAATTCCCTGCACACAAAATAGAGATTGTGCTCATTGGCTGAAAAAAAGGAGCATGTCAATTCTTCAAAGGAGATCCCCCTCACTGCCACCCCACCCCCACCCTATATACTGATTTCTAAAAGGAAATTCTCAGACAAGACAAAAGAATTGTTGTAAGAGATTTACAGCACAGTGCCATTAATGATCAGCTTAAATTTATTGGTACAGTCAATAAATACCAGTTAGAAGGCTGAGTTCTGGATATATAAATGAAGGAAAACAGCAATGGCTATTATGCTTGCCCTCAAGGAGCTTATAATCCCTCTCCTTATAAGGAGAGGGAGACTAATGAAATAAGTATATATTAAAAGTATTGAAGATGGATGCTATGAAGAAAAAGAACAGTGTGTCCTGAGAGAGAACGTAATTCAAGTTGGAATGTCAGGGAATGCTCTCTCAGAAAGGGATCAGATCAGATCAGATCAGATCAGTCGCTCAGTCGTGTCCGACTCTTTGCGACCCCATGAACTGCAGCACGCCTTATTCAGCTCTATTCTGCTTCAGGGTCTTTGCACTTACTGTTTCTGCTCCCTGGAATAATTGCTCCCGGATTTTCTGCAAGGCTCTTGCCACATTATCTTTCAGGACTCTGTTCAGAGAACAGACTTATGGACACAGCAGGGGCAGGAGAGGGTGGATGAATTGAGAGAGAAGCATTGAAATATATACATAACCATATGCAAAACAGATATAGCTAATGGGAAGTTTCTGTATAACACGCAGCTCAGCCTGGGGCTCTGTGACAACCCAGAGGGGTGGGTTGGGGTTAGGGGTGGGAAGGAGCTTCAAGAGCATATGCATGTGTGCCTGCATGCTCAGTTGCTTCAACCATGTCCAACTCTTGCCACCCCGTGGACTGCAGCCCACCAGGCTCCTCTGTCCATGGGGTTCTCCAGGCAAGAATACTGGAGTGTGTTGCCATGCCCTCCTCCAGGGGATCTTCTCGACCCAGTGATCGAACCTGGGTCTCCAGCACTGAAGGCAGATTCTTTACCACTGAGCCATCTGGGAGGCCCTGAACATACGTTTGCTTATGGGTGATTCCTGTTGATGTATGGCAGAAAGACCAACACAACACTGTAAAGCAATTATCCTCAAATTAAAAATAAATAAATTTTAAGTAAACATTGAACTTAAAGGACTCTGTTCAAATGGCCCCTGATCAGAGAGCCCTCCCTGATTAAACTTGCATCACAGTGTTCCCTTACCCTGTTCTGTTCCTTCATATAATCCTACCAGCATTTGACATATGATAGATTTATTGACTGATGACCTCCTCTTCCCACCCTAATCCTACCCATGGAACGCCAGCTCCAGGAGAGCAGGGTCTCTGTTCTGTTCACTGCTGTATCCCCAGTACCCTGAGTAGTCCTTGGAGCAATAGACACCTCCTGAGTGAATGAAGGGAAAGCAGCCACAGCCTGGGGTAGGGGAGGTGGTAAGGAGAGCTCTCCTGGTGCAGAGACCAGCAAGAGTGCGGCAGGACAGAGCACTGAGCATGTGATTACAGACAGAGGGAAGCGGGGGGACCAGAAGGACCCCAAATAGGAAAGATGACAGTGAGGCATTTCTGTATAAATATGACATCTCCCGGAAGTCAAAAGACCATTATAGTCTATTTGAAAAGCCATAGAACAAAGACTGTCCATGAAACCAGACTTAAGGGCTGATAAAAGGGGCCAAATAGGTAAGTGTAATGGAAATCAACCCTGAATATTCACTGGAAGGACTGATGCTGAAGCTGAGGCTCCAATACCTTGGCCACCTGATGGGAAGAACTGACTCCTTGGAAAAGACCCGGATGCTGGGAAAGATCGAAGGCAGGAGGAGAAGGGGATGACTGACGACGAGATGGTTGGATGGCATCACTGACTCAATGGACATGAGTTTGAGAAAACTCTGGAGGATAGTGAAGGACAGGGAAGCCTGGCGTGCTGCGGTCCATGGGGTCACAAAGAGTCGGACACAACTGAGCAATTGAACAGCAGCCATAAGAGAATGAACATTCAGCCGTCTTGTTCTCCTTAACAGCCTCAAGGGCACCTACCTTTGTCTATTCTGTGTAGAGGCAATTCATATTTGTCACTTCATTTAATCCTGGGCAAAGTTCTCTGAAGTAGGTTTATTTTTTCACTTGGCAGTTGAGGAAACTAAATCCCAGTGAGTTCAAGGGCCTTGGCCCAGGCCACCCAGTGAAGGAGCAGAGGAGCCAGGTGACCCATTGAATGTGGATGGAGTCCTTGTCATCTGCCAGAAAGGCCAAAGGGCCAGCCATCACACCCTCAGGAAGAGGATACTAAGAAAAAGAGCAGAGAAGAAACAGTGAAATTAGCATGATCCTTAGAAAATGAGATGCTGCTTAAATTATTTTCATGCGTCTCTTCAGTCATGTCTGACTCTTTGTGACCCCAGGAACTGTGGCCCTCCAGCCTCCTCTGTCCATGGGATTCTCCAGGCAAGAGTACTGGAGTGGGTTGCCATGCCCTCCTCCAGGGGATCTTCTCAACCTAGAGATTGAACCCTTGTCTCCTGCATCTCCTGCTGCTGCTGCTAAGTCCCTTCAGTTGTGTCCGACTCTGTGCGACCCCATAGACCGGCAGCCCACCAGGCTCCCCCATCCCTGGGATTCTCCAGGCAAGAACACTGGAGTGGGTTGCCATTTCCTTCTCCAATGCGTCTCCTGCGGTCTTTCTCAAATATCCAGAGAAAGGTCAAATTAGATAAAAACCTGGACCACGTCTCAAATAGTGGATTGATCCAGCTCCCCTTGATTGCAGGGGGCACAAGTGTTACTTTTCATTGGCACAGCCCCCAGTGGTGACTCAGTGATGATGCATTTATTATCAGGAAGAAAAAATTGTGAACAGTACTCACTGTCCCTCTGAGCACGAGTATCCAGCTGGGCTCTCCCTTAAGTCTTTGAGTCTCAGGAGCCTCACTTTGTTGTTTTTTTGGTAAGAGGACCTTGTAGTGGTCACCAAAAGATATCTTGCCCATACCTTTACATGATTCCCAGGCTCTCCTTCCAGCTATTTAACGTTGATCACTTTAATTGTGGGGGTGCAACAGCCTTCTCCTCCCCCCTGTAAGATATGGGCAGAGGAGTGTCCCTGGTCTGCTTAGCATGTCCGGTCCAAACCCCTGAAAGATGTTCCCATTGGAGTCTGAGGCCAGTGTGGGAGGAACACTGAGGTAGGTTGTCATAGGCCAGGAAACATGAAAGCTGATTTCTAACCAGAATTCATCAAGTCACTAGAGTAACAGTGTTGATCATCAGCTGTTTTAGAAGTGCTCACTACACATCAGGCATTGAAGTACAGGCCTTCCATGCACAAGCTCTTTAATCCTCACACAAAACTGTGGGGCTTCCGTTGTCCTTCAAATGAGGTTGGTGTGTAGTAATGCATATATATGGAATCTAGAAAGATTGTTCTGAATCTAAAAAGATAGTTCTGAATCTAGAAAGATAGTACATGCCAGGCAGCAAAGGAGACACAAACATAAAGATCAGACTTTTGGACACAGTGGGAGAAGGAGAGGGTGGGATGATTTGAGAGAATAGCATTGAAACATATACATTACCTTGTGTAAAATAGACAGTAAGTGGGAGTTTGAAGGATGACGCAGGGCACCCAAAGCCAGGGCTCTGAGGGGTAGGGAGAGGGAGGTGGGAGGGGCTTCAGGAGGGAAGAGTCACGTGTATGCCTGTGCTGATTCATACTGATGTATGGCAGAGTCCATCACAATGTTGTAATTATCCTCCAATTAAAATAAATGAATTAAGTTTTAAAAACTTCTAAAAACTGGGCTTGCTGTTATAAGTCTCACAAGAGATGTGAAGCCCTCTAGAAACTGTGAAGCATATGATCACAAGGTGTCACTGGTTTTTTTCAATCACTTTTTCTCAGAGAGATCTGAACACAATCTCTTGTTGGATTTCACCCAGGATACTCTTTTCAGCCTCTGTGGATGCTGCTGCGTACGGTGGTGCGTTAGAAAAAGGCCATCCATCCATTTATTTGTTGAGCACTTGTTGTGTGTCAGGCAGTGGCCGGGTGCCAGGGACTCACTGGTGAACGAGTCAGAGGCCGTGGCTGGCCTCATGGAGCTTTTGAGGTCGGGAGAGGACGGTTCATCTTGTTCCAGACCCACTGGCAGGGCTGGCCTTTCCACCAAGCCGAGCTTTCTTAGAGGAAACCCGCCTCCCTCCCACCCACCCCCATTCCCACCCGCCTCACCCCCCCAGCACCTGAAAGATGCCTTGTCTATTAGAGTAGGACTGGAATATCAATGCACTTTACTAAAGGAAGAAACTCAAAATAATCTGATAGGAAAGAGCCTCAATTTTGTCAGTGAAAGAGATAGACTAGTAATCAAAAAAGTAATAGGGAGGATGTCAAAGGAGTTAGTGAAAGATAAGTAGCTTTAAGATGGAACTTGCCTGGTGGCTCAGTCAGCGGTAAGGAATCCATCTACCAATACAGGAGACATGGATTTGATCCCTGGGTCAGGAAGATTCCCTGGAGAAGGAAATGGCAACTTATTCCAGTATTCTTGCCTGGAGACTTCTGTGGACTTAGGGGCCTGGCAGGCTACCCATGGGGTTACAAGAAGAGTTAGACATGACTAAGCGACTAAATGACAACAACAAAGCTTTAAGATAAGAAATCTAATGGTTAGAGGTTGAAATATTTTTTTAAAAAAATTAAAATCTCCTAGGCATGGGACTTGCTTAGGTTTGAGTTTCAGTTCAGAGGGGAGTTAGGCCATCTCATTGCATGAGTCTAAATCTTCTGAACCATTTATTGCATGGCCTCCCTGACCTAAGATAGTTCTTTAAGTGAAATTCTGGCTTATGGTGTCTAGTAGCAAATTGAACTGGGAGATATGCTGGTTTGAGAAGTTTTGCTCATTCATTTTTATTTAATTCTTTATTTAAAAAAAAAAAAAAAGATTTCAGGACTTCCGTGGGAGTCCAGTGGTTAAGACCCTGGGCTTCCACTGCAGAGGGTGAAGTTTTGATCCCTAGTCAGGATCGCACATTCTGTGTGATGTGGCAAAAAAAAAAAAAAAAAAAAAAATTTCCTAGAAATAAAAATTCAGGTTAAAGAGAGACATGGAAAAAAATTCTTTTTCTTCCAAGACTCCAGAAGAGTTTGTCTGATGTGAAAAATAAATATTATGATCATGACAAGAAAAATTATAAACTATTGACAAATCTACTTAGACAAAGAAAGCCACTAGCCTTACAGGCAAGCATAAGGGGACCAGATGGCAAAGGGATAAATGAAACTGAAGATAAACGGTTGCGTTGGAAAATAATCTTATTAAAATATAAATGACTCCGCTTGGATAGGGAAGAACAGAGAGAGTGGTCCTGCCTTGGAGCCTCCAAAGAACTCTCAGCCTTTGCTTTATGGGGTAGGCCCAGAGTCCAAGGCCAGACACCCCACATTGTGCCCATCGTTACCCCTCCAATTGCCAGATGGGGAGCGAAAAATGAGATGGGAACCCGAAAGACTTCTGGAAAAGTGCTGCAGAGATTTATAAATATAGGGAAACATTAGACTCAGGACACTGCCCTCCAGGCCCCTGAGAGGAGGGCTGTGCCCCTGGGAACTGTGGCCGAGGCACCCATTTATCGTGGGATGTTAGCTCTCTGTCTTCTTGTCCTCACACTTCCCTTCAGTGACTCAGTCTTCCACCCTTCTGCCTGCCTGCGTTCATTTCTTAGGGCGGCCATAACAAAATACCACACGCTGGGGGCCTTCAACAGCAGGAGTCTACTTTCTCACAGCTCTGGAAGAAGCTGCAAGTGCAAGATCCAGGTGTTGGCAGATGCGGTTTCTCCTGAGGTCCCTGGCTTGTTAACGACTTGCCTTCTCTCTGCACCCTCACGTGGTCATTCCTCAGTGTGCACATCTCTGGCGTCTTTGGGTGTGTCCAAATTTCCTCTCTTTGTAAAGACACCAGTGAAGTTGAATTAGTCACTTAGTCATATCTGATTCTTTGGAAACCCATGAACTGTAGCCCGCCAGGCTCCTCTGTCCGTGGAATTCTCCAGGCAAGAATATTAGAGTGGGTTGCCATTCCCTTCCTCAGAGGATCTTCCCAACCCAGGGATTGAACCTGGGTCTCCTGCATTGCAGGCAGATTCTTTATCATCTGAGCAACTAGGGCCCACACAAAATGGCCTCATTTTAATTTATTTCCCTAAGGACCTTAACTCCAAATCTGGCCACCTTCTGGGGTACTGAGGGTTAGGGCGCCAATATGTGAATTTGCAGGTGCAAAATGTAGTCTATAATACTGCTTTCAAACACATCTCATGTAGGAGGCGTGATGGTAGGTGTAATAGGTAGATTTGAGTTTTGATCCCTGCCAGACTGTTGACGGAGAAGGCAATGGCAACCCACTCCAGTAATCTTGCCTGGAAAATCCCATGGACGGAGGAGCCTGGTAGGCTGCAGTCCATGGGGTCGCTAAGAGTCGGACACGACTGAGTGACTTTACTTTCGCTTTTCACTTTCATGCATTGGAGAGGGAAATGGCAGCCTACTCCAGTATTCTTGCCTGGAGAATCCCAGGGACAGAGGAGCCTAGTGGGCTGCTGTCTATGGGGTTGCACAGAGTCAGACACGACTGAAGTGACTTAGCAGCAGTAGCAGCAGACTGTTGAGTTCAAACTCAACAGTCTATGACCTAACTAGGTTTATAATCTGGGGCAAGTTTTGTAACCTCTCTGACCATCAGTTTCTTTATTTGTATCGCAGGCACTCTAAGGGCTTGTGAGGATGGAGGAGTTATTACAGAGGTAGTGTCTGGCACATGGGGAGTGTTGGGTATTAACATTAATCATCATTTTGCTCAATAGTCAGCTTCCAAGTCTCTCTCCATGAGCTCTCTCACCTTCTGTCCAAATGCACCTCCCCCTTTCCACGCAAATGCCGCACACTCTCTCTCTCCTCCAAAGACACTGGCTTGAGTATCCTGATGGATCTGGTTCAAATAAGACAGAGCCCCTGCCCTTGAACCCTGATGTCATGACTGGGGGATTCAGGCAAGTAAACCCCAAACCTCAATAGGATGTAATGAGTATGTGTGTAACTCAGTTTAAAAACATGTACAAGATGCTATTAGAGTCCATGGAAGGGAGGAGACAATACATCCTGAGAGAGAGAGCAGCGGGAGGAGGAGGATGAGGAAAGAATAGGAAAAAGTTTCACAGAATAGAAAGTGTAAGTTGAGACTTGAGGAGTGAATAGAACTCACCAACCAGACAGAAAGGGGAAGGGCAGAGACCTGTCTTCTTTGAAATCTAGGCTGTTCTGCTTTTCCTTCTGCCCCCTTCCCACCCTGCCCAGTCCCCTTGCTCCTGGTGGGTTGATATTAAAGTCTTGCTGGTTCCCCCTCTGGTCCAATGAGGACTTGGACATTTGGCTCACAACCACGCTTTCCAATACTGCTGTCATTTTACAACTGCTCCAATGGCCATTTAAAACTCCAAGATGCAAATTTATGTTCCCATCTTTCCAACTCCCATTTCTGTCTCCCCACCTGGTCCTTAACCTCATGAAGACTTCTATTTATATGTCTCAGAGTTGAGCCACCCTTTAAGCTCTTTTGCAACTTTAAGAACTTTCATGGCCACTCTCTACTTACAAAATACAGACAAACATTTGAACCCTCTGCTTACTGCTTGCTGTTGTTTTTCAGCCGCTAAGTCAGGTCTGACTCTTTGTAACCCCATGGACTGTAGTATGCCAGGCTCCTCTGTCTTCCACTATCTCACAGAGTTTGCTCAAATTCATGTCTGTTGAGTCTGTGATGCTATCGAACCATCTCATCCTCCGCCACCCCCTTTCTCCTTTTTGTCTCCCATCTTTCCAGCATCAGGGTCTTGTCCAATGAGTTGACTCTTGGCATCAGGTGGCCAAAGTATTGGAGCTTCAGCTTCAGCATCAGTTCTTCCAATGAATATTCAGGATTCATTTCCTTTAGGATGGACTGACTTGACTCCTCTCGGTCCAAGGGGCTCTCAAGAGTCTTCTCCAACACCACAATTTAAAAGCATCAATTCTTTGGCCTTCAACCTCTTGCTTGCTAGATGTACCCTAAAATTTTCTCTTGTCTTAAAATCCACTGCCATCATCCTGGTCCATTCCTCCCTTCTCTCTGCTGCTGCTGCTGCTGCTAAGTCACTTCAGTCGTGTCCAACTGTGCGCGACCCCATAGACAGCAGCCCACCAGGCTCCCCTGTCCCTGGAATTCTCCAGGCAAGAACACTGGAGTGGGTTGCCATTTCCTTCTCCAATGCATGAAAGTGAAAAGTGAAAGTGAAGTCGCTCAGTCGTGTCCAAATCTTCGAGACCCCATGGACTGCAGCCTACCAGGCTCCTCCATCCATGGGATTTTCCAGGCAAGAGTACTGGAGTGGGGTGCCATTGCCTTTCCCACCCTTCTCTCTAGGCTAGCTTATTACACTGATCTTCCAATGGCTCCCACATCCATTGCTGCCTCTCTCATTTAGTCGCCATACTGTAGCCAGAGTGCTCTTCCTGAAAGACAGGTCTGGCTGCAGCACCTGCCCTACATTCTGAAGGACTAGAAGAGCTTCCTGTGGAGTCCTGTCCCAAGGCTACAGATATGGAGCCCAGAACCAAGGTCATCTCTGAAGCTGACCGAGCCCCTTTGTAACCATTGGCAAAAGCACTCCCCCCAACCTGCCATCATCACCAGCAGACTTCTTGACCCTGAATTAGGCAGAAATGCCCACTCCAGTACTTACTCTAATCAGTGCCCTAATCAGTCACCTAATGCTGCCCTTCCAGCAGAAATTTTCTTTGCCTTGAGGCTATAAAAATTGGCCACTAACTAGGAAAAGCCAACTCTTCCTGATCTGTCAAGAGGTTGGCCTGCTGTGCTCAAAACGCCCACATTATCTCTGCTCCATTGCTCTTAATAAACTCACTCCCTTCTGAAATGCTCTGAAATTCTTTTCCAACCTGCATTTGGACTGCCATGACACTTCCTGTTGCTCTTATGATGGAGACCAGAATTGTACCAAACCTCCACCCATGTGTCATCACTGTTCCCCAACCCCTGCCATTCTCTCTGCATTCTCTGTGCTTGACTACACTGGCCTTTTTTTAGTTTCTCCAGTGATCAAACTGGGCTTCCCTGGTAAAGAAGCCTGGCTTCTTTCCCTGGCTCAGATGGTAAAGAATCTGCCTGCAATGCAGGAGACCTGGGTTTGATCCTGCGTTGGGAAGATCCCCTGGAGAAGGGTACGGCAACCCACTCTCATATTCTTGCCTGGAGAATCCCATGGACAGAGGAGCCTGGCGGGCTGCTGTGCATGGGCTCACAAGGAGTCGGACACGACTGAGTGACTCGTGCTACTACAACTGATGACCAGCTAGACTTTCTCTCCAGGCACAGAAGCCCTGCTATGCCAGTTTCTCTATCCGGGCAGACCTGGTTCACTTGGTCATCCGATTGCCTCAATCGTTATTTTGTGCCTCATTAAATGGATTCTTCATTTCTGCTTTCAGAGGATCTTAACATAGCTGTCATTCTGTATTTGTTTGTATGGTACTTGGCTCATTCTCTCTTTCTACCTCTAAATGAGTTTGAACAAGTTCCAGGATATAGTGAAGGACAGGGAAGCCTGGTGTGCTACAATCCATGGAGTCACAAAGAGCTGGACACGACTTAGTAACTGAGCAACAACTACCTCTAACTGAGAAGTTTCATGAAGATCAGATGATTTCCTCTCACCGTGGTACCTTCACTGTTGATGGGAGCGGTTGACACGGGATGTCCTTGGAGCAGATGTCTCTATGCTGAGCACTTAACACTGAGCCTAGCACACAGTAGGTATTCTGCCAATGTTACTGAAAGGGTGACTCAGTACGTGAGCGATGGATGTCCTGACACCTTTTGTAATCCCTTGGAGGACACTAGAAAACTTTTCAAAGATGTTCACTCTCCTTTTAAAAATGACTTAGTTTTCATTAAAACATTCATCATGGACAAGGCAGAATATGTCACAGAGCAGACACAGTTCAAATAATTGTTTCATCCCACTGGGAGATTTATTTACTGGAAAAAGCATGACCAAAAAAAGGGTACACTGAGTGACAGTGGTTAATTCCCACAGCTCCTCAAGAGTTGACCCAAGCAACCTCTGGACTCTGCCCAGTGTGAGTAATCTAATGTGGAAAACATTATATTGTGAACTGGCTGTGTTTTGATGCTTTCACTTTTCCATCGTATTTTCCAGAATTCAAAATATTATACCAGAATCGTCTGTAAGTGAATGAGATCATTTTCTTCCCAGTCTGTCTTTGACTAGGAGTCTCCTACTGTGATGGGTGTTGAGGCGTGTCACCCAGGATTCTCGAAGGGTAGAGGTTGCTAAGCACTGAGAATTGGCTGCCGGAGGTTGTTGAATCTTCTCTTGTGGAGGAGAAAGGAGCTGTCCATTAAATACGGGAATTCGTTGGTTCCTCAGGGTTAGGTTAAATGTTCTCCTGCTGATGGGGAGTGAAATGATTCCATGAGTTCCCCAGTCTCTCTCTCTGCATTATGATTCTGTGATCCTATTAATGTTTGACAGGAGGGCAAGTCTAGATGTGCAATTCCATATAACCCCTGAGTTTCCTCCTGGGGATGAAATTGAATAGAAAATGGAATATATCATAGTGATGGGAATCTGGCTGTGTGCTTTGGAATAGTAACTAGCTGCACAGCTTCGTCTCCTAGGAAACAAGCAAAGCGCGATGTGAGGATCTTGGAGGGCTTATGCTATGGACTCAAAATTTATCTGGGTTTGGCTTCACGGTGGGAGGGAACGCATGTGATATTTCATCTGTGAGTCTGGGAACACTGACAAATGGTGTGCTAAGTGATTTAAGAAACCAACAGCGCATAAACTGGAAAGATCAAGGTGCAGCCACCGCTTTATGTTAGGTGGGAATGTGAGTCGGTGGGCTGTGGAAAGTTTTAGGTTGTTTTGCCCACAATGCTAACTGTCAGGATGATTCATGGGAAAAAGAGACAGCCAAACATCTGCCCATTTGGTTTAGATGATGCAAAACACAGAGATATTTGGAAACATGTGAATGTCTGATACTGCATTGACAAACTTTCTGGATGAACAGTTGTGTGGGGTTGGGTTTTTTTAAATTCCTTATTTTGGTGCTACATAAATCATCTTTGAAAATTTTCTTTATTCTATGTAATTTGGATTTGCATTGCATTTCAAACCATAACTTATGGGTACCCAGAGGGTTGGGTTTTTTGTTTGTTTGCGGGGGGGTTTGTAATAAACATTTTCTAGTTCTATTATGGAATTTTCCCCAAGAGAAAGGGTATAGACACTTCAGCATGACCTCTCAGCCCCGGCCCACATGGGTGGCCATGCCCTCCTCCCTCAGCATCCTCTTCTCCTGACAGCACCCCTGCGATTCTCCTTGCATGGCTCTGGACCTTGCAGCCCAGACGACTGCAGATCCTAAGATCAATCTGACTGCTTGTGTTGGAGTCTCTCTGTGCTAATTCTTCTCTCTCTGTCTAGCTCTTTCTCTTTTTCTCTTCTCATCCTCTAATAATTTCCTGATGATTCTATGCATGCCCGTGAAGACAAGTACTATCAATAGGCAGACAGCGTCCAAATTTGTATCTTTGACCCATTTCTGCCAGCTGAGCTCAAACAATAAGTCGAATTTCCCGTGTGGAATTTTCACTCAGATGTCTCAGAAGTGTATCAAAGGCAACATGTCCAAAAGAGAAACTATGACCTTCTTCCCCAAACCTGCTGTCGATTCAGAGCTAATGATCCCGCTATCCACCAGAAACCAGGGTCATCTTTGTATCCTCATCTGTTCCACCTTTCACATTCCAGTCATCACACACACTGAATATATCTCATAATTGTTCCTTCCCTCCCCCTCTGATGTCATCCCTTGGTCTAGGCCAACATCCCTGCTGACTGAGATGACTGGAATATCCTTCTAACTGGTGCCCAGCATTTGCCTCTGCCCTCTAATGATGTATTCTCAATACCAGGTAGAAAACTCTTATAGAAACACAAATCAGATCATGTTGCTGCTCTGCTCAAAGCTCTTCTAGGATCCCCTACCACTGTGGGAGCAGCAGGAAGAATAGGCTTGTAGGAAGAGACTGTGAATTATGTTTTAGAAGTGTCAAGCTTGAAATGCCTGTGGGGCATTCAGTTGGGGTCTGCTGGGCAGATGCAGAGAAGTCATAGTAGGAGATGTAACTACGGTAGGGGCTGCTTGCTGTAAAAAAGAACCAAATGGAGACATTATAAAGTTAAACTAGAAGGCTTCTCTGGTGACTCAATGGTGAAGAATCTGCCTGCCAATGCAGAAGATGCGGCTTTGATCCTTGGGTTGGGAAGATCCCCCAGAGAAGGGAATGGCAACCCATTCCAGTATTCTTGCCTGGGAAATCCCATGCACAGAGGAGCCTGTCCATGGGATCCCAAAGACTCGGACACAATTTAGTGACCGAACAACAACAAAGAAGGTCCAGTAAGGGCTCACAAGATGACAACCACACTTAGGTGTGACCATAGCATTCTAGAGGCTGTAAAGGGCGGGGAGCTCTAAGTCACTGGGGTCCCCAGAACTAACCGGTGATTTAGTGGCTGTTTTGTATACACCCAACTCACAAGAGATTGATGTACAATCATGATATCAATTCATTAATTAATTTAGAGTGAGAAATAGAAATACTAAAAATTCTCCCAAGGACTTAAGTTCACCACTCGATACTTTCTCTCACTATAAGACAAATAATAACCAGCAGGCTGCTTGGTGAGCATAAAAGCCAAGGTAGGGAAGTAAGATGAATGGTTCTTATTGAATTGTTGGCCCAGAAATTCATGTACATGTTTCCAGATACTGTTGAGGCTGTGTCTTGAAGTTGTTTGTGCATAGCTTAAAGGTAAGGTTGGGATAATAACAGTGGAGCTGTTTTTTTTTTTTTTTTTTAATTTTATGGAAGTATAGTTGATTTTGCCTTTTCATACTGTTCATGGGAAATAGATGGGGAAACAGTGGAAACAGTGTCAGACTTTATTTTCTGGGCTCCAAAATCACTGCAGATAGTGACTGCGGCCATGAAATTAAAAGACGCTTACTCCTTGGAAGGAAAGTTATGCCCAACCTAGATAGCATATTCAAAAGCAGAGACATCACTTTGCCAACAAAGGTCCGTCTAGTCAAGGCCATGGTCTTTCCTGTGGTCATGTATGGATGTGAGAGTTGGACTGTGAAAAAGGCTGAGTGCCGAAGAATTGATGCTTTTGAACTGTGGTGTTGGAGAAGACTCTTGAGAGTCCCTTGGACTGCAAGGAGATCCAACCAGTCCATTCTGAAAGAGACCAGCCCTGGGATTTCTTTGGAAGGAATGATGCTAAAGCTGAAACTCCAGTATTTTGGCCACCTCATGTGAAGAGTTGACTCATTGGAGAAGACTCTGATGCTGGGAGGGATTGGGGGCAGGAGGAGAAAGGGATGACAGAGGATGAGATGCCTGGATGGCATCACTGACTCAATGGACGTGAGTTTCAGTGAACTCTGGGAGTTGGTGATGGACAGGAAGGCCTGGTGTGCTGCGATTCATGGGGTCGCAAAGAGTCGGACACGACTGAGCGACTGATCTGATCTGATCTGATAGTTGATTTACAATGCCATATGTTAATTTCTGCTGTACAGCAAATCGACTCAGTTATACATATTCTTTCTCATGTTTGTTTCCATTATAGTTTATCACAGGATATTGAATATCCTGTGCTGTACAGCAGGGCCTTGTTGCTTATGCATCCTGTATTTGCATGCATCCATGCTAAGTTGCCTCAGTTGTGTCTGATTCTTTAGGACACTGTGGACTGTTGCCTGCCAGGCTCCTCTGTCCACGGGGACTCTCTAGGCATTAATACTGGAGTGGGTTACATGCCCTCCTCCAGGGGATCTTCCTGACCCAAGGATCAAACTCACGTATCTTAGTCTCCTGCATTGCAGGTAGATTCTTTACCACTAGCTAGTTTATATCTGTTAATCCCAAACTCCTAATCCTTCCCTCTCTTGCCTCATACTTTGGCAACCATAAATCTCTTCTCTATGTCTGTTTCTGTAACTGTTTTTATTTATATATATGAGAATTATTCTCTACAAATGGTTTTTGCTCCCTTGTTAAAAAAAAAAGGGGGTGGGTGGGAGGGTGCAAATAACCAAAAGAAAACACAAGGCTATGGAAATGTTCAGAATTTAGGTAGAAGTATTTAGCTCAAAATGTATCATAATTCCAAGGTAACTTTGGACTCTCCATAGGAGCCAGCTGGAAGGATGCTCTAATTTATTAAACTTTCGCCCTGAGAAAGATAAAGCAGTTTAGCAAATAGTCATTTGATTTCTTTCTGCTTGAGTCTTAGGAAAAAAATACCCAAGAGAGATAAGCACCAATGCTTCTGAGGCAGTTGCCTTGGGGGAAGAGAAGCCGTGCAGAGCAAGTTTGGTTCTAATGAGTGGAAATTGGGAGAGGCAATAAATTTACTCAGAACTGAGATTTGTATTCCTCTAGTGCCTTTCTTGGAGAAGGCAATGGCAAGCCACTCCAGTACTCTTGCCTGGAAAATCCCATGGACAGAGGAGCCTGGTAGGCTGCAGTCCATGAGGTCGCTAAGAGTTGGACACAACTGAGCGAGTTCACTTTCACTTTTCTCTGTCACGCATCGGAGAAGGAAATGGCAACCCACTCCAGTGTTCTTGCCTGGAGAAACCCAGGGACGGCGGAGCCTGGTGGGCTGCTGTCTATGGGGTCGCACAGAAGCCGGACACGACTGAAGCAACTTAGCAGGAGCAGCAGCAGCAGCGCCTTTCTGCCCATTATGATGATGTCAAGAATTTAACTCTGAGCCTGGCTTATTCAGTATATTAACTCATTACTTACTTACAACTTTGTGAGCTAGATGCTCTGCGTGTGTTTGTGCTAAGTCTCTTCAGTCATGTCCAACTCCTTGATACCCTACAAACTGTAGCCTGCCAGGCTCCTCTGTCCATGGAGTTCTCCAGGCAAGAATACTGGAGTGGGTTGCCATTTCCTCCTCCAGGAAATCTTCCTGACCCAGGGATTGAAACCACATCTCTAATGTCTCCTGCATTGACAGGTGGGTTCTTTACCACTAGTACCACCTGGGAAGCCTGCTGGATGCTCTATGTATCCCCAACTTGCAGGTAAGAAAATAGAGGTACAGGGAGGCAGGGAGCTAACTGAAGGCACAGAACCAGTAAGTGGCTAAGCAGTGACTTTCGCCCAGCTGGTTTGATTCCTGAGTTCACCGTCTCAAGATCCCCACCTCTTCCTTTTGCTACATAGATCATTCCTGAAATGAACACAGGACACTGAAGTGAGAGTCTCAAGTCCCATGACCCATGGTCCCAGAAGAGGTGATCACATCACGTCTGTAATAAGTCACAATCAGTTTGAGGACACATATGCCTGCACCCCGGACTTCCTTGGTGGCTCAGATGGTAAAGTGTCTGTCTACAATGTGCGAGACCTGAGTTGGATCCCTGGGTTGGGAAGATTCCTTGGAGAAGGAAATGGCAACCCACTTCAGTATTCTTGCCTAGAAAATCCCATGGATGGAGGAGCCTGGTGTCCATGGGGTCGCTAAGAGTCTGAGGACTGAGCGACTTCACTTTCACTTTCATGCCTGCACCCATAGTCAGTGGGGAGGGGCCTTCCACCTGAGGACCAGGCCAGGAGAGGGGCTGAGGTGGGGGCTGGGACACTGGTGCCTTTTCTATTTTTTCGTTCTTACCCACATACCCAAAGATGGGATTCTTTCTTAAGCAACCTAGCTCTGGACAGCAAACCGAGAGGGGTTGTGGGTGGTGATGGGGAAACAGAGCGTGAAGCTTGGAGATGAGCTCTCAGCTCAGAACACACAGGTTCCCTCCCCCTGGTCTGTGCAGGGCTGCACTGTCTGGTTGCTCTTCCTACTGACCACATCCTTCTATTAGAGTCTTTCTTTGGAGAGAGCAAAATACAATTGCTTGGATTTCAGCTTTTTAAAAACTTTTTTATTTTATCTTGGAGTATAGCCTATTCACAATGTGGTGCTGGTTTCAGGTGGACAGCAAAGGGACTCAGCCATACGTATACATCTATCCACTGGGATTTCAGCTTTCTTAGCTAAAAATCTCACCTCTCTTGTGCTGCCTGGAGAAGAAGGCACTCCCAAGGCAGCGTAACTGGGCTTGAACAGATGCAAATAGCATCAATTTTATGTTTCTACACAATCTCTTCATTTTCTTCTATATATGTTTAACATACTGTGCTATTGGTTCTTCTGTTTAATACTCAGCAGGTGACATTACTTATAAATTACAGTGATGATGGGGGTGGATTGCCTACCTTCTCTCTGTGGATTAATGTAGGAAGAGTGTTGTGAGCATTTAAGTGAGAGCCAGTGCCTAGGGATAAGGAAATGGCAACCCACTCCAGTGTTCTTGCCTGGAGAGTCCCAGGGACGAGGGAGCCTGGTGGGGTCACACAAAGTCGGGCACAACTGAAGTGACTTAGCAGCAGCAGCAGTGTCTAGGGAAAGAGAAAGGAAACAAAGCAGCCTTGGGAACTTTAAGGGAGAGGTTCAGAAAAGAGGAGACCAGGAAAGATCGTAGCTTAGTGGGAGACTGTGCTATGAAAGCCAGAGGTAAGAGTTTGGGGAACATGCATAGTCATCAAGAGTGTCCGGATATTCATATAATAATGCATATATATGGAATCTAGAAAAACAGTATAGATGATCTTATTTGCAAAGCAGAAAGAGAGACATAGACAGAGAGAACAAACATATGGGTATCAAGGGAAAGGGAGTAGGAAGAACTGGGAGACTGGGATTAACACTGACTATTGACTCTAGGTATAAAATAGATAACTAAGGAGAACCTAGTGTACAGCACAGGGAACTCTACTCAGTGCTCCATGGTGACCTAAATAGGAAAGAAATCCAAAAAGAGGGGATATACATATAGTTGTCAATTCTAAAGGAAATCAACCCTATATGTCCATTGGAAGGACTGATGCTAAAGTTAAAGCTCCAATACTTTGGCCACCTGATGCGAAGAATCAACTCACTGGAAAAGACCCTGATGCTGGGAAAGATTGAGGCCAGGAGGAGAAGGGGGTGGCAGAGGATGAGATGGTTAGATGGCATCACCAACTAAATGAACATGAGTTTGAACAAACTTCTGGGAGAAGGACAGGGGAGCCTGGTGTGCTGCAGTCCATGGGTCACAGAGAGTCAGACATGACTTAGCAACTGAACAACAATCTATGGCTGATTCACTTTGCTGTATAGTAAAAGCTAACACAACATTGTAAAGCAATTTAATACTCCAGCAAAAATTAATAATAAAGAGGAGTGTCAGATACTATGTGGAGGGCACATCGGATGAGATCCATGGAGAAGGTGCTGAGAATCAGAAAGCCCCGATTCAGGGCTTTCACTGTAGAAAGTGAAACAAGGGGTCATTACAGCGATGGAGATACTGAGAATCAGACGACAGGTAGGTTTGTTGATTTCAGTCCCGGGGTGGCAGACCTAAATCAGACTGGAGAACTAGGCAATATGAACTTGAACCCAGGTGTGTGAGCTAAGCTATGACTACATTAGACAGGTGTTGGCTGAGTGTTCTTATTGGGATAATGTCCAAACAAAAGAGCTCAAAACGTATGGCTCAGGGTTATTTGCAAAATTGCCCTGTGTATTTATGACTTGTCGAAAAGCAACTTCAATTGTCAGAGGGATCGCCCAGGCTTTCCTGGAAGGGGCACCTCAATTCTCTTGGGTAGTAACCTCAGCTCCAGGGCCCTTCGAACAGTAATCTCCATTTGCTTGAAATAATGAAATTATTTACTTCGTTAGAGTCTTTCACCCTGGATATTAAAGAAACAGTGAATTAGATCAAACCTATTATGTTCAAATTCTATGTCAAGTTAGGAAGTGAATATGTATATTTAAAATATAAAGCTGAAAATAATCCAGCATATTATTTGATCAACACACTCCCAACCCAGGACCTTTGTACTTGCTACTCTTCTGCCTCAAAATCTTATTACCAATAGCCTCATCTTTTGCTTTCAATCTTTATTCAAATACCAACGTATCAATAAAACTTTCCCTAATGACCTTTTTCAGAGAAGGCAATGGCACCCCCACTCCAGTACTCTTGCCTGGAAAATCCCATGGACGGAGGGGGCTGGTGGGCTGCAGTCTATGGGGTCACTAGGAGTCGGACATGAATGAGTGACTTCACTTTATTTTTTCACTTTCATGCATTGGAGAAGGAAATGGCAACCCACTCTAGTGTTCTTGCCTGGAGAATCCCAGGGATGGTGGAGCCTGGTGGGCTGCCATCTATGGGGTCGCACAGAGTCGGACACGACTGAAGTGACTTAGCAGCAATCACCTTTTTAAAAATTGCACTTCACCCCTCTCCCACTCTGCTGAATTCTTTTCAAGCACCAGCCATCACTGTACAAACTATATATTTTAGCTGTTTATTTGCCCCTACTTGGAGAAGGCAATGGCACCCCACTCCAGTACTTCTGCCTGGAAAATCCCATGGATGGAGGAGCCTGGAAGGCTGCAGTCCATGGGGTCGCTGAGGGTCGGACAGGTCTGAGCCACTTCACTTTCACTTTTCACTTTTATGCATTGCAGAAGGAAATGGCAACCCACTCCAGTGTTCTTGCCTGGAGAATCCCAGGGACGGGTGAGCCTGGTGGGCTGCCGTCTATGGGGTCACACAGAGTTGGACACGACTAAAGTGACTTAGCAGCAGCAGCAGCATTTGCCCCTACTGGACAACAGATAAAATGATAAACAAAACAGACACGCTTCGTAGAGCTGCTTGGGGGTCAGAATGAATTTACAAGGGCATGGTCGACTAGCAAAGGATAACTGAAAGATCTTCTCAGGAACAATACAAGCGAAGAAGAATAAAATTGTCTAAAAGGATTTCAGTCGTCTTAACATAAATTGAGTGTTTTTATTAAGTTGTTCTAAGTTATTGGGTTAGTAATGTGGTTTCATTCACATGCCACTTATATAATGCTATAAACCAGTCTTACCTCAATTTTTTAACTGATGTAATCAAATAAAGGACACCCTCAGGAAAAAAAGATGTATATGATAATATGCATAATATGGTAATAACATTTCAAATAGAACCAAACCATTTACAACGAAAAATGAGGCTCTTTTCCATTTAAATTTCTCGTCCTTTCAACCTAACTTCCTTCCATGGTTTTTTCTGCTTCCTTTAGACATTTTCCATACATGGCAACCACTCCAGCTACAGTCCATGGGGTCACAAAGAGTCGGGCATAACCGAGGAAATAACACTTCATACATATACTCACATACATGAATATATTATTTTTAGCCAATTTTCAATATTACAGACTGTGTTGCCTTGATTTTTTTCTTCCTTACCACTCAATGCAACTGTGGGATCTTAGTTCTTCTACCAGAGATTGAACCCAGCCCCAGACTGTGAAAGTGTTCAGTTCTAACCAGTGGGGCATTCCAGTGGTTTTTTTTTTTTTTTTTCATTTAATGTATTTTAGGGACTTTTTTGGGGAATATATTACAGGCCTGCCTCTCTTTTAAATAGCCTTTCTTTTAATATTTTCTTGCAGGATGGCCACAATTTAGTAACTTACTGATTAATGCAAACAATACGTGGGTGAACATCCTTATAACCTTATTTGTTCATTTATCCACGTTTAGCTATCCCTATAGGGCAAGTTGTTGGAAACAGAATTGCTGATAAGAGGCTATGAGCCTGTATGACCCAAGAGTTTAAAGTCTTTCTTCCTCAAATTTGAATGAAGGTAAAACTTGATCCTACTTCTAACATTTCCCACTGTGTTCATTCAACATAGGGCTTGATGCCTCATCCCTTGCTGCCCAATTTCCTATCCTAATAATGAAGATGCTTAATAGCTATGCAAATACACTGGAGATGTAATTTATTAAAGCAGCTCCAGAAAGTACCACTTACAGTGCTGGGAGAATTGACTTAATAATGCAATTTCACAAGCCTTTATTAAAGGCTCAGTTCTTGGGCCTGCTTCATCCTTATGTGTGTGTTTGGGTCACAGGCGCGGTCCTCAGCCAAGGTGGTGAAGAGAACAGGACGGAGGGTGCCCACCGTGCCTTCCGTCTGAAAATGAGGCAGTGTGGAGCCTGCTGGACGTGCTTTCAGCGGCCAGCAGGAGCATTGTTTGTGGACACCAATTAAGTTGAGTCAGGAAAACCCCTTTCTCTTCGGGAGTCGTGAGGGCACTCAGCCCCTTCCAGAACATCCAGGCTTGCTCCACCTCTGCTGGGTGGGATGACCCATATGAAAATGCTAGAAGAGAACCTTAGAGCAGGGAGAGGCAACCTGTGGCTCTTAGAACATCACAGGCATGTCTTAAAGGAGCCTTGGAGGAAAAGCTGCCAATGAAGTCAAACTTACTATGTTTTATTTTGATAAAATTCTAGTTTGTCTGTTGTATCATTTTCTATATATTTCATGTTCTTTCAGAGAGACTGGAGTTTGTCTTTTATTTTATTCAAACATAGTAAGCACGGTTACTTTAAAGACTCTAGTAATTCTCATATCTGGGCTTCCCTGGTGGCTCAGTGGTAAAGAATCTGCCTGCCAGTGTAGGAGACATGGGTTCGATCCTTGGTTCAGGATGATCCCCTGGAGAAGGAAATGGCAACCTACCCTAGTATTCTTGCCTGGGAAATCCCATGGACAGGGGAGCCTGGCGGGCCACAGTCCTTGGGGTTGCAGTACAGTTCCCATATCTAAGCCTTGTGAATTGTGTTTTCTGCTGCTTCTGCTGGTTCTTCTTAGCTTCCTTGTGTGCCCAGTTATTTTTGACTGGATACTGGATATTTTATTTGGAAAAAAATGTAGGAATGAAATTTAATTCATTAATGAATTAAGAGAACTCCATCTAGATAAAATGTGTCATTGCTTCTTCCTGGCACCAGGGTGCTACCAGCTTGGGAGTAACTTAAATCAAGTTCAAGGTTTGAGATTCACTAGATGACCCAGAAATAAAGTTCAAGTGTAATTCCATGAGAGGATTGATTCATTCCTGGGCCAGCCTTATCTCATTAGACCCTTTAACCTCTCAACCTTCTGTGGAGGAGTTTTTTTGTTATATCCCCATAATGTTTACATTCTCTAGGAGAATATTCTGGCTTAGACTCCTATTCTCAGGTGAAAGATGTCTCTCTTTTTTTCCCCTCCTTTTTATTCCTGAATTATAATTTCTCTTTGTTTTTTTGTAATTCCCTATTATCTTATTAGCTCTTAGATTTAAAAAAATATTTTGTCCAATAATTTTTTGTTGTTAGGGCTGGTTTGATAAGATCACCCATTGTTACTGGAAAGAAGGAGTCCTTTTGGATATATTTTGAAGGTAAACCCAATAGGCCTCTAATTGAGTGGAAGAAGTATGTAACAGAAAGAAGAACTGAGGATGACTGGAAGGTTTTTTGACCTGAATGTTTAAGAATGGATAAGCCAATAACTGAACTGAGAAAGACTGAAGAGGGAGCAGATGAAAAATGATCAGGAACTTGTTTGGGGGCATGTTAAGGCCCCAGATGGGCACCCAGGTAGGAAAATTGAGTAGCCAGCTGAGTATATTAGCTTGAAGTTCAAAGAAGAGCTAAGCTGGACAGAGGAGATTTGGAGCCCTCAATGTATATGTATATTTAAAATTGTGAGGTTGATTGAAATCACCACGGGAATAGCCACAGATAGAGAAGAGGTCCAAAGACCTTGTAGACATTTAGGAAATATTCATTTTCTCCCCTCCTCGATAGGTATGATGTATTTTTAAGATTTTTTTTCATGTGAACCATTTTAAAAATGTTTATTGAATTTGTTACAATATTGTTTCTGCTTTATGTTTTGATTTTTTGGCCATGCAGCATGTGGATTCTAAGCTCCCTGACCAGGGATTGAACCGGCACCTCCTGTGTTGGAAGTCAAAGTCCAACTGGACCACCAGATATGATGCATTGCCAGATATAAACATGGAAAGTTTTTTTTTTTATTATTTTTTCACCGCAGACTAATATAACAAATGAAAAAATTTAGACAGAAAGAATTCGTCACCATGTCCTGTCACCCTACTTCCTTACTACTGTCTTCTTCCCACCCCCACCACACTGACTAGCCTGGACTCCCAACATTTCTCAGTTGTGTTACCCCAAGCCTCAGAGCAACTCTTCCTGATTCTAGCCCTTTTTATGTTTCCTTCACATCAGGAACAGAATGATGCTCTTGCAACCCAAGGGTGATTGCTGACTGTCTGATTTTGAAGTGGCAGTCATAGTTTAATATTTATTAACATCATTTTTACCAAGTTAGATGAACAAGACTATACAAGTGATTAGGGTTTCATAAAATGAGGAAGCAAAGCAAATTTGGCTAAGAATATATGAGTGGACGTACAGCGTTTTGGACAGAATACTGGAGTGGGTAGCCTCTCCCTTCTCCAGGGGATCTTCCCAACCCAGGGATCGAATCCAGGCCTCCTGCATTGCAGGTGGGTTGTTTATCATCTGAGCCCCCAGGGAAGCCCAAGAATACTGGAGTGGGTAACCTATCGCTTCTCCAGTGGATCTTCCTGGCCTAGGAATCCAACCAGAGTCTCCTGCATTGCAGGTGGATTTTTTTTTACCAGCTGGGTTACCAGGGAAACCAAGTTATTTCTTGCTCATTACAAATCATGTTTGGCAATTAGGAAATAGACCATAAATAAAAATAGGAATTTTTCTCAATTCTATGCCCCCTCACCACTCAGGTTTGGTTCTATACATACGTCCATTTCTAGAACAAAAGGACCTGCATTTTCCTGCCTCACAGTCAGAAGAAAAGGAGTTGGTTACCCAGGGAGAATGCACATCTCTGCAAAGAGATCCTTTGAAAATAAAACTTATTCTTGCCTCCCAAGGATATGTTGGATGTGGGCCTGAGTGAAGACAAGAGAGCCAAGCGGATGACCTTTCTTTTTTCCTGGACAACATTGGTTTAATTTTGGAGTATATTTCTGTAATAATTCATCAGGGCAGAGGAATTATAGTTTTTTTCATCACTTTTGTTTAAAATTCAATGATCCAGGCTATCTCCACTTCAATTTATATTTTTGTTTCTTTTATCTTTTGATACACAGAAGCTAGGTCAAAATAAAAGACAAACATGAAATTATCAAAACAAAATGCTGTTTTGGATTCACAGACATAGAGGACATACTTGTGGTTGCCAAGAGGGTGGAGACCGGGGGAAGGATGGAGTCAGAGTTTTGGGATTAGCAGAGGCATCCATATAGAGATGGATAAACAACATGGTCCTACTGTGTAGCACAGGGAACTGTATTCAAGATCCTGTGATAAACCATGATGGAAAAGAATATGTAAAAAATGCATAAAAGCGAAAGTGTTAGTCACTCAGTGGTGTCCGACTCTTTGCAACCCCAGGGACTATAGCCTGCCAGGCTCCTCTGTCCATGGAATTCTCCAGGCAAGAACACTGGAGTGGGTAGCTATTCCCTTCTCCAGAGGATTATCCCGATACAGGGATCAAATCCAGGTCTCCCACATTGGAGGCAGATTCTTTACCGTCTGAGTCATCAGGGAAGCCCAGAAGAATGTGTATATATGTATAGCTGAATTACTTTGCTGTACAGTAGAAACTAACACAACTTTGTAAATCAGCTATACTTCCATAAAAATAAATGCATAAACAAACAAATGAGTAAATGCTGTTTTTAAGATAAGTACTTCAGTAGAAGGGTTTTATAACCAATGCTGATCCTTACTATAACTAAAATGTATTTGGTGTTTACCTGAAGCTAGGCTCTGTGCTAAGCCCTTCACATAGATGATGTCATATACCCCTCATCACAACTCCTGGGGGCAGATATTTTATTACCCCCATATTAGAGATGAGGCACAAAGGATATAAGTAACTTGTTCCGAGCTAGTCAGGAAGCAGTGGAATGCCAGAGCTCTCGCATCTAACCTCTCTGCTGTTAAGTCCTACAGGATGGATAACTGTCCTCTTCAATTGTAGTAAATTCATATAGTTTTTGTACACTGAGGACCAATGATGCAAAAACTTGGGTCGGCATTTGATACACGGGGTGCATACACAGCTTGATTTCTAGTGGCTTCTTTCTCAAATCCTTTTCCTCAGAATGCCTTTGTTGTTTCATAATCTTGGTCTCATCCCTTACTGATATGTTTTCCTGTCTTGATTCTTGAAATTCTGCAGCATACTCGACTTTGGTTTCAAAGGATACTCTGGCTTTGGGGGAGTAGGATCTGGGAGAAGAGTGGAGTTTCCTTACACGAGAGTGGGGAGAACTTGAGTGTGGTCTTAAGGAGGAGAGGGGAGTCAATCAGGGAATCCCACAGACCGAGGAGCCTGGCAGGCTACAGTCCATGGGGCTGCAGAGAGTTGGGCATGACTGAGCAACACAGCCGCATAACATCTTCAGTAATGACCTCAGATGCGATGACATGCTTAGGTAACTTGATTTCCTGTGGAAACTGATGAAAGGCCGAGTGGACATTTTGGGTGATTTCAGCCTGAATCAACAGGCATGGATGGGGGAATACAAGCCTGGCAGACAGATGTTTCCTCAGGCAGTGGGAAACTGGCTTTCAGGGTGTCAAACATGGAACAATTCCTGATGTTGGCCTAGTCCGGGACCCGACCAGGGGAGGGGGTGACTGAAAGGGGTAGCAGCCCAGGTCTTTGGAAGTGAAGACACGGAGACAGATTTCATTTCATAACAGTCGTCACACTCTGATGACCATTGCTTGCTCCCTACTGCTATCAGGATAACAAGCCAATCACAGTTTAGGAGTGTCTTCAGTTTCCCTTTTCTGTGTAACATCAAAAGATCCAGATGGAAAGTGGAAAATTGAGGATCCTCAAGAAGATGGTTGGACTAACACCAAGTATCCAGCAGTGGAAAGATGCAATGTCAAGGTGACTGATGAATAACCTTTGTCTAGACAATTTGAAGTCAAATAGGAACATCCAGAAAGTGGATATTGGCAGACAATTTCCTAGAAATGAAACGTAAAGTTAGAATAGGTCATCGCATCTAGCCTGAGAGCCTAGAGAAAATGGATCTCCACATTAGCCAAAAATTAAAGCTGGCCCCAAAGAAGAAAGGCAGGTAAGAGGCTGGGAAATCTGTCAAAAAAAAGATTTTGAAAATTTAGGTAGCAGGAGATGAATGGCAAGGTCATGGCTAAGATGAAATAGCCTTGGAAGTAAAACCTACATGGGAAGCAAAGGTCAAGAGATACAGGAGGAAAAAGCTCAGAACACATTGGTGGTGTAGACCTGTGGGGAATTTGCTTCTGAAAATAAAATAAAATGAGACATCAAAGAGACCTTTACAAGTCTGAAGGCTTATTCTTACCTGCAGTCAAAGAAAAGACTTAAATTTTATTGGAGCAAAGTACAGATGAAGAATAAATCAAATTTAAGTGCAGTGTAACATTCTTAATGAAGTAGAAGAAGTCAGAATTTTGGATAATAGGAATGGAGAACAGAGGATCCAGTTTTGTTGACCATGTCCTGCAGATGCTTCTTGGACACTGCTGCTGCTGCTAAGTCGCTTCAGTCGTGTCCGACTCCGTGCGACCCCATAGACGGAAGCTCACCAGGCTCCCCCGTCCCTGGGATTCTCCAGGCAAGAACACTGGAGTGGGTTGCCATTTCCTTCTCCAATGCATTAAAGAGAAAAATGAAAGTGAAGTCGCTCAGTCGTGTCCGACTCCTAGCGACCCCATGGACTGGAGCCTACCAGGATACTCCGTCCATAGGATTTTTCCAGGCAAAAGTACTGGGGTGGGGTGCCACTGTGTGCATAGACCCACCTAGGGATCTTTGTTGCAGAGTTTGATTCATTATGTCTGCAGTAGAGCCACACTGACCTCATTTCCCAGAGGCTCCCAGGTGATGCCAGTGCTGCTGGGCCTCAGACCACACTGTGATTGACTGGGCTGTAGACCAGAGGTTTCCACACCTGGATTCCCAAGAAGCCTCCCCAGTGAATACTGATATGCAGCAGCACTTCGGAACCATTGAAAAATGGGTTGAGATTAAACAAATGCAAGAAACAGGGGCATCAGGACCATCATGAAACTTCTTCAAATAAAGTTATTTCCACCCCCAACAGCATGTGGGAAACAATATCATAGATGTTTGTATAAAATATCTAAAGTGAAAGTGTTAGTCGCTCAGTGTTGTCTGACTTTTTGTGACCCCATGGACTGTAGCCCACCAGGCTCCTCTATCCATGGGATTATCCAGGCAAGAATCCTGGAGTGGGTAGCTGTTCCCTTCTCCAGGGGATCTTCCCTACCCAGGAATTGAACCCAGGTCTCTCTCATTGCAGGCAGATTCTTTACCGTTTGAGGCACCAGGGAAAGCCAGCCATCAGATATTTGGGATAGGTGTGGTATGTTTTTCATAAATCGTACAGCATTTGTTTTAAAGATGTTTAAGGTCTGGAGTGGATCACAGAGGATAGATGAAATAAGTAAATCAGTAGCATGTTAACATGTTGTATCTTTTTAAATGATTCTTTTAAGTGTTTGGATAATAAATGTGGTCAGTAATGTCTAGGTATTTAAGGAGCTAGAAAGAAACAAAGAGCATCTGTGATTATGTGTGTGTGTGTGTGTGTGTGTGTGTGTGTGTGTGTGAATGTTGTGTTTGACAGCATGCAAGTATGTGTGTGCATGTGTGTGTATGTGTGTGCATTTACTGGGAACCCAAGAAATGCTGACATTGGCATGAGTGTCATATCTTGCCTTATATTCAGGTGGTGAAAACTCGATGCCCCTCAAGCACTTGTCCTGTGCTGTGTTTGGTTGCTCAGTTGTGTCCAACTCTTGAGCCCCTATGGACTGTAGCCTGCCAGGCTCCTCTACCATGGGGATTCTCCAGGCAAGAATACTGGAGTGGGTTGCCATGCCCTTCTTCAGGGGATCTTCCCAACCCTGGGATCGAACCCAGGTCTCTCGCATTGTAGATGGATTCTTTACCGTCTGAGCCACCAGGGAAGCCCCCCTCAAGTACCTACTCTCTTCTAACTCTATCAGACTCTTCCTCTAATTTTTGTAAACTCCTGTATCTCTTCAGGATTCAATAGGATTCAGTCTCTGCTACATTCAATTTTGTCCCTTTTAGTAAAATGTAATT
The DNA here is from genome assembly GCA_935064755.1 of Tragelaphus eurycerus. Lineage (NCBI taxonomy): Eukaryota > Metazoa > Chordata > Mammalia > Artiodactyla > Bovidae > Tragelaphus > Tragelaphus eurycerus. The sequence goes on along the minus strand of CAKXYN010000007.1, from coordinate 22,540,070 downwards.
AGATGCAAATACAAATCACAACTATTGTCAGAATTCAAATGGGTTCTGATGAGAATTAATATTTCCCATTCATAGAAGTACTGATTCAGAACACACAATAAGGCAAAAATTCAAAATTAGGCAGAAACCACTCATTTCTCAAGCAGAAATAGCCATATTCATCTTACAGAGATTAGAATTTTGCAATCCAGTTATCAGAGCTTTCCGCTATAAAAGACTTCTTATCCTCCCTCTCCAATCTTACCCTCCATAATGACAACTGAATAAATGAATATGTGACAGAATTAATTGAATGCTATTATCTTCACTTTACAGTTTTAATTTCAGATCTTGCCTCATTAACACAATTATCCAGGAAAGCGTCATGTTAAATAAACATACAACTGTGCTGTCCTGGGTGTATTAATCAGAATTTTTGTGTTTGCAAGTGACAAACTCAACTCACACTGATTTAAAACAAAGGAAAATGAACTTACCGATTCATGTCACTATAAAATTGAGGTATACTTTGGGTATAATTGGACCCAAAGAGTCAACTTTTCAATCTCTTTAGTTTCTTCTTCTATTTCCTTTGAGTGTTGGCCTTACTCATTCCTAGAGCAATTTTTTTCTAGTCAAGGAAGGTTTCAAACTCAAGGCAGCTTGAACTTATAGACTTTAGGACTAAAGATCCCAAAAGAAGAATCTTTCCCCATATCTATGGCAAAAATAAAAATCATTGGGAAGATTGTAACTCATCTTGGCTTACACGCCCATCTTTGAAACCATTATTATGACCACAGGGCTAGAGCCCTCCACTTGCCACGCTCGGGTCACATACCCAACTCTAGGACTAAAGTATGGTCGGTATCGTTCCCACCTTGACAACCTTGATTGTAAGAAGGATGTTTCCCCTGAAGGAAGGGATGATAGGCAGATTGATAATGTATTTCCATTTCATTACAGGTTTAGCCTGAATGGTAAATAAGACTCATGGAAGTGCTGTCAAGGAAAGGAAGAGAAATATCTGGAAGGAACTCAGGGAATATTAGTGGACAAGACATAGGAACAACAGAGGAGTCTCAAGTTAACACATATATCTGTATGTGTATGTGTGTTAAGTCGCTTCAGTCATGTCTGACTCTGTGTGACCCTATGGACTGAAGTCCACTAGACTCCTCTATCCGTGTAATTCTCCAGGTAAGAACACTGGAGTAGGTTTCCATGCCCTCCTCCGCAGGATCTTGGATCCAACCTAGGAATCGAACCCACTTCTCTTACGTCTCCTGCATTGGCAGGTGGGGTTTTTTTTTTTTCCACTAGGGCCACTTGAGACATCCCTATGTGTGTATAGGGAGGTTTATATCTATTGCTACTACTACTAAGTCACTTCAGTCGTGTCCGACTCTGTGCGACCCCATAGACGGCAGCCCACTAGGCTCCCCCATCCCTGGGATTCTCCAGGCAAGAGTACTGGAGTGGGTTGCCATTTCCTTCTCCAATTCATGAAAGTGAAAAGTGAAAGTGAAGTTGCTCAGTCGTGTCTGACTCTTAGCGACCCCATGGACTGCAGCCTACCAGGCTCCTCCGTCCATGGGATTTTCCAGGCAAGAGTACTGGAGTGGGGTGCCATTGCCTTCTCCGTAGGTAACTATAGTTACCTATATTAGAATATAAAGTTTTCTGGCTGCAGCAGGTGGTCTTGGGAAATTAAACCAGCATGAAAGCATTTATCACTGAGTGCAGAAATAGTTCATAATGATATGGGATCTTGGATCTAAAATTAACGCCAAATATCTTTAAAGCGTGATTATCATGGTTGTGTGTTTTGTCAGGAGATCAGCTGAGCTGAGCTGTCAAGTGTTAGAGTGGTGACTGAAGCAACAAGTAACAAGAAAGTAACAGCAAAGCCTTTTATCACTAACTGTGATATTATACGCAAGAGGACAAATCCGGAGACAGCATCAACCCCCTCCCCATTCCACTGTGCCCCATGGGATGAACACACCTGGCAAGTGGATCAACGCAGACCTGGGAGTGTCTCACTGTTGAGGGAGCCCCACACACAAGGTTCCTGCAGTTTTATGGCTCCTATAGTTTCATGGATCATATATAAACATGATCCGATGCATATTTAACCTGGATGCTGGATGGAGGGAGGAAAGGAAGAGGAAGAATGAGGAAAGGCTGGAAACTGACCCAAGCCAACATGCTCCTCTGTCTTTTGTATGTCCTGCAACTTAATAGTTGGACCCAAGTTTTGATCAGTCTTTGGCCATGCTATGTCGTTTTAGTCATGTCGTCTGACTCTTTGTGACCGCATGGACTGTAGCCTGCCAGGCTCCTCTGTCCATGGGATTCTCCAGGCAAGAATACTGGAGTGGGTTGCCATTCCCTTCTCCAGGGCATCTTCCCCACCCAGGGATCAAACCTGAGTCTCCCACAGCTCCTGCATCACACGGGGATTCTTTACCGCTGAGCTACTGGTTAGCACACACGCATGCAAATTGGTAGTTGAACCAAAAGTCTTGATCAGACATGCATTTAATCTTTTTGGCAAGACTATGGAGAGGTTCTGTGTTCTTGCCCCACCCCCGCCACCCTAGGTTATTGAAATATACTTGCCATATAACATTGTATAAGTTTAAGGTGTACATGTTCATTTGATATACTTACATATTACAAAATGATTACCACCCCCTTTAATACAAATTGTTATCCAGAAATACTGTACTAATTTAATTCTCAAGAGCAGTCCTTGCATATGCCAGTTCTTCAGTATCCTCTAGGTAAAGACAATACCTGTTTTTTAAATATTGGAAATTTTGGGGGGAAAAGATATTATACTGTTGTTTTAATTTGCAAATTTTTGCTTACTACCTGCTGCTAAGTCACGTCAGTCGTGTCTGACTCTGTGTGACCCCATAGACGGCAGCCCACCAGGCTCCCCCATCCCTGGGATTCTCCAGGCAAGAACACTGGAGTGGGTTGCCATTGCCTTCTTACTAGAGAGGTTAACAATTACTCATGTGTTTATTAGTCTTTGTATTTCTTTTACAACAAATTACATGTTCATGCTTTATGTTCATTTTTCCATAGGTTTTAGTATCATCTGTATTGATTTATTCCATGGTATTTATATATTAAAATTATTAATCCTTTACTAAGGCTGTATATTGTCACCCTGATCATTTAACTTATATGCAGAGTACATCATGAGAAATGCTGGGCTGGAAGAAGCACAAGCTGGAATCAAGATTGCCGGGAGAAATATCAATAACCTCAGATATGCAGATGACACCACCTTTATGGCAGAAAGTGAAGAGGAACTAAAGAGCCTCTTGATGAAAGTGAAAGTGGAGAGTGAAAAAGTTGGCTTAAAGCTCAACATTCAGAAAACGAAGATCATGGCATCCGGTCCCATCACTTCATGGGGCATAGATGGGGAAACAGTGGAAACAATGTCAGATTTTATTTTTGGGGGCTCCAAAATCACTGCAGATGGTGATTGCAGCCATGAAATTAAAAGACGCTTACTCTTTGGAAGAAAAAGTTATGACAAACCTAGATAGCATATTCAAAAGCAGAGACATTACTTTGCCAACAGTGGTTCGCCTAGTCAAGGCTATGGTTTTTCCAGTGGTCATGTATGGATGTGAGAGTTGGACTGTGAAGAAGGCTGAACACTGAAGAATTAATGCTTTTGTACTGTGGTGTTGGAGAAGACTCTTGAGAGTCCCTTGGACTGCAAGGAGATGCAACCAGTCCATTCTGAAGGAGATCAGCCCTGGGATTTCTCTGGAAGGAATGATGCTAAAGCTGAAACTCCAGTACTTTGGCCACCTGATGCGAAGAGTTGACTCATTGGAGAAGACTCTGATGCTGGGAGGGATTGGAGGCAGGAGGAGAAGGGGACAACAGAGGATGAGATGGCTGGATGGCATCACTGACTCGATGGACGTGAGTCTGAGTGAACTCTGGGAGTTGGTGATGGACAGGGAGGCCTGGCATGCTGCGATTCATGGGGTCACAAAGAGTCAGACATGACTGAGAGACTGAACTGAATAACCTTTTTATTATCAATCCTTTAGTAAGATTAATCCTGCTGTATTAACTGTCAATATTTTTCTTGTTATTTATTGCTTAATTTGTTTGTCACTCTTTTATTTCAGGTTTTGAAATTTTATATGGATGTTTTTCATGTTTTTCTTTGTTATTCTAGAGTTTTAGTCTTAGAAAACCAACATTCTCTTAATAAATATGATCCATCGTTACATACTATCTTCTCATTATGTTTACATTTTAACATTCATCTCAATTCATCTACAACTCATCTGAGTATGTCTTGTAGAGTTGATGACCACTATTTTTTTCAGTTACCAATTTTGCAGATCATTTGGCAAGGATATCCACACCGTGTGACTGTGGAATGGAATGGGATGGGTTGGAATGGCAGTAGAAATACAAATCCACATGAGCAGATAATACCTACCACAATAGCCAGGTGAAAAAGTATGCACATGAACCCCCAAATGCAAGTGGGTTGGCATGAGTTACATACAATGACCATACTGCTAGAGATCAGAAACTACACAGGTGGAAATGCAGGGAAATCCAGGGACTTCTGACAGGTTTGGAAGCTAAAAACCTCAAAATTGCTCCCATATTTTCATAGGAAAGGGCAACTGTCTGGTCTGAGAACAGAAAAACTTGAAGAGTGTTTGGTAACCATCAATTTATCGGTGATTGTTAGCATGGATTGTATGGCAGAGACCTCATTTCCTGAGTGACAATAATAATCTTTACTGGTTCCCTTAAAAGTGGTCAGCATTGAGGACTTCCCTGGTGGCCTAGTGGCTAAGACTCCATGCTCCCAGTGCAGGGGGCCTGGGTTCAATCCCTGGCTGGGGAACTAGACCCCATATGCAGCAACTACGAGTTCACATGTGGCAAATAAAAATCCTGGATACCACAATTAAGACCCAGCTCACACACACACACAAAAGGGCAGATAAGCACAGAATTTTTTTCTGGGCTTTCAGCCCTATAAGCCTCCATAACCTCAGGCTCAAAGTTTCCACAGCCACTCTCCCACCTGTAAAGAAATCATCATGGCTGACAGCTTTCTTAGTCACCCTGAAGACTGGGTGTGGTAACCAAGACATTTTTCAGAGGCCACAAAAATCAAGAAATAGAAACCCTTTCTCATCCTCATATCCAGGACTCAGCAATAGGGTGGGCAACAGGGAAACATGGGCCCCAAGGCATGGAGTTGTCTAACTGACTTGGTAGTTAATTCTGCTAAGAGAAAGAGCATTCTGAACCTGCACTTGGGAAGGTGCCCAGTAATAATAGTAACTACAAGGAAAATAACAGTTATCGTTTATTAAGCACATTCCAAGTGCTGAGTGCTTTACAAAAATCAACCCTAATCCTCTCAACAAGAAGTACATGCATTTTCACTAATACTTTCTAGTCACAGAAACAAATTTAGGAAGTTAAACATGTTTTCCCAAATCACAAAACTGATGTGAATACTAATTCATGTCTGATACAAAAGCTCAAGTTTTTAACCACTTCTGTATTCTGTTGGGGGGAAGGCAATGGCAACCCACCCCAGTACTCTTGCCTGGAAAATCCCATGGACGGAGGAGCCTGGTGGGCTCCAGTCCGTGGGGTCGCTAAGAGTCAGACACGACTGGACGACTTCGCTTTCACTTTTCACTTTCATGCATTGGAGAAGGAAATGGCAACCCACTCCAGTATTCTTGCCTGGAGAATCCCAGGGACAGAGGAGCCTGGTGGGCTGCCGTCTATGGGATCGCACAGAGTCGGACACGACTGAAGCGACTCAGCAGCAGCAGCAGTATTCTGTCGGGATAAATAATACTAACCTCTACTTGTTGAATTTATATCAAGTATGAGATACTGTGGAGCTTCTTTGATAGCTCAGGTGGTAAAGAATCCGCCTGCAGGAGACCCCGGGTTGGGAAGATCCCCTGGAGAAGGAATAGGCTACCCACTCCAGTATTCTTAGGCCTCCCTGGTGGCTCAGATGGTAAAGAATCCGCCTGCAATGCAGGAGACCTGGGTTTGATCACTGGGTTGGGAAGTCAGACCTGGAAATGGAATGCCCGGAGCTTAATGTATCTCTTGTGAAGGTAGAATTTCCCAGCCCAGACAGATGGCTGGCCTTGTGGAGGCAGAGTGTGCAAGGAATTTAGAAAGTCCAGCATCATTCAAGGAGTGTGTGCTTGCAAAGTCACTTCCATCATGTCTGACTCTTTGCAACACTGTGGACGGTAGCCTGCCAGGCACCTCTGTCCAAGGGATTCTCCAGGCAAGAATACTGAAGTGGGTTGCCACGCCCTCCTCCAGGGGATCTTCCTAACCCAGGGATCAAACCCGCATTTCCTGTATTGTAGGCAGATGCTTTGCTGTTGAACCACTAGGGAAGCCCATCATTCAAGACATGGGAATTCAGTTCTAGAGGCTGAAGTTCACAGCTTGTGAAGGGAACACTGGAAAAGTGATGGAGAAGGCCACTTGCCTTCAGACACAACACACAGCTGGGTGATTTCAGGATGTTGATGTGTGCCTTAGTTACTCCTGATGTGGGTTTTAATCAATCTGTGGGCTCTATAGTCTGTGTGCTGCTTGGCCAGGTGAAGGAACTCAGTAAATCAACGGCTGCCTCAGCCAAAGGTACACATTTCTATCTAGAGATAACTTGGGGGATTCTGATGATACCACAAGTGATCAGGACAAAGCAAGGGTAATTAGATCAGAAGCAATGTTTTCCTAGTGTTGTGTTTCTTTTTCAACCACGCTGAGAAAGCTTCGATCCCTATGACTACACTCTCATTGTTTGCTTTCAGCAAGGGAGCAAGCACTGGACCGGAGGAAACTGCTATGACTCAGCTTATCACCTGGAAGCTGATTAAGAAATCAAAGCCGGTGAGCGTCATTTTGTAGGAGTTGTAGAGTTTTGAGGGTGCTAACATGTAGAGCCTGATCAAAATTCAGGATAGGACCATGAACAATATGGATTAGTGATGGGAATGATTTTAAACTGGATTGTTTGGTTTTGTTTTACTGTTGAGCTGTACAGATTCTTTATGTATTTTGGGTATTAACTCCTATCTGATCTATTATTTGCAAATATTTTGTCCCATTCTGTGGGTTGCCTTGTCACTGTGTTGACTGTTTCCTTTGCTGTGCAAAAGCTTTTTAGCTTAATGTAGTCTCCCTTGTTGTGGCTCAGCTGGTAAAGAATCTGCCTGCAATGTGGGAGACCCGGGTTCGATCCCTGGGTTGGGAAGATCCCCTGGAGAAGGGAAAGGCTACCCACTCCAGTATTCTGGCCTGGAGAATTCCACAGTCCATGGGGTCGCAAAGAGTCAGACCTGACTGCGGCTAAGTTACTTCAGTCATGTCCAACTCTGTGTGACCCCATAGACGGCAGCCCCTCAGGCTCCCCCGTCCCTGGGACTCTCCAGGCAAGAACACTGGAGTGGGTTGCCATTTCAACCCACTTCTCCAATGCATGAAAGTGAAAAGTGAAAGTGAAGTCGCTCAGTCATGTCCGACTCTTAGTGACCCCATGGACTGCAGCCCACCAGCCCCCTCCGTCCATGGGATTTTCCAGGCAAGAGTACTGGAGTGGGGTGCCATTGCCTTCTCCGAGACCCGACTGAGTGACTTTCAATTTCATACCCTTGTTTATATTTGTTTTTCCCCCTGTACTTTGGGTATCGTATCTATGAAATTATTGCCAAACCAATGTTATGAAACTTCCCTTCCATATTTTTTTTTAGGAATTTTACAGTTTCAGGTCTCACATTTAAGTCTTCAAAATTATTTCAAGTTGATTTTATGTTATATGATATGGGTTATGATATATATGTATATGGGTCCAATTTCATTGTGTTACATGTGGATAGCCAGTTTTTCCAACATTTATTGAAGAGACTATCCTTTCCCTATTGTGCATTCTTGTCTCTCTTGTTGAAAATTCTGTTCAGTTCAGTCGTTCAGTTGTGTCTGACTCTTTGCGACCCCATGAATCACAGCACACCAGGCCTCCCTGTCCATCACCAACTCCCAGAGTTCACTCAGACCCACGTCCACCAAGTCAGTGATGCCATCCAGCCATCTCATCCTCTGTCATCCCCTTCTCCTCCTGCCTCCAATCCCTCCCAGCATCAGAGTCTTCTCCAATGAGTCAACTCTTCGCATGAGGTGGCCAAAGTACTGGAGTTACAGCTTTAGCATCATTCCTTCCAGAGAAATCCCAGGGCTGATCTCCTTCAGAATGGACTGGTTGGATCTCCTTGCAGTCCAAGGGACTCTCAAGAGTCTTCTCCAACACCACAGTCCAAAAGCATCAATTCTTCAGTGCTCAGCTTTCTTCACAGTCCAACTCTCACATCCATACATGACCACTGGAAAAACCATAGCCTTGACTAGACAGACCTTTGTTGGCAAAGTAATGTCTCTGCTTTTCAATTAACTGACCATATACATGTGGATCTATTTCTGGGCTCTTATGTTTTGTTCCATAGGAATAAACTTAACTAAGGAGGTAAAAATTTATATACCAAACACTATAAAACATTGATAAAAAAATTAAGAGCATCAAATGGGAAGCCATCTGTGTTCATGGATTGGAAGACTTAGCATTGTTTAAATATTCATACTACCCAAAGCAATCTACAAATTCAATGCAATCCCTACAAAAATTCCAAGGGTTTTTTTTTTTTTTTTTAGAAATAGAAAACAAATTCCACAACTCATGTGGAACCACAAAAGACCATAAATAGCTAAATCAATCCTAAGGAAGAAGAACGAAGTTGGAGGCATAACACTTCCTGATTTTAAAATATATTATAAAGTTGCAGTAATCCAAACAGGAATAAAAGATCCATAGACCAATGGAAAGCTCTTTTCTTTTAATGGAGCAAACTAGAAGAAGCTCACGTCACTTCTACTTCTCATTCATTAGAAATTTGTTACATGACTACACTGCACGATAAGGAAGGCTGGGAAATGTAACCTTGATTTGGGGAAACCATTTGTTTTACTTAAATTGAGAGAGAAAGGAGGATGATTACTGGGGGATAATTAGCAATTTCTGACATACAAAACTTTACCAGTCATTGAGAAATGGCTCATCTAAGTCACTAATAATCTAAACACAACTTAACTTTGCCTCCTACTATCAATAACTCGACCTCCCACAAATGTGTTTTCCTATTTATGAAATAGAGATAACAAATGGGAGTTAATGTTTATAAGGTGTCAGAACATCTGACACATAGTAGGTGGTCACAATGAAGGGTCCCATTTTCCTATTTCACTCTGGAAATTCTATCGGAAGGCTGAATTATATAGCCAGGTGAAGGTTTAGAACTCAGATTTGATTTGTTCTTAGGAATTTCATCGTCTAGTTGGACACACATACTCAGAGGCAGCAGCTGGGGAGCTTAAGATAAATGATTTTGAAAGCTTCTCTGAGCATACAGAGTTTTCAGAGACAAAAAAAATAAAAGCCATAAGACATCAGGATGTACAGTACACCCAAAGCCTCGTGATCAAATTAGAAAAAGTATAATTTCATCCAACATACCCAGGTGAAATCAGAACACCCTAGAGTTGATTAGCTGAGGCCCAATCAGGCATTTATGCTTATATAAAATAGATATCCACCCACAAGATGAAAAATAAATAAATGGAACACTGAGACTTCTCTAATCGTGAAAATAAAATTTAAAGGCCATTTGTCACTTTCCTGTCATTTTGTGTCACAAAGACTTGCAATCCCTATAGGTGAACCTATGTATTCCTCCATCTGGTCATCTAGATTAGAGACGAAGACAATATGACAAGCAAATGAATTATTGAGTGTTAATGGGATTCTAGATTTTTTAAAAGCAGCTATAAAGAACTTTTATTAGGACATCTAGGGAAACTTAAATATGGATTGTTTACTAGTTGAATATTACTGAGACCATATTAAGTTTCAGGGGTGTGATTTTTTTTTTTAAATCATTTTGTCTGCTAGACAAAGGTCACACTTGGCTCTCGTGCTGGTCCGAGTTCTGTCTACTCCACTGGGTCTCTGTTAATCCAAGAGCAGGTGTACACCTTGCTAAATTTCACTGAATGCAGGGAACCCCAGACATCAGGACCGTGATGTTTACAAGGCTCCCCACCCCAGCTTCATTGACCATCTAGTCTTCGTGTCAATTTCATTGTTTCAGTGACTGGTGAGCTCAAGAAGGCAGGGCTCTTTGTGTTTGATTCATGGCACTGGAGCATATAGTAAGTGTTCAGTAAGTATTTGCTGGCTAAATGAATTGGATATAGGAAACTAACAGATACTGGCATATGGATTTTGATATTGGATAGCAGTGTGGAACTTGGTTATTAAGTCCACTTATAAGTTCTCTTGAGTTTTCTTTCCGGATAATCATATCAACTGTGAAAACGGCTGATTTGTTCTTTGTTTCTTTGAACTTGCTTATTAAGTCCACTTATTTAAAAGTTATCTCTTTTGAGTTTTGCTTTTGGACAATCATATTAACTGAGAAAGCTGCCAGTTTGTGTCTTTATCCCCAGTCCTTGCATACTTTTCTTTATCTTACTATGCTGGGAGGATCTTCAATGTTGCCTAAAAGCGTTGCCCACAGCCTTTCTTGTCCTCTGCCTTATTTCAGAAAGAGTACCTTTGGTGACTACCAATATGAGTATCACTCTTTGCAGCACTTTAGTAGCTACTTTAAAAAATTAAGCAATTTTCTATTTCTATTAATAGTGTGCTCAGAGGTTCTTTTTTATTCTTTTAAAGTCACTTTTGGGGAAGGCAATGGCACCCCACCCCAGTACTCTTGCCTGGAAAATCCCATGGACGGAGGAGCATGGTAGGCTCCAGTCCATGGGGTCGCTAAGAGTCGGACACGACTGAGCGACTTCACTTTCACTTTTCCCTTTCATGCATTGGAGAAGGAAATGGCTACCCACTCCAGTGTTCTTGCCTGGAGAATCCCGGCGACGGAGGAGCCTGGTGGGCTGCCGTCTAAGGGGTCGCACAGAGTCGGACACGACTGAAGCGACTTAGCAGTAGCAGCAGTATGGATATTCTCATTCATTTCCCACTTGCTATTTTAAGAGATGGTCTTCTAACACCACTGAGAAATAATCTGCTTTACAGTGTCTCGCAGTTGAATTCACAATTCCTCATTAGGAGAGGGGCTTAGTTCCTGCCTTATCTTTTGTGCACTGTAAAGTATGTCAATATGGAGGAGCAAATCAAATTCTTAAAAATTGGCATTGTGTCGAGCCAGTCTTCTTGTCACGCTGTATTACATGTGAGTTACCAGGAATGAGATATCCAGGCTGTATAAAATCCATAAAAATGCAAAATATACATCGCAAATTCCAAGCTGACTTATGGAGCTGTACCGAGAGCGAGATCCCGGGTCCTCAGGGTCTTTTTCTCTTTCATTATATGTGAGAATTTCAGTTGTGCTGCTAATTACAAGAACCTTGAGATCTCAGCATCACAATGGGATTAATGACAGCAGCAAAGACTCAGAGAGAGAGAGAGAAATCGATTTTTTTAAAGTCAATAAAAATGCAACTATAATCTATTTCCTGAAAGGGGAGGGGGTCACCTAGCTGATCCCTCCCTGAGGCTGGAAGAAGCTTAAGAGCTCAGCGACTCAAAAAAAAAAAAAAAAGGTTTCAGAATTCTCTGGACTCGGCTCTTTCCATTCTTGTCATTCTACACCCGCTAAGCCCACCCCCATGGCCCTTCCAATCCTCGTCCTGACATCTGTTTTTTTCATCACTGTCAGAGCAAACAAGCAGGGTGCTGTCTGAAACCCAAAAAGAGCAACCTCCGGGGAAGAAAATATCAATCATAGGTGTGTGAATCATCACCCCCAAGAACTGGCATGCTGTTGACTTGCACAAGAGCCTGTATTTTTCATTGAATGCTGAAAATCAGCCTTCATCTGTATGATTCGGGGTAGGGGCAGGGGTGGGATATATAAAACACAAGGGTTTCACAAACTCAGCACTGACAAAAGTCTGGGTGTGGGGAGACAGAGATGGGTGGGTTCATTTTGGCATCTAATCAGTCCGGCTGATATGATAAATAGTGAGAAAATATTAGTGAGAAATAGAGGCCAGTGAGAAAATGGGAATAGTGAGAAAATGGGAAGGGAGTCAGCTTATCAGCATATTGACTTACAACGAGGGCCCCCTGAAATGCTTCCTAATTCCCTTTGCAGAAGGAGCCAGGGAGGAAAGCCACGGTCACAGGCAACATTCATTTGCTTGAACATTCTCTTTAATGAGCAGGTTCATTCATTTTCTGGGGAGCACTATCGTTTTGTCTCCAGCACACCACGACAAGGACTGGCTGGTGCAATCAATTCCACCCAACACCCATCAATTCAGTTAAACAACCAGTAGGGAGGGAAGAAAAGCCAGAAATCAATAGCAGTTGTTTCATGGGACTGACGGGTTACTTCAGGCTCTTCAGATCCATCTGTTGGCTGGTGTGCTCAGTTGCTGCCCTGCCTGCAAAGTGTCACAGGGGAACTTCAGGCCAAGGCAGACCCTACCAGAAGGTGAACGCCAGGCTCACCGTGGGCAGCAGGTGCTTCTTTGGCTGGGCTGACCTTGCTGTCATATGCAGCCACGAGCATGACCGTGGGCAAATCGCCTCTGCTGAATGGTGAATCACCATAACAGCCGCCTTTGCGGAACGCCTTCTGTGAGGGCCCTTTACAAACATTATTACTTGACTTTCAACAAACCAGCAAGGTAGGAATTGTCACCCCTCCCTGCTCTTTTCTTGCATGAGATTTTTGGAGAGGTCATTTACTTGGCTAGCCAGCAGTGAGAGGAAGTGGCAGCCTTCAAACCCACCCCTTTCCATCATCAAAGCTGACATTCTTGGCAGGATCCCACTGGCCTCTTATCTCTGGATAGCTTGGTGGCTGAGAACAGATTCTGGAACCTGACAGAGATGGGTTCAAATCCTGGCCCTTCCTGGGGGACCTTGTGAAACTTACATAACTTTTCTGAATTTCTGCTTTTCCATCCATGACAGATTTTATTTTGGTGGGCTCCAAAATCACTGCTTATGGTGACTGCAGCCACGAAATTAAAAGACGCTTGCTCCTTGGAAGAAAAGCTATGACAAACATAGACAGTGTATTAAAAAGCAGAGACATCACTTTGTGAACAAACGTCTGTAGAGTCTAAGCTATGGATTTTCCAGTAGTGATGTACAATGAGAGAGTTGGACCACAAAGAAGGCTGAGCACCAAAGAATTGATGCTTTCAAACTGTGGTGCTGGAGAAAACTCTTGACAGCAAGGAGATCAAACCAGTCAATCCTAAAGGAAATCAACCCTGAATACTCACTGGAAGGACTTATGTGATAGCCCTAATACTTTGGCCACCTGATGCAAAGAACCAATTCTTTGGAAAAGACTCTGATGCTAGGAAAGATTGAGGGCAAGAAGAGGATGGGGTGACAGAGGAAAAGATGATTGAGTGGCATCACTGACTCAATGGACATGAATTTGAGCAAACTCCAGGAGATAGTGAAGGTCAGGGAAGCCTGGCGTGCTGCAGGTTATGGGGTCGCAAAGAGTCAGATACAACTTTGCAAGTGAACAACAGTCTGCAACATGTGTGGGAATAAAACCTATTCATTGAACCAAAGTATACACCAAGGCCATTGTAGGCTGGGGTATTATAAATGTAGAAAAGACTGGGTTTTTCCCTTAACCATTATTCTTAGTAATATCATTAAAAGTAGTGATATGAGAGACTGCCCTGCTGGTCCAGTGGTTGACTCTGAACTTCCACTGTAGGAGACCTGGGTTTGGTCCCTGGTCAGGGAACTAAGATCCCACATGTCAGAAGATGTGGACCCCCAAAAATTTTTTTTTAAAAAGTAGTGACTTGAGATTTCTTTAACTCCTATTACGGCTACAAGCCTTCCTCTTTTCTTGTCCTTGCCACTTACAAACCCTTGGCAAGGTCTTTGTTTGGTGTCGATGTTTCATTGCCTACCTCTGAATTTTAGTGAACATTTACCACTAGATGACCCACAGAGGCTTCTACTAAGCCTACTCTATTCATTCAACATTTTAAAATGCCCTCGGGTTTCTCGTTCACTTGGCTGGAGAAGGCAGTGAAGATCCATGAAAATGCTGAAGTGAAAGCTCGGAAACCCCACTTCTGTGAAGCTCAAGAATAGGCAAAACTAACTTAAGACAGTAGAAGTCAGACCAGTGGCTACTTCTTGGGGGCCAGTGGGAATTGTTGGGGAAGAAGAAGTGGGAGCCTTTGGGTGCTGGAAATCTTTTCTACCCGGATCTGGACATTTGAGCTGTATGGCTATGATGGTACCCTGTACTATGCATGGGCTCCACCAGAGTTAAGGAGAATTGAAATTATATTTGTGCAGAAGGCCCTCTTGTACTCACAGAAAGCTGTAAACTGCCCTCACCCACCTATGGCACCAGGTAACAGATAAATTATTCCCCTCACAGTTGACTGAACCAGTCTGAACGAGAGTTGGTCCAGGGAGGCAGTAACACTGGAAAACTGGGACATACCCCATCACCAGATGTATGTACAAAGGAGCTGAATGGCTTTCAGATCCTCTCTTGTCCCCAAACAAATGTGGTAACTACTTTTGATCAAGTACCTGTTTTGAGCTAACTAGAGACACATATATTTTTTTCTCTAGCTTTTCCAACCACCTTATAAGGTGAGTATCTTTTGTTCCATTTTATAAGTGAATTCGTAAGTTAGAGAAAACCCTTGTGGCTCAGCTAGTAAAGAATCTGCTTGCAATGTGGGAGACCTGGGTTTGATCCCTGGGCTGGGAAGTCCCCTGGAGAAGGGAAAGGCTACCCATTCCAGTATTCTGGCCTGGAGAATTCCATGGACTGTACAGTCCTTGGGGTTGCAAAGTGTCAGACACGACGGAGCAACTTTCACTTCACTTTCAGAGAAATGTTATAACAGTAAGTAGTGAAGCAAGATTTTAACTTTGGTTTGTCTGGCTTTTTGGCCAAGGAGCGTAAGCTCTGCCGAGCGACTGGGTTTTCAGTTCCAGCTCTGCCTTGACTACCTGTGTATCCTTAGGTGAGCCCCTCGGCCTCTCTGTGCCTAATTTCCCCATCTGCAGAAGTGGGGGTAGTATTGGCAGATATATATTGTGGTTGTGAGTTAAGTTTTACAGCACTTAGAGGGCTTCCCAGCTGGTTCAGGGATAAGAATCCGCCTACCAATGCAGGAGATGCAAGAGACACGAGTTTGAACCCTGGGTCAGAAAGATCCCCTGGAGGAGGAAATGGCAACACACTCCAGTATTCTTGCCTGAAGAATCCCATGAACAGAGGAACCTGGCAGGCTACAGTTCATGGGGTCACAAAGAACCAGACACGACTAAAAGCAACTTAGCATGCACACATGCATGCTTTGTGATCAGGACAGAGAAATGTATTAAAGAAAGTACATTTTAAGAAATTTAATGGGAACATTTTAGGTGTGGGCAAATACACATAACATTTACCGCCTTCACCATTTTTCAATGCACAGTTGGGCAGCGTTACGCACATTCATATTGTCCTGCCACCATCACCACCATCCATCCCCAGATCTCTCAGCAAACACTTACTTAAAGGCCCCTTCCCAAATGGCTGAAGTTCTAATTTTACTTTCTAAGAAACTATCTTCAGCTTGTTCCCAGCATGTAATGAAAACAGAGCCCAGTATCTGTTCCCCTTTCCCAGTAGGCGATAGGATGCCTGTAGCTGTAAACTGTGAGTAAAAATGGTGAAATATGATGGTCAAGTCTCCCCAGAGCTTGTGTTCCCAGTGGCCAAGTGCCCAAAGGCCACTTGTTCTTAGTAAACGTGCCCCGCATCCCGGGGAAACGTAAGCAGTCCCTGAAGCAGGTTTCCAATAAATAAAAAGCTTATCAGTCAAGGTTTAGCCTGTGCTTTTGTCCAGCCATCCTTTTCAAAGCATGCCAATGACGCCTCTTGTGGAGCCCTCTGAAAGCGTTTCAAAAAGAGCTTTCTTCGTGACTCAGCTGGTAAAAAATCTGCCCACAATGCAGGAGACCTGGGTTCAATCCCTGGGTTGGGAAGATCCCCTGGAGAAGGGAAAGGCTGCCCACTCCAGTATACTGGCCTAGAGAGTTCCATGGACTGTATAGTCCATGGGGTCACAAAGAGTCAGACATGACTGACTGACTTTCACTTTCATATATATTACCATATATAAAATAGATGATCAGTGTGAGTTCGATGCATCAAGCAGGGCACTCAAAGCTGGTGCTCTGGGACAACCCAGAAGGATGGGGTGGGAGGGAGGTGAGAGGGGGGTTCAAGACGGGGGGACACATGTGCACCCGTGGCTGATTCATGTCGATGTGTGGCAAAACCCACCACACTATTGTAAAGTAATTAGCCTCCAATATATTTTTTTAAAGTTTCTTTAAAACTGTTATGTATCTAGGAAAACTTTACACTTCAAAATTTTGAGTTTGCTTGTTAAGGGCTCTGCTTATACAGACAAAGTTATAAAATGATGTTAAAATATCAATATTGTAATGTATTCTGGAGAGTTCTGTTTCCTGTGCAAAAATGTAGACTTTTTTAAAGGTTTTTTAAAGTCTTTATTGAATTTGTTACTAAATCGTTTCTGTTTTATGTTGTGGTTCTTTGGCCACGAGGCAGGGAGGATCTTAGCTCCCCAACCAGGTATTGAACCTGTATCTCCTGCGTTGGATGGCAAAATCTTAAACACTGAACCAATAGAGAAATCCCAAATGCAGACTCTCTTTTGTTCTTGTTATACCTGACACCACCTCAACTCTGCCCAAAAATATCTGAGAAGATTCACCACCTTGTTCTTCCCTTGTCTTATTGATTTGCGTGTCTGTGGCCTGGGGTTGGTCAGTCAGAAGCAGGCTGCCACTGACCAAGCAAAATGGGGACAGCGACCAACCCAGAGGATTTTTTCAGCTGGATTGTCTAGAGTTAATGCTTCTGGGCTGTCTCTAGGGGCAGAGCCAGCAGGGGTATTTTCCCAACGGCTCGCTATTTAGAGAAGTCTGTTTCTAGCTGAATCCACGTGTATCTCTATTTCAGATTTGCTAGGTTTTTTTTTTTTTTTTGCAAACACCTGACTCCCCTGGTGGTTCAGACAGTAAAGCATCTGCCTGCAATGCAGGAGACACGGATTCAACCCCTGGGTCGGGAAGATCTCCTGAAGAAGGAAATGGCAACCTACTCCAGTACTCTTGCCTGGAAAACCCCATGGATGGAGCAGTCTGGCAGGCTAGATAGAGTCCATGGGGTCGCAAAGAGTCGGACACGACTGAGCGACTTTCTTTTTTCACCCTTATTTGGCTTTCCAGGTGGCGCTGGTGGTAGAGAATCCGCCTGCCAATGCAGGAGACACGGTTTGATCCCTGGGTCTGGAAGCTCCCCTGGAGGAGGGCATGGCAACCCACTCCAGTATCCTTGCCTGGAGAATCCCGCGGACAGAGGAGCCTGGCGGGCTACAGTCCATGGGGTCACAGAAGAGTTGCACATGACTGAGCACATTTCACCTTTATCATATTTGATAATTAAGGAAGATACAAATGAAACCAGTGTTGCAAAGGCTTCTGTGATTTTCGCCCATGGCCACTTCCTCTGCTAGGTAAAAAAATTCTGAGCAGGTTTCAGAGCCAAATGAAATGATGGGAACTGAGCTGTAGAGACCAAGGGCGCCATCTAGTGGGAAAGCAGGAAGCTGCCACTGCAGCTATTGAATGAAATTTGCAGTGTAGTTGAAATTCCTGCCCAGCTCTTCCTGTGGGGCCCAAGGAGGCCTCAATTCAAAAGCTCCAAGATATTGGCCTTTCTTTGTAAACCTATGTGTGTGGGGGAGGGGGTGGGGGGAAGGGGGAAGGGGGTGCAGGAGCAGTTAGAAACTGCTTTGTCAAAGGAAAGGGAAGAAGCTTCCTTTGTGGGGTGTGGAAGATGCTCGCTGTGCCTTCTCCCAGATAAAAGGAGTCAGGAGTAATCAGCCTGCAGAGAAGCCTGGAAGATTCTGGAAACCCAGGAACCTCAGCCTTGGACAGCTATAGCATGGCTGTGCCAGCCGTGGACAGTCAGGGCTGGTCTGGCCAGAGCGCCAGGGGAGGAGCCCACTTAAATGGAGCCCTGGAACCTGAGGTCTACCGGGAATTTGTACCCTCAGCTGGAGAAGGGTTTTTACTCTCCTGTTTCCTTAAGCAGGTCCTCCCCTGTGGGAGTGGATTCCTGTCAGTAAGCCAGAAGCCCCACCATGTGGCAGGAAAGAAATCTTTCTTTCCTTCTCATATGCCACAGTGGGCTTCCCTGGTGGCTCAGTGGTAAAGCATCCGCCTACCAATGCAGGAGACACAGGTTCAATCTCTGGGTCAGAAAGATCCACAGAGGAGGAAATGGCAACCCACTCCAGTATTCTTGCCTGGAAAAATCCCATGGACAGAGGAGTCTGGTGGACTACAGTCCATGGGGTTGCAGAATTGCACACGACTGAGCTCACACACACACACACCACAGACCAAGTGTGGCCACCTTATACCCTAATGGGGCTCATGGACAGAATCCACTGGACAGCAAGGAGATCAACCCTTAATATTCATCGGGAAGACTGATGCTGAAGCTGAAGCTCTGAGACCTTGGCCACCTGATACAAAGAGCCGATTCACTGGAAAAGATCCTGATGCTGGGAAAGTTTGAAGGCAGGAGGAGAAGGGGGTGACGGAGGATGAGATGGTTCTATAGCATCACTGACCCAATGGTCACGAGACTGAGCAAACTCTGGGAGACGGTGAAGGACAGAGAAGTCTGATGGGCTGCAGTCCATGGGGTTGCAAAGAGTCAGACACGACTTAACAACTGAACAACATCTTTCAATATGTGAAATACAATGTTTGATTTTTGAATGTTGAACTTTACATTCCTGGGATAGACTCTACCTGATCTTTTCATATATAGTATTATGTTTTACTGCCTAATATTTTGTTACAGAGTTTTGTATCTCTCTTCACGAGGGATACTGAGCAAACTCAGGGAGATGGTAAAGGACAGGGAAGTCTGATGCGCTGCAGTGCATGGGGTTCGTAAAGAGTCGGATACGACTGAGTGACTGAGCAACAGCAAAGCAGGACCCGTGGTGAATCCACGCAGCCCGATGTCCATTTGTGAGTCTCCTGGCACTTCTCCAGCCTGCCGCTCTTAGCTTCTAGCTCTCAACTCAAATGTCTCCTGCCCTGACTTGTACTGAGATTTTTAGAAGCCTTTACCTGCAGTCAACAGCATTGTTCTCTATCTTCCTGGCAGCCTTCAGGCTGGCTTCCCAGTGCTCAGCTCATGTGCTCTGATGTAGTAGGTTTCCATGTCTGTCCTCTCCCCATTGGGCAGGGTCGGCGTCTGGTGTGGCGTCCCCGTGGAAGAGGAGCTCCAACCTTTGCATCGAGGAGGGAGAGGCCTGAACCCAGGGGCTGGGAGAGGGCAGTGGAAAAGGCCAGTGAAGACTCCTGTCTGCGGGCCCCTGGCGTGGCCATCCCACTAGAAGTCATAAGAGCCGCGAAGTCTACCACGGGGTGGGGGGGTTACGGAGATCGTAGGGGGCCAAGACACTCTGCCAGTGCACAGCGTTCTCAAGTGCTGTTTATTTCTGTGCACTTGGTTCCATTTACTGCAAGCCCGTCTGCTTTCCAGGATCCCTTTATTAGGAGAGAAGAGGCAGGAGGCGGAGGAGGGTCCAGCATCTCCCAGAGCTCAGGGCCACACAGGGTCACCGTCATCAGCGATGGCGGTGGGGGTGGGGTATCCTCGAGCCTGTGTGCGCGCTTGGTTCGGAGCCTTGGCCCAGACCTCACCCCAGAGGTTCTGATTTAACCGGTCCAAGAGGAGGCACAGGTAGAAGGGACAGACAGCTCTCCAGGGATTCCATGGTGCACCTGAGGCTGGGGACCCGGCCCCTTCCACCCGCCCCCTCCCTGGGCTTACAGATGAGTACGTAGAAGCCAGGCGTAAACCGGTATTGACCTCGCAGCCCTGCTCCCTCTCACGGGCACAGGGCAGAGCCGCGCCATGGACACCGCCTAGCGGGACTGAGTTTGCTCCACAGCAGCGCTGAGTTTGAAGCCCCTCTCTCGCATTTCAGATAAGAAAGGGTCTCCACGTCGGTGACAAAGCTCCTCGGGGTCCCCCCACCACCTGCGGCAGCTGCCGCTGTGTTTCACTGCTTCCAGTGAGACGTTCTGAGATGGATACAAGCCAAGCAAACACCATGACCTTTCACGCGGGCAGAGGGTCAGAGTGGACCACTGCAAGTGGAGAGATCTGTTCAGGTGATGGTTACGGCAAGGCGTACACTGAGGTTAAGGAGAAACCCAGAAACCTTGGCAAGGGGCATTTCAGTTTATATCTGAGGGGACACACGTGGCTTGTTTTGTTCGGATGAAACATAGCTCACAAATGTAAAAAAGGTGGGAAATCCTTTGATGCACACCAGGGTCCTGTGTTGTCTCAGGTGGTGGTGGGGGGGTCTCAAAGGTCTTGCTTCTGCAGACATTCACGTGTTAGATGCCTTGTGTGTCAAAGGAGGAACACCTCTTACACAATTTAGACCTTCTAAAAGGAACGAAGAAAGCCGGGTGCGTTTTACATGTTTGGATTTAACAAATGAATGCTTTCAAACACACACCCAGGTGTGTGATATGAGATGATCATGCTGTTTACAAGATAATAATAGGGTTTCTAAGAGTGGAATCATAACACACTGTTTAGGGGTATTGGCGTTTAGGCGGTGTCTGACAATGGGCCACAAGAATCAAGTTGTGTAGTGAGCATCTTTCTGTTGTGTGGGTGTCGCTTTATCAGTGGGCCTCTTAGCTCAGGCTGCTAAGACAGAACAACACTGACCGAGTGACTTAACCAACAGACATTCGATTCTCAGAGTCCTGGACATCCCGGAACAAAGTGCTCCTGATGGTAGTGTTCTTCTGGGCTTGCAGACTTGAGTCCTCGCATAAAGGAGAGAGACAGAGATCTTTTGTGTCTCAAACCTCTGAACCAATTGTCTCCCAAAGGCCCCACCTCCTAATACCTTCACACAGAGGGTTCAGATTTTAGCATATGAATTTGGGGAGGGGGGACATGATTCAGTCTATAGCACTGGGTACCTTACAGCTTTTGAGAGTCCTATCAGGGGCCTTTTTTCCAAGACCGTTTGTGAACATGAAGTTTGAATCAAGGGTCCCTGCCTTTGCTCCCCTCTAGGGCCTGCCCTCAGCCTACTTACATTCCCTGAGAATGGGGGGCAGAAAGCAGGGAGGAGGGGAACCTAGGGGTACGGGGGGTGTCGAGGACACTTGATTACATAAGTCCTGATACATCTCTGGCTCAGAGTACTATGTAACTGTTAAAAGGGAAGTTTAATTTGGGGCATAATTTTGGCTAATCAATCTGTATAAGCACATATACCATTTGTGATTGATCATTAAATAATTTGTACAAAGGGTTCATTTGATTTCCACACACACTCCATTTAGTTTTCAGGATAACCAAGGGCCATGAGTGAACAAGGCTGTACTGCGCATGCACAGACACACACATACAGACACGCAGACACACACACTCGCATCTTCTCTCTTACGGGCCCTGGGTCCTGGCTCTTGCTGCTCTCCTCCCTCCCCCGCCATCAAGCCCCTGAGGGGTCCTCATTGCCACAGGGCCGCCCTCAAAGGAGGAGTGGGGGGCAGCAAGGACCTGGGCAGTGGAAGTTTGCTGCACATTTTCTGGGTGAAGGAAGATGGCAAGAATGCACTCTCAGCACAGCTGCCTCGCTCTTGAGCCCTGGGGACCCGGCCCCTGGGTGGGTCGCCCTTGGCCTCACACCCCTCCAGACTTCCCCATCCCCCCACTCCTGGATCAGTGAGGAGTCTGTCTCTGTGTGCCCTATACCCTCGAGGTGGTCCTCTCCCCAACTCTGGGCTGCCTGAGGTTCATTTGGGGGGCAGCCTGTCAAAGGCCCCAGGGTGAGGCCCTGGACCCACTTTATCACCAGCATGTTCTGCAGCAGGCAGCCTTCTGGGAAGCGGCGTCTCACTGTTATGCTTTAGTTGACAGCTCTTGGGGCTTCCCAGGTGGCTCAGTAGCCAGGAATCCGCCTGCCAGCGTAGGAGAGGCAGGAGACTTGGGTTTGATCCCTGGGTGGGGAAGATCCTCTGGAGGAGGAAATGGCAACCCCCTCCAGTATTCTTGCCTGGAGAATCCCGCGGACAGAGGCATCATAGAGTTGGACGTGCCTGAGCATACAAGCTGCTGCACGCTGACAGCCCTTAAGAAGAACACTGACCCAATCCCTCACTCCCAGCGCTTATGACTCAGAATCTGAGGAGTTCAGTAACTGTGTATCGAGCCCTGGGTTCTAGTCTGCAAATGCAAAGGTAACAGAAGCGCTTGGGTCTCTGGAGGGCACATCCTGCCTGGGTTCTGGGTTCAAAATGATCTGGGTTCCCCTCACCGTTTATTGGGCACCACACTGCAGTGTCATCTACGTCTTCCTATCAGTCAAAGGAACAAAATACACCCAGGGTGGTTGTGCGACCACATGAGATGGAAGAAAAGGGCCTATGGATGGGGCTGACCCCAAGGGGGTGGGGGCGGGGTGAGCCAGCCAGAGCCTTGGGGCACCAGTGGGCTGGGGCAGGGGAAGTGGGACCTTTGCCCTGGCCGGGGGCACCGGTGGGCCAGGGGCCCATCTCCTCTAGCTCCTCCATGACCCTGGCCCAGGCTCCCAGAACACAGGTCTCCCCACCTCGGGCCACCTTGGGAGTGGAGGCATCTGTGTTAAAGCTCATCTCTGGTTTGCCCCAGAGTCAAGGGCTAGACTTCTGGACTCTTTCATCACCTGGGGATCTGGCCAAGCAGAGAGGGAAGGATCCTAGGAAGGAGGGCTTAGAAGTTTGCAAATGAGGAGTTGGCTGAAGCTGCTGCGGGGGTATGGATGTGGGCGAGGCAGTAGCACGTTTCCCATCCCGTCCCCTCTGCCCTCGACGGTGGGGCCGGCTCGGTCTGCGTGTCGTCTGGGGCGGGGACCACTGTGGCCGCAGCCCTGGCCTGGGCTTCCCGCCCACCCCCTCCTCATCATTGCCTCCTTTCCCACTGCCCTGGGGGCTGAGCCCCTAGACGGAAGGTGGGTAGTTTCCTGCCTGGGTTACCGGGCTGAAAAAGGGGAGGCCAGACCGTGGAGGCCTCTAGTGACATTTTCAGGAGTTCATGTCTACCTCATCACTGCTGTCAGGAGCAAGTGACTCTATGCATTTCCTAGACCGATGCCTGGCACATGGTTCAAACTCTCTAGTGGTTGCTTGTTATTCCTTCAGGAGATGTCTACAATTTCCCTCCTGCCTCCTTTCCCCACCCCCTCTCATCTTGTAAACCACCCTGCCCCCCAGGCACCTAGCACACTGTCCCCACCAGATTCCTCCTTAGTCACAACAATATGGCCTTGGTCTTTGTCTATCAAACAGTCCCAGCAACGGCCCACCCCAGGCTTGGGCCAGAACCCCCTTGGCAGTCTCCTCTTGTCCTCCCTGGCCCTCTGCACCCTAGAGACCACTTCCCAGGCCAGGACAGTGAAGCCAACCCTCTTACAAGACTCAGTTTTAAACCTTGCAAAGGGCTTCCAGCACCGCCCCCAGGCCCCATTTGCAAATACATTGCTCTTTGCAAATAAAGCAGCAGAGAATCTCAGGTGCATGTGGACAATTTAACAAATGGATCAAAAGCTAGTGCTTTAAAAAATTGTAGCTCAATTCAGAAATGTCTTAACTTCAATAAGTAATTTGAACATCCTCTCCCTCGTCCTCTTATCACCAGATTATTTGAATTTTTCCCTGAATACAATTACTCTATTTTTTTTAATGTTATTTTTAACAGAAAGGATGCTTTAGCCAATTCAGTGGGGTTAACAAAATTAGAGGGAAATGCTTATGTGTACTAGGTCGCTTCATTTGTATCCAACTCTTTGTGATCCTATGGCCCACCAGGTTCCTCTGTCAAGGGGATTCTCCAGGCAAGAATACTGGAGTGGGTTGCCATGCCCTCCTCCAGGTGATCTTCCCGACCTAGGGATCAAACCTGTGACTCTTTCCTCTCTGGCATTGGCTGGCAGGTTCTTTATCACCAGCGCCACCTGTGGAAATCCATTTATGTGTGAAGACACATGCATTTCATTGGCACTGGTCTTTATATGCTGCTAAGTTGCTTCAGTCGTATCCAACTCTGTGTGACCCCATAGACGGCAGCCCACCAGGCTCCCCCGTCCCTGGGATTCTCCAGGCAAGAACACTGGAGTGGGTTGCCATTTCCTTCTCCAATGCATGAAAGTGAAGTCGCTCGGCGGTGTCCGACTCTTAGTGACCCCATGGACTGCAGCCCACCAGGCTCCTCTGCCCATGGGATTTTCCAGGCAAGAGTACTGGAGTGGGATGCCATTGCCTTCTCCTGGTCTTTATATAAAGTACAAATTATTCCTTATTAAAAGAAAAAAATTTTAAAATTAGGAAAAAAAAAAGAGGCACAATTTTTGGCATAAGGTAGGTGACTATGCCTTTGTCGAAATTTACAAGATGTAAATGAACACACGTAGCTCCATCCACTCATACATATATGCACACAGGCACAGACACAAAATTTGGACGCACTCACTCATTCAGACAGGTTTCCTTTCCGTCTAACTTACGCTCACCTTTATTACATCAGCGTACATCAATGTGAATCATTTTTGCTTTGCTGTCTGTACTGCCTAGATCTGGGCGCGTGTGTGTAGCTGCTGCCCTCTGGTGGAACTTTTAAGACTTGCATGCTCAGCCGAATGAAAGAAATCCCAGTTTCCACCTTTCAAGAGCTCCGTAAGCATTAGTTAATCGCACTGTGTGGTTGTACTTATTTAATGACAGACAAAGAGGAAATTATGAAGGACACAGAGAAGGAGCAGCCACAGGAAAACCCCCATAGAGTCTACAACCGTGATGAGCACCAAGTCGCCTCCAGTAAATATTTGTTGATTGATTAAAAAGATAAGCCTGAAGGCTGTATGTAGATAGACTGGGATTCTGTGACAGCAACCGAAGTGACCCAGTTCCATACAAACACTGAGAATCCTGCTGAATCTGGACAGTTTTCAATATTCACTTCTTGTCATCACTTAATCCACCCAGCCCTGTGGCAGAGATGTGAGGCTCCTCTCCATCAGCTGTTTGGGTTACAGCCATTTTCTACTCAAAGGGAGTTAAAGGGTTTAGAGATGAAACATGCATTCTTGAACAGTGCAGTCTCTGCCCTGGGACCTTGATTCAACCTGGCATCCATATCTGATGCACAGGAGCAGTTTTGCTCTGATTCCACGCAGGGGGAAATAACATGCTTTGCTGTAAGGGGCAGCTCCGGGAGCTGAGAATTTGGTCAGAAAATACAGGTCGGGATGGACAGGCACTCTGGAACGTTTGCCCATCGTCTTGGCAAACCTTGAAAGACGGACTGCCTCTAGCTACACCTGTTCCTCCTCTAGCTGTCGCAAAGAAGACCAGCACCTCTGCCCAGGAGAGAGGCTGTCATCGAGTAGAGACCAGGCTCTCTTCAGAGCCAGAAGCGATACTTCACCCCCTTTCCAGCCAAGACTTGAGGAGGACAAAAATAGCAAATCTAACAGAGGGGGTTTTCCTGGGAGCCGAGGTAACAGGTTTCTTTGGAGTATGAATAAAAGCAAGAATTTCCATTTAACTCTTAGGAAAAAAAGAAAGGAAGGCTCTGTTCAGAGGAATAGAGGTTTAATACAGGGTTTGGAGGTTTACATACCATGAGAAGAAACTGGGGGAGGGAAAGCAGGTGGGAGGTTACAGAAAGATCTGGAAGGGCAGCCTGAAACCCCAAAGGGGTGGTTTCTCTATAAAGGTTGGTAGGAAGTTGCTACAATTCTCAAGAATCTCTGGGAAATCTCTCACCCAATCTGATATTTGCCAAGAAGCCTAGAAAACACTGTGGACCTTGGGTCTGGTTGGGGCCCTGGGGATATGCACCCTGAGCCAAATATAAATGATTCGGGGATTGCTCTTATAGAGAACCCTTTCACTGGCTGCCCTCCGATGAGAGGCTCATCCTTCCACAAGGATGGTCACCACAGCTCCCCAGCAGACCGTGGCAGCCTGTCCCACTGGTGGCCCAGTGAGCCATGCCTACTGGTTCTCATACTACCTGCTGAGCTGGTCCTGTGATCGACTTAATTAACAGTGTTAAGAAGCAGGAGAACATGCTGCTCTTTTCCATCTTAAGCCATGAGGCTTGGCAGTTTCTGCCTTTGTTTGCTTTATCGGAAGCCCTGAGCAGCTGAGGCAGAATTCTGGCCACTCTGCTGGAGGGACCATGTTGAGGAGAGGCCTGTGTGTCCCAGCTTCCCAGCTGAACCCAGTCCCAGCCTGCCCACGGCTGAATGCAGGCACGGAAGTACCACCGCCATGCCCATCACCAGTCCAGATGAATTGTAGAATTGTGAGCAAATAAAATGCTGAGTTTAAACCACTAAGTCTCAGGGTGGCTTATACATGGTAAGAGAGAAGTGAAGCCCTCACTTTTCCTAAATCTGACAGAGCTCCTACTTAAGGTTTCTAAATGGAATTTTCTGAAAATCGCATTTGCCACACCATCTTCCACTCTTAAGTTCTTATCCAGTCAGGGTTGTCATATACAGTTGTAGGGGTTGTGCACTGCACCAGGGGATCCAGCCAAGGGAGCCAGTGAGGACTGCTGGCTGGGCCTAGAGAGGGCAGCCTTTCTAAGGCATGTAAGGGAGACTCTGACAAAGAATATTCAGTTGAATTAAACCCAAAATTATTGACCTGGCCTCCAAGTTTCCTTTAAGTGCCTGATGCCACCTTCACTTCCCACTCCAGCCTTCTCCAACCCCGTTTCTCACTACTTGCCCGTGATCTTAGTCCAGCTGAGTCCCCCTTCCGGCCTCCCGCAGACGTGCCCACTCTGCTTTCTGTTAATGGCAGTTTCCAAGTTGAGGCTGTGCCTTCCAGGGTGGGACACAGGTGCAGCCACCAACTCTCCGTGGCCTTAGGCACCGTGTCGCTTTCTTTTAGTCTTGTGAACTTCAGAGGAGCTGATGTTTACTTGCATGCTCAGTCGCTAAGTCGTGTCCGACTCTTTGCGACCCCATGGACTGTTGCCTGCCAGGCTCCTCTGTCTATGTAATCCTCCAGGCAAGAATACTGCAGTGGGTTGCCATTTCTTTTTACTTACAGGCACACTTTTAAAGGATTTCCAGGCATGTTAAAGTAAGAAGGAACAGTGAAGCCACCTGTGGCTGGCATTCTGTGTCTGTCTCCATAGGTAGAGGACTGAGCCCAGCGGGACAGGACGGGCTCTGACCCCTGGAGGTCCAGAGGCACTGCATGAACCGGAGGAGCTGGTCTCCTGGGGAAATTCTTTTCCTCACAATTCACAGCGCAACAAGAATGCAGAATGTTCCAGCAGGCTGTGCAAATGGACCGGCGTGACATGGGATACACTTTGTCGAACTTTGTAATCTTACCCTCTATTAAATATTCAGCACAGATGATTCGATCTCCTCCTTTTCTCAGTTTCTCCCTTCTTCCTCTCCATCCCCTCCCCTTCCTGCCTCTTTTCCACTTTTTTTTTTTTTTTTTTAGCCTGCCTTTTGGGAAATGCCCATTCAGAATGGCTTTCCTGTCGAGGATACAGCCAAGGGGATCTCCAGGCGCGGGCAGAGCATACAGAGTGTTTTCTTTCACTCTGGGTTCTTTAGAGAAATCGCAGTTGCAGCCTGGTGGGGCTGAAGAAGCAACCACTTTGAGATGCGAATCCCACTGGGATCATCCCTGGTCCTACTCTGACAATAGCCAAGGAGCCCCCTGTCGGAGGGAAGGGATTGAGTGCTCACTCGGAGGGGATGGAATGCTTGGCCCTGTGCAGGCAGGTTGCTCAGGACAACTAGCCTCTCAGGAAGTGAAGCTCAGCATCATTCAGGGAAGCAGACTAACCTGCCGATTTCTAAGCTCATCGTTATTAAGGGTGGTCCATCTGGGCCTTTGATCTCTACAAATATTGAAGGATGAGAGGGCTGAATGCAAAATATTTGCCCTGGAACAATAGTTTGGCACCTGGGTGCTATAAAATAGAAGTAGTAGTAATCATACGTTTATTATAGAAGTTTTAATTGCTACTTTTGATTGAGCAAATATTCCCCGTTAAGTGCTCTTCTGTATTACCTCATTTAATCCTGACCAAAAATGCCACGACATCAGTAACGCCTACTTAACCGGGTGTCATGAAGATGAGAACACTGAAGCTCAGAGTTGAAGTAATGTTTCCAAGCTGGTTGGTGGCAGATCTGGGAGTCAGATCGCATCTGAACGAGGCCCACGCTTGCATTTTTCCCTACCTCCCTGCCTTGCCCACCAGGCTGTGAGCATCGCCCCACAGCACAAATGAGGCTCCCCTGGGAGCAGAGAGAAGCTCGATCATCCTCCTACACCCTTCCTGCCCACAGCTGCCATCTCTCAGCAACGCTACAGAGCAGGTCCTTCTGGACTGCTCTGCCCTGTGCTGGGATGCTGCCCTTTGGGTTTGAGGAATTCTGGAATAAAGCAACATTTCTTATAACCAGTTGCCTTATGCTGAGTCTCTGGGGCCCTGGCCAAGCCTCAAGGCTCTTGCTAGCTACACAGAGAGCAGGTTTGGTTTCCAAGAACAGTGGGCTGTTTCCCAGTCCACAGTGGGGCTGGTGTGGAGGGCCTGGGCTAGGGGTGTGGATGCAGGCCCTTCCCTGTTCTCCACCTAGGTGCATTCCCAGTGTTCTCCATTACAAGGGAAGAATCGTCTGTGATGCCTAGTTTCAGATCTGATGGATATCTGTAGTTTCCTCAAAACTCTCATTACAAGCCCATCCATTCCTTCTAGTGAGGCCACGAGAAAATTGAATATGATGTAAAAGGAGTTGCCTCTTGGGATGAATTTTCTTGAGCAGAGATGACAAGTGCTTTTGCAGGGAGAGAGCATTCCCCCCTCGACCCCCTCAGTGGGAGCTCCAGTGAGAAGGCGGCTGGTGTGGGACAGGAGGTGGGACCGTCAGCTGGCTGGGTCACGCTGCTTCTTCCATCTGCCCCTGGTATTCATGAAGTGCTTGCCAAGTGATGTCGCTTTAATAGTCTCCCCATTTTCCTCCCAAGTCTGGACTTCGGGAAGAATTCAGCTGGGAGGCAGGGGTAGAGTGGGGGAGAATATATATGAAGATAGATGTTAGGTTTTTATGATATTCTGAGTATGATAGAGATTAGGTTTCATTAAAAAAAAATTGTTTTGGCCTTGCTGAGGGGCATTTGGGATTGATCTCTGACCAGAGATCGAACCTGTGCCCCTGCAGTCGAAGCACAGAGTCTTAACCGCTGGGCCACTAGGGAAGTCCCTAGGCTTCATTGCTTATCTGTTTAAACATTGTCTCAATCCATGTGGAGTAAGTATCATCATAAAGCCCACTGGAACAAGCTACCAAGAAAGGCAGTAGGGTCATAGACCCCGGATTTCTCAGAGAAGGAATTCTGTCAGCTCCTGTCCATCCTGGATACTTGGATTCTGTGTCTGTGTAAAGCCAGAGACATGGGATGGGTAGAGACCCCCGACACGCACACCCAGGAGACCTTGGCGTGCATGCCTTTAGGGCTCCAACAACCAAAGAGCAGGGGCGCCGGGTTTAAGGGCTATTCTCACTCACCTGATCAGACCTTCACCAAGTCTCCTGACCCCTCCAGGCCCACCTTCTCATTTGTGAATTGAGGAACCATAAAGAAAGACAATGCCAAAGAGTGCTCAAACTACCGCACAATTGCACTCATCTCACACACTAGTAAAGTAATGCTCAAAATTCTCCAAGCCAGGCTTTGGCAGTATGTGAACTGTGAACTTCCTGATGTTCAAGCCGGTTTTAGAAAAGGCAGAGGAACCAGAGATCAAATTGCCAACATCCGCTGGATCATCGAAAAAGCAAGAGAGTTCCAGAAAAACATCTATTTCTGCTTTACTGACTATGCCAAAGCCTTTGACTGTGTAGATCACAATAAACTGTGGAAAATTCTGAGAGAGATGGGAATACCAGACCACCTGATCTGCCTCTTGAGAAATCTGTATGCAGGTCAGGAAGCTACAGTTAGAACTGGTCATGGAACAACAGACTGGTTCCAAATAGGAAAAGGAGTACATCAAGGCTGTATATTGTCACCATGTTTATTTAACTTATATGCAGAGTACATCATGAGAAATGCTGGACTGGAAGAAACACAAGCTGGAATCAAGATTGCCGGGAGAAATATCAATAACCTCAAATATGCAGATGATACCACCCTTATGGCAGAAAGTGAAGAGGAACTCAAAAGCCTCTTGATGAAAGTGAAAGTGGAGAGTGAAAAGGTTGGCTTAAAGCTCAATATTCAGAAAACGAAGATCATGGCATCTGGTCCCATCACTACATGGGAAATAGATGGAGAAACAGTGGAAACAGTGTCAGACTTTATTTTTCTGGGCTCCAAAATCACTGCAGATGGTGACTGCAGCCATGAAATTAAAAGACGCTTACTCCTTGGAAGGAAAGTTATGACCAACCTAGATAGCATATTCAAAAGCAGAGACATCACTTTGCCAACAAATGTTCACCTAGTCAAGGCTATGGTCTTTCCTGTGGTCATGTATGGATGTGAGAGTTGGACTGTGAAGAAGGCTGAGCGCCACAGAATTGATGCTTTTGAACTGTGGTGTTGGAGAAGACTCTTGAGAATCCCTTGGACTGCAAGGAGATCCAACCAGTCCATTGTGAAGGAGATCAGCCCTGGGATTTCTTTGGAAGGAATGATGGTAAAGCTGAAACTCCAGTATTTTGGCCACCTCATGCGAAGAGTTGACTCATTGGAGAAGACTCTGATGCTGGGAGGGGTTGAGGGCAGGAGGAGAAGGGGACGACAGAGGACGAGATGGCTGGATGGCATCACTGACTCAATGGATGTGAGTCTGAGTGACCTCCGAGAGCTGGTGATGGACAGGGAGGCCTGGTGTGCTGCAGTTCATGGGGTAGCAGAGTCGGACACGACTGAGCGACTGATCTGATCTGATCTGATCTGAATGATGATGGTGGAAAAGGTGCTTCTTTCTTGAGGAAGCCACAAGGATGCCATCAATTAACATCTGGGGAACTGTTTCATCAGCCCCAGCACACTCCACAGATATAAAGCGTAGATGTGCCTACATATTTGAGACCATCTCACCACCGTGCCTGGCAGAATGTCACAGGCGGAGGATGTGCTCAAGAAGAATACATTTATAATGTCTTTTCCTGGTTGCATTTTAAAAGTCATGGTTATTTTTCTAGAGCAGGATATCAACGTTAAAAACTTTTTTGTATCACAGATCTCTTTGAACATCTGATAAAGCCATAAACATTTTCTTCCTCAAAAAGAAAGAAAGAAAAAAAACAATCCCCCTCCCACAGCAAACTAAACCATGCTAAGGCGTATATCCCATAACATTTACTACAGTATCAAGGGACTCATAGTTTCCTCTGACGCCCATCTCAGCTTAAGAAAATGCCTCTGCTGGAGATATTCAGGCTTCAGTTCTCTGAAGTTTGGGACAGAAATAGACTGTGTAGAAAAATGAATGCAATAATGATATGTAGTATTTGGCTGGGAAAAATTCTAAGGGAATCTCCCTGAGATTGTTGGCACTAGTGGTAAAGAATCGACCTGCCAGTGCAGGAGACCCAAGAGACGTGGTTTGATCCCTGGGCTGGGAAGATGTCCTGGAGTAGGAAATGACAACCCACTCTAGTATTCTTGCTTGGAAAAATTTATGGACAGAATATCCTGTTGGGCTACAGTCCATGGGGTCGCAAAGAGTCAGACACATCTGAGCATACATACATAGCGAGTCTTATTTAAATGAAAATGTGTTCAAGCTAAAGAAAGGGGTTTGCTCCATACATGTGGCCACCCTCAGCTCTCTGAGGCTTTTGTGCAGAAAGTTGTGGTAAGATACCTGAATCCTTCTGTCTGCACAATAGACTGCTATCCGGTAACAGCGGCGAGGTCTCCTTACAGCAGGGTGAGACACCTCCAGGTCCCTGGGATGCTACTCAGAGTCCAGCTTATCAGGGATCTGAGAGCCTCCCGCCAAAGGTCCTGGCTGTGTCCACCCAGGCGCATCTCAGGGGGAATGGATTTTACCTCCAGCAACATGCTATTTTTGGCTTAGCGCTGTCTTTGCAAAGTAGGATTTCAGGCGTTTTGGCGAGGGGGAATTCAGGACCAGGGCCAGCTCAACAGAAGAGGAAACATAAAAACCCACAGCAAGATCCAGTCAAACCAAGTGAGAACACATCCAGAAATGCAAAAGGAAAAGGAGAGAAAATAGCTGAGCAGGGAGACGCAGCGTCACACGTTCCCCATCCAGCTGGGACCTTTGATGGAACAGCGAGGAAGGTATTTGCCCCCCGGGGTGCTTCAAGCCAGCCAGGGAGCTTGCTTTTAAAGCTCAGGGCGCGCTCCCTCACGTCCTCAGGTGGTTTATGGCATCTTGGTTATTGGATGTGAAAGTTCCCCCCATGAGAGATGCCCGGGTTGCCCGCCTGACCGAGCCTATACTCGCTGGGATTCCGGGACTCAGGGACCCCCGGGAAGGCAGATGGGGGCAGTCCCGCAGATTGGCTCCCGCGCCCTCAGCTAGATCAAGTGGCGCTGCGCAGGCAGCTGGAAGGCACCCACAGAGAGAAACCCAGCACCATGCTCAGAAAGCTCCACTCCATCCTTCACTCCGGCCCGCACAGGAAGGCAGAGGTGGCGGAGAGCCCTTACTACCACGGCCCCAGCCCCGCCGTCAGGCTGATCCGCAGCAGCTCCGTGTACGTGGTCGGGGACCACGGCGAGAAGTTCAGCGAGTCCTTAAAGAAATACCGCAGCGCCGGCAGCATGGACCCCAGCCTGTACTACCTGCAGCAGGAGGGGGACCGCGCGTGGATGCTCTCGCGCACCCAGGACTGCCTGCAGTACTTACAGGAGCTGCTGGCCTTGCGCAAGAAGTACCTTAGCAGCCTCAACGACCTGAAACCCAGCCGCGTCCCGGGCGTCTCCTCCACCTCCTCGAAATCCTCCAGGGGCGTAAAGAAGTCTGCCGCCAAAGAAATGAAGGTAAGTGCCACCGTGGGCTTCCCTGGTGGCTCAGATGATAAAGAAATTGCCTGCAATGCAGGAGACCCGGGTTCGATCCCTGGGTCCGGATGATGCCCTGGAGGAGGAAATGGCAGCCCACTCCAGTATTCTTTCCTGGAGAATCCCATGGACAGAGGTGCCTGGCGGGCTGTAGTCCATGGGATCAGTTGGACATGACTGAACAATTAACACTTTTTCACTTTCTTTCAAGTGCCCCCAAGAAATGCTATGGACAAGAGCATTTTTCCAAGAAGGCGAGTGGGAATCCTGCTTTGTCCAAGCACAACTTAATTAACCTGCATGTTCTGGGAACCAGCTCCAAGACCTCAGAGAGTCTCCATGGCCATCCCCCCGGCCTGGGAAGGGTGGCTGGTCCCATGTTGAGTTTTCTGGTGGAGGCCCAGGGGAAGGGACAGTTTCTGGCATCCCCAGAGCAGCCCACGAGGAGGGCTTAGGCTCGGTCTTCAGGCCAACAGTTTGTCTGTCACTTACTGCCCACTTCCTGGGTGAGAGGAGGCTTTTATGACATTTGCATGACAGCTCATCACTTCAACACATCACTTGTCAACAAGTTATTGTTGTTACTTTTATTAGTACAATCACATCTGAGAGTCCCAGTGCAAAGCGAACATTGAGAGGATTTGCTCTGTCTGTGTGAGGTGCTCAGGTACTCAGGGGACTCAGTCACAGCCTGAGAGAGAGTCTGTGAGTCCAGGAGACTGAATGACGACTTTGCGGGGTCCTGGGTCTTCCTGCCCAGGCAGACCAAGCAGGAAATCAGTGAAGGGAAGGACCTGCATTTTGTGGTTTCCCTGGTGGCTCAGATGATAAAGAATCTGCCTGCCATGAAGAAGACCTGGCTTTGGTCCCTGGGTTAGGAAGATCCCCTGGAGAAGGGAATAGCTATCCATTCCAGTGTTCTTGCCTGGAGAACTCCATGGACAGAGGAGTTTGATGGACAGCAGTCCATGGGGTTGCAAGAGTCAGATGTGACTGAGTGACTAACACTTTCACTTGTACTTATCACAGCGTTTGTACACATTATGTTTTTGGAGGTAATTCCAGTAATGCCAGAAGAGAAGCGGGGAGAAAGTCCTTCGGGATCACAGAAGAACAAGCTGAGGCTCGGTGACCAGATTTTGCTAAGACCCCAATCTCATTGTTACTTGTTCCTTTGTTCCCTAAATTATTTTTTTTAATGTCTGAAGTTTGAGGCTGTTTCAAGTCCCCATCAATCATTCTCCTGAGCTCTAAGGTGTTCAGAGCAGGCCTTTCTGCCCACTCACCCCCTACCCTATCCTGGCTGCCTGTCCAGAGTGTCCTGCAGGCCTGCAAGTCCCATTAATACTGACCAACTGGTCTGTAATCAGATCTCTAGGGCTTGGCCTCACCCAACTGGTTTCAACTGTCTGCACTTTATCCCATGTGGGAGCAGTGTAAATAACTATTTGAACTCTCAAAGTAGGTCAGTGTTGGGGCCCATTGAAGTATCCTACTCTCAGGTATGGGTACTGATCCTGCAGCCAGCCAGTTGTAGATTTGGGGGCCTGACACGCCTCCTTCGGGGCCACCTCCTCCTTTGTGGTTACCTCCAATGACAGAGGGGGTCACCATGGCTTCTGGACTCCTCTCCAGCTTGACTATCCTGGGGTTCTCAGCTCCGGTTAGATTCCCTCCAGGCACTTTGTGCATGCGTGTGTGCTAAGTTGCTTCAGTCGTGTCCGATTCTTTGCAACCCCCTGGACTGTAGTTTGCTAGGCTCCTCTGTCCGTGGAATTCTCCAGGCAAGAATACTAGAGTGGGTTGCCATGACCTCCTCCAGGGGATCTTTCTGACCCAGGGACCGAAGCCACATCTTTTGGGTCTCTTGCATTGGCAGGTGGGTTCACTAGCATCACCTGAGAAGCCCTGTGGTCTCTGTAGCCTTGAAATATTGACTTTGTTCTGTCAACTTGTGTGCTAGGGAGAAAGCTGGGGACAGAGTGTGAGCCCAGCTATAAAAGGATCTTCATAATGAATAGGTACTATGCCTTCAAATCACTTCAGCAGAAATATTTCCTTACTTCCTAATCATTCTACAGAGGGTCTGAGAGGATTCATATACCAGCAGCATGAGGTGGCAACAGACATTGGAAAGCTGGGAGAGAAAAAGCATCCACAGAAAATCAAGACGGCTCAAGAAAACACGCAAATCCTACAGCTGGGTTTGGCTTTGCACTTCCTGGGTGCTGCAACGTAAAAAGAGCAGGACTTATTTCAAAATTCTGACTATCTAAGAGGAAGAACCATACCTACTGTTTACGGGAATCCAGATTTTTCCCAGGTTTAAATTCTAAAGTTTCTCATAGAGGATCCAGGAACCATGGGTGATGTCATTTGTAACGCCCTCACTGATATTTTAGTAACAGTTCATCAACAAGTGTATTATTCCTTCTTTCCTTCCTTCACTTAACAACACATATTTATTGAGCACATACTATGTGTCAGGAACTCCCCAAGATGCTGCTAAATGAGCCAAAGATCACTCTCATGGGTGATCATTCTTGTGGGAAAGGCAGGCAGTGACCCAGGAGGCAGATTTCTGGAGGCGATTTCTCAGAGCCCTTGCAGGTGGCCATCAAGTCATACAAGACACGTATCCTAGTGAGGAACTAGGGAAGGGACCTGGCTGTGTAACTCCTGCAGGTCCTTTTGGACCCAGCCGAGGATTCAGATGCCGGAGGCACAGAGGTTTGGCGGGGAACCACACGCCCTTCCAAAATGTCTGTCCAAGTCCCCTAAAGATGTGGTGCAGCCTCTGAGAAAAAAAAGCCCATGAGAAGTTAAAGCTGTCTTGCTGTATTTCTTGCTATTTTCCCCCTCATCCCAGCACTTTGGAAAGCGAATTGCTCTCCTTAAAGCCTGCTTTGGGGTCTGGTCTGGGACGAGACTGGCCTCAGCCCTGGCGTGTTTCTCCCCTCACCTCGTTCCCATGGTAATGTCTTCAAGCTGCCAGAGGTCTCCGGGTTACTTCCCTTCTCTCTTTTCACTCCTCCTCAACACATCACTTACTCTCAAACTTGGCTCTTTTTTTTTTTTTTTGAGAGTGTGGTAAAATAAGCATAATACAGTATTTACCATTTTCACTGTGGCATTTCATAGCACCTTAAATGAGTGCTTCTCAGGGTTCTCAGATTATGGGTTGCAGAAGGCAATGGCACCCGACTCCAGTCCTCTTGCCTGGAGAATCCCATGGATGGAGGAGCCTGGTAGGCTGCAGTCCATGGGGTCGCTAAGAGTCGGACACGACTGAGCGACTTCACTTTCACTTTTCACTTTCATGCATTGGAGAAGGAAATGGCAACCCACTCCAGGGTTCTTGCCTGGAGAATCCCAGGGATGGGGGAGCCTTGTGGGCTGCCATCTATGGGGTTGCACAGAGTCGGACACGACTGAAGTGACTTAGCAGCAGCAGCAGCAGCAGATTATGGGTAATAAAGTCTATCAGAGTCAATGAATTATGAAATTAAGTGCTTTTCTTTGATATAATATACATTTCATTTTAAAAATGTGCAACCCTGTGTACTAACAAATGGTTAACTGCCAGACAGAAATCAGAGCTCTTTACCCCAGAGCTTTCTGTAAGCTTTTCCAAACAATCAGTTATATAGACCCATGATAATTCAGCCCAAAGACAGTAAGCCCTAATTAACATCTTTTTAGAATGCTTTTCAAAAGTAAATTAGTAGAAACTAGAAAATGCATTCCTTTAAGAGGTCATGGAGGCTCTAAAAATACTTCATTTAGAAATTAGGAGAATGTTTTTATAAAATGTTTGACAACTATCTTTTATTTCTTAAAATATAACTCTCTTTAAAATTCTTTAAAAAATTAAAGTTTACCAAAAGAATCGAAAGTTACCATTTGAACCATTTTTAAGTGTGCAATTAATTCCCTGGCATTAAGCATAATGCTGTGTAGCCCACTACTATCCATTCCCAGAAATTTTTCATCAGCCCAGACAGAAAGTCTGGGCCCATTAAGCAGTGACTGCATTTTCCCTTTCCCCTCAACTTCTGTATTCTCCTTTCTGTCTCTATGAATTTGCCTCTAGGAACCTCATATAAATGGAATCGCACAGTGCTCGTCCATCTGTGACTGGCTTCTTTCTCTTAGCATAGTGTTTTTAAGGTTCATCCACGTTCTCAGAACCCCCTTCCTTTTTAACAGTCCATGAGCTTGGGCTTTTTCAAATATTTATTTTTATTTATTTATCTGGCTGCCCCAGGTCTTCATTGCAGCATGCGGGATCTTTAGTTGTGGTCTGTGGACTTAGTTTCAGTACATGGGATCTAGTTTCCTGACCTGGGAGAGAACCCGGGGCCCCTGAATTGGGAGAGTGTAGTCTTGGCCCCTGAACCCGCAGGGAGCTTGGGTTTTGATGGGAGGTGAGGAGGCAAAGTTTGAGATTACACTCGGATTTTGTCCAGAGTGCTTGTCAGCACTTGGGGAATTCCCTGAGGATTGCTCCCCACATTTTTAGGGTCAGATGAACATGTGAACAGCCGGTATCCCTCTGTGAGAACTCAGCCACCCAAGGGGACCTGAGTGGGCCACAGTGTCTGGGCAACCAGGGAGGCAGTTTGGGGTTGGTTGCAATGCACTCAAGAAACTCTGCCCAGAAGGTTTGGGAGGAAGTATTTTCCAAAGCTAAGGTTCCTGGTTACCTACCCCAGTCCGAAAAAATGTCTTTATTTCTGTGTGTCTTCTAGCTCTGAGCAGCTTGGATTCCCAGTATGTCTACTGGGATGAATGAACCAGCTCTTCAATGTACACCTCTCCAAGCACCAATCCCCTCCCCCCACCCCCCGAGCCCCCAACTAAAGAAATTCAGCTGCTACAAGAATAATTTAAACAGAGCCAATGGAATTCTGAAGAATGCCTGCCAAATGTGATTGATTTAAAGTAGTTTTGCTCTGATAATAGATGGCTTTCAGAATAAATTTTCTGTCATTGGCCGTTCAATCCTGGTTCATGAAATAAGACCATGTCAACAGCAAATAGATTTTTCTTTCTCCTCTATGGTAGAAAGCTCTAAATCCAATTCAACTAAGAAGATTCTAAATCATCCATCTATAAATGACATATGGGATGGGGAAGCAGGTCCTGGATTCCCATATACCCCTGGGAATTATTTTTCAGTTCTGTTGGGGGGACTTTCTGCACACACGGTGATATGAAAGTACAGGTTTTCTGTGGGCATCAGTTATTGGAGGTCTTTAATACGGGGCCTGTATCTGGTTGGCAGAGTTAAAGGGCAGTAAACATCCAGTATAAACTGCAAAGAATTTCTATTATGCTTGGCAGAGTTCCCCAGAGATGACAGACAGTAAAATAATAACTGATAACAGAGTATTCAATTCCTGCTGCCCCCTCAGTCAGATCACAAGATGGATAATTACATCCCCAATCTATCTTCCAGACACCTGCTGCTTGCTTGGCTTAGCAACAACACTTCCTCCTCCCATTTCCCTCTCCACTACACCCCATTCACCCAGCTAACTTCTTGTCTTTTTAGGACAGCAGAGAAAGCACTGCCCCAGGAAGCCATTTCTCATGTCCACAGTCTAACACGGTAGATTTCTCCCTTCCCTGGGTCTGGCCCTTAACTCAGCACTTAGCTCCCAGCACCTAGCACTCAGCACGCAGCCCTGTAATTGTCATCCATTTGCTGTGTCTGCTACTGGCCATGAGCTCCTTGAATGGAGTCACCATGTCTTATTTATCTTTTTATCTCCAGCTTCTAGTGAAGCTCCAGGCATACAGTAACTCAATAAAGAAATAGGCTGAGAAACCCCCATTGTAATTTAAGAAGAAAACGGAAAGGTTTATGGGAGACTTGGTTTTCAGTGAGTGGAAAATTATCTTTTGTTTTTAATAGAGTAGAATATATTTGGGTGTATTCAGATGAAATGATAGCCTAATAATTAAACCATCCCATGTGTAATGAATCTGAGTTTACTATCAGAAGGACACATTTTTTTTTGGTAAACATTTTTTTCTAAGTTATATTTACTCATTAAACAAAATTTATAAAACACAGAAAAGTTGAAGAAAATTGAGATAACTTAAAATCATATCGTCCAGAATAATCACTCTAAAATGTTTAAATATAGTTTCTTTCAATCATTTATTTCTTATATAGTTGTAGATATGTATAGTAGTGTTGCCAGATAAAATAGAGGATGTCTATTTAAATTTGGATTTCAGATAAATGATGGCTTTAAAAAATATAATTATGTCCATACAATATTTGGTATATATTAATACCAAAAATTTATAGCTTATGTAAAATTGAAATTTAACTGCCATTAAGTTTTTTTAGTTCCTGAATTTGGCAATATTTATGTATGTATATGTATAAATTTATTAAATTTGGCATATACCATATACTTTTAAATAACTTATATTTTGGGTTCTTTTCTATCATTAACTTGTTTTTGAAAACTGAAGTTTTAATGGCAAAAATTTAACTCACAACCCTTTAAACAATTGTTGCTAATTGCTAAGTCACTTCAGTCGTGTCCGACTCTGTGTGACCCCACAGACGGCAGCCCAACAGGCTCCCCCATCCCTGGGATTCTCCAGGCAAGAACACTGGAGTGGGTTGCCATTTCCTTCTCCAGTGGATGCAAGTGAAAGTGAAGCTCAGTCGTGTTCGACCCTCAGCAACCCCATGGACTGCAGCCTTCTAGGCTCCTCCATCCATGGGATTTTCCAGGCAAGAGTACTGGAGTGGGGTGCTATTGCCTTCTCTGTAAAGAATTGTTAAACATTGTGAATGAATTCATCTTACTCTGTCTATAAAGGTATCTTTTGGACAGTTATTCCTTAGTGTGATTAACAGGTCAAAGGTTAAAAATCATTCGTTTTTAAAGGTTCTTCTACATATTGTTTTCCAGAAATATTTTATAATTTATGCCTTCATCAACAGTGAATTAGAAGGCTCTTCTTATTGTATTTTATCAACACCAAGTAGTGTCATTAATTTTTAAAGTCTGTTGACTTAATAAACTGAATTATCTTATAACTTTTTTTTTGAATTATTGCTTGAGCAGAGAATGACCCTCTTGTTTTATCAAACCAATGTGTACTCTTGATTAATGGATCACCCATTCATGTCTTTATACATTTTGGCTCTAGCAAACTATTTTTAAATTTATATGGATTCATGTCAAGAATGTGAGCACATTGTCTGCCATATGGTTAAAAATATTTTCTTAATTTTATATATAGTTTAATTTTACTTGACAGTCCAATTTTATTTATCATTAAAAACATTACCAGTTTTTATGCAGTTAAATGTGTCAGCTTTTGTCTTTGATACTTCTTGGTTTCATGCTTAGAAATCCCTTGTGTGTCTCAAGGTCAGTTACATATTTGCCATTTTCCTTTTTTTTTAATAGTCATTCCATAAAAACCCCAACCCTCTTATCTATCAGCAATTTATTTTTACACATAGTGGGAAGTGAGAATCCTATTTGAAGTTTTTCCCAGATAGCAAAGATTCAACACCATTTATTGACAAATCTATCCCTTCTCTCACTGGATTGTAATGTTTCACTTATCATGTGTGAAGAGTTTTATACTATGCTTCAAGGCTATTAATTCAGTTCTATTAGTTAGGTTTCGAAGAGTTTCATAAGTGTGAGCAAAAAACATTCACTTACTGTTTTGCTGAAGTGAACGGGTCATTTATTTAGGTGACCTTTAAGGGGAAGAGTGGAGAAGGTACCAGGTACTAGCAAAGGAAATAATGGCTTTAAGATGATAATGCTGGAGCAAAAAGACAGCTTGTCAGACTGTGAGTCTGCTACCTCTAATACCAAACACAGAAGAGGTACAGCTATGCTTCCAAAATGATTGTAATGCTTAGCTATAAGAGGTAATTCCCAGGTCTAGTTACACTATAGTTTGTGCCAAACCCTGCCCTTCCTTTTTATCTTTTTGGTCTGGTTTTTCTCAGCTGTATTGTCTACATCACTATTTGGTTGTTGTTTAGCTCTGACAAGTCTACCAATAGCTTATCTATTGAAAATGTGGATGTGGACGTGTGTACGTATGTATTTAAATTTCAGTGATTATACGTTTCCCCAAGTTGTTTGTCAGATCTACAGTTCTTTTTTTTTTTTTTTACTTAAGTGTAGCTGACATACAGTGTTGTGCCCATCTCTGCTGTACAGCAAAGTGACTCAGTTATACACCTGTACACATTCTATTTAATAGTCTTTTCCGTTATGGTTTATCACAGGATACTGAATATAGTTCCCTGTGCTATACCATAGGGCCTTGTTTATCCATCCTGTATCTAATAGCTTCCATCTGCTAATCCCAAACTCCCAGTCCTTCCCACCTCCCTCCACCTTGGCACCCGCGAGTCTGCTCTTTATTCTGTGAGTCTGGTTGTGGTTTGCAGACAGGTGCATTTGTGCCAGATACAGTTCTTGTTTCTCAAGCTCCCGTTCGTTTTATCATGAACCCCGCTTCAATGATGGGTACACACTTCCCTAGGTGTTGTGATATAAAACGGATAAGAATAACGTTGGATTTGATCATAAATAACAAGGATGGCATTCCCAGGATGGCAGAAGCAAAGAGGATATACTTGAGCTTTTAAGGTTTATCCTGAAGGGCTTCTTTTGAGAACATTACATTGCTTATGGATAAATTTAAACTGGTTTGCATTTCATTTCACCCTGCTGAATGAGCCAACGGAAAATGGTCTCTCCTGTTCAGCCAGACCAGTTCCACACCTGATCCTGGAAATTTCATTGCAATGCATTGATATTTTGATTTCCAGATGTTATTAGCTCAAGGTTGTATTATCAACACTCCATGAAAATAAGGGATACAGAGTTCTCAAAATTTGTCAGGTTAAATCCAAAGGTATGAGTTAGCATCATAAAAACTGTTGGCAAATATAAACATTAGATGACAGCATGTATACAGCATACATTTATTCGTTCAACAAATTACTCTATGTCAGGCACTGAAATAGGTGCCCGACATTCATAGACAGAAAGACAGCCCATCTGCCCTGATACAGCCCGTAATCTGAAGCGCTGTAACCTCGGCATCTGGCCTGAATCACACTGATGTGTTCAAAGAGAAGTGGGTAGAATAACAGTGTTGGAAGCGGGGTGTATCCTACAGCCTGTGTCATGTAGGTAGTGGTTGGCAATGAGAGAGAGGCAGTTGCACAGTCGTGTCTGACTGTTTGCCATTCCATGGACTGTAGCCTGCCCGGCTCCTCTGTC
This sequence comes from Tragelaphus eurycerus, assembly GCA_935064755.1. Lineage (NCBI taxonomy): Eukaryota > Metazoa > Chordata > Mammalia > Artiodactyla > Bovidae > Tragelaphus > Tragelaphus eurycerus. The sequence continues at coordinate 22,497,425 of CAKXYN010000007.1, read as the reverse complement.
CATGGGATTCTCCAGCCAAGAGTACTGGAGTGGATTGCCATTTACTTCTCCAGGGGATCTTCCCGACCGAGGGTTCAAACCCAGGTCTTCTGCATTGCAGGCAGATTCTTTACCAACTGAGCCACTAGGAAAGGAATTGAGTATCTATCCAAAGACAATCTATCTGTGAGTGTCATTTGCCAAAGCTATTTCATAGACAAGGTTGAGAATCACAAGTCTGTCGTGTGACATCCCTTATATGCAGTATCTAAAAGGAAATGATACAAATGAACTTCCTTACAAAACAGAAAGAGACTCACAGATTTGGAGAACAAACTTGTGATTGCTGGGGGGAAGGATGGGGGAAGTGATAGGGAGTTTAGGAAGGTCAGGTACACACTATATATATTTATATGCTATATTTAAAATGGATAACCAACAAGGACCTATACCTATTGTATAGCCCATGGAATTCTGCTCAATGTTATGTGGCAGCCTGGATGGGAGGGAGGTTTGGGGGAGAATGGATACATGCATGTGTATGACTGAGTCCCTTCACTGTTCACCTGAAATGATCATAGCGTTATTAATCGGCCATACTCCAAAACAAAATCAAAGGTTCAAAAACAGCAAGAATCATGGGCCTGGTGTGCGGCTTTGAGGGTTTCATACAATGTTGGTGTCCACACAAACATAGAAAAGCAGTGCCCGTGTCTCTCTGCTGCAGGGTGAAAGTGTCAGAGAGGAGGTGCCACATGAGGTGGCCCCTGGGGAGGTGAGGGGCGTGGGCCCCAAGCACGAGACGGGAGGAGGCGGCGCGATGTTTCGTGGTGGTCCTCTTGGCGTTGGGTGGGCTTAGAACCTATCCAACCTACACTAACCTCTGACAAAATGTTGCTGCTTATACCTGCATGTTGGTTTTGGAGCATCTAAACCTCTTGGAGACAAACACTGACAGATCCCAGAAGAAAGTAAACAGATTGGAGAAGCTGAAGGACCCAAAGGGCAGGTGAGACCAGGCAGGATGGGAGTGGATGTGAAATGCAGAAAAATACACTGCCTTGGGGGACTCAAACATTACAGTGTGGAATACAGTGGAGTTTGGTTTGGAAAAGTGCAAGGGTTTCATCTGGGGAAAGTAATCTGAGACCCAGTCTTGTTGTGAAGGAGTCGGACAGGGAGGCTTGGAAAATGATGACCTTAAGGCCACTGAAGGTTAAATGTGAAAGACAAACTTGAGTGCAGTTGGCAACGCAATACAGATGCTCTCAGAGAAAGCTCGTTGCCCTGGGGCTGCGCGGGCTGAAAGAACACGAGCCCTGTGACGCTCAGGCTTGAGCAGGTGCCCCAGAAAGCAGGTGTGTAGCAGTCTTTCCAAAGAAGTAGCTGAAAAATTCTGGACCAGGAAAAGTCAAAATGGGAAGGAAGGCAATCCACTTTTATTTAAGACTATTGAGTTCAGAGACGGAGAACTATTTTGGCTCTTACCCAATGGTGTGGGTGACTGAAGTCCCATTTTGTCTAATCATCGCTTTGTAAAGTAGATTTCCTGTGATCTTAGCCTGAGCCCTAAACCCTGAGCTTCAGTTGATGTAGTTCCTGTGCTAGCGGTCTCACTTGGAGACCAAGAGAATGTCTTAATAGAGTCGAGAAAGGCCCAGGGGAGCTGCAGGAAAGGCGGAAAAGTCAGAATCAGCCTGAGTTTGAAAAAGGGCTTGAAAAGGCCCAGGGAGCCTGGACTTGCAGGTTAGCCTTGGTGTCACCAAGCCAGGCTCGTCTACCTAATTCACATGAAACCCAAATGCTGAGATGCCAGGGTTTGCAGCCAAGAGAAGGTTTATCCACAAGGCAGCTGAGCAAGGAGATGGGGGAACAAATTCAGATCTGCCTCCAGGAAAGCAAGGGGCTCTCAGGTATTTATGAGATAAAGAAGCAGGGTGGCCTGGGGCTTTGAGAGCTTGGGGAAAAGTGACTGGAAATAAGGAAAAAAGGGAGCAATTGTCATTCTGTGCAGGCATAGCTAGGGTACAAGCCTCTGCCTGCTCAAAAAGGCATGCGCTTAGCATCATCTGAGGGAGAAAGAGATGTCTCAGCCACGTCCTGATGGTCGGATAGGAGCTGGTCAGATAAGGCATTCAAGGCAGAGGGACTAGCAAGAGAAAACACAGGGAGCTGCCTCCAGAGATGAGCCTTCCGGTCATCCGACTGTGGGAGGGTGGCCTGGCCAGCTGAGTCCATACAGATTGTCAAGCAGCCCCTTAGTTTTCCATCCCCGTCCTTGGTGTCCCTGGTGCTGCCAAGTCTGGAACATTTCTGGTTTTAAGGGTCAAATTGTCCCCCTTCTGAAGTGCTTCCAATTCTGCCCCACACCCGCTCCCCTCCCCTCCCCCCGCCGCTCTCTGGAAGACAAATTCCTCTGCTCTGTTCTAGCAATTCCTCCTCTTCAGCTGCTTTCCATTTGCCAGGAACTCTTGGGTATCTCTCTCACTGACCACCTCTCTCTTGTTCTCTTTGTCTTTGAGTTTTAACTGCTCCCCCAGTTTCACCTTCATTTGGTCTTTGAACGGGGCAGGATAACTATGTATGAACAGTTTTCCACTTTTAACAGAAAAGGTTCAGTATATTTTGAGGTACTTCAAAAATTTTCTCCAAGAGTGCTTCTCACAAATATGAAAGAAAAAGAAATCCACTACTTAAAGATGCTTCTTGGGAATTCGCTGGTGGTCCAGTGGTTGGGATTCTGTGATTCCACTGCAGGGGACATGGGTTAGATCCTTAGCCAGGCAACTAAGAAAGTTCCCTAGTGGTATAAAATGCATTTTTGTTGTTGTTCAGTCACTCAGTCATGTGTGACTCTTTGTGACCCCATGGACTGTAGCACGCCAGGCTCCCCTGTCCTCCACTATCTTCCAGAGTTTGCTCAAAAAATGTATATATTTCACCAAAATCTTATGCATGTATAAAGATGTCATCCTTTAGTTTCCTAACATGCAAATCTGTGATTAAATCATTTTCATTTTTAATACCATCCCACTTTCAAAAGGGTTCCCCTGATAGCTCAGTTGGTAAAGAATCTGCCTGCAATGCGGGAGACCCCGGTTCGATTCCTGGGTCAGGAAGATCCCCTGGTGAAGGGGTAGGCTGCCCACTCCAGTATTCTTGGGCTTTCCTTGTGGCTCAGCTAGTAAAGAATCTGCCTGAAATGCAAGAGACCTGGGTTTGATCCCTGGGTTAGGAAGATCCCCGGAGAAGGGAAAGGCTACCTGCTCCTGAAATGCAAGAGACCTGGGTTTGATTCCTGGGTTAGGAAGATCCCCTGGAGAAGGGAAAGGCTACCCACTCCAGAATTCCATGGATGAGTCCATGGGGTCACAAAAAATGAGACATGACTGATCGACTTTCACTACTTTCACAGTGCACACAAAAAATAAAAGAACACTATACTTGGTCCAAAGAGCCCAGGTTAACACCTATTGTCTCTCTTTTTCCTCCCTGAGTTCTCTCACTTCCTGCATTCTTTGTGGAGTTTTTTTTTATTGGTTCACGTGTTGATTCTGTGCCTTTGGTCCTGAGTTCTCCCCCAAAGCCCACCCCAGTGCTTGGACTTCCATGATGCCAGTCACTAGTGACTGACTGGGGGCTGTTGTGAAGATGATGATGGTGATGAAGAGGAGGGGGAGGAGGAAGGGGAGGAGGAGAAGGAGGATATCCTGAACCTGGTCTGACTTTCAGTAGATGTCTTAAACACTTTATATTATATTAATATCATTGCTTTCGCTTTTCAAACAATCATACCAATTTGTTTTAAGTGTATTCCACGATTGAACCTGAATTTGGCCACTTTTCCTACTGACACCTCTTCTGGAGTGTTTTATTGTCAACATATCTCATCCCCTCTTTTCTGCTGTGAGCATCTCATCATCTGCCCCGGGGAACTGGACAATCTCCTAATTGGGCTTATTTGCAGGGGACAGGCCAAAGAAAGACAAATTATTTTGCCTATTGGCGGATAAGAGTCCCTGACCAAGACAGAGGCAGATCGACTCACCCTTTCATACCACCCCCTCCCCTTGAGATAACGGAAAATCCACCGACTATAGCAACTGTGGATCTGGAGTATCTACCTTCCTTTCAGGGGCACTTTTTCAAATTTATGTGCAAACCCGCAACATCTCTTAAACGTTCAGTTTTAGCAACATTTGGTCCTTTTCAGCATCCCTGGAGGAGGGCGCTCTGAGCTGGGCTGGCTCACACAGCTCTGCCCCTTCCCTCTGCCCTTCACCTCTAGCAGAAACCCACCCCGAAGAAATACTCCCAGTTCAGCGCGGATGTGGCGGAGGCCATTGCCTTCTTTGACTCCATCATCGCAGAGCTGGATACGGAGAAGCGGCCACGGGCTGCGGAGGTGGACCTGCAGAATGAAGACGTGGACTTCGATGGTGAGTGCCATCCCCGGGGGCGGGAGATAGGGGTGGCGTGAGGTCTGTGGACTGGACTTCCCATGATAAAGGGGCAACTCTCATTTGCAAGCCAGAGCCTGGCCCTGAGCTCGCTCTATGCCTTGGGGTCCTGGCTTTGGCCTCCCCCACACTGGGGTACCCCCTTTAACTCTCGGCGCCCTGTTTGGACAAAAACTCCTTCTCTGTGGGGCTTCCCTGGTAGCTAGCTGGTAAAGAATCTGCCTGCAGTGCAGGAGACCCTGGTTCAATCCCTGGGTTGGGAAGGTCCCCTGGAGAAGGGGTAGGCTACCCACGCCAGTATTCTTGGGCTTCCCTGGTGGCTCAGCTGGTAAAGAATCGGCCAGAAATGCAGGAGACCTGGGTTCCATCTCTTGGTGGAGAAAATCCCCTGGAAAAGGGAACAGCTGCTCATTCCAGTATTCTGGCCTGGAGAACTCTCTCGGGGATAGAGGAGCCTGGTGGGCTATGGTCCTTGGGGTTGCAAAGAGTTGGACGTGATTGAGCGAGCATGCACGCAGGTATAGTCCATGGGGTCACAAAGAGTCGAACACCACTGAGTCTTTCTCTGTGGTCCATTTTTCATAGCTGAGGTGGGGTGGAATTTTTAAGGCTCTATGAGGGAAAGCAATAGAGCAACAGTTCAAGCAAGGGATGAGGTGGGGAGTTGTTAAATGGGCACAGAGTATCAGTTTTGCAAGATGAAAAAGTATATTCACACAATGATATGAATATACTCAACGCGACTGAATGGACACTACAAGATGCCTCAGAGGGTACACGTTATGTTATGTATCTGTAACCAGAATTGAAAAAAAAGAAGAAAAGGGAATGAAAGTCAAAGTCGCTCAGTTGCATCTGACTTTGCAACCCCATGGCATATACAGTCCATGGAATTCTCCAGGCCAGAATCGTGGAGTGGGTAGCCTTTTCCTTCTCCAGCATTGCGGTCTCCTGCATTGCGGGCCGATTCTTTACCAGTTGAGCCACAAGGGAAAAGGGAATAGACAAATTATATTTAACCTATATATTATCTTTAACCTGTATATTTGATTATGTAGGTTGGCCCTGGACAGCACTGTTTGCTAGACCTGACTCTGATCCGTCACCATTTGTCACCCCTCTGCACCCTAACCCACCCCCCGCCCGCCCCGTGCTCCCTCTGTGGCCCCCACCGGCCACCACTCTGCAAGGGTGTGGCGGGCAGGAGAGGGCCAGGGTGCTTGCTCAAGCCCAGCTTGGATTGTTGGAAAGGGTTGGGTGGGGTTGAAGGTGATGCTCGTCTCCTGGCCAAGGTGTATCACTGGCTGCCTCCTGATGGAGAGCAGATAACTCTACCACGTTCATGGGTCGGGCCCACATCCAGGACTCAACTGTCAGTTTCTTCAGTCTTTGATTGGCCCTCGGGGCCTCCCTGGTGGCTCAGTGGTATAGAATCCGCCTGCAAAGTAGGAGACTTGCCGGAGATGCAGGTTCGATCCCTGGGTCAGGAAGATATCCTAGAGAAGAGGGCATGGCAACCCCCTCCGGTATTCTTGCCTGGGAAATCCCATGGACAGAGGGCCTGGTGGGCTGCCGTCCATGGGGTCGCAAAGAATTGGACGTGACTGAAGCGATTGAGCACGCACATCCATTGAGGACATAGGTGTTATCGTCAGAGTTAAAATTTTTTAATGGAAATGACTTTGTGTGTTTTTCTCTAATAACAAGAATAACATATGTTCATTGTGAATCAAGTGAGTCAAACAACATACTAAAGTATAAGGAAGAATGTAAAGCATTTGGCCTGTAATCCTACTACCTGGAGATAATAATCACTGTTAACGTTTTGGTGTATGTTCAAAAAGGTTTAAACATAGACTCACTTTATTATTCTTTTTAAACAAAAATAAGATCTCTTGCCTATTTTTTTCATCCACTCTTTTCACTTAATGTACAATACATCGAGGGCATCTTTCCAAGTCCAAAAACATAGGTCTATGTGCTTACCTTTAATGGACACATGCTTGAGCATTTTCTCCCTGCCCCGTTAATTGCAGAGTTGAATTGTTCCCTTTGCTCGGCTCTCTGGGTCTTCCTGTTGGCTCAGATGGTATAGAGTCCACCTGCAATGCAGGAGACCCAGGCTCGATCCCTGGGTCGGGAAGATCCCCTGGAGAAGGAAATGGCAGTCCATTCCAGTATTCTTGCCTGAAGAATTCCACAGACAGAGGAGACTGGAGGGGTTCAGTCCATGGGGTCGCAGGGGACTGGACATGACTGAGCGACTAAGCATGAGCACCCTGGCACAAGCTGGGCCTTCCTAAGCATTTACTATTTTACGTGTGTATTTATTGTGAGTTCTCAGCCCGAGTTGCCCCCTCCATGACCTTCTGCTCCCCTCTCCTCCCCATGATGAGTCCTCCCTTCCCGGGGCCCGGGTTCTCTCTTCCAGTGGCCACCAGCTCCCGGGAGCACAGTCTGCACTCCAACTGGATCCTCAGGGCGCCCCGACGGCGCTCCGAGGACATCGTGGGGCACACGACAGCCGGCCAGTTCCGGAGGAGCACGGAGCACCGGACCATCGGCACGCAGAGGAGACTCGAGAGGCACCCCATTTACTTGCCCAAGGCTGTGGAAGGGGCCTTCAGCACTTTGAAATTTAAGCCCAAAGCCTGCAAAAAAGAGTAAGTGCTTGGGCCACAGACTGTAACCAAGATGCACTCAGGTCCGCCAGACTCTTGTGGGGTGCTTCTTAGGTGCCCTGAACCCCATCCTTCATGGAAAAATTATTCCTATTTGGGGGGAGGGAGGTCTTAGTTAAAAATTTTTGTAATAGCTTACACTTCTTTTCTAGCTTGGTTCACCTCTGTCCCCAACCTTAACTATCTATTAGCTCTGGGTCTGCCTCCCTTTCTGGCCACTTAGCCCTCATGCTTTGTCCATCCTGTTTCCCCCAGATGTCACTGATACTCTGTGTGCCACAGATTTTTAATGACAGTTTGGGGTTGACGCAGGCATAGCACCACGAGGGAACCAACCCTGAATCAATTAGATGGTCCTGCCGTAGAAAGGAGTCACCAGGCTGGGAGGAAGGCCTCCTTCCTGGCCGCGTCTGTGCTGGCCGTCCTGTCATCTCTTGGCCTCTTTCCCTGCAGATCCTCCTCTCCCAAGACGAGTTTCCATCTCTAACTCCCAGATTCCTGGGACTCACTCCTTCAGAGAAATAGGCGCACACTTGCTCTGGCCACCCCAGGCCACTCTGCAGGGAGCTCACCTCTCACAATAGAAGCGCCTGTCTCGGCTTACCCCCCTGTCTTCTTTTGTTTCTCTGAAAGAGCCCTCCAACTCTGATGGGTTCAGGGGTTTTCTACATCGCCTTTCCCCTCCTCCATAATAAAGGACCATGTACTGGACATATTAAACCAGGACTCAGCCCTCATCTCCCATCCTTCCCCTCCAAGGTCGGGTTCCCCCACAACCCTACGATGACACAGCTCTGTCCTCCACGAGTCTCAGCACAAGGGGAGCATCCGACAGGCTCCATCAGGAGGGTAAATCAGAGCATCCTTTTCCTGTGTGACCAGCCAAGCCAAACCGAAGCCCTCTGCCTCATTCCTCCCTTCCAGCCTCGGGAGCTCCAGACAGATCCTATTCAACTTCTCGGGAGAAGATACGGACTGGGACTCAGAGTTCTTTGCATCAGAGCCCCCGGAGTCCCTGGGGGAGGACCACTATGAGACGGAAAACCCCCGAGGGCAGTGGCTGCTTCGGGAACAACTCTGGGAGCGGACGGTGCCCTGACGGCCTCAGCTTGGCAGCCTGGCCAGGCTGGGTGCCCCAGAAGGAGTCTGCTTTCAGTGAAGCAGCAGGTGTGTGATAGAGTTAAAGATGGGTCAAGTCAGGTCCTTGAACACGTGGCCTGCTGGTGCCCAGTAAGTGCCAAAGACACCTGCACGGCCTCCCGGAGGGCCCACCATTCTCTGCATGGGCAGGTGGGCCTATCGTTACCACCCTACTGGTCTTTAAGAGCATAGGAAATGGAAGGTCCATACTCACTCCTGGCCTCCCCTGGTACAGGGGAACATCCCGCTTGGTACTGGAAACCAAGAAACGCTCCCATCCACTCAGCTCTGGGCCAAAGTTTTCAAAGAGAGGCGACTCCTCTGTCCACGGGGCTCAGAAACCCTCTGGTCACCTACTGAAATTGCTGCTTCTCTGCAGAATGCTGTTTGGGAAGCAGCTGGTTTCCCCCGCCCCCCCACCCTCTTTTCGCAGTGTTCTGGAAATCTCTGCTGGATTAGGCTGAAGATGAGGCCAGTGTCCTGGCAGCGGGAGGGGAGATGCGGTGTGTGAGGGCCCTGCCTGGGGACCACGCTGTCTCCCCCAGCCCCAGAGCTTAGGCTTCTCACAGACAGCTGCCTGGGCAAGAAGGAAGATGAAATGATACTTCGTTTCTAATTCTCCGTCCCCAAATCCTAATAGATGCTCACCCAGCCTGTGGATGAAAGCTAGGGCCCTCCCCTTCCCCCAGTTACAAGGGCAATCAGAACCTTCTGGAGTAGTAAGGATTTTGATTTCCCTAACTGTCCAAATTACAGGGACTCCCCTGGTGGTCCAGTGGTTCAGACTCATGCTTCCACCGCAGGGGGCTGGGGTCCATCCCTGGTTGGGGAACTAGGATCCCATGTGCCGCATGGCAAAGTAAAAATAAAGAAAAAGAAAAAAACTTATTTAATAAATACAGTTTTAAAAAGGAATTACACATGTAGGACATTCTTTGCATTTCTCCTGTACTTTTTTGGCACGTTTTGCATATGGTTTGACCCCCTCAAGTTCGAGAACCACTGGTTTGGAGACTACACTGAGCTTTGTCCAGCCTCACCTATTTCTTCTGGCATTTTCTTGTAAGAAAAAAAGAAGTCACCCAGGGCAGAGGAGAGGTGCAGGGGTGTTAATGGCGATAATGGAGGAAAACGGACTAGGAAAAATCAATAACTGAAATTAAGCCAAGGTTGCTTTAGGCTAAAGTCCCTCTGTGAACTGAATAAAGCTTCCCTTCTCCCAGCCCATGTGATGATATTCTTATTGTTCAGGTTTTATTAGAAAGAAGCTTTTATTTTGGAGAAGGCAAGGGCATGCCACTCCAGTACTCTTGCCTGGAAAATCCCACAGATGGAGGAGCCTGGTAGGCTGCAGTCCATGGGGTCGCTAAGAGTCGGACATGACTGAGCAACTTCACTTTCTCTTTTCACTTTCATGCATTGGAGAAGGAAATGGCAACCCACTCCAGTGTTCTTGCCTGGAGAATCCCGGGGACGGGGAGGCCTGGTGGGCTGCCGTCTATGGGGTCGCACAGAGTCGGACACGACTGAAGTGACTTAGCATTAGCATGAGAAAAAAAAAAAAACTAATAATTATCTGACATTCTTAAATGATTTTTCTAGTTTAAATAAAAATGTTTAAAAAGTTCTCAGGTGATGCTAATTCTGCCGTTCTGGGGTCCATATTTTGGGAATTGATGACTTAGAGGTTTGAAAGTTAAACCTGATGAAAACCTGGCGTGGGGTGCGGGGCAAGAAATTTTATATCAACACATTTTCAGGATGAAAATGTATAGCAAACGTTTTAATACTTGCCTTTCTTATTTTTTGAGTGCCAATGTCTTTGTTTGGAGGTTTTTTTTTTTTTTTTTTTGCTCATGCTAAGCCTACTAGAGCCAGAGGCTTATCTGAAGAGTAAATGTTTGTGAGATTTGTTTTATGAATTGCATTAATGCACGCCAAGTCACATCACTGTGTATCTTTCTTTTCTCCAAATGTGGCCTTATTTTGAAGTCCCACAAAGGAGAGTTCACTGTTCGGGATAGACTCAGCATGAGGGTCTCTAGGATCTGCCCTTATCAAACTCCAGTTGATCCTAGATCGACCCTGACATCAAGTGGGGAACACACTTTATGTATTTTGCTTGTATAGGTAAGAGAAAATGAGCAGGGCGGGTAGGGATCATTGGAGTCTTGGTTTTTTTATTTTTTAGCATTTATTGCTTATGGGACATGAAACTGTGCTTTTCTCTTTTGCCTCATGTTTTGTATATTTTTTGTCTTTAATGAGACTATACACAGACTGCCTGAAAAACTCCATGCTTCAGAAACATAAGGCTGGCTTGTCTTGGGGGTGATTTTAGGTCTTTGAAATTGGTGATAAACCCCAGGATCTGGGCTCTGCCTGGGGAATCCTGAGATGGTGTCTGCTGGGATCTTGTAATTAGTAACATTTGAGACAATAAAAGTCAACTCAGTAAAATTGACTCATGTGATCCTTTCCTTGCTTTGAGTTGACTAATTAGTTACTCGGTTCATCTCTGGGGTACAATGTTAGCAGCCCCAGCTTTCCCAGGACTGTCTGTTTTGATGTATGAAAATCTACCTATCTCCAGACAGAATGCTCAAATAGAGGATGAGAGTCCCAGACATCTGGATTGTTCTTTAGCCCTGGATTCCAGCTCCCACCCCCCAATGACTTTGCCTTCAGGGAGAAAGAGACATGGGAGCCTTTAGTTCCAATCATATACATCCAGCTCCTTGGCTGGTTGCTAGGCAACTGAGAACATGGCTGCCAGGACAGAGCTTCCTGGTGCTCACGTACTTAGAGCCTAGATTCCAATAGGACACTGTGGTCCCCTCATCACAGGTGGCCCTTACGTGATGGGTTAGTTTCCCGTTGCACACTACCACACAGTTAGGGACTTACCACAAGTTTATTCTCTTGGTGTCTGGCAGTTAGGAGAACCAAAATCAGTCTCCCTGGGATAAATCAAGGTGTGGGCAGAGGAGAATCCGTACCCCTGCCTTTTTCTGTCTCCAGAGGCTGCCTGCATTCCTTGGCTTGTGACCCCTTCCTTGCCTTGCCCCCACCCTATTTCTTCTGTCATCATGCCTCTAATACTATGATTTTCTGCTTCCCTCTTAAAAGGACCTTCTTATAAGGACCTCCTTATCCTCTTATAAGGACATAGGGATCTTATAAGGTGATCCCTTTTATAAGGATCACCTTATAAGGATGGTCCACACTCACCCCCCTATCGCCGGCCCCTTAATGTAATTAAATGTGCAAATTCTCTTTTGCCTAATAAGGTAATGTTCACAGGGCCCATGTATTCTTGCCTGGAGAATTCCATGGACAGAGGAGCCTGGTGGGCTACAGTCCGTGGGGTCGCAAAGAGTCGAACACGACTGAAGCAACTTAGCACGCACAGGGCCCAAAGCTTAGGATGGAGACGTCTTTGGGAGACTATTATTCAGCCGAAAAACAAAATATCACAAGATATCCTGGTTCTTATTAACCTGGCCCAACTTTCTTTTAAGCTTGATTATAACTGTCCAATCTTCCCCGGTGGCTCGGCAGTAAAGAACCCGCATGCCCATGCAGGAGATGCGGGAGTCATGGGTTAGATCCCTGGGTCTGGAAGATCCCCTGGAGGAAGAAATGGCAACCCACTCCAGTATTATTTCCTGGAATATGGACAGAGGAGCCTGGCAGGCTCTAGTCCATGAGGTCACAGAGTCGGATATGACAAGTGATTTAGCACGCATGCGTAGATTAGGTTAGATTTGAAGGTTGCTGAATTTGATCTCAAGCGAACCTTAAGAGGAGTGCCAAGCCATTGTTTGACTCCTCATCTCCAGTCTTGCCTGGTTTCTGTAGGTAAGGTGCAAAGGCAAATGTGTACTCTCATTGCAGTTCTGGAATTGCCTGCCCCTGCCCCCCCCCCCCCCCCCCCCCCCCGCCAAATCGGCCAGTTGGGGAAGATTGAATGAATTTTTCATGATTAATCCAGATCTTGGACCCCAGAGCGTGGACTCGAAGCCGAGTCCAGTCCTCTGAACTGTTTGAGGTCATTCAAAGCTACATACAGTGGCCTCATCCCTGATAGAGGAATCAATTACCCAGCAGCCGATGGTATGTGACCATTTGGCCACACGATGGCGCTTCACACCTAACAATTCCGCCGCTTCTCTCTATCACGGATGATTTACAATTCAAATAGAAAGGGGAGGCGGTGTGTCCTTTCTCAGAACAACACAGATACCATTGCCAGAGAGCAAGGGGCTGTTGGGGAGCAGAGGTGAGCTGGGTTCAATCACTGAGGGAAGGCCTCTGTTCTATTTTATAGGATTGTGGTAAGGATGAATTAATATTAAGTGGAGCCAAGTGAAATTGCTGACGTCCAACAGTCTCTGACCCACAAGGGCAGCAATTGCGTGTGGTTCATCCTACAGGCTCTTGTGCCAAGTCGCAGCGAGACTTGGTAGAAGTGAGCTGTTATTATCACAGCCAGCACGACGGGAGGACGACGGGAGGACAACAAGCCCTCACTATGAACATTTAGAAAAGAGTTGCTTTGTCTTCTGGAAATTTTTTCCTGAAGATTCTTACTAGTAGGAGACTCCACTGTTTCCATGGACTCAAGTCCCAAATAGGAAAATATGCCTGACAGACATCTACATATCACAGCTATGCTATCAGTCAAGCCATTTCTCGCTAAAGCCTGCCTTCAGCACGGTTGGTTCCAGCAAGGATGAAGATCAAGGCTGACACGATACCACTTGTTTTCTGAGTAAAGCTGAACTCTCACCTCTGGGGCTCAGGGGCCCCCTTTGCTGTCTCCTGCAGAGCCTCCCTTGCCTCTCCAAGCGGGCACTCTGCACCTGGGGCTGGTAGTGAGACTTTTCTCTCTGATGTACCTACATTGCATCTCATCCCCTTTTAGCAAGTCTGGCGAATGCTAGCTGATCTTACTAGCCTAAGGAATAGAGACTGTTCTCAGTTTGGCAGAGTTTTCAAAGCTGTAGCCAAAAGCGATGAGAATTTCAGATACCTGGGGCAGGGCCCTGGGATGGGGATATTGGTAATAAGTGCCTCTGGGAATCCAAGAGTCTGCCTACATCCCACTTGGTGGTCCTGCTGCATTAGGCCCTAATAGGGAGCTGAAGGTGGACTGGGGGTCCCCACCAAGAACACAAATCTAGTCCCAGGAATTCAAAAGCAAATAAAACTAGAGAGTGGTTATATTTTATCAGAGAAAGCTTTTTTCCCCCAGATCCTATTTCCTTGCACTCTCCTTCTCATTTCTTTCCTCTGTCTCTAGAGATTCACCCCAGGAACATCCCTCTGACAGCTCAACCTCCCCCCGCTTGTCATGTGAGAAGGGAAAGCTTTGTGTTTCTCACTGACGTTGGACACAGACCACGGAAGACAAGAAGGTATCTTATAGGCTCTCACCACGTGTCACTGATTATGCATCAAATGAGGCTATATGTTAACAGACTTATGTTTAAGGTGGGGAATGAGGTTTGAACCCTTCAATGCACCAAACATGGGTTAAAAGAATCCACACATATTCTATGGTTCAATTTGTATGAAATTCAAGAGCAAGCAAAACTAATCTATAGAGAAAGCCATGAGAACAGGAGTGTTTGGGGGTGGTGGAGTGGGCTGAGAAATGGTTGGAAGGACCTTTATGTCATGATGGAGACAGTCTATGTTTTTATTAGGGTGTGAGTTACATGGATGTAGATATTTGTCAATGTTCATGGAATTGCCCACCGAACGTCAAGCAGGAAGCAGTGAGAAATGGCCTGAGAACCACAGTCCCTGTAGGTGTAGGAGGTCCCTTATGTCATGGAAAAGACAGGGAATTTCCACGTGATCCAAGTTCTCACCAGGCTGTCTACGCAGTGGAAAAACATGTAAAATGTCAGCCAATTTTCCAGACAGTTTCAAAATCCAAGGACGTTTGTCTTGGTGCTCCCGTGGCCTATGTCTTTTCAAATGTTTACAGAGTATTTACAGCAAGTAGTCCTCCGGGTGGCAGTTGTAATTAGGAAAACTGGCAGAGAAAATTAACACATACCATAAAAGAGAGATAATTGCTCCACTGTCATATACAATATTATTATCAAATGGTATTCACCGAGACAGCCAATTGGTCCCTACCAGCTCCATCTTGTTGTTCTAGGAAAGACTCTCCCCTCTTCCTTGTTACCCTGAGGATGAAGCTGCCACAGCTCGAGAAAGATATGCCATATGGTACTTAACATCAGAATCGGAATGAGCTTGTGCCTTTTGTGTGAGATGCTGAAATTTATTAGAAAATCAGAAAGCCTCATTTCCACCAAGTTCCTGAGACCTGCCATCTGCTGCATGAGAAAGAAAATGGAGATTTTTTTTTTTTAACCATTTACTTATTGTGAAATGTGAGAGTGCTGGTGTGTTTAAAAAAGCAGGGCTGGGGGCCGGGTTTTGTGGGGGGGGGGGGAGTTGCATAAGAACAAGCCAGAGCAAGCCCACTTGGCAGAGAAGAAAGAAGACTGTCAGCTGAATGGTGGCAAAGGCTTGGGAAGCATAATTATGGAAATCACCTATTCCAGAGCTTTTTTTTTTCCCCCTCCTCCTGACCACATGTTCCTTCTACATAGGAACAACCCATGGGGCAGCCAGCTTTCAAGAATAAGCAAAGTCCCTGATTCAGAAAGGAAGAAGAGGGAGCTTAAACAAGCCCCAGGCTCTCTGAGTATTAGGTCTTTCTGGGGAGAGAGCAACACAAGTAGGGCAAGAGGGAGCAGACAAGGAGCCCAGAAGGCTGAAAGGATGGGGCGGCAAGGGGGGTTCCTAAAGGGAGATGCAGGAGGGCGGGGAGGCCAGAGGGGAGGAGAATCTGACAGGGGACAGGGATGTGGTACCCAGTGAGAAGGAAGACGTCTTCTAACGTTGTTGGGAAGCTTACTGTCGTGTTGGGGATACAAAGATAAAGCTGTTTTGTACCACCAAGAGGGCGTGTCAGATGCCTGGGAGTTCATTTCAGGGGGATGCCTGTCGTCTCTGGCTTCACTGGGTTCACAAGAGGCTGGCTTGACCCCGAGTCCCTCTGGCTGTCCTGTCTCTTCACAGAGCCCTGCAGCCTGGAGAGCTTACCTAAGCCTTATGCTTTTATTATAATAGTTTATTTTTACTCTTGCTTTTACATCAGAGCTTGGCATGTCTATAGGATCTGCTGCAGGCAACGTTCACGGATAGGTTAGTGCCCAGGTTTCTCAACTCTGATCACAACACTCAGAATGTAAAAACCTTCTAGCAAATAGGCCGTGGGAGCCTGAAGTGAGCAGTGGTGGGGGTTGGGGGTGGGGGAGTAAAGCTTTAAGGCACCAGGGAGTTTCACGTTATGACATTATAGAGTCAAGTTCAGGTCAAGGCCGGCCTTTCCTGGGCCACATCCAAGGAGGTTTAATTAAAGAAGAACTGAAAAACACCTCTCAATAGGCAATCTCATCCAGGAGGCGGTCTCCCAGCAGGATCCCAGGGGCATCCTCAAAGTCAAGTTCAGGGTCCAGGCCCTGCTCTGGGGCCATGGGGGGCCACCTGAGAGTGCAGCCCATACCCTCAGCCTCCACACTCCCCAGGTGCTCATCATCACTCAAGTAGGTGACCAACAGCGTGTCCAAGGAAAGGATGAATGCATGCAAAAAAGCCTAGAATGGTCCAGGAATCCTCATCTCCCACTGAAGCCAATCCAGGAACCAAGGCTTCAGTCGAGAATCTACGTGGACCTTGTTACGGAGGAATTGACTTGATGGGAGAGGGATCAAAGTGAGTTTCTGAATTTGCAACAAGATTAAGTGGAAAGTGATCAGAAACCCCAGTGATCTGGACATGCTGGTCCTCTGAGCCTTCTCCCACCCAGGGTGGTGATGTGCGAGAGCCACCTCCCCGGTTCTGGACTCGAGCCCGTGAGCTCTGCGTGGGCAGAAAGGTGCAGCGGTGCTGTTGGCCCCTCAGGGAGAAGTCAAGGGTCAGCCTTGGGGAGCAGGTCCCGCACGTTTGCCTGGGCTCAGGGGAGGGAAGCGGCCTTACTTTTTACTCCCTCGGCAGGTCAGGGCCCCATCGTCAGCTCCTGGCCTCGGGGCTGGGGATCAGCTCTGATTTCCCTGGGGGGCGGAGGTGGGGGGTGCTGACCTCTACAAGACAGGCTTCCTCTGCAGATGCCTGGGATTCTCCTGAGCCGCTGGGGGCAGACAGGACGGTGGTGACTGCTCAGACCTGAAGACGCAGCGTCACTATGGTAAGGAGCTCTCAGCATCCTCTGTTCTGACTCCCCCCTCAGCTTCCATTTGTTCAGCAGCTATTACTTGCAGGACTTACTATCTAAGAAGGGCATCTACCTAATGTCTCAAATTCCTGAGCACTTGCTAAGCACCAAGTGCCTCTTACCTATTTTGTTGTTTAATCCTAACTACAGTCCTGTGGGTCTTCTCAGGTGGCACTAGGGGTCAAGAAGCTGCCTGCCAGTGCAGAAAATGTAAGAGACTGGGGTTCCATCCTTGGGTCAGGAAGACCCCCTGGAGGAGGGCATGGCAGCCCACTCCAGCATTCCTGTCTCAAGAATCCCATGGACAGAGGAGCCTGGCAGGCTGAAGCCCATAGGGTCACACAGAGTTGGACGCAACTGAAGCGACTCAGCACATGTTGCAGGCACAACCCTGTAGGAGGGGACCATTCTCATTCCTATTTCCCAGATGAAACAACTGAAGACCAGTGAGATTCGGTGAAGGGCTGGGGTCCAACAGTTGATGAGACGTGGGTTCGCCAGTCAACCTCCATAGCCCAGCTCCAGAACTCTCTCTCTATAAACCTAAATAACAGTCCTCCAAAAGAGTAAGCATCTGTTTTCCAGGTTACCCTGTGGGTAAGAAGGCTGGATTCAGAGAGGTTAGGTAATTTACCCAAAGCCACACAGAGACAGACACCACTCCTGCTCCAGGATCCAAGCTGTTTCCTCTCGGTGGTCCCCAGCCTTTCGGGCACCAGGGGCCGGTTTCATGGAGGACAATATTTCCACAAACCGGGAGTGGGGGAGGGTGAGCAAGGGAATGGTTTCAGGATGATTCAAGTGCGTTACATTTATTGTGCACTTTATTTCTCTTATGATTATATCAGCTCCCCCCTCACATCATCAGACATTAGATTTTAGAGGCTGGGGACCCCTGCTCTAGGCCACACCTCCCGTGCAGACCTGTGTTACATTGTGGGCTCCATCCCCCAGAAAAAAGATGAGAGGCGTGGTGAGCAAAATTGGGTGTGGACTGTACAAAGGAGATTTAGCAAGAACTTAACACTTGCTGGACTTCAGATAAACAGAAAAAATGGCTTCTTTCGAATACTGATGTTTCTCAGAGGTACCGTGGTTACTGCTCAAAGAGTCCCGGAAGGATCTGGATTCTGTCAGCCAATGAGAGCACCTGCCTGCTTGATGATCCACTTGTTATCAGGGCTAGTTCCCAAGTGTTTGAAAACTTGGGTGTTATTTGTCATTCTTCCCCGTTTCCCTGGGGCCCTCAAATGCATAAGGAGTGTGTCTTGGGGAGAAGCCCTGGGACCTGGTATGCAAGAAGTAAATACAAAAGACCTAACACATACCTTGGACAAATTCTGCAGAACAGGCTTTTTTTTTTTTTTTTGGCTCTCTCTGGGGATAGAGGAAGTCCCCTGATTTCAGCGCCCAAAAGAAAGGTGTATTTATAATCAGCAGAGGGTGAGGCAGCTGCTCTCAGACAGTATACTTGGGGTCCCCAGTGATTAATTATGCCACCTCTGGGGACCATTGAACACCAAGTGCTGGACTGACCCTAAGTCTTCAAACCGAGTTACATTAGCCCATGTGGTTATAACCCAGCAGCAGATGGCTGGATTCTCCATGTCTGGGTTTCCTTCATCATATACCAGGAGCCTTAGGGAGGATGTTTTCAGTGGACTTGGCACTTGTTTTGAAAGATGGCTAGAATGAATAGTTGCTATCTTTGTTACTGTTGGATTGATTTTAAATGCCTTTAAAAGACATTTAACGAAGGGCTTCCCTGGTGGCTCAGTGGTAAAGAATCTGCCTGCCAATGCAGCAGATGCGGGTTCAATCCCTGGGTTGGGAAGATCGCCTGGAGGAGGAAATGGCAGCCCACTCCAGTATTCTTGGCTGGGAAATCCCATGGACAGAGGAGCCTGGCAAGCTACAGTCCATGGGGTTGCAAAAGAGTTGTACATGACTTAGCAACTAAAAACAAACAAACAAAAGGTATTTAACGATTTTCCTGAGATCATACTTGAGGCTTCAATTCAGTATTATTCAGTAAGTGTCTATTAAATACTTCCTTGTGCCATGGACTGTCTTCGCAGTTTAGTTGAAACGTAGATAAATTATATCTACTTTTTGATTCCGAGGAGCTTGTAATTTAGTAAAGGGGAGGGAAAAATAGTATATATGTGTGTGTGTGTATGTACACAAACATTTCATGTGCTGTGTGTGTACATGGGTGCATGTGTTGATAGACAGGAAATGTGGGTTGTGTGCATGTGATATTTTAACAAGACAATCCCTTGGTGACAAGGATGCAGGGGTTTGAGCGATGAGCCTAGGACCCAGGGAAGGCCAGCCAGTGGCCAGTGCAGGGAGTGAGGACAGTCTCAGAGACGAGATGATGGTGGAGCTGAGACTTGGCGCAGGTGACTGAACAAAAGGGGGAAAGGATGATCGGAGAAGCGTTGCGATCGTTTGGGGAAGAGCAGGAGGTGTTCAGGGTGAGCCTCAGCCTGCAGGAATAGGTAATAGTGAACACAAATGAAGACAGTTCTAGAGGCCGCTCTGAAGGCCAGGCCAGGGCGTGGCCTTGTGAATGGGCCACACACAGTGGGGTGGGCAGACCTGGGAGACGACGAACAAAGGGGACCAGGCCACGTCATGGTGGGGAGCTGGAAACGCAGCCGTCAGGACACACCTTCTGTTGCCAGAAGAGAGCTGCTGGGTTTGTTTTGTTTTTTTCACTTTTTGGCCACATAGTGCGGCCTGTTGGACCTTAGTTCCCTGACCAGGGATCGAACCTGCGCCCCTGGCAGTGGAACCCTGGCATCTTAACCACTGAACCACCAGGGAAGTCCTCTTCTAGGGTTTAGAGCCCTCTCCTTCCTGGTGGCAGTGGCCTCTTTCCCTTCAAGAAATCCCCATAGATGAAAATCCAAACTTATAAGACAACTTGAGTGCGTATGCCGAGCCTCCTTCCTCATGACCTTTGTCACGGGTGGAGCTCGCTCTTGAGGCTGATATTTGTGAGACAGGAGAATTCTTCACTCTATGAAGAAGCTTTTTTTAAAAACTGAGCCCTCTTTGTGCTTTTAAGCAGACTCCATTCATCCGCAAGCCCCCAGATTAGGAGCCCCGCATTGTGGAGAGTGGGGCGGCCTGTGTGGGTTGCATTGCTCTTCACTCAGCAGAGGCATTCATGGGTTCTCTTTTTTACTTAAATAAAAAAATTTTTTTTTAATCAGAAGGAAGGACGAAGGAAGAAGGAATCTCAAAGATGAAAGAGCAAACCCAGTAGAAAATTCTTTTTTTTGTTAATTCCAGTGTTTGCCCTGTGTTATTGGTATCCGTCTCTATTTTCCTCCACTTTTTATGTCTTCCTTGATGGCTCAGTGGGTAAAGAATCCACCTGTAATACTGGAGACATGGGTTTGATCCCCAGGTCAGGAAGATCCCCTGGAGGAAGAAATGGCAACCCACTCCAGTGTTCTTGCATGAGAAATCTCATGGACAGAGGAGCCTAGTGGGCTATAGTCTATGGGGTTGCAAAGAGTCAGGCACGACTGAGCAGCTGAACACACATACATGCCACAGACTCACACAGCCCTAGATTCAGTTTTGTAAAGAGAATTGTCTTCTCACTGCTTTTTTGATGTGACAGTGGGTGGGATCCCGTCTTCATCGTTCTAAACACTCCCTTGCCACCTTTATGCTTCTGAACTCTTTGTTCTAACCAAATGATTCCCTGTTTCCAAGATGATTACAATGAACATCTTCTAGTTCTAATCTGGTTCAAATGTAGCTCATACGTTTTCTCTGTGGAAATGACTTTGTCCTAAGCTGGGAATGAGCACAACTGGGGAAATGTCCGACTCATCTCCCCAAGAGGAGGCTAGTGTGTGTTTCCTAAAAGTGACCCTTCAGATATCTGTCACCGGGGGTTCCATGCTTCATCAACCACATTTCTCCTTCATTCTGTGTTCTAGTATGGATTCATCAACACCTGTCTGCAGTCACTTGTGATGGAGAAATTTGGTGAAGAGACATGGGAAAAACTGAAGTAAGTCTATGAAAGGAAAACTGAAAACTCTCAGGTACAATTGGTAAGCCTCTGGTGTTTTGAAGGTTATAAAGCTTTTACTAACCTTTTGACTCAATCAGTTGGTTGTTACTAGGGTGATCAGATTCCTTGAACACACCAAGTAAATACAGAAAAAGCTTGGTATCTCAAATCTGTCTTTAAGGAAGGTCTCTCTATCAATTCCCCAAACCAGCCTTAAAACAGGGCTCTCCTGTGAATAATACAACATTGCTGTATTATTGTTGTTCTGTCACTAAATTGTGTCACACTGTTTGTGACCCCATGGACTGCAGCACGCCAGCCTTCCCTGTCCTTCACTATCTCCCGGAGCTTGCTCAAACTCATGTCCATCGAGTCAGTGATGCCATCCAGCCATCTCATCCTCTGTCGCCCCCTTCTCCTCCTGCCCCCAGTCTTTCCCAGCATCAGGGTCTTTTCCAATGAGTTGGCTCTTTGGAGCAAAGTATTGGAGCTTCAGTATTAGCTTTTATTTCATGAATGAGTTAGCTGTTTTTAATCACAGAAGAGAAAACATCTACATTATTCGCATGGCACATAAATGGAGCTGCTGAAATTCCACAGAAGAGGGGATACTCCTTTTTAAATTTAGCCAGAATCTCTCCTTAGGTTTTCTTTAGATAACTGTTACAGTTTTCCTCTCTGCCTCTGTCTGTTAAGCCCTTAACACTGTTGTTTACACCTCCATATAGTCTCCTGTCTGATTCCTGTAATCTTAGGCAGCTCTTCCACTTTCTTGGAGGCTCCAGCTTTAAAACATTAGGGGATAGGGTTGAATGGGGTCTCAGAAATCTCCTGGTCTTATGAAGAGGGAAGAACTGAAAAATCTGGAAAAAATATTAGCTTCCTCAGTTATTCAAAGGCATGCAAATGAAAATAATTAGGCGCTGCTCTGCCTATTAAATTGCCAAAAATTTTAAATGATAATAACCAATTCTGGTTAAGATGCAGCAAAATGGGTAATTGCTGATAGCATCTTAAATTAGTGCAATCCTTTGGGAAAGCAGTTTGACAACATGTACCAAAACTATGAAAATGAGGAGATCTTTTGAAGTAGTAATTTTATTCTTGAGAATTGGTTCCCTTAGAGACACACACAGAGAAGGCAATGGCACCCCACTCCAGTACTCTTGCCTGGAAAATCCCATGGATGGAGGAGCCTGGTAGGCTGCAGTCCATGGGGTCGCTAGAGTCGGACACAACTGAGCAACTTCACTTTCAGTTTTCGCTTTCATGCATTGGAGAAGGCAATGGCAACCCACTCCAGTGTTCTTGCCTGGAGAATCCCAGGGATGGTGGAGCCTGGTGGGCTGCCGTCTATGGGGGTCACACAGAGTCGGACATGACTGAAGCGACTTAGCAGCAGCAGAGACACACATGTATATGCGTGTGTGTGCATGTATATGTAACACAGCCTTACATTTATAAATAATAAAAGAAAAAAACCCTTTAGATGTTTGAAAACAAACCAACTAACAAATGGAATGGCAAAAGAAACATGTACCATTATTCAGATAATAACAAAGATCATGAAGCAACTTGTGAGATTTTACAACAGTGTAAGTAAAAACAAACAACAAATAAACAAAAAGCCAAAACAAGATTTACATAACCACTGAGTAAACAACGCAAATGAAAAAAGAGAGAGAACAAAATAACGAATTATTCATACCAATTGAATTAGAAAGATAAAATGCCGTATGACTGACTTTTCCCCTAATACCTATATTTTTCATTGCCTTTGTAACATAAAAACCATTGAAAATGCTTAGTGCAAACTTTCCTCACTGCTACCCACATTTTACAAAGGAGATAATTAGATAGAGCTGAGAATTCAGGAGACTCGCAAACAGGAGGCTGAATTGAGGAGGAGCCCAGCGGGCCCCACAGCCTCAGCCCCTCTGACCACACACTGCTCACACGTGTGCCCTGACCCCCTCATTCAGGGAAAGGCTGCCTGAGCCATTTTCCACAGCATCCCTGGGGTAATTCGCTTAGAGTGTGGCAAGTTTGGGCTCTGGACTATATAGGCCAGGACAACTCATTCCCAAGTATTTCGAGAGGAACACTTATGTAATTATGATCAGAGAATACTTGAACTGGAGGGTGCTGGAGAGATCATCTAGCCCAGATCTCTTCATTTTTACAGCTGAGAAAATTAAGGCCCAGAGAGGTTAGGGGATTTGCCCAAGACTGAGCAGCAAGTGGGCAACAAAGCCAAGATGAAATGTCAGACGATTGAAGTGCTCCCTTTTGGCCCCTTCAGCTGCCTTGCCTGGAGAATTCCACGGACAGAGGAGTCTGGCGGGCTAGAGTACATGAGGTCACAAAGAGTCAGACTCCGCTGAGGGACTGTAACAATAACCTGTCTTGGGAACACAAACATTTGAAGATTTTTTTTTTTTTAATGTTGTTACCTTGTAAAGGGTAAACTCAGTAAGAAGGAAAAGGAAAAGAATAGCCTTAGATTAACACTTGCTTTGGGCTGGACCCCTACCATAATTGATCCTAGTAGCCCAATAAGAACACTACAAAGCAGGTTTTTGTCTCATTTCATCCAGAAGCAAACTTGCCAAAGGTCACAAGGTTAAGTACGAGGACTGACACTCAAACCCAGACCTGTGACTGTGAAAGCTCCTCTTTCTAATAGGCCACCCTGCCTGAAGCAAGGGTGAGCGACTGGCAACACAGATTTTGACTCATAACGAGAGTCTGGGCGAAAATGTTAGTCGCTCAGTCATGTCTGACTGAGCCACCAGGCTCCTCTGTTCATGGGATTTCCCAGGCAAGAATACTGGAGTCAGTAGCCATTCCCTTCTCAAGGGGCTCTTCCTGAGCCAGATATCAAACCTGTCTCCTGCATTACAGGTGGAGTCTTTAGTGTCTGAGCCACCAGGGAAGACCTGTCTGAGTGAAAAGCAAGGGGCATTTCTTTAAACTTGGTTTTCCTGAGCTCCTGTAGAAGGCCTGGTTCTGTGGAAAATACCGGAGGATGAATGACTCAGATAAGCCATTTTGCCTGGATGGTTTTATAGTCTGTAGAAATTGCCTGTATACCTCGGACATGGGGACTACTGCCCAAGGCCCAAGGCAGACAGAACCTGGTATCATTCGCTCTGCCATCGCGGGACAGGGATAGACACACCGCAGCCCTCCCCCCTTTGCCTGCCAGGGCACGGTCAGTCCTAGGACAGGTGGTGAGCACAGAACATCGGGTGGACATTGCTGGGAGGGGTGGGTAGGAACCAACTCGGGGAATAGGGGCTTGCACTCTCAAGGGTGTGGCTGCATGTCCCAGAAAGTCAAGGTCAGTTTCAGCAGGGGCTCTGAGGTCACAATGCTTAGAGTTGAAGTCCAGATGCACTTGGATGTGACCTGGGTGTTTCAACATCAAAAAAAAAAAAAAAGTAGCTAAACTCGTAGGGGTTATTTCACATGTTAAATGAGATAATGCAAGCAAGACACTTAGAAAAAGAATGCTTGGTCAGTTCCTGGTCAATTCCGTGCCTGACGAGCACAGAACAGATGTAAGCTGAGAGATAGAAGCCGATGCTCACTGTGCTCCAGAGCCGGGTGCTCAGTGGGCTAGGGAGAGAACCAGGGGAGGTAGGGTTTGCCTCCCGTTGGACTGGACTGAGGCCGGGCTCTGCTGCTTCCCCGATAGCTCAGATGGTAAAGAACCTGCCTACAATATAGGAGACCTGGATTTGATTCCTGGGTTGTGAAGGTCCCCTGGAGAAGGGAATGGCAACCCACTCCAGTATTCATGCCTGGAGAATCCCCTGGACAGAGAAGCCTGGCGGGCTCCAGTCCATAATGTCCCAAAGAGTCGAACACGACTGAGCGACTAACACATTCACTTTCTGCTGCTTGGGGCAGGCCATTTCACGTCTCTGAAACTCATGGTAAAAGGTGAAGACCCTGTCTTCTAGGGTCTTCTAAGGTACCCCAAAGTACGTAATAGGTGCCCAGGAGGTGTGATTGCCCCTCCAGAATCCAGGTGCTGCACTGGGGTCGGGTTATATCTGGCATTCACAGGCGCCACTTTGCTGCTGCCTTCCGTCTGGAAGAGGCAGACGTTCTTCTAGGGTGTCTGCTCTGCCCAGAGGAAACCTGGCTCCTAAAACAAGCATCATTTGGCGGATGGCGTTGCCTCTGCTTCTGTCTCCAGACTGATCTCCCCAACACCCATTGTCCAGACCTGCCTGAAGGACCCCCATACTCGCCAGTGACCAGCCCGGACAGGGAGGGAAGGACACGCTTTTGTTGATCGATGTTTGACTGTGAACCTTGTACCATCTGAGCCTTCGTTTGACTGGTTGGCCCAGAAGAATCTATCCCAACTAGGAGAGTGGGTAGGGTTCTGGAAATAACTGAAAATAACCAGAAATAGCCGGAGCAGTTAGACATCAGTGGAGATAAAACAGCAAGGTGTTGTCTGCCTGGACAGGCAGCTGAGTGGTGTTACTTAGAGAAGGCCTCTTTTTATTTGTTAATTATTTTTGCCTGTGCTGGGTGGTCTTTGTTGCACGGGCTTTTCTCTAGTTGCAGCAAGTGGGGGCTGCTTTCTAGTTGTGGTGTGAAGGCTTCTCATTGCGGTGGCTTTTCTTGTAAGACCCTGGGCTCTAGGGCTCACGGGCTTCAGAGTTCAGTCTCAATAGTTGTGAAGCTCAGGCTTAGTTGCTCTGAGGCCTGTGGAATCTGCCCAGATCAGGGATTGAACCCATGTCTCCTGCATTGGCAGATGTATTCTTTACCACTGAGCCACCAGGGAGCCCCTACGGAATGCTTCTTGCCTTCCCCTATGTATGGAACAGATATAGCATGACCAGCTATTAAATATCAGGACTTTTGATTGGTTGAGATATTCAATGTATCTCTGTAAATCTAGAGGGGAAAAAACCAGCTTCCCATATGTATAGCAAGTAGATGCTATACAAGAAGCTTCTCCCAGTTTCCACCTTTGGTGTGACCTCACTGTAAATGGTAAATTTTCTCTTCCTGCACCAGAAGGGCACTCCTCACAGCATCCCAAACAAGCAGGCTGCCCTGGTATGCACAGGAAGACAAGGTGACTGAGATATCTGAACAAGTGGTAGGGAAAGGTACCAGGCAATCAGAGGAATGTGTCCAGGGACAGAGAACCAGGTGGGGCCATATCCCGAGTTTGTGTTGTTAAATTTCACCTCTTTAATCTTGAAGTCTCAAAGGATGTGTTTAAGGCATCTTTAAACCAAAAGCAAAAAGTCTATCTAATAAGCTCAGCCCCCAACAGAAATTGCATATTATAACTCATTAAAAAAAAAAAACAACTGTAGTGCAGAAAACGCAACTCATCAAGTGCAAATTAAGGCAAGATTATTTGCGTGCAAAGATCTCCTTCAGGCTACATTTAAATAACAAGTTCCCTAGTGCTTTTAAAATAGAATTTTAGCAAAAAAAGAAAACCCCACCAACTCCTAGACAAATTTTAAGAAGCAATGGTCAGGTAAAATGAAGTATGTCTCCAGACTTTACGACATAAATTTTACTTTGTATGAAATAATCAGAAACAGATGTTTCTCCTCCTTTGTCTCCATTGTTTATTGCTCTCTCATATACCCTAGATTTATAGATTTCTAATTATGAACCACTCTTTCATAACCTCCTGGCTAAAACCTTTATCAAGACTTAACAGTGAGAAGCAACTAATAGATTAAGAAGAGTAAGGTCCCTGGAGTCATATAAACTTTTACGTTTTGCCTCGATCGTTTACTAGCTGCTTGACTTGGGCACGTTTATTTACTCAACAATATTCATTTGGTCCTTAGTACGTGCCAGCCAGAATTCCCAGCCTTGGGAATGGTGGTGATGGAAATATTTGAGGGCTCTGTTCTCTGGGAATGTGTATTCCAGGGTGGGGTGGCAGGCTGTAAACAAGTAAATAAAAAATAAGTGAAATGAAAATCTTTCAGATTGCAAGTACTATAAAAGTACAGGGTACTCAGACATACATACACATGTATCCATTTCCCCCCAAAACTCCCCTTCCATCCAGGCTGCCACATAACATTGAGCAGAGTTCCGTGTATTATACAGTGGGTTAGGTAACTTTTTTGCTCTTAAAAACAATCGAAAACCCCAAGAACTTTTGTTTATTTATTAGTATTTACCATATTGGAAATTTAAACTGAGAAACTAATGTCTGCTTATAAACTCATCTAAAATTAATAGCAAATTAATTTTAATTTACTTAAATTAATAATGTATAATAAGCTTATTATGTGTCAGCACAAATAACATTTATGTTTATGAAAAATAACTGCATTATTCAAATAAAAAATTAAAGAGTGAAGTGTCACTCTTTTTAGATTTTTGCAATCGCTTTCATGTTTAAATTGCTGAAAGACAGTTGAATGTTCTCCTCTGCACCCTGTCTGTTGTGATCTGAGGTTTTTGTTGAGCGACGTGAAGGAAACATAGGAGGAAGTACTTCAATACTCTTTTTAGATAATTGTGGAGATTCATTTAAGCCTCACCAAAGCTCCACCAGTGGTTGTCTCTCAAAGATCAGTTACAATCTGTGTGCACGTGCGCTCAGTCTTGTCTGACTCTTTGTGACCCCATGGACTGTAGTCCGCCGGACTCCTCTGTCCACGGGATTCTCCAGGCAAGAATACTGGAGTGGGTTGCCATGCCCTCCTCCAGGAGACCTTCCCAAGCCAGGGATGGAACCCACATCTCTTGTGTCTTCTGCATTGGCAGGAGGGTTCTTTACCATTGCACCACCTCGGAAGCCCACAAGTACAATATTGAGTGTGAAACCAATGACCTTGGTTTCAGTGACCTTGAAACCAAACACCAATGACCTTTTCCATAGTCCATTAAGTGAAAGTTCCGTGGCCTGTGCTACCCTTTGAAATAAATCTTTTACCATCATTTTGAGCTGTCATGCACTAGTCATTCGAAAAATACTAGCTCCCTGAGTTATGCAGATCTTATGAATGTTGACATGATACAGTACATTATACAATATCAAAATCACATTTGTCAATATCACCACAATCCCACCAGAGCCTCTTAGAATTGGGGAGCTAATGAGCTCTCAGTAGCAGATGCAAGTTTTCCAAAATTCCAATTTTCACTTGAAAGCTTGAGTTTGATCATTGGCAACAAATTCTGTCAGTTACTTTTCCTTGAAATGACAAGCTAACTTTGTTCTTTCTTTCTTTCTTTTTTTTTTTAAGAAAATGTCTGCCAAATATCCAAGTCTGAGTAATCGTTATTTGTCTGTCAGTGGTTCTTTCAAGTAGAAATGATGTCCTGTGAAAAAAGTGGCTAATTCATCTCACAAAAGCAATCGTAGACGTGCTTTTCCCCGAGGTGCCCGCTACACTTCTGTACACAGCAAAGTGCTTTCTGCATGCGTGTGCTTCCCACCGTGCCATGAAGAAGGTTCAGAACAGGTAGACTCAGGGCCAAGATTTAATAAAGCTCACATTTTTTACTGCATCACAAAGAACAATCTGAAGTGAAGCTGGCCTTTTTTTTTTTTCTTTTTTAAACCATGAATATATAGCAGTGAAGAATACAGTGACCATTTAGTACAATAGTGATATCACTATTATTCAAACTAAGGCACCAATAGTTTATCCACCAATGCTTTTGCACCATTATCACAAATATCAACCAGTGACAAGGGCAAATAACATCTTCATTTTATTATGAAAGTGGTTTTGACTTCATGGGCCCCTTAAAGCATCTTAGGGACCCACAGGAGTTCCCTGGAATACAGCTTGAGAGCATCAGAGTTGAAGCAAGATAGTCTTTCTCAGTGAATCACGTCTGACTTTTAGGCTCCT
This sequence comes from Tragelaphus eurycerus, assembly GCA_935064755.1. Lineage (NCBI taxonomy): Eukaryota > Metazoa > Chordata > Mammalia > Artiodactyla > Bovidae > Tragelaphus > Tragelaphus eurycerus. Next base: position 22,468,944 of record CAKXYN010000007.1, on the reverse strand, counting down.
CTGTCCATGGGATTCTCCAAGCAAGAATAGTGGAATGGGTAGCCATTGCCTTCTCCAGGGGATCTTCCCAACCCAGGGATCAAACCTGGATCTCCTGCATCGCAGACAGATTCTTTACCATCTGAGCGACCAGGGAAGCTCTTGGGTCACAGGGTGACACTCAAATCTGTTATAAGAATTCCCCACCTGCCATAAGGGAACTTCTGAAGGAACAGTTTCCCAGGCTTTAGAACCAATCCCATTTCCTTGGCCTGAAACTTGCTACAAAGTGCTATTTATTTTTCCTGTGGGCTTTACAGCTCACTCTGAACTCTTAGAAACCATTACATCAGTTTAGTCTTGTCGAACAACTTAAGATCTATAACTTGTAATTCTTTGCCTTGCCAGGTTGAATCCTAGAAAGTTACTGAGCAGTGGTGTCTAAGTCTGGAGAGTCATTAGAGACAAGTGGTTAAAAAAATATTAATTTCCAGACCCCACCTCCAGGGCCCAGGAATCTGTATGTTTATTTTGCTCCCCAAGTTTTTGTGGAAAAGGCGACCTACCCCTAGTCTCCTGCCCAGATGTTTTGGGTGTCACTAGCTGGAACCAACTAAAGAGAAACATATACTTAACGGCTGACTGTTTTAGGTAAATACTGACTTGTCGAAACTCCTGAATATGTGTCCGTGTGGCCACGTACATGCTTGGCATTTTTTTGAGCGGGGGTCATCTACCTCTTACTTCATGGATGTTTCCAACCCCCAATCTCATCAGCATGTTTTCCGATGGCCATTTCTCTCTTCTTTTCTTCTTCTTACCAGAGGCTTTGTCATCTCATTGGCAAGATATTGGTTAGTTTTTTTTTTTTTTTTAATTCTTGGGGAACATATTGTTTCACTAAAGCAATTCGAATGACTGTATGCCAGTGTGCACTGACTCTGGGGAGGTGTTAGATGCAAGATTCTGGGATCAGTAAACAAGGCTGACAATCTCCGAATAACCCTCTCAGTCTGGGCATGTCTGCTGCTGCTGCTGCTAAGTCGCTTCAGTTGTGTCCGACTCTGTGCGACCCCATAGACGGCAGCCCACCAGGCTTCCCCGCCCCTGGGATTCTCCAGGCAAGAACACTGGAGTGGGTTGCCATTTCCTTCTCCAATGCATGAAAGTGAAAAGTCAAAGTGAAGTCACTCAGTCGTTTCTGACTCTTATCGACCCCAAGGACTACAGCCTACCAGGCTCCTCCATCCATGGGATTTTCCAGGCAAGAGTACTGGAGTGGGGTGCCATTGCCATCTGCCCTGGTGGGGGGGGCCTTATGCAGCTTCTTGGAAGAGCTGGATCCACTGATGCTCAGCGACCCCTGTGCCGACATGGACCCAAGAGGGAAAATACACCAACAGAGGAAGACTGGGAGCTTCTGGTTCAGTGATGAGCAACGGTGGGTACAGGGCCCCGCGGGCTGTGTCAGAATCTCCGATGAGTGTGTGTATGAGGCGGAGGAGCATGGATTGAGAAGAAGGCAGAGAAACACTGATTTCACCCACCACCACCTTTACAGATAAGGGAATGGAGGCCTAGAGGGAGGAAGTGATTTTCCCTCAGATCTCGTTTGTGTCGGGGTGGGCCTGGGACGTTTCCTGCCTCCCCGCTGCAGTGGCCGCCCCCTCCCACCCACCGCCACCGTGTCCCAGACCACCTCTTTGTTCTCAGTACTGTCACAGCCCCTGCTGGCGACAGGAGAGGCTGCTTCTCATTGCCCCCAAGCTTTTCCCTTTGCTCATCCTATCTTATCCTCCAGTAGCATATTGGGCCCTTACTGACCTGGGGAGTTTCTCTTTCAGTATCCTATCATTTTGTCTTTTCATACTGTTCATGGGGTTCTCAAGGCAAGAATACTGAAGTGGTTTGCCATTCCCTTCTCCAGCGGACCACACCCTGTCATATCTCTCCACCATGACCCGCCCATCCCAGATTGCCCCTCGGGCATGGCTTAATTTCATTGAGTTAGACAAGGGTGTGGTCCTTGTGTGATTAGATTGACTAGTTTTCTGTGAGAATGGTTTTAGTGTATTTGCCCTCTGATGCCCTCTTTCAAGACCTACTGTCTTACTTGGGTTTCTCTTACCTCGGGCGTGGGGTATCTCATCCCGGCTGCTCCTGGCTGCTCCCGGCCAGCGAAGCACAGCCATCGCACCTTACCTTGGACGAGGGGTCTCTCCTCACCGCCGCCCTTCCTGACCTCGTTCGTGGGGTAGCTCTTCTCCGCCCTGCTTAGTGCGCTGGCCCTCACCGCCGTCCTTCCTCGATCGCGGGGTAGCTCCTCTCGGCCTCGCTTACTCCTTGGAAGGAAAGTTATGAGCAACCTAGATAGCATATTCAAAAGCAGAGACATTACTTTACCAACAAAGGTTCGCCTAGTCAAGGCTATGGTCTTTCCTGTGGTCATGTATGGATGTGAGAGCTGGACTGTGAAGAAGGCTGAGCGCCGAAGAGTTGATGCTTTTGAACTGTGGTGTTGGAGAAGACTCTTGAGAGTCCCTTGGACTGCAAGAAGATCCAACCAGTCCATTCTGAAGGAGATCAATCCTGGAATTTCTTTGGAAGGAATGATGCTAAAGCTGAAACTCCAGTATTTTGGCCACCTCATGCGAAGAGTTGACTCATTGGAGAAGACTCTGATGCTGGGAGGGATTGAGGGCAGGAGGAGAAGGGGACGACAGAGGATGAGATGGCTGGATGGCATCACTGACTCGATGGATGCGAGTCTGAGTGACCTCCGGGAGCTGGTGATGGACAGGGAGGCCTGGCGTGCTGCGGTTCATGGGGTCGCGAAGAGTCGGACACGACTGAGCGACTGATCTGATCTGATCTGATCTTATCCTCATCTATACTCCCGCGGGGCTTTCCTCGTGGGCAGCTAGTAAAGAATCCGCCTGCAATGCAGGAGACCTGGGTTCAATCCCTGGGTTGGGAAGATCCCCTGGAGAAGGGAAAGGCTACCCACTCCAGTATTCTGGCCTGGAGAAGTCCATGGACTAGTCCCTGGGGTCGCAAAGAGTCGGACGCGACTGAGCGACTTGCACTTTCACATACTCCCGCCAGAAATGTGGGACAAGGATCATTATTCCATTTTGCAGTGAGGAAGGTGAGTACTAGAAAGAGAAAGGAGGGTTCAGCCCAGGAAAAACTGGAAGATTTAGGAGTGAGAAAGGATCTTCAAATACTTGGGATCTGGAGGTGGGAGTAGCCCAGTCTGCCTTTCCCGAAAGGGCAGAACTATGCAGGAGCTCTATGGGCTTCAGGGCCCAGATCCGTCATTTGTCAACTGGCTGATGCCGGCGAGACACTGACCTCTCTGAGCATCAGTTTCCTCAGTAGGACAAGGGGTGATTAGAAATAATCTATATCCAAAAGCAGATGCTCAACAAAATGAGGCTCAGACGTAGGTCTCAGCTCAACCTAAGAAAGAACCTTCTATCAGAGAGAGCAATCTCTGAACACAATGTGTTGCTTGCAGAGCAGTGAGCTTCTTGTTGAGAAGAAACTGAGTTGTGTAGGCTGGGAAATTTGAGAATTAGGAAATTTCTCACCTCTCCCAATTCCAAGATTCTCTGATGTGTTCTGGGATGAACTCAAATGTTCTGTACTCACCTCAATCTTCAGAGATGCTCTCTGCTGCCTCAAAGCATACACTCTCTGTCCAGAGTGCTCCTCTTTGCCTACCCATTCCTCAGTTTTGATGAAACCTCCCTTTCTCAGGGAAGCATTCCCTGACCGGCCTCCTTCCCCCTACGTTAACTGAATTGCTAACTACACCTTAGCGATCCACACAAGAGCCAAGCCAAGAATGCTGGCTTTCTGACTCTCAGGTTCAGTCTCTTTTCACCAGACCTGATCAGATGTTACAAAACCAAAGTCCAGCAGTAACTCCTACAACCCAGCCAAGTACAATGCAAAACCATGAGATTCTGAAGCAGCTGCTCTACCTGTTTCAGAAGGCCATGACCACTGAGTTCCAAGTTCACTACCACGCATTAGGTTCTTAACACGTGCCAAGACAGTGCCGTTTGCAGGTGCTTGGGCTTGCTCTGTGGCTAAGCGGTAAAGAATCCACCTGCAATGCAGGAGATGCAGGAGACACAGGTTCAATCCCTCGGTTGGGAACATCCCATGGTGGAGAGCACAGCAACCCACTCCAGTATTCTTGCCTGGAAAATTCCATGGACAGAGAAGCCTCATGGGCTTCAGTCCATGGGATTGCAAAGAGGTGGACATGACTGAAGTGACTGAGCATGAGCACGCAAAGATAGTTCACAATAAGTCATGATCTAGCAGTCCAGGCCAAAGAGTAAGACCAGTGTTCTTGACAGAAGTTGGGGAAACACATCATCTACTGTGAAAGGAGCTACCTTCTTCTCTAGAAGGGAGCTATTGGCTCAGACCAGGGCCCAGGGAAAGTGTCGTTGGAGAACTGAGACACAAACACACCTTACAATCAGGAATGTTCTTGCTGTATCTTGCCAGGTCGATGGATGTATTCCTGGGGCAGAACTCCAGTTGGTGGGTTTCCATGGTGCTGTGATTTATCTTTCAGAGCTTCTGCAGACGTGCAAGATGCCTTCATGACTTACACGGTGTATGATGACGTCATCACCATTAAGATCATTCAAGAGGCCTGCAAGGTTCTGGGTAAGTCCAAATAGGGCCTTCTGTGGTTTCCGGTGGACCTAGATTTTGATGGGGACACTGTTCAACCCAATCAACCCTCCTTTCCTTTCTCCTTCCTTCTCCCCTGCTTGGAGCATACAATGAGCCAGGGCTTGGAGAGGAAGGAGGAGCAGGTGGCCTCTCCAGCCCTGAGCTCTAGGGGACTTGCCAGCAGGGAGGCAAGGAAGCCCTCCAGCACTTCCAGCCTCTTTGATAACACCCTTCTTTCAGTCGAAGTTAAGTTTCCCTTACCCATTCTTCACAGGCAGCAAAGCTTTGGGTCATGCTGGGATGGCATTTAGGAATTATTGTAGGTGGACACGGCGGCATCAGGATTGTTGCCTGGCACCTAAGACCGTGGGGCAGATGTGTTGGAAATGTGGATGAAGCAGGAGCTCAGGGCCTTCAGGCCTGTTCCCATGCAACCCCCAGAGGGTCAGGAGGCAGGAATGTGGTTTCTAGCTGGTTTCACGATACCCCTGAGGGCCCAGCCAACAGATCGACCATCCTGGGGACCTCTTTCTGAGATGTTATAGATTAAAGCCAGGAAGGACCGATGCTGAAGCTGAAACTCCAAATACTTTGGCCACCTGATGGGAAGAACTGACTCATTTGAAAAGACCCTGATGCTAGGAAAGATTAATGGCGGGAGAAGAAGGGGATAACAGAGGATGAGATGGTTGAATGACATCACCGACTCAACGGACATGAATTTGAGTAAGCTCCAGGAGTTAGTGATGGACAAGGAGGTCTGGTGTGCTGCAGTCCATGGGGTGGAAAAGAGTCGGACACAACTGAGTGACTGAACTGAACATCAGCATAACCAGCCCAGCAGGTATGCTCAGGAATACACCAGGGCAGCCACTCAACGCACAGGGACAAGGGGCTGCTCTGGAATGCAGCAGGAATGTGTAAAGTATCTGTGTCAGATGAGGTGCTGTGTTTATTTCCCCTTCCTCTGAATCTCAGAAGAATGTTCTGATCAAAAAAAAAGAAAACAAACAAGCGTGCCAGCCCCGATCTCACACACCTGGACCCAGTAGAAAAGAAGGCTTTCCCATGGATTTCCACATAGCAATGTGATTGACATCTGCGTCCCTTCTCCTGTCCCCAGTCAACTCCTGGATGCAGAAAACCCTTCTGGGCATCGCACCTGGGAGAAGCCAAGAGTGTCTGCAGAGCCTGAAGGGGACCCGTTGAGGTTTAGGGAGCTGACTTGTGTGATCAGCAGACCCGCCTCAGCCAAGGGGCTGCTGCCTCTGGTTCATCAGGCCGTTTGTCTGAGCCAAGCAGGGGCCAGGGGTGCCAGTGAGAACTCGGGGGACGATGGTGATGGGAAGGAGGAAGAATTCGGGGCACCAACTAGTCCAGCCAGATGTCTGTTAGCTCCTAGTCACTTGTCACCTGCACCTCCTGATAGAACTCGATCAGGTTGTTTCTGAGGCTGAAAATAAGGTGCAGGGAGTAAATTGTGTGGTTGATCCTTGTTGCTGCTGCTGCTGCTGCTAAGTCGCTTCAGTCGTGTCCGACTGTGTGTGACCCCATAGACAGCAGCCCAACCAGGCTTCCCCATCCCTGGGATTCTCCAGGCAAGAACACTGGAGTGGGTTGCCATTTCCTTCTCCAATGCATGAAAGCGAAGAGTGAAAGTGAAGTCGCTCAGTCGTGTCCGACTCTAAGCGACCCCATGGACTGCAGCCCACCAGGCTCCTCCATCCATGGGATTTTCCAGGCAAGAGTACTGGGGTGGGGTGCCATTGCCTAGGCTCCTTGAATTTGGGCTCCAGGGAGCACCATCTCCAGACAGCTTCCCAAGCCAGTGCCCCACCTCCCCGGGCGGTGACCCTGTGACAAAGGACGCGGGCGGCCAGCAGGCAGGGCTCCTGCAGCCTCCTGCTGGTCACAGTTGAGTGACCCCCCCACCCACTCCCCTTTCTAAAGGGGGGCTCATAGGGAGACTTCCTAGAGAAAAGCTGGCCCAGTACCTCCTGGTCCACACCCAACTCCTACCCTGTCCTGCCTGTTGTGGGGGGCGGGTTCCCAGAACCCTCTGTCATCATGCAGCCGATGCCGGGGGTGGGGTGGGGGTTTGTGTGGGGCTTGGACAGTCGAGAGGCAGGTGGGGTGAGGATTTCCTGCGGGAGTCTGACTCCAGGGCGAGGGCTCTTTACAGGGCTCTGGGCTGCCCCCTGGGCTGGGAGCCTGGAGATCTGGCTGCCAGATTCAACTCCGCTCCTGAACAGCCGCACGCCCACCCCGGGTGCTGCCTCTTGGTGTTCTTGTTTAACACATCTGCCCAAGAGATCTGGGGCGGGGGCTGGGAGGGGTCATCTCCTTAAACATGACTTCTTAGGTCTTTTACGTATGTGTTTACGATGTTAGGGAAGATGTAGAAGGGATAGGCTACCCACTCCACTATTCTTGGGCTTGCCTGGTGGTTCAGATGGTAAAGAATCCACCTGCAATGTGAGACGCCTGGCTTCGATCCCTGGGTTGGGAAGATCCCCTGGAGAAGGGAAAGGCTACCCACTCCAAGATTCTGGACTGGAAAATTCCATGGATTATATAGCCCATGGGGTCGCAAAGAGTCGGACATGACTGAGCAACTTTCACTTTCATTTATGATGTTAAATATCAAAGCTCACAGGTAGATCCCCTCTTATTCAAACATGCACTACCCCACAGACCACATGACCCGCAAAACAGAAACTATTGACTCTTTGCCCTTTCCAGGGAAAGTTTGGTCTTCTCATGATTTGGAGAGTGGAGCTATAAGAAACAGGTATTTTTCAAGATTTTGAAAATCTCTTTTAAATTGAGAACTTCTGTGGACTGAATTGTGTCCACTCTCAAGTTCCTATGTTGAAATCCAAACCCCCATAGGATGAACTTGGAGAGGGGGCCTCTGGGGAGATAATTTAGACGAGGTTATGAGGGTGGGATCCTTACGATGGGATTAATGCCCTGATAGGAAGAGACACTGAAGAGCTTGTTTTCTGTCTCTTGCCTGTCTGTCTGTCTCTGTCTTTCCCCACCACACACACACATAATGTAGGAAGAGAGGGAGAAGCCAGGAGGAGAGCTCTCACTAGGACCTGCCATACTGGCACCTTGACTTTGAATTTCTAACCTCCAGAACTGAGAAAAATAAATGTCTGTTTTAGACCACACACCAGGCTACAGTACGTTGCTTAGGCAGTCCTAGCAGACCAGTACAGGAATTCTAATTAGTATTTATATGTCCAGAAAGAAATACTACATACCTCTAACATCACACCCAGGCTGTTTTGGTGACTGTGTATGATTGTGGATGCCACTGTGGTGTAGCAGTACTTTTAGCAGAGAGATCCCATCACATGCCTGCCCCACTGCACTCAGACTTCCAAACCAACCAACACGTTTAGAGGCAGCAACAAGTGTATAGACCAACGTGTAGGCTGACTCATGTTGCCTTCCTACCAAAGGCCAAAGTCTAGCGCTGTGATTTCTGTCTAGCTTTGAAAATCAGAAGGGTATTTTCCTCTTCTTTATCACAGTAACATCTGTTGGCCTGTCCCTGAAAGGGTGTATAGGTATGGTGAGTGCATTTTTCAAATAAAAAGTTGGGATTCAAAATTGAGTTAACACATGCATGAGACTTGGAATCAGGATGACCCTGGGAAGCATGGACTGTGTGGCTTCTATCTCTTCACAGCTATTTATTGATCTATAGGTATAGATAGATATAGATATATCTGTTCCAGTTCTCAGTTCAGTCATTCAGTCGTGTCTGACTCTTTGCGACCCCATGAAACTCAGCACACCAGGCCTCCCTGTCCATCACCAACTCCCGGAGTTCACTCAGACTCACGTCCATTGTGTCGGTGATGCCATCCAACCATCTCATCCTCTGTTGTCCCCTTCTCCTCCTGCCTTCAATGTTTCCCAGCATCAGGGTCTTTTCAAATGAGTCAGCTCTTCTCATCAGGTGGCCAAAGTATTGGAGTTTCAGCTTCAACATCAGTTCTTCTGATGAACACCCAGGACTGATCTCCTTTGGGATGGACTGGTTGGATCTCCTTGCTGTCCAAGGGACTCTCAAGAGTCTTCTCCAACACCACAGTTCAAAAGCATCAATTCTTTGGTGCTCAGTCTTCTTCACAGTCCAACTCTCACATCTTTTCTCACTACTGGAAAAACCATAGCCTTGACTAGACGAACCTTTGTTGGCAAAGTAATGTCTGTGCTTTTTAATATGCTGTCTAGGTTGGTCATAACTTTCCTTCCAAGGAGTAAGCATCTTTTAATTTCATGGCTGCAATCACCATCTGCAGTGATTTTGGAGCCCCCCAAAATAAAGTCAGCCACTGTTTCCCCATCTATTTGCCATGAAGTGATGGGACCGGAGGCCATGATCTTCATTTTCTGAGTGTTGAGATTTAAGCCAACTTTTTCACTCTCTTCTTTCATTTTCTTCAAGAGGCTTTTTAGTTCCCCTTCACTTTCTGCCATAAGGGTAGTGTCATCTGCATATCTGAGGTTATTGATATTTCTCCCAGCAATCTTGATTCCAACTTGTGCTTCCTCCAGCCCAGTGTTTCTCATGATGTACTCTACATAGAAGTTAAATAAGCAGGGTGACAATATACAGCCTTGACGTACTTCTTTTTCTATTTGGAACCAGTCTGTTCCATGTCCAGTTCTAACTGGTGCTTCCTGACATGCATACAGGTTTTTCATGAAGCAGGTCAGGTGGTCTGGTATTCTCATCTCTCTCAGAATTTTCCACAGTTTATTGTGATCCACACAAAGACTTTGGCATAGTCAATAAAGCAGAAATAGATGTTTTTCTGGAACTTTCTTGCTTTTTCGATGATCCAGCGGATGTTGGCAATTTGATCTCTGGTTCCTCTGCGTTTTCTAAAACCACCTTGAACATCTGGAAGTTCACGCACAGTTCATGGATTGCTGAAGCCTGGCTTGGAGAATTTTGACCATTACTTTAGTAAAGTGTGTGAGATGAGTGCAATTGTGTGGTAGTTTGAGCATTCTTTGGCATTGCCTTTCTTTGGGTTTGGAATGAAAACTGACCTTTTCCAGTCCTGTGGCCACTGGTGAGTTTCCCAAATTTACTGGCATATTGAATGCAGCACTTTCACAGCATCATCTTTCAGGATTTGAAATAGCTCAACTGGAATGCCATCACCTCCACTAGCTTTGTTCATAGTGATGCTTTCTAAGGCCCACTTGACTTCACATTCCAGGATGTCTGGCTCTAGGTGAGTGTGAGTGATCACACCATCATGTTTATCTGGGTCGTGAAGCTCTTTTTTGTACAGTTCTTCTGTGTATTCTTGCCACCTCTTCTTAATATCTTCTGCTTCTGTTAGGTCCATACCATTTCTGTCCTTTATCGAGCCCATCTTTGCATGAAATGTTCCCTTGGTATCTCTAATTTTCTTGAAGAGATCTCTAGTCTTTCCCATTCTGTTGTTTTCCTCTATTTCTTTGCATTGATTGCTGAGGAAGGCTTACTTATCTCTCCTTGCTATTCTTTGGAACTCTGCATTCAGATGTTTATATCTTTCCTTTTCTCCTTTGCTTTTTGCTTGTCTTCTTTTCACAGCTATTTGTAAGGCCTCCTCAGACATCCATTTTGCTTTTTTGCATTTCTTTTTCTTGGGGATGGTCTTGATTCCTGTCTCCTGTACAGTGTCGGTATAGCTATCGATATACCAATATAGATTCAGATATTCGGGCTTCCGGTGGGTCAGCTGGTAAAGAACCTGCCTGCCAGTGCAAGAGATGCCAGAGACATGGGTTAGATCCCCTGGAGAAGGAAATGGCAACCCTGTCCAGTATTCTTGTCCGGAGAATTCCATTGACAGAGGAGCCCATGGGGTCACAAGGAGTCAGACATGACTGAATGTGCATGCGCACACCCACCATAGATGTATATAAATAGTACCCATCTACTGGGTCAGTACTAGGTCTTTAGAAAAGCCTTTGGAATCAGATAGATCTGGGTGAATGTCTTGGCTGTCTGTCTGTCTATCTATCTTCCATAAATCAGAGAGAGCAAGGCCCTGATGGAGGAGAGAAGTCTGCAGGAAGGGCATTTCATTGGTTAACAAAAGACACTGGTCGATGGAGACAAACTCTTCCCTTAGACAAAGGATAAGCGCATGCTCGGTTACGAAGTGCTAGTTAGTACTTTGCCTTCCAAACGGGCTCCAGAATGCCATTTCTCTACCTTTAAGCAATTGTTGGGACTTTTCCAGGCCACTCTGCCACTGCATAGCTCTGCGTTTTTCTAATTAGCATAATTCAGGGAGGCACCAGATGGCAGGTTGAGCCTTGCATAAGAATTGCTCTGTGTATGAATAAGCGCCTACTTAGCGTGTAAGTGGGTTATTAGTGATCTGAAGTGACAAAATTCAAAACAACACACCACAGCCATTTGGCACAGCTGTGCCCGTCTGGACTTTGCCCGCTAAGAAACCAGCAGTAAAACGCATTTCAACAGTTAGCCATCAGCAAGTGGCAGCAAGCCTTCTCTGCACCTAGCTCTTTAAAAAGAAGAGGAACAACATAACATTTTACAAGGTCCTGAAATCAGGCCTTAACATTTCATCTTTACTGTGACTCTCTGAGGTGGAATAAACAGCCCAGATCCTGTGACCAACCAAAAATGGGGATACAACTCAGGTGTCCTGACACCCAGGCCAGTACTGCAGCCCGTGGGTGGGAAGAGCAGTGGACTGGGTGGGCACGAGATGGCTTGCCTTTTTTTTTTTTTTTTTTTTAACAATATTTATTTTTATTTATTTGGTTATGCTGGGTCTCAGTTGTGACATGTGGGATCTAGTTCCCTGACTTGGGATGGAACCCGGGCTCCTGCATTGAGTGTGCAGAGTCTTAACCCCTGGACCACCAGGGACGTTCTTGGCAAGGTCTTTGAAACTGATCAGCCCTGGGTGCACTCCCTGGCTGCATCATCCCATAATAGGGTAACCTGGGGCAAATTCCTCGTGGGTAAACATTGCTGGCACCTACAGCACCTACATTGGGTGGTTATCTGAAAGATGAAGCTCGATCATGTGAGCCAAGTGCCCTCCACTCAGCAAAGCAGGCCCCTCCCTCCTGAGCCCAACCAGTGGACCCCTTGCTGGGCTGACTTCTCTGCTCCAAAGCGCACCAGGAAGCAGGCAGCTCACGCCAGGTGTGAGCAACACAGCACCTTGGCTGTAGACAGTCTCCCACAGGAGCTGCCTGCATCCATTTCCCAGTTCTTTTTTTTTTTTTTCCTGCTGCTGCTGCTAAGTCGCCTCAGTCGTGTCCGACTCTGTGCGACCCCACAGACAGAAGCCCACCAGGCTCCCCCGTCCCTGGCATTCTCCAGGCAAGAACATTGGAGTGGGTTGCCATTTCCTTCTCCAATGCACGAAAGTGAAAAGTGAAAGGGAAGTCGCTCAGTCGTGTCCGACTCTTAGCGACCCCATGGACTGGAGCCTACCAGGATCCTCCGTCCATGGGATTTTCCAGGCAAAAGTACTGGGGTGGGGGTGCCATTGCCTACTACCTGATAAACATATTGCTATACCAGGAATCGGCAACCCACTCCAGTACTCTTGCCTGGAAACTCCCATGGGTGGAGGAGCCTGGTGGGCTGCAGTCCATGGGGTCGCTAGGAGTTGGATACGACTAAGCGACTTCACTTTCACTTTTCACTTTCATGCATTGGAGAAGGAAATGGCAACCCACTCCAGTGTTCTTGCCTGGAGAATCCCAGGGATGGGAAGCCTGGTGGGTTGCCGTCTATGGGGTCACACAGAGTTGGATACTACTGAAGCGACCTAGCAGCAGCAGCATACCAGGAATCAACCCCCCCAGTAGAGAATCTGTTTCCTCCTTGTGGGGCTTCCCTGGTGGCTCAGACAGTAAAGGATCTGCCTGAATGCAGGAGACCAGGGTTTGATTTCTGGGTTGGGAAGATCTCCTGGAGGAGGGCATGGCAACCCTCTCCAGTATTCTTGCCTGGAGAAGCCCATTGACAGAGGAGCCTGGTGGGCTGCAGTGCATGGAGTTGCAAAGAGTGGGACATGATTGAGTGACTAACACTTTCACTTTTCCTCCTTGTAACCTATGGTAGAGCTGTTCCTTTTTTTTTTCTTTTTTGCCTTCTATTTTTGGCTGTGGCATGTGAGATCTTAGCTCCCCCACCAGGGATGGAAACCTGTGCCCCACCCGTTGGAGTCTTAACCACCTGGACCAGCAGGGCAGTCCCCCTTCTCCCTTTCTTAAAGGCCTCTACCTCCTCACAGAAGATTTTCCCGTCTGTTATCTCATGCCTGGTTGAAGTAATATTGTTGAGAAGAAGAGTGCTCTAGAAGAATGGTTCTTTCCAGGCATCTGAAGCTTATTCCTTTGGATACCCAAGCTTTGGGGGGAAAAAGACCCATTTTCAAAGGAAAAATCTCGAAAATGCTGGCAGTCCCTTCCCTGTTTTGTGGAAGAGCACGTGCTTTTCTAGGTGCCTCGGGTGGGTCCCCATTAGGAGCAGCTCTTGTCGCTTGTTTCTGGGTGATGGGAGGCAGGCAGAGGCTGTGGGCAGGGCAGCCTGGAGAGGGCCCTTTGCCAGAGAGGGCCCAGGGCGGGTGGCAGCGGCTCTGGGCCCCCACTGGGCCTTAGCAGGTGTCCCCTCCCACCATCCGCCCTGCACAGCTACCTCTGCTCTTTTCAGTCCCTTGAGCTGTCGCCCAGCAAGCAGTAAATGTTTCCTGGTGATGTCAAAGAGCCAAGCTTGTTAAGTCAGAAAGTTTGAGCTTATACATCATTCCAACTGAAAAGCTTCCCAGAAGGCCCTACAGCTCTCTCTCTCCTGGGAAGCCAAGCACAGACACTCAGTGACTGTTATTGTCCTGCCATCAAAGAACTCTTCTATTAAAAAAAAAAAAAAAAAAAAAAAACACTTCTTAATAGAATTTTTCATCCCACACACACAAATCAAGAGACTTGCACACCGAAGCCCACATCGCCTTCACCCAGCTTCAGTCAGTATTCATGTTTTGCCAATCTTGTTTCTTCTCTGTGGTTCCTCCACCCTTATTTCTGGTTTTGTTTCTGCTGGAAAATCTTCAAGTGAATCTCAGGTTTCCCATAATTGTACCCGTAAATATTTCAGTATGAATCTCTAACAAGATAAAGGCATTTTAAGGCATAATCATAATGCCCTGATTCTACCTAGCAAAATTCTGAATGTTCCAGAGACCCGGGAACCAGCTGTACCTCAGCTGGTGGTGGAGAACTGTGGTCTTCTAACGTTAGATTTCCTAAGGTTTTTTCAGGACAATCAGTGAAACCTTTTTACTTTGACGTGATTTCAAACTCACAGAAGGATTGTAAGAATAGTACAAAGAACTGCCGTACGCTCTTCATCCATATTCCCAAAATGTTAACATTTTACCACGTTGGCTCTATTCTTCTCTCTATATCTATATATTTTTTCCTGAATCGTTGGTATGTTAAGAAAATGATGTCTCTTTACTCCAAAAGTGCCCTTATGTAACCAGTTCAGTTCAGGAAATGAATGTTGCTATGGTGCTATTGTCCCAACTACAGACTTGATTGAGATTTTCCCAGCTTTTCCAGTAATGTCCTGTAGGACAAAAAAACATCCTGGATCAAGTTGGTTGTCACATTTCTTTGACTTTCTGTAGTTTGGAACAGTCTCTGAGTCTTTGTGTCTTATAACGTTGACGTCTTTAGAAAGTTCTAGTCAGATATTTAAAAAAAAATTTTTTTTTAATGTAGACCATTTTTTTTTAAAGTCTTTTTTGATTTTGTTACAATATTGCTTCTGTTTTTTGAGTTTTTTTGGTTCTGTTTTTGGCCACGAGGCACATGAGAGTTAGTTCCCTGACCGGGGATTGAACCGGCACACCTACACTGGAAGGCAAGATCTTAACCACAGGACTGCCAGGGGAGTCCCCTTGCCCAGCTACGTTGTAGCATGCCCCTCAACTCAGGATTATCTGCTGTCTCCTCCTGATTCAGTTCAGGCTACACTTTCTTGGCAGGAAGACCAGAGGGTTATGTTTTGGCCTTCCCAGTTCATCATAGGAGACATCTTATGCCTATTTGTCCCATTAGTGGTGCTAATTTGATTGCTTGGTTTACGTGGAATCTGCCAGATTTCTCCGCTGTAAAGTTATTATTTTTCCCCCTTTGAAATTAGCATCTTGTGAGAGATACTTTCAGACTATGTCTATATCTTGTTGCTTCTCAAACTCTCCCTTCTCTAATTTTAGTATTCACTGGTGATTCTTATTTGAATCAATCATTATAATGCAGTCAAATGGTGATTTTTTTTCTAAGCATATCATCCCTTTTAATTAATTAGCTAAATTTCTACTATCATGAAGAGTTTTCCCTATCTATGCCAGTGTGAACTCTTTACTCTTAATTTTTTTAATAGGCTATAATCTTATATTTTGTTATTCTAATGCTCAAATTCTCTATCTGTCTGAAGCTAGGATGGGTTCTATTGTCTTCTTAGGTAGCTTTCCTAATCTACTACAGGCTTCTTCTACTCGTCTTTCTCATACAAAGAGAAACCTGGTTCCCATCATTTCCCACATAATTATAGGTTTAATCCTTGGACGTTCAGAAAGTCATTTCAGATTTGCTAACTCACATCGCTGTGGGAAGGAAGCCTACTCACTATAGTCAAATATTTATTTAAAGTTCGTTTTGTCTTTAGCCTAAAGGACAGAGTCGAAATCCTATGTTCAGAGTTCACTAATTTTTGCTGCCTGGGCTATTTGGTTGCCCTGGGTTATTAGGTTCTTCAGAACTGTTCTGTTGAAATGCTGTTTTGTTCATTTGTTTCTGTTTGTATTCCATCTTAGAGTTTTATCTATCCTTACTTATTTCTTCAAGTGTAAGAATCATTAATATGATGCCCCAAACCAAAACAGTGCAAAAATTTTGCTCACAGAAGTGCCCCTCCCTATGCACGCACACTCCACGATTGTTCTATTTCCACCCATTCCCAGCGCCCTGGAGGTCAGGGATCCCCAGCCTCTGGGATCTAATCAGGTGGAACTGATGTAATAGTAATAGAAACAATGTGCACAATAAATGTGCTTGTTCAGTTCAGTTGCTCAGTTGTGTCCGACTCTTTGCGACCCCATGAACTTCAGCAAGCCAGGCCTCCCTGTCCATCACCAACTCCTGGAGTCCACCCAAACCCGTGTCTACCGAGTCGGTGATGCCATCCAACCATCTCATCCTCTGTCATCCCCTTCTCCTCCTGCCTTCAATCTTTCCCAGCATCAGGGTCTTTTCAAATGTGCTTGAACAAACCTGAAACCATCCCCCTCCTTCCTGGTCTGACATTGTCTTCTACAAAACTGGTCCCTGGTGCCAAAAAGATTGGGGACCACTGATAAAGGTAACCGATCTCAGTAGTTTCTGGTGTTTATCTTTGCACAAATAAGGAGATAGATGCATATTTCTTTATTGCCCCTTATTTGCTACACAAAAGACAGAATACTAAGCATGTTTTAGACTCTCCTATACACTGTCAACGGAGAAGGCAATGGCACTCCACTCCACTACTCTTGCCCGGAAAATCCCATGGATGGATTTTCATGGGGTCCATGGGGTCTTCAGTCCATGGGGTCGCGAAGAGTTGGACACGACAGAGCGACTTCACTTTCACTTTTTACTTTCATGCATTGGAGAAGGAAATGGCAACCCACTCCAGTGTTCTTGCCTGGAGAATCCCAGGGACTGGGGAGCCTGGTGGGCTGCCATCTATGGGGTCACACAGAGTTGGACACGACTGACGTGACTTAGCAGCAGCATACACTGTCAAAAAATAAGCTAAGGCATCTATGACTTGTGTTTAGTTCTTTCTTGCATTGTCTTGTCATTTCCTTCATATTCCTGATGTCCTGTGACTTAGAAAACTCGGGGAATCCTAAATTCACTTAAGGGAAACTGTCTAACTACACAACGCAGGGGTTGGTTTTGAAAAGTGACCTTTGTCTTCTCCTTGACAAACATTCTCAACTACAATCCTAGAGGAAGCTCCAAGCCCAGCAGGGATGGGAAAGACCACACCCAAACCCTAGATGCTTGCTCAAGAAACAGTCAGAGGTCCTTTCCTAGGAACAGAGTGGGATGGCCAGAAACAGAATAACCAGTGTCTGGAATAGCAACTTCATGGGTTTTTGTACCTTTATAGAACCTAAGAGTCAAGCAGACGGTGTTTCTGCAGAAGGCTGCCACTGCCATTTTTTTTAACTTTATTTTTTTAAAAAAATATAGAGAGATTTATTTATTTTAATTGGAGGCTAACTACTTTATAGTATTGTAGTGGTTTTGCCATACATTGACATGAATCCGCCACAGGTCTACATGTGTTCCCCATCCTGAGCGCCCTCCTACCTCCTTCCCCATCCCCTCCCCTGGGTCATCCCAGTGCACCAGCCCCGAGCACACTACCACATTAAGACCCAACTTTGCAAACAGCCCAGCCCTCCTGACAGAGGTCCTGGGGACGGGGAGGCCTCTGGGGTTGTTTTCCCAGCAGGTGACAGGATGCACCTGCTCAGAGCTTCAGCCTAGGGGCCCACAACACAGCTGTTTTTTTCTCACCTTGAACAAGCTAGATTAATAGCAGGAAAGGAGGGGTGGAAGGTGGAAAGAGGAAGGAACAATTCCACAGGTGTCCAGGCACTTTTCAGAAGTTCTCTTCCCAGGGGCTCATCACCTTTGGAAAAGACACGAGTGCAATTTAGTATTTCACCTGGCCGGGGCTTGTATTTTGGGTTCCACAGGGGTCTCCATGGAAGCCATTCTGAAACTCTTTGGGGAATACTTCTTTAAATTCTGCAAAATGTCTGGCTATGACCGGATGTTACGGACACTGGGAGGAAACCTCACAGAGTTTATTGAAAACCTAGATGCTCTCCACAGCTACCTGGCGCACTCCTATCAGGTAAGCCCAGCTGGGTCAGAGCTCAGTGGCCCTGAGAGGAGGCAGGTGCTTCTAGCAGTCCTGGGTCATCTTGCCACCTCCCCTAAGAGGCTGCAGTTGCCAGGGGCTTGTGGAATCCTTGGTGCATGGCATCAGTGGGCTGAGTTTTCTGGGGGCACGAATGGAAAATGAAAACTTGTTGGCTACTTTTATAAACTGGCTGCAATGATCAATGAAGGGTAAGCTGGAGAGGTAGATTTTGTGCTGGTAGCTGCTGGGAGTTTGACATTAAGTCCAGAAGATTTAAAGATTGATCACAACGGGAACAAAGACTGGGAACCAGTCAGGTTTCAGGGGATTTGCAAAATCTCTTCTCAGGTTTCCTGGCCTGGAAGGAGCTGATAAATAACTTGTGCAGCCAGATTCATTTATTCATGTATTAGATGCAATGTCTTGACAGGGCCAAGAGCCGGAATCGGATACCACCCAACACTGATTAACCCATGGCGTGACTGCCTGAGGTGCTAAACTGATTTCCCTACTGGGATCTGTCCTGCTGGAGTTCAGTTCCTGGTTTTCCTGTTTGTAGACATGGGTGGAAATTTAAATGGCCAGGCTCACTTTTCCTTTTTTTAAAAAAGAAAATGCTGTATTAAAGAGGCAAAGTGGCATTTGCACATGTCATAATACCTTATTATTTTACATAAAAGAGTTGATATTTGTTTTTAGGGCCCTTTACAGTTTGCTAAGCTTTTTCTTTACCATTTCTATATTGAATTCTCAGACTACTCTTGAAGGCGTTTCCAGGTGGCTCAGTGGTACAGAATCCACCTGCAGTGCAGGAGATGAGGGTTTGATCCCCAGGTTGAGAAGATCCGCTGGAGAAAGAAATGGCAAGTCATTCCAACATTCTGTCTGAGAAATCCCATGGACAGAGGAGCCTGGTGGGCTAGTCCATGGGGTCGCAGAAGAGTCAGACATGACTTAGCGACTAAACAATAATGCAAGAAGAAATAGACTAGAACTTCTCTGGTGTCAGTGAGGACATTCTGCACATAATGAGATAAATGAAATATATAAATGCTATATGAGCTGAAATAAAATGTATGCAATGATATCTGATAGATTTCCAGGGAAAAGATTATAGATCATCTCTTTAGGCAAAAACACAATAAGATAAAGCTGACTTTTTCTTTATGTCTATCACTAGTAACTTGGTAAAATCTTAAGGTTTGTATTTCTGGTTTTAACTGTGCCATTCATCTTGTTATTTTTTAGCTGAATTTCATTTGAGTGCCAATTACAAGACAGATGTTGGGCTAAGTAGTGTATAAACATTGAATTATCCTCTTACCCCTAAGATTCAGTTCAGTTCAGTCGCTCAGTCGTGTCTGACTCTTTGCGACCCCATGAATCGCAGCACGCCAGGCCTCCCTGTCCATCACCAACTCCCGGAGTTCACCCAGACTCACATCCATCAAGTCAGTGATGCCATCCAGCCATCTCATCCTCTGCTGTCCCCTTCTCCTCCTGCCCTCAATCCCTCCCAGCATCAGAGTCTTTTCCAATGAGTCAACTCTTCACATGAGGTGGCCAAAGATTAGGCCCTCTTATTTTTCCCATTATACAGATGAGAAAACTGAGGTCCAGAAAGGCAGAGTATCTGTCCCAAATCTCCCAGGTTGTGGGGCCTGAGTCAGGACGCATCCCCAGGTGTGTGTCTGTCTCCAAAAACAATGTTCTGGTTGGCTTCTCAGTATTTTCCCATTGCCCTGATTCTCCACTTTTATAAAATCATATTTCAAGTAAAATATAAAAGCACAATCTTAATATTTAGAGAGTCGGAGGCATGACCAGAAGGATTAAAACACCAGCTTCAAGAACTGTGTCTAGGAAGTAGCTGAGGCTTGGGTGCAAAGTGAGGGTAAAATGCTAGCAAAAGCTTGTGTTTCATTTCAGCCCTTTTGCATTCTATTATTGTTACTTCTCACTAGGTAGGGTTTGGATATAATTTTTTAAAGTAACTTTTTCCTGTTTTATCATATTTTTTACATTTCACTGCCTCCAATCTTCTTCAGATTACTCAAATGTAAGCATGCCCATCCATACTCTATGTATATGCTTTTGGAAAGATAGATATTCAGGGGAAAACTCTCATTTTAACCAGCACCCCCTCTTTACCTCCTTCTGACTCTCTCACCCTCACCGTCCACTACCACCACCACTGTGGAAGAGAACAAAAATCTCAGAAGGAACCCACTTCCTTAATCTCTTCCCTCACTCAGGCCAAAAGCTGTGACCCTGGGTACTGACCTGCTTACTACCCAAGAGAGGAAGAAAAGAGCTTCTCTCAGGGATTCCCCAGACATCCCCCCCACAAAAAAACCCCCAAATTTTCACACCTCCTTAGGGATTATCCTGACATCTTGGCACCATCTATAGTGAGATGGTACATACTTGGATGTCAACATTTATTCCCAGAGCAAGATGGTTTCTTCGGATGTAGCCTTGATTTTTCAGATGTGCAACACTGTAGCACAGATGGCCTTACGTTTCCAGAGCAAGAGATGAACTATTCTCCACTTGCCAGTTCCTCCAAGCTCCTGATCATTATTCAGACTGAAGATGCTTGTGGTCACTTGGTCACAGGCCAAGCATGCAGCCAGCCACCCCTTGGAGTATAGACAGAAGCAGCATGGCATGGTGAAAAGACTCATTTGGGGGTCAAGAATGTTCTACGGTGAATCTGGCCTTAACCTCTCTGAGCCTCAATTTCCTCCTCTTTACACTTGGCTTCTCTGGTCCCTCAGTGGTAAAGAATCCTTCTGCCAATGCAGGAGACATGGGTTCAAACCCTGGGTCGGGAAGATCCCTTGGAGAAGGAAAAGGCAACCCACTCCGGTTTTCTGGCCTGGAGAATCCCACAGATAGAGGAGCCTGGCAGGCTACAGTCCAGGGGGTCACAAAAGAGTTTGATCAAACAACAGCAGCAATAATACTTGCATATAGAGTTGGTTAGGTGATTAGGTATAATATAAAATCTTTAAGGGGCTGAAAAATCGTGGGTGTTTTTTTTTTTTTTGTTGAGGGGGCAAGGCTTTATTGGAGCCCCTACTGCAGCAGGGGAGGAGGGCATGGCAACTCACTCCAGTATTCTTGTCTGGAGAATCCCAGGGACAGAGGAACCTGGTGGGCTACAGTCTATAGGATCTCACAGAGTCAGACACGACTGAACTTATTAACACTGAAGCAGGGGGGAGCAAGCACAAATAACAGGTTCCCTTGCGTGCCTACTCCCCAAAGAGAGCAAAGCTTATTCCTCATATGGGGTGAGGGTAGGGTGTGTGTCCAGGGGTCGAGCTGAGGGGGCTGGCTTAGGCGTTTTGCCCACCCCTCTGGTGGTGTTGAGTGCAGGGGCACGCTCAGGACACTGCTTTTGCTCCTGACACCAAGTTTTTGCTCCTGGCTCTTCAGAAGTAGCAGTAGGGGATTTCTGGTCTCTGTATCTTTTGTCCAGAATTTGCCCCAACCGCTTGCATGCACATGGTTATTTTTAGCCCCATACAATTTCTTTGTATTTTGTTGCTTGAGAAGAGGTGTGTATAGGTGCAAGCATTGCAGCAACTGGAGCAAAGGGTCCCAGTCTGTCTCAATCCCCTGGAGAGACTCTATACCCTTGTTCTTAAGGGGTATGGGGCTGGGTCTTATGAAACTTCTTCCTGCTAGACAAGGGTCAAAGACCCGAGCCTATCCTAGAGGTGTAGAAAGTTCCTCCCTGACTCTTCTAAGGACCTGTAGGAACCTAGGCCACTCTCCACTGGATGTGATTGGAAGGGGTTTGGGGATACAGTTCTGTGTGACGTGATAAGTAAGTACGTTTGCTTCACCAAGTCTCAAGAGCATAATTTAGATAACCTGTATCCACCAGGAAAAATGTGCTGTGTCTTTTAAACAGGAGATGAACGCACCATCCTTTCGTGTGGAGAGAGGGGCAAAGGGGAAGATGCTTCTCCATTACTACTCTGATAGAAGCGGTCTGTGCCACATTGTACCAGGTATGGGGATGGCTTAACCAGATCCAAAGCTGTGAGGTCTACGGAGTAAGGATATCTTTCCCCATAGATTGCCCAGGATGAGTAAGAGTCAGCTGTGGGTAGGAAGTTCAAGTCCTATCTCTTTCGTAGCCTGACTTTTTGCTATCGTGACCATAACTCCCAAAGTTGAGCCTTAAAATAAGTTTCCAAGTACCAAACAAAGGAATGATTTTCATTTCAGCATTTTCATCATGTGAGTTTTCATGTAATTGTGATAACCCTGCATATTATTTTGTATCCTTTTGTTGTATTCAGTATTATAGAAAAGGCATCCTTTCAGATTTTCGCAGTCTTTATTGTTTTTCAAGATTTTTTTTTTTTTTTTTTTGCTGTGGATAATTTTTAAAGTCTTTATTGAATTTGTTACAATATTGCTTCTGTTTTATGTTTTGGCTTTTTTGGCCAAGAGGCATCTTAGCTCCCAGACCAGTGATCAAACCCACACCCCCTGCATTGGAAGGGAAAGTCTTAACCGCTGGGACCTCCAGGGAAGCTCCTCACAGTCTTTAAAGCCACGTCTTCAATGGCTGAACCATATTCTATATCATAATTAACTAGTCACCTATTGTTGAATTTTCAGTGAATTCTACTCTTTTGCTATTGCAAACAGTGCTGAAATGAACATCTTCATGCATGCTTTTCTGATGTTTTATATTAAAACCCTGGGATAGATTCCCAGAGGAATACTTTAAAAAACATGATCGTTAATACTTTTATAGTTGACTTTTTCTTACATTTTCTCTAATGTTTGTTTAATGAGTTGCATGCCTTCCTGGAAAAAACAAACCAATGAATAGATGCCAAACTAGAAATTAGAGTGGTGGGAATATATTTAGTGCCTAGTTATAGAAATCGCCACCTTTAAGTTATTATTTTTAGTTTATTAATCTGTCATGTGCTGCCTGCTTTGACACAGGGCCTAGGTTTGGTGGACTCGGGAATATTTATCAAAAGTTGTATAACTTGATTTGCTTTAAGATTTTGCCTTCTGCCATCCCTCACCTGTCCTTCTGCTGCAGGGATCATTGAAGCTGTGGCCAAGGACTTCTTCGACACTGATGTGACCATGGACATCCTTGACGTGAATCAGGAGGAGGAGAGGACGGGGAAGAAGGAGCATGTAGTGTTTCTGATTGTGCAAAAGTCACACGGACAGATGAGAAGGGCAAAGCCAAAGGGATCACAAGACAGTCAGGACAGCCAGAGAGACCGCGAGGTACCGGGTGTGCTGTGTTTTCAAAAGCACAGTTTCTCTGGGGAGCGACCAGTCTCAGAACAATCGATGCAAAGAACAGAATCAACTGGACCTTCTAAAAGTGGAGTTAGGGTGGGGTGTTTCAGTCTCAGCCCTGCTGACATTCTGGACCAGATAATTCTTCGTTATGATGGGCGGTCCTGTGAGAGTTTAGCAGCATCCTTGGTCTACTCACTAGATGATAGTGGCACCCAGCTCCCCTCACCACCCAGGTTGTGGCAATCAAAAATGTCTCTGGGCACTGCCAAGTATCCTCAGGAAGGAGTGGGAAACAAAGTTACGGTTGGTTGAGAACCACTGGGCTAAGGTCATTTGAATAAAAATTGGGAGGGTCTTTGGGAATGGACCTTAGCCTGGAACATTTTTGCCTGTTAAAAAAAACTATCAACGTAAAGGCCTTGCAATTTGGAGCTCGTGGCTTGTTTTGCAATTCCCATGATGCAAATTGACCTTTCAAGTCCTGAGTGCCCATTTCTGCAGCTGGGGCCAGGCTGGGGGCTGGAGTGGGCTCAGAAGCCTGCAGTTGGCTGCCTTGACTGCAGCTTGTGGAGTGACTGTTACCAGTTTAGGTACCGTATCTACCAGGTGCATGGCGCTCTGTGTCCACAGAGCTCATAGGAATATCCAGAGAAGTCTGTGATTCCTGGAGCACACAATGTCTGCATCTCAGAGTGTTCAAAGCTTGCTTTGCTCACTGCAGAATCTTCACCCACAGGAAGAGAAGTCACCAGGTGATTTTCCTGTCACCTGGTGACACTACCCCGCCTTGAGATTTTATAATCTGCTGTCTTATATAATGCTGCCTTTGGTGGAGAAACAGCATGAGGATTAATTGGATAACAGCCTCGGGGCTTACGAAATCTTGCTAAAGTTGACCTTGCATGACCCCATTGTTCCTCTGGCCCCATCCTAGCCAAGGGGGCTCGTGCACCTCCTGTCACAGGACCAGTCACATGACCAGTGGTGTATGCTTCTCTCCCTGCTATCTGCAGACCCCGGAGGCAGCTTTCCTTAGGATGAAAGAGAAATATTTGAGTGTCTCTATTTGTGCCGTGAAAAAGTCCCGCTGGGAAGTTGTGAGGAACATAGTCATGTTCGGAAAAGGTGAGTGGGCTCTTCTCCTGACCTCAGCTCTGAGACGAGGGTAATTGTTTCCTGCACACAAATGGGCCAAGTCCTCTATCATCAGGATGTCACTGACTTCTTTTTCAACCCTGGATTCATCTGGTTTATTAAATCAATTGAAAGAATTTCAAAGGAAATAATCTAAAAGAGAGGGGATATATGTATGTGTATAACGGATTCACTACAGTGTACAGCAGGGTGGCTCAGATGGAAAAGAATCTGCCTGCAGTGCAGGCGACCTGTTTAATCCCTGGGTCTGGAAGATCTCGTAGAGAAGTAAATGGCAACCGACTCCTGTATTCTTGCCTGGAGAATTCCTTGGACAGAGGAGCCTGGTGGGCTACAGTCCACGGGGTCGCAAAGAGTGGGACACCATTGAGCGACTTTCACCCCACCTTGTGACAGCAGAAACTAACACATTTTAAATCAATTATACTCGAAAAAAAAACCCAAAACATTTCCTGAGAAGCAATGGGGAACAGATACAGAAGGTTAACCCCTTTGGGATAGGGTACAAGCCGGTGGAAGACCCACCTGGAATGAATCCTGAGGATGGTCACTGATTTCTGCAGAGCTTAGATTTGGTGGGCGTGGTTTATAGCTTCAAAACACTAGCTCTAACTTGCCTTCCTTTGCCCCTTTCACTTGTGCTGGGGATGACACGGAGGCACAGTCTCCTCTGCAATCGGGGAAAGCTGCTGGAGGGGACACAGGACTGAACTTCCACTGGTGACTGTGTTGAAGAGGAGGCAGATGAATGCCAATGTATTATCAATACCAGGAGCTTGTCGCAGCTCCTCAGGCCTTTGGGACTGCAAGGCATTTCTGGCCTGGAAATCTGTAGATAAAAACCATGATGTCCAGGAGTGTGAAGGACACTGTGTCGGGAGCCAGGATCAGAGTTCTGGCCGTGTTCCTGGGGAGCCCAAGTGCTCCATCTTCCACCTGTGAAGCGAAGGTATCAGACTCTCGAAGGCGCGACCCCACTGATGTCCAGTCTCATGATCAGCACCTAAGACTTGAGTCAGAACAGGGGGCTGGAGACCCCTGGTCATAAACCATGGGTCATGATGACATGTGTCTGGGAGAAGATCAACTGCGCTCAAAGGACTGCATTCTGAGTCCTTCAAGCCTCCGCAAGCGAGTCAAACATGCAATTGACATCCTTTGTCTAGGAAATTTTCATATCAAAAAGGCTCCATTTCGAATCTCCACGCCCTGCCAAATAGGGCTGTTGGATGAAATTTTCATGTGCCACCCAAAACTGTCAGTCTGCAGAGCTCCATGGCAAATGTCCCTGACGCCGGCCGGGCGTGCACGCTGCGCTCGGCGAGCTCATTGTCTGGCTGTCAGCGTTTCAATGCCGGCCCTGTTTTCATGGCAAGACACACTCAATTGGCCCAGGAACCCTTGAGCGGCGGGCAGAAACTTGGCAGGGGGCAGGGGGGCGCTTCTCAACCTGGTAGCAAGTTTTCTGTTTGTTTTAATTTGGAAGCAGAATTGCTGTGGCCATCTGGAGATGCTGAGGGAGCTTGAGATGCTGAGGGGCAGGGCTGCGCTTTGCCGGGAAAACGTTTGAGATAGTCTCCGGGGTTGGTGGCCAGAGTGTTGTCTGTGAATGAACGTGATTCTTTTTCTCCATCCAGGGCATCTCAGGGACATCTTTGAGCCGATTTATCCCGAGCGGCTCTGGATAGAGGCGAAGACCTTCTGCATTGCTTTTCCCTTTCACGTGGTATTTGATGAATCAGTAAGGGGGACTTGTCTCTCTTGAACGGGGGATAGGCTGGGGAGGGGAGTAAGTCTCATAGTCTTCGACAGCTGGTGGGGACTTTCAAGTCCCCAAGGAGTACCCAGGGTTTGGGAGGCTAGGATTTAGCCTGGCAGGACTGCTACCTTCCTTTTCATTGTGGCATCTTCCAGAAACCAGAAAGCAGCATCTTCTTGATGGATGCAGAAGGGAACAGTTTCCAGGGCGTTTGAACCAGTGGGTGCATGAGTAAATTTGCCGTTAGAGAAAAGAGAAGAGACACTGAAGTCACTCCAGCAAGAGGCAAAAGCCCACAGCAGCAGTGGCAGGGTGGGATTCTAAATGTGACCTATCCCCATCTTTACGGCCACCACGGATGGTTCAGTTCCACCAGGCTTGTCTTTCTGCATCTTGAAGGAGGAGGGAGAGGCCTGTACCCACTGTTCTGTGGGAGGGGTGGTGGACAGTGATCATTTAAGTGTGGTCAGTTTCCTTGGATAAAAGTGATTGATAAAATTGAATTATAAACTCATTTAAGGGCAAAATAAATTTGGTCTCCAAACTGCCTGTTAATATCTTCAGCCATTCTGACTTCCTCTGATATTTATGTGAATGCCTATATATGTCACATGATCCCTTACCGGTAGATGCTGGATACAGATTCCGTGATGTTTGAGTAAACATCACATGAGGGTCATCTCTGGCTGCAGAGAATTTATGATCTGGGAAAATCAAACACCCCTGGGTGAAATAACTATACATTATAAAGCTATGTACTGTGACTTTTCCCCAATGCCATGAGGATATTAGTATTAATTATTATTATTACTGCTACTATTAATATTTAAAATTCTGATCTACTTAAACACTCCCTTTCTTTTTAGGTTTTGGGCATAGAAATAGACAATTTAATGACCCTTATTCCATATGGTTAGATTGATATCTATAGCCTGACAGAGTGAAGTTAATTTAAGTGTTCCTGAACAACCCTGGTTGGCATTGGACTTTTTATGTAAAGGACACTTATTTTGTTTTTTCCTTCTGTGTGTTCCCTGGAGATGGCAGTCAAGGGTGACCCCATCTCCATCATGAATTCCTTTCTTCATCCAGATCTGGGTGTCAGGTCCAAGCTACAGAATTTCCTCATTCCTTTATTAGTTAATTCCAAAGAGACAGAGACAAAGACAGAAGAGAGGACTAAAGCTCGGAAAGAACTATTATCCCCACGGACAGCTTTAACCTCTTTCTTAAGAGTCAAGAAATGAATGTGCTCTCAGACACTCCCATGCTGTTCTTTCCTCTTTCAGAGGTCAGCTGCAGATTTGCCTTTTAAAGGTTTCTTTACTCCTGTCGTGTTTATTTCATTCCCTTCCCCCATAGCGAGTCACAAAGCACGGTGGGCTGTGTTATTTCTAGGGGAACGTTTCCTGCTCAGGTTGCCGTCTCTTCTGCCGTCTCACGTGTGTCCCCTGTGGACAGCTGCAGGTCAAACAAGCTGGAGTGAGCATTCAGAAGTACGTCCCGGGTCTCCAAACCCAGAAGGTTCGATTAGATGAGTACTTCTCCATTGTCCATCCCCAAGTCACCTTCAACATTTCCAGCATCTGCAAATTTATCAACAGTCAATTTGTCCTGAAGGCACGCAGGGAGATGTTGCCTGCAGCCTGGAGAAGTCAGCCTGCGCTCAAACTCCGAGGTAGTAACTTGCTCCTCCTGGTTGCTCTCTGCCCTGGGAGACCAGACAGAAAGGGAAGAAGCAGTTTTCTAATTTCCTCAAAAAAGTTGGCTAAAAAGTGGGGGACTACATTGACAGCAGCGTATGTTTTTTCCACTTGGCTTCACCTGGTAGCAATATATTTTATTTCTTCAAACCATGTCTAGTTTAGGCATAAAGGAACTCTGATTATATTTACATGTAATTATACAGTTCTGGTTTCTGTTACCAGAATTTTCAGAATACAGGTGGTACTATTTGTACTCAAGTAATGGTCTGTCCTTTATATGGTAACGTGATCATCTGCCCTACTGTTATAATAGGGCACACATTTTTGTTTTGGCTTTGTTTCAATTATAGTAAAATTTACAGAACGTGAAGTTTACCATTTTAACCCCTTTGCAGTGTACAGTTCAGTAGTGGTAAGTGCATTCACAAAGTTGTGCAAACACCACCATCCACCTCCAGAAGTTAATCACCTTGCAAAACGGAAACTCTGCTCATGAAACACCACCTCCTTGTTTTCCCCAACCCCACACCCTGACACCACCGCTCTGCCTTCTGTCTCTATGGATCTGATTAATTTAGGTACCTCATGTAAGTGGAGTCATGTAGTCTTTGTTCTTTTGTGGCTGTTGTTTTTCACTTAGCATAATGTCCTCAAGGTTCATCCATGTCATGTGTCGGATTTCCTTTCCTTTTTAAGGCTGGATTATTATTATTCCCACGTGTATAGAGTGTACCGATTCACTCATCTGTCAGTGGATCGTTGCGTTGTGTCCACTTTTAGAATAACGAATAATGCTCCTGGGAACAGGGGTGTACAGATGCTTCATCGAGTCCCTACTTTCACTTCCTTTCCGTTTATATCCGAAAGTGGAATTGCTGGATCATATGGCAATTCTGTTTTTAATTTATTGAGAAACTGCCATCCATACCGTCTTCCATAGCCACCGCACCATTTCACATTCACATCAGTAGTTCCCAAGGGTTCCAATCTGTCTACTTTCTCGTGGATGCTTGTTCTTTTATGTTATAGTTTGGGTTTGTTTGTTTTTTGTGTGTTTTTTTGATAATAGTATCCTAATGAATATGAAGTGGTATCTCACTGCGGTTTTAGTTTGCATTTCCCTAACAACTAGTGATGTTGAGTGCCACTTGTATATATTCTTTGGAGAAATGTCTATTCAAATTATTTGCCCATTTCTCAATCAGGTTGTTGGGATTTTATTGTTGTGTTGTAAGAGTTCTTCACATATTCCGGATATTAACCCCTTATCCTTTGCAAATATTTTCTCCCACCCTGTGGGTTTTCTTTTCACTCTGTTGATGGTATTGTTTGCACACAAGCTTTTAATTTTGATATTCTCCAATTTACCTATTTTTCCTTTTTTTGCCTGTGGTTTTGGTGTCACATCAGAGAAATCATTGCCAAATCCAATGTCATGAAGCTTTTCTTATGATTTCTTCTAAGGGTTTTATTCGTTTAGCTCTTACATTCGGTCTTTGACCCATTTTGAATTAATTTTTTAACATGCTACAAGGCGCACATACTTTGAGCTTTCTGCTGGACCAGTAGGTATTGTAGGCATAAACACAGGCAGAGTGGTGGGGACATCTGAGAGGAAAATGACACGTTCTGGGAGCCTGATTGAACTTTAGAGTTTATGACGGAGAGAGGCTGGTGAGATGAGGACTCGAGCTTTATCCTGTAGCTGGAGACATTTTTTAACGTGTCTGCCATGATCAGATTTGAGATTTAGAATGGTCATTGTGGAGCCACGTGAAGGATGGACCAGGGGTGTTGAGAAGATGGAGCCTGGGAGGCCAGGGAAGGCCGCCCCTGGAGAGCAGGAGGGGAGCTCAGAGTGCTGAATGCAGCCGGGCAGGTACTCTGGGGTGGTGATGGGGGAACAGACTCAAGAGGGAGCTAAGGCAGAAGTTGGTGACTGGATGCAGAGGCTAAAAAAGAGAATAATTGGGTAATTATTAGCTTTCTTGCCTAGGTAACTGGTCATAAAGGTGTGATAAAGGAAAGATGGTATTGACAACTTGAGTGCAACTTTGTCAGTTTGAGTCACTGCTGTATCCTCTTCCACACCTACAGCAGTGTGCCCGAGTCATGGTAGGAACTAAAAATGTCTGTGATAAAAGAGTTAAGAAAAAAAGAAACTTGTGGATGGACTAAAGGTGAGTCCAATTGGAGACATCCATGTATAAACACCTAATAGGCAATAATAATAATAAATCATTGTAACAAGGACTGTAAACTGTCACAATTTAGAGGGCAATTTGGCAATATGTATCAAAAATCTTAAAATGAGTATATTTTTGCCTAAGAATACATCCTTTAACAAAATAGCCACAATTATCCACAATGATATACTTTAAGGTAGTATTCGCAATATATGGAATGATGAAATAGACATAATCAATGTTAGCTTATTGCTTAAATAATAGTATAATCCATGTACCCAGCAAACAATAACACCTATCCATATTTAATGCTATGAAAGAATACCTATTACAGAATTTAAGTGATAAATTGAGATTACACAAAGAAGATGGCTGATAATCCCATTTTTGGGGAGTAAAAAGATAAACCTCCAAATATTAACAGCAATTATCAGTGGTATGATCGTGGGTGATTTTTATTATTTTCTTCCACTTTTTTGCTTTTTCTGCAGTGAATGTCTACTGCTTTTATAATAAGAGAATAGACGTCAATTGTTAAAAGTAATAGGTATCTTGAGCCCAGGAAGCAAGATTTTTCCATAAATTCTGTGGGAGTGCAGTTGGGGCATGCTGACGCCAGCATCTAAGGGTTGAGTGAAAGTCCTAAAGGAAAGATGGAAAGAGGTAGGAGAAATCTAAATGAAAGCAGGGTCAGAAAAGTCCCCAGAAGTGAGATCCCAGCGAGGAAAAGACTTGTGTTACAGGAAAGGTAGTTTGGAGGTCATGGACAGGAGTTTCTTCAAGCTAAGAAAAGCAGCTGTGGAGAGAGCTGCTATGGACAGAGCGGGAGTGGAGGACGTGGAGACAGACAGAAAGGAGAGGACTTTCAGGACCTTCGGGGGAGGGGAGGAGCCGACTGAGCCGAGCGAGCCAGGCGGCGGCGGGGGTGAAGCTCGGGCACCGTGTGACATGCCACCTTGTCCCATCTCTCTCTCCTGGGCGGGAAGGCCAGATGATCTGGATGGAGCCCCTGCGCTGCATGATGTACCTGTGCTCCCCCAGGCTCCGCAGCCTGCAAGAGCTGGAGGAGCGCGGGATGCACCTCTCTGACATCGCCCCCCACGACGCCACCAGGGACCTCATCCTCCTCAACCAGCAGCGCCTGGCGGAGATCGAGCTGTCCAACCAGCTGGAGAGGAAGAAGGAGGAGCTGCGGGTCCTCTCCACGCACTTGGCTGCAGAAAAGAGGAAGACCGAGACCTTGCTGTACGCCATGCTGCCTGAGCATGTGGCCAACCAGCTGAAGGAGGGCAGGAAGGTCCCCGCAGGTGAGGGGTGCCCAGCCCCGTACAGGGCACCTTGGTGGCTGGGGGCACCCGCTCTGAAACCAGGAGGGTCAGGGTTTGAAGTCTGTCTCCATCGCTTGTTAGCAACTGTGGTCTTGGACTTATTACTTAAGCTCCATAGCCTAGCTTTCTGCTTTCTACCTTGAGAATAAAAATACAGTGACCATATAGGTTTCTTCACCACAATTGGAAATGACGGGGTAATGAAAGTGTCAATGGCTCAGTCGTGTCTGACTCTCTGTAACCCCTTGGATTGTAGCTGGCCAGGCTCCTCTGTCCATGGAATTCTCCAGGCAAGAATACTGGAGTGGGCAGCCCTTCCCTTCTCCAGGGGATCTTCCCAACCCAGGGATGGAACCTGACCCAGGTCCCCAGCATCCCGCATTGCAGGCAGATTCTTCACTGTCTGAGCTACTAGGGAAGCTGATACATTCACGCTAAATAAATAAAGGGATGTCCCTAAGGACCATTCTGGGAGAGCAAGCTTTTTCTAGAGGGAAGAAGGCCATGTTTATTCCAAACTCACTTTCTGCTGGTCACCAGCGAGTGTTCATTTCACCAGGCAGGCGTGGGAAGCTGAGTGCCAGGGTGCTGTCCTGGGTGCTGGGACTCAAAGAATCTTATAGTCTTGTGAGTTTGACGTACCTACAGAATACATTAATGGGGGTGACTGAAAAAAAGGAAATTTATGTGCATTAAGGAGAAGTTATCTTGCCAGGATCTCTGTTAGATAGGTTATATATGCTCTCTCATTTAATTTTCTGAACATTTCTGGAAGGGAGGTGTTATTAGCTAAAATGGTGGAGCAAGTTCACTCCAGTTCATGAGTAAAAGAGCAGGAAACCGATCAGAAGTCCATTTAATTCCAAATTTCGTCCTTCTTTCCCCACCGTGGACGTTACTCTGGAAACATAGATAACACAGAAATTCATGGTTTATAAATGTCAGAAGAGAAAGAGACAGGGGTTAGGTGTGGGGGTGAAGGCTGATTTTTAGAGTGTGGCACCTGAGTTGGGCTGCCTTGAGTTCTGCAAAAAAAAAAAAAGGAAAGGCATTTCAACAGAACGGCACAGCAAGAGTCAAGGTAAGGCACTCCGAGGGTAAACACGGCAGGGTGTTGTGCCTGGCACACGGGTACATGGCGAAGGGTTGCCTGCTGAGTTCTGAGCGGGTGTACCTCTGGTAATAATCTCCCCTCCACGGAACGTTCCCTTCCCTTTGTGTCTCCTGTGGTTCAGGCTTTGCTTTAACTCACCGACCTCTCTGTAAGCCAGTGCCCACCCAGACCATCCTGACATCCCCTGGTGGTCTGCACACCCTATTAAGTGTTTGCACTCTGTCTGCTTCCCTAGACCAGGCACTCCTTATGGGCAAGGACCCCTGTCTGCTCCATATTACACGATTCCACCAGCACGATGACCAGCTCATAACAGACACCCAGCAGGTGTCTGGTGGGTGGATGGTGATGTGGGCCTGGCTCCTTCTCCCCGCGCCACGGTCAAATTTGGTTCCTAAAGGCTACTCGAATCCAGAATTAAAAGAATTATTATTCTACATCCTTGGCTTGGCTCTCCCTGACACCTGGTTTATGATGCAGGAGAATTTAAAACCTGCACGATTCTCTTCAGTGACGTGGTGACATTTACCAACATCTGTGCTGCCTGCGAGCCTATCCAGATAGTGAACATGCTGAATTCAATGTACTCCAAGTTCGACAGGTTAACCAGCGTCCATGAGGTCTATAAGGTAAGCATGTGGTGCCCTGGGCTGTGTGTGTCCCTGTGTGCTGGGGCAGGGCGCGTACCTGGTGTTGGGTCTTCATTTTTCCTCTCCCCTCACTAGTCTAGGATTTGGTGTGGATGCCAGAGGGGATGGGAGGAAGAGCTAAAAATTTAAAATTTTCAAAAATCCTTCTATACTGCCTAATGCTAAGCTTGCCTTCAAGAGGCATACTGTTTTCCCAGAGAATACTATGCCTTCATTTCAGCAGCAAGTCTAACCTAAATGTGTATCTAATATATGCATTATATGTGGATCTAATAGACAGCTTCGTCCTCTCTGGGACTTGCCTCTGCCAAAAGCAGAAAGAACTTTTGGCTCCCTTGTGGCACCTCCTGAGTCATTTCTTTTCTCATCTCACCCTCCCTCATGCTCCTCACATCCATAGAAAATAACCACCAGCTTTTAATATGGTCCTTCCATCAACGTGTGTGTGTTAGTCGCTCAGTTGTGACCCCAGGGACTGTAGCCCACCAGACTCCTCTGTCCATGGGATTTTTCAGGAAAGAATACTGGAGTGGGTTGCCATTTCCTTCTCTGGGGGTGGGGGGAGGGGGTGCAGTCTTCCCAACCCAGGTATCAAACCTGGTTCTCCTGCATTTGCAGGCAGGTTCTTTACCAGAGAATGACAAAAAAAAAAAAAAAAAAGTAGTGTTATATTTAACGCATTAAGAAAACCCTCTGAATTCCCTCCTATTTCCCCCTTATAGGTGGAAACAATAGGAGATGCTTATATGGTGGTGGGGGGTGTACCAGTGCCTGTTGGAAGCCATGCTCAGAGGGTAGCAAACTTTGCCTTGGGGATGAGGATTTCTGCAAAAGAAGTGATGAATCCTGTTACCGGAGAACCCATTCAGGTAAAGAGCAACCAAGTTCTTTGCTTAATACCAGTTTCCTCACACAACATAGTAGACTTCTATTAGTCTGCTCGGATGGCTCCTGGGTATGTGACATAATTGAAATGGGTCATTTCTCCCAACTTGTCTCTTCTCTTGCATACATTAAAGTAACAGAGATATTAGGGTGTTATTGCCACCGCTGCTGCTGCTAAGTCGCTTCAGTCATGTCCGACTCTGTGCGACCCCATAGACGGCAGCCCACCAGGCTCCTCTGTCCCTGGGATTCTCCAGGCAAGAATACTAGAGTGGGTTCGATTTCCTTCTCCAGGTTATTGCCTCAGCTTCTCTCAAATCTGAGAAGAGGCTTCAGAGTTCGGGGTTCTGATGGGGTTAACGTAGGCTTCCTTTGTCCCTAACCCTGGCTTGGTGGATTTCTGTCTTTAGGAAGCCAGCTCGTTTCCAATTCCTGCCTTTTTGCTCGGGCATTTTCAACAAGTGGTTCAGGTTGACTAAACAGCCAACTTCTCTTTGCTTAGGGAAGTTGTGTATCCGACATTGCTGTCTGACGGGTTCGGAACTCAGGCTGAGGTGTGAAACTGCCTCCAGCCAGCAGGCCAGACACCGTGGTGCCGTAAGATATTCACAATAGCTTTCCCTCCAGCACGTGGCCACGAGCGAGACATCTGCTCGCCTTTCTCACAGGAACACAGGAAGCTGCTTTTCCAAGTATGGAAGTTTGTTCACACTATAAAAGTTGGACGCTTTTGATGATGAAAAGTAAATGCCATCTTCTGTCTGCTCGGCTGAGCCCAGCGGTCCTGAGGTGGTTTGAAACAGAGTCTCTGTCCTCTAAAAATTGAAGTCCCTTCGCAGCTCCTGTCCATCAGATCTGTGCAATCAACTAAATAGCCAGCTAAAAACAAAGCCGGCTATAGGATGGAGTAGGATTTTCCCTAGCCATAGCCCCTGTAGAGGGGCTTCTGAGATGTGCCATGTTCACCATCACCTTAATGATTTAGAGGCTGAGAAGTACTGCAGGTACTGGCAGTGGTGTCTGTGGCAGTCTTCAGAGCAAAAGCTGGTCACATGTCATGTCCATGATACTGGCCCATTGCAAACACACAGAGACAGCTGTTGTATAAAACCCCCAATGTCGTAAATAAAAAATCAGGAAGGGAGGTAATGAGAGAGAAGAGACAAGATGGTCAGAAATGAGATAAGTGTTTTGGTTAGAGAATTCTAATGAAAGCCATGCGCACGTTTGTGCACGCTAAATCCTTTCGGTCATGTTCAACTCTGTGCGACTCTATGGACTGTAGCCCCCAGGCTCCTCTGTCCATGGGACTCTCCAGGCAAGAATACTGGAGTGGGTTGCCACGCCCTCCTCCAGGGGATCTTCCTGACCCAGGGATCGAACCCGAGTATCTTATGTCTCCTGCACTGGCAGGCAGGTTCTTTATCATTAGTGCCACCTAAAAACCTCCAGTTAAAGCCACTGAAGAATATGGAAAATACACTGTTGTGTAAATAGAGTGTCTGTTTGTGAAAGAGGCATGGCAACAGAGATGGTAATAGTGCTACACCAATATGATTGAAAATGAACAATGAATTCCTGGAAACTTACATAGTGGACTTACCAAGGGGGAAAAAAAAAAGAGGAAAAGATGTTATCAATTCTAAGGATAGAAATAGGGAATTGGGACTTCCCTGGTGGTCCAGTGGCTAAGACTTTGTGCTCCCAGTGCAGGGGGCCCGGGTTCAATCCCTGGTTAGGGAACTAGATCTCACATGCAGCAACTAAAGATCCCATATGTACAGCTAAGACCTGGCACAGCCAAATAAATATTAAAAAAGAATAGTGACATAGGAGCCTCATTAAATATCCACCAGAAACTGCATATCATGTGAGTTTATTTAAGGAAGTAGAGGAAAGGGCTGGAGACATCCTCTCCCTTAAGAAAATTGTGCTGCTACTTCTACAGTTTTAATACTCATTGAGATCTTTCATTCTGTCACTTGTAAAGCCTGTAATCCACATTTGCTGAGGTCACCCTTGCATGAAAGTAAGGTGCTTTAAAGGAGTCAGAGTTTAAAATATTATTTTAAGGAAAAGAAAATCTGGCATGGAAAGATGAAAAGACAAGTAAACCTGATTGGGATGTAGAAAGCTGCAAGAGAAATCTGTTTGCACATGCACGCTCAGTTGTGTCCGACTCTTTGTGACCTCACAGACTGTGGCCCACCAGGCTCTTCTGTTCATGGGATTCTCCAGGCAAGAATTCTAGAGTTGGTTGCCATGCACTCCTCCAGGGGATCTTCCTGACCCAGGGAACGAACCCAAGTCTGTTTGTGTTTTCTGCATTGAGGGCAGATTCTTTACTGCTGAAACACTGGAGTAGTTAAAAAAAAATCACATAGCAAAGAAATAGAAATGAGCCAAATTCCAGAAAGTGGCAAGACCTTTCAAGAGGACACCCATGATGGTTCTTCCCTAGGAGACAGTAGAAGAAATAAGCCACCAAAGGGGAGACTAAGATGAAACTCACCTAAAGTTTAGTGACATTTTCATGGCCACTTGAGCTCCACTTGGAGCTGGAATGACGGGTTAGAATCCCCAAGAGCTTGACTTTGATAAGTTCTAGCTACAGAGTCTCTACCCACTTACCAACATTTTCCCCACAGATCTTCACAAATGCATAGGTTCATTAGGTCAAAGGCTATGGATAGAGGAGGAGACCTGAGAGAGAGCTCCAGTTCCAGAGGCATATGGGGCCTTCCCCAAACACAAGTCGCTGGCCCATGGGAGAGTATTGTTAGGGAAAGAGAACCATGACACATTACTCCGAGGTACATATGAAACTCATATGCTGATGCTTTAACCCCTGCTACCTCATGAAGGTGACTGAATTGGACTGCATTGGCAGACAGGGCCTTATAAGAGGTGAACATGTCAAAGTCAGGCTTTAGGGTGAGTTCTACTCCAATCTGACTGGTGTCCTTAATAAGAAGAGAAATTTGGAGACAGGAAGAGATACCAAGTGTACACACAGGGAAGAGACTGAGCAAACACAGCAACAAGGCAGCCGGCTGCAAGCCAAGGAGAGGGACCTCAGGACCAAACTGGCCGACACCTTGGTCTCGCATTTCCAGGCTTCCAGAGCCGTGAGGAAGTAAATTTCTATTGTCTAAACCACTCAGTTGTGGCATTTTGTTGGCCCTAGCAGACTAATATATTCAAAATTTTAAATATCTGCTTATTAAGGAAAAATGTGTATATATAGTCACAGAATGGGAAAAATATTTGTCCTCCGTGTATAGATCTACCTTGTGATTCAGGAGTTCCATTTCTAGATATTTTCCTAAGAAAAATGAAAAATGTATGTCCAGAAAAAGATCTGTATGAGAATGTTCTTAACAGCTCCAAATGGGAAATAACCTAAATGTTCGTGAAGAGAAGACTGGACCAATACATTGTGATGTAATTCTTACAACAGAATAGTATTTAGAAGTAAAAGAATGAACTGCTCATACATATAATATGGGTGAATCTCTAAAACATGGATTTTGATAAATGAAGTCTGATACAGAACAGAATATGCTACATGACTTCATGTACGTGAAGATGGAGAACAGGAAAATTCCTCCTGGGGAGAGGAAATAAGAAAGTGGTGACCTCTGCAGGGAGAGATGGAACTTAACTGGAAAGGGGACAAGATAATTTTGCAAGGTGATGAAGACAGTGTGTGTTTGATTTTGATTGGTGGCTCAGGAGTACTTGCCAAACTGGTGGAGCTAAATACCTTGAAGTCTTTTTTATTTTATGTAAATTATACCTCAACTTAAGAGTAAAAGTAAGGGTATTTGATGGTCCCTTTTCAGTCAGGTTCTCTCTGTGCAGATCAGAGTGGGGATCCACACGGGACCAGTCTTGGCAGGTGTCGTGGGGGACAAGATGCCGCGGTACTGCTTGTTTGGTGACACTGTGAACACAGCCTCTCGGATGGAAAGCCATGGGCTTCCCAACAAAGTGCATCTCAGCCCCACGACCTACAGGTACCACTTATCCATGCCTCTCTTTGCCCCTTCTTCTTCCAGAAGGGGCAGAGTGCCTCACAGCCATTGGATGGGGGCAGTATACTTCCAGCCACGCTTACAGAGGACCTTGTAGCAGACAGTTAATGCTGTTGAGCCTCTTCCATGAGAT
Source organism: Tragelaphus eurycerus (assembly GCA_935064755.1). NCBI lineage: Eukaryota > Metazoa > Chordata > Mammalia > Artiodactyla > Bovidae > Tragelaphus > Tragelaphus eurycerus. The sequence goes on along the minus strand of CAKXYN010000007.1, from coordinate 22,431,007 downwards.
AATTTTTCCTCTCAAAGAACATGTGGTCCAGTTCAGGAACTGACAAATTATAGTCAAGGGCCGTTATCTCAGCCATTGCTTGTTTTTGTAAATAAAGTTTTATTGAAACCCAGCCAGGGTCTTTATCTGCATCTTATCCATGGCTGCATTCATGCTACCACAGCAGAGCTGAGTCGTTGTGACAGAGATCGTGGTCCCTAAAGCTGAAAATATTTCCTATCTGGTCTTTTATGAAGAAAAAAAGTTTGTTGACCCCTGGTGTAGTGCAGGAAGAAAGAAATATTCACAGATAATTATTTTTAAAGTGTGAGAAATGCAGTGGTCATGATATGCATGAAACAATACTTACAGTTTGCTGAGAACTTGTTAGAGGCCACATTCTCTAAGTTCATCAACATAAATAAGTAAGTATTAGTCGCTCAATCATGCCTGACTCTTTATGACCCCATGGACTGCAGCCCATGAGGCTCCTGTGTCCATGAGATTTTCCAGGCAAGGATACTGGAGTGGGTTGCCATTTCCTTCTCCAGGGGATCTTCCCGACCCAGGGATCTAACCTGGGCTTCAGGCACTGAAGACAAATTCTTTACCAGCTGAACTACAAGGGAAGCCCTCGTCAACATATGTTAGTCCATTTACTGTTCTAACAACCCTATGAAGATATACTATTATCGTTCTCATCTACAGATGAGAAAAAAAAGATGAGGCACAAAGAGGTAATTCACTCGCTTCAGTTCACTAGTTGGCTAGGAAGGAAAATGGCCTGGATATAACCCAGGGAGTCAGGCTTTAACCATCCAGTCCCATGCCTGTGGGAATTATTGTGTGTTGTGGGGCATGGGAGCCCAGCCCAGTAAGGAGATTCTGTGTGGAGAAGGGAGTTTCCTGAGCTGGGTCTTGAACAAGGAGTTCCAGAGCAGAGTTTAACCCAAACTGGGATATTGGAGTGAATATCCAGCAGTACAAACACGGACATAGAATAAGGGCAGAGAACTACAAATGATTTAGCATTGCTGGAGTGGAAGCTGTGAGGCAGAAAGTGGGGAGAGTTGTGTATGCCTCCCTGAGGGGCAGGGCTCACACCGACGGTGAAGAGTGTGAGCCCCTAAGGAGTGTGAGCTTGGACACAATGGCAAGGTCAGGGTCCTGCTTGACACTGACCACTCAAGGCCATGTATGGGCAGATTTGAGCATCAGGAGATGGGAAAGATAAGACTTGTTAGGAGTTTGGTTTGAACCAGAACATTCGTTGGTAGGAATCTGAAGATAAAATCAATTAAATTTGGTAATTGCCAGAAATGGGAGCTGAGAAAGAGGGAGGAGCCTTGACTGTCTCCCAGGTCTCCGTCCTGGGCAACTCGGGCCTGAATCTCATCATCTGAGATGCGACAAGGGAGAGGGATTTCAGTCCAGGAGGGAGACGATGAGCTCAGCTTTGGAAGTATTGAATAAAAGGAACTGGGAAGCATCTAGAGAGGTGGCATTAACTTGCTGGGTGAGATTTGGAGTCAGGCTGTTGGTTGGGGAACCAGACTTGGAGTAATAACACAGAGGTGGTAATTAAACCGTGAGAGTTGGTGAGATCACCTGCAGAGGGATGCCGTGTGAGAAGAACAATGGGAGGAACGGACATTTCACTGGCAGATGGAGGAAGGAGTCATGGAAAAGGCAGGAGAAGCAGAGAATTCAGGAAGAGAAGCACCCTTCTGGCTATTTTCATGGAGGAAGAATGGAACAAAAATATCAACTATAATTGGGCTTCCCTGGTGGCTCTCTGATGGATTCCATGGCAAGGAGTGAAAAATAGTCAGAGGTTTGGAAACATTATCAGAAGTTAACTGTGGTCAATGATGGAGGGGGAATGAATAGACACTGAATTGTGGGTTGAAGGATAAAAGGAACGAGCATTTGTATGGCATTAAAGCAGATGAACAAGTAAGACGATTTTTACTTCTATTTAGGATGGAAGAGACCTTAGCAAGCTGGTTAGGCTTAGGGGAGGAGGCAAATGGAGAGGGAGCTGAAGATCAAAGAAGAGGTGGCCCAGCGGCTGAGCCTTGAGGAGGTGGGAATGGATGTTGGGTGGGTGCCCTTCAACAAGATACATCAACCTCTGAAGTTGGGGGAAAGGGCAGGTGTGGTCAATGGGATGAGAAGGCGCAGGGTCTCGGCTCTGAGGGTTCCAGTTTGTGGATAGATCAGGTCACAAAGTGGGCTTCGCTGGTGGCTCAGTGGTAAAGAATCTGCCTGCAATGCAGGAGACACAGGTTCGATCCCTGGGTTGGGAAGATCCCCTGGAGGAAAGCACAGCAACTCACTCCTGTATTCTTGCCTGGAGAATCACCATGGACCGAGGAGCCTGGTGGGCTGCAGTCCATAGAGTCACAAAGAGTCAGACACGACTGAGCGGCTAAACAATAAGTCATGCAGTGGGATGCGCGCAGGTGCCTAACGAGGGGATGTGAGGGGCCTGGTGAAGGTCTGAAATCTCCATGAAACCAGCCAAGGACAAGGACGGGGGAAGACTGATGAGTGCTAAGCCCTGGCTGAGGCAGCTAACTGAATTGGATGCGATGCTAGTCCGCACTGGTCTGTGGTGCGTCTTCAGCATCTCTCCACAGCCAGTAAATGCATAAACGCGTGCAGTTTCCTAGTCACTCTGCAGCCCCGTCCCTTTGCACGGGTCCCTCCCTGTTCACTTGGGTCTCAGACTTCTCGCACATCATCCTGCCCACTGCAACCCACTCTCGAGTCACAGCTCTGTGACCTGAGGCATTTTTTTTTTTTTTTCTGTTCTCTCTGCAGAGCCCTGGAGAATCAAGGGTTTGAAATAACCAAGCGGGGTGAAATCGAAGTGAAAGGGAAAGGGAAGATGACCACCTACTTTCTGATCCGAAACCTGAAGGCCTCAGAGGATGAGATCATGGGGAAACCTCAGGCTCGGCTTGATTCCGAGGGTAAGCGAGAAAGAGAAGCCTCATCAATACTCCTATTGGATGTTTTTTCCACTAACAACTTCGGCTCTGTTTAGCGGGCTTCCCTGGTGGCTCAGAGGTAAAGAACTCGCCTGCCGATGCAGGAGATGCAGGTTCGATCCCTGGGTCAGAAAGATCCCCTGAAGAAGGAAGTGGAAGCCCACTCCAGTGTTCTTGCCTGGTGAATCCCATGGACAGAGGAGCCTGGCAGGCTACAGTCTATGGGGTCACAAAGAGTCACACGACTTAGCAACTGAAGAACAGCAACAAACGTATTTGAGGGCCAGCCTGGGTACCATCCCGCCCACCCCCAGGCTATGACCTTCTACTCAGTCACAGCTGTGACAAGTCATGTGACCGTTGGGCCTGAATCCTCTCTTGCTGATGCACCCAGCCTCAAGAGTCCTGCATGCGTTCATTTTTAAGGCTCTTCCCTGTCTAAGAAACGGGCTTTCCCCCTCAGCCTCTCCTGCAGCTGGGGGAGGATTTGAGAGCCTCCTTCTGCTCCTCAGCCTCCATGGAGGCTCCAGACAGGGTTCCTCTTCACACACTGGAAGGTTCCACCTTCCTCATTGTCTGCTGGCTTCCAAAACTGGGAAGGAAGATAAAATCTGTGACTCATCTTGTTCCAGGAATGGCCAAGAGGGTGAGTTTAGGTTAAAGCTAATCCAGGAGGCAAAGCTTCCTGAACGTTTGAGGCAAACTCGTGAAGGAAATGCATTCATTCTGATTGGAACTAATCTTTAGTTGCTCCTGGGGCCTACAGAGAAAAATCTCTAAATCCACAGGTTTCCATTTATGTAGCTCATTTATGTGGGAGGTCACTTGGGGACGCATGAATTATGGTTCCTATTTTTAAAAGTGGGGTTATACCAATGGAGAGATGGGAATTTGAGAACTGTTTCAATGGCTTTGGTGGGGCTGTCATTCTAATACGGGCTCACTTTAGTGTGCCTGGCAGCTGTGATTGATGTTGGCCACATTTTATTGCTGGAGACACTTGAGATAGAAAGACCTAAGTGAAAAAGTAGAAAGAGTTTTGGTTAATAAAGACCAGGAGGTACCCTAATAAGAGTTTCTGAATTTCTAGGCTCTGGGTGCCTCACCCACCTACATCATCTGTCCTTTTCACCAGCACGTCCTCCCTGACGGATGGAGGGCTGTACGGGATAAATAGACTAGGTGTACCTGGCTCAAACCCTGGACCACTTCTTCCTATTTTCTCCCTGGGTGGGTGCTTGAGCTGGAAATTTAAGAAACAGGATTCTAGTACCTGGTCTGGGCCAGTAGAATCCAAACCACTTTTAGTTCTGAGCTGGAAACAAAACAGGACTGAGTAAAGGGTCTCTTGGTTGCAGATCTCACGATGGACCCAGAAAAAGAGGAGGAAGAGAGGATGTGAAAGAGGGAAGGGGACAGCCCCTCCCAGACCCCAAACAATGTGTGGGTGTAAAACGGGAAAAGGCACTCTTTGGGCATAGCTGGTCCCCGGACATGGCTTATAATAGAGGAACGTCACCCCTTCTTCTAGGTGAATGCCAGCGCCAGCCAAACCTCTGGTTAGGAATCTCTGTGCAGAGAAACAAAACCCTGTGTGTGGAACCCAGAAGCAGGGGGATTTCCACCTCTTTTCACGCTTCTCTGTGTCTCCCTCACCTTTTCCCCCATCAGCCTAGGATTTCTGACGCTGAGCCTTGGTTGTCAGCCTCTGGGGTGTGTGCCCCTCCTATCCCCACCAGAAACAGGGAGACTGGGATCCCTCAGGAAAGGCCCCATGTTGACACTGCTCGAGGTCTGGGGGGACTTGAGAATGTGACCCTTGAACCTCCAGGGGCTGTGGGAGTTTCCCTCTCATGGCCAGATAGGGTTGAACTGGAGGCGTCTCCAGTGTGCAGCGGGGGAGGGGTCTGGGCCCCCTCCTGTGTTCTGTGTGTGGTTAGGGGGTCCCCAGGGGCTCAAAGAAAGGCCCCACCTTGACCCGTACTCACAGCCTTTCCTCTCACGCCTTTTTTGCAGAAACAAGTGATCAGGGAAGTCGGGTCAGCAAGACTTTGGCTGTGATGAGGTATGCGGACAGCTGGCAGCTGCACAAGAGTGACAAAGCCTGTGGTAAGTACCCCCAGATGGCTGCAGAGACCCCCAGACTGCACTGGGCCAGAGGCCCGGCTCCTGGGGGAGGGGAAAGGGCCAGAGAGAGGCCCTGGGCGGGATGCTTCTGATGGTTGTTCTCTGTGTTTTGAGCAAGTTTTTCTCTATGCTCCCCACCCTACCCCCCTCCCCATCCCAAGTGTCCCAAGTAGGGGCCCCCTCATTCTGAAAGGGCCCTCGCTGCCCTCCTCCAAAAGAACCTCTAATACTCAGAAAAGCTCACTAGTCCCCATGAACCCACAAAATGAAGTTTCTCTGGATGTGGTGCCCTCCATACAAGTCATATTATACGTCAACCACGTGGCTAATCCCCTAAGAGGTGGGAAACTTGAATTTCAGAATGGTTATATGATTTATCGAAGGTCCCACAACCAGTGAGTGGGTGAAGCTGGACTCGCCCCTCAGGCTGTCTGTCTGGGGCAGACCATTGCCGCTCTCCTGTGGGAATGCATGCAGTCAAGGCCCCCAGGCAACTGTGCTTGGACTTGGCTTCAGAACGGCCATGTTTCTGTCAGATCCTCTGGGCCCCATGTGAATGGATTTCTGATTGTTGAGTGTGAATAATGGAGGTGTGGACAAGGAATGGCCCCCACGCTGTGGGTGAATGGGAAACGGTGCTGTGTGAGCCAGAGGCTCGGAGAAAAGAATACCAAGCCCCGGCTCCTCTGTGGGCGTCATTACGGTAAGGGCTCCTGTCAGGAGCAACCCATCTGTCAGGACTCCCTCTGAAGGTCAGGCTGTTGGGCCTCGCTCCCTCAGAGACCCCTCTGTTCCCCCATCTCAGGACCCCAGTCGAGCCTCTCCTCACCAATCACGTCTGCCGTCAGCCTGGGTGTCAAATGTGGGAACGTTCTCCGGTGGCTCACATTTCCCTCACTCTGGGCTCCGAGGCCCCTGCCCCTCTCTCCCCTGTGAAAACCCTGGCTCCTGAAGACCCTCTCAGGGCCTGGTCAGCACCCCGCAGAGCTGCAGGGGTGAGGAGCTGCCCCGCAGAGTCCTGAGGCCAGCTGAGAGTTGACGCCCGCCCACCCCCAGCCATCTCTACTGGGGGGCCTTGGTGACCCCCTGGGGTTGGGGCGGTGGGACAGTCAGTGCCGGAGATGCTTCAGCAGGACCTAGGCTGCACCCAGGACCTCATTTCCTCATTTGCACGTCAATGACAGGCTTTTCTCTCCCTCCCCACTCGGTATTTGGGTGTTAGATGCGTCAGTGGAGAGACTCCCCAGAGCAATTAAACGGGAGTATTGAGCCGGAGAGAAAATCTTGTGTATTTGACTCGGAGATTTAAGCAACCACCTTTCAGTATTGACTGAGAAATTGGCCTTCCAGCTGCCCCTGCTGGCAGGCTCTTCTGGCTTCCCTTCAGACCCCTGTTAATGTGTTTTTTTTTCAAATTTCAGCTTGCTTCAACTTGTCTCCAAGCTGATTCTCCCGACGATTATTATAATGGGTTCCAGGCTGACCCATATACGGTGCTCAGGCAGGGAGCCCGGGCTCTGCCATAAATCATGGGCTGAGGGTGTCTACTCGCCAGGTTCAGGGCACGTTAGGTCAGCTCCGAGGACTTCTTACACCAATTCCTAATTGTCCTGGAGACTTGAGTGCTCAAGGTCTCTGTCCTGACTGAGCTCTTAGCAGTCTGCCTGCTGGGGACTCTGCCCTCACATTTAACCTGCTCCTTCCCGACGGGAAGAACTTTCCACCATATACAAACCCTCTACCCTCCATGGGTAATTCTTGGATGGGTTTGTGGTCACTTAATTGTCAGGGTCTTTGTCCCTGGCCTTACAGAGTCTTGGGAACACAAGGGTCTTTCCCAGACCTGTCCCACGAGCTGAGGTCCAACTGCTCTAGAGCCAGGCTGAAAGACCTGGGCCCTTATTCTCGCCTCCAAAGCTTTTCAGCAGCTTTTCTGAGGCCTTCATAAGCATGGCTGTCACCTTCTCCTGACCCCTTCTGCTGGGGGCTGATCAACAGGCATGGTCATTTTTAACCTCGGGCTTTCTAGAAGTTGAGCTGTCAACCCAGAGATGTTCTAAAGAAGGAGGATCCTGGGAGGTGTAAGTGAACTGGCTTTCTGGGTCAGGGCTAGCCTGTAAAGTCACTGGTTGTCAGCTTTGGTGTCACAGATGGGGATGCAGCATCAGAGCTGGGGGTGTGGGGAGGCTGTGGGGGGGGCATCAGAGTCACCTGTGGTTGACAATGTAGGTGGCAGGGCCTCATGCCGAGTGTCTCTGCAGGTCCAGAGTGGGGTGTTTTCCACCCTAGTTTCTCTGCCATCTCCCCAGGGCAGTTGGATGAGCTGCCAGGCTTCAGAACCACTGTCACAGTGGCGAGAGCATTAGCCCCTAATCAGAATTCCCAGGTCTGCTCCCAGTAACTAGCTGGGTGGCTCTTGACCACCCTTTTTGCTTCATTTTTCTCATCTGGAGAGTAGGGGTGATAGAATGCCTGCTTTAGGAGGTTGAGGTCACTTTGAGGAACATGTGAGATGCTGTGTATCATCTGAAAGCTGTAAAGTGCTAAAAAATAAAAAGGTCAAGGATGCCAATTCTTCATCACTTAGGGACTCTATTGTTGAACATCCTTTCACTTAACAAATAGATGAGTCTTGGCACAAAACTGTAAGACGTACTACAGGGGTTAAAAAAAGACTAGTCTGCCATACACAGGGAGCTTTAGATCAGCGGGTGTAGCAGAGCCCCATGGAAGTCAGGACCACTGCCCAGCGTGAGGTGTTACAGGGCCAACAGCAAGTACGGGAGAGGCTGAGGCACACTGAGGACTTGAGAGCCTCTTGGGGAGGTGCGGGCCTCCCTGGTGGCTTAGATGGCAAACAATCTGCCTGCAATGCAAGAGACCCAGGTTTGATCCCTGGGGGAGAAAGATCCCCTGGAGAAGGTAATGGTGACCCACTCCAGTATTCTTGCCTGGAGAATTCCATGGACAGAGGAGCCTGGCGGGCTACAGTCCATGGGGTCGCAAAGAGTCGGACACGACCGAGTGACTAACACAACAGCGACAACATAGGGAAGGTGCCGGTGATGGCAGGAAAGGGCCGAGCAAGGACGGGGCCTCTGTTCTGATCCCTGGAGAATGCAGGGGCTTCCGGAAGCTGGAGATGTCGTTCCTCCAGGGCATGGTCTCTTTTGCTCATGGACAGACGTAGGAAGCAAGCGGGTGAGTGATCCTAGAATGGCAACGCCTGCTCTAAATGTGGAAGCTCCATCAAGCCCTTTTTATGAACGGGATAAAATTCCCTTACCAATGGTGTCTCCCTCCACAAATATTCCCAGAACCCATGGCTCCTTTCTCTGTTCACACCTACGAACACTATGGTGTGGTCAGCTTGCCTTTTGCTCAGAGCAGGTCAGTCTCTTGGAACATTAACCCTGACAGAACCAAGGGGGAGGAGATGACGTGCCCCCCGACACGTGGAGACCCTGGAGAGTAAAAGCCGGGGTGGGAGGAACCGGTGGGACGGGAAGGCCAGCAAGCATCCCTGTGCTGGGAAGGACCAGGACGGAGTCCTGGGGAGACCCGATGGCGTCTGACTTCAGGCTCAAGCCAAACCCCCTCCCCTCAGTGGGGGAGAATCAGGATTGATACCAAGAAGTGGTTTCCCATATCTGATTCTGTCTGGGAAGTTAGAAACAGATGCAGAAATGCAGACAAGGAATTGTTCCCATTGCAAATGTAAGAATCCCTTCTTGTGACCTCAAGATAATCATATCCTTTATGACTCGCAGAGCCCTGCCTGTAACAACCAGGCAATGACCCAAATCCCATGTATACTCCCCAAGGCAGCGGCAGTCCCCCAAACTCCACTCAATATCACTTCCGCACCGCCCTCCCCAGCCAAGTCCACGTTTGACAACACGGCTCGTGTGATGGTTGTTTTCTGAACAGGAAGGTTTCTTCTGCTACCACTCTTTTCATTTAATCCATTCTTAGTCTACACTGAAATGGGTTTCTGTGCTGCCTTTATTTATCGGGCCATGTTGGTTTGTTCAACTAAGCCTATTTGTTTATTCATTTACATTATGGAAGGAATATTTAATTATTATCTTTTATAACTAGAAAGTGCAGCTAAAACAAAAGAAGAAAACAAAAGCATCTCTAATTCCATCACCCAGAGAGACTATTGTTAAAATTTTGGTGGCTATTTTCCCAGACTTGAGTGCATGAGGGTATGTGTATATGTGTGTACATATATACTTTTTTACAGTCCTGGGATTATCACACAGAAATTGTTTTGTAAATTGGCAGGCCATGAATTTCTTTCCTTTGAACACTTAAACATTTCAAAACATTTCGAATTTTGTATATATAAAAATAATGTACTTGAAATGGTGCACTTATTTTTGCTCCCTGATGCTACACACCAAAAGCTACATTTACTTTATATCCAATGGAAACCCCAATTATCTTGTCCTTCTGCCGACCTGCACCACTTCTGTGATGACCTTGATATTCCGTGAGTCCTGAAGTTGCCTCTGAGTTTTCCAAGGACTCACCTAGTTCATTTAGGTTTGGGATTTAGATTAAAAGATGTACATTGTAATTCTCAATTAGTCAGAACACTAAATTAATCAAGATGCTGCATTTCCTAGCTGTGCACAATAATGAGGATTCGACTGTAGCAATGTGAGGGTCCTACGAGGCAGTCCTCGAGGGCTATGAGCAATGGTCTCATGGGAACAAAGGATGATGGGTGAGAATTTCTCTCAAGTAAACAAGGAAATTCTTCCACCATCCGGATTGTGGAATTGGATTTGGGTAAAATGTCAAATACATATGTGTAGAGATTCCAAGAGAGTCTTGCAATTCTGTGCTGACCAATTCTCATTTGACATTGTCAGGCAGCATCATTCAAATTGGGCCTGTTTAGCTTTCTATAGGGAGAAGGCGATGGCACCCTACTCCAGTGCTCTTGCCTGGAAAATCCCATGGATGGAGGAGCCTGGTGCGCTGCAGTCCATGGGGTTGCTAGGAGTCAGACACGACTGTGCGACTTCACTTTCTCTTTTCACTTCCATGCACTGGAGAAGGAAATGGCAAGCCACTCCAGTGTTCTTGCCTGGAGAATCCCAGAGACAGGGGAGCCTGTGGGCTGTCGTCTATGGGGTCGCACAGAGTCAGACACGACTGACATGACTTAGCAGCAGCAGCAGCTTTCAATAGGCAGTCTCAGCTCTTTCCCCAACACAGCCCTAGTTTGCCATCTTGGTCTCACTAATGATCAAGGAATTTTTCTTCAAGGAGAGAAAGGAAGAGGGGAAAACAGGTTTCATAGGCACAGGAAATAGCAGTAGAAATGGAAGAGGCGGCGGAGGACCACAGTTAAGACATAAGCGAGAAAATGAGACACGTCCAAGTACAATGAGAGAAAACTGTGCTGTGGATACAAGAAAAGGAAATCAGAAGGGAAAAGCTACGTTGTACATTTTTTTTTTTTTTTGACAAGAGAAATTAGGTGTTGCATAAAGGGGAGACTAAGAGGTCTGTAAATGTTATTTCCTAGTTTTGAGTTTACTTCCAAGATTATCTGTGAGAGGTTAAGTCATAAAATAGATTATTCATCTTGGTTACAAAAGAAGTCTTGGTGCCATCTCGATGCTGGAGCGCCTTAGACACAGAGCATGACTGCTGATAGGGAAAGAGACAGTTTTTCTTTGCTGTATTCTCTTTTTTTAAAAAACAACAACAACAACAACAACAAAACAAAACTCCAGCTCCTTCTTGTTCAGTTTTTATCAGGGTAACTGCTACTTTGGGTATAATTACAAAGACACAGAATACATTCTGTGATCACTGTACTGTTTTGTGGAGATTTACTCTCGCCGGTTCTCGTAACATTTCCATGGGTTGAGTAGGAGACGATGTATGGTCTAGGATCCCGTTACAGGGGAAGCACAGGGAGAAACTAGATGGGGAGGGTTCAGCCTTTCCTGGTGCTGATGGGCAGCCTGGAGGCTGTGCTACACTTACAAGAAAAAACACACTACAATTTCTGTCTGTAATCAGTTCCTTTTTTCCTTTATTTGCGATGATGCCCAAACAAAACGGAACTCAGCTTTTTCAAACACACTGTCCTTAACATTTATCCTGAATGTTTCCCTTTTTGAAAAATTCAATTCCTTTTTAAATCATACTTGGGCTTACATGTCAAAGAAAAACAATACTGCAATCAACTCTGTAATTCAAAGTGAAAGGGATAAAGGCTATGTGGAATAATAAAACTAGCAGAGAATTAGCAAAAACAAAGCAAAAATCCCACCCCATATTGGAATAATTTATTTCCAAAGACCATAAAATACTGTTGAGCAGGAGTCAGTCTTTTGCGTGTGTGTGTGTGTGGGGGGGTGTGTGTGTGTGTGTGTGTGGGGGGGAGAGTGTGGAGTGGGCTGTACCACAATGCTCAAATGAACCTGTAGTTTATGACATTGTTACTTAGCCAGCTCTGGGCTCAAGCCATACCTTATACAAATGGTGAGTTTGAGGGGTTTATAGATCTTATCAGGTTAGCCCCGGCTTCTGCAGGAGTTAAATACTGCATGTGAATCATCACTCAGAGTTGTCCCGGTGACATGGTTCTAGATCTGCCAAGTTCTCACCTTATCCTGAGCGAGTCTGGGGACCGGTCCAGTCACCCACATTTTTCCATGTGTATGTCATCACTTACGTTCATTAATGACCGGTCCATTAGCAAATGGAACTTGCCATCTGAAGAAAATTGCCCATAGTTTTTAGAATCTAAAAACAGAGGTAATAACCAGTCCAGGTTGGGGAGGAAGGGAGATACGGACAGCCCCCAGTGGTGAAGGAAGTCATTCATTCATCTGAGGATAAAAGGCTGGAGACAGAAGCCCCGCTTGCATTTCCTGATTTCTAGATTAGAGCCTCAAATCAAATACAGGAGCCCCTCTGAACTTGAATGTCTCTGGAACAATGACGAGTGTGAAAAGAGAGAGAGAGAAATGGAAATGATGGACGACTTTAAAATCTTCAATGCAGACGTTTCCAAATGAAACTGCAGGACAAGCAGGAGATGCATCTCCACCCAGCCTCCTGGTCTCCATTCCTTCTGAGTCCCGCTCCCTCCCCCTCCTTGCTGAGGCTCACAGTCTCGGATTCTTTCCCCGTACCTCCTCCATGGGCTCATTCCCACACTTCAAAATAAGAATTGGCATCTTTGAGTTTGTGCTCTGTGTGGGGCATGGTGTATTCACTTGATAGAAGGCATCTGATTGAATTACCACAACAACTCTGGGAGGAGGGTATAACTGCTGTTGTTCAGTTGCACACTTGTGTTTGACTCTTTGCGACCCCATGGACTGTAGCACACAAGGCTTCCCTGTCCTTCACTGTCTCCCATAGTTTGCTCAAACTCATGCCCATCGAGTTGGTGATGCCATCTAACCATTGCATCCTCTCTCATCCCCTTCTCTTCCTGCCCTCAATCTTTCCCAGCATTAGAGTCTTTTCCAATGAGTCAGCTCTTTGCATCAGGTGGCCAAAGTATTGGAGCTTCAGCATTTCCCTACTTTTCAGATGAGGACGAACGAGGCCCGGAGAGGGTAGTCATGGGCAGTGGCAGCTGTGGCTCTGAACCCTGTGTGTGGTGATGCTCAGGCCTCGTGTAGACAGTCACGGGGCAGCAGGTCTGGAGGCCTGGGGCTCTTATGAGAGCTATGCACGAGTCAGGATTTGATAAGTGGCCAACAAAGTGATACAGTGTTAGAGCAATAATTGAACAACAAGGCTGAGGTCTGAATGGACGTTACTGGCCTCATTGGGAAGATGTTCTCGGCCTCGGGAGGTGGTATGGTAACCCCACAGTGCCCACACTATACCCCAGGGCCGGGCGCAGACAGAACCCCCCTGCCCAGGGATCCGTCTGGGGCCAACTGTTCAGCTCACCGCTCTGTCTTGTTTCAGCTTCTGACTGGTCGACACCCAAAGGGAGTCCAGTGGAGGGACGGGAACCCGGGGAGGCAGCAGCCAGACCGCGGCCTTCAGCTCAGACAGAGACATGCGGCCTTCCCAGTGGGCCGCTGCCGTCTGGCCTCTGCGCTTTGTTGTGACAGCGAAACATGAACCCCTCGGCTTCACTTTTCCCCTGCTCGGTTTAATGGCGACAAAGAAAAGGAACTTCATTTCTCAGCCCAAGACTTCTTAAGCTGCGTCTCTTTCTCATTGTCCCTCGGAGAATAAAGGTCTAGAAATGAAACACGATCCCAACAAACTTGGAAAAATGTGCTTTCACAGTTTCAGTTCAAAGCCAGCCCCGACACTTGGAGACTTGAGGCCGTGTTTGTTCTCTCGGAGGAGAATGAATGGCCCTCATCACAGTGGTTCCACCGAGTCCTGGCCTCAGAGCCAGCTTGAGAGGACGCCCTGGCCTCGGAGCCGGTCGCGGGCATGGTCTTGTTCTAAGTGATGGTGGGAGCGGGGAGGATGGGGAAGGAGCCCTGGCCCCTGCCGTTGATAAATCACCCCACAACACAGCCGGGATGTGAAAGGCACTCAGCCAGGGGTTGTGAAAGGAAATCACTTTCATTCCCAGCCCTGGGAATTACATGAAGCCACAGCATAAAAGCTGCCTTCCCCAGAGGTTTTCTGAACGTAAAAGGGAGGAGGAAATGTGAAAATCACTGGAAGGGCAGTCAGGAAAGATGGGGAAATAAGGCAGAGTGCGGCCAGCCCACCAGGTCCCTTGTCCCTCTTCAGACTTAAGTTTCCTCTCCTGTTTCTAGCTGCGGCGTGGGGACACCTGGGTGGTGGTGAGTGCTGGACACGCTCTCGGAGGCCTGGGGTGCAGGAGGCTGAGAAGTGGTCCAGGGGTCTCTGCATCTGCATTTGGTTTTGGTGAAAAGACAAGTATTTTTTAACCCACATGAACGGTACCCAGAATTTTGCGATTCACTCTTGCCAGAACCTTACTTGTCCCCAGAGGCATTAACTGTCTTCCGGGAGGGCAGACCTGACTTCTGTGGCCACAAATCCCGGGAGCCAGGAGGGGAAGAGAAGGTGACAAGAGCTGAATTCCTTGCTCTGCTGTCCTTCTAGATGACAGCGGTGTCTTGTTTCTAGAAATAGGGGGTGCGGCCTATAGTTCACAGCGAGTCAGGATTAGACTGAATGCAGCTTTCAGAGATATGGGTTCTTGTCCAGACTCTGCTGTTGGATGTCTTGGTACCTCAATTTCACCACCTGTAAAATGGGGTTAGCAGCAGCTACTCCACCAAGCTCACAGTGAACTGCAAGAGCACAAAGCTGCCCCTGATACTCACAACAATAGTAACTACTAACGTGTACAGATCTTCGACCAAATGCTAGGCACTGGCCTTGCACGTATGTGACTCGTTACTTCTGCTCTTGGCAACAAACCCATAATAAGCCAGGGTTTCTAGTCCCTGATTGACAGATGAGGAAGTCAACTCCGGGAGACTCAGTAGCCCACAGTGTTGGCACTGGCTGGCAGCTCAAGTGGAACACATTCCAGTGTTACTATAAGGTCAAAAAGGCAGAATAGCCAGGAAGTGGACCCTGGAGCCAGGTAGAGCCCAGTTTGAATCCTTGCTCTATTATTTGGCAGCTGCGTGTGTTGGGGGAAAGTTGCTTAACATCTCTGTGCCTGAAGTTTCCATCTGTAAAATGAGAGTAATCAGAGGACCTGTATTGTAGGGGTGTCATGAGGATTAATGACATATCCACAAAAGCACTTAAAGTTAATGACACTTAGTTGCTGCTGCTGCTAAGTTGCATCAGTCGTGTCCGACTCTGTCCGACCCCAGAGACAGCAGCCCACCAGGCTCCCCCGTCCCTGGGATTCTCTAGGCAAGAACACTGGAGTGGCTTGCCATTTCCTTCTCCAGTGCATGAAAGTGAAAAGTGAAAGGGAAGTCGCTCAGTCGTGTCCAACTCTTCGCGACCCCATGGACTGCAGCCTACCAGCCTCCTCCATCCATGCGATTTTCCAGGTAAGAGTACTGGAGTGGGGTGCCAGTGCCATCTCCTGACACTTAGCTATCCCTCTGTAAATGTTATTTTTAAAATGCTCCTCCTGTTGAGTGGTCTTCTTGCTCAAGTGGGGCCAAGGAGAGCTGATTCCTGTGACTTTCCCTGTGGGCTTTCTTTTCAAAATCCTTCAGCCCAGTTGTGAGGGAGAGAAGCCCGCCTAGAACTAGGAACATGGTTAGGGTGGTAGCACTGCCCAAGAGATGAAGGGCAAAACAGTTGCTTGGTTGAGCAGTGGTTTTTTGTTTTGTTTTTGGAAGGAGAAAAGCTGGAGCCTGTGGCCCTGGCTCCCAGCTGGCAGCTCGATTTGTCTCCTTGGCCCAGACAGACTATGCCAGTTTAATGCTCAGCTCCACCGAAGGCTGCCAGAAATGGCGAAGCAGGTGTCCCGGGCCTGGCTGAAAATGGGGCGGATTTTGTTCCATGTTTATTATGATCAAGGTAATCTTCTCCAGCTGTAACCGAATGACTATAGCCTGCATTTGGCCTCTCCTGGAGCCCACTATTTATTCTTCAGAGTGAACACTGGTGGAAACAAACTTCGGGTGCCCAGGAAACCTTGCCAGGCTGACTGCGAGCCCCTGCCACTCCCAGGGGAGCATGCTTTCTGGGTTGGAGCCCTTGGTGCCAGGCTGGGGTTGTGTGCACACTTGCTCAGAGGGCACATTAGATGAGTTGGCAGGATGCCTAAATGCGCTGGCCCCTGCCAGGGCTGTGTGTGGGCAACAACATCTGGTGGCCCGCCTCGTGGCCGGCATTCCGAGGTCTGGTTGTCACTGCAGGTAACAGACTTCTGTTTATGAGCAGGGAATGCTCTGCTCAGCCGGGGAGGTGGAGTGCCTCTGGAGGCACCCCCTCCCACACCCACAACCTGTGAAAGGTTCGTTTTCCCCAGTAACCCTGTCTGGTTTTCCAGCCCCTTTCCCAGGATGCCATGGACCAGAATCCCAGATCTCTGATCCAGCTCTCCTCGACCTCGTCCAGCAGGTCAAGGACTATTACAAAGTCTGGCCTCCAGCCCTCAGAGAGAGGTGGATATGAGGGCATGGCAACCCACTCCAGTCTTCATGCCATGGACAGAGGAGCCTGGGTACTGGGCTACAGTCCAGAGAGTTGTAAAGAGTCAGAGATGACTGAAGTGACTTTGCAAAAATTTGAAAACAGCATCCACTGTCCTTCCCAAGGGAGCACACAGCTTAATTTCACCGCTTTTAAACCCACCTCCAGCCTCTTACACACCACATCCCTGTGGACAAGTTGCTGGACGTGTGCAGAGGGGCTAACAACGTGCCAGGGGTCTCTCTCGCCTCCCATGCCTCGGTGTAGCTGTCCCTTCCGTGGACATCTGAGCCTGCCTTTCTGTAGCCCTGGCCTGGCCAGGGAGCTTGCACCTCACCTACCTCTGGGCTCTGACCAGCTTATTCTTCAGTGCAACCCAACCACCACCACCACACCCCCAGCCCTCTCTTTTTTCATCCCTTCTTCTTTTCCAACTTTCCTTCAGCTTGAGTGTGAGAGAAAGAAGGCGAATCATGTGCCTGGCTGAGGCGTGAGATCATTTTTCTCTCCTCTTAGCACGCTCATGTCTGCTGGTCGGGGTTACTGGAAGAAGGCGGGAAAGATCCGTTTCCACAGAGAGCCATCTGGCTCCACCAGACTCACGCTGATGCTAATCTGCTGGTTTCTTTTTCTTTAGTCTTTTCTTTTTTTTGTTGTTGTTCCCAAGGCACACTTCATCTGCAGCTGTAAACTCAGACCTGGTCCATCTGAAGGCGAGCATTCATCTGGTGCCCATTTGTTATGGCATCGGGCCCTCACCCTCACCCCTGTCCCCTTGTAGGTGTCGGGACATCATTGTGATCATCGGTGGGTCTATGCGGTAGTAACGTCAGGGCTGTACTTTCAAATGGAAATCAGGCAATTACGCTGCACACACAGAAATCTGACAGATGCAGGGGTTTTACACCACTGGCTGTGTCATGGGGACAAAGGCAGCCCGCGCTCCCAGGGGATGGTTAAATAAACAGAATATGTTTCAAGAGCGCAGAGAAATCCAGGAATAATTAACTGTGTGATGAGAGTTCATGGATCCCGTGGCGGTTTAACTTCAAAATGTGATAATGATATGTCAACGAACCACTTAACTCATCCTTGTAAAGGCGCCATCAGCCCACCCGTCACATGTGCAATTGAAACAGAGGAGCGGCTCTGCACATCTGTTTTCCAGCTTCCAAGTGCAAAGCCTTGCAGTATTTTCTCTTGTTTGGCTTCCCATGTACAGAGAGCTGTAGCCGGCTTAAGGAGAAGAGGGGCTGGTCGTGGCCTGCTGTCTACCTGATGGAGCAGCTTCCGGTCAATGGCAGCGTTAAACACGAGCACTTATGCAGGAAGCTATGGTGGTAATATCATCGTGGTGGCTACTGGGCCAGTAATTGTTACTTGCTGGGCACCAGTACGATCCTGTGTGTGTGAGGTAGGTCCATGATTACCCACATTTTACAGATGGGGAAATGGGCACAGAGTTAAGAACTGGGCTTCAGGTCCAGCCCTGTCCGACTCTGGTCTTAGCTCTTGGCCAGTGGTTTGTACCTTCCTAACACATGAGATGCACAATAGCTCATGCACCCTTAGAAGGCACCTAAGCCACATGCATAGAGTTGGAGTGACTCACTCCAGTATTCTTTCTTGGAGAATCCTAGGGACAGAGGAGCCTGGTGGACTACAGTCCATGGGGTTACAAGGAGTCGGACATGACAGAATGACTAACACGTACACACACGCACACAGGAGAGACCTAAAAAAAAAAAAATTGAAGTTGAATTTTCCCCCTAAAATATCAAGCTGTTTAAACAAATGGTTAGTTTGGAGCCTGAAACATGCAGTAAGATTTACTGCTCAATGTGTCCCAGACTGGATTGGAATGAACCATATTACCAAAAAGTCAGGTGTCTCCAAATCCTGGCCGCCCCGCAGTGTCCTGGAGGAAAAAACCCAGAGCAGGCTTTGGTCTGAGGCTCTGGACTTCACAGCCTGTGAGTTCCCCCACTACGTCATGGCCTTGGACTAGGCTAGGCTGATGCCAACTGGAACTGAGAAAAAGGAAGGACATTTTGTCTTCTATAAAAGGCATTTTGTAAACTAAGCATAGGGTAAAATACATAAAATAGGTTTATGTGGGAATCTCTAATGCTTTCTCAGATCAACAAATGCCATTGAGGTCCCATGATAGAAAGAATATAGCAATCAAACAAACCAGGGCGTGTCCAGAAACATCCACTAGTTTGCCAGAGACTAATAAACACCAGTCCAATCATGGCTTGTTTTATCTTATTCAAGGGTAGAAAAACTTTTAAGGAGATCCGAAATCATTTAGAGCATTAGCTTTGTCAGGAAAAAAATTTCCGCTTACAGAAAAGCTAGTTTGACTTTCTTCATCTCTATTGAACACATTTGTTTGGAAATACTCTTATAAACTTGCATTGCAGGAATGAAAAACATCATTAAAGTATCTTCTTCAATAAAGGCCTGAATTTAAAACGGTTGAAAACATGACTGACAAGCAAAAAGGAGACCCAAGTCACAAATCATTCAAGAAATGGACCTCTCAGGAGCTCAACGAAGCAAGCAGAGAATCATCTCATTGGTGGAACCGGCCAGACTGAACCACGCCCATCACAGGAGGGCCTGATGAGCACTAACAAACTAAAAGGAAAAAAATCAAAGAAAATGGGAAAACCAAAAAATCAGGAACTTACAAATTTTTAAATCAAGAAGTAAATCAAGAGGTCGCCTCAAAATATATTGTCATAACTAGTGTGATTCAACTGGTTAACGTCTGTGATTATATCTTTCCACAAAGAAAATTGTCATTATAAGTTCTTCACACGTCAAGAAGTTTTTTTTAAAATAAGCATTTGACCAAAAGAACTATCAGTTTACAGAGAAGCCTCTAACACTTTCTCAGGTTCAACAAGTGCCATTTTGAAAGGTCAAGATGCCCAAATTTCCAGGGATAATTAATTGAACCTGAATAGTCTATGAATTTGCCTGTGATTAATGAGCATCAGAAATCTACACACACACATAAAATCATTAGTCAGTTTAGCTTCCCAAATATCGAAACACATTTAGAAAACCATTCAAAATTTGTGGCCATCAACTTATGACAGAAAACAATTTAAAACCCTCTGATTAAAAAGGAATTGGTTTTATCTTTCCTTCTCTTTAACACATTTGAAAATATTATAATCTTGTGATTGTGACTATTTCAAAGTGATTGTGATTGGCAAAATCAGAATTGGTTTTGACCCAGCTCCTCCAAAAAATGTGTATTTATATATTAACCAAACTCTCAGGTAACGTATGTATAGTGACTCTATGTATGTGCATACTCTATTATAGCATCTTTTTGGCTACACTGGGTCTTAACTGCAGCATGTAGGATCTAGTTCCCTGACCAGGGAGTGAACCCAGGCTCCCTGCTTTGAGAGAGTGAAGTCTTAGCCACCAGACCACCAGGAAGTGCCCACCTTAGCATCTTAAGAGAAGTAAAGCAAATTGCTGGCCAATGAAAGTAACGATAAATCAGTACTTGCCTGCAACAGCGCAGGAAAGCTTTCCATTAGCCATCCTAATAAAATCATATCAAACTTCTTCACATGTGATCATGGGCAATGCGGACTTTGAAAAACCATGCCCTTTATTGAAAGAAAATGAGACGGGGCAGACCACATAAAAACCACATGTGGGATTTTTCAGATTTCAGTCTTCATACCCTGGAGAAAATCCATTTAGACCGAGCCATGGTTACTCGTGGAAGTGTCACAGTTCTCAGATGGACCAGGGTGGAGAAATGGTTGGAAGCCTCTGATTTAAATCAAATGTTAATCGTGGTCATTGTTAGGAGCAAGAATTATGGGTGACTTTATTTTTCTCCTTTATGTGTTTGAGTTTTCCAAATTATAATGTAATGGACTTTCAGTGAGATACTGAAGTGAGGGGGAATGGAGCCAGGCCACCAGATTTGGATTCTGGTTCTGCTGCTCATTGTCACCTCCCACCTCTGCACGCTCAGTTTTCTCTTGGAGGAATGGCAACCATCACACTGACTACATCAAAAAGTTATGATCATTAGCAAGATAATGCTAGCAAAGCACACAGTGCCATGCACATTAACTATGCCATAAAGTTAACCTTTTCAAAAAAAATCGTTGTCCAGCCCGTCTGTATGGTTTCTTACAAAAACAGGAAAAAAGTGGAAATCTTGTCTCACTGATGAAGACTGTTGTTTTCATGTGCCACATTGCCTGATTTCCAGGTATAAGTGAGCGCTCCCTCCAGTTCCTTCCGATAAGCTTCCCTGTGTTTATAATTGGTAACACTCAACGCAACCTGAAACTCCTGTCTTTATATACTGGAATCAGCCATCATGTTGATGTTAAGCTACCAATTGTTTTTAACAAATGGCTTGTGAAACTGTGAATATTTAACGAACGGCTTTCATGAGCCAGCACTCCGCTGGCTCTCTTCCACTTTGACAATTTTAACATTTTAAATTGCACTTTAAAGGGTAGTTTGGGGTTGACAATGAAGGACAATGGCCATAACCTCAGGCCAGTGCAAATATGAGAGTTTGTAGGTAATATTCCCAGCTGTAACTAGCCATAACTGATGCACCATTTTCTGAGTTGATTTTAATTATTGTGGAGGTAAAAGAGAAGATTCCTTGAAAATATCTAGGATTATAAAACAAGTAGGACCCGATATTACTTTCCCATGTAGCTCCAGTGCTCTAAGGAGCAAGGTTGAGCAGCTTTGGATTTAAGATCCAAGTATTTTATTTGTCAATTCACTTCAAAAGTCAAAATAATATAGAGGGCGTATATTAGGAGGTCTCTCTTCTATCTCCACACCTGTGTATCCATTGTTCTCATTATTTTATTGCTTTGTTTCTATTTTAAGAAAACAGAAGTAAACACAGAGGCATTTGTATTCCCCACCACTTCGTGTGTTACTAAAAAGATACTATTTACACTGTTCTCCACTTAGCTTTTTTCACTCAACAACAAAACCCAGACTTTTTTCATGTTGGTATACAGAGGATTTATAACTGCATACTCTTGGCTGCAAGGAGATCCAACCAGTCCATTCTGAAGGAGATCAGCCCTGGGATTTCTTTGGAAGGAATGATGCTAAAGCTGAAACTTCAGTATTTTGGCCACCTCATGCGAAGAGTTGACTCATTGGAGAAGACTCTGATGCTGGGAGGGATTGAGGGCAGGAGGAGAAGGGAACGACAGAGGATGAGATGGCTGGATGGCATCACTGACTCGATGGATGTGAGTCTGAGTGACCTCCGGGAGTTGGTGATGGACAGGGAGGCCTGGCGTGCTGCGGTTCATGGGGTCGCAAAGAGTCGGACACGACTGAGCGACTGATCTGATCTGATGCTTTCCTAGGCGGCTCAGTGAGTAAAGAATCCACTTGCAATACAGGAGATCCAGAAGATTCGGGTTTGATCCCTGGGTCTGAAAGATCCCCTGGAGGAGGGCATGGCTACCCACTCCAATATTCTTGCCTGTAGAATTCCATGGACAAAGGAGCTTGGAGGCTACAGTCCTGCGGTCACAAAGAGCTGGACTCAACTGAAGTGACTTAGCAGGCATGCATGATTCCATCATGTTGCACGTTAAAGATGGCCCCCAATTCTTTGTCTCATTGAGAGGTGAATTCTTGAATATGGTGGCCTTAGTGACTTCTTTGGCCCACAGAATACAGCGCAAGTGAGGCTGTTTGTAGGTCAGGAGTGAAGAAGCTGTCTGTTCTTGCCTCCCATCACTTGAGTCAGGAGTCCCCGGGGAGAAGTCTGATGCCCCTGAAACCTGCATGCTGTGAGGCAGCCCAAGCTACCATGTGGAGGGACCTTGAACAGAGATGCTCGGCTGGTCCCCAGCTATTTCAGCCATGCTGGCTCACACCCCAGACAGGGCAGGGAAAACTGGAGAACTCATGAGTCCAGCTCAACTACCAGCTGTTCTCCATGAGAATTCCTGAGAATTTCCAGCTGAGCCCCATCAATCCATGGAACCCTGAAAGAAGACACTGTTGTTCTAACGTCTATATTTTGACGTTCTTTGTCACATAGCAGTTGATAAACTGAATACAATATGCAGGTACATGTGATTTATTTAATTAACCCCTCATAGATAAAAGACTGCCAACAACCTGAATGTTTATTTCAACCAAAGATGTAATGGTTAATCTTGTTGCCTGTATATCTTTTTATGCTGTTGCAAGTATATAATTTCCCAGAACTGCAGCTGAGTCAAAAAATGCATTTGCAATCTGCTTTATTTCTGTTCAGTGTCCATTTCTTTGCCCATTTTCCTATTGGCTTGTTCTTTTACATCTCAGTTTCTAGAAAATCACTTCTGTGTGATATGAGGCAATTTTTCCCACTTGTCTTTGAACTTTGCTTATGTTGATTTTTGCAATAAATTATTTTGTCTTCCAAATTTCTGTTACTTTTAGTATTTAATCTTTGATCCACTTGGAATTTGTTCTTATGCATATATGTAGTTACTAGTTACAAAATCATCTGGGTAGTTATTATACACAGGGACATTTAATTTAGGGAGATTTGACAGCTTTATAAATTCACTCCTTTTATTCAAGAATATGGTGTACCTCTGCATTTGTTTAAGTCTGCTTTTGTATCTTTCAGGATCAATTTAAAAAGCTTTTTTCATATAGATCTGGAACGTTTTGGCAACCCATGCCAGTACTCTTGCCTGGAAAATTCCATGGACAGAGGAGCCTGGTGGGCTACAGTCCATGGGGTCGCAGAGTTGGACACATACTGGAACATTTCTTAGGTTTAATCTCAGTTACTTTAACTTTTTTTGGTCCTTACTGTAAATATAAAGAAGTCTTTTCTTGGGTTACATCTTCTAACAAGTTGTTTAAATGCATGAAAGCTTTTCAAAATTGTATATTGATTTTCTATTAAGCCACCTTACTGAAATCTCTTTATAATTTTCTTCAGATGATCCCTTTGGGTTATCCAAGTATAAAAATTATGATTACTTTTCAATTTTTATATGCCTAATTTCTCTCTTTGCTGTTTATAACATTTAAATCTTATTCCTGACTTTAATAGGAATGCTATTGGCATTTCTCCTTTAAACACGCTGACGCTCAATTTGGTTTGTGTCAGGGAAGAACACATCTGTTCCTAATTGCTGGATTTACATCAATAATGGACACTGAATTTTACTTCTAAGCATCTAAAGAGATTAGTACATATTTTTCTTTGACCATTAATATGGTGCATTCACATAACTAGACTTCCTAATATTGAACTGAAACAGAGCAGGGCCCTGTGGTCCTTCCCCCACCTCCGCTATGTCCTCAGCCTGCCTTTTGTCTGTGGGAAAAATTTAGCCAAAGAATAAAGTTTAATCAGAGAAGTAAGAAAATGCAGAAATAGAGAGAAGCGGTCAAACAGGACAAAGGAGTAATAGTTTAGTCAGTAAGCGAAGTCAAGGACCTTCCTTCTCAAGGGCTAGAGACAGTATTCTGAACCACTGTGAGCTGTCTTGTGGAGACTGAAACCCCTACCAGATGGAAGAAGTTAACGACTGGGATGGCCAGGCTGGAGCCAAGACACAAGCTGTCACAATTCTAAGAATCAGCCTCAAGGAAATGGGAACGAACCAACCCTGCAACTGAAGACCAACTGTACTTGAAACAATCAAGGTGACACTGGTCAGACCACTGATGACTGTGAGAGCCGACTGCTGCTTCTGCATGGAGCCCCCTCCCTTTGTTCTGTCTATATGGGGGGGGGAGTCAGCCTTTGGCCAGGAGTTCCCCACCCCAGCCCCTCACCCCAACTGGTCACCAGCCTCTGAAATAAAGCAAATTTTCCTTTCCACCAACCTTGCCTCTTTTTGAGCTTTTGAGTGGCGAGCAGCCCAACTCCATTTTTGGTAACAGAACTACCTTTGCACTGAAAAAACACCCCACTTTGTCACATTGCGTTATCTTTTGAGTTGCTGGAGTCTATTTGGTAATTTTTTTTTTTTTTTAATTTTTATCATTTAGCAGGCAGGGCACCCAAGGCATGTGGGATCCTAGTTCCCCAACCAGGGACTGAACTTGGGCCCCTGCATTGGGAGTATGGAATCTTAACCACGGGACCGCCAGGGAATTCTCACATTTGTTAATATTTTGATCATATTTTTGCAACAGTTTTAAGTTTTTCCCAATTGTACACGTTACCAGGTTTTTATATCGCTATTATGCCCACCTTTTGTGTCCTGTTTAATAAATCTTTCTATACTCATATCCATTTCATTTTACTTGGTTTTTCTCATTTTGATTCTATAAGTTCCTTAAACTTTTCATCTCTTTTTTCTTCCAATTCACCCGTTTCTTTCTCCACCCCCCGTGTCCACCCTGGACCCTGCCAGTTCACACACTGTCTCGTCCTGTTATCACGGCCAGTAGATTTGTGTCTCTCTTTTGTGCCCAGCTTGTGTAGCGGTAACTGCTTCATTAAATATTTTACATTTGCAATAAAATATTTTATGGTTTTTTCATCAGCTCTCTGGCAATATTTTATCTGCCATTTACTTTTCCTGATCTTTTCTGGTTTTATATCTTTGAAATAAGCTGGGTTTGTTCTTTTTGATGTCTCACCTTTCAGGCAAGTGAGTTTTTCTTGGACCAGAAATTTGCAGACCACATCCTAGCCTAGTAGGAATTGTCGTTATGAATCAAGGCCTTATGCTGGCTATAGATACTAATATCTTCTCCCCAGCCAGTGAAGATAAGCAGCTATGAGGTTTTCAAAAAAGCATCTTTTTTGGTTTCTTTATTTAAAAAAAAAACAATGTATTTCAAATTGGAAGATAATTGCTTTGCAATGTTATGTTGGTTTACTCTACAACAACGTGAACCAGCTCTAAGTATACATATATTCCCTCCCTCTTGAACCTCCCACCCACACCCCCTGTCCCTTCCAATGCCCCCTCCACCCCAATTTTCCTCCACCTCCCTTCCCCACCCCCTCGGTCAGAGCACCAGACTGAACTCCCTGTTCTATACAGCGGTTTCTCACTAGCTCTTTCACACATGCCAGTGCATAGACGTCAATGCTGCTGCTTGTCCCAGTCTCTCCTTCACCTGCTGTGGCCACAAGTCTGACCCCTATGTCAAAACACATCCATCTTTTCCCCTGCTGCATGTAAGTAGGGCGTTCCCTGCAAATGTGTGATTTTTAAAACCCCATCACCTCTACTTTGCACAACTAAACTGAGTCCAGGAGAGTTTTTGCTGCCCTGCTTGTACGTTGTCCCTCTGCTGTAAACAGGAGGCTTAGGTTCTGTTCCTCACCTCTTATACAAAGGCGTTTTGCTGACTCTCCTGATAACCTGCAGTCGGGCACTCGCCTCTCCTCTCCCTCCTAACTGCTCCACGCTTTTTCCAGCCCATCCACCTGCTTTGTTGTTTTTAACTCCCTCCTACTTTTTCCCGAAAATGGAAACTTAATCTTCATTTCTTGTTTTCCTTTTGCTTTTTACAACTTCAAAGAAGAAAGACAGCGCCCCTCCTTCATCTTAAACCAGAAAACTACATAGATCTTAATCTTGCAAACTCTGGTATGAAAAGCCTAAAGGCTTGAAGCAGCTAATTCTCAACATGTTTTAAAGAAAAAGAAAAGGATAGAGGATTCATTTGTCCAGAGTATATAGACATCTTGAAGCCTCAGGTAGATTTGTTCCTCAGCCAGGTTCATTTCTCTGTCACCCAGCAAACCAAAACGCCAAGATGCTGAGGCCTGCAGCAGAGGGGCCGGAGAAGGCAATGGCAACACACTCTAGTACTCCTGCCTGGAAAATCTTGCCTCTTCCATGGATGGAGGAGCCTGGTAGGCTGCAGTCTATGGGGTCGCTAAGGGTCGGACATGACTGAAGCGACTTAGCAGCAGCAGCAGAGAGGCAGCTGAGCGAAGAGGTCTCCAATTTGACTGTCAAAGGCTGGGGGCGCAGAGACTTATGGGATAAAGAATAAAGAAGCTGGGCGGTCTGGGGCGCGGGGAGCTCGTGACAAGGTGATTGATAAAAGGTGGGTAACTGCAACTAAGCTACACATTCCACAAGTTCAAAAACGTAGGCACTTGGACTGATCTGAGCGTGGGGTTCTTGGCCCTCTGACATCAAAAGGTTACCAGAGGACACTTGCATATGCCCAGTTGGAGAGTTGGTGGTGCCAATCAGTCTTAACTGGCTTGGCTCCAACTAGACACAGGTGAAGCCAAGTTTCTGGAAGACAACTCTTGGGCAAACCTTGTTTAGGCTCCACACTTCTTGGAGGACATGCAAGTCTTGTAGCAACAATTAAAACCACCTTGATGTGTGAAGATGGGTTACAGGTGAAATGGATTAACTGATGATTACACAGTTTCAGGGTTAAAATACTCAGGGTATTTTCTTATCCTTTGGACCTCATTTTTCCAGGGAGGGGAAGAGCTCTCTAAAACCTTCAGACAGGATGGACAACCCAAGGTTTAACAGTAAGACACGAATCTTGAGCTGTGGAGTCTAGGCTCCAGGCTACTTGGATGCGGGAGCAGCTTGGGGCTCTGAAGTGGAAAGCAGAGAACTTAACTTGTGGAGAGAAGTTACTAGGACCTGGCTCTGGGCTAGGAGCTTTACATATGTTCCTGGGAGCACATATTGTTTCCAGCTCCATTTTAGAGGCATGATAACAGGGGCTCAAGCAGTTAGAGAACTTATTCACAATGGCAGAACCAGGATTGAAATCCTGGCTTTCCTGGTTTGGGGGCCAAATGTTCTTCCCAGAGCAACTCTCACAGGTGTGTAAACCTGCCCTGTAAAGACATGCATGGGCTGAGGGAACATTCCCAGGCTCCAGGACCCTTGCTTCCTGCCTTCCTTCCCATCTTCATGGCAGTTATTTAAAAACCAGGCCTTTTCATACTTTTAATATGTATTGACTTAGCTTCTAATCCCAAATGCAACCAAAATAACAAGATCCCCTCTGCTCTCGGTTCCTTGATGAGTAGATTCAGACTGTGTTAAGGTGAATGGGTTCTGCTTATTCAGGCTGGTGCTCTGGAAACTGTGGTCTAAACAGGGTAATCGAGTGAAGTCAGGCAGAGAAGGAGAAATATCGTATGACATTCCTTTTATGTGGACTCTAAAAAAAAAAACGGTAGAAATGAACTTATTTACAAAACAGATAGACTCATAGGCTTAGAGAACCAACTTATGGTTGCCAGAGGGGAAGGATGGAGGGAAAGTTAGGGAGTTTGGATGGACATGTACACTGTGCTGTATTTAAAATGGATGACCAGCAAGAGCTTACTGTGCAGCACAGGGAACTCTGCTCAATGTTATGTGGCAGCCTGGATGGGAGGGGAGCCTGGGGGAGAATGGATACCTGCATATGTATGGTTGAGTCCCTTCACTGTTCACCTGAAACCATCACAGCATTGTTGATTGGCTATATTCCAATACCAAATAAAAAGTTAAAAAAATAAACAACAGAGTGTTGTTCATTTACAAACACTTTACCAAATTATTTAGACAAATCATCTGTTTAAAAAATAGACCAAATAGATACCTTTGAAGACACAAGGTGTATTTTACCCAGATGATTTCTTAAAAAGAAGACACAAACCCACTGGTGCTTTTGAACATGTTAAAAGAAATAAGACACTGCATTTTGACCACTTTTCATTTGTTCACTGATGAAATCAATGCAAATAAGTTTGTGTGTGTTTTTTTTTTTTTTTAAAAGGTAAAAAATTCATTTCCTAAAAACACATTTACTTAGAAATTCATTTTACCTTATGAACTTCCTTGGCCTTATAAACTTGTCAGCAGAGCAAACTGGGAGCCAGTTTCCTGCAGCCATAAACTCCAACAGTCTTTTTACAAGTCTTTATTCTCTGGAAATGTAAACGTTTGTGTTGAAAAGTATTCGCTGGGGAGATAAATGAGCCACAAAATGATTAGTGCCTGCTCAATGATTTGTCACCTCTGCCCTCCTTGTTAAAATGTAAAAGCGACTGGAGGGCTTTGAAAGGTGAGCCTTTCTTAGCACCTGAGTAAATGAGGTCTCCTGACTTTGCTTTTGTCTCACCTGGGCTGCTGGCCCCAGGGCCCCTGGACAGGCCATGTCCTCCCAGGCCTCCTCAGTCGCCTTTGCGGACTCTTCCAGGACAGAGGTTATGGCCACAACCTACCTTGGCATTTCCACCTTTAGGCCACAGCATGCAGCAGAAGAGTGAAATCATATTCTGAAGGGATTTCCACTTTTCCATCTGAGCAAAGGGCAGGTGGGTGCACAGTAGGTGTGTGTGTGTGCGCTAAGTCGCTTCAGTCATGTCCAACTCTGTGGAACCCTATGGACTGTAGCCCGCCAGGCTCCTCCGTCCATGGGGATTCTCCAGGCAAGAATACTGGAGTGGGTTGCCATTCCTTTTTCAGAGGATCTTCCCAACCCAGGGATCGAACCTGTCTCTTAGGTTTCCTGCATTGGCAGGCGGGTTCTTTACCAATAGTGCCACCTACTGGGAGCCCACACAATAGGTGCATTCAGTGTTCATTCTCTGCTTCTGTGAGCCTGGCCTGAGGCTATGTCTGCCTAAATCCAATCATTACAGCCCAGGTCCAGCTTCTCCACCGTGCCCTGCGTCTTTTCATAGCTCCTCTCTTGTGTTCAAGAACCTACATTTCCATCCACTGACAAGCCAAACCCTTCTGCTGACTTGAGACCCGGACAACCTTCCTCACCCAGTTTATTCCCCACTGGGTTCCCTAAGCAGCCCTGCTGGATGTTACAAAGAAGAGAGAAGTCACAGCTTTGCTGATTAGCACTGATGCATCTCAGGGTTGGCTGTCTTTCACAGAGAAGAGTGGAGGACTGGCAAGGGATGGGTTTACATTCACTGGATGAGAGCACTTTCCTGAGACAGTAAATAACATGTACACCCTCATCATGGACAATGAGCTCTTATCAAAAATTCAAACTAAAATTAACTTCATAGGTCAGTGAAGCATGCATGGGGGAGAGGGGACAGCCATGAATCATTCTCAGGAATGACTTTGTTCTGCATTGTCAAGATGTTCTTAGTTGTGACCCACTCTGACACGGATCTGATTTTTACAGTTGAGTTTACCTGCTTGCCCTAGTGGCTCCCCCCGGGTGCTATTGAGATAAAAGGACTTATTTCTCCCTCTGATCCCTGTGCCTGCCTGTTGGCTGTGAGCTAGACCAGAAAACAGAAATTATAAGACATCTTCCAAAAATAAGAATCGGTTGCCCTGAGTGTGAGCTTGGACCTTGGGAAATATGATTGTCAAGGTGGAGATGGGGGGAGGCAGGAAAGGAAGGGGAGTGGAGGTATAAGGAGGGGCTGCCCACTAATTATATCCAAATCTCTAGGGCTGCAGCCCAGCATCAGTCTTGTTTAAAGCTTCCAGATGATTCCAAAGTTGCACTGCGCCCAATACTGAGTTTCACTCTGCCTGATCCAGTTGGCTGACAATGTACAGACGTGGTGAGGGAGGGAGGGAGGGGACAGGGAAGCTGGAAACTGCCTGGGGGGGTGGGGAGCGGTGCAAGTCCTGGCCCAGGGTTCTCCCACCCTCATCACAAATAAGAACATTCATCTTCATAAGAAAGACATTCTGACAGGCTTTGACGCTGCTAACTTTCCTGAACCATTTTTTATTCTTCCTTTTTCAGAAGTATGTACATTCTTTGGGTCATTAGAATGTATTTGATAACTTATATTTCTTAGTTCTTTTGAGAATTTCCTTGGGACAGACTTAGCCCTTGGGTTCTGAGGTCATTTTTGTTTCAAAAAATAGTAAATCATTTGAAAAAGTGTAAGTATTTAATTGCTCAGTAGTGTCCAACTCTTTGGGACCCCATGGACTTAACTTTCCCCTAGGGAGCCTGCCAGCCTCCTCTGTCCATGGATTTCTCCAGGCAAGAATACTGGAGTGGATTGCCATTTCCTTCTCCAGGGGTTCTTCCCAACCCAGGGACCGAACCTGAGTCTCCAGCATTGCAGGCAGATTCTTTACTGTCTGAGCCACCGGGAAAGCCCAGTACATCATTTATGAGGTGTGAGATACTTTGCAGAGTTCTGGGTTACCATGGTGTGTTGAGCAAAACCATTCTGACATTCGAATATTTGCTGTGGGGATTCAGAGGAGTTGTGCAATTGTCTCACAGCGGAGATTTACTGCAGTGGTGTGAGGAGGACACAGAGCCGAGTCGCAAGCGAAAAGAACAGGCGGAGTGGGAGGAATCGGGTGCAGGCTTCCTCAGGCTTGTCTCCCCCAGAGAGGGGTCACTCTTTCCCCTGAGAGCACACCCCACAGCCAAGTGTGGCCACAGGAGCGCGGTGAGCGCTTGAGAGCCCACCAGAGACTCTGGGCTCAGGTCTTTATTGGGGGGCTGGGCATGTGGGCACCTCCTGGCCAGCATGTTCCCAAGTTCCGAGCCCTGGAAGGACAGCAGGTGCTTTGCACACACCACAGAGCTGGAGGTCCGGCAGGCAAGGCCTTGAGGTCCCGGGAGGACGCGGCACTTCACCGTAAGCGAGGAATCCCTGAGAGAGCGGAAGTGAGGCAGGGGTATGGGTACGGGGAGGCGGGACGGGGGACTTCAGTTCCCACCGGAGTTGAGTCATTTGGTTACCGTCTGCTAAAGAAGGAGGAGAAGCAATGGCAACCCACTCCAGTACTCTTGCCTGGAAAATCCCATGGATGGAGGAGCCTGGTAGGCTGCAGTCCATGGGGTCGCTAAGAGTCGGACACGACTGAGCGACTTCACTTTCACGCATTGGAGAAGGAAATGGCAACCCACTCCAGTGTTCTTGCCTGGAGAATCCCGGGGACGGGGGAATCTGGTGGGCTGCCGTCTCTTGGGTCGCACAGAGTCGGACACGACTGAAGCGACTTAGCAGTAGCAGTAGCAGCAGAGAAGGAAACCTGGGGCCAAAATATATGGCCACTTACCTCCAAGAACAGAGTTTCAGATTGTGCAAGGAGGGGGCAGAAAAGCTGGATTTTAACTCCATAACTGTGTATTAAACTATATGTTAGGCTCTTGACTTTTATCCACATGGTCTGGCTTATCAAATAGATGAGTTCTATGGAGCGCCTCCTCTTGGAAGCCTGTGTACATACATCCTGAATTCCACAACAGACTTCTAGAACTGGGTCTTTAGAGATGAGTGTGTGTGTGTGTGCTTAGTTGCTCAGTCCTGTCCGACACTTGCGACTCCACAGACTGTAGCCTGCCAGGCTCCTCTGTCCATGGGATTATCCAGGCAAGAATATTGGAGTAGGTTGCCATGTCCTTCTCCAGGATCTTCCTGACCCAGGAATCGAACCTGGGTCTCCTACATTGCAGGCAGACTCATTATCGACTGAGCTATGAGGGAAGCCCTTGGAGGTGAGGATTCCCTACAAATACAACACAGCATCAACTCCAAAATCCTGGGAGAGTTGAAGGTCCCTGTGTGTAAGAAGTATATAAAAAATTACAGCATACTTTCCAGAACCTACTTACCTGATGGAGAAGAAAATCAGAAGCAAAATTATTTCCTGAAGAAGAGATTTGGGGTCCTGTCTGAGGCATGAAGATCACCCGTGTGGCTTCCACCTCTTGCAGAGCAAGCTCACCAGGTTCATGAACTCCCTGACCTGTGTGCACAAAACCTCCCGCCACCCCTTAATCATACTACACACAGAATTCTCCGCCAAATTACTTTTTGGCATCTACTTCTAACTTTCCCCCACATCTTATGCCCTCACTGTAAATAATAATAATAATGCACATATTGGACAAGTCTTTTAAAAATGAAGCAAAGTTTA
The DNA here is from genome assembly GCA_935064755.1 of Tragelaphus eurycerus. Classification (NCBI taxonomy): domain Eukaryota; kingdom Metazoa; phylum Chordata; class Mammalia; order Artiodactyla; family Bovidae; genus Tragelaphus; species Tragelaphus eurycerus. The sequence goes on along the minus strand of CAKXYN010000007.1, from coordinate 22,398,936 downwards.
CAACCCCAGCAGATCATAAAATGCACATGTTCAGGTATGAACTAGAAGCTGCCAAAATTGATAAGGAGTAAAGAAAGGTCAGGCTTTTTTTTTTTTTTTTTTTAACCACACTGAGCAGCTTGTAGGATCCTAGTTTCCTGACCATGGATTGAGCCCGGGGAACAGCAATGAAAACTCCAAGTTCTAACCCCTGGACTGCCAGGGAAATCCCATTTTTTTTTTTTAAGTAAGTCTAGAAACTTGGTTTGTCAAAGCTTCTGGTGTGTAACCTAGTACTTACAGTCACCACATGCCGACCTAAAAGTGCTCTCTTAACCCCAGGAAAGCAGAGCAGGTCAATGGGGTCGGGCATAAGAAATGACCTGAAACTCACAAGGAGCCGTCTCTCCCGATGTGTTGCAATCTGAAGCACTGGTCTGTAAAAATCCACAGATTTATGGCGGGTAGATCAGCAGAGCGCTGATGTGGCCTGAATTCCTCAGGGCAGGTTCACATTTGGGGTGCTTTCTAGTTCCATGACAGTCACCTCCACGGGGAGTTGCCACTGCTGGAAGGGACTAGTGGTATTGCTCATAGAAATAAAGCATTCCTGGTTAGTCCTTTAAAACGCTTCTTTTGGCATTTGGTGATTTTCTAGAAAGTGCAGAAGAAATTGTATGTAGCCCTTTGGGAGAGTCTTAAATCACAGGAGAAGCAGAAGAGCCTTGCGTGGATCTGCTGTCACTTGTCCCTTTTCTGTCTTCGTGCTGCCACCTAGGGAGAAAAGAAAAGCAGACGTATCCTGGTGAGGAGACGCAGTCACCTGCAACCCCGAGGACCATCTGCACCTTCACAACAGGAAAGCAAGGTTGGCGGGTTTAGTACTGAGACCAGCAGCTGTCACTTGGGCTTCAAAGAGAAGCCCTCAGGGGTGGCTCAATGGTAAAGAACCTGCCTGCCAATGAAGGAGAGGTGGGTTTGTCCCCTGATCCGGAAAGATCCCACATGCTGCGGGGCAACTAAGCCCGTGCGCCACAACTACTGAGCCTGCGCTCTAGAGCCCGGGAGCCCTGACGACTGATCCTGTGCACTACCTCTGCACTACCGCAAGAGATGCCACCACACGGCAACGAAGAGCAGCCGCCACTCGCTGCAACTAGAGAAAGCCCGCGCAGCAACTAAGACCCAGCACAGCCAAAAAAACAAATAAAATATATTGAGTGATAGTTGCTCAGTTGTGTCCGACTCTTTGCGACCTCATGGACTATAGCCCACCAGGCTCCTCTGTCCATGGAATTCTCCAGGCAAGGATACTGGAGTGGGTTGCCATTTCCTCCTCATATATATATATACATGTGTATATATATATATGTGTGTATATATACATGTATATATATGTATGCCTATAAACGGGCTATCCTGGTGGCTTAGACAGTAAATAAAAAGAGAGAAGCCTTCAGACAAAGGAAGGGGTTTCCATCTGGCGACCTCACTCTAGGGTCAATGTTAGACTGCAGGAGGTGGGTGAGACCCAGTTTCCTTCCAGTGTTCAAAGGGAGTGAAATGCAAAATGACATTCAGGTTGCCCATAGTCAGGGAATGGACACTCTCATTTTAGGAAAAAAAAAAATTCAAGAACCACATGAAAAAAGGTTCTAAGATGGATAATTCTTAAATAATTTTTCTCTTTTCCTCATGCAGATCCAATGTATAAAAAAATGAATAGAGACTTGCTGGTAGAAGTAGTAGTCCTTAATATCCCCCTGAAGAATGCCATGGAACAAGCGTGACTACTGAAAGCTGGTTTCTGAGGACTAAACTTCAAACATAATTATTGTGGAGCTGTTACCAAAAAAGATGTTGATGGAAGCCAGGTTTCTATGCCATAATGCGGATAAGATGGGGCAGAGGTGAGACCTTTCCTGACCACCGACCTCACCAGGACTCTGGCCACCTCCCTGTCCGGCTTCTTCCACCGCCCCTGGCAATGCCTGACAGCCCCCGTCTCCACCTCCCTAGAGCAGAAACTTCTTGAAGGCAGGTATTTTTGTCTGCCATGTGGACAGCTGCATTTCTAGTGCCCAGACAACACTGGCACAAAGCGGGTGCTCTTAAAAGAATAAATGAATCTAAGCCTTATCCCTTGGCTCCTTTTTTCTTTTGAAAGAACTAAGAACTTGACTAACTTTAATTTTACACATTCTGATCAAAACACATGTGTAAGGCAACAGTTCTCTTAACGTCGTGAAGCGGCTCCGATTATCTGTAAATTTGGTGCTTCCCTCCGCCCTCTCCTTGCCTCAAATAGCCTTGATTAGTGTGAGAGCATCAAAAACATTTATTAACCAAAGTACAGTAACTGCTAAAATGCTGACAGCTGAATTAGATACTTGACATGCAAATGCATGGGCTAAGTGGAAGCTTTACTTGAATTCTGGCTCAGCACTGCTGAGGATAAAGTGACCTGCAGAATTCATTATGAACAGAAGCAGGATTAAATCTGATTTTCCTTTCTTAGGATAAAATGCACGATTAAAACAGGCTCCTGAGGGATCTGTGCTCAGTCATGTCCGACTCTTTGTGACCTCAAAGATTACAGCCCGCCAGGCTCCTCTGTCCATGGGATTCTCCAGGCAAGAATACTGGAGTGGGTTGCCATTTCCTACTTCAGGTACTGAAGGATAAATGGCCATAAAGCTGTACACACAAGAACCTTGTGGAGGCAAAAAAGAGAGAGGGCTGGGCTTGAGGGTGGAAGAACAGTGTCAGGCATGGCCACTCAGTCTGGGTGACTTCACTTTGACCATCTATAAAACAGGGATGCACCCCCATTCTGGTCTGCCTTAGAAGGTTGTGGTAAAGATTAATTTAACTAATGATACAGGATTGCTGTAAAACCTGTAAAACTATTACACATAAGGCACTTTTCATCAGTCTAATGACCCCAAGGAGTATATAAATCTGTGTTTAAAAAGGTGTATGAATCTAATCGTTTCTTTCTTATTAAGATGAAGTCAAAGCCTGTGGACCATCTTCCAAGGACTCTAAACAATAGCCTTACACCTGCCTTCCTAGACTCAGAGCTGCCTGTTTTTCACCAAAAGTTTCAACTGTATTATGCAGTGATATCCAGAGAGCTCCAAATTGTGGGTTAGTCCTGGAGAAAGGACTGTTTGGGGAAAAGGAAACAAAACACCAAAAAACAAAAAAGCGTGATACAAGGCAGCTAGTTGGGTTCAATCAACTGCAAGAACTGAGAAAGTCAATCTTAACCTATGTGAAGAGGTTGTCTTTCAAATCTGGTGAAGGGGTCACTTGTCAGGATATAACAAAAGTCAAAGTTAGGGGAAAAGGAATTAATTTGGTGTGGAGGGCTTGGGAGCCAGAAGTCCTAAGTTTCACTTCTGGCACATTTATTAGCCATGCAACTCTGGGCAAATAAGGTAACCTTACTTTCTCAACTGTAAAATGGGGGAAATAATACCAATTGCCACATTGGTTTCTGGAAGGATTTCAAACACATAAATGCACGTGAGAAGCACTTAAAAAGGGCAAAACACATTGTTGATCTTTATTATTACTTTTCAAGAATTTGCTTTCTTTCTTTCCACTGCAAAGTAATGTAATCTACGGAAAATGAAGACAAGAAACAAATCTCTACCAGGAACACAACAGCCAGAGCGAGCATGCTGCGGTATTTCCTTCCAGCGAAACAGATGAGATAATCCACCCAAGGAGCTCAGAGGAGGGCCTGATGCTCGGTGAGCCTGAGACTGATGCTCCTCTAAGAGCATCCTCCTCACAGTATGGAGAGGAGGCTTCCGGAGCAGCCAGCAACCACAAGGCAAAACATCAAACAACCCAGTGGCCTAGTCTCCTCTCACACGGAAGACACCACTGAGGGCCAGCCCTGCTAGTAGCTTGTCCACAGGTCAGCATTGAGGCAGGTGTAGGAATATAAACTCAGTTCTTTTAAATTAATTGGTCTTTTCAGACCAATTATATGACTTTTTTAAAAGTAAACTTCTTAATTTGAAACATGGCTGGTCATTTTCCCCTTCACTCACTTCCATCTGTTTACCGTTATTGTTGTAAGTTTGCATGCAGTATAGACACTGTGCATTTTAGTAGTAAACAGGTACATTTTAGTTTCTCATTTCCAAATTGCCTTGGTATCTAACTGCTGCTGCAGCTGCTGTTGCTAAGTCGCATCAGTTGTGTCCGACTCTGTACGACCCCATAGACGGAAGCCCACCAGGCTCCCCTCGTCCCTGGGATTCTCCTAGCAAGGACACTGGAGTGGGTTGCCATTCCCTTCTTCAATGCATGAAAGTGAAAAGTGAAAGTGAAGTAACTCAGTCATGTCCAACTCTTAGTGACCCCATGGACTGGAGCCTACCAGGCTCCTCCGTCCATGGGATTTTCCAAGCCAGAGTGCTGGAGTGGGGTGCCATTGCCTTCTCCATGGTATCTAACTAAGGCACCCTAAGAGAGAGAAATAGGATCCTGGCAATGGACTGTGGCACAGTAAAAACAGACCTGAACTGATGAAACAGAGTCCCACTGGATATCCATGTTAAACCTGATGGAGGGGAATCTCCTTGGGAGGCAGAACCAGAGAAGCACAAACCTGGAAGATGAGAGAGCCCGAGAGCCAGAGCACAAGGAGAATTTAAACTGAAGATAAATCAGGCACAAAAAAGGAGAGAATGTTGCTAATCTGAGATCAGTTTCAGAAATGCATATGGTTGATGAAAATAATGGAGGCTCTTGTGTGTGTACACAAGTGGTTTTACAGTTGGCAGAAATTTTTCGAAGCTTTTTCCAAACTCGGCACATTAATAAAGAAGATAAATGAGGTACGTAAGAGAAGCAAAGCGCCGAAGGATTTGAGGAAGGTATGGAACCCCAATGTTTGAGTGCTGCTGCTGCTAAGTCACTTCAGTCGTGTCCGACTCTGTGTGACCCCATAGACGGCAGCCCACCAGGCTTCCCATCCCCGGGATTCTCCAGGCAAGAACACTGGAGTGGGTTGCCATTTCCTTCTCCAATGCATGAAAGTGAAAAGTGAAAGTGAAGTCGCTCAGTCGTGTCTGACTCTTAGCGACCCCATGGCTCCAATGCATGAAAGTGAAAAGTGAAAGTGAAGTGGCTCAGTCATATCTGACTCCCAGTGACCCCATAGACTGCAGCCCACCAGGCTCCTCCATCCATTGGATTTTCTAGGCAAGAGTACTGGAGTGGCGTGCCATTGCCTTCTCCAATGTTTGAGTAATAAAGTCTAAAAAGTCTCTAGTTTGAAATTCTTTGCACTCAAAAAAAGGACAGGCTATATATGTGTATGTGTCTTTTTTTATGTAAGTCTGGTGTATGCCTAAGTGTGTATATTGGCATCTATTTGTGTATACTGGTATGCTTACATAAGCCCACATTGGTTTGTTCCTCACATTATTCCCCCAAAGAGCACGTGGCATGTGTAACACCTTTAGTATTTCATTTTTCAATTACTAGTCAACGCCGAGTCAACACTACAAGAATCTTCATCTTGACATCAAAGGTAAATTCAAATATGGAAGACAAAACTGATGATTTCACAAATTCCCATTTAATCTACAGCTAAGTCATGGTGTGAGCGTTTATTTAAAGCTTCTGGAATCTAAGGTACAACATAGTGACTACAGTTAATAACACTATTATATACTTGAAATCTGCTGCTAAAACAGATCTTTGGGGTTCTCATCACACAGGTAAACATGTGATGCAATAAATACGTTACTTAACTTGGCTGTCGTTATCATTTCACAATGTACATGTGTATTAGAGTATCACATTGTACACTTTAAATATATAACATAAATTTGTCAATTATACCTCAATAAAGCTGAAAAAAAATAAAAACTTCTGTGAAGACAGCAGTATACAGACTACATGTATTTTCAAACTTCAATAACGTAGGTTATGGGCTTTATATGAATAATCTCTAAATGTCACGTAAAGGCAAATTTATTAACACTAACACAGATATAAACAATGTATTCTAACTGTGGATATTCTGACACAGATAAAATGATTACAGTAAGAGCAGTTTAATCAACTGACAGAAGAAAATTCACAGCCCTTTATCCAGAGATTAAAGATTATACCTATTTATTTCTATTACACCCTGGAGAAGGGACTGGCTTCCCACTCCAGTATTCATGCCTGAAGAATTCCATGGACAGGGGAGCCTGGCGGGCTGCAGTCCACGGGGTCACAAAGAGGCAGACACAACTGAGCGAGCACGCACATTTCTAAGCCTACACTAGGAGTTTATGAATATGTCCTTAGACTTCAAATTTAAGCATGCCACTGAAAACGAATCAGAATCAAACTTGAATTTCAAAGTTCAGCCATAACACGTCAAGGAACCCAATGTTGTACTGCAGATCATTTTCGGAGGTGTTCAGTTCACACTGATTAATTGATCAACTGATTATCTCATGCCTTTATAGAAGCCCTATGCCGTGCTGCCCCATGTGAGATGCTTTGGACATTAACTGTGACTCAGTCAGGCAAGGCTCTGTGGAGGATGAAGAGGAAGATGGGATGGAGAGTGACAAGTAGGAGGGCTGGCAGCAAGGGAGGAAGGTCAGGAACTAGATCTCTGAAAAAATGATGTTTGAGATATGAAATAATGACATGATGGAAGCAATCATGTGAAGATCTGGAGGAAGGGTATACAAGATAAACTGGTCACACAGTGCCACCAATGTGGGACAGTGTGGCACGTTCAAGGACCAAACAGAGGCCACATAATAGCTTAGGCATTTTAAAAGACCAAGACAGACCAAGATCATGACTTTGACCCTTGAGGCAGAAAAAGTTAAGTCTCAATTAGTGAGGACACTGGTTAGATTACTCAACCTGCCTACCTATCATAAAACATTTTCCATAAAATGTTATGGAAAAATCCAAATGTGAATAGTGCAGAGTTCCTGCTCTTAAGGAGCTTCTACAGCAGGGCTGATAATCCAGCAGTTTAAGTAGCCCTTCTCTCAACCTTTGCCCTTTGGCCCCTATGGCACCCTGCCTTACAGCTATAAACACTGTGGGGATTAAATGTTATTATTTGTAAAATGCTCAGAACAGTATCAAACACATAAAAGCTACACAGTATTTGTTGTTGTTAGTATCATTAATAACTAGTATTATGAAATGATCACATGAGAATCAGGACAATTTCAAGGTATCTCAAAAATTAAGAGGAATGTCAGAAAACAACAGACTAGTGCTATCAAAGTGTTAAGGTCATTGAAAGACAAAGAAAGTCTGAGAGACACATTATAAAAAAAGAGGGGATATGCTCACTAAATGCAATGTGGAAGGATGGACTGAATTCTGGAATAGACAAACATTAGTGTAAAAATAGGTGAAACTCAAATAAGGTAGGAGATTAGTTAATAATATGGTATTACTAATAGAGTTTTGCCAAGAGAACGCACTGATCATAGCAAACATCCTCTTCCAACAACACAAGAGAAGACTCTCCACATGAACATCACCAGATGGCCAACACCGAAATCAGATTGATTATATTCTTTGCAGCCAAAGATGGAGAAGCTCTATACAGTCAGCAAAAACAAGACCAGGAGCTGACAGTGGCTCAGATCATGAACTCCTTATTGCCAAATTCGGACTTAAACTGAAGAAAGTAGGCAAAACCACTAGACCATGCAGGTATCACCTAAATCAAATCCCTTAAGATTATACAGTGGAAGTGAGAAATAGATTTAAGGGACTAGATTTGATAGACAGAGTGCCTGATGAACTATGGATGGAGGTTTATGACACTGTACAGGAGGCAGGGATCAAGACCATCCCCAAGAAAAAGAAATGCAAAAAGGTGAAATGGCTGCCTAAGGAGGCCTTACAAATAGCTGTGAAAAGAGAAGCAAAAAGCAAAGGAGAAAAGGAAAGATATACCCATTTGAATGCAGAGTTCCAAAGAATAGCAAGAAGAGATAAGAAAGCCTTCCTTAGTGATCAGTGCAAAAAAAAAAAAAAAAAAAAAATAGAGGAAAACAATAGGATGGGAAAGACTAGAGGTCTCTTCAAGAAAATCAGACACACCAAAGGAACATTTCATGCAAAGATGGGCACAATAAAGGACAGAAATGGTAGGGACCTAACAGAAGCAGAAGATATTAAGAGGTGGCAAGAATAAACAGAACAACTGTACAAAAAGATCCTCACGACCCAGATAATCACGATGGTGTGATCACTGACCTAGAGCCAGACATCCTGGAATGTGAAGTCAAGTGGGCCTTAGGAAGCATCACTATGAACAAAGCTAGTGGAGGTGATGGAATTCCAGTTGAGCTATTTCAAATCGTAAAAGATGATGCTGTGAAAGTGCTGCACTCAATATGCCAGCAAATTTGCACAACTCAGCAGTGGCCACAGGACTGGAAAAGGTCAGTTTTCATTCCAATCCCCAAAAAAGGCAATGCCAAAGAATGCTCAAACTACCACACAATTGCACTCATCTCACATGCTGGAGAAGGCAATGGCACCCCACTTCAGTACTCTTGCCTGGAAAATCCCATGGATGGAAGACCCTGGTGGGCTACAGTCCATGGGGTCGCACAGAGTCAGACATGACTGAGTGACTTCACTTTCACTTTTCACTTTTATGCACTGGAGAAGGAAATGGCAACCCATTCCAGTGTTCTTGCCTGGAGAATCCCAGGGATGGGGATGCCTGGTGGGCTGCCATCTATGGGGTCGCACAGAGTCGGACACAACTGAAGCAACTTAGCAGCATCAGCAGTAGCAGCACATGCTAGTAAAGTAATGCTCAAAATTCTCCACCCCAGGCTTTGGCAATACATGAACCGTGAACTTCCAGATGTTCAAGCTGGTTTTAGAAAAGGCAGAGGAACCAGAGATCAAATTGCCAACATCTGCTGGATCATTGAAAAAGCAAAAGAGTTCCAGAAAAACATCTATTTTTGCTTCATCGACTATACCAAAGCCTTTGACTGTGTGGATCACAATAGACTCTGGAAAATTCTGAAAGAGATGAGAATACCAGACCACCTGACCTGCCTCTTGAGAAATCTGTATGCAGGTCAGAAAGAAACAGTTAGAACAGGACATGGAACAACAGACTGGTTCCAAATAGGAAAAGGAGTATGTCAAGGCTGTATATTGTCACCCTGCTTATTTAACTTATATGCAGAGTACATCATGTGAAATGCTGGGCTGGATGAAGCACAAGCTGTAATCAAGATTGCTGGGAAAAATATCAGTAACCTCAGATATGCAGATGACACCACCCTTATGGCAGAAAGTGAAGAACTAAAGAGCCTCTTGATGAAAGTGAAAGAAGAGAGTGAAAATATTGGCTTAAAGCTCAAGATTCAGAAAACGAAGATCATGGCATCTGGTCCCATCACTTCATGGCAAATAGATGGAGAAACAGTAGAAACAGTGAGAGACTTTATCTTTTTGGGCTCCAAAATCACTGCAGATGGTGACTGCAGCCATGAAATTAAAAGATGCTTACTCCTTGGAAGGAAAGTTATGACCAACCTAGACAGCATATTAAAAAGCAGAGACATTACTTTTCAACAAGGGTCCTTCTAATCAAAGCTATGGTTTTTCCAGTAGTCATGTATGGATGTGAGAGTTGGACTATAAAGAAAGCTGAGCGCTGAAGAATTGATGCTTTTGAACTGTGGTGTTGGAGAAGACTCTTGAGAGTCCCTTGGACTGAAAGGAGATCCAACCAGTCCATCCTAAAGGAGATCAGTCCTGAGTGTTCATTGGAAGGACTGATGGTGAAGCTGAAACTCCAATACTTTGGCCACCTAATGTGAAGAGCTGACTCATCTGAAAAGACCCTGATGCCGGGAAAGATTGAAGGCAGGAGGAGAAGGGGAAGACAGAGGATGAGATGGTTGGATGGCATCACCGACACAATGGACATGGGTTTGGGTAAACTCCAGGAGTTGGTGATGGACAGGGAGGCCTGGCATGCTGTGGTCCACGGGGTCGCAAAGAGTTGGACACAACTAAGTGACTGAACTGAACTGTATTACTGTAAGGATCCTGGTTTTAACTGTACTGGTTACATAGGATGTAATGGTTAGAGGAAGCTGGGTAAAGGGCATATATGTAAACTCTCTACTTTTTTGCAACTTTTCTATAAGTCTAAAATTATTTCAAAAGATAAAGACAAAAAAGAAAGAAAGAAACACAGAAATGTCATCGATTTAAGCAGCCAATGTAGGTCATGTAAGAGACATGGGTTTGATCCCTGGGTCAGGAAATTCCCCTGGAGGAGGGCGTGGCAACCCACTCCAGCATTCTTGCCTGGAGAATCCCATGGACAGAGGATCCTGGCAGGCTACAGTCTACAGGGTCACAAACAGCTGTACATGACTGAAGTGACTTAGCACACACGCATTGTAACTATAACAAACTATCTGAAGGGAAACACAATGAGGAGAGAAATGGGAAGATACAAAAAAAAAACAAAGGAACATCTAGAGAAGAAATTCCAATATATGAAATAAAAATTCACTAGCTGAGGTTAATAGAAGATGAAATGCTAAAAACAAAGTAAAATTGAACATGAAGAACAGAAATCAATGAAGGGATCTATGGGACATCCAGTGGTTCAGCATACCTGTGATTGGAGTTCCAAAAACCAAAGCGGGTACAGAGAAAAAGGGGCACAGGTGAAGAAGAGAATAGTATTTTAAGAAATACTGGCCAGAAATGTTCCCATTTTGATGAGAATAATCAAGAAAACAGAGACACAAATAACCAAAGTAGGTACAAAAGAAGGGCTATCACTACAAGTTCAGACATAAAAATATAAAAAGCAACTTATGCCAATGAAGCTGACACTAGACAAAATAGATACTTTTCTTGAAAAACATAAATTACTAAAACTGGCACATGAAAAAGGAGAAAATTAGAATAGTTCTATGTCTAGTATAGAAACCCAACTAGTAATGAAAAAATTTCTCAGAAAAAATAAAAATAACAGGCCAAATGGCTTTATTGGTGAATTATGTCCAACATAAAACCAATACTAATCTCACAATGTTTTCAGAAAACAGGTGATGAGATAATACTCCCCAATTCACTTAATAAAGCTAGTATTACTCTGATACCAAAACTAGACAAAATCATTACAAATTAGGAAAACTAGACCAATATCCCTCAGGAACGGAGATACAAAAATCCTTAACAAAATATTAGGCAGTAAAACACAATACTAAATGTGAAAAGACCAAGTAGAGTTTATCCCAGAAATGTAAAGTCAACATTCAAAAATCAATCATTATGTTTCACATATTCAAAGATGTTGCTGTTCAGTTGTTCAGTCGTGTCTGACTCTTTGTGACCCCGTGGACTGCAGCACACCAGACTTCCCTGTTCTTCACTAGCTCCTGGATTTTGCTCAAATTCATGTTCACTGAGTTGTGATGCCATCCAACCATCTCATCCTGTGGCCCTCTTCTCCTGCCTTCAATCTTTCCCAGTATCAGGGTCTTTTCCAATGAGTTGGCTCTTTCCATCAGGTGGCCAAAGTATTGGAGCTTCAGCTTTTAGCATCAGTCCATCCAATGAATATTCAGGGTTGATTTCCTTTAGGATTGACTGGTTTGATCTCCTTGTTGTCCAAGGGACCCTCAAGAGTTTTCTCCAGCACAATTTGAAAGCATCAAGTCTGTAGGACTCAGTCTTCATGATCCAACTCTCACATCCATACATGACCACTGGGAAAACTATAGCTTTGACTAGGTCGACCTTTGTTGGCAAAGTGATGTCTCTGCATTTTAATAGGCTGTCTAGGTTTGTCATAGCTTTTCTTCCAAGGAGCAAGCGTCTTTTAATTTCTTGGCTGCAGTCACCACACAGTGATTTTGGAGCACAAGAAAATAAAGTCTCACTGTTTCCACTTTTCCTTCTTCTGTTTGGCATGAAGTAATGGGATCTTAGTTTTTTGAATGTTGAGTTTTAAGCCAGCTTTTTCACTCTCCTTTTTCACCCTCAAGAGGCTCTTTAGTTCCTCTTCACCATGGGCAGGCTCCTCTGTTCTTGGGATTTCCCAGGCAAGAATACTGGAATCGGTTGCCATTTCTTCCTCCAGGAGGTCGTCCTTGACCCAGGTATGGAACCCACGCTCTCCTGTGTCTCCTGCATTGGCACACGGGTTCTTTTCCACCTGGGTAGTCTTACTGAAAGATATTCCTTTACTAAAGGACATTGTATGATCATCAATAGATGATGAAAAATTATTTGACAAAATTCAATACCCGTTCATGATTCTGTTCTCAGGGAACAGAATAGAACTTCTTCAGCATGATAAAGGAATTCTACAAAAAAATCACACACATAGATCAATAGTAGCAACGAGCACACCTCTCACCTGGATCTTGGTTTCTAAACACCATTCTTTTCTAAAAAGAACCCTGACTCCTTAGGAAGAACGACAATTCCAGGGCTTGGATAGGGAAAATACACAAAGAGCCTGGGATACCCTCTTACAAAAGAAATAATGAAGTATTTAAAAATGATGGAAACACAGCAAACAGATATAGGGGCCAGCTTGAAGGGACTCTCACTGACCCTTCTGGGACAATATGAGGAACAGAATATTGTAATTTAACTCACTGGATAAAATAACCTACAACTCCATATTGATGTTAACTCATAAATGAATAAATAAATGGAGTGCCAACTAAATGTAAAAGGAATAAATACGGAAGAAATGATGGAGTTGGAAAAACTGTTAGTAGGTTTATTTTAAAACATGTAGGTGAGTGTTGGGTGAGCAATAGAATACTTCTAAGTCCCAGAGTATTTGCCCACAAATTACTTATTAACTGCAAAGAGAAAAATAACATTATAGTGAATGAACCTGGTGGACACCACCTTAACTAAGTGATTAAAAGTTAACATCTCTAGTCATGTGACTCTTGACATGGTGCATTAAGAAAGACACAGCATTACTTCTGTGGGTGCTCAAAAGGTAATCTGATCAAGAGGATACACAAGGTAAACTGTAAGGGCCTCGAATAAAACGTAACTCTCAACTTGTAGGTTGTGCGGGTTTTTCTTCAACTGACATTACTAATTAGGAAAATATAAGTTAAAGTCACACTAACATGCCTTTTCTCCCCCCACTAACTTGCAAAGATACTGTTCAAAGCTAATAAGATAAGAACTTATACCATCATTTGTTAGAGTGCAAGCTCCTATAACCTTTCTGTGAAATATATTCCCACAAGTATATATTTGAGAAACTTAGTTATGAATCAGTAAGCCCACATCTAAAAAAAAAAAAAGGGCCATGATTATTAAATAATGAAACACTCACATAATTAAAAATTACTATCATTAAACAGTATATTTATGAAGAATAGTAGTCTAGGAAAATGCTCATCAAATGACATCAAGAAAAAAGGTTATAAAATTACCAATATAATTCATTTAAAAATTATTATAGAAGAAAATGCATCATATTATCTTCAGGTAATAAATAATTAGGAGGTTATATTTTCTATTTTGTAATTTTATCTATTTTCTACAAATAACATATTCATAAAACAGAAAAATATATTAAACAAAAGATTTGCCAAAAATTAAAGACTTTTAAAAATTAGTAGTTAATCTGATAGTCATGTTATCTGATTTCTGTCTGTATACTGAAAACCATATTGCCATAGCTACCATGTGCAAAGTGGCATAAAATAACAAGCACACACTCAAACATTGTCACATGTCAGTTTATTGAGGAATTTGTGATGCTAAAGGTTAATTCTACTCACTTGATTACTTTTCATGGTGTCAAATAAAACTCCAAAGGCTATAAGCCATGATGTTTCACAATTACTTTCCCATATTTTGTTCAGGAAACACAAAATTCAAATACAAAGAAATGTTCAAGTGAATCTGAAAATTGCCCTCATCCTACCTTTTTTCAAAAGGTGGTGATTAAGGGTTTGGAAGTACAGTAGCCAAGGAGGAAGGATGCAAGTGGGACAAGAAGGCAGATATTTTTGCTCAATTTCACTGTCAAAGGTTCAAATCTTTCCTATTTTTTTTTTAACATGTTTTGCACCAAAAAAGGAATCAATACTTTTCATTCCACTCTTGTCAACTTTAGCCAAAGCCTTCTGAGCTGCGGTCATTTTGCTATTTTTCTGTTAATGAAAATAAGAGAGAAAAATCATTACAAATGTAACACTTATAAATCACACGTGCAAATCAGACAAGACCATGCATGTCTCAAGGTTCGTTCAGGGAGGTAAGCATGCTGCTAAAAACATGCCTCATAAGGAGTGATTCTTTATAAAAGTTCGGATTTCTGCTCAGAATTCATACCTGAGACAAACTATGTCAACAGGCAGGAGATAAAACTGCTGCCTTCTAAGGAGTGGAATGTTACAACTGATGGTTTACTTGTGGGGAGAAAATTCTGGAGAGTGCACTAAGTGCAGTAACACAAACAATGGAACTGACACAGGCAGCAATTGTCAGAGGCAGGAATTATAGCCTTGTATTACCACGAGATGAATAATTCACAGCCTGCTACCGTCTGACTTCATTCAGAAGCTCTCCGGGACACCAAGGACAGAGCGGATACATTCACAAGATAACCTGTGCTGCACCCAGGACCAGCAGGATAGTGCTCCCTTTTCCTCCAACCATGAAAAGCACCTTCCGAAAAGCTGACTCCAAATAACTCTGCCTTTTAAAGCTCTATCTCTTCCTGGTCACTGTTTTTGTTTGGTTTTGTTTTGCCATGCATGTCCTATAACAAAGCACTGGCAGAGGGACACAGCAGCTGACTGTATGTACTTCAGTGTTCAACATAAGCATAAGTGATGGGAATCAGCAGAGAAGAAATCATCTGTCTCCTGGCGAGCTGTGAGACAAAGTCACTGCCAAACTATCTTTTAAGGGCATAGTCAGTGTATGATCCCTGGAAACTTGCTTCTTACATTCTGTCACTTATAATTTACTAGGCTTATGTTTTGGCTGGATGGGGAAGAGGGACAGTCTCTCTGAGACAAGTTATCCTCTGTCCCCTGCACTTAACTCACATCCTGGTTCAACCTCTTAGCTCACTGGTCCTGTGCCCAATGCGACACGCTGGGAAGCAGCACTGAGAAGGGTGGGGCGGAAATATTCCTTACGGAGAAACTCAAAAACATCCCTGCTCACGAAAGCACTGACACAACCAGCTATTTAGTCAGATAAGTTGGATTATTCCCTGATATGCCATGCCTAGATAAATTACGTGTAAAGAATACAATTTTTAGAAACCATGAAGCCTAAAGGAGAGTAAGTGTTGCTAAAATCTAAGTGGAATTAATTTATCTTGGGGCAGGCAAGGTCTAAGCCTAAAAATAATGAGAAAATCATAAAAAAAAACCCCGTATATTTAATCCTCAGAAAAGCTTAAAAAACAGTTCAAAAGTTGAATGAAAAGGCTAAAAATATTGGAAAATGATTTGTACTTTATATGTCATGAAAAGTGTTAATAGCCTTAATTTAGATTGAGCTCTTACAAATCAGCAAGAAAAACATTACTATCCTAATGTAAAATCAGGCAAGAGACACGAACTGAAAACTAGCAAAACTGCAGATAGGCAATAAGCATTTGGAAAAACAACCTTTCTACCCAAAGAAATGTAACCTAATTAGACAGGCAAAATTTTTAAGAATAAAACCAATACTCAATGCTGTCAAGACTGTGAGATGAATACTTATCAGCAGTAATGGCTGGGAGGATAAATTTCTGCTACCTTTTTGGAAAGCTTCTTAGCTATGTATGTGTCTCAATAATCATGGAAAAAGCTCATGTTTTCTAAGCCTTTACTCTTAGTTTTAAATTGTGTCTAATGAAATAGAGATGGAGACTGTAAGTAAGAATGTTTTATCACTTTATGTAGACAAAAAGAAGCAGAATAACATGTGTCCAAAAATAGGGGAATTAAATAGATTATATTCTACATGGTGAAATAAAATAACAGTGACTGAATATCATGAGACCATTTATAATTTTTCAAAGAAACCTTAATGACATCAATATTTTTACAATACAGAGCTAAGTGAAAAGGGCACACCTCCAATACATATGTATGCCAATTCTGAAAGCTACATATGTATTTATAATGAATGATGTGAAGGATAAAGCTTAGTAAGGAATGTTATGAAAATATTTGCTGGGGTAATTGCTGAGTTATGTGTTAATAAT
The DNA here is from genome assembly GCA_935064755.1 of Tragelaphus eurycerus. Lineage (NCBI taxonomy): Eukaryota > Metazoa > Chordata > Mammalia > Artiodactyla > Bovidae > Tragelaphus > Tragelaphus eurycerus. The sequence continues at coordinate 22,382,693 of CAKXYN010000007.1, read as the reverse complement.
TGTTATTATCATAATTTTTGGGAAGACACTAGGCAGTTGAGTTGACAAAACATTACCTTTGAAGCCTGTTTCTCTGCCCCACCCTACCACTCTGGATATACTATATTATGAAGCTTAGGCACACTCTTGCTAATAACTCTGCCTTTCTTTATCTGTAAAAAGGTCTTCCTTGCTTGATACTTTCATTGTCACTCACAATTTTGAAACAGTTCTAAAGCCACTAAAACTTAAGTTAGTAATTCTTCACGGTTAAAACAATAAAATCACAGTCAAGCATGCAATCGGTTCCTGGAAGTCCCCACGCAGCAGCATCAGCCATGGGATTCAGGAGTATGCCACTAACACCCGGACACGTACCTTTACAGTCTTGAAATCTTTGGAGTTAAACTTAGTGTAATCTTCTTTTGCCTTTACGGGCTCATCTGATAACCTTGCTTTCTGCAATGTTAGAGCAGTGAACTGTCAAATGTCACCTTGACACTTACATAAATTAATAAAGAAAAAAAAACACCACCAAATATGAACAGTTTGGAACCCTGTGGCAGCCAAATGGAGCTGCAGACTCTGCAGAGCGCTTACTCTTTACAAGTCTCTTCACTTTTTGCCACTTCTCTAGGAACGTTCTAAGCCAGACGTCCCTTCCGAGAAGCAGCTTTGGTAGTGAGAGGGTGTGAGCAGGCAAGCCCATGACCCAGTCCTGAGGTTGTCCAGCAGTATGATCACATACTACAGGGACAGGGGGCATCTAGATGAATGCTGTCTTCCAGGACAGTGTAAGGGGGCACATGCAGACACATAAATCAAAGAAGAGAATTTCCTTTATGGTGGCCAAGGGTCCAGCCAAGACCCCCTTTATTCACCTGCAGGACCAGTGTGATGTCCGTCTAGGAGTACGGGAACAGTATTCTTATTATTACCATCTTTGTGTCCTTTACATTTATCTCATTTTATCCACATAAGAACAACCTTGCAAAGCAAGCAGGCAGCAGAGGGAAGCACAGCGGTTATGTGAACAGGCTTAAGATCGCCTAGCAGAGGACTTGAGGTGAGATCTCACCTTTTGTTACAAGTGCTCTTTGCATGGGACCCAACGCAATTAAGTCAGCCGTTACCTCCTGCTTTCACCTTTCACATGAGCATTTTGCAATCAACAAGAGTGAGAATCAGGTCAAGAGCTAGACTGTGGTCTCTGTGTTTATAGTACAGCAGGAATTGTGACATGCTTATTTCATAGAAGGCACAAGGCAGGCAGGTGAGTCTTGATGTTTAACGTGGGGAACTGACTGCACTGGGATCACAACTGGGACTCTACAGATTTTCAAGCTCTTTGTGGAGATGCTGATATGATCCAACATGGACCCACACTAGGAAATGCAGGTTTGTTCCAAGCTTCACTCTTCTCACCAAGCTTTCACTAAACAAAGAACTGTAAAGTCAGAGCTAAAAGATGCCACAGAACATGTATAACACAAGTGGGCAAAATGACACGTCTTGAAGTTTTTCACCAGCATACCGTTGAATATGTAGGGAAAACATATTAACTCTAACATCTACTTAAATTTTTGTTATTTAAAAGACTGAATCACTGTAGATTTAGGGGACTGCTTCAGAAGAAATAGAAAAGTGGTTCAGAAAGACAGTAACAACGCATTTGACTCAATGGGTACAGCTCTGGAAAGAGAAGGGCAGACAGTAGACAACACAGGAATTAATGCTAAGGATGGTCTTATCATTCCTACAAGTGATTTGCAGAGAAAACTCAGCCACATCCCCACATCCACTGACTGTATTCAGCTCTGTGAGCTGACACTGGCAAAGTCAAAAGACAAAAGGGGGTGAGGTTTGGAAGCTGGCCTCAAAATAGGCAAACTTAAGAGTTATAAAATAATGTGAAACATATTAAGGCAAAAGAGATGCAAAGATACCTAATGGCCAATGGAATGTTATTTTCTGCAAATGATGAACTATATTTCTTTAAGAATCAAGCAAGTCCTGGACACAGATGGGAAAGTTAATAGACATGATCCTACTCTTGTTTAAACTACGGTACATTATCCAGTGCAGTCTACGATGTACACGGTAGAGCCCCAGGAAGATACAATAGAGCAGGCAACCTTAGAAAGCAACTAAAATAACCCCAAAGATGAAGCTGAGATGTAGGAGAAATCTGGGCTTAGCAAAGTACTGCCCACAGGCCATCTGTCTGTTTTTACAAATGAAGATTTACTGGAATACAGCTGTACTTATTCATTTATGAATTGTCTGTGGCCGTCTTTGTGTGGCCAGAGGGTAGGTTCTTATTTTGTTGCAGAAAGAATTTGGGAGATGAGACTCGGAGGCCAAGTAAGCAAAGATGTACTGAGCGACAGTACACTCTCAGGAGGGAGTGTGGGCAGGCTCAAGGGACACAGCAAGGTCTTTTCAGCAAGCTGGTTATATGGGGTGTGAAGGACTGGGTGGAATATTTATCCGGGAGGAAGGAGTTTGGGGGGTAATTTCTGGGTTATTGTCCCAGCCCCACCTTACCAAGAGGACGGGGGCTTCTGTCCTTGTGTGGTCTTGCTCGGATCTGTCATGGCAACGGTACATGGCAGGCACTGCTCTGTGCAATGCTAATTCTATTGTAACGTGGGCATAGTGAGCAAAAGGTTACATTCGGATCAGAGGTTCCTGCATTTCTTTCTTTACCTCTGGGACCTTGTTCTCATAAGATGTATGGCTTCTTGTTAGCTTGGAGGTTCCCACTTTTCTGTGTTTGCTCCAGAATGCCTGTCATTGCAAGATGTATTATGGTCACCTGACCCATGCCTCCTCTGCTCATGTCTGGCTAATGGTCTGCTCTAACATTTCCCTTCTTAAGGAGTCTGAGCCCTTCAGATATTTTTAAGGGTCAGAGGGTCCATGATCTGTCTTCTGGAGCTGCCTCAAGCTGAGCAGGGGCATTGTGCCTGTCTGCTGGGCCCAGATCACCTTGCCCTCTGACAGACATCTCTCTGACAGAGATGAAGTCTCGGGGTCCTTGACAGTGGCAGAGACAGAGAGTGGGGAGTAGACGGAGGCTGCAGCCCTGTCCCACGGATATTGGTGGTCCCCACTGTCATGAAGGATGAGTTGAAATCCCTGGTGTATTGTCATCTGTAGGTGACACTATTTTAACCTGAAGAAACGAACTTAACAAGCAGGTTAAAAAGGGATGGGCCCCCAAATCAGCAAACCCATTATTGTGATCAGAGGTCCAAGCAGGGGCAGGAACCAGGTTATGTTCAATGTTCTGACTGCAGGCCAGAAGGGGGTGGCACTGGGGTCACCCTTCCTGAAAGTGTGTAGCCTTGGGGCCTGTTCGTACGTGCTTTGGGCACCTTCTTCCACCTGGCCAGTGGTGTTCATGTCGGTGCAGCACAGTTTATTGATTATTGCACAGACCCTCCCTGTTCAGCTGGGAGATATAGTCCAGGGCTATCTGTTCTCCATCACTGCATCTGCTAGGAAATAAAGGGATCCCCCGTGATCCTGGCCAGAGTAGACAGAATATCTGATAGGTTACAAAGTGCTGCCTCAAGGTAGGTAACCCGGCCCCCACCCCAGGAAATCACCTGTTGAGTTTGTCCCCAATTAATCAGTTACTTAGTGAGCTCACCAGTTCTGGTGTCCACCAAAATATCTGAAGGAACAAAGGGCCTACCCGCAGCCAGTCATTCCAAAGGGGTTGAGCCTTAGCCCTGTTTGGGGTGCTGCCCTGATTCTCAGGAGGGCTGTGGGTAAAAGCTTTGTCCATGGTTCCGATGTCTCTTGACAAAGTTTAGCCAGGGTTCTTTTAAAAGTCTGATTTGCCTTTTCCACTTTCCCTGAAGACTGAGGCCTCCAGGTAGTGCAGAGGTGGGGGCAAGTGCCTAGGGTTGGAGAGACTAGTTGGGTGACCCGAGCCACTTTTAAAAAAGGGACTGTGGCCACTCTCTAAAGACCGGGGAAGTCTCAACTGAGGAATTATTTCCTTAAGTGATGCCTTTATTACCTCCTGGGCTCCCTCGGTCTTAGTTGGAAAGGCTTCTACCCATCTGGGAGAAATTAGGGGACACCAATGGCTGACTGGAGGCCTCCCTCACAAAATGTGAGGCAGCCGGAGGCCACTGGGTCCAACTGCTTGGAGAGATATGCCATCAGCCATGGGATAGGTCCCACCTTTGGGGCAAGCATTCCCAGGGCTAATCCCCATTTTTCTGGGGAAAACAGAGTAAAGAGCTCGTTTCGATCTGGAATCTCTAGGGCTGGGGCACTAGTCAGAGCCATTAAAAACATTTTTTTTTTTTTTTGTGGTACAAGTCACATAATATAGAACATACTAATCTAACCATATTTAATCTCTGTACAGCCCAATGGCACTAAGTACATTCACATTCTCTCCATTATCCAACTCCCAAATTCATCTCTCCAAATGAAAACTCGGTCTCCATTAAACACCAACTCCCCATTCCCCTTCCCCACCCTCTCCACCCCCTGGCATCTACCAATGTACTTTCTGACTTTATGTATTTGACTATTCTAGGTACCTCATATAAATGGAATCAAACAGCATTTGTCTGCACCTAAAGTATATTGGTACATATTAAAAAGCAGAGACATTACTTTGCCAACAAAGGTCCATCTAGTCAAAGCTATGGTTTTTCAGTAGTCACGTATGGATGTGAGAGTTGGACTATAAAGAAAGCTGAGTGCTGAAGAACTGATGCTTTTGAACTGTGGTGTTGGAGAAGACTCTTGAATTGCAAGGAGATACAACTAGTCAATCCTAAAAGAAATCAGTCCTGAATATTCACTGGAAGGACTGATGCTGAAGCTGAAGCTCCAATACTTTGACCACCTGATGGGAAGAACTGACTCATTTGAAAAGACCCTGATGCTGGAAAAGATTGAAAGCAGGAGGAAAAGGGGATGACAGAGGATAAGACGATTGGATGGCATCACCAACTCAATGGAGATGAGTTTGAGTAAGCTCTGGGAGTTGGTGATGGACAGAGAAGCCTGGCATGTTGCAGTCCATGGGGTCATAGTGTAGGACATGATGGAGTGACTGAACTGAGAGTATATTGGAAGGCATTTTTAAGGTTAACTAATCTGATCAAATGCTCTTGTAAACTGACCATCCAGTCTACAGGTTCTGTGTCTAGTCCCTTCAAGTCCTCATATAATGGCTTAAGTGTAGTTGCTCATTCATGTGCAACTCTGCGATCCCATGGACTGTAGCCTACCAGGCTCCCGTGTCCATGGAATTTTCTGGGCAAGAGTGGGTTGCCATTTCCTTCTCCAGGGGATCTTCCTGACTCAGGAATTGAACCCAGGTCTCCTGCATTGCAGGCAGACGCTTTACAGTCTGAGCCACCAGGGAATCCCCTAAAGAAAGTGAAAGTCCCTCAGTCATGTCTGACTCTTTACGAACCCATGGACAGATTCTTTACCAGCTGAGCCCCCAGGGAAGCCCAAGAATACTGGAGTGGGTAGCCTATCCCTTCTCCAGCAGATCTTCCTGACCCAGGAATCGAACTGGGGTCTCCAGCACTGCATGGTGTGAGACAAAACCCAGGGACCCAAATCCTTCAAAATCTAGCCACTTCTAAGAAGATTCTGAGCTGTCTCTTTGAATGTGGTGGTTGTAGGTGGAGGACTGCTGTTAAAGGTTTACTCTCCTGTGCTTAGAACATGTCCCAGGAAGGTGACTCTCTGGGAGGAAATTTGGGCCTTCTATGGGGGGATAGCCTCATGCGAAGAGTTGACTCATTGGAGAAGACTCTGATGCTGGGAGGGATTGAGGGCAGGAGGAGAAGGGGACGACAGAGGATGAGATGGCTGGATGGCATCACTGACTCGATGGATGCGAGTCTGAGTGACCTCCGGGAGCTGGTGATGGACAGGGAGGCCTGGCGTGTTGCAGTTCATGGGGTCGCAAAGAGTCGGACACGACTGAGCGACTGATCTGATCTGATCTGATGGGGGGATATCCTCTGGAGCCAGGAAACTGAGGATCTGTGCAGTGGTTTGGTCTGAGGCTTCCTTCAAGGGACTGCAAATAACGAGGCCATCTATGTATTGCCCCCATCTCTAATTAAAATGCCTTCAGTTTCTTTGTTAGGGCACTTCCAAGTAGGTGTCAGCTGTCCTGGAATCCCTGAGGAAGGACAGTTCAGGTATACTGTTGGGTCACATTGGTGTCTGGATCGGTCCATTCACAGGGAGAGAGGTACTGGGAATCAGACTGAACAGGTATAGAGAAGGAGGCATCTTTAAGATCAAGGACTATAAACCAGGCCGTGTCCCCCGGGATCTGAGAAAAGCTGGAGTATAGACTGGGATGATTAGATGGAGAGGAACCACACACTGATGAGCTGAAGACCTTACAGCATTCTCTAGGCCCCGTTTCCTTTGAGGACAGGCAGAGCTGGGGTATTAAAAGGAGACTGGCATAATACCAAATGCCCACATTTGATGAATTTTGAGATCAGGGTTTGAGGCCCTGTTGAACCTCTGGTTTTATGAGGAACCGACACTTAGAAGGCAAGAAGATACTAGCTTCCTCAATGGTGATTTTTAACGAAGTGGCAAGTTTTGCCCATCCTGGGATTCTTTGATCTGAGATCTGTGGATCTGTAAGTTTTCCATTTTCTGGGGAAAATATGAGCTGGACTGTCTGAGTCTTGTATGACACATAGGTTCAGTCAAAAATAGGCCTTGATTCTCATTTTCAGGCAGAGCAAAAGTTGCCCCCAAGGCTGAGAGAAAGTCTCTTCCCAATAATGGGCCAGGGCGTCGGGCATGACAAGAGACTTGTGAGTTATGATGGTCTTTCCCCAGGCACAAGTTAGAGGGGTGGTCAAACGTTTTCATTTTGGCCTTCCTTCTACCCCAACAACAGAAGAGGTTTCGGGGACAAGACGCCCAGCATGAGAAGTGAGGATGGAATAAGTGGCTTCTGTGTCCACTGGAAACTGGACGAGAGTACCTGCCCTGTCAGCAGTCTGCCACGTCCATCCCATGTGACGGTGGCTGTATTCTGAGGGGCCCTGGGAAGCCCTGGATCTCATCAGTCAACCACGGCCGTGACTGGCGTGGGGGAGTTCCTCGCTCCCTTCAGAGCTGAGGGCTTCCTCTTGTCCCATAGCCCATCTTCCTATAGAATGAGCCTTGGGAAGAAGCCAGGACCTATTTCCTGGGCATTCCCTGCTCCCGTGTTTGGGGTTCCCTCTGCTAAAACAGGCTCCTTTACCTGGCGGGGGTCTTCTGGGAGCATCTCTGTGGTGATCAGGAGGAGGGTTACGTCCCACCATGACGGCTGCTGAAGGCTGGCCTGCCAATGGGCCCTTCTTAAGTCATGCTGCTGCTTCCTTTCTTCCTCAGCCTGGACTCTATTGTTAAAGACACTGGAGGCCGCCTCAACAAAAAGGCTGAGAGGGGTTTGGGACCCCAAGGCGAGCTTTTGAAGTTTCCAACGGATGTCAGGGACCAACTGGTAAATGAAGTAAGTTGCAAGCACAACACGTCCCTCAAAAGTGTCTGGTCCATGTTCATATACCTTCTGAAGCATCTACCAACCAGGCAGGAAACAAGATTCATTCTGACCTTGGGTGACCTCTTCAACCCTATCAAAGCTGACAGGTTTCACTGTGCACCATCTCATCCCTTCAATGAAGCAAAGGGTTGTGCATGCTCTTCTAGGGACACCGGGTTGGCCTGGTTCATAGTCCCACTTGGGATCAATCGGTGGCACTGCCGTCATGCCCGCGGGGCAGTAAGTGGGTTAGATGATACATAATTCATCATCAAATGCTTGAGGCTGTGCCCAGATAGGGGTCTTTTCCTCAGGGGCGCAGCAGTGGGAAATGACAATATTCAGGGTCCTTTCAAGTAAGGTCCAAGGAAAGAGTTAGTTCCCAGAATCCTTCAGTGAACCGGCCAGGGTGAGAAGTAGCCTAAGTGAGGGCAGCGCTGGCTGAGGCCAGACAAAGGAAAAGGGTACGGACTCTGGTATTTCCCTGAGGTCTGCCTACTGCTTCTCAGGGGGTGGGGGGTGAGGTGGCATGGGCACTCTGCTGCACTTCTCACACAAGAGAACAAAGAGGATTACACAGTGCTGGAGGGGTGAAGATGGTGAAAGAGGACCAGGACTTAGGTGCTTCTGTCCAAGACTTATTTTCCTCCAGAGATGCTACCAGAGAGGGTTTTTGTAGAATCTGAACCAGTCCCAACTGACAAGCTTCCCCAACACAGGACATGCATAGCTCTGGATTCTCTCTTGGGGTCATAAAGGACTGAACATAAGGAAACTCTATCTGATTTCCCTGCCTTTTGCAAAACCTAATCATAGGATGGTATTATAGTTGAGGCTTCCATTTTCCAGCCAGGCTTCCTTGTCCTCAAGTTTACACTGGGGCCCGGCTGTATTACAAAAGATGACGAGCTTTTCCTGCTTTAAAAACTTGTCCCCGTGACTGAGAATGCACCCCAGGGGTGAATCCTTGGGGATGGGGAGGAGGCTTCCCACGAACCTTTCGGGAGAGGGCTCCTGTAACAGAGAGGAGCGCTACCATTAGGGGGCCCTGCAGGGGCCCTCTGTCAGGACTGGCTATAGGCGCCTAGTCCTGTCAACCTTGGCCAATGTGGAGGTCGTGGCCATGTGGCAACCCTGCTGGCCTGAGTCCCATGATGTGTCCTACTGCGTCTTCACACCTCCTCACTGCTCTCATAATGGTGGGCCTCTCTCGCCAAGCTTCACGGGCAGCCCTCCAGGACAAACCACTTAAGGAGTTTCTCAACTCCTCTGAAGTGCGCCAGGCATGCACTTCCTCCAGGTATTGGTCCCTTTGTGGCTGAAACATAAGCCACTTCCCTCCTCAGAACAACCAACCCCAACTCCTCTGCCTCTCCCTGGGATTGGCTGTGACCTTTCCTTGTATGGGCTTCCCTGGTGGCTCAGCTGGTAAAGAATCCACCTGCCATGTGGGAGACCTGGGTTCGATCCCTGGGTTGGGAAGATCCCCTGGGGAAGGAAAAGGCTACCCACTCCAGTATTCTGGCCTGGAGAATTCCCTGGACTCTACAGTCCATGGGGTTGCAAAGAGTCAAACACGACTGAGCAACTTTCACTTTCCTTGTGTAGATATTGCCTTGCTTGTGGCACACTCGGCCAACCAAGTAACCAGAGGAACGCAGGTGTAACCACGCACATGGGCACACACTGGAAAGCACCGGGGCTGCTATTGGTTTGGTGTGTCCCCATGGCGAGGGTGGGTGAGGACTGGGGGGCGTGGTGTGGCTTTGCCTCCCTTGAGGCAACGCTCTGTAACCTGTCAGATATTCTATCTACTCTGACCAGGATCACGGGGGATCCCTTTATTTCCTAGCAGATGCAGTGATGGAGAACAGATAGCCCTGGCCTATATCTCCCAGCTGAACAGGGAGGGTCTGTGCAGTAATCAATAAACTGTGCTGCACCAACATCAACACCACTGGCCAGGTGGAAGAAGGTGCCCAAAGCACGTACGAACAGGCCCCAAGGCTACACACTTTCAGGAAGGGTGACCCCAGTGCCACCCCCTTCTGGCCTGCAGTCAGAGGGGTGTTATCGAACATAACCTGGTTCCTGCCCCTGCTTGGACCTCTGATCTCAATCATACTTTTACTGACTTTTGGCCCTGTCCCTTTTAACCTGCTTGTTAAGTTCGTTTCTTCAGGTTACAACAGTGTCACCTACAGATGATGATACACCAGGAATTTCAACCCTTGGCAGCCCACTCCAGTACTCTTGCCTAGAAAATCCCATGGACGGAGGAACCTGGTAGGCTACAGTCCATGGGGTCGCAAAGAGTTGGACGCGACTGAGCGACTTCACTTTCTTTTCTTTGCATGACAATGGGGACCACCAACATTTGTGGGACAGGGCCGCAGCCTCCGTCTACTCCCCACTCTCTATCTCTGCCACTGACAAGGACCCCGAGACCTCATCTCTGACAGAGGGCAAGGTGATCTGGGCCCCGCAGGCAGGCACAATGCCCCTGCTCAGCTTGAGGCAGCTCCAGAAGACAGATCATGGACCCTCTGACCTTTAAAAGATTTGAAGGGTGCAGACTCCTTTAGGGGAACGTCAGAGCAGGCCATTGGCCAGATGTGAGCAAAGGAGGGGGCATGGGTCGGGTGACCACATCCATCTTACAATGACAGGGGTCCAAGGGGGCAAACAGAAAAGTGGGAACCTCTGGGCTGACAGGAGATCTTAAGTTTTGTGAAGACAAGGGACCTAGCAGCAAACAAAGAAATACGGGAACCTCTGGTCCGAATGTCACCTTTTGCTCACAATGCCCACGTTACAACAGAATTAGCACTGCACAGAGCAGTGCCCACCATGTGCCTGTGCCATGACAGATCCAAGCAAGACCACATAAAGACAGAAAGTCCCCCTCATCTCTGGAAGGTGGGGCTGGGATGAAAACCAGGAAATCACCCCCTCGACCCCTCCCCACTAGATGAATATTCCACCTAATCCTTCACACTCCCCATAACCAGCCTGCCAAAAGGACCTCACTGCTGCTGCGGAGCCTGCCCAGGCTCCCTCCTGACAGTATACTGTCACTCAGTAAACCCTTTGCTTGCTGCGCCTCCGAATCTCATCTGTGAATTCTTTGTGCAACAAAAAAAGAACCTACCCTCCAGCAACTGCATCAAAGGCTAAATCCTTCAAGGGCAGTTTTAGGTCTCTATGTTACTAAGGAAGACAGATATTTGAGAGAAGAAATATGCCTCGCTTTTGGAAGGAGAAAAATAAGAAAGAAACAAATATGCCTGTTACCTTAGTTAGAGCAAGACAGCTATATTTATGTCCCCTGGTGCTGCTGCGGGTCTGCCCCAGATCTAAAGATAACTTTAGATCTTACACCAACTGCTTCCTCCAGTGAGGAAAAGATGAACCTCCTTGGACACAATTTGCTAAAAAAGGTCCCTAACTAACAATGATGCACTTTAAATTTTATGCCCTTTCCTAAAAGTCAAAGTATTGAATGTTTTTAGAACCATCACCATCTTCAAACAGTATACAAATGAAAAAAAGAAAAAATCCTGAGAATGTTGGCCACATTCTCAGAAGGCAGGGAAGAAGGAAAGTTCTTTAGCATCCATGTAACACTCATTCACAAGGTACTCATTACTTTGCCTGCTGGAGCATGATGGCCTCACGGACAAGCTGGTGCACGTGTTTATTTCTCTGTGTCTGAGCAGCACTTACTAGACTGCAATCAGGCCCGGACTTAGGGATGGTACTCTTTGCTTTTGGTCTGTGAATGGCTTCTCTACTCCCTGTATCTGAAAGTCTACAGTGCAGAGGAGCTGTGGGTGGTGATCTGAGAACATCTGGCAGAGGAAAGGTTTTTCACTGATTCACAAAGAGTATACACAAACTGCGTTGATCATTTCGTGTATAGACAGTCAAGTGTGGTCATCCTTGCTCAAAGAATTCTGTGTTGCAAAAATCATGCTCTATGTACCTCTGTGCCTATGACAATTATATTTGGCAAACTGAGTTTTATTTATAGAGTTTTCCTAATGATTAATAAAGTTAATTATAGGATCTAGCTCACGCCAGAAGAGTTAATTTTCATTATGATTCTCTAATATGTCAATGCAGATACTGAGCTAGAACCAACTCTTCCTTGATTTTCACAGCACCTTATTTATGATTCACCTAAAATCCATGAAAATAAAAAAAGTGATGGAGAGCAGTATAATCTTGATTCCACATAAGGTGGACTAAGATGCTTTAACATATACTAAACTAAATGTATGTGGCAAAAGTATATTATTTTTCCAGTGCTCCAAAGATACCTTAGTCACAGTTTCTTACCTTTGAGGGAGGGTTTCGCACTGAAGCTGGAGGTTCTGGAAGCCTGAGGAGTGAAAAATAAAAATCAGAGTCGTGGTTTTTCATAGACAAGCAAACAGAATGACTGGGCCAACTTAAGACTTGGTAAGTCCTGATTTCATCTAATAGTTTCACCTCCATATATCTTACTGTTCGATCACCTCATTATAAAGAGTGAAATTTTTCTAAGTGAAAAAATGTTCATTTAGCTACTTAATTCTCTGTACTGGAATTCTGAGCTAAAAAACAAAATTAGAAGCCACTGGTTGCAATGGAATTGCTTTCCTTTAGTCTCTATAAATATGTATTTTGGTATGTATTTTTTCTCCATAAATGATGAATCTAGCATATATTTAAAAGTGAAAATTATTCTGTTGACAAAAAGTCACAGGAACTTTACTTTTCTATTAAAGAAAAGTTTAACTGACACATCCTTTTCTCAAATCTTTAACTGAAACTTTAAAATTTCAGCAGAAAAGACTCTAAAAAAATAATGGAATACAAAGATATAAAGTCTCTAACAAGATAAGCAGGTACAGAGAGACTCAGGAAAATAATAAACAGAAAGGTATCTTTATCAATTCAGGGCAGGCTTTCAACATACTATATTATACTACAGAAACCAGTTTCTATTAATTGTTCTTTAAGTAGGACCAAAAATACAATTTGTTAAAAATGCAACTATAGCTATTAAAAAGTCATTTTATTTCCATGTATCAGAGGGGAAAATTATTCTAAGAATTAGGAAAAGCTACTAGATCATCACATATATGAAATTTTAACAGTAGTTGCTAAAATATAGGAAAAAAACACATCTTTTTCAGCCTAAAGTAGAGTTTCAAGTGCTGGGCATAATTAAAATACCTAGTGAACAGCTAATGATTATAATAATAAAATAATAAAAATGGTACACAACCTTTAAATGTAACTTTCAAAAATATTTTACTCTGCTATCTACTCTTTCTGTCCCATGAACCAAATTAGTTAAGTCTGGCTTGGGATAAAATTTTAACACAATTTATGCTCTAACCTTATAACAACTCTTAATTCTAACTATAACACTAATGGGTTCTTGCAACTAGTATTCATTAATTTGTTCCAATCAAAAAACTGTCCATTAAAAATCACCTCCAAACCATAGAGTCTGTGGCGCAACTCAAGAAAAACCTCTTATCAGAAAAAGTGACATGACAAGCCCTACTTGCTTGTGCGCTCAGTCGTGTCTGACTCTTTGTGATCCCATGGACTGTAGCCCGCCAGGCTCCTCTGTCCATGGGATTCTCCAGGCAAGAATGCTGGACTGGGCTGCTATTTCCTCCTCCAGGGGATCTTCCCAGGCATCGAACCCACATCTCCTGTGGCTCCTGCATTGGCAGGCAGATTCTTTACCACTTGAGTCATCTGGGAAACCTTATATAAGCCATAATGAAACCCTATTTCTAGGAAACCAAGCACAATTATGCTTAATTATGACTAAAGATGGACCATACTTACTTTAAATATTGAGATAAGTCATCACTTAATTGTTTAGGGATGTAATCAGATATCAGACCATGGGCGTAACGAACATAATCCTCTGAAAGAAACAGAATGGAGAAAAAAATTTAGTAATAATAGGAAAAGGAATACGTCAAGGCTGTATATTGTCACCATGTTTATTTAACTTATATGCAGAGTACATCATGAGAAATGCTGGACTGGAAGAAACACAAGTTGGAATCAAGATTGCTGGGAGAAATATCAATAACCTCAGATATGCAGATGACACCACCCTTATGGCAGAAAGTGAAGAGGAACTAAAAAGCCTCTTGATGAAAGTGAAAGTGGAGACTGAAAAGGTTGGCTTAAAGCTCAACATTCAGAAAACGAAGATCATGGCATCTGGTCCCATCACTACATGCGAAATAGATGGAGAAAGAGTGGAAACAGTGTCAGACTTTATTTTTCTGGGCTCCAAAATCACTGCAGATGGTGACTGCAGCCATGAAATTAGGAGACGCTTACTCCTTGGAAGGAAAGTTATGACCAACCTAGATAGCATATTCAAAAGCAGAGACATTACTTTGCCAACAAAGGTTTGCCTAGTCAAGGCTATGGTCTTTCCTGTGGTCATGTATGGATGTGAGAGCTGGACTGTGAAGAAGGCTGAGCACCGAAGAATTGATGCTTTTGAACTGTGGTGTTGGAGAAGACTCTTGAGAGTCCCTTGGACTGCAAGGAGATCCAACCAGTCCATTCTGAAGGAGATCAGCCCTGGGATTTCTTTGGAAGGAATGATGGTAAAGCTGAAACTCCAGTATTTTGGCCACCTCATGTGAAGAGTTGACTCATTGGAGAAGACTCTGATGCTGGGCGGGATTGGGGGCAGGAGGAGAAGGGGACGACAGATGATGAGATGGCTGGATGGCATCACTGACTCGATGGATGTGAGTCTGAGTGACCTCCGGGAGTTGGTGATGGACAGGGAGGCCTGGCGTGCTGCAGTTCATGGGGTCGCAAAGAGTCGGACACGACTGAGCGACTGACCTGATCTGATCTGATGGTTGCTTCACAGTCAAACTGACTGGAGTTCAAATTCTGGTACTATCTAGCTTTGGAGAGTCACTTAAGCTTTTTTTGTGTGTGTGTGTGTGAAATGGGGATGCTCATATCTATCTGTCAGAGGGGTGGGGGGATATGATGTATGAGATATCATATAGGATGACATTGAAGATATGATGAGATAATACAGTATGATACAATAGATGCCCACTAAATGACAGATAAAAATTCAGAGTTCTTCTCTTAGTTGAGGCCCTTGAATACAAATAAAGTTCAAACATCAGATGTAACAATACGAAACAGTCATCTTTTCTAGGTTGGTTTCAATATAAAATAAATCTAATTACTGAACAATAATGAGTATGCTCATTTAAGAGAAATAATATACAATGTGTCTCTATTAAGCACTTGCTGAATGTTACATATAATCCCAAACTAATGGGATGAAGTTGCTCAGTCGTGTCCATCTCTTTGTAACTACATGGACGGTAGCCTACCAGGCTCCTCCGTCCATCAGATTTTCCAGGCAAGGGTACTGGAGTGGGTTGCCATTGCCTTCTCCAGGGTATCTTCCTGACCCAGGGATCGAACCCAGGTTTCCCACATTGCAGGAAGATGCTTTACCGTCTGAGCCACCAGGGAAGCCCAAACTAATAAAACACCTTAAAAATGTAAAAAACAAAACTCAGCAGAGTGTATAATCATGACGTCTACAGCATCTGGATTTTCAGTACTAAAAAAAGCTCTGGTATCAATTAAATACAGTTACAAAAGAGAAAATCTGTTTTAAAGCCCTCTTCCTCAATTCAGTATTTTTTTTGTAGACTACTAGGGGATAATCAAACTCAATAGATGGGATAATCACAAGGGGATATAAACTACCAAAAGCGCTATCCCAGGCTTGCTGCTGGGATATTCATTTCCATCTTTTTTTCCCTTTTCTACATCTGACATCAGGATAACAACCAGCCTCAGTATTATCAACAGTTAGAAAGGGACTGCTGCCTGGATGATCTGATCTCAAAGTCTTTAGTAAGAGACTTTCACTGCCAACACTGAGAACTGAAAGTTATCACTGGACCTTTCTTTTTTTAAAAATTAATTTTTTTTAAATTGAAGGATAATTGTTTTACAGACTTTTGTTGTTTTCTCTCAAACTCAACATGAACCAGCCATAGGTACACATATGTCCCCTCCCTGTTGAACCTCCCTCCCATCTCCCTCCCCATCCGGCCCCTCTAGATTGATACAGAGCCCCTGTTTGAGTTTCCCAAGTCATACAGCAAATAAGAAAGCCAACATATCTGTTTGCTTCCTCTGTTTCCTTTAGCTTCCTTTATCAAGCTAAAGGTCTAAAAAAGGCAAGAATATAAAGACTATAAAGCTTACTTTATGGCTGGAAGACTAAATGGCAATATAGCAAAGCCTAGACTCTTAGATTTAGATATTTATTGGTTTGGTAAAAACACCAGACTCAGAGTAGACGACCTGGTCTGCTAGCTAGGATGGGTGACCCTGAGTAAGTGATCTACTCGGGGACCACAGTTTTTCATTTTTAAGATGAGAACATCTGTCTAAATAACCTCTAACATCTCTTCTCCTGCTTTACTGAAAATCTATGGTTTTATCCATCATCCATGATCTATGCATCTATCCGGCCAGCCAGCCATTCGACTCTCTCCTTCTGTTAAGCCTATCAGAGACACTGACAGCTAGTTAATTCAGACGTCAAGGGCAGTCCACCACTCCCAGAAGGCGGGAGCCAGCCATTCTGTGTGTGTGCAAGGTACTGTGAGGTGGATTTCTGCACATCAAAGACTGCCTGAATCACAGCCAGTCACCAATAGGCTGCTTGGTATTTGTTTTGTAAAGGACGAAACTCAGATGTTTTGGAATCATATATTTAGAACAGGGAAACACTGAATTAGAGTTTAAAGTCAGGATAATTACTGTCCTACCATTTCAGAAAGTCAATTGTATCAGATAGCTGTTGTTATTCAACTATACATATAAAGGTAAGAGAAAGGCAAATGAGAAAGGCAAAAGAATGTATCTTAAAGAATTAATTGTCCAGTGAATAAATTTTCTAAATCGTCTAAAATCAAAATATTGAGACCTACAGTAGGACTTATGCTTCTGGAGAGTAAGATGCAAACAGATACAGCTCTGGAAATCCTTGCCCCCAAGAACAGTACAACAAAAAGGTTACGAGTGTGGGCTTAAGTGCCGGGCGAGCTCCATCAGTGGTTCAGCTCTGCCATTTACTAGCTGTGTGACTTTGCACACGGCCTCGAAACTCACTGTAAAATGAAACTTGGAGGCGGGCTCAGATGAGCTAGTATGTGCACACTGGCAACTTAGTAAAAGGCGTGGCACACAACACACCCTCAATAAATGATAACAACAGTTGTTATTACTATTAGTGCAAGATATAGACTTTGTGAATGAATGACTTAAGTATCAGTTAGCGATAGTAGTGATCTACAGCAGACGTACTACTTGGTTTTGAAATAAAATGCACACCTGCCATGAGATCTAAGAGAACACACTGGCAAGAATGTGAAGTTTCTGAGACATTAAGGTTTTTAAATCCTAAAATGGGCATTTACACATTGGCGACTTACTCTAGACAAAACAAACAAGACAAAACAAAAAATGATTCGCTTACCGTCCTTGTCACTGGAGACCTGGCCACCAGAGAAAAACGCAGTAGACTGTACCCGGGCACTGACATTTACCTTATTGGCTTTTAATGCTGTCATAGTCTGATTAACCTATGAAATAACCAAAGCGGGGAATATTAGGATATTTTCAACTAACTTTAGACACCCTGACTTTCCGGACTTTCTAAACCCACGATTTCAATCCATTTAAGGTCCAGGAAGCAGTACAGATCTGGATGTATCTTCAGAAGATAAGAGATGGTTCATATTTGGAGATGGGTGAGGGGTAGTGACTATGCTGCAGGATGAGCTCGGTACATGGGCTTCCTAAGGCCTGCACCGTGCGAGAGCACGGACTCTGGAGGCAGGTGGCTGGGGTCTGCTGTGACCACGGACTGCTTACTGAACCTCTCTGTGCCTCCACCTGTGAAAGGGAAAGAAAGACAGCGCCGATCTCACAGGACTGCTGTGAGGACTAAATGAGTTAATGGATGTTAGGCCTTTAGGACATAATACGGCACAAAACTTGTGTTTTATGATTTTCTAAGGAGAATAAATAATATAAATTTCTCACTTTCTAGGAATTTAAGAAAGCAAACACAATATAAACTTCACTTTGCTACTTCATGTCATTATCATTTGCTAAAAGCAAAAACCAAATGCCCAGTTTCTGCTCAGCACTTCTCATTCTTCATCTACACAGAAGCCCACAAATGCAAAGACTACTGATGATGCAAATGACGAGTGAAACACACGCACTTTTAAACCTTTTCCCTACTTCGCCCAAAGGAGCCTGATTAATACTTCAAGGTTCATTTCCATGTTCCCAGGTTCCCAATGTGCCCATTAACATGATGTGACAGTCATATTTTTCATATACAAGACAGAAGAGAATCTTAGGAATCACTGCTAGAACTGATAACCACAAAACTTGCAAAAACTTTGTCATCCACAGATCTGGTCTGGTGAGATTCTTTATCACTGCGAAAGTAAGCAATATCCTTACACCAGTGGCTTTTTGTTTCTTCACTATATGCACAGTAAGAAATACTCAGCAACCAAATACCTCAAAACATATATAAATATGTTACAGAGTCATACTTAACACTTGCCCTTAACTTGTGTTTTTTTTTTAAAAAACAATATAAGGATATATATTTGATTATATGGAACAATCTGTTTTTTCTTTTACAAACTCTTTTCCATTATGGCTTATCACAGGATATTGAATATAGTTTCCTGCGCTATACAGCGGGACCTTATTGCTTATCCATTCTATATATACCACCTTGCATCTGGTAATCCCAACTCTCAATCCAACTTTTCTTTTAATTCATCCTAGTCTATCCTAGCCCATTCTATTCCATTCCATTCCAAGAAAAATACCGGTTGTGATCCACTAAATTGATTGGGAAAATACTGCAAGAGATCTCATATTGAGTTTAATTCTTAGGATCACCACGACACAGGGCTTGCTTGGAATAAGACCCGCCTTCAGTATCTAGACGCTAAACCCGAACCCCATCTGCCTGGTCCCCTGCCGGTCGTGTGTGAGCAACGTCAACTTCTGAGATGCCTGCAGGGCTGACAGAGAGTACACGTGGCCCTGCTATTACCTGGCTTGGAAGACTCAAGTCTATACCAGCAACTAGCAAGGACTTCTTCATTCAGTGGTGAGGGTCACGGGGAAATGGGAACAAGCACGTCAAGCTAAGTCCAGAGCTGCCTGAGTTAGGAAAAGTGGGAAGTCAAAGATTCTTCTTGCACTTGGCAGATTTTTGTATAGCTTCTCTCTTGTAGGTGGACGTTCAAGATGGTTTTTGGGGTCAGGCTTACTACCTTCTCTCTAAATATTTTTAAAAAGGAACATCAGACTCTTTCTGCCACAAGGCACGGAGAGGTACTGTACCTTTTTTTCTAGCCATTTTAATGTCTTCTCTTTGCTGTACTTGTAATATTTCTTCTTGTCTACTTCTGGATTAAATTAAAAGAAAAAAAAAAGACAGTGCAGTAGGTTAAGCAAAAAATAAACTCATAAGGCTATTTCATATACAAGATAACAGTTTAAAAATTTCAAGGAATTCCCTGGTGGTCCAGTGGTGAGGACTCCGTGCTTTCACTGTGAGGGCCCTGGTTCAATCCCCAGTCGGGGAAGTTAAGATTCCACGAGTTGCAAGGTGCAGCCAAAAAATAAGTAACATTTTATATTCTTGAAAAACTCAATTAATAACCCTGAGAGCATTCTTGAGACACTGGAAAAAAAAATTCCTAAACAGAACTGGGACACCTCAGGTTTCACCAAATAGTAAATGAGTGAGAATTTAAGAAAATTATCAAATTATACAAATAGTTCTCATCACAAGGAGAAATTTTTTTCTCTTCATTGTATCTATATGAGATGGTGGATGTTAACTAAATCTACTGTGATAGTCATTTTAAAATACATGTAAATCGAACTATCATTCTGTACAATATAAACCTACACAGTGACGTATGTCAATTATTTCTCAATAAAACTGAAAACAACTGTACTGATAAATCTGGAGGAAAGGTAATTTTTTAACTGAATATAATTGACAAACAATATCGTACTGGTTTCAGGTATAGTGATTTGATATTTACACATACTCTGAAATGATCACCACAGTAAATCTAGTTATTGTCTGAAAAGGTCATTTTTAAAACTCAGCAAATTAAAACACCAAGCCATCTTCATTTTTCTGAATAATTTTAAGATCACCCCAATGTTCTCAGTGAAAGACTTCTTTTCTAAAATAAAAACGGAAATCCCAAGAGAGAAAATTGAAGCTAAATGCAGGTGCCTAAGAAGTTCATTGCATACATTCAGGAAAAGAATTGTGATAACTACTTAGAACTGTTCTGGTGGGACTGGTGGAGAAAGAAGAGAAGATTTATCTTTTAATGTATTACCAATATAGCCATACGTATTTCAGGGGAATTTAGATTTACGATAGGCTCAATTTGGCCCTTTATGGGGATAAAAGTTTCATCTCCTATAAATTATACTTCCTCTTCTCACAATCCAGCTAGCTTTATGTAATCTAACGGCTTAATATCACGTATAGCATATATATGGTATATGACATTAAGCTGTTATTTCCTCGGTAACACCTCATTCACGGGGTTTCTTGCTTTCTGTGCAATCAGCAGGGGCAGCTCTTCCCTCCTGCCTCCACGCAGGAGTTAGCTTCAAGAGCACTGGGATTCCCAAGGCCAGATGCAAGCTCGCCTTTTTCTTTCCTCTGTAATGACGCTTTCTCTTTCCTCCATAATCATGGTGGGAAACGGAAACTGCTTACTCAGGGTGGTTTTCTGCAGACAGTTAAACTGCTGGAGTTTCAGTAAGACGGTTTGTACGGGGAGGGGCTGGCCTGAGCCAGCTCTTGCTGTGTCCCCATCTCAGCCTGTGGGCACTAACTAGGAGGCGAACAGAGTCGGGGCTGGCCCTTTGCACCCATGTCCGCAGGACGTTATCACTGGAATAATGAAACGGCCTTCTGGGGAACCAAGGCAGGTGAGACTAGACTCAGCCTCCCTGGAGCTGATGCACTATTTCTTTGTACAAAAGGAGGGCCACTTCTAAGAGCACACGGCCACCACTCAGAACATGTGTGCTGCTGACTGAGTCTCAGACCTTCCGACCATTGCCTGAGACAATCTCCCTAGAGGCTCCCATCCACGTATCCCACCTTGACTCTGCTGCTCACTTGTCTCTTGCCTCTGCCTCCAAATTTCATGAAAGGATGATCTACAACCTGCCAGTTTTCCTTCCTCTTGCTCACGGTCTGAGCCCCTTGCAGGCCCCTTCCCTCTGGAAATGGTGGTTCAGAAGAAGAGACCAGGCTCTGAGCTGTACTGCTGGGGCTCCTACACCCCCAGTGCGTGATGTCACCTTGGGAAGTCACCTATCAAATGAGGGATGGCACATCATCTGGCACATAGCAAGTACTTCCTATTATTTAAGAAAAAATGAAATAACTTATTAGTGATAATAACATCACATCTTCAGGTCTGTGCTAAGTTCTTCACACATGTTTTCTCACTGAATGTTCAGAATGAATCTCAGGTGGAAACTATTATCTGTCTCCACCTTAAAAAACTAGGTTTGAGTGAAGTTAAAATAAATTGTCCAAAGTCACCGAGCTGGTAAACAGGAGCACTGAGTTCCTTCTCAACCTGGATGGTATTTGAGAAGCCATGGATTTGGTGTTCATTGCGACCTTATGGCAGAGAACCTGGTGAGCTGCCGTCTATGGGGTCACACAGAGTCGGACACGACTGAAGCGACTTAGTAGCAGCAGCAGCAGCAGCAGCAACCTTATGGACTGTAGCCCACCAGGCTCCTCTGTCCATGGGATTCTCCAGGCAAGAACACTGGAGTGGGTTGCCATGCCCTCCTCCAGGGGATCTTTCCAACCTAGGGATTGAACCCATGTCTCTTACATCTCCTGCATTGGCAGGCAGGTTGTTTGCCACTAGAGTCACCTGGGAAGCCCAGATATCATTTTATTAGTGTGTTAAAAGGTCTTTATACATTTGGGATACACACACACACACACACACACACATACATACACACACACACACATTATTAGATATTTGTCATGTAAATATTTTCTTTCAACTGTAGTTTGTCTTTTTTTTCTTAATGGTATCTTTCAGAAAACAGAAGATATTAATTTTAATGAAGTGTAATCTATAGTTTTTTTTTAATGGTTAGTGGCTTTTGTGTTCTATGAAATCTTTGCCTATCTTCAAGGTCACAAAGGTTTTCTTCTATGGCTTTTTCTAGAAATTCAGTGGTTTTCATGTTTTGAATTTAAGTTATTAATCCATTTCAAGTTAATTTTTCTGTATGATTCTGAAGTAAGAGTCAATGTTGTTTTTCACATGGATATCCAATTTTTCCAGTTGAAAAGATTATCTTTTCTCTCATTGAATTGTCTTGACACCACTGAAAAAAAACAACTGGCTACATAAATGTCGGTCCACTTCTGTTCTCTCTGTTTGGTTCCATTTAACTATCTCTCTATCCTTGTACCAATGCCATACTTTCTTGTCTGTTGTAGTTTTACAGTAAGTCTTAAAATCAGGTTGTATAAGTTTTCCAACTTGTTCTTTTTCAAAACTGTTTTGACTAACTACTACAGATTCTCTGCACAGTTTTATAAATTATAGAATCAGCTTATCAATTTTCACCAAAAAAAAAAAAAAAAGCCTGAGAGGCATTGCATTAAATCTATTGATGACTTTGGAGAAGACGGACATCTTAACAATACTGAGTCTTCCAACTCATGAACATGGTATCTCTCTCCATTTATTTAATTCTTAAATTTCTCTTTGCAATGTTTTACATTGTTCAGTGTACTGGTCTTGCATATATTATGCTACCTTTATTCCTACCACCTCATGATTTTTTAATATTACAAATGGCAGACTTTTATTCCACTGTCCAATTGTTCACTGCTAATATACAAAAACAGAATTGACTTTTGTATATTGACCTTATATCCTGGGAACTTGTTTATTGGTTCCAGTGATTTTTTTTTTTTTTTTTTTGTAAATTCTTTTGAGCTTTTTATATACATGACCCATATTGTTGATATAAAAAGACAATTCACTATTTACTTTCTAAGCTGTATACCTTTAATTTTGTTCGTATCTTATCAAAACTGCTAGGACGTCCACTACATTGGTGAGTAGACATGGAGAGGACTGACATCCTTATCTTGCACCAATCTTAGGGAAAAAGTGCATTTGGTCTTTCACAATGAAGTATGATATTAGCTTAGGTTTATCATGGATGTCCTTTAAAAGAATGAGGAAGTTCCTTTCTATCTCTAATTTGCTGAGAATTTATATAATGACTGAATTTTGTTAAGGGTTTTTCCTACATTTATTGAGATGATCATACGGTTTTTTTGTTATGCATAAATATGGTGAATCATACTGATTGATTCTAACGTTCAACCAACTCTGCATTGCTATGATAAACCTCACTTGGTTATAACATACTGTCCTTTTTACACAGTTAATTTGCTATATTTTAAAAGTATTTTTCAGTCTATGATCATAACGAATACTAAATCATAGTTTTCTTTTTGCCACTCTGATTTCATAAAATTAGTTGGGAAATATGCCTTTCTCATTTAATTTCTAAAATAATCTAAGTATCATTATTTCTTTGAGTATTATTTTTTCCTTCAAGTATGGTAGAATTCACCTAATGAAGCCAGGTGGGCCTAGAATTTTTTTTTTCCTAAGAAGTTTTTAAACTGCAAATTTATTTTGAATGAAACATTCCCTGGACAAGATGATCACTAAGAAATATCCAACTTGACTACCCCAAAAATGTTATACAAGGACCAAGTGCATAAACTACCACTTAATTTTAAAATTTACCTATTTTGATAAGCAAAGTGGTTTAAAAATTCAAGAACGCCACAGATTACCCACAATTATGAAAAATACCACAACATGTTCTGTCAGTTCAGTTCAGTCGCTCAGTCATGTCTGACTCTTTGGGACCCCATGGACTGCAGCACACCAGGCCTCCCTGTCCATCACCAACTCCTGGAGCTTACTCAAACTCATGTCCCTCAAGTTAGTGATTCCATCCAACCATCTCATCTTCTGTCATCCCCTTCTCCTCCCGCCTTCAATCTTTCCCAGCATCAGGGTCTTTTTCAATGAGTCAGTTCTTTGTATCAGGTGCTTCAGCATCAGTCCCTCCAATGAGTATTCAGGACTGATTTCCTTTACGATGGACTGGCTGTATCTCCTTGCAGTCCAAGGGACTCTCAAGAGTCTTCTCCAACACCACAGTTCAAAAGCACCAATTATTCGGTGCCCAACTTTCTTTATAGTCCAACACTCACATCCATACATGACTTCTGGAAAAACCGTAGCTTTGACTAGACAGACACTTGTTGGCAAAGTAATGTCTCTGCTTTTTAATACGCTCTCCAGGTTGATCACGGATTTCCTTCCAAGGAGCAAGGGTCTTTTAATTTCATGGCTTCAGTCACCATCTGCAGTGATTTTGGAGCCCCCCCAAATAAAGTCTGTCACTGTTTCCATTGTTTTCCCATCTATTTGCCATGAAGTGATTGGACTAAATGCCACGATCTTAGTTTACTAAGAAACTTTCTCACTCTCCTCTTTCACTCTTATTAAGAGGTTCTTTAGTTCTCTTTACTTTCTGCCACAAGGGTGGTGTCATCTGCATATCTGAGGTTACGGATATTTCTCCCAGCAATCTTGATTCCATCTTGTACTTTATCCAGCCCGGCATTTCGCATGATGTACTCTGTACATTAAGTTAAATAAGCAGGGTGACAATATGCAGCCTTGATGTACTCCTTTCCCAATTTGGAACCAGTCTGTTGTTCCATATCCAGTTCTAACTATTGCTTCTTGACCTGCATACAGATTTCTCAGATGGCAGGTCAGGTGGTCTGGTATTCACATCTCTTGAAGAATTTTCCACAGTTTGTTGTGATCCACACAGCCAAAGGCTTTGGTGTAGTCAATAAAACAGAAATAGATGTTTTTCTGGAACTCTCTTGCTTTTTCAATGATTGAACAGATGTTGGCAATTCAATCTCTGGTTCCTCTGCCTTTTCTAAAACCAGCTTGAACATCTGGAAGCTCACATACTGTTGAAGCCTGGCTTGGAGAATTTTGAGCATTACTTTGCTAGCACGTGAGATGAGTACAATTGTGCAGTAGTTTGAACATTCTTTGGCATTGCCTTTCTTTGGGACTGGAATGAAAACTGACCTTTTCCAGCCCTGTGGCCACTGCTGAGTTTCCCAAATTTACCAGCATATTGAGTGCAACACTTTCACAGCATCATCTTTTAGGATTTGAAATAGCTCAACTGGAATTCCATCACCTCCACTAGCTTTGTTCATAGTGATGTTTCCTAAGGCCCACTTGACTTCTCATTCCAAAGTGTCTGGCTCTAGGTGAGTGATCACACCATCGTGGTTATCTGGGTCATGGAGATCTTTTTTGTATAGTTCTTCTGTGTATTCTTGCCACCTTTTATTATCTTCCACTTCTATTCTATTGTATCCTAAACTTAATATTTGCAAGAGTTTGTGAGTTAGGTAACATGTAGATATGCTGGAAAGGTTTCTTTCCCTAATGTGTCTGGTGCCTGTAAAACTGGTCTTGAACATCTGGAAAGACTGGGTTTACAAAATAAAGATGGAATAAAAAGGAATCCATAATCAAGTAACATGTTCAGCAATTGGGTAATCGGTTCTCAAACTTGAATTTCCCTGATGCATTGTTGAACAAACTGCCTGGAGCACATTTTCACATCTACTTTCTGAATGTTTTCCACAACTGTGAAACTCATATGGTCTCTTTTTTTTCTCTTGCCTCCTGGGAATAGAAACTTGGCAATGGTGCTTGGGGTATTTTAATCAGGTAAGTTTTCCTGGCTCTTCCTGTTAATCATATCTGACAACGCAGCACAGCTTTTGCTTGCAATATGAAACAGAGCATTACACTCAAGATGAAGTTCATAACCCTTTATTAGTCCTTTCCCCTGTCAACTCTCCACTGAATGGGAGCTTTTTTGGCAAGAAACATGTTGAGCCCCAGAGCTAGCAGAGACACAACATTTCCCTTACTAATAAAGTGAACAGTGCTAACTAAAGCCATCACCATCACCATTCAGGATACAAGCAACTGGGGCTGGGTTTATCCAGTGGGGAGAAAGCAAGGGGTGAAGGTTCTCATAAACCTAGCAGGCTTAAGTGTTAGTTGCTCAGTTCATGTCTGACTTTTTGCAACTCATGACCGTTGCTCACCAGGCTACTCTGTCGGCAGAATTCTCCAGGCAAGAATACTAGAGTGGATTGCAATTCCCTCCTCAAGGGGATCTTCCCAACTCAGGGACTGAACCCAGGTTTCCTGCATTGCAGGCAGATTCTTTACTGTCTGAGCCACCAGGCAAGTCGGACACAACTGGGCCACTAACACCTTCATTTTCAGACATTTTTATTATTGTCTGATTATCCCCATTCTCCTACTTAAACCACTTGACTATATATTCATCAATGGACCATCAAACAAGTGTGTACTGGTCGTTTACTCTATGTGTGTGCATCAGTTGCTCAGTTGTGTCAGACTCTTTGTCATCCCACGGACTGTAGTCTTCCAAGCTCCTCTGTACATGGAATTCTCCAGGCAAGAATTCTGGAGTGAGTTGCCATGTCCTTCTCTAATAGATCTGCCCAACTCAGGGATTGAACCCAGGTCTCCTGAACTGCAGACAGATTCTTTACCATCTGAGCCACCTGAGAAGCCACACTTACTGTACCTAGTACTTAAACATTAGGAAAGAATTTAAAATCTCTAGTTAGAAGCCTTAATGATATTAACATTTACTGTGCACCCAGCACTCTCTGGGCACTGGTTTACTTGTATTATTTCATTTAATTCCTGAAGTATCTCTTTGTGGTAGAAACTATTAATTGCAATACTTAAATAATGTTCATATGCTGGTCATTAGAGATCTCAACACTCTAAAGCTAAGAGAAGGAAAGCTTCATTTTATGACCTAGAACAATTTTGCAGGGTACTAATTATAATGTATAGCAGAAGATGAGGAGTAGTCTTAACCCTTCAAACCCTTCATCTGGCGCGTCACGGATGCTGAAAAGTTTGAATGATTTGCTCAAAACTATGTAGCGAATACATGTTTAATTTTTCTTGTAGGCCATCAGATCCTGCAATCAGATCACCAGGTTTTTCCTAAAGAAATTTTTTCCCTGAGATTTAAAGCAAATATAACAAAATATTAGGAGTGGTTGATTATTGGGGTTGGGGACAAATAATATGTGTAGTTTTTTACTCTTGAGTTTTCCATTATTTTTAAATTTTTCAATCAAGAAAATTGCTTCACCTGACCATGTATTTTCGTTTTCAAAGCATCATCATCAACTTTTATACTGTGCATCCTTGCAAAACCCAGTTTTCACTTCCCTGTTGCCCTAACTTATCATTTGTCTCCATCAGAGTCAAAGCAAAGTAAGATAAAGGCCAGTATTTTACTTATGACTATCCCTAGAGCCTGGCTCTAGTGCTTGATATATGCTTCTTACTAGGTGCTCAATAAACGTTTCCTGAATCAATGAAGTCATAGATTTTATGCAAGTTTTACAAATGGAAACCCAAGGCAAAAAGCAGTTGAGGGACTTACGCAAAGTCACAGCCTCGTTCAAAGAACTGAACTAAAGCCCGAGCATCGTGAACCCTGGCTCTGCAGGAGACAGGCCACCGTATTTCACTAGTTCAAACTTTGCAGACTGAACAAGCAGTGCAGTAGAGGAAGAATACTGACAAATGGAAGGGAATCTGAACCGGAACTTTTCCTACAACCCACACGAATAAGCATCACATTCCGTGGGCCTTCCAGCTGCTGTGTTCTCAGATAGACCAGCTAGCCTCCCCAGCAGCCATAAGGCTGACTTCACAGGCCACGTGCTATACCTTTCTCCTCTGTCACGTGTCGAAGTAACTTCTCAAGTTCAGGAAGTTTCAGCAACAAGATGCAATCCGGGAACACATCATCCATCACAACTTGATCCATGGGCTGAAACTTCCCCTGAAAAGAGTATAAGTCAGTCAGGAGGCAAGCACTCCAGTCAACAGACTCATACATTATTAAAAAAAAGAGAGAAAAAGATACATAATTTCATAGCTGGAACTTTTAAACTAAGTTCCAAGCCATTTGTTCCACCTAAGAACTCCCTCTATGGGGACAAGCTCCAGAACTGACGCTCAGCTCCCTTTAGAAAGCTCTTGAAAGCACCGGGGATCCATTGACAAGTGGCAAGAAAGGCTTCAATTTACATATTCTTTTTCCTAGATAGAAAGAATAATCCACAGGCTTCCCAAGTCTCACTGTCTTCAGATTCCTAGCTTAGTTTATTTTCTTCTATGATCACCCTATGCTAAGTCACTTCAGTCGTGTCCGACTCTGTGTGACCCCATAGACGGCAGCCCACCAGGCTCCACCGTCCCTGGGATTCTCCAGGCAAGAACACTGGAGTGGGTTGCCATTTCCTTCTCCAATATGATCACCCTAAGTGTTAAATATTTAACTATTTTAAAACAATGATTTACTTATATATATGTAATGAACTATGCAGTCATGACATAATCATTTCATAATAAACTAATGTTTCATTCTGCTTTTCCTTACCATGTACACACAAAAAGGTTCTGAAATAAGTTTGTTTGAACATAAAGTCAGTAACAGCTGGGAGAGCTAGACAAGAATTATTTTTTACTGATCTTAAAATAAATTGTAGATTAAAAAAAAAATAGGTCACTATTTCAAAAGTAAATGAAAGTGAAAGTGCTAGTCACTTAACTGTGTCCGACTCTTTGTGACCCCCATGACTGTCACCCACTGGGCTCCTCTGCCCACGGAATACTCCAGGCAAGAATACTGGAGTGGGTTGCCATTTCCTTCTCCAGGGGATCTTCCTGACCCAGGAATCGAACCTGGATCTCTTGCACTGCAGGCAGTTTCTTTATCGTCTGAGCCACCAGGGAAGTCCCAAGTGAAAGTGTTAGTTGCTCAGTGGTATTTTTCCTAATTAAATAGAGAAAGATCACATCTAAAATATAGGGGAGGAATATCTGGGTGCCTCATGGGCTATTTCAAGGGGCACTTAAAGTATTTGAGAAGAGACAGCAAAACAGTTTACAATGAAAGCCAACCACCACCACAAGCTTCATTCTGCATCTGCCAACCTGAGCCAGTCACAGCACCCGCAGAGCCTCCCAGAGGGCCATGGGGAGGATTAATTCACCAGTCAAGTCAGGTTCTTAATGGGAAACAGGGGAACAGTCTCCCTAAATGGGGGGAAGGCCTTTAAAGGTGCATCAGCTCAGGCACTGAGGCTGGTTGGTGGCTTCCTCCCTGCTGGTATACCCTAGAGAACACCAGGAGTGGAAGCCCCCTGGAGTTGCCATCTTCTTCCCTGAACACTTCCAGGGCCTTCCTGGGGGTGACTAGAGCCATTTCTGCTCCTCAGATAAACATGGCTTACCAGCCTCACTGCTCTCATGCCCTAATTACACTGGTTATCACAGCAGCTTCCAGATAAGGGGAAACATGATTAAACTAAGGAACAAAACTTCACTAAACCACACTAGTGAAGTGAAGATGTGAAGATGCAGGAGAGGGAGAGAGTAAGAGAAAACAAGAAAGCACAATTTCAAATTTTAAGTCAGTTTCATTACTCAGTGTTTATCGCAAATTAAATGGATATAAAGACAAAACAGGAGTTTTGGAAAATGGGTCTAAGTACTCAATGAGAATCCATCAGCTCTTAAACTACTGGCAAACACGTTGAGAGCAAAAATAAGATGTGGCTAAGTGTTTAGATAACACTATTCCTTGATTTTGTTATTTTGAAGGTTTTCAAGCTGTGGTTGATGGTCCCTGGGAGTCCCCAGTACCTTTGCAGGGGGTCCACAAACTTCAAACTACTTTCATAATAACGTTATGATGCTGTCTGCATTTTCACTGTGTTGACATTTGCACTGATGACCCCAATGCAAAGGTGGGGAAAACTGCTGGCTTTTCAGCACCAGTCAAGGTGGTGCCGGCAAACTGTTCTTCACTGCGTTCTTCACTGCCATGGACAAGCAGTTATAAACATGTCAGTTTACTTAAGAATTTCCTGGACCAAGCAGCAAAACAATTACTTTTATTTAAATCTTGACCCTGAGTGCAAGTTGGTTCAATGTTCTGTGTGATGAAAGTGAAGCGTGGGCTAAAGCACTTCTGATGTCGCTGAGGCTCAAGGAAACACACTGTGTAACTGTCTGAGTTGTCAGCAGAGCTAGCTGCCCTTTACTCAGATTTTCACCTGAAAATATCACTACAGACTATGGTTATTCAGACTTGAGTATTTGACAGAACATAAATGCAGTGAATCTGTCACTTAAAGGGAAAGACTGACAGTATTGTAGCCAATGAAAAAATTTGAACTTTAAAACAAAAATTAGAATTGCAGAAAATTTGTATCTGTCACTATGACATGCTTCCCAGCATTCAGAGAGTTTTCTAAAGAGATCACTCAGTTCAGTTCAGTCGCTCAGTTGTGCCTGACTCTTTGCGACCCCATGGACTGCAGCACACCAGGCCTCCCTGTCCATCACCAACTCCTGGAGTTTACTCAAACTCATGTCCATCGAGTTGGTGATGTCATCCAACCATCTCATCCTGTCATCCCCTTCTCCTCCTGCCTTCAATCTTTCCCAGCATCAGGGTCTTTTCCAATGAGTCAGTTCTTCACATCAGGTGGCCAAAGGATTGGAGCTTCAGCTTCAGCATCAGTCCTTCCAATGAATATTCAGGACTGATTTAATTCAGGATGGACTGGTTGGATCTCCTTGCTATCCAAGGGACTCTCAAGAGTCTTCTCCAACACCACAGTTCAAAAGCATCAATTATAGTCCAACTCTCACATCCATACATGACTATTGGGAAAACCATGGCTTTGACTAGATGGACCTTTGTTGATAAAGTAATGTCTCTGCTTTTTAATACGCAGTCTAGCTTGGTCATGGCTTTTTTTCCAAGGAGCAAGCATCTTTTAATTTCATGGCTGCAGTCACCATCTGCAGTGATTTTGGAGCCCCCAAAATAGTCCGTCACTGTTTCCACTGTTTCCCCATCTATTTGCCATGAAGGGATGGGAACAGTTGTCATGGTCTTAGTTTTTTGAACGCTGAGTTTTAAGCCAGTTTTTTCACTCTCCTCTTTTACTTTCGTCAAGAGGCTCTTCAGTTCCTCCAGTAATATTAAATTAACAGAGGCGTGTGTGTGTGTGCATGCGTGCATGTGTTCTGCTGACATTTGGAAGACCTGAAAAATTCAGTGAGACAGTATTTTCCAAACGGGCTTATGACTTTTATTTTCAAAATAAATAAATAAATAAGACTATTTTAAAGTTTATCAGTCTTAATTTCTGATGTGGTCAATGAAACTGTACTGTCAGTCACTCAGTTGTGTCTGACTCTTTGTGACCCCATAAACTATAGCCCACCAGAGTGCTCTGTCCACGGAATTCTCCAGGCAAGAATATTGTAGCGGGTTGCTAATCCTTTTCCAGGGGTCTTCCCGACCCAGGGATTGAACCTGGGTCTCCAGCACTGTGGGCAGATTTTTTACCATCTGAGCCCCCTGGGAAGCCCAATGCAGTCAATATTGATAGATAAAACACACAGGAACAAAAAGCTCTTTGGGATCCTTAATAACTGTCAAGTGTAAAGGTATCCTAGGACCAAAGTATTTCAGAACCTCTGTTTGGAACTATTACTATTAATAAACTCTGTCTTTGTATTACAAAGGTAAATTTTATTGTCTGGGATTCCTTAAGTCTTGGCTATAGCTTCCCCATTAATGAGCTTTTTGCTGGACACACACTCCAGTGTACCTATTTCACAGTCTCTCACAAAGAAGAAAATGAAAGACAATAAATCTACTTTCTGCTCTTAAGGATTGAGGTCTTAAACACCTGCACTGTATTTCAAAACGAATGAGGTTTTCATTGTTAGGCTTTGTCAAATAAGGACGGGAGGTAACACAGAGGGTGAGACGGTTCTCAGAAGTCTCTGGTGAACCAGTCCAAGGTCACGGTGCAGTGTCTCAGCTCTGCCGACCAGGGCTCCAGTCTACACTGGCACACACGAGGCAGGTGTACTACACCAACCAAGTTACACTCAGCTGTGGGGAATCTACACCGGGACCACTGGAAAGAGAGAGAGGAGGTTAAACATACAAAACCAATCTATGCTATTTCCCCACTGTCAATATCTCAACCTGGGAAACTCACCTCTTTATCGGCCTTTATAAGGTAGTGGAGAAGCAGAAACAGAGGGTCCATAGGTGTGGCAAAGTGAAGAAGACCTCCTACAGATTAAAAAGAGAATTCAATGTTCTGGAAAGACAATTGAGTCATTTCATCTTAATCCTAATGTGGAAACCATCCACTGAAAAATATATGTGAAATTCCAAATTCAGAAGCTCACCCTATTCAGGCCCAAGAATCTCTCAAACGCAGAATGTGGTCCCTGAGGTTCTACTCCAAAGAGCTTCAAACCCTGGCGTAGAGAGGGGAGCCAAGACACTGAACTGGATCTTCAACTTTCCATTTCTTCTTCAGAAATCATTTTTAACAGAGGCCCTCCTCTCCCCACCTCCCATTCCTCCCCTCCACCAAAACAGCAGGGTTGAGGGAAGAGAGACAGAATGTGAACCAGGCCAATATTAGGAAACCAGTGTGAGTCCACCTACAGAGCTGCAGTAAAATGTAATTTCCTGTGCTTTTGAGGATGAAGCCATGGAAAAGTGATATTAGTCCCTCTGTACATGGCTCCTTCTATGTGCTCTGGGCTCACGGTCAATGACTCAAAGCTCAGAGGTTGTCACCCACCCCAGATCCTAACCATCCCCCAAAGAAAAAATGCAGGTGGGTAGGCATCTAACAAGACTTGAGCATAGGAAACTGGGATCTCTGCAGTTAGATGAGTGATGCTCACCAGGCTGAAAGGAAAAAAGGCAAATCAAACCAACTAGGCCTCCCGGACCTTACTTTTCTTTAGTCTATTACATCCCCTCCAAACATCCCAGAATCCTTCCATGGAAGTGACACCGAAGAACAATAAACAATTCACTTATCTCCATACTTACTGATTTGGTTTCAGGAACCATGTACTGATTTTTATTCTCTAACACTGCAACCCAACTATATAGCCTAAGTTATATACGTGAATACATTTCATAGTACGTTTAAAGAAAAAAATTAAGGACATAATTTTATATGATGACCCTAGTTAATGATTTTTTTTTAAAGTAGAAGGAAGTTTATGAAAACAATCTATCAGAAGCTCTAAGCCCAGTTTATATGAGACATCTATTATATTCAGAAATTAGAAACAGGTTTCTCAATCTGAAAATATCTTAGTGGCCATTCTTAAAAACGGCTCCTTCTTCAAGGTTACGTTTAAAAAGAAGACTATGAAAAAAAACAGGTACTTTTGCTGAGAACCAAAAACTAAAACAAAAAAAAAAAGTCTATTTTTTTTTTCCGATTGTTTCCTTACTTTATTTTTTTTAATTAAATTTTATTTTGCTTAACTTTACAATATTGTATTGCTTTTGCCGTACATCGAGATGGATCCGCCACCAGTATACACGTGCTCCCCATCCTGAACCCTCCTCCCTCCTCCCTCCCCATACCATCCCTCTGGGTCGTCCCAGTGCACCAGCCCCAGGCATCCGTTATCGGGCATCGTACCTGGACTGGCGACTCGTTTCAGATATGATATTATTCTCTCAAATCATCCCGCCCTCTCCTGGTCCCAGAGTCCAAAAGTCTGTTCTATACATCAGTGTCTCTTTTGCTGTCTCGTAAACAGGGTTATTGTTACCATCTTTCTAAATTCCATATATATGCGTTAGTATACTGTATTTGTGTTTTTCTTTCTGGCTTACTTCACTCTGTATAATAGGCTCCAGTTCCATCCACCTCATTAGAACTGATTCAATGTATTCTTTTTAATGGCTGAGTAATACTCCATTGTGTATAGGTACCACAGCTTTCTTATCCATTCATCTGCGGATGGACATCTAGATTGCTTCCAAGTCTATTAAAAAAACCCAGCAGGTACCAACTCAGACAGTTCAGAAGAGCTGATCAGCCACTGCCTCTGAATGTTTTCCAGTTTCATCTGGATGTTACTGTGTCTATGCAGCTAAACCCAAAGGCAAGTATATTACACTAGAAGTTGGAACACTCATGTATTATCAAATGAAAAATAATAAAAGGGAACAATAAAAAGGAAAGTATACTTGGCACCTACCACAGTCTACCATTGCCTTTTGGCACCTGAAAACCACTTCAAATGTTCTCATGCACACAGGTATATGAAATTCACCACCAGCAATAAACCCTTCTTCTGGATGCCTTACAAGAAAGGTCAAGAGGCCTTTCAACCTTAGCACTAGGTGGCGGCTTAGACACTAGACAGAAAGCAGGGGCTTAGGAAGCAACAGAAACAAAACAAAGGAACAGAGGGAACTGAGATGGCCTCAACCACCCCAGGACACTCCCCAGCTCCACACCCCCAGCACCCCAGAACTGTCAGGGCTACATTTGGTATCCTGTCTCCTTCAGAGTCCACAATGACCCAAAACAAAGGAAAATGCAGAGAAACTGGGTGTTGGGTGTGCGTGTTGGGGGGTAGGGTGAAAGTGAGAGTCACTCAGTCTTGTCCGACTCTTTGTGACCCCATGGACTATACAGTCCATGGAATTCTCCAGGCCAGAATACTGAAGTGGGTAGCCTTTCCTTTCTCTGGGGATCTTCCCAAACCAGGGATTGAACCCAGGTCTCCCACATCCCAGGTAGATTCTTTACCAGCTGAGCCACAAGGGAAGCCCAGGGGATAAGGGAGGGTGGGGGGTTGCAATGGTAATTTATATGACAAAGCATTCAAAAATATCTTTGTTCTATTCTATTCTACTTTATCGATAGAAGTTATATCAGTATCCATTTGCAATGGAAATAAGATATTAAAAAACTGGAAGAATCTCAAAAGTGGCTAAAAGAAGAGCAAAGAGTTTAGTCAACACAGTGTGTTTTCCATCAAAAGTCATCTTACTTCTGACTCAGGGTGTGACACTGTTTTAGGAGAAAAAAAAAATCAGAGTTGTTATTAATAGCTAAAAATTTCCTGCCACCTACCTAGACACAAAGTTGGTGATCTAAACTTGTTCAAACCATCTTTCCTTTCTCCTTGATCAAACCCTGCTCTGATGCCAGCAACAAAAAAAACAACTCTGGACTAGACCCCAAGCCAGGCAGACTGACTCAGACTTCCACGTGTGAAAGATGGCAAAGTCAGTGTATTTGTTTAGTTAATGGAAATATATACACTAGTCACTTACCTGATTGAACTGATTCATTTATAAACCAAGAATGGTTTTTTTCCTTGAAAACTTTTATTTCAAACAGCTGTGGTAGACACATGTTGAACAAGTAGACGGTTCCTTCCCCTGTTAAGACAAATTTGTTTTTATTTGTAAGTTTTCACACACACACACACACACACACACACACACACACTCTCAAAAGACTAATAGTTCTGAAGAATGTTCCTAATATGAACATAAACATACATATACAGTCTATACAAAGTTACTCCAAGGAAAGCTTGTAGCTATTACACACAAATGCTTCCTTCCCAGCTCTGTAATCCTCACTGAACTTAGACCAATAAATACAAAAGGACAAATCATTTATCTTAACGGCTCCAAAGCCTTTCATTGAGTCCTCCATCACTCCTAAGCCACCCAAACCCAAATGGCTCAGCCAGATGAACTGAGTTGGCCTGTCGGGGGTTGCAGCCTCCCACACCGAGGAATGAGACGGGGTCCGCACACCCTAGAGGGGTGGCCCCTGGGAGGAAGGCCAGGGCCCACGACCACAGCATACTTTCGGCCGTGAGGAGTGAGGAGAGCCATGCCCAACTAGATGAAAATCTCCCTTTCCTCAGAGTCCCCAAGAAAAGGACCAGTAGAAGGGGCGAGGACGGCACACATCTGCGTGCATCCAAATGAATCCCTTCAATGCAGGAATTTCCTTCCAAACACAGCACAGTCGGGGCCCTGAATGAGAATCTATCTCAACCACATCTGGGTGCGTGCCCTTGGGGAAGCGCTACCACCCTTTCTGTACCTGTTTCCATGCCTGTAACATAGGAGCAATACTGAACTGCCTCACCAAAGATTTTTTAAGGATTAAAAACAATACGGACACGTAAAGCTCCTAGCACAGCACATTAGTTAGTGCTCAGCAGAGGTTAGCCTTTATCTTTCCATAGTCAGTCATGGACGGAGGAGCCTGGTGGGCTCCAGTCCATGGGGTCGCTAGGAGTCGGACACGACTGGGTGACTTCACTTTCGCTTGTCACTTTCATGCATTGGAGAAGGAAATGGCAACCCACTCCAGTATTCTTGCCTGGAGAATCTCAGGGACAGGGGAGCCTGGTGAGCTTCCGTCTATGGGGTCGCACAGAGTCGGACACGACTGAAGCGACTTAGCAGCAGCAGCAGCAGCAGTCAGTAAAGCAAAGTGTTGTCCATGGACATTCAGAATTTTCCAGGAAGCCTGGCTTTTATTTGTATTTTACCTTTGTTAAATGCTTTACTGGCTATCTAAGACGTCTGTTGAAAAACACTTCACACCTCATCTTACATTTATGCATACTAAGGAATTCCAAATAATATAGCTGACCGATTACATCCAATTTCGTTTTGAGGAAAAGGAAACTGGAATTTCTGCCTCTCTTGCTACTTCTCTTTACATGTCCTTCCAACAACAGTAACAACGCGGCACCGCCCGCTGATGTCTCTTGCTTTCACTATTCAGTATGACAGTCCCCAAGAGGACGACCTAATCTGCTAAATATCAGATAGCTATTTAAAACCTTGTAAAATGAAGAAGAACCTTATAAATCTTGTAAAATAAACTGATGGAAAAACAATTTCACAAAGATAAATAATGTCATCAATATCACCATATATTTAGTGTATTTTAATACTTTTGGCTAAAAATGATAGGACAAAGGAAAATACACTGAGTGTAGAGTTAAAATTATTCCTGATAAAATGTGTACTTCCTCAAAATACAATGTTTTTTAACGCCAAAAAAAAAAAAAAATCACCCTTATATATACTACTTTTTGGTCTGAACAAAATAAGGGAAGTTCAGCTAAAAATGAAAGTATTCAAAACCTTGGCATGTCCAGTAAAAGCCTCCCCTGCCCCTTTTTTAAACTCGGGATATTTATTTTACTTTATAACATGAGTATAAATGGAACCTTATATTGGATAACTACTTTAAGAAAAGCTGGCTTTAAAAGGCCAAGGAAAACTTATCTGTTTTCAGAGAGAAATCAAACATGCTCTGCTTTGTTGTTTTGCCAGCATTTCTGATGAATAAACAGTTCTACGGATTAAAATTACGAAGAAATTTTAAAAAATGTTCAGGTCAAGTGAATTATCTTAGAAGACTGGTTATGTCATTAGCTTGCTTTTGTCATCATGTAATATTGTTTTACCTTTAAAAGCTAGACAGGAAGAAAAAACATGAGAAGACAAATAAATGTACACACTTTTCAGCCACAATGTTTTAAAAATGTTCAGGTTATCAGAGGAGAAGGGAGGAGAGGGGCACCTACCTGAACATGGGTTAGCCAGTTTTACAAACACAAGCCCACTTTTCATCTTCTTTGAAGCCTCCTTCAAATATTCTGGAAGGAAATAGGTTGTAAAATTAGAAGACCGCTGCTTTGTTGCTCACTTTGCTCTTTTTCCTTCTTCTCTTTATATGATTTTTCTTTCTAAAAATCTTAGCTCTGTTCTGTTGCTTACAAACTGTGTGATCTTGTGCAAATTACCAATTTCTCTGTGAAGTGCAGTGGAATCTAAGGTAGTTTTAATTTACTTCTTGGAGAAGTGACAGGGAGCAGGACTCAGATGGCCGGCTTAAAGCTTGGCTCAACCACCTGACTGCTCTGTCATCTCAGGCAAGATTCCTCATGCCCTGTCTCAGGTGTCACATTTATAAAATGATGATGGTGGATGGATACCTGCCTTTCAAAGGATTAAATGAGCTAATCTGTTGACAGTTCTTAACATATTCAGACAAACAGAAACCCATAATAAATGATAGCTTTTATTACGTTATTTTATTGTTGCTATTATTATGAAATAGAACATTTAAAAGATATATATTTCCTAGTAATGTATGTTTTTTGCCTCTAATTATGATTACCTAACTCATGTTCTCTGCCCATTTTTTTAGTAGGACATTTATATTTACTACCTTATTAGGAGTCTTTATACAGTAAGGAAATAAACTCAGTTTTTAGTGATTTTTTTAGGGGGCAGGGGAAGGAGCTGCGTGGTGTGGTTTGCAGGATCTGTTTCCTGACCAGGGATTTGACCTGAGCCAGAGCAGCAAAAGTCTCCAATCTTAACCAGTGGGCCACCAGGGAGCTCCCTGTTTTTAATGATTATTTTGCCACTTAGGAGATAAAAAAATCTTTGTATAATCTCATCAATATTTTCCTTCATGGTTATACCTTTTGTGTCATACTTAGAAAGTCTTTTTCCTCCTCAAGACTATCTGAATTGCCCTTATTTTCTTCTAATGCTTTTAAATGATATTTAGCCTATTTGGAATACATCCCCTATAAAATAAGAGGAGGAGATTTCCAATTTTCACTTTTGCAGTGAGTTGTCCGCTTGTCTCCACATCATCTACTAAGTCGCTTCAGTCATATCCGACTCTTTGGGACCCACATGGACTGTAGCCCACCAGGGCTCCTCTTCCATAGGATTTTCCAGGCGAGAATACCAGAGTGGGTTGCCACGCCCTCCTCCACATCCACTGAATAACCTAAGCTAAATGTTTAAGACACATTCATAAGTCTGTTTGCGGACACTGTACTTTGACCCACAAGTCTGTGGCTGTATTAGCATTAGTATTTCAATATCTTAATTACTGTAGCTTTAAAACACATTTTAACATCTGCCGAGCTAAATCCTCTCATTGCTTTCTCTACAATATATTTTAATGTCAAAGTTTAAATCATTTAGATTAAAACATAAAAACCATGACAATTTTATTTATAGCATTCTCACATATTTTCAGTGGTGTATTTAAACCCATTGAAAGAATCTCTCTCCAGAAGGAACCAAGGGATCCTGATTAACAAGGGAGCAATAACCTGCCAAAGAGTAAATCAGAGAACGTGCGGAAGGAGAGGGACTCATAGTCACGTTTACTTTCTACAGCCCCCTCTTTATTCCACTTCAGATTTTCACAAACTTAAGCATAGCAAACATGTTTAGAAACTGGCTTACGCATAAATGGTCTAAATACAACATTTTTCTCAACAGTGACAAATATACAAACAACAAAAAATTCCTAATGTTGAGACTTTTACTTGCAACCAAATGGAATAAAAGAAACCCAATTTAACAA
Organism: Tragelaphus eurycerus; assembly: GCA_935064755.1. Lineage (NCBI taxonomy): Eukaryota > Metazoa > Chordata > Mammalia > Artiodactyla > Bovidae > Tragelaphus > Tragelaphus eurycerus. Next base: position 22,343,475 of record CAKXYN010000007.1, on the reverse strand, counting down.
CCAAAAACAAAAAGGAAAAGGACAAAAATAGGCAAAACAACTATTTTCAATACACTGAGGATGAGGCGATGCAGGAGAGTGATCTCTGAGAGATGAGAAGCAAATGAGGGGAGCCCTGTTGCCCGAGCTTACTGCCATGAGAGAGCTTCCAGGCCACGGTGCAGAATGGGAGGTCCCAGCTGAAGCCCGGCGGACTCCCTGAACTGAAGAGATGGAGTGGAGAGTTCTCAGGATGCCACGGCGAGAGTTCCCAAGTCATGAAAGAAGCGAGCTACAAGCAGAGAAAACCCAGGAGACCTGCAAAGGGTACACAGCTCGAACATGCAACAGAGTACTGCTCAGGGCGTGCACAGATCTGCCAAAGGGTAGGAGAAAAACCGGCCGAACAGATTAGAGGGAACAGTGCCCCAGATTCACATGGGGTCCTGCACTGGGCCTATTCCCAGGAAGACTGGAGAACCAGTGGGCACAGCACTCCAAAGGGTCCTGCCGCAGTGGTAAGGGGCCAACAGCCCTTGACGAAATGCTGCCAGTCCCACCGAACGAATTCTAAAAGCAGGACCTAAGAGAATCAACTGTTTCAAGTATCTCTACTATGTCCCAGAATGAAGCTTGAGGTTATTTATAGGAATACAAATACATTCATCTGGCAAAAAGGTAAAAGTCACAATGTCTGGTGTCTAATCAAATATTACTTGGCATTCAAAGAAGCAAAAAATGTGACTCACAATGAGAAAAAAAAATAAAGAAATCAATTACTGAGAGGGGGTACTGATGTTAGATACAGATGTTAGAATGTAGAGATAAAAGAATTAAAAACAGTATTCCTCATGTACTAAAAAAGTAGAGACGTAGAAGATTTTTTTAAGACCCAAGTTGAGATGAAAAATATACCAGATGCAATTAATGGCAGAAGAAAAGGTTAATAAACTTGAAGACACAGCAACAGAAACTATCTAAAATGAAAACACAGAAGAAAAAAAAAGAACTAAAAATAAAATATTAGCAAACTGTGGGACAAGTTCAAGCATCCTAATAATATATGTGCGATTGGAGCTCCTGAAAGAGAAGAGGGGAGAAACAGAAGAAACTTGGAGAAGGTACGGCAGAATATTTTTGAATTTGAAGAAAACTATAAACCTAAACATTCAAGAAGTTCAATAAACCCAAAGCACGAGAAACTATGTGCTTTAAAAATAATACTATGCATCAGAATCAACAGTTCAAAACCAGTAATAAAGAAAATATCTTAAAAGCAGAGAGAAAACAATGACAGTATGTACTGAAGCACAAAGTTTATAAAACGAGCAAATTTCTTATTGGAAACACTGTAAGGCAGAAGATAATGGAGGAAGGTCTTTAAAATACGAAAAGAACACATGATGAAACCACAGAAAATACCCTTGAAAAGTGGAAGTGGTCAATAGATTATTTCAGACATACAAAGGCTGGAAAAAAATAATCATCAACGGACCCACACAACAAGGAATGCTAAGGGAAGTTCTGCTAGAAGGAACAGGAAACCCCAGGCAAACACGAATCTAAACAAAGGAATGAGGAACACTGGTAATGGTGACTGCAGGGGTAAATAACTTTTTTTATTATTTAAATCTCTTTAAAGATCACTGGCTGAACAAAAATAACAATTTAGTGCAGCAGGGTTTATAAGCTATGCATAAATGAAATATACGACAATAACAGGGAGAAATGAAAACACACCGTTGTACGCTTCTTGTTCTATATGTGGGGTGGTGTTACATCACTTGAAGGTAGATGTAATCGTTTAAATATGTGGACAGTAAACCCAAAAGCGCCAGTAAAAACTACACAACAAAAAAATGCTATCACTAAAAAGACAAAAATGGAGATGAAACACAACCATAAACAGCACTGAATTCAAAAGAAGGCAGAAAGGGAGTTAAAGCAGGACAAAGAACAGATCAAACAAATGAAAACAAACAGCAAAATGACAGACTCAAACCCAACCACGTCGGTAATCACATTCGAGGTAAATGGAGTGAACATTTCATTGAAAGGGCAGAAATGGTCAGACCAGATAAACAAGTAAGATAAAATTACATGCTCCCTAAGAGAAACACATTTTATATATAAAGACACATGTTGATTAAAAGGAAGAAGAATGAGTGTGGGTATCATGTTAAAATAATTAGAGAAGAGATGCAATGGCTCTGTTAATAACAGACAAAAGATATGGCCAGGGATAAAGAAGGCCGTTTCATAATGATGGAACGTCAGGAGGATACCCAGATGTTCAGTTACACACACAGAGAGCTTTAAGATACACAGAGCAAAAACTGATAGAACCGCTTGCCCTACCTCTAATCCTGGGCAACCGCTAATCCGTGCTCCATCTCGAAAATGCTGTCATTTTGAGAATGCTATGTAAACGGAACCATACAGATTCAACTTTAAGAAATCTTTAAGGCTTTCTTTTCTGCAGCTTACAAAAACGTAAAGGATAAGGGTTAGCACTCTTAACGAGGTTTCCAGGAGACTACAGCAGGTCGTGGTCTCCTCTCCTTCCCCCTCCTTCCTGCTGTTTCTCACTTCCCAGTGGCGGCACATTTCTTCATTCTGTCTTAAGGCAGAGAAAAGGTGACCTCTCTTTTTCGACAAGACAGACTTTATTTTATTTTGGTATGACAGTAAATATTTCTACTTTAACTTGGCAGATTATTATTGATTCTTCTTTCTTTCTGTTTTTCAATTGAAAACTTTGTTTCTAGTGATGCCTGCCAGTTCTCCACTTTTCTCTTTCTCTCCCAGAGCTTAAAATAATCAAACATTACAAATATCCAAAATCTAAAAAAGGTATTTTTAATAACCATTCAAGGGAAGCAGTGTTTCTATTTTTCCCAGGAAGAGCAGTAAGTCCAGAGGATTAGCTATAGCCTGACATGTCAGACTATAAGAACTCTGGAATTACTAAGTACAAATAAATACTGACATTAATGTGTTCTGCTGCAAATGCCAGAGTTCTCTGAAATATGCTTTAAGATATATTAATGTAGATAACAGTGAAATGTCTATGTAATGGGGAAAAAAGTCATCTTTTCTCATATAGAGCTAACAAAACAACTTATTGGATGTAATCTTTCAACACAGAATTCTAAGTAAGATGCTACACTCTTTAACTAAAATATAGAATGCATTTCAAAATTCATCTCTCCTGTTCAATTTATTCATTTATTTGTTAATTACTGGTTAGTAAAAAGACCCAGGTCCTGCCCATGGGGAGTGTTTGGATGTCCTATGGAAGAGACATATCTTGAATCAAATAATCACACAAATGTAGACTGCAAACGTAACAACTGCTGAGAAGAAGAAATACATGGACTATGGGATCTTATGACAGGATATAACACAGATAAGGAGGTCTGGGAAGGAAGGCTTCCTGTGTGTAGCACTGGTTGAGTCCCTTGCTTTGATGCCTAAGAGTTCAAACGAAGTATATATTCACTTTACCAGTCTGACATTTGTTGGCTTTGGGGCCAAATCCAGTGTATAGGCAGCTTTTGTTTGATATACACATTAAAAAAACTGAATTAGGTGCCAATATTTGGAAATCAGTTAATTTTACATCAGATATAGTCTCCCTAAATACTAAAAAAAAAAAATTATTAGGCAAAGGTTTTGCCTTGTACTATCAAAACATCTGGCAACAACAAAGATTTTGTTAAAGGGCAGCTACCACTGCCTAGTATCCCTTAGTCCTCCAAGCCATCTGTACACTCACCTCATGGCTGGATGCTTATCAAACGCCACGTCTGTGCTCACTAAACTGCACTATTCTCATTTTCTAGATTTTAGGTACCTACGGCAAAGATCAGATGCTGACTAAATAACCATTTAGTAATAAATATTATCCTCTTATTGAAACCCATTCTATTACCAATTTGACCATCCGAGGCACTGAGGATAGAGCCGTGAATAAAACAAACCCCGCAGAGAAAAACTGCATTTCAGACGCCCCCTCATCTTCCCGTCTGCTGCTTCTTCACCCGAGCCCCTCAAGCCTCTGCCCTGTGACTCATAATCCAGTCCTAAAGGGCAGGGAGTAGGACTCAGATCTGAGAGGCCCCGTGTCCAGAACTGCACGGTCAAACACAAATAAAATGCATCCCATAAATATGAGCCACAAATGCAATTAAAAATTCTCTATAAGCCACATTAAAAATATGTAAAATAAATTTTCAGTGATATATTTAACCCAATGTATCTAAAACATCTTTACTTCAATACATAAAAAATATGAAATATGTTAGCTGTGGGGATTTTTTTATGGATGCCCTTTAACAGACCAAGAAAGTTTCCTATTCCTAATTTTTTGAGTGTTTGTAATCATGAAGAGTATTTTCTTTAATATTTTTCCTATGGCTACTGAGATGATTATGTGGTTTGGGGCCTTTTTTTTTTTTTTTTTTCTTAAATAGTATATTACATTAAGTGATTTCGGTATGTTGAACCAACCTTATATTCCTAGGACAAATCCTACTTGGTCATGATGTATAATCCTTTTTACACACTCTTGGATTTCATTTGTTACTTTTTGAGAATTTGTGCAACTATGTTCATAAGGGATAGTCTGTAGTTTTCTTAAGACATCTTTGTCTGGTTTTGGTATGAGGGTAATACTGGCCTCACAGAGTGAACTGAGAAGTAGTCTCTATCCATTTTTGGAGAAAGGCTTGTAAAGAGTTGGTATTAATTTGTTCAGTGTTTAGGTTTTACCAGTGGAGCACTCTGGGACTGGGTTTTTTTCTATGGAATAGTTTTCATTTACTAATCTAATCTCTTTACCTGCTGTGTGTGTGTGTGTGTAAGTGTCACTTTAGTCATGTCCAACTTTTGGTGACCTTATGGACATAGCCCACGAGGCTCCTCTGTCCATGGGATTCTCCAGGCAAGAACACAGGAGTGGGTTGCCATGCCCTCCCCCAGCGGATCTTCCTAACCCGGCGATTACGTCGTCTGCACTGGCAGGTGGGTTCTCTACCATTAGCGCCACCTGGGAAGCCCCTTTACCTACTCTGTGTGCTCAGCCGCTCAGTTGTATCGGACTCTTTGTGACCCCATGGACTGTAGCCCGCCAGGCTCCTCTGTCCATGGGATTCTCCAGGCAAGGACAGTGGAGTGGGTTGCCATTTCTTATTCCAGGGGATCTTCCCAACTCAAGGATGGAACCCATGTCACTTGCATCTTCTGCACTGGCAGGTGATTCTTTACCGCTAGTACCACCTGGGAAGCCCTTTATCTGCTGCTGCTGCTGCTGCTGCTAAGTCACTTCAGTCGTGTCTGACTCTATGCGACCCCATAGACGGCAGCCCACTAGGCTCCTCTGTCCCTGGGATTCTCCAAGTACTGGAGTGGGTTGCCATTTCCTTCTCCAATGCATGAAAGTGAAAAGGGAAAGTGAAGTCGCTCAGTCATGCCCGACTTTTAGCGACCCCATGGACTGCAGCCTACCAGGCTCCTCCGTCCATGGGATTTTCCGGGCAAGAGTGCTGGAGTGGGGTGCCATTGCCTTCTCCGGTTTATCTGCTACAGGTCTGTTCAAATTGTCTATTTCATCTTGAGTCCATTTTTGTAGTTTATGCTTTTCTAGGAATTTATCTATTTCATCTAAGTTATCTACTTCGTTGGCTGTTCACAGTATTCCCTTATGTTCCTTTTTTTATTTCTATAACATCAGTAATGGTGCACTGTCTTTCATTCCTGATTTTACCGATTCACAGTAATTTTAATTTTCTTTTTCTTGGTCAGTCTAGCTAAAGATTTGCAAAATTTTCTGGTCTTTTCAAAAGGGCCACTTTTGTTTTCATTGATTTTTTTTTCCTGTGTTGTTTTTCTCTAATCTTTATTTCTTCCCCTCTATTACTTTGGCCACCTGATGTGAAGAGCTGACTCATCTGCAAAGACCCTGATACTGGGAAAGATTGAAGGCAGGAGAAGGGGATGACGGAGGATGAGATGGTTGGACGGCATCACCGACTCAGTGGACATGGGTTTGGGTGACTCCAGGAGTTGGTGATGGACAGGGAGGCCTGGCGTGCTACGGTCCATGGGGTCGAAAAGAGTCAGACACGACTGAGCGATTGAACTGAACTGATTGCTTGGGTGTCAGTTTGTTCTTCTTTTTCTAGTTTCTTGGGATGAAAGATTAGGTTACTGACTTGAGATCTTTCTTCTTTTTAATATAGGCATGTACAGCTGAATATTTTGCTCTGAACACTGCTTTACTTGCATTCCTATGTCACTGTGCTTCATTTTCTTTCCTTTCAAAGTACTTTCTAGTTTCCTTTGTAATTTCTCCCTGATTCACTGATTATTAGAAGCATGCAAACTTAAAATTTCCACATATTTGTGAATTCCCCACATTTTCTTCTATTAATTGCCTATGTCACGTCACTATCTTTAGAGAGCACACGTTGTATCAGTCCTTTGAAATTTATTGAGGTTTGTTTTATGGTCTCGAATATGGTCTGTTCTGGAGAATGCTGTTGAATGAGCATTCTATAGATGTCTCTTAGGTCTTACTGGTTTATAGAGCTGGCCAAGTCTTCTATTTCCTCAATGAGCTTCCTCCTGGTTGTTTTGTCCATATTGAAATGGGTGACTGAAATCTCCCACTATTACTGTTCAAATTTCCGTATCACCCTTCAATTCTGCCAGTTTTTGGTTCGTGCATTTTGGGGCTCTGTCATTAGGTCATACCTTTATAACTGTTATAGCTTTCTAATTATCATTATAATGCATCCCTCTTTCTGTTCAATAACAACACTGTAAAGTCTGTATCATCTGATATTAGTACAGCCGCTTCAGTTCTCCGTTGCTTACCATTTACTCAGTGTATCTTTTTTATACATTTACTTTCAACCTGCTTGTGTCTTTGACTCTCAAGTGTGTGACCTGTAGACAGCACATAGTTGGATCATGTTCCTCCCTCTCCACCTTTTTAATAGGAATGTTTAATACATTTACCACCTGCAAGAGTCTCTGCTCATGGGCAAGGACAGCTGAAGTGGCTATACTAACAGCTTTTCAAAGTCTTTTATGGAGATGTTATTCTCATATCTTCCTTTTAAGTTTTGGGTCAGGTTCTTATTTCCACAACTGCTACTGACCCCTCAGCAGCTGAGTATCAGTTGCCACTGATTGTTTTGGACAAAGACCCTGAGGACAGGGTTTTCCTGCAGATCAAGTTCTGAACTCCAGTCAGGTCAAGTGACAACAATGAAACAGGGCTTTTCCAGGGAGCTGGACAACAGGTCAAACAGGGACAATGCTTTGGGAATGGGCCTTTTTTTTTTTTTTTTTTTTTTTGCGCCCCAAACAAGCCCTGCCCATCCAGTGGTTGCAAGCCTGCTGGTTTTCAAGGTTACTGCAGACCTGAGCAAAGAGAGATGGGAGTAGTTCAAGTTGCAATGCCACAAACCCTGCTCAATGAGATTCGGCAGTTTTTCTTGAATAAATACTCCTCAGATTGTTGGAAGCCTTTGGCAAACTTCAAGAGTTCTGAAATAGCTGATTTTGGCCATCTCTGCCAATGTTTTCATTGCTTTTAATGAGGGATGGATCTACCACCATCAGATTGTGAAGGCTTGGTATGAAAAAACAACTCATATTGCTACAATGCTTAGTTGATAATTTTGTGTGTGTGCCTGAAGCACACAAAGTTACTTTTGACTCTAAACTAAAGGCTCTGTCACAGATTCAGAGTTTAAAATTTTTCATTTAAATTAGGAAAATCCTGGGTCACCCCATGGGCTAGTCCCTCACCTATCAAGCTTGAAATCTCCGTTTTTTCCCTTTAATCTTTGTGTGTACCTTCAGCACAGCTGAAAGACAGTTGAATTAATTAAGGAAGAAAAAAAAAATCTGCTTTCAGAATAGTCAGAAAGAATCAGAAAAGTAGGAGGAGTGTAAAGAAGGGTTTTCCTCTATAAACTATTTTTAATTGATATCTATTTCTTTAATCATGTCAGCACAGAAAGAACACAAGGTCTTAAGTCAGACAGATCCATAATCTATTCCCAGCTCCTCTTCTTACTCAGCAGTGCAGCCTTGGGCAAGATATTCAATCTCTTGTACCTCACTTATTTCATTTACAAAATGGGCACAATAATTATTTTATAGGTTTTTGTTAGGCTTAACTAAATGTGAAAGTGCCCAGAACATGCAATAAGCACTCAATTAAGAATCAGTTTCCTTGCTCTTAACTCTGTGGAAACATTAACAGTATGCTAGAAATATTCAGGTCAAAATATAAAAGTCAAGAATCAAAGCACAGAACTGACCAAAGGGCCTAACAATTAGCTTTCTAAGAGAAGGCTAAATTAGTACCAGTAGAGGCGTATCTTAGAGATACTCTGGGTTCAGTTCTAGACCACTGTAATAAAGTGAATATTGCAATTAAGTGACTCACACAAATTTTTTGGTTTCCCAGTGCACATAAAAGTTATGTCTATTAAGTGTATAATAGCATTATGCCTAAAAAAGTATAATTTAAAAATATTTTATTGCTAAAAAAGCTATCATTTGCTCTTTCAGTCATAATCTTTTTGCAATAGTAATATCAAAGATCACTGATCAACATTAACAAATACAACAATAATGAAAAAGTTTGAAATACTCTAAGAATTACCAAATATGACAGAGGCATGAACTGAACAAATGTTGTTGGAAAAATGGTGCTAATAGACTTACCCAAAGCAGAGTTGCCACAAAATGTTAATTAAAAAATAAAGAAGAGAAATGCAGTAACTGCAAAGCACAGAAAGCAAAACGCAATAAAATTATGCCTGTATAGTCTTGGCTGCTGGCTCAGTGGTAAAGAATCTGCCTGCAAATGCAGGAGACACAGGAGACGCGGGTTCAGTCCATGGGTGGGGATGATCCCCTGGAGAAGGAAATGGCAACCCTCTCCAGTATTTTTGCCTGGAGAACTCCACGGACAGAGGAGCCTGGCAGACTACAGTACGAGGGGTCGCAAAAGAGTTGGACACAACTTAGCAACTAAACAACAAAAACATATTCAAGAAACCAGAACGCAAAGCATTTTATGTGCAACAATTAGGATAACATATGTTAAATAGCCAGCAGTTTCTGGCACATTCAACGTGCTTGATAAATGTTACATGAATGTGTTGTTTGATTTTTAGAAAAATTTCTCAGTAAGAAATGATAAAAGAAACTTTTTATATTTAATGAGCCAAACTTCATTTATATGGAATATTTACTCATGTGAAACACCTTCTAAAACTATGCTGAGTAAAATAAGACTTCACATTATATTTTTTTTAAAGTAAGCTTTACTCTTTCTTTTTTTGACTGTTTTCTCTTACATAAGAGGTGACATCATAAGCCATGCTGGCTAAAACTGTTTTCACAAAAACAAAAAATTCAGACAAATCAGAAGCAGGAACTGAGTCTTTTGTGCCACTTCAGGTTCAATAATATCTTAAACTTCCCCCTTATCTCAAGCCCTGCCACTTAAGTTTCTTCTGTCTAACCAACTCCACATAGTTTCCTTATGGTCTCCGTCTTCTCTGTAAAGATCCAATTTTATGTCTCACTGGTCACCATCAACTCTACCAGCAAACCTTCCATCTGTTTACCATCCCGATCTAAACCCCTCAACAAAAAGGGAACTCTGATTGCTACTTTCCTGACATGTGAACTTTAAAGAAAACATACAGTGACACAGAGACAACTGTGTACAGTAAACGTAAAATAATAGCTCTTGTCTCATTTGTATACAGCATTTATACCAAACAACATCCTTAATAACATGGGCTTCCCTGGTGGCTCAGCAAAAGAATCTGCCTGCAATGCAGGAGCTGCAGGAGTTGCGATTTCCATCCCTGGGTCGGGAAGATCCCCTGGAGGAGGGCATGGCAACCCACTCCAGTATTCTTGCCTGGAGAATCTCACGGACAGAGGAGCCTGGTGGGCTACAGTCCACAGGGTCACAAAGAATCGGACACGACTGAAGCGGCGGAGCACGCAGATATACATATACATAATATACCTCCACGCTGCTGCTGCTAAGTCGCTCCAGTCGTGTCCGACTCTGTGCGACCCCACAGACGGCAGCCCACCAGGCTCCCATGTCCCTGGGATTCTCCAGGCAAGAACACTGGAGTGGGTTGCCATTTCCTTCTCCGATGCATGAAAGTGAAAAGTGAAAGTGAAGTCGCTCAGTCGTGTCTGACTCCTAGTGACCCCATGGACTGCAGCCCACCAGGCTCCTCCGTCCATGGGATTTTCCAGGCAAGAGCACTGGAGTGGGGTGCCATTGCCTTCTTATACCTCCATGAGGTAGGTACAATTTTAACTTCCAAGTTTTTAATGAAAAATTTGACTGAAGTTAAGAAACCTGTCCAAGGTCATAGAGCTATTCAGCTATACAGAGAGCCAATATTTAAATCAGGCAACAAAACTTTTAAACTATAATGCTTTAGAGAAACTCTTAATCTGAAGACTCATCCTTCTTAACTCAGGAAATGAGACGGAAGCTCTGAAGCACAATAATTATCTTGGTATAACAGCTCTCCTGTGACACTAACAGCTCAAATCCCTATCCTGTCCTTCTTAGAGTCTTCTTGCTGAATCAGCTGCCCTCACTCCAAGCCAGTCTGTACTCCACAATGCCAGGGGTGAAGCAAAAGGAAGAGGAAGGAGGGGGAGCTAAGGAAAAAGAGAAAAAGACAGGATCAAAAAATATATAAAAGAAGGATGAGAGAGATCTATTGTGAGATACAAGAAACATCTGGTGATAAAAACAGTTAAGTGAAGTTTGGTAAAAAAAAAAAAAAAAAAGAAACTGATCTTTCTATTATAATATCCTATGCACAGCTGTATACAGCCCTCCCCCCAATTATTTATGACATTTTAATGCTTAAAAATTAGTGTACAGCACATAATCAAAAGCACAGACTTAACCATTCAGTAATTTTTAATGAATATGTGTAGATGGTGATTTTAGAGGGTAAGAAAAGAACAGTACATGACAAAACATGTTCATTAGGAAGAAAACAAAGTTCAATATTTACAAGAGGTAACTGACATTGCTTTAAATAAGTGAAAGCAAATTCAGTAGATAACAGTAAATACAAAATATAAAAGAATTCAATGTATCAAATCAAGGTATTTTTCAGTTACATGATTATGTTCCTCTCTAAATATTTAATCTGTAATAAAACCATTCAATAATTTTAAAGGTTACTTGTAAAGTATTACACAAGCCAAAATGGAACATTATTTTTCATCTGCAGATATTTATCAACTAGTTTTTAAACCTGGCAGCTCTTTCTTATCCCTCTCTTGGTTAAGACAAGCTGCTTCTTACTGTTCAAAGACACAAAACAGGGGAAAAGAGAAGAACCACCTTTTTGCCAAGTGTCCTCATGACTTGGAAGCCATGAGCATTTGTTCCTGACCCTGTCTGATTTTTGGCACATAGCAGATAAGCGCTGAGCAACACACACCCACTGTTACACGGAGAAGAGGGAACAGACATCAAAGCACCACTCATTTTATTTTTAGATACCATATCAAGGCTATTCAGGTTTCTTAAGAAGATCCAGCAGGGGGAAAAAAAAAAAAAGATTATCACTCTCATGCTCATGTAATGCTTTGCTCTAAAATAGGTCTCAGTTCGTTTTCTTTAGACTCCAGCCATCAGAATATACTCAGATCCGCTGGTTCCTTCTGCCTGATAGCCAGAGATATCTCCTTGGGAAGGCTTTGCTAGGACACAAGTATAAGGCATGCAAGACAAATCAGCACAGTTTTCAAGCTACTTGCTGCTTCCAGGAATGCTAATTTCAGTAACCCTTCCCAAGATGTCAGCACTATTATCAAAGAGATCTGGGTCATTTTCCCTGCTTTGACGGTCTCAGCTTGCTCAAACACTACAGGAGGCAAACCAAGAAAAGCCGGAGTGGCAGGGACGAGGGAAACAATTTCCCAGTAATGGGTTCCTCGAAGAATATCTTTTCATTTTGAAGTTTTGAAGAAAAAATAAAGTGCCAAGACCTCCTGAGCCAAGACCATAGAAAATAAAATCTCTTTTCTTTTAAGACTGACCTATCAGTGGCCATGTTTCTAGGAATGGCTTGTGCACTAAAGAAACCAATGCAGAACTCCAGATTCGCAGCCACTCAAAGCCATAAAGGTCAGCAACATAAGGAGATGGAGCCGAGGTCTTGAAATACATGGGACGCAGGAGAATCCTGGAGAGGTAGAAAGGACAGATCTGGCTGGGATGTCCAATAACAGCACTGGTTCATGGAAAGGAGGTGAGTCTGGCTCCCAGTCATCACACTAACGGAGGGCACTCAGCCTGGCCTTCCCACCACCCCACTGGGGAGAGACCATGGGCTGCAGGCAGAGTGGCCTTGCACACAGAGCAGGGACCTGGAGGACTTTGGAGAGCTGGTGGTCTGCCCCTTAACTCTTATTGAGCGTTGGGCAGATTATTTGACTTCTTGAAGTCTTTAAAATGGGGAAAGCCTCTGTGGACTACTTCCCATGGTTGCTGTGAGGGTCAAATACAATAACATATACCAGCATGTATTACAACAGTGTAAGAGATGGAAGATACGGGCCTAGCAGATGGATTTCCTAAAAATGATATAAACCTTGGCAAAGCAAGGAGAGTTGGACACAACTAAAGTGACTGAGCATGCAGGCACTGCCATATCTCTATGCCATTCAAAGGCCACCAATTACCAGGACAGGCCAGGTCACGTGTGGCTGAGACTCCTGGCTGGAGCTGGGTCTCACTGCCGAGTGAAGGCAGGGGCTGGCTCGTGGGCCATCTGCCCTGCACTTTTTCCTTTTTACGGACAAAGGGGACACCCTCAGCACCCTCTGTGGTCCTCCTCTCCCACCTGCGCTGCTCGTGGAGCTCACAGCTCCTCAGTTACAACTCACGGCGGGTAGAAGCTGGGTTACAAGCAGTCACAGGGAACCGGTCAGAAGGCTGTCTTGAAGACAGACAGCTAAGAGAAGGGGGCAGCTTCTGCCAGTAGACACCAGGAAGTTTGAGGCCTGGGTGCAGGGGGTACGCACTCTGTTTCTTATGAACTGGAGGAAGTTGGTTTAAAAAGACGAAGTGAACGCTGAGAGAGGCAGACACCCTGGACGTCCAGGTGCTGGGACACCCTACTCCCGAGGTCTCAGAGCTCTCCACCACCCCGCCACCCAGCCGGCTCTTGCCAAGCACACGTGGCCCTGCTAAGGAAGTCCTGAAGAAGTCAGGTTTTCTAACACACCATCAGGATGCGTTGGTCCCACACTAAAGAAAGAGTAATTTCCAGACTAAGGCAGACCCATGGTCCATTCAAACAAGCATCCTACTTATGGTAAACACACCAGGGTCATTTGCAGGAAATCACACTTTTCAAAAATTCAAGCTCAAATGGTTTCCAAAACATCCTAGCCTGGCCGTATGTTCACTATGGGTCTATGAATTTATCTTCACCCTTCTGGCATCTGACTGAATTTTCTGTCTTTGTCCACTCGTAAAGATAATCCATTCCTAATATGTACTGCCTACCCCGTGAAGCGACAATTTTTATTTGGTTGATTTTTTACAGGATAAATAAACTCGTCACAAGCCTCTTCAACGCTCAAAGTATGACTTACAGATTCTCTTTGTCAGCTTATTCATGTCACGGAGTTTCTGTCTTTCTCAAAAAAAAGGAGAAAAAAATTTTGGCCCTTGAGAAGATGCTATGGAGAAGAGAATGGCAACCCACTTCAGTATTCTCGCCTGGAGAATCCAATGGACAGAGGAGCCTGGTGGGCTACAGTTCATAGGGTCGCAAAGAGTCGGACACGACGGAAGTGACTCAGCACACACACACAGCTCTGCGTTAAATCAGTCTAGCCATCTTTCCCTAATTCTCTGGAGAAGTATAGTACACAGAGCCACATAGCACTCTTGTGTAACCTCAATGTCCCTGAGTGTTTTGGTCACTGTTCTACCAAATAAGAGTAAACAGTGAAATAAAAGCAGGAATAGAAAAATGAGGGGAAAAAAATACTACTGGGATTTATTCTATGACACCAACAACACAAAAAGGTTAGAAAAAATATACCTAAAATTGTTATTTTTGAGTGGCTGGATGATGGACAAATCCCTTTTTTCTGTATATTTTTCTGCATTAGTAAAATTTCTACACTGGCTATGTACCATCCTAACTTAAAAAATGTTATTGAAAAAAAAACACTGGAGAACAATGTGGTTAAATAAAGAGTTAAATGGTCAAAACTGAGGTTAAATGAGCAGCTGGAGATGGCAGAGAGCCCTGTCAAAAGCCGCGGGGACATCAGGCTCTCATAGGGGGATTGACTCTGGCTGGAGAGCCTTCAGTGGCCCGGATCCTTGCAGGCTCAGCCTTGGAGGCAGAAAACGGGCTCAGAGTGGGTCAGAACTTTTCACCAGAGGGCTCACTCCACTTCAGCAAACAGTCACACCTAGAACAGAAAGGCCCTTCCTTTTAAAGGTGTTTAAAAAGTACATATGAAGGACCTCAGAACAAAAAAGGCTGGAAGGGTCTGGTGGCATAAGTGCTTTCAGAGGCGAGCCTACCACTGAGGAATTAATGGGGCCATGGGGGAGAAAGTGCCTGGATCCTCCCCAGCTACAGACACGCACTGGGCACCCAACACACACTCATACATAAATGATAACGAACTGAGCAACCACGGTGAAATGTGCAGGTGGTGGGAGAGGCCCAGAAGGCAGGCTTCCTGCAGGAGGTGACATCTGCACGGGGTTAAAGAGATAAGATTTCTTCAACATTTCTTTGCCAAGCAAAGTATGTGAAAAAGAGTGCACAGGGGTCCAGGCAGGCACAAATCATGGGCACTCAAAGAAAGAGAAGCTGTGTAACCCCATAATAGTGCTAAGTATTTCACTGAGGAATCCAGTAAATATATAGTAAGAGTAAATAGGGAAATCAAGGCAGAGATAGAAAAAAGAACACTGGAATTCATTTTGTGATACGTACAAATGGCTTAGCTTCAGGGAAGACAAAGGTGAACCATTATTTGGATGGACGTAGAAAGGGAAGAAAAAGGATACTATGAGCAAAGACAGAGGCTGTGGGGAGAAATAGAATGAAAGACATTTGTTCTTTCAGCAAATGTTCATTGCATGCCTCCTCTGTCCCAGGTCTGGGGACTAAGAGCTTGGGGTGCAAGAGGAAGCTGACATTTAACTCAAGCCAACAGAAAACAACCCCCGTGAGACCAGTACTGTTCTCCCCACTGCAGAGATGAGGAAATGGAGGCTTTACACGGAGCAGTTTTTTCCAAGGACACAGAGCTCATAAATAGTATACATCTACTTTTAGGTGTGTTTTTATTATAGCCAGGCTTTTGAGAACATTGATGAGCTGTTTGTTTCTTAAAACATCATGGTTAACGCTCAGAGCATAGAGGGGAACCAAGCAGTCCCTATTCTGCTATTCAAGTGAAAAAAAAAGAAAATCATGAGCATGTCTTACTTTCCTTTTATGAATTCTTTTCTGCCCTGGAGGATAAATATGTGGGAGTCTTGAGTCCTGACTTACAAACATCCAAGGCCTTTTGGAACAATTGCTAGCAGGACCGGATCAAGCTCTGGAAACCGCTGGATTATACTGGCAACTGATTGAGTCCATTCACTCCAGAACGTGCTCAGAGAGCAAGGGGAGCGTGTCCAGTGAGCAGTCATCTGAGAAAGGTCAGCCGGGTTAACTCCAAAAACGTTTCATAAAGTCAAAACCAGACTGAGGATTTGTGTGGAAAATGTTAAACACACTTTGCTGAGAAACTCAGAGACTCCCTCATGGCCATCGGCCTTACTATTCAGTAAACGACACATCTTCCAGGAACCTGAGCTGAATGATTTGGAGTTGTCGAAAGTCAGCATGTGAACCTGCCAGGTTCCCTGTTTCTGGCCAATTTAACACAGGTTACCCCCAGGTGATCAGGCTCTTCTGGAAGTAGAGAAGCTTTCAGCCCACAAGGTAATTCTAAGCACAGACATACATACATGCAAATGGTGTTGACAAAGAACAAAATAACCTGTTTACATTCTTCTGAGGCTAACCATGTGCCTTTAAGTAAAAAGAGGAAAAAAGTTGTATTTTTTTTAGGGTCATTGAAAAGTCATTTGGGTCTATAGTAATTCTTTCTTTGCCACATTAAACTACTTTTCAAACAAGAGGTGTTTCTTGTGGGCCTATTAAAAAAAAGCTATGAGTCTCTAATCAGACGTAACATTAATATAAATTTTCTCCATTATTAAATAGGAAACTCATTTTTCCTTTTTAATTTAATTTCTTTTTTAATTCATTAATTAGAATATAGCTCTAAAGATTGCAGTCATACAAATCTATTTTTGTGTTTCTTCTGGAGAGATGAATCTGATATTACTATGTGTGATTAACATGGCGCCTCACATGCAAGGGTCGTTCCTGTACTTGGAATGTCTAAGGCAGGCAGGCCTGGAATAATCTCCCAGACAGCACTCCGTCATCTACCCTCCAAAAGCTGGCATTGCTAATGCAATCTGTGGGGGAAAAATACCAGATACCTAAAACACTTTAAAACATGTATTTCCATAAAGTAAAGGGAAATAACTTTATTGCAAAATTTGTCTGCAGCTGAAGATGTTATCTAAAGTCTAGTTTGACACGAAAATGGAAGTGTTAGTCGTTCAGTCGTGTCTGACTCTATTAACCCCACAGACTGCAGCCTGCCAGGCTCCTCTGTCCATAGGATTTTCCAGGGAAGAATATCGGAGTGGGCTGCCATTCTGTTCTCCAGAGGATTTCCCTGGCCCAAAGATCAAACCCAGGTCTCCTGCATTATAGGCAGATTCTTCACCATCTGAACTAGCAGGGAAGCCTTAGTCTGACCCAGAGACTCTCCAATCAGGCAGCGGCTGACTAAGGCATGATTTCAGCGTGATCCCTGAGATCATTTCTATACTTTCTTTTTCCCTCATGTAACATTAGGGTTTCCCAACCCTTTCATGTTTCCTTGGGGATGGCTAAGTAACAGAGTTCATCCACAGGAACAGTCCACCCAGTCCTCTCTCCTGCATTCACTGAATCCGTTCCTGTTGGCGTCCACTCCAACTTATTAGGACCGACAAGCGTACAAAACTTGGACTAGAGAAAAATATTAAAAATATAACTTAAAACATTTACTTTTAGGGCAGCAAAGAGAGATGGAAACTTCTACCTTATTCCAAAAAGTAGAGATGTTCACGGTCTCTTATAGCAACTAAAAGTGGAAACCGGCTAGTGTTCCAGGCCATGTGGGAGAAATGTTGAAGACCAACCCAAACTGCAAGAAACGCTTACCTTGCTGAAACGGGAGGCCGCTCTGTCTCCACTGGCCTATAAAAATCAAGGCCCCACGTCTGACTACCTCACAAGTACCCCTTCCAAGTTTCAGCTCTTGTTTTTCTGGGATATTGGACTTCTCAGACAAACTGAAAACTAGCAGCAGAGAGACCTAACTAGTACTTTTTAATATGTCCTTTACGGTATCCTTTCAGATATAATACAGCTGTATGGCAGAGTATGGGCTTCCCTGCTGACTCAGCGGTAAAGAATCCACCTGCAATGCAGCAGATGAGGTAGGAGCTATGGGTGTGATCCCTGGGTCAGGAAGGTCCCCTGGAGAAGGGAAAGGCAACCCGCTCCAGTATTCTTGCCTGGAAAACCCTATGGACAGAGGAGCCTGGCAGGGTACAGTCCAACCAACAGTGGTAGGTATGGTTCTCCTCCACTCAAATGCATAACTTACTGGGGCAGACTTTTCATCTACTGGAAAAAAACAAGAAGTCTGTGAAGACTCATATCCTGTACTTACATGTACGCCCATGACTGCGGAATTCTGACCCACCATAAAGATAAAGACAGCTAAACCTGAGGCTGGCTGTGTCTATCTCCCAATCCAGCTCCCTAGGGCTGGCCTACTGCAGTGGTTCCTAGTGGAACCTCTGACCAGCAGCACTGGCATCACTGGGTAACTTGTTAGAAATGCGCGTTCTGCCCCCAGACCTACTGAGTAAGAGACTCTCCAGGGTTCAGTTCCCCAGGTGACTGATGCCCCCAAGTTTGAGAAGCACAGTTGCACAGAGGTTAACTATCACACCACCAGTATCTGTAACTCCCAGAGCCTGCAGGTGGCAGTAAAGGCCAGTTAGAAGAATTACAGGCACTAGAAACTCAAGTTCTAAGTGTTACAGAGTCAGCCTGCCTGACCACACTGTTCAACAGTTTCTTAACAGCTGGCTCAGCCTCCTCCAATGAGTTTGAAGGTCACAGTAAGTCCCAGCTTTGAACAGGAACTGGACTGAAATTCTTGTGGTCCGAAAGAAGACATATTGAACCTATGAATTTCAGGGATGCAATCAATATTTAATTATCTTAAAGATTTTGTGTTTAATACTATGAGGATACAAACATATTCAAGAATGAAAATTTCAATACTTATTGAATAGAACAAGAAACTCAAATTATTCTCAGCCATTATGTATATCTGAATTATTTTTATGCACTCTGAATGATTAGAGTTCCCACCATTAAAATCTCATTGAGATAACATGTTAACAGAGAGAAGAGAAAATTTCTACTGTAAAGCATGTATCAGGCATCCCTTTACTATTTTCTAGACTCTATGAAAACCCTGAATTTTGCATTAATTTGCCTTACACAAACTACAAACATCTCCAGTGAGGATGTGGAGCAACGGGAACTCTCACACAGCTGGGGAAATAAATCGGTACAACCACTTTGGAAAACTGTTGAGCAATGCCTTCCAAAGCTAAACACACAATATCCAGGGCCAGTAATTCCACTCCTGGGTTTGCACCAAAGAGAAATGACCACATCCAGCTACTTAAAGCCTCATAAAAGTGTTTGTAGAAGTCTAACTCGTAATACGGAGAAGGCAATGGCAACCCACTCCAGTGTTCTTGCCTGGAGAATCCCAGGGACAGGGGAGCCTGGTGTGCTTCCGTCTATGGGGTCGCATAGAGTCGGACACGACTGAAGCGACTTAGCAGCAGCAGCATGTTATATTTATTTATAAAGGGACAACAATATGTATGTTATACTTCTTTACAAAGAGAAGAAAAGTAAACACACACAGAATATCCTTGACAGATTATCTTGTAATAAATTTTCAATATCCATCATAAAAGTCTTCCTTGATGGCTCAGAGGGTAAAGAACTGGCCTCCAATGTAGGAGACATAAGAGATTCAGGTTTCATCCCTGGGTCAAGAAGATTCCCTGGAGAAGTAAATGATTATCCACTCTAGTATTCTTACCTGAAAAACCCCATGGACAGAGGAGCCTAGCGGGCTATAGTCCAAGGGACCACAGAGTTGGACACGACTGAGCAACTAAGCACACATAAAAATCTAAATTACTGGGCAACTACATCTGACATCAGAGCCTCATTTACTGCAAAAATACTGCATTTGCTGAGCTACATCTCAAAATTAGATACAGAGAACAATGCTGCTACTGCTAAGTCACTTCAGTCGTGTCCGACTCTGTACGACCCCAGAGACGGAAGCCCACCAGGCTCCCCTGTCCTTGGGATTCTCCAGGCAAGAACACTGGAGTGGGTTGCCATTTCCTTCTCCAATGCATGAAAGTGAAAAGTGTAAGTGGAGTAGCTCAGTTGTGTCCGACTCTTAGCGACCCCATGGACTGCAGCCTACCAGGCTCCTCCATTCATGGGATTTTCCAGGCAAGAGTGCTGGAGTGGGGTGCCATTGCCTTCTCCGACAGAGAACATTGATTTGATGGCATAATTGGATATAGGAAAGCCCACAGAGAACAATGGGCTTTCCTATATCCAATTATGCCATCAAATCAATGTATCCTCCTGTGAAAAGGCCAAAACTTTCTGGCTTGCACTCCCTGGTCCCAAACTCCATTTATTCTGCCACTTCATGAGATCATATAGGTGCCAACTGATGTCCATCATCCCTAGCCCCTGCAGGCCTGGATGTGGTCACCATCCCGGAGAGGCTGACAGGCTGGCTCCAATCCTAAGCTACCTGCCTGAATCTCTCCGAATCACCCTTGTCCTAACCCTCGCCACCATGCAGCCTCACAAATCAAGGCATGTCCCGTGCAGGGTAAGTGTTAAGACAGCACAGCCTTCAGGTCAATGCGGACCTACTGGATTCTAGGTTCCGATCTAGTAGGGCTCAGACGCTAAGCCAACTGTCGACTAGGAGATACCAAATTACACGCCAAGTGCAGACACCTCCAGGCCTCGCCGCTGGCCCCCAGGTCCTGAACCCGCGCCGCCCTCCCCAAGCCTGCGCCGCTCCCTCCAGGCCACCCGATCCGCAAAGAACCCGAACAGGGAAAATCCACACGGTCTGCTTCTGCGCTTCCGGCTCAGGTTAAAAAAAAAAAAAAAAAGCGCAACTGAGGGCACTGTGACCAAGAGGAGGAACCACGTGTTCCGGGTGACACTCGGGTCCCCCACGCGCGGCCGCGGGGCGCGTAGGGCCGGGGTCGATGGCCCCTAGACTGTGCGCTGACTCGGAAAAGTCAGGGTGCGCGCGTGCGCGCGGGACCGCAGGCCAGAGGGGGCGCGCCCCGTCGCTGAGAACCCGCCTGGCGCGCTCTCGGGCCGGGCCGACCAGGGCAGGAGCCCGGGCCGCGCGCGTGCGCCGCGGCCCCGGGGCCGGCGTGATTACCTGGGAGCAGGAATACGTGCTGCCAGACGCGAGCCCCGTCCCCGCCGTCCGCGCCGCGCGCCATGCCGCTCGTCTGCTCCCGGCCGCCGCGGGCCTCAGCCCTCGGAGCGCGGGCTCCGCAGGAGGCGGTGGCAAATGGCGGGAGAAGGGTCGATTCCGGGAATGCGGCGGGGCCCGGGACGTGCGGCCGGCCGGGCGTACGTCGTTTCGTTTCCGGAGTCCGCCAGCGGCCCGGATTTCAGAATTTAAATTGAGCGCCGGGCCCAGGCTGCCGGTCCCCTGGCTCGTCGCCTGCCGGCGGGGAAGGGTCGCGGCCTCTCCCCCCTCCGCGGCTCGGCCAATGGTAGCTGCTCACCCGCGGCGCGCCGTGACAAGGCCCGGGGGCGGGGTCGCCTGGTCCCCGAGGCTCCGGGTCCGCGCTCCCAGCGGCCTTCCGCGCGCCCTCAGGGGCGCCGCCCCGGGGAGATCGCGGCTAGGCCGGGTCCCTGGTCCATGTTGCACCCGGAGGCTTGACGCTCGCCGCCCCAGTAGGCTGGCGGACGCGCGCACACCTGGCAGGACGCAAAGCCTGGCGCATATCCATCCTGAGGACAAGAACCGTCGCACCGGAATCCTCATGCCCCTGTTCCTCGTCAACGTTTCTGGATAGCGCTTGCATCCCGCGTTGGAATTAATGCCAGAATCTGGTGTGCTTTGTGATTCATGACAAAATGCATGCAAAGCAGACCTCAAATTTGAGTTAGTTCTCATTACTCCAAAGAGGGGCACAATTTGAGGCCCAAAATGTACATTTGTTGTTTTGGAAGACGTTGATTTGGAACGACTTACAAGTCAAGACTTTTTAAAAGCGATGTTTACAAAGTCAGAGTTATGATATTTACGTATTTAAACTTCTCAAAAATAAAATTTTAATTGTACACGGTTTTAGAAAAGGTACCATGTGTGTGTCTCATACTTAAGAATAAGTTTGACACCCTACTACCCCAGATCCCCAATCCCCTCCCCCTGGGTAATTACTGTTATCAGTCTCTCATCTGTTCTTCCAGAATTTTTCCATTCACAAATAAGTTCCTGTGTCTTACTCTTATTTTGCACAAATGAAAGAGTAATATGCATAACTCTTAAGGCACTTAACGTTCTTTGTTTAAGCTTGAAGACAGTTAAATGCTGCAGCACTAGATCATCTCTGCCTTCTGAGAAGATTCTGTGTTTCAATCCTACTTCCCACCAGGGCAGACAAATGCAACTGAAGGTGACTGCAGGAAACACCTGGCAGAGAGGAAGCCTTTCAGGTAGAGAAGGGGAACCCGGAGGCCAGCTCTGAGGCAGGCAGTAGAGGGATATTGCTCTAGAGCTATTTTCATCTTCTCTGATCCTTCCCAGCCGTTGGTTCTTTGAATATGTGTTTTTATGTGGTTGTTTTCACAGTCAGTTCAGTTCAGTTCAGTTGCTCAGTCGTATCCGACTCTTTGCGACCCCATTAATCGCAGCACTCCAGGCCTCCCTATCCATCACCAGCTCCAGGAGCTCACTCAGACTCCCGTCCATCGAGTCAGTGATGCCATCCAGCCATCTCATCCTCTGTCATCCCCTTCTCCTCCTGCCCCCAATCCCTCCCAGCATCAGAGTCTTCTCCAATGAGTCAACTCTTCACATAAGGTGGCCAAAGAACTGGAGTTTCAGCTTTAGCATCATTCCTTCCAAAGAACACCCAGGACTGATCTCCTTCAGAATGGACTGGTTGGATCTCCTTGCAGTCCAAAGGACTCTCAAGAGTCTTCTCCAACACCACAGTTCAAAAATATCAATTCTTCGGTGCTCACCCTTCTTCACAGTCCAACTCTCACATCCATAAATGACCACTGGAAAAACCATAGCCTTGACTAGGCGAACCTTTGTTGGTAAAGTAATGTCTCTGCTTTTGAATATGCTATCTAGGTTGGTCATAATTTTCCTTCCAAGGAGTAAGCATCTTTTAATTTCATGGCTGCAGTCACCATCTGCAGTGATTCTGGAGCCCAGAAAAATAAAGTCTGACACTGTTTCCACTGTTTCCCCATCTATGTCCTATGAAGTGATGGGACCAGATGCCATGATCTTCATTTTCTGAATGTTGAGCTTTAAGCCAACTTTTCCACCCTCCACTTTCACTTTCATCAAGAGGCTTTTTAGTTCCTCTTCACTTTCTGCCATAAGGGTGGTGTCATCTGCATATCTGAGGTTATTGATATTTCTCCCAGCAATCTTGATTCCAGCTTGTGCTTCTTCCAGTCCAGCGTTTCTCATGATGTACTCTGCATAGAAGTTAAATAAACAGGGTGACAATATACAGCCTTGATGAACTTCTTTTCCTATTTGGAACCAGTCTGTTGTTCCATGTCCAGTTCTAACTGTTGCTTCCTGACCTGCATCCAAATTTCTCAAGAGGCAGGTCAAGTAGTCTGGTATTCCCATCTCTTTCAGAATTTTCCACAGTTTATTGTGATCCACACAGTCAAAGGCTTTGGCATAGTCAATAAAGCAGAAATAGATGTTTTTCTGGAACTCTCTTGCTTTTTCAATGATCCAGCGGATGTTGGCAATTTGATCTCTGGTTCCTCTGCCTTTTCTAAAACCAGCTTGAACATCAGGAAGTTCACGGTTCACATATTGCTGAAGCCTGGCTTGGAGAATTTTGAGCATTACTTTACTAGCATGTGAGATGAGTGCAATTGTGCGGTAGTTTGAGCATTCTTTGGCATTGCCTTTCTTTGGGATTGGGATGAAGACTGACCTTTTCCAGTTCTGTGGCCACTGCTGAGTTACCCAAATTTGCTGGCATATTGAGTGCAGCACTTTCACAGCATCATCTTTCAGGATTTGAAATATCTCAACTGGAATGCCATCACCTCCACTAGCTTTGTTCGTAGTGATGCTTTCTAAGGCCCACTTGACTTCACATTCCAGGATGTCTGGCTCTAGGTCAGTGATCACACCATTGTGATTATCTTGGTCATGAAGCTCTTTTTTTGTACAGTTCTTCTGTGTATTCTTGCCACCTCTTCTTAATATCTTCTGCTTCTGTTAGGTCCATACCATTTCTGTCCTTTTTAGAGCCCATCTTTGCATGAAATGTTCCCTTGGTATCTCTAATTTTCTTGAAGAGATCTCTAGTCTTTTCCATTCTGTTGTTTTCCTCTATTTCTTTGCATTGATTGCTGAGGAAGGCTTTCTTATCTCTCCTTGCTATTCTTTGGACCTCTGCATTCAGATGCTTATATCTTTCCTTTTCTCCTTTGCTTTTCACTTCTCTTCTTTTCACAGCTATTTGTAAGGCCTCCCCAGACAGCCATTTTGCTTTTTTTGCATTTCTTTTCCATGGGGATGGTCTTGATCCCTGTCTCCTGTACAATGTCACGAACCTCCGTCCATAGTTCATCAGGCATTCTATCTATCAGATCTAGTCCCTTAAATCTATTTCTCACTTACACTGTATAATCATAAGGGATTTGATTTAGGTCATACCTGAATGGTCTAGTGGTTTTCCCTACTTTCTTCAATTTGAGTCTGAATTTGGCAATAAGGACAGTACAGAACTATTTTTGTGTGCTTTTCTCCCTTAACATTGCCATAAATACCTTTCCATGGCATCTAGAACCATCATTGGAGACAGGCTATTTCACAATGCTAATGCACCATAGTTACTGACCCATTCCTTAACCTGCAATATTTAGGTTATTTCAAACTGTTGTTCTGAACAATGCTATCAGATCAGATCAGTCACTCAGTCGTGTCTGACTCTTTGCGACCCCATTAATCGCAGCACGCCAGGCCTCCCTGTCCATCACCAACTCCCGGAGGTCACCCAGACTCATATCCATCGAGTCAGTGATGCCATCCAGCCATCTCATCCTCTGTCGTCCCCTTCTCCTCCTGCCCCCAATCCCTCCCAGCATCAGAGTCTTCTCCAATGAGTCAACTCTTCGCATAAGGTGGCCAAAATACTGGAGTTTCAGATTTAGCATCATTCCTTCCAAAGAAATCCCAGGGCTGATCTCCTTCACAATGGACTGGCTGGATCTCCTTGCAGTCCAAGGGACTCTCAAGAGTCTTCTCCAACACCACAGTTCAAAAGCATCAATTCTTCGGTGCTCAGCCTTCTTCACAGTCCAACTCTCACATCCATACATGACCACAGGAAAGACCATAGCCTTGACAAGGCGAACCTTTGTTGGTAAAGTAATGTCTCTGCTTTTGAATATGCTATCTAGGTTGGTCATAACTTTCCTTCCAAGGAGTAAGCGTCTTTTAATTTCATGGCTGCAGTCACTATCTGCAGTGATTTTGGAGCCCAGAAAAAGAAAGTCTGACACTGTTTCCACTGTTTCCCCATCTATTTCCCATGAAGTGATGGGACCAGATGCCATGATCTTCGTTTTCTGAATGTTGAGCTTTAAGCCAACTTTTTCACTCTCCACTTTCACTTTCATCAAAAGGTTTTTTAGTTCCTCTTCACTTTCTGCCATAAGGGTGGTGTCATCTGCATATCTGAGGTTATTGATATTTCTCCCAGCAATCTTGATTCCAACTTGTGTTTCTTCCAGTCCAGCATTTCTCATGATGTACTCTGCATAGAAGTTAAATAAGCAGGGTGACAGTATACAGCCTTGATGAACTTCTTTTCCTATTTGGAACCAGTCTGTTGTTCCATGTCCAGTTCTAACTGTTGCTTCCTGACCTGCATACAAATTTCTCAAGAGGCAGATCAGGTGGTCTGGTATTCCCATCTCTTTCAGAATTTTCCACAGTTTATTGTGATCCACACAGTCAAAGGCTTTGGCATAGTCAATAAAGCAGAAATAGATGTTTTTCTGGAACTCTCTTGCTTTTTCCATGATCCAGCGGATGTTGGCAATTTGATCTCTGGTTCCTCTGCCTTTTCTAAAACCAGCTTGAACATCAGGAAGTTCACGGTTCACATATTGCTGAAGCCTGGCTTGGAGAATTTTGAGCATTCCTTTACTAGCGTGTGAGATGAGTGCAATTGTGGGAGTGTGTGCTCAGTCACTTCAGTCGTGTCCAATTCTTTGCAACCCCATAGACTATAGTCCACCAGGCTCCTCTATCCATGGGATTCTCCAGGCAAGAATACCGGAGTGGGTTGCCATGCCCTCCTCCAGGAGATCTTCCTGACCCACGGACCAAACCTGAGTCTCCTGCACTGCAAGCAGATTCTTTACCCACTGAGCCAAGCAATGAACTAGAGGTATACTTAGTGAACTAATGTACACATGGCAATGTGGATGCTTTATATCAAGAGGGAAAAAAAGAAGTAGGAAAAGATTTAGGGCAGAAAAAAAATCGGTCAATTAAAAATACATAAAACAACATATCTTTTATAAGGATACATGCATATTTAAGGCTATATATCAAACACGTAAGAAATGGGTGTCTTTAAATGGCAAAAGAATGGCATAAGGAATGAGAAGGCAAGAAATATCAAAAGAGGGGTTGGAGGGGCATGTGGATGACTGTCACTATGTCCTGTGAATGAGAATATAATTCATTGTAGGTCCAAGTTTGAAAACTTTCTTTTTTTTTTTTAATGTGCTGAAACAAACATCTCTATGCAATTTCCTTTATCCATTACAAAATTAGTTAAGTACCTTCTTGGAACCCTTGCTGTCTTGGACAGCAAGGAGATCAAACCAGTCAATCCTAAAGGAAATAAACCCTGAATAATCATTGGATTATTCTGAGGTGGCTCAGATGGTAAAGTGTCTGCCCGCATGTGGGAGACCCGGGTTCGATCTCTGGGTTGGGAAGATCCCCTGGAGAAGGAAATGGCAACGCACTCCAGTACTCTTGCCTGGAAAATTCTATGGACGGAGGAGCCTGCTAGGCTAGAGTCCATTGGGCGGCAAAGAGTAGGATGCGACTGAGCAACTTCACATTCACATGCCAATCATTGGAAGAACTGATGCTGAAGCTGAAGCTCCACTACTGTGGCCTCCTGATGTGAAGAGATGACTCATTAGAAAAGACTCTGATTCTGGGAAAGACTGAGGGCAGGAGAAGAAGAGATGAGATAGATGAGATAGATGGTTGGATGCAAAGGACATGAACTTGGGCAAACTCAGGAGATGGTGAGGGATGCCAGGGAGGCCTGGTGTGCTGCAGTCCATGGGGTGGTGAAGAGTCTGACACAACTGGGTGACTGAACAACAACCTTCTTGGAAGTGGTGATGTTCCAGACAGGCTCCAGATTCCTACTGTCCTCATGGTAAAGTCTAAGGTCCTAAGCTTGGAACACATGGCCCATGAGATCTGGTCCTCACGTGCCCCTCCAGTCAGTTTCCACTGCCTCCCTCCCTCCCCGCCTTGACCACAGTCTGGCAGGTCCTAAGAAACTGCTCTCTGTCAGCACTTGACACTGTGTCCCTAATGTTGGAACCACGCTGCTCTCAACTATGGACTAAATCTTCCCTGGTGGCTCAGATGGTAAAGAGTCAGCCTGCAATGTAGGAGACCCAGGTTCAATCCCTGGGTTGGGAAGATCCCCTGGAGAAGGAAATGGCAACCCACTCCAGTATCTTTGCCTGGAAAATCATATGGACAGAGGAGCCTGGTGGGCTGTAGTCCATGGGGTCGCAAAGAGTTGGGCACGACTGAGCGACTAACACACACACACACACACACACACACACACACACACACCGCACTCAACTATGGACTAAGCTCTCAACTCCGCCTTTTCTCTCACTCTCCACTTAGCCTGAACCCTCACCCATCAGGCTCACTTCTCATTAGGACTCCTCTTCCTCTCTTCAAACACCCTCCCCATGAATGAGTGAGATGCCTCCTTACAAGGGCGTGAGCCTGACTTTCAGTCAGTTCCTTGAGGAAGGACAGCATTTAATAATTCAACAATTTATCCTAAAAAAAAAAGAGAGAGGGAGATGAGTTTCACTGCATACTAACCGTGACAAGCACGGCAGTGAGCATGTAACGTATTCTTTCAGTCCTCCCAGCGGTCTTAAGGGGAAGTAGCAGTGTGATCCCCACATTTTACAGAGAAAGAATGTAAACTTTAATGAGGTCAACTAATCACCCAGCAGTGGCAGAGCAGGAATTCCAACCCAGACATTGGACTCTTGGCCTCCCCTCCCTCCTTCCTTAGTGTTTCAATGCCTGGAACAAAGCTGTATGGACACATAGCATATGCCCCACAAATATTTTCTGAGTAGACATGCATGTGGGTAGATAGGCAGTTATGGTAAAAGTCAGTGTGGCATTCCTAAGTTTTATAAGCAAGAACAATGTGATTATATTTAGTATATCATAAAATATTCCATAAATTAATTTTTGCACTAGTTATACTGACACACCAAGAGACCAACAGGTCATTCTCCAAGGAGTAAGAAGGGAACAGCAACATTAATACCTCTGAGTAGGGAGACAAAAATAAAACTCTTCTAAATACCAGAAATAAGAAATGTTTGTTTTCTAGTGGAAGAAAAAAAAGAACTGGGGGAAAAAAATTTTAAAGACAGTTCAGAGTCCAGTGACCTCTAGCAATGGTTAGTGATGATCAGAACACAGAGTCTGAATTGATAATGAAATAAAATTATTTTCCTCTTATAAATTATTAAACACTTATGAGAATTCTTCTTTCAAAACAAAATGAGAATGAAAATCCTAGTTTATCATCACTTTTATCCTGAGAAAGGATTGTTGCTGTTTTTGTCCTGCTGCCAAACATTCATCTAGGGATAACAAGGAAGGCAATGTGGTACCCAAGCAAAAGATGGGGAGGAGAAGGGCATCAGTTCTCAAAAGGGCCAACTGTTTAGATGGGAGACCAGGGAGTAGTACTGAGCTGTTCTTTCTGGGGATAATATTTCCTGTTATATTCACTCTCTTACCCAACCCAACAGGATCATACTTGTTGCAAAAGGCTGCATATCTTATATGCAAATACTTACATATAAAACTGAGATCTGCCAGTTATAGAACAAGAATGACTGAAGCTATTGAGAGAGAAAGAACAGCAGCCTCAGACATTCAGAAGCTGGCCTCTCTGGATCCCGTGACTCTCCCAGGTCCATACTAGCCTCAGACAAGCCTGCCCTGAGACCACGATAAAATGTGAGTGTAAGGCCGCTTCACGATTTGGGGGAAGCAAAGACAAAAACAGGTCACTGGGTGATCTGCAAAATACTGAACACCTCCTCTCCTAGCAGATATGAGTGACTGCTACTTCTTTGCAATTACTGCTTCATCCTCCCCTAGCTTCCCCTGAGACACCAATGGTAGATAGAACTGCCCTGCCTTTTCATAGCACCAGAGCCAGAGTGGATCCCTGTGTCCTTAGACCCTCCCCAGGTCACCCAACCAGAGCCCGGCACTCCCGAGCTTCCTCCCAGTCCCCTCCTACTCAAAACCCCTGACTTCCCATGGCCTGTGCTCTGCCTCCTGCAATTGAGTATTGGATCTGCTTGATCAACCGCAGGTTGTTCTTGGACTAAACTTGAGCTTGACACCATGTTTACACATTCCCTCTCTGTGTGTGCATACAGTCATAACCCTTACATATATTTATGTAAAATTAAGGTAGTATGAAAATTCAGGCAATTTAAGCTCCAAAATGTACTTTTGCAACCTATAGAGCTAGGCTGCCACGCTCAAGTGAAGCAGTAGGTCGGTAGCACAGTTGTGTCTGACTCATTGTGAGGCCATGGACTGTAGCCCACCAGGCCCTTCCATCTAAGGGATTCTCCAGGCAAGAACACTGGAGTGGGTTGCCATTTCCTACTCCTCAAGTGAAGCAGACAATCGAATAATTACATATTTTGCTTCCTGACAGCGTAAGCAATCACTTCAGAAAATTTCAGTAACTTGATGTTCTATTTATTCCCACTTTGCTTTTATATGTGCTTTTAATATTTTATATAGTGCAGAGTTTTTGAGATGTATCTTTTAAGTTATGAGTTATCTGACAAGGAGAAATGGAGAAATGCCAAAATGTTGGCTATTTTTCAGTTAAATATTAATTTTCAAAAGCAGGATACAAACATGTATATAGGGCATGATTACAACTAAGAAGAATGATAAAAATAAAAGATTGGTGACTAACATCTAACCATAGTTGTCCTTTAATCATTTTTTTCTACTTTGATATATTAAAAAAATTGTTCATTTAATATTTTTAGTTTGATAATAGCAATATTATTCATTTCTAGTTTTTTTTTTTTAAACTCTGTGCTTCCTCCTAGCTACTAAAACAGTAACATTCTGGTTCTGATGTGGTTAGTTCTGATAACTTTTATTGATGATCTCATAATTAAGAGGCTTAATGGAAATCAATCCTGAAT
The DNA here is from genome assembly GCA_935064755.1 of Tragelaphus eurycerus. Taxonomy (NCBI): domain Eukaryota; kingdom Metazoa; phylum Chordata; class Mammalia; order Artiodactyla; family Bovidae; genus Tragelaphus; species Tragelaphus eurycerus. The sequence continues at coordinate 22,313,359 of CAKXYN010000007.1, read as the reverse complement.
ATTCATTGGAAGGACTGATGCTGAAGCTGAAGCTCCAATACTTTGGTCACAGGGTGTGAAGAGCTTACTCGTTAGAAAAAACTCTGGTGCTGGGAAAGATTGAAGGCAGGAGGAGGAGAAGGGGATGACGGAGAATGAGATGGTTGGATGGCATCACAGACTCAATGGACATGAGTTTAAGCTCCAGGAGATGGTGAAGAACAGGGAAGCCTGGTGTGCTGCAGTCCATGGGATCACAAAGAGTCAGACATGACTGAGCGACAGAACAACAAAAAGATACACATTCATTTATAACATCTAAGCAGTACATTTCTGCTGTTCTCTCCCTACAAATAAAATACTTTTCAAATAGTAGTGTGATCCTTTACTAATTCATTCTGTCAAACTGGCAAAAAATAGGAAATGCAATTGCTAAATATGGCTGATCTGTTGCAAAAGATTAATAATTTTCTTAGTAATGTGAATTTCACCTGATTTTTTTCAAAAGAAAAAATAAGTAATGGTTGACTAAGGAAGAACTGCTGCATCTTCAACAGAATAATATTCAATTTCATACTGACTTTAGTAGTTACATTGACCATGTAACGTCGCTGAAAACTTAAGAGTCTTCTTCATTAGAGTATTAAGTATTCCTAATTCTTTAAGGAAATGGTAATCCAGTACTCTTGCCTGGGAAATCCCTTGGACAGAGGAGCCTGGCAAGCTACAGTCCATGGGGTCGCAAAAGTGTTGGACATGACTGAGTGACTGAGCACACATGCAATCTCCTGGTTACTTTGATGCTTGGTCCTTCTCATTCTCTCTCTCTCTCCCTGCATGGGCAAATCTAAATTAATTCCACAATATTACTGATACCTACTCTGTTTCAGACACTGTTCTGGTGCCTTGGGCTATATCAGTAAATAAATAAAAATGCCTGTCCTCCTGGATTTTACATCTAGTGGAGGGAGACAGACAGGCAACACACATAATAAATAGATTTTATAGTGCAATGCTGCTGCTGCTAAGTCGCTTCAGTCGTGTCAGATTCTGTGCGACCCCATAGATGGCAGCCCACCAGGCTCCCCCGTCCCTGGGATTCTCCAGGCAAGAACACTGGAGTGGGTTGCCATTTCCTTCTCTAATGCATGAAAGTGAAAAGTGAAAGTGAAGTCGCTCAGTCGTATCTGACTCTTAATAGAAGGGGGCTAGTCCTCTGTAGGAAAGAAGTACAGAAGGGCAAGGGGCTCATGAGGACGAGGAGGGTTGCAGTTTTAAATAAAACAGTCAGTATCAGCCTCATTAAGAAGGTAAACTTTGAGCAAAGACCTGAAGGAGAAAAGGAAGTTCAGTTCAATTCAGTTCAGTCGCTCAATCGTGTCTGACTCTTTGCGACGCCATGAATTGCAGCACTCCAGGCCTCCCTGTCCATCACCAACTCCCGGAGTTCACCCAGACTCATGTCCACCGAGTCAGTGATGCCATCCAGCCATCTCATCGTCTGTCATCCCCTTCTCCTCCTGCCCCCAATCCCTCCCAGCATCAGAGCCTTCTCCAATGAGTCAACTCTTCGCATGAGGTGGCCAAAGTACTGGAGTTTCAGCCTCAACATCAGTCCTTCCAATGAACACCCAGGACTGATCTGCTTTAGAATGGACTGGTTGGATCTCCTTGCAGTCCAAGGGACTCTCAAGAGTCTTCTCCAATACCACAGTTCAAAAGCATCAATTCTTCAGCGCTCAGCTTTCTTCACAGTCCAACTCTCACATCCATACATGACCACTGGAAAAACCATAGCCTTGACTAGGCAAACCTTTGTTGGCAAAGTAATGTCTCTGCTTTTGAATATGCTATCTAGGTTGGTCATAACTTTCCTTCCAAGGAGTAAGCATCTTTTAATTTCATGGCTGCAGTCACCATCTGCAGTGATTTTGGAGCCCAGAAAAATAAAGTCTGACACTGTTTCCACTGTTTCGCCATCTATTTCCCTTGAAGTGATGGGACCAGATGCCATGATCTTCGTTTTCTGAATGTTGAGCTTTAAGCCAACTTTTTCCTCTCCACTTTCACTGTCATCAAGAGGCTTTTTAGTTCCTCTTCACTTTCTGCCATAAGGGTGGTGTCATCTGCATATCTGAGGTTATTGATATTTCTCCCGGCAATCTTGATTCCAGCTTGTGTTTAAGTTAGGTGTGTATATATCTGAGGCAAGGGGAGGCACAGGGAACAACCAGTGCAAAACCTCCAGCCTACAGCTTTTATGGCATTTTACAGGATAGCAAAGAAGGCTGTGTGGCTTGACCGAAATGAGCAAAGGAAAGAGAAGCAGGAGACAAGTATGGAGAAGTGAGGACCTTATATGCCATAAGGAAAGAAAGTGAAGTCGCTCAGTCACATCCAACTCTTTGCAACCCCATGGACTGCAGCCTACCAGGTCCTCCGTCCATGGGATTTTCCAGGCAAGAGTACTGGAGTGGGGTGCCATTTCCTCCTCCTGGGGATCTTCCCAACCCAGGGATTGAACCTGGATCAGGCAGAGGCTTTACCGTCTGAGCCACCAGGGAAGGCCTTATATGCCATGGGAAGAGGTAAAATGGGATTCTCCAGAGGGCTGACCAAGGAAAGCTAAAAGAGTGTAATAAAGGATAAGAGAAGGGAAAAGGGGAGAACAATCAGAACAGTTGCAACTACAAACACGACAGAAAAGCCCAGTGGTGCTCACAATATTTCCACTGTCATCCACACTAAGAAATATATTTTACAGCATGACCCAGCCATCACACATACAAATAAAAGTTACACAAACCAAAACTTACATACACCAAGGTTCAGTGGACTCTAAATCTAGGCTATTAGGTTTCTTTTCCTTATTCAATGCTGGTAACATCGACTAACTTGATTTTACAACCTAGTAATGGGTTGCAATGTACAGTTAAAAGAGCATGGCTAATCGGTAATGTGATCGTTCTGGCTACACCCTAACATGTGGATGACATAATCAACATCTTTGTCAACTCTGAGTGAGCTTTGGCTGAACACACAAAAGGCCTAATGACTTTCAACAGGGAACCACCATTAGCTCATTAATCAAAAGTCAATGTAAATATAAGATATTGTTTTCATGACAATTGTAATCATATAAAAATATTGTGTGGGCTGGGTCACTATTAGGAAATGTAAAACATGTGAAATTCAGGCACATCATTTCTGACAGGCAGCCAATATTTATGGTAGCTGACTAAAGAGACTTTACTTCAAATAAACAAATGTTTAATGTTTCCATAAAAGTGTAGACATGACCCTAATTAGTAAATTTGCTAATAGATTTCTGTTCATTATCTCCAGACCCGTGTTTAGATATAGTTGTTTTAGAAAACAGTGCAAATTTTAGAACTAGATCTCAAAAATCTTTTTAAAGTTTTTCAAAATGTTTCAGAACAGCTTGGTTTTATGAGTATATAAGCACTGGTACTTTTCTGAACCGTTAAATTGCCCTTTCAAAACTCAGAATTCATTTTCAATAAGGTTGTACTTTAATTTTTTTTTTTTTTTTTTTTTGCCACTGCAAGAAGTTCTTAGATTTGTCATTGGATAGGTTCAAGTTTTATTGTACACTGGATATGTCCCCTCCAATCCACTGACCACACAGCAAGAGTGGCCAATTTTTTCCCCAGTGTTACCCAGTGGATTTTTCTGCAATGATGGGAATGCTCTATAGCTGTTTTTCTCTGTTAGGGTAGCCACTAGCCACTTATGCTTTTGAGCACTGATGTAGATGGTGTGAAAACCTGAACAAATCACTGCCTTGCCTAAACCCCTTCAGTGGTTTCCAACAACGTTTCAAAATTTAAGATCCTCAGCTTGGCATTTAAAGCCAAGATGAACCAACCCCAGCCCACCACTATGTGTTGTGTGTATGTGTGTGTTTGTGTGTGTGTGTGTGTGTGTGTGTGTTAGTAGCTCAGTCATATATGACTCTTTGTGACCCCATGGACCGTACCCCGCCATGCTCCTCTGTCCATGGAATTCTCTAGGCAAGAATACTGGAGAGAGTTGCCATGACCTCCTCCAGGGGATCTTCCCAACCCAGAGACTGAACCCAGGTCTCCTGCACTTCAGGCAGATTCTTTACCATCTGAGCTATGAGGGAAGCCACTGCCCACTACTAAGTCCCTGCAACTCCAGTCTCTTGGTCTTCTTTTTGCCTCTGCAGCATGCCATGCTCCTTCCAGCCTCAAAAATCAGGCACAGGGTGTTTCCTCTGCCAGGAAATTGTTTCCACTCCCATCCAACACTCCTCTGATGTCCTCCTTTCCTGGACAAAGCCAACTCATTTCTTAGATCTCCTTCTCTTCTCCGCTCATGTGTTCATTCACTCATTTAGCAAGTTTGCTGAGTTCCATCTATGAGCCAGGCATTGTGCTAGACATTGGCGAGGGTCAGCAAAGGTGACAGGACAAGAGACAGGCTCTGTGTCCTTGTGGAGCTCTTAGTCTAGTTAGGATGACAGACTGTCTAAAAACACCCACATGAGAGTAAGGTGTGATAGTCAGGGCTCTGAGCTGGACCAGAGAACAGTCGCTGGTGGGGAGAGGATTCTTGGAGAATATGACAGTTTCACTGAGACCCTGAAGGAAGAAAGGAGCCACATGTGTGAAGAAGAGGAAGAGGGTGCTGGAGGGCCCTTGTCACAGCACGAATTTAAACTTGCCCCTGTGATGACACATTTCCTTGAGGTGTGTAAGGTCCATAAGGGCAGGGACCCATCTATCTTGTCTTATTTCCTCACAGCACAGAGTCTGGTGCATAATCAATGCTCAGTAAATTCTCGTTAGCAAATGAATAAGCACATTGTTTGAAGTCTAAAAATTAGAATAATTGCCGTAGAATAATTATGAAAGGAAAATTCATCAGTGAGTATTAATTATGATTTCTTTTGGCTAATAGAGATAGTTTTATCTAAAAGTTTTAAACTTTTCAAGGACAACCTATTGAGTCCAAATAATAATTTCTCAAGAATCAAAAATTTGTTGATACTCTATGAATTCTTAGAATGTCTTGGTGAAGTGACTACTCATTGATTTCATCTTCTGTGCCCAAATTCCCACTAGTTACTAAATAAAGCCTCACTGAGGCCATGCCTCTCAGTTGTCCTCCAGATCCCCTCTTGGCTATGCCAACAAGGAGCGAGTCAGGGCACGCTGCACACTGGGTTCACACTTCCAGTCTCCACCTACACTATTCCAAACAGATAGCATTTATAGATACTATGTAAAGACTGAAAAGGTACAGCTCATGTTGTAAAGAAGATAGTCTGATAAATACATTTTTAAAAAAAAATTAGTTTTAGGGTGTGGACATGGTTTTCAGCAAAGAAAGCCCTTGTCTCTATTTCTATCAATCCCTAGGGTTGTGATAAAGGAAACAGACTTCAACTGAAGTCAGAGAGATTTAGATTAGACATAAGAAATAATTTCAGATCTCTGTAAGACTTTTAGGACTGCCTAGGGATTTTTGAGAATAAGAGCTTTGCTGAAACAGCTTAGATCCTAGCCTGCTTGGAACTAGAAGGGATTACCCATGTCACAGATGTCCTCTGAAGTTTGAGATTCTGTCCACCAACTCTATAGACCTGATCTTTATGATCTACTCTTTACTGTTGCAGAATCTGCAACAAAGAAAGAAGGACACTGAGGAAGAGAACAAGAAAGCTTGGCCATCAGTCCTCATAAGAGCTTATAACATAAGAGATGCTAGTGGTACCTGAGCAGGACCAAGGCAACTAAGGCTCTGGGGGCCAGCGATGCAGGGGAAGGTGCCCCTTCACCTGTATTCCAGGTTATTTCTTTCCATCATCAACAAGCATTTGTAGAGGATCATTCACATTCCACACTGTGTAAGGTGCTCTGCAGAATGAATACAGGAAAGAATACCATCATTGCTTATTCTTAAAATGTGTACAATCAAATTTGAAAAGGCCCACACTTAAGAAATAATGAGAAAAACATAACACAGCAATGGATAAGGCTGAGCCACAGCAAAGCATGTGGGCTCACCAGCAATGAAGAGGGGGTTATGAAGATTCTTAGGGGACGGGTAGAACTTGAACAGTTGTAGAAGCGTGGAGGGCATTTCGGATGTTTTCTAAATGGGGGCTAAAACCGGATCGAGTATCAGAGTATGTTGTATGTTGCTGAATCTGTCTATAGTGCAGATATGTTGGAGAGCACGGGAGGTGAAATGGAATAATTAATTAGTGGTGTGTGGTCACAAAATGCTTTGAAAATCAGCCAGAGAATCCTAGACTTGAGGAAGAAGGGAAAGAAGGAAAGAAGTGTGTATTCTTGAGTAGGTCAGAGATATATTGTAAACCACGTTTCCAGATTTGTTTGGTAGCAATTTTTTACAATCAAGTATTTCATATGGATTAGGTATAAAGTCAGAGAAGCCAATGGCACCCCACTCCAGTACTCTTGCCTGGAAAATCCCATAGATTGAGGAGCCTGGAAGGCTGCAGTCCATGGGGTCGCTGAGGGTGGGACGCGACTGAGCGACTTCACTTTCACTTTTCACTTTCATGCATTGGAGAAGGAAATGGCAACCCACTCCAGTGTTCTTGCCTGGAGAATCCCAGGGACGGGGGAGCCTGGTGGGCTGCTGTCTATGGGGTCCTACGGAGTCGGACACGACTGAAGTGACTTAGCAGTAGCAGGTATAAAGTGGGATTCCCAGGTGGCTCAGTAGTAAAGAATTCGCCTGCAGTGCAGGAGACACAGGGGACACTGGTCGATCCCTGGGTCAGGAAGAGACCCTGGAGGAGGGCATGGTAACCCGCTCCAGCCTTCTTGCCTGGAGAGTCCCATGGACAGAGCCTGGCGGGTACAGCCCACAGGGTCGCAAAGAGTCAGACACAACAGAAGCGACTGAGCCTGAGCATAAAGCATGAAATGAAAGGTCCACGTGCAGAAAATTAAAAGTCTTCTTCTTTTTTTCTGTTAAAATATAAAATTTTTGTTGTTAAATGACCACTCAATTAATTTAAAACACACCTATGCAAAGAAAGGCAAGCGTAATTGGACGAACCTTATCATCAGTCAGACACCATCTGCGGAGCTTTGACCTGGAGCTTAGAGCCCTTCTGAGTGGTTGGTTCTTCTTTAGATTTTCACTGCACCTGAGCCCTATTTCAAGAAAAATAGCAAAAATCATGTAAATAGCTAATTTGGCTGATACAAAAAATTTAGATGTCTTAAATATAGAATTTCAACAGTTTTATTCCAAATCCCCAGCATAATGCATGCATTATGCTCCCAGGCCATTGGGGAAGGGCACTGGGGTTGCCCTGGAAGGCTGCGTGTCTGCCTCAGGCAGAGCCCTGAACTGAGGGCAGGGATGTGAGGTCAGTCCCAGCTCAGGTTTTCCTCAGTTGTTCTCCTGAGTCTGGCCCCTTCCTCAGTCCAGGTTTCTTCTAAAATTGAGGGATGTGGAGATAGATAAACTAAGAAAGTGGGTTTTAGCACAAATGAATAAAAAATACATTTATTTATGTAACTAGTGTTCTAGTTGGAGCCTGTGTGCTGTGCTCACTCAGTCATGTCTGACTCTTTGCAATCTTATGGACTGTAGCCCTCCGGGCTCCTCCGTCCAGGGGATTCTCTAGGCAAGAATACTGGAGTGGGTTGCAATGCCTTCCTCCAGGGAATCTTCCCGACCTAAGGATTAAACCCAAATTTCCGGCATTGCAGGAGGGTTCTTTACTGTCTGAGCCACCCCTTCCTCATTCCAGGTTTCATCTAAAATTGAGGGGTGTGAAGATAAACTAAGAAAGTGGGTTTTAGCAAAGAGATCAAATCAGTCAGTTCTAAAGGAAATCAGTCCTGAATATTCATTGGAAGGACTGGTGCTGAAGCTGAAAGTCTAATACTTTGGCCACCTGATGCTAAGAACTGACTCATTAGAAAAAACCCTGATGCTGGGAAAGATTGAAGGCGTGAGGAAAATGGGACAACAGGATGAGATGGTTGGATGGCATCACCGACTCAATGGACATGAGTTTGAGTAAACTCTGGGAGTTGACGGTGGACAGGGAGGCCTGGCGTGCTGCAGTCCATGGGGTCGCAAAGAGTCAGACACGACTGAGTGACTGAACTGAACTGAATAAAAAATACATGCACTTATGTAACAAAGGCTCTAGTTTGAGCCTAGACTGATATATTTTACGGCATACCTGAACATACTTGGCGGGAAGAGTCTAGTTGCATGAGGATAGAACTCTCTTGGGAGATAAACCCATTTTAGAAAGCCGAGCACATGCTTGGTTCACAACCAGATCTCTAGCCCTGGAGAACAGAGGCAGCATGGAGCACACACCCTACTGTTCACAGTGTCTTGGCCTGGCCCTCATGAACGAGAGGTTGAATTCTAGGAAAAATTCAGAGACATTGAAGTACAAATTGCTCAGAAGACCCCTTAAATCAGTTAAGTATTTTCAACTACAGGGAATTAAATCCCTAACTCAGGTTGGCATAAACACTAAGAAAATTTCTTTGTATAACTAGATCCCAAAGGCAGGACTTCGCTGGTGGCTCAGACAATAAAGAATCTGCTTGCAATTCGGGAGGCCCAGGTTCCATCCCTGGGTCAGGAAGATCCCCTGGAGAAGGGAATGGCAACCCACTCCAGTATTCTTGCTTGGAGCATTCCATGGACAGAGGCAGGTTACAGTCCATGGGGTCACGAAAGAGTCAATACAACTGGGCGACTGACACTTTCACTTTCACAAAGGTAAAGCATCATCACTTTCATCCTAGGACTGGTTCTCTTCGTGCTCACAATTTGGTTGCCAGGGGCAATGGGAGCTATGCACTTCCTGGTTTAGACTGAAGCATGAGATATTAATACAAGTCCTTCTTTCTTCCTTGCCTGTATCATCTCAGATCATATGCCCATCCTTGGCCCAGTGACAGTGGCTGGGGGACTGCCATTGACTTGAATGAATCTGGGTCTACCCTTGGTGATCTAGGTGGTTGTTAAATCCCGAGATGTGTGAAAGGGAGAGTGGGTTTCTGAAAAGTGTTTTGGTTCTGTAAGGTACTAATGAATATTCTGCAGGCAGTGGACATTTTTCATGACTCTGATCCAGTGTCTGGGGAGATGGGGAGCAGAGAACAACAACTCATAAGTGGGTGAAAAAACTTCCTGTTAGGGTCCCAGAACACAGGGGTGTTGACAAGTATGGGTGTCTGTGATAGCTTTGTAAGACTCGAAAGGCCATATCTTCCTCAAATGTCCATATGTAGTTTCGGGAATTTTGGGTGGTTAATATTCTTTAATATGGATCGACTTTCTCATTCACTGCTATTTATTTGGGCAGAAATTACATGTTCCATGCAGCCAGAAGGAAGGTGCCTATATGGAGTATGCTTAACCATTCATGAAGACTGGAGACTATACCAAAATGTACAAATGATGGCTGGAATTTGAGATGAGTGAAAATTCAAGAAGTACATTTGGACAGGCCTCTGGGGAACTGGCTAAAGCAAAGGAAGGAAGATATTTATAACAATGGTTCTTCCTTGATTCATAGTATAATTATACTTCACATCATGAATCCAGCTTATTTCTTGATATGTGGATTTGAACCACAGAAATTCTAGCTCAGCTTTAACCTATGCTGATGGCATCATTTTAATGTTAATGCCTATTGTTATATGCCTCTTTTCTTTACCAGCAAGACCTCCTTGAGCTTATTAGAGGAGCTGTGTTCTCTACCTCTTTCAAAGCATCTACTTTGCATGTAAACAGGGAGCTTGGCTGTGGTGTAACTGAATTTCTAGGCACAGAAGTGTGGTTTCCTGATAAAGAAAATGAAACTCTGTCTTGAGTCCTTATGAATCTGACATGCATGCTAACTTCTTTTTTTAAACCGTACATCAGACACACACCGAACAATCCTATTCTATTCCAAAGGAAAAAAAGAGTTAAACTTATGCTACATGCCTGTAAGGCATTTTAAAGTTAATCGGACCCTTTGGGTCTAATTTAATTTGTGTAAGATTGCTGTTGATGATTAGAATAGCTATTTAAGATTTTTGTTAACAGTCTATTACGTGGACTTAATGGAAATACTCCAAGGCAGTCTGTTCGCTTTCCCCTGTCAAATTCAGGTTACAGAGCCTTCACAGATGTTCTAAGTAGACATCAATATGAAAAGGAGATAGAATACAAATTAAAATCACAAGTGTACTTAAACTGCCAATGTTGAGCTTTGGTTAAAAACATCTGTCACATAAAAGCAAACATTCAGAGCTATTGTGTCTTGTAACAATTGTCTTTATTTTTCATATCTTTGGCATTTTCATCATTTAGTGTTACTGCTCCCTTTGGAATTTCTCTTATGAATGATGGCTTTCTTTAACATCACTGATTTCTCTACACAAACAGCGTTTGTAAGGCTTTGGTACCAAAACTACAAGGCGAGTGAATCCTAAGTATGGCTGGAATCCCCAGGGTCTCATAGAATCAAAAAAGTCCATGGACTGCTGCAAAGCCCTTGAATAAAGTGGGTGTATTTAACTTGTTCGGGCCATATTAAACCAAACGAGCGCTTTCATTCCCCCTACACAGTTATTTTTCATGATTTACATTTACACCATGTACATCATGTACACCTACCATTCTTACAGACGTAAAATGACCACAAGAAACACTTCGGTCCAGTTCTCCCTTTAGTACAATCAAGGACATTTCAGGATGTTCTTAAGACTCCTGTTGCTTGTTATCATCAAACATTTTTTTTTTCAGATTAAAGATTTCATTTCTCATATTCCTTTGTCCCATGGTTTTTTTTATTCTGCTTCCATTTTCTGTTATTCAGGCCTTGTGTTTGAAAACCACAGCCCTTCTAATTCATCTTTCTGTTCTTGCTTTTCTCTTTCGTCTTCTAGATTTCCTCTCCCCTCCTTTACTCTTTCTCCTTTTATAGAATAAGAGATACTAAGAAGGGGAATACGTGTCACGTGAACTGCCGCTGAGCATCCACTTACCATCAGGAAGAGTAGGAGACTGTGAGCACATCCCCAGCACCTCTTCCACTGTCCAGGAACACTCCTGGCTTCTCCAGTGGTGGGCGAGGCTGGCTGCCGTGCAGGGCAGCACAGATGCCAAAGACTGCAGGAAAATAATTTGAAAATAACTGTCACTCATTGAGTGAGGAACAGTTGTACCAAGATGCTGATCTTTACCTATTTTTGATTTAAGCTTAACGATGATAGGCTGTAATATTTCAATTTATACATTACAGTCAGGTGTATCTGCCTGCTCTAATGATTAAGGACCTTAAAACTTATGTGGAAAGCATTACCTTGATAGGTATTTGGCTGTAGGGTTACCCTAAGTACTCTCATCCTAAAATGATTTTTTTTGTGTGTGTGTGTAATAAAGTTTTATTAAAGTATTAAGGAGATAGAGAAAGCTTCTGACATAGGCATCAGAAGGGGGTAGAAAGAGTACCCCTAAAATGATTTTTTTTTACTTTATTTTAGTTAACTTTACAATATTGTATTGGTTTTGCCATATATGATTTTTTAAAGTGTATTTATTCATAAGGTAGAACATAACATTAAGAGTATCCCTACACCTTATTTTAGAAAAGGAATCTCTGTTTTGTAGTATTTTATTAAATGGATAATTGACACTCAGATGTGGAACTGCCAGGCTGTAGGTTACGTGTGCCTTCAAATTTATTGTTTTAGTTGTTGTTAGTTGCTAAGTCACGTCTGACTCTTTGTGACCCCGTGGACTGTGGCCTACTGGGCTCCTCTGTCCATGGGATGCTCCAGGCAAGAGTATAGAGTGGGTTGCCAGCTCCTTCTCCAGGGATTGAACCCATGTCTCCTGGAGTGGCAGGGCAATTTTTAGTTACTGAGCCACAGGCAGTACTAAATTTTTCAAAGTGATTATAGCAATTCACTCTCTAATCAATGATTTTTTTAAGAGTTCTTTTTCTCTCATGTCCTTATCAACATTCTGTGTAGTCAGATTAAAATATTTTCCTTGCCAAGCCATTGAGTGTAAGGGATCGTCTCAATGTTTCTTTAAGTTCTCTGATTATTGGTGAGACTATCTTTTCACATGCTTACTGGCTATTCAAGTTTATTCTTCTATAAATTGCCTATTCACATTCTTTGCCCAGTTTTTCTGTTATCACTTTTTCTTATTGATTTCTTGGAATTCCTTACATAACAGTAGTTGTCTGCTGTGTGCTCTGCAAATATCTTTCCATGTGTGTGGCTTTTCTACCTTGTATAAGGTATTGTGTGAGGATTTTTTTTTAAAGTTTAAGATATTTAAGTTTATTATTTTTTAGAGTTTATGTTCTTGAATCTTATATAGTAATAACTATATTACAATACCATAAAGGTATTATTTTCTATTTTTTCCAAACATTTACAATATTGCATTTTTTTTTAATTTAGGTTTTTCATCTATCTGAGCCACCAAATTTCCCAGGACTACTAATTATAATGCTGCTTCTGTCATATGCCAAATGTCTACATCTAAGTTAAGTTAGTAGGCTTCTCTTTCCTTGGTATCCTGAGATTTCACGGTGATGTGTCTAACTATGGTCCTCTGACTTTCATTCAAGAGTGAGGGCAAAATAGACTTTCAGAGCAACAAAGCCTGAGAAATTGACTAGGTTCTTGTTGTAAGAGCTATGGAATTATGTTCTTCAGGAAGAATACTGAAACCAGATGAGAGAATTGGGAGGTAAGCAGCGATACATTTTTGCTTTACTTGGCAAAGGTGCAAATAAAACAAAACAAGCCCTGACTACCAAATAGTAATCATTATACATGTTGGCTATGCTAAGGGTTATTTAACAGCCAATTTCTTCTTAACTGTATCATAAAAGGGAAGAAAGGGAAAGGCAGAGAAAAAAAAATCACAAAAACAATATATAGAAGATGGAAGATTTTTGAGATATCTGTGTGGTTAAAAACAGTTTTATGCTTTCCTCTCTTTTCTATACTACGTTAATTAGTGAAAAAATCATGTATTTTTGAGAATGTTGATAATTTGCAGATTTTTTAGTTTGAAATAGTAGATACAATAGTACTTAAATAGTACTTAGTTTGAAAAGCATCTTACAATGTTATTTTAAGCTTTAGAAAGTAAGTAAATATCCAAAAGCTAGGAGAAACACAAGTATCCATCAATGGGTGAATGGATAAACAAAATATGGTATATACACATAATAGAATATTTTTCAGTTTTTAAAAAGGAAATTCTGACATATGTTACAACATGCATAAACTTTGAGGACATTATTCCAAGTAAAATAAGCCACTCCTTAAAAGACAAGTACTGCGTAATTCCACTTGCGCAAGGTACCTAGAGTAATCAGATCCATAGAGACAGAATGTAAGCGGTGGTTGCCAGCGAAGCAGCGGGAGGAAACGGGAGTTTTGTTTAATAAATACAGACTTCCAGTTTCACAAAAGATGAAACAGTTCTGGAAATGGGTGGTGATGATGATTGCACAACAACGTCAATGCACTTAATGCCACTGAAATGTACACTTAAAACTGGTGACAATGGTGACATTTATATGTGTATTTTAAGACAATTAAAAAATAATTCAAAGAAACAAGTAGAATTATCTATCTATTTTATATGTGTTCAGGGGTGATAGTATTTCTGAGACAGGAGTCAATTGCTTTTTCAAGGTTCTAACACACCAAGTTCAGTCTGGTGGGGTCATGGGCCATACCTTATTCACCTCTCACAGTGCCAAATATGATCAGTCCCTACTCAATTGTTAGGAATCAATTTTCCTAACACCTCAAGAATCTTTTCCCCTCTCTCAGTTAGGACTCCAAGACTCAGGTCAGGATCTATCATTTCTTACTTAAATTAACACAATAAAACTGTAACCAGTCTCCCTGTTACCATCTATTTTCCATATTTCAAGCTGAGGAATTTTCCAAAAGTATGTATCTGTTTAAAAAAAGAAGAAGGAGGGAAAAAAATAATGGATGAGGAGAAGACAGTGATTACACAGTGTGACATAAGGCAGAAACCTTGAAAAAATCAAGAATATACAGCCTGAGAAACAGCTGATAGGAGAGAGAATAGTTTAAGTTGTAGAGGCAGAAGCCTGATGACCAGAGGTTAAGAATAAAATGAAGAAAGTAAAATGAAATTGCCTGTCTGCATAGAAATCTCTCTCATCTGTCTTCCTGGCAAACATTTAGTCTTTGAAGACCAAATAAACGAAATCTCTTCTGCAAAGCCTTCCTTAATAGCTTCAGGAAAAGTTGCGAGTTTCTCTTCCCCCACATCAGAGTCCCTTGTCCGCGCTTTCACTATGCGCTGTGTTTGCTCAGTCAGTCAGTGGTGTCCAGCTCTTTGTGACCCCCATGGGCTTAGCCAGTTTCCTCTGTCTATGAAAATTTCCAGGCAAGAATACTGGAGTGGGTAACCATTTCCTTTCACAGGGGATCTTCCTGACCCAGAGATCAAACCCGCATCTCCCGCATTGCAGGCAGATTCTTTATCACTGGGCTACTGGGTATGAGATTTATTAAATCCTTTTAATTATTTTTTCATCACTTTCTATAACTAGACTGAGCCCTTGGGAATAGATATTATTTTCTATTTATCTTTGTATTCCCAGATCCTAGCAAGATATGAACAACATAGTACTGCATGAATGAATGAGTGGTATTGAAAACATCTGTAACTTAAATGATCTTAATCTAATTAATTCTTCTCCCACTCAGTGGAAAGCTACTGAGTCCACTGAGAATCTGTCTCCCTGACCACCCTGAGGAAAACGGTCATGATGTATTGATATAATACCCACTCATAAGTCTCATCTTGTATTTGCATGATAGTCATAATTAATGCATAACAACACAGCCTGTAGCCAGCTGTAGATCAACTAATTCTGCCTGGAGGCAGCCATAGATCAACACGTTTTGTGCACAACTTATAATTTCTTGTAGAGTCTAATTTCAGCTCCACTGCTCTCACCTTTTTATTCAAACCAAACTCAGCCGGGTACCTGTTCTTGTAAATACAGTTTTACTAAAACACAGCCATGCTCACTTATTTACCTGTTGTTTATGGCTATTTTCAGGCTGCAAAGGCAGAGCTGTTGGGTAGTTGCAGCAGAAATTGGATAGTCTTGCATAGTCTAAAACATTCACAGTCTGAACTTTAAGAGAAAACATTTGCCAACACTGATTTAGTTGATAGGCTAAAACTGTAAGTAAACATGATTTCATGTCTTATGTTAGGTGACTGGTACAATCTTTTGGTTTAAGCTCTTATTATTTATGCAAATCGTCTATCATGACATACATTTTCCCACTTTTCATAGTCTCAACTGTTGAAGTAAACGAAATGAATGCGCTAACACACAATTCAGGATGTTTCTATTTTTAGGTTAGCTCTTCACCCACTGTACTTCTCTATCATACACACATGATGCCCTGAAAATTGTAGATGAAAACTCATTTTAACTTGAATTACTAACTTCTGTTAAATTATACTGTACTGCTATTTTAAGTGAGCATTATTATCCACATTAAATCTGTCACCAGTGAAAAAATTACACACAGAGAAGAGTGTAATCCCCTTATTAGACTGAGGCCCCAGGGTGAGCCTGAAAATGCACAGAGGCCCTGAATACTTGGCTTTCCTTGTGGAGCTCCGACTCTGCTGAAAGATGTCTAGAAACTGATGCAGTCAGGCGGTTCGCTGTTGGCTACACATCTGTACAGAACTCAGAAGCATTGTTTATTCCAGCAGAGATCTGGAATAAATTATCCTTAATAATTTGGCTCCTGAAATAGCTGTTTCAAATGTTAGACTATGTGAACTTGAATATCATGGGAGTGCTCACATCTAAATTATGATCCTTCTATTGTTCCCAAAGTCTGCTAGAATCTTAACTGTCTTGGGACTTTTATCCCTGTATCACAAGGCCCTGATATATATCTCAGCAGTGTTTAATGGTTTTAACAATATTGTGTGTGTGAGTGTGTGCATTGCTGATATACATATTAATAATGTCTGATAGCTTCAGCAATGTTTAGAATAGATAGATTAATATAGATATAGATAGATATTGAAACCATGTTGATAGATGAAAGATTCAATATTAAGATGTCAGCTGTCTCCAAACTGAATCTATAGATTCATCACAATCTCAGTAGAAATCTCAAAAGGGCTTTCTGTAGGAAATGAAATGTTAATTTTAAAGTGTGTATGGAAATACAGAGAATCTAAAATAATCAAATTAAATGTGATAAATATGAACAAAGTTGGAAGATTAACACTACCTAATTTCAAAACCGAGTATAAAGCTCTATTAATCAAGACGATACAGTTTTGGCATAAAGATAGACAAAGAGATAATAACACAGATTAGATACTCCAATAATAGACTCTCACATAGATGAACAACTGAGTTTTAGCAGAGGTGCAAAAGCAATTCAGTGGAGAAAGGATAGTATCTGCAACAACAGTGGAACAGGGCTGGAACAATCAAGACATCTGTATTTTTTAAAAAAGAACTTTGATTCACACCTCACATCATATATACAAACTAACTCAAAATGAATCACATACATAAGTGTAAAATTATAAATCTTTTGGGAAAAAAAAAAGAAGAGAAAATCTTTGTTACCTGTTACCTAGCATGATTTCATGTCTTATGTTAGGTGACTGGTACAATCTTTTGGTTTAAGCTCTTATTATTTATGCAAATTGTCTCTACCATGACATACATTTTTCCACTTTTCATAGTCTCAACTGTTGAAGTAAACAAAATGAATGCACTAACACACAATTCAGAATGTTTCTATTTTTAGGTTAGCTCTTCACCCACTGTTCTTCTCTATCATACACACATAATGCTCTGAAAATTGTAGATGAAAATTCATTTTAACTTGAATTAAAAAATTGTAAATTGCACTACATCAAAACAAAAAAAACTTCTGCTCCTGGAGAGACACTATTAAGCCACAGACTAGAAAAAAATATAAAGTGTATATCTGATAAAAGACTTGTATCCAGAATATATAAAGAACTTTCAAAACACAATGGTAAGGGCAGAAACAATCCAATTAAAAGCTGAGCAAAAAATTTGAACACTTTACCAAAGAACGTACACATATGGCAAATAAGCACATGAAAAGATGTTTTTACATCTTCTGGAAACACAAATTAAAACCACAGTGAAGTAACAATTATTAGAACGGCTAAAATTAAAAAGACTGATTGTACCAGTGTTGAAAAGGATGTGGAAAAAGTGCAACTACTAATATATCGCTGGTAGGAAAGGAAAATGGCCCAATCACTTCAAAAAACTTCTCATGGTTTCTCAGAAATGTAAAACATACGTTTACCTTATGACTCATTCATTCTACTCTGTGATGGTTAATTTTATCTGTCAATTTGGTAGGGTCACTGGGAGCCCAGATATTTGGTCAAATATTATCCTGGGTGTATCGGTGAAGGTGTTTCTGGATGAGATAAATGTTTGAATCAGTAGAGTAAAGCAGATTTGCCCTCTCCGTTAAGGGTGGGCCTCACCCAATCTGTTGAGGGCCTGAATGGAACTAAACGATTGAGGAAGGATGAATTCACTCTCTCTGTCTGGCTGTCTTTGAGCTAAATGTTAAGTCTTCTCCTGCCCTTAGACTTGGACTCAAACTGGAATTTACACCATCGGCTCTTCTGGTTCTCAGACTTTTGAAGTCACACTGGAACTATACCAATATTTCTTTTGGGTCTCCAGCTGACTAACTGCAGATTTTAGGAATTCTTAGCCCCCACAGTCAAGGAAGCCAATTCCTTACAGTAAATCCTTTCTGTCTCTCTATCTACCTTTCTATATATCTATCTATGTTAATATCTATAAAGATATTTATCACATATATTCTCTTGGTTCCTTTTCTCTAGAGAACCCAGACTAATACACACCCCCAGGTATTTAGCCAAGAAAAATGAAAATGCTATGTCTACATAAATACTATGTACAAATGATAAAAGCAGATTTATCTGTAATAGTAAAAAAAACTAGAAATAAGTCAAATATTTTCAGGTGACTATATGAACAGCATTTCTTATATATATGCAATTAAATACTATAGCAATAAAAAAGGAACTCTTTCTATACGCACCACATGGATGAATCTCAAAACCATAATGATGAGCAAAATAAGCTAAATACTAAAGACTAAATACTATATAATTCCACTTATATAAAGTTCTCAAATAAGATGACAAAAATTGATTAATGGAGGGAGTGTTGAACTGTAAAGTGACATGACCAAACTTCCGTGGGTGATAGGAATGTCTTATGTTCTGATTATGGTGCCAGTTTAACAGAGAGGTGCATTTGTCAAATTCATTAAACTGTACACTTCAAATGGATGTGGTTTACTGTATATAGTGACTTAATTTTCAGTGAAGTCATTTTTAATTTGGATAATGCCTTTATCATTATGCAAGTGCATAGAAGATGGTTTGGACATTTGTATAGGAAAACAAAGAATATAATCCATCTGATTTCGGTGTTGACCATCTGGTGATGTCCATGTATAGAGTCTTCTCTTGTGTTGTTGGAAGAGGGTATTTGCTATGACCAGTGCATTTTCTTGGCAAAACTCTGTTAGTCTTTGCCCTGCTTCATTCCGTATTCCAAGGCCAAATTTGCCTGTTACTCCAGGTGTTTCTTGACTTCCTACTTTTGCATTCCAGTCCCCTATAATGAAAAGGACATCTTTTTTGGGTGTTAGTTCTAAAAGGTCTTGTAGGTCTTCATAGAACCGTTCAACTTCAGCTTCTTCAGTGTTACTGGTTGGGGCATAGACTTGGATTACTGTGACATTGAATGGACTTATGGTTTGCCTTGGAAACGAACAGAGATCATTCTGTCGTTTTTGAGATTGCATCCAAGTACTGCGTTTCGGACTCTTTTGTTGACCATTGATGGCCACTCCATTTCTTCTGAGGGATTCCTGCCCACAGTAGTAGATATAATGTATGGATGTGAGAGCTGGACTGTGAAGAAGGCTGAGCACCGAAGAATTGATGCTTTTGAACTGTGGTGTTGGAGAAGACTCTTGAGAGTCCCTTGGACTGCAAGGAGATCCAACCAGTCCATTCTGAAGGAGATCAGCCCTGGGATTTCTTTGGAAGGAATGATGCTAAAGCTGAAACTCCAGTATTTTGGCCACCTCACGCGAAGAGTTGACTCATTGGAAAAGACTCTGATGCTGGGAGGGATTGGGGGCAGGAGGAGGAGACAACAGAGGATGAGACGGCTGGATGGCATCACTGCCTCGATGGACGTGAGTCTGGGTGAACTCTGGGAGTTGGTGATGGACAGGGAGGCCTGGCGTGCTGCAGTTCATGGGGTAGCAGAGAGTTGGACACGACTGAGCGACTGATCTGATCTGATCTGATCTGATAGGAAAACAGACTGGGCACTTTACCTTTTTACTCTATACAGTTTCAGATTTTAAAAATGTACTATAAAATATATTTATTATAAGTATTAAAATATAAAATAAGAATGAATAGTTTTCTAACAAAAATTGGGGGAAATACAGAAAACTTTTTTAAAAATTACAGATTATCCATAATTTCATCACTCAGAAAGAGCCTTCTTAACATTTTGGTTCAATTTAAACTAGAATCACGTGTCTATATTCTTGGGAGCATGGCTGCACAGATGCACATAAAATTGAGCTCATTCTGCATGTAATTTTTGCATTCTCCTTTTTTTATTGAATATTATATCATAAGCATTTCCAAATGTCTTTAGCTATTGTTTGAAAACATGATTTTTATAGAAGCAGAGTGTTCCACTATATGGAAGCACCATAATTTATTTAACCAATTCCTTATTGTTGGATATGTGGATTATTTCTCATTTTATTATAAATAATGCCCCATAAATATAATTTTATGTTAATCTTTTAGGCATCTCTATTTATTGTCTCAAAATAGATTCCTGGAAGCAGAATTATTATAGCTAAAACAATAAAGATACTCCTTACTTTGCATAGATCTGATATGAATGAGTTTCAGTTAAACATGGCGCCATGCAAGGAGAGGGCCGCCTATACTTGTAAGAGTACTGAGGCACAAAGCCACGTCGCTTTTCCAAAAATTCTACCAGTTTACATTTCTACCATCAACCCATGTTACGACCCAGGCAAAACTGGATAACATCACTTACATAAATCTTTGGTAATTTGAGAGGCAAAAGCGTAGTATCTAATTTGTAATTTCTTTTTCTTTCATTATTGGAATGGCTTACCTTCTGTCATATGCTTATTAATCATTTGTATTTCTCCTTTTGTGAACTGCTTTAAAGTTTGAAGCAAAATGCTCTGCAAGGGCAAAATGAAATTTTTTTAAAATAAATTTTGTATCTCTAAAATAATCCCTCTACTCTCTATAAAACCTTCAAATCTTCATACTCAACACAGCATAATATTAAAAACATATCTTATATGGTATCAACAAGAATTAAAGCAGTGACTAAATAATCCATAGCAAACAAATACTGCCAAAATAGAAATAAGTGAAAAAGAAATGTAAATCTCAATATCTTCCTTCAGTTTAATCTCAAAGCTTTCAACTCCATAACGTTTGGGTGGACTCAGAATTCTAAATCTAACTATTCCTTAAACATAATTTTCTATTTTCTATGAAAATAAGCTACACTGTGTTTCATGCTATAGTTGTTGGAAATACACGTTTTAGGCTAATAGTGTAACTATTACATAGTCAGTCCTCCTTCCTAGGTGGTGCTTGTGGTAAAGAATCGGCCTGTCAATTCAGGAGACGGGGTTGGGGCGGGAGGGCCGTGGTTTGAACCCTGGGCTGAGAAGATCCCCTGGAGGAGGAAATAGCAACACACTCCAGTATTCCTGCCTGGAGAATTCCATAGACAGAGGAGCCTGGTGGGCTACAGTCCATGGGGTTGCAGAGTCAGACATAACTGAAGTGATGTAGCAGCAGCAGCAAGACGAGTGAGAGGGAACCCTTAAAAGTGCTGGCTTTGGGGATGGGGTGCAATTATGATACCGTCAGTGCTCCTTATTTGTGGGTTCTTCATCTATAGATTCAACCAACTATAGGTTAAAAATATCTAAAAAAAAAAAAATTCCAGAAAGTTCCAAAAATCAAAACTTGAATTTGCCACACTCTGGCAACTATTCATATGGCATCTATATTGTATTTACAATTATTTATATAGCATTTATATGGTAGTAGGTATTTTACACGGGGAAGGCAATGGCACCCCACCCCAGTACTTTTGCCTGGAAAATCCCATGGACGGAGGAGTCTGGTAGGCTCCAGTCCATGGGATCACTAAGAGTTGGACACGACTGAGCGACTTCACTTTCACTTTTCACTTTCATGCATTGGAGAAGGAAATGGCAACCCACTCCAGTATTCTTGCCTGGAGAATCCCAGGGACGGTGGAGCCTGGTGGGCTGCCGTCTATGGGGTCACACAGAGTCCGACACGCCTGAAGCGACTTAGCAGCAACAGCAGCAGGTATTTTACATATCTAGAGATGATTTAAGATATATGAGAAGGCGTGTGTACATTACATGCAAATACCACACCACTGTACAGGGAGCATCTGTGGACAACTGCATGTAACATTTTACTGTTAATGTAATAAAGACCTGTTTGAACTTGTGAAATTTGTCATTAAGGAAGCATCTGAAGCACATCTGTCAAGATAATAAACAGATAAAATCAAGACAACATGGTCGTCCAGCATGAGGGCTCAGCACAGGGTCAGATGTGCAGTAGATAAGACACTTAATTCATTACATTAAGAGAGTAAATGCTGACCAAATAAATACTATTTCACTTTCTTAGGATTTCTTTTTCATTTACAAAGAGACAAATTTACATATAATGCACAGGATTCCAATGTTCAGTTGAATAAGTTCTGACAATTACTTACTCCTGTGTCATCACCATCTGAAACAAATTATAGAATATTACCATCACCCCAGAGAGTTTTTTCCTGACCCTCTCCAATTAATTATTCATCCCAAATCCAGAGGCAACCAATTCCTGGTTCTAATCACCATAGTTACTTATTTATTTATTTATTTACTGTTCACCAGCTTCATATAAATGGAATCAACAGTGTGCATTCTTTTGTACAAAAATTATTTTGTTCAATATAATATTTTAAAGATTCACGCATGTTTCTATGAGTATCATTCATTACTTTTTTCTGCTGAGTATACATTGTATTGGGCATCTCTGTGGCTCAGTGGCAAAGAATCTGCCAGCCAAATAAGAGACACAGGTTCGATCCCTGGCTTGGGAAGATTCCCTGAAGAAGGAAATGGCAACCCACTCCAGTATTCTTGCTTGGGAAATTCCATGGACAGAGGCGCCTAGTGGGCTATAGTCCATGGGGTCACAAAAAGAATCAAACAGACACAATTTAGCAACTAAACAACAACAATACACGGTATTACTGTAGGGATATACTGCAATTTGTTTTTCTATTCTCCTCTTGATAGACATTAGGTTATTTTTTCAACTAGGGCCATTACGGATAAGGCTGCTATGAACATTATTGCACAAGTCTTTTTGTAAACCTAGTTTTCATTTTTCTTAGGTAAACTCCTACAAGTGGAATTGCAGGGTTATGGTGAAAATGTAAGTTTAACTTTACAAGAAATTTCCAAACACGTCTTCAAGCTGGTTATGTCAATTTATACCCACACCAGAAGTGCATGAGAGCTCTGTTGCTTCACATTCAAGCCAACATTACTGTTGGTCCTTTTTATATTTGCCAGACTAGTGGGCACATAGGGTGTCTCATTGTGTTTGTTTGTGTTTGATGGGGATAGAAAGTGTAATGAATTTTGATGATTTTATAAACAATGCAATCACCATGTATCAGATCAGATCAGTCGCTTAGTTGTGTCCGACTCTTTGAGACCCCATGAATCACAGCACACAAGGCCTCCCTGTCCATCACCAACTCCCGGAGTTCACTAAGACTCATGTCCATCGAGTCAGTGATGCCATCCAACCATCTCATCCTCTGTCGTCCCCTTCTCCTCCTGCCCCCAATCCCTCCCAGCATCAGAGTCTTTTCCTATGAGTCAACTCTTCGCGTGAGGTGGCTAAAGTACTGGAGTTTCAGCTTTAGCATCATTCCCTCCAAAGAAATCCCAGGGCTGATCTCCTTCAGAATGGACTGGTTGCATCTCCTTGCAGTCCAAGGGACTCTCAAGAGTCTTCTCCAACACCACGGTTCAAAATCATCAGTTCTACAGCGCTCAGCCTTCTTCACAGTCCAACTCTCACATCCATACATGACCACTGGAAAAACCATAGACTTGACTAGACAGACTTCGTTGGCTAAGTAATGTCTCTGCTTTTGAATATGCTATCTAGGTTGGTCATAACTTTCCTTCCAAGGAGTAAGCGTCTTTTCATTTCATGGCTGCAGTCACCATCTGCAGTGATTTTGGAGCCCAGAAAAAGAAAGTCTGACACTGTTTCCACTGTTTCCCCATCTATTTCCCATGTAGTGATGGGACCAGATGCCATGATCTTCGTTTTCTGAATGTTGAGCTTTAAGCCAACTTTTTCACTCCACTTTCACTTTCATCAAGAGGCTTTTGAGTTCCTCTTCACTTTCTGCCATAAGAGTGGTGTTATCTGCCTATCTGAGGTTATTGATATTTCTCCTGGCAATCTTGATTCCAGCTTGTGCTTCTTCCAGTCCAGCATTTCTCATGATGTACTCTGCATAGAAGTTAAATAAACAGGGTGACAATATACAGCCTTGACGTACTCCTTTTCCTATTTGGAACCAGTCTGTTGTTCCGTGACCAGTTCTAATTGTTGCTTCCTGACCTGCATACAAATTTCTCAAGATGCAGATCAGGTGGTCTGGTATTCCCATCTCTTGCAGAATTTTCCACAGTTGATTGTGATCCACACAGTCAAAGGCTTTGGCATAGTCAATAAAGCAGAAATAGATGTTTTTCTGGAACTCTCTTGCTTTTTCGATGATCCAGCGGATGTTGGCAATTTGATCTCTGGTTCCTCTGCCTTTTCTAAAATCAGTTTGAACATCAGGAAGTTCACAGTTCACATATTGCTGAAGCCTGGCTTGGAGAATTTTGAGCATTACTTTACTAGCATGTGAGATGAGTGCAATTGTCCGGTAGTCTGAGCATTCTTTGGCATTGCCTTTCTTTGGGATTGGAATGAAAACTGACCTTTTCCAGTCCTGTGGCCACTGCTGAGTTTTCCAAATTTGCTGGCATATTGAGTGCAGCACTTTCACAGCATCATCTTTCAGGATTTGGAATAGCTCAACTGGAATTCTATCACCTCCACTAGCTTTGTTCGTAGTGATGCTTTCTAAGGCCCACTTGACTTCACATTCCAGGATGTCTGGCTCCAGGTCAGTGATCACACCATCGTGATTATCTGGGTCGTGAAGATCTTTTTTGTACAGTTCTTCTGTGTATTCTTGCCACCTCTTCTTAATATCTTCTGCTTCTGTTAGGTCCATACCATTTCTGTCCTTTATCGAGCCCATTTTTGCATGAAATGTTCCTCTGGTATCTCTGATTTTCTTGAAGAGATATCTAGTCTTTCCCATTCTGTTGTTTTCCTCTATTTCTTTGCATTGATCACTGAGGAAGGCTTTCTTATCTCTTCTTGCTATTCTTTGGAACTCTGCATTCAGATGTTTATATCTTTCCTTTCTCCTTTGCTTTTTGCTTCTCTTCTTTTCACAGCTATTTGTAAGGCCTCCCCAGACAGCCATTTTGGTTTTTTGCATTTCTTTTCCATGGGGATGGTCTTGATCCCTGTGTCCTGTACAATGTCACGAACCTTAGTCCATAGTTCATCAGGCACTCTATCTATCAGATCTAGGCCCTTAAATCTATTTCTCACTTCCACTGTATAATCATAAGGGATTTGATTTAGGTCATACCTACTTTCCCTACTTTCTGCAATTTAAGTCTGAATTTGGCAATAAGGAGTTCATGGTCTGAGCCACAGTCAGCTCCTGGTCTTGCTTTTGCTGACTGTATAGAGCTTCTCCATCTTTGGCTGCAAAGAATATAGTCAATCTGATTTCGGTGTTGACCATCTGGTGATGTCCATGTATAGAGTCTTCTCTTGTGTTGTTGGAAGAGGGTGTTTGTTATGACCAGTGCATTTTATTGGCAAAACTCTATTAGTCTTTGCCCTGCTTCATTCCGTATTCCAAGGCCAAATTTGCCTGTTACTCCAGGTGTTTCTTGACTTCCTACTTTTGCATTCCAGTCCCCTATAATGAAAAGGACATCTTTTTTGGGTGTTATTTCTAAAAGGTCTTGTAGGTCTTCATAGAACCATTCAGCTTCAGCTTCTTCAGCGTTACTTGTTGGGGCATAGACTTGGATTACCGTGATATTGAATGGTTTGCCTTTGAAAAGAACAGAGATCATTCTGTTGTTTTTGAGATTTTTGAGATATCACCATGTATAACAACATATAAAACATTTCTATTAACCCCAGAAATTTCCCTTGTACCCCTTTCAATTAGTTCTCTTCTTTCACACAGATAACTATTTTCTGACTTCTATTATCACAGCTTAGTTTTGGCTGTGCTAATAACTGACATTCAAGCTAGGCTTCAACAGTACGTGAACTGAGAACTTCCAGATGTACAAGATGGATTTAGAAAAAGCAGAGGAACCAGAGATCAAACTGCCAATAACCGTTGGATCACAGAAAAAGCAAGAGAATTCCAGAAAAACATCTAATTCTGCTTCATTGACTACACTACAGCCTTTGACTGTTTGGATCACAACAAACTGGAAAATTCTTATAAGAGATGGGAATAACAGATGACTTACTGCCTCCTGAGAAACCTGTATGCAGGTCAAGAAGCAGCAGCTAGAATGGACATGAAACATGGGACTGGTTCAAAATTGGGAAAGGAATAAATCAAGGCTGTATATTGTCATCCTGCTTATTTAACTTATATGCAGAGTACATCTTGGGAAATGCCAGGCTGGATGAAGCACAAGCTAGAATCAAGATTGCTGGGAGAAATATCAACAACCTCAGATATGACCAAATATCAACAACCACATATGACACCACCTTAATGGCAGAAAGCAAAGAGGAAATAAAGAACCTCTTGAGGAAGGCGGAAGAGGAGACTGAAAAAGTTGGCTTAAAGCTCAACATTCAAAAAACTAAGATCATGGTATCCGGTCCCATTGCTTCATGGTAAATAGATGAGGAAAAAATGGAAACAATGACAGACTTTATTTTCTTGGGCTCCAAAATCACTGCAGATGGTGACTGTAGCCAAGATATTAAAAGATGTTTGCTCCTTGGAAGAAAAGCTATGACAAACCTGAAGTGAAGTAGCTCAGTCGTGTCCGACTCTTTGCAACCCCATGGACTATAGCTACCAGGCTCCTCTGTCCATGGGATTTTCCAGGCAAGAGTACTGGAATGGGTTGCCATTTTCTTCTCCAGGGGATCTTCCCAACCCAGGGGTCGAACCCAGGTCTCCTGCATTACAAGCAGACACTTTACGGTCTGAGCCACCAGGGAAGTCTCATGACAAACCTAGATAGCATATTAAAAAGCAGAAACATCACTTTGCCGACAAAAGTCCATATAGTCAAAGCAATGGTTTTTCCAGTAGTCATGTACAGGTATGAGTTGGACCATAAAGAAGGCTGAGCACTGAAGAACTGATGCTTTTCAATTGTGGTGCTGGAAAAGACTCTTGAGAGTCCCTTGGACAGCAAGGAGCTCAAACCAGTAAAGGAAATCAACCCTGAGTATTCATCGGAAGGACTGATGCTAAAGCTGAAGCTCCAATACTTTGACCACCAATGTTAAGAGCTAACTCGTTGGAAAAGATCCTGATGCTGGGAAAGAGTGAGGGCGGGAGGAGAAGGGGACAACAGAAGATGAGGTGGTTGGATGGCATCACTGACTCAATGGACATGAGTTTGAACAAGCTCTGAGAAATGGTGAAGGACAGGGAAGCCTGGCGTGCTGCAGTCCACAGGGTTGCAAAGAGTTGGACATGACTTAGAGATTGAAACTGAATGATTAAAATGAATGGAATCATATAGTGTATTATCTATTTCTGTGTAAAACATTGCCACAAACTTAGCAGCCTAAATGACACATATTTATTATCTCGAAGTTTCTATAGATCAGAAATCTGGCATGGCATGGCTTAAGTCTCTGTTCATGATCTCACAAGGCCAAAATCAAGCATTGGCTGAGGGGAGGCTCTCAGCTGGGGTTCAAGATCATCTTCTAAGCACTGATTGTCGGCAGAATCCATTTGTTTCTCACACTTTCCACATGGCCTTCTCCATCCTCGACTAATGTGAGTTCTTCTCAAGCTTCAGTAACTCTCACTTCCCCTTCAGCCTTTGCTTTCAAGGATTCGTATGATTAAGTGGAGCCCCCACCCCCCAGAATAATCCTGAATAATCTATTTTAACTGATAAGTAACCTCCATCACATCTTCAAAGTCTCTTTTGCTATGTCATGTAACATATTTACAGAAATAACAGCATGACCAAAGTCATGAGGCCAAAATTTTGCTACCTGCAGTAAAGATTCTTTTTCTTTTTTAATTCACTTAATGCAGTCAATTTAGTATCTGTAAGTTTCAGGCATGTTTTGCTATTATCAATCATTTTAAGTTTTTTTCTTGGAAAATATTCTACTCTGTGAATATATGATCATTTGTTTATCTACTTTCCTATTTGACTGACATGTGTGTTTTTCCAGTTTTTGGCTATTCTAAGAATCTTATGAATACTGTTTTACAAGTCCTTTAGTTAACATATGTTTGAACATCTCT
This sequence comes from Tragelaphus eurycerus, assembly GCA_935064755.1. NCBI lineage: Eukaryota > Metazoa > Chordata > Mammalia > Artiodactyla > Bovidae > Tragelaphus > Tragelaphus eurycerus. The sequence goes on along the minus strand of CAKXYN010000007.1, from coordinate 22,285,446 downwards.
TGCTAAGTACCTAGGAATGTAATTGCTGTATCATAGGGACATGTATGTTTAATTTTATAAGAAGCTGCCAAGTTCTCCACGTTGCCTGCGCCAAGTTTTTACTCTCCCGCCAGCGACGTATGAAATTCAATTGCTCCACGTCCTCCCTACATTTGTTGTCATCAGTCATCAGGCTTTTTTAAAGCCACTCTACTGACTGAAATTGCAGCACATTGTCTTTTTAATTTGTCTCTTCAGATAACTAATGATTTGCAGCTACTTTTCCTGTTTGTTGACTATTCATATGCCTTCTTCTGTGAAATGCCTGTACAAATTTGGTGCTCATTTACAAACAGGATTTTTTTTTCAATTATCAATTTGTGTATATTAAGATATAGTCTTGTCAGATGTTAATATTTATTGCAAATATTTTCTCCAGTTTGTGATTTGGCAAATCATTTTCTCAATAAAATTACATTTATTAAAAAGATTTCCATTTCCCCCATTCATTGATTTTTGGCAAAAATTATCTGGATACATCAGTTCAGTTCGATTTAGTCACTCAGTCGTGTCCAACTCTTTGCGACCCTATGGACTGCAGCATGCTAGGCCTCCCTGTCCATCACCAACTCCCGGAGTTCACCCAGACTCACGTCCATCGAGTCAGTGATGCCATCCAGCCATCTCATCCTCTGTTGTCCCCTTCTCCTCCTGCCCCCAATCTCTCCCAGCATCAGAGTCTTTTCCAATGAGTCAGCTTTTTGCATCAAGTGGCCCAAGTATTGGAGTTTCAGCTTAAACATCAGTCCTTCCAATGAATATTCAGGACTGATTTCCTTTAGGATGGACTGGTTGGATCTCCTTGCATTCAAGGGACTCTCAAGAGTCTTCTCCAACACCACAGTTCAAAAGCATCAAATCTTCAGCACTCAGCTTTCTTTATATTTCAACTCTCATATCCATACATGACTACTGGAAAAACCATAGCCTTGACTAGACGGACCTTATCTGGATAGATAGATAAATAAAGTTCTCTAGCTCCATTCTTCTTTTTTAGAATAATTCTCACTATTCTAGATCTTTTACAAGTATTCTACCACCATTTGTTGAAATGATTTTCTTTTCCTATTAAATTGCCTTATCATTTTCGTCAAAAATGGATTGACATTTCTGGACTCTATTCTGTTTCATTGATCTATTTGTTTTGCTTATTCCAGCAACAGACTATCTTGATTACTATGGTTTATAAAAAGTCTTGAAACCAACTTTGTTCTTCTTCAAGTTGTTTTGACTATTTTCGGCCTTTGCATTTCCATATGAACTTTATTGTCAGTTTGTCATCTTACCCCACAAAGCCTTCTGAAATTCTGAATGAGATAACGTTGAATCTGGATATCCATTTAGGAAGAATTGACACCTTAATATAGAAAGCGTCTGATCAATGAACATGGAGTATCTATTTCGATCTTTAATTTCTCTCAGCAATTTCTTATTATTTTCAGCATACAAGTATTGCGCGTGTTTTGTCTTATGTATCCCTAACTGTTTCTTACTTTTTGATGTGTTATAAATGGAACTTCTTTAAAGTTTCAATTTTGAATTTTTTGCTAATACATGGAAATACAATTCATTTTTTAATCCTGAGCTCCTGCAAACATGCTATGTTTGTTAGTCCCAGTGATTTTTTAAAATAAATTCTCATTGGATTTTCTACATAAATAATCATGTTGAATGCAGAAAAAGGTAGTTTTTCTTTTCTTCTTTTCCATCTGGATGCCTAATTTATTTTTATTTTCTTTTTCCCACTGGCTAGAATCTGCTAGAACAAAGTTGAATAAAAATGGTGATGGTGAATATTCTTTCCTTGTCCTAAATCTCAGGAGAAAAGCATTCAGTCTTTTACCATTTGTATGGTATAGCTGTATGTTTTCCAAGGCTGTGCTTTTCCAGATTGGGGAAGTTTCTTTCCATTTCTAGTTTGCAGCAAGTTTTTACGAGGAAGAGATGCTGTGTTTTGTCAAACACCTTTCTGTATCTATAGATATGATGATATAGTTTCTGTTTTTCAGTGTGTTTCATGGAATAATTTTCAAATATTAAATCGATCTTGTATTTCTGAATAAATCTTAATTGACCATGATGTATTAAATTTGTATATATTGTTGGATTCAATTTGCTAAAATTTTATCAGCATTTTGGGGGCTCGTTTTTGAAGGACACAGGTCTATAGTTTTCCTTTATCGTCTTTTGCAGGTTTTGATGTTAGGATAATACTAACACCACTCTTTTACAGATTCTTTTCTCATAAATGTTATCACAGAATACTGAACAGAGTTCCCTGTGCTCTACAGTAGGTCTTTGTTGCTTCTCTTGCATATAGTAGTGTGCCTTCATCCCAAGTTCCTGATTTATCACTCCCCCTGACTCTTCCCCTTTGGTAACCATAAATTTGTTTTCAATATCTATAAGTCTGTTTCTGTTTTGCAAATAAGTTAATTTGTATCTCTTTTTTAAAAATTCAATTCCACCTATGATATTCCACCATAGTATGATATTTGTCTTTCTCTGTCTTTCACTTCACTTAATATGATAATCTCTAGGTCTGTCCATGTTACTGCAAATGGCATTATTTCATTCTTCTTTATGGCCAAGTAATATTCCCTGTATATATGTATGGCATCCTTTTTTCCTTTCTCTGCTGATGGACATTTAGGTTGCTTCCATGTCTTGGCTATTGTAAACTGTGCTTCAGTGAACACTGGGGTGCAAGTATCCTTTCAGATTATGTAATTTTCTCTGGATATATGCTCAGGAGTGGGATTGCTGGATCATACGGTATTTCTATTTTTAGTTTTTTAAGGAAGTCCCATTCTATTCTTCATAGTGGTTGTACCCTAAATGCTGATTTCATCTGCATTTTCCTGATAACCAATGAGGTTCATTATCTTTTCATATATCCATTGGACCATTGATTTTCTGTATATCCTTTGCCTATATTTAATTAAAATCTCTCTCATAAAAAAGTTTATAATTATTCTTTATATATTCATATATTAATCCTTTGCCTGTATCTTATGTTTCAAAATATTTTCTGCACTTGTTTTTAAAAAAGCCTGGTGGGCTACCATCTATGGGGTCACACAGAGTCGGACATGACTGAAGTGACTTAGCATAGCATAGCATAGCATGATGTCTTTCATCAAATTTATATTTAATAAATTTAAATATTTAAATTTTTAATATTTCAATATTTTATGTAATAAAATCTATCCAGTTTTTCCTTTATGATGTACACATATCATATTGTGTTTAGAAATTCCTTTCCCACTCAATAATTACAAACATTCAAATAGTATTTTCTAACTAAAGTATTTAGCATTTTATTGTTTATGCTTGCATATGAAGTTGGAACAGATCTAACTTTGTTTTTATCCAAATGGATGATAGCCAGTTGTCATACCACTACCTTCACTGATATGACATAAATGAAATTATACTTATATATAGATTATGCTTCTAGTGTGTATACACACACACACACTGTTTTGACTATTGATCTATATGTCCATTTTCAGTACTGTTACCACACTTTTAAAATTAGTATAGCTTATGGCACATTTTTATATGTGGCAAAGAAAGTTCCTCCTAATTGTTGCCATTTGAAAAATTTCTTGACTATCTTGATGCTTTCTCTTCTAGATCAACTTGAGAAGATCGATTTGGGAATGAGCGTGCTTAGTTTCATAAAGATTATGTTGAGGTTTTACTGGAATTGCACTGGGTTTCTAGATTAACTTAGAGAAGACTGATAGTTTACAAATATGGACTGTTTAATCAGAAAGAGAATATTTTTCTCCATTTATTTACATCTTCTTTTATAGTCTGAGGTAATTTTGTTTTGGAGAAGGCAATGGCACCCCACTCCAGTACTCTTGCCTGGAAAATCCCAGGGATGGAGGAGCCTGGTAGGCTCCAGTCCATGGGGTCGCTAGGAGTCGGACACGACTGAGCGACTTCACTTTCACTTTTCACTTTCCTGCATTGGAGGAGGAAATGGCAACCCACTCCAGTGTTCTTGCCTGGAGAATCCCAGGGATGGGGGAGCCTGGTGGGCTGCCGTCTATGGGGTCGCACAGAGTCGGACACGACTGACGCGACTTAGCAGCAGCAGCAGCAATTTTGTTTTACATGGGGTTTTTATCATAAGTCTTGAAAATGTCTGCTGCCGCTGTCGCGACTTAGCAGCAGCAGCAGCAATTTTGTTTTACATGGGGTTTTTATCATAAGTCTTGAAAATGTCTGCTGCCGCTGTCGCGACTTAGCAGCAGCAGCAATTTTGTTTTACATGGGGTTTTTATCATAAGTCTTGAAAATGTCTGCTGCCGCTGTTATGTCTCTTCAGTCGTGTCCGACTCTGTGCGACCCCATAGGCGGCAGCCCACCAGGCTCCCCCCATCCCTGGGATTCTCCAGGCAAGAACACTGGAGTGGGTTGCCATTTCCTTCTCCAATGCATGGAAGTGAAAAGTGAAAGTGAAGTCGCTCAGTCGTGTCCGACCCTCAGCGACCCCATGGACTGCAGTCTACCAGGCTCCTCAGTCCATGGGACTTTCCAGGCAAGAGTACTGGAGTGGGGTGCCAATGCCTTCTGTTTAGTATATTTCTAGCTATTTTATATGCTTGTTGTTATTAAGAATTGGGCCATTTTGCCCCTCACATTTCTAATTGGCCATTGTGGTGCATAGGAAAGTGAATCAGGTTTTATGTTTTCTATATATGTATCTAAAGTCAACTCTTCTTTCTTCGTATAGTTTTTCTGTTAATTTTTTAAAATTCTCTAGGTAGATGTGTTTATCATCTATTAGAGCGAAATCTGTTAGCTTTCATACTACATTACTTTCCCTTCCCCTATGAGTGTTAAATTTGGGAATTTACAATATTAGCATGGACATTTATGGGAGCTAAAAAGTTTTAATTTAAAACATAGTGTACATTTCAGTAAATAAGAGATTTTACCCTGATGCTGGGAAAGATTGAGGGCAGGAGGAGAACAGGGTGACACAGTATGAAATGGGTGGATGGCATCATCGACTCAATGGACATGAGTCTGAGCAAACTCCGGGAGACAGTGAAGGATAGGGGAGCGTGGTGTGCTGCAGTCCATGGGGTCGCAAAGAGTCAGACACAACTAAGCGACTGAGCAACAACAACAAGAACAGGGAGATTTCAAGATATACTTCTTGCCCATTATATGTATTTTACATTTTACCCTGGCTTTGGAATAACAGTCATTAAACTTTTTTTAAAAAAATAAGGCATTGTTAAACAGAATTGTGTATTAAAATAATATTTACCTAACATTTTAGATTTTATTCTCAGCTAAAAAGAGTAGGACATTAAGAATTCCTTTAATGCTTCTTTAACAAATTATCCACCATTATCTAAGAATGAAGCATCAAAGGCTACAATTTAAGCTTCTGAGGAAGCTTAGATATGTGAACAGAGCATTAAGGATCCTATTGAATGTGGTTTCAATTTTCAAATAGGAAGCTCAGACCAAATAAAATTACATGTAGTTTTTTTGAACAAATACTTGGAAATTTAATAACTTCTACGGAATATTTGAACTTTATGTTCAGATTAGCATCTATAAGAGCCCACTTGCCAATTAACAGAGAGCAGTCAGAGAACCATATGATAAGAATTTAAAAACAGTCTTTACACTAAAAGATGTAATGTCATATTTTTATGTAAACATACATCTTAAAGTATTTTATCTTTGTTTGTCCTCCAAGGAAAAATATGGGTCATTTCAATCATGATCAGCAGGTCTTTATTTTTAAGTGATTTTTACCTGATTTCAACTTTTCGGACTATTCTCAATAATACTTTGAAACAAAATGATTAAAATAACCAAACAAAGCAAGCAGCTCTGTTGGCCTCTCTTGTTTTCCTAGCACAGACAGCCAGTGTGGGAAGGCACTAATCCAGCTCTCTAAACTGGATTTAGTTCTCCCTTGCTGCACCCAGGGTTTAAGTGCTGGAGACTGAAAAAAAGAGTTGGAGACCAAATTGAATCTCCGAGTGTGAAGTTTTGACTTCATGGAAACACAGGCATAGTGATCTTGTAGAGAAAACTAACAAAAAACCATGGGGCTCCGAATCCCTTCTCTCCATCCCCCTTTTTTATTACAATTACTATAGGAAAGGGATCACTGGAAAAATAGAAAGAAGAGAGAAGAAAATGAGAGGGTGGATAAAACCCCAATGTCTGTTCAACCATGAAGCCTGACAGAAAAGACATTGGAGTAGATAATTTCTTAGAGAAAAAATGCCTAAGTGTATGAGGATGAACATAAGGAAAGGGATAGGGAAGATTAAATTTTTTAAAATATATCAATTCAAGTCAAGCATTTTCCCCCTCATTGCATTAAAAGGGTACCTACCAGAGCTTGAAAATAAGGGTGATCATGAAGAATGATGAGGGTGGTGACATTTTTTTTCCATTAAGATTAAAGTATCTGGAATTAAAAAAAGAACCTGGAATTTAGTCCTATTTAAGCACTCCCCATGTTTATCCCTTCTCAGTTGTTATTACTATTTCTCCCCCAGTTTCAGTATTACAAGTCAATTGAAATATTGGGTTGGCCAAAAAGTCTGTTTGAGTTTTTCCATTACATCTTACAGAAAAACCCAAACGAACTTTTTGGCCAAGCCAATAATTCAGGAACTAAAGCATGTTTTAAATTCTTCCCACAAAGAGAAAGGATGTTCTTCAGGGGTGACATCTTATAATCAGAAATAAAGAGGAAAGCACAGCAGGGCGGTCTTGTTGGAATCATGTGCCAGCAGCAAGAAAATCCATGGCCGTCCTCTTACCCTTAAGCAGGAAACCATCTACTGAAAGCAAAAGAATTAAGAAAAATTATATTGACTCTTATAAAATCCACTTTTGAATTTATTTTTTACCAACATTAAGAAATTCTTCACAGGACATAAACTTATTAAGACAGAACCAAGTAAAATGATGTATGTGTCCAGAAGGAATGGCATTCTGTGTTTTCTATGTTGAGGAGGTGAATTTCACATCAGATTATGTCAGCACAAGCAGGTGGGGTTCAACATTTTTGACTTCTCTTTTCCCTCCTTTTGCTAGACTTCCCTATTTTTCTACACTTAGTTTTACTAAGCTTCACTTAGTTGCACCAGCTTAACAGGGCCTGGGCAGGCAGCACATATAAGACGTCCTGAAAACACATTGCCCTGTGTAAACAATTGTTTTTGGCAACTCAGAGGTTTCGTGGCAGGACTGCATTTTTTTTTTTTTTTTTGAAAATCAAATGTTTAGGCCAAAGTTAGAATCGCATGTGCATTTTTATGACTTGGCATATTCAAACATTACAATTGTGTGTTTAAAAAGGGAATTTGATCTTTTTTGCTCTTTCTTCTTTGGGCTTCCATTTTTTTCCTAGTTCCATTGTTTTCTCTTTTATAGTACATTTTCATATCTTGGTATATCGCTAAAGCATCTGTTTCTCCTCAATCATGATTTTCATTCAAGAATAATAACTCTTTGGTCTCTTTTGGACATGTTTTGTTTTGCCCCCACATATGAACTCCACTGGAGTGTGTTGAAGGTTAACGGCCCCGTTTCTGGAATTTTCTTGGATCCCTTTTGGAGAAAACTGCCAAAGTATATAAGGAGGGCTCAGATGTATCTGGGCTCTGCCAAGGCCTTTGAGAAAGGCTCCACATAACTGCACCTTCTTCCAGCTCCCTTCTGTTCTCACTGTGCCTGGCTTCCTCATGGTTCCACATAAGGGATCATATCTGTTGTTCATGTGGAAAAAGAACCTGTGTAATAAAATAAGCATCAGAATACTCATTTACGTAACAACCCTCGACCTTGTCTATTAATGGGTAGAAAAATGCTTATTACTTCACTGAGTTTTTCTATTCTGTTCCCTTTTCCATCCCACGTTATCGTGAGTCATGAGTGTCTCCACTAGTCATTTCCCAATGCTCTTGTCAGTCTTTAGGAACGACCAGAGTTGTTCAGATTATCTTTTCCCACAACTGTTGAGGTAGTAGAGAGATGAGGTAAATGAATCAGCATTGCTGGAAATGGCTGGAGGGAGCTTGTAGCAGGGTTTTGCCCAAGAAACACTGGATCCTAGGATCACTCCATAATATAGTTCAAGCAGTTTGTTTCAGTTGTGACTTTCTGCTGCAAGAATCAGTAAACTCAATCTAAAGCAAATTCAAGCAAAAAGAGATTTCAGTGGTTTGTATAACTGAAAAAAAAAAAAAAAGTGCTGGGGCCATGTAGCTGCAATCTAATTAAACATTGCTTCTTCCCATTTCCCCCCACCCCCCACCCTCCGCTGCTAAGTTGTTTCAATCATGTTGGACTCTGTGCCACCCCATGGACTATAGCCTGCCAGGCTCCTCTGTCCATGGGATTTTCCAGGCAAAAATACTGGAATGCGTTGCCATGCCCTTCTCAAGGGGATCTTCCCAACCCAGAGATCAAACCCGTGTCTCTTATGTCTCCTGCACTGGCAGGCAGGCCTTTTGTTTGTTTGTTTGTTTTACCACTAGTGCCACCTGGGAAGCCTCCCATGAAATTAAAAGACACTTGTTCCTTGGGAGAAAAGCTATGACAAATCTAGACAGCACAGATATTAAAAAGCAGAGACATTACTTTGCCGACAGAGGTCCCTATAGTCAAAGCCAAGGTTTTTCCTGTAATCATATATGGATGTGTGAGTGGGACCATAAAGAAGGCTGAGTGCTGAAGAATTAATGCTTTTAAACTGTGGCATTGGAGAAGACTCTTGAGAGTTCCTTGGACTGCAAGGAGATCCAACCAGTCCATTCTAAAGGACTGAATATTCACTGGAAGGGCTAATGCTGAAGCTGAAGCTCCAATACTTTGGCCACCTGATGCGAAGAGACAACTCACTAAAAAAGACCCTGATGCTGGGCAAGATTGAAGGCAGGAGGAGAAGGGGATGACAGTGGATGAGATGGTTGGATGGTATCACTGGCTCAATGGACAAGAGTCTGAGCAAGTTCCAGTAGATGGTAAAGGACAGGGAAGTCTGGTGTGTTGCAGTCCATGGGTTTGCAAAGAGTTGGACATGACTGAGGAACACAACAAATAACTGAAAAGCTCAGAGATGGGCCTCTCTTCTTATGCAGCACAATACGGGGCTCAGATGGTGTTATAAGGTCACAAGTCTCTCTCTCCAGATCTCTTGGCTTTGCTCTCTTTAGTGTTGCTCATTCACAGGCAGACTCTCTCCTCAGACTCACAAGATGGCTGCAGAAGCTCCAGAAATTACATCTTGGCTTCACATCCACAAAGGGTCACTGCAGTCAGCCACTTGATATTAGGAGTGCCAGCCTCAGAAAGCTGGATTTCCAGTGTTTCGGGAAAGAGGAGGACCCCTGGATATCTGACACGCCTGAAGATTACTCAACCCTGGAGCCATCCTATCTTAAGACTTGTGATCTGAGACAGTAACTTATGGATTAAACTATTTTATATGGAGCTTTCTTGTTGCAGGGGGATTCATCTTTTTTGCTGTTTCATCTTTTGGCCTGGACTTTATTCTAGTTACATTACTCTCTCTCATGTGGTACATTCAGCTGAGAGCCTTCTATATACCATCATTGGCTCCTGTCACGTCATGTGCCCATTCCGGACCATTCACTGTGGGGACTCAGACTGATGTGTGATTGGCCTCCGCCTAGATGCTCCAGCCCACTTGTATGGAATGGGTTCATCCCACCTGATGACATGGACTGAGCCTAGAGGAGAAAGACTAGCTACTGGGAAATTAGGGTATGGTTTATATAAAACAGTGAAATAGATACTGTGAAGCAAAAATACCAGGTGTCCAGTCCTTCATCCTTTTGGATGTGACTTTTATTGTCCAGTGGCCTTAACTTGTTCGTACAGTGAATAGGGACTGTGTGATTAGTTACCTGGTCTGGTAGCCCAGCATATATAACTTTGGAAGTGTTTTAGATCAAAGGTAGATCTGCTCTGCGATGGATTTACCTCAATAGTTTATGGATCCTTTTCCTCAGTTGGGGCCTCATATCATTAGCCATTTCAAGGTCATGGCAAAGGAAAAGGTGTCATGGCCTTTTCCTTTCCAAAGACAGACAAAGCTTTGAATTTCTAGATAATCCAGCGCTCTCTAATGGATACCAGAAAACATCAGCAGCTAATGAAGCCTCATGTGTCATCCTATGCCAGGCCCCATGGTTTTCTGGTCCCATCTCTCTTACCTCCAGCAGTTCAGTTGGTGTTATGGCTCTCAGAGTCAGCCTGGTATCTTGAATAGTGGGGCCTCAGGTCAGTCTCCACTGGGTGATTTCAATTCTGCAGTTGGCTGGAATTCCATCTGTCAAGACGTTTTCACAGTCAGTCATTTGATAGTGGAACAGTGGGTCCACTAGGATTTCTTGCGTATCTGGAAAGAGGAGCAACCCTGGAGACCTGACATGCTCTGTGAAAATTAGGGGTTAGTTTTTGCTATTCCTAGTTAGTCTCTGGGAACTAATGTAGTTCAATGTTTAAGGATTAAAAAAAAAACACACACACATAAAGAAAACTTTCTCTCTTTTTCATTATGAACTTAAGTAACTTCAAGAGAATCTAATCGATTTTAAACTATTTACTTCCCTCCAAAGTAATTTCCTCTCTGTCAATGCACAGACATGCATTTTCACTGAGTTATAATTAGTGTGAACATACTTGTTTTTGTTTAAGAAAGGTTTTCTTTACCTTGGCATTCAGATTTGTTTTCATAGGCGAAGAAAATACTGAGAATGAGAAGGAACCTTCACTGGAGAGTTGGGAGGATTATATGGGGTCATATTATCCCAGAGTTAAAAAGACCTTCAAGGACCCCCAATTCCTCCCTGTATCTCTGATGACCACACTTCTAGACTAATGGACTCACTGGAGAAACTTTCCCATGCAAGGACCTCCCCAGATCTTACTTCACAGCCTCAAAGATGGACTTTCCCTTCTAAAGGAAGAATGAAACCCCATCCTCTGGGTCTGCTAGGGTCTACTTGTCTGCCGTGAGCCTGCACCCTTGTCCATTTTACTTGGTTGTGGGGTTATCTAAAATTTAGACTCTAAACTGTTTTCCACGCAAGAAAAGAGTGGAAACCCCTCCGCTCTGCGACAGTCCTCCCTACCAGTCCCTTCAAATGTCTTTTTTTTTTAAGTGTAATCACACACCAATAGTTTCCAATTTATCAGAGCATAAATTTGCCAGTCCTTTTTCCTAAGTCAAGGAAGTAGCTGAAGTTAGGTTTAATTAAAACCAGCAACTATTTGTACAGCTGTCCCGGGTTCATGGCTGGTAAAAGGATTTAGCTTCAAACTCTGCTGCCTAAGTCCTTTGGGAGTTTCACAAAAAAACATTGAGGCTCCTCATCTAGGCAGTGCCAAGCCCTTGCTTCCCCAGTTGCTATGCAAGCAGGCCTGGCTGCGCCCTGAGGCAACTTTGCCCTCGGCAGTCAGGCCCCCCAGCACAAGGGGCCTGAGAAGATACACAGTCCTTTTCTTCTGTGTGGGGAGGATAGGGGCCTTGAAGGCTACTCCAGGAAGTCCCTGAAAATTCCCCTAGGGTTGTGAAAGGGCGGGAGGGGGATCAAGCACCGTCTTGGTTTCGTGAGCTTTTCTCTGGTCCTGCACTTTTCGTTTCCTGGTGGGTCTTTAACTCGTGCACCCCAATCCCAGCCCCAAAATGGTCTCAGGTAGGCCTTCTTCAAAGGAGATGGGGGCAGGGTATCCCTGGATAGATGCCTCCGCATAAAACGGCAGGTTGTTCCAGCCAAGCCCTGGAGAGGAGGCAGAACCACCGCGCAGCATCTGGCCGGTTTTCAAGTGCACGGTGTAGGGGAGCAGGACTTCAGGCAGTCTCAACTCAGAACAAGCCCGTTCGGACTCGAACCGAATGCTGGGGCCAGCGCGGGTCGCTGACCTCGGGCGCGAGGTGGGGCCGGCCCCACATGCCGAGAGGCCGGCAGGCGGAGGAGCGGCGGGCTGGGAAAATGACCCTAGCGACCCCACGCGCCCCGGCCTCCATCGCTCGCGGCTGCACCTGCCCGGGTGAAGCGCAACGAGCCGGCGGCGGAGGCGAGGGCCAGCCCCGCGCCCTTAGAGGCCTCCACCGGCCATCGGATGGTGGCTCTGCACACCCTTCAGCTGCTGCAGCGGGAGCCCGCATGACCTAGACCACGTGCCCACCGCCCCAGCGTGTCGCTCAGGCCCAAGGCTGGCAGGGCCCAGGAGAGGGCGCGAAGAGCGGGGGGGGGGGGGGGGGGAGGGGGCGGGGAAGCCGGGGGATCAGGAATCTGGGGTCTAAGGGCGCAGGCGAACTCCGCCGAGGTGGAAGCTGTGCGACGTGCCGAAGGGGGCGCGGAACTGCTGCCCTTCCCCGGGGGCCGCGGGCCCTGCACTCTGGCTCGGATGGCGACGTGCAGCGCGCTGGCCCTCGGAGCTGGTCAGAGTGGACTAGACAGACGCTCCTGGGCCCCCTCCAGCAGGATTGGTCCTTCCCTATCCGCCTGAAGGTGAGCCTGGCTTCCGGCATCCATCCCCCTGCAGCGGCGCAAGGTGGAGAGGGGATTGGAGGACACGAGGCTGGGCCACAGGATCCAGAGTGGAGCCTCCCCCAGTGATCCAGCCCTTGGAGTGGGAAGGAGGAAGGTGGTGCTCGGGGGAGTGGGCAATCGGGGCCCACCTGACTGCAGCACGGAGACACGGAAAGGCTTTGCCAAAACCTTCCTCTGGGACGCCTCCCTCGCTCACGTGAATCGGCTTCCAGCTCCAGTTCTAGGCCCTTTTCATACGTGCAGCTTCTGGGCGTGGAGGACGGCTCCGCCTGCTCCTCTTCCAAATTAATAACCGCTCCCCTACAGCCTCAAATACATGTATTCCGTTCCCTCTGCCGTTTGCATGACGAAATCACCTACATGTATTTGAAGTTCCTTCACACTTATGAATCGCAGTTATTTTTGCATAAATCCAATTCCCCACAGAGCTCAGGGGGCCTTACAGAGTCAACCTAAATTCTCATAAAGTAGCACCAGAGCGGCGTGGGTGCTGGGTGTTGAAGCGTGAATGCTCAGGCTAAACTCCTGCTAAGTCGCGTTGCTCATATTTGAAGGGCACAGGTTTCCTCTTAAGGTACCAAACTGTGTTAGCCAACTTAGGCAGAGAGCAGAGCGGCCTGCCTCCCAGGCTGCGTGGGAGCGGGGAAATCTAGGGGTCTGGGATCCGGTCTTGGCCTTGCTGTTAACTCTCCTAATTTGTTTAAGGTCACAGATCTCTTTTAGACCCTCTGGCCTTCCAATTTTGATCCCTAATATTGCTTCATTCATTCTCTGGTGAGTCTAGTGGAGGGACATGGGGGAGGCGTGATGAAGAAAGGGCATTTTTCAAGAGTTGCTGTTCTTGCTCTATAAGCCAACGTTTGGAAAACATTGATATATATTTTAGGTTGAACTTTATACTCTTAGAAGATTGATTTAAAATCAAATATAGTAAAGCATAGCATATACCCGAATAAATATTGTCACCCTAAACTAGGGTTTCTCAACTTTCACACTGCTGACGTTTTGGGCAAGATGATTCTTTGTGTGTGTGTATGGGGGGGCAGGGTGGTCCTGGGCATCCTCTGCCTCTACCCAGTAGATACCAGCAGCATACCCTCCCCACTAGTGGACACACCAAATATTGCTGAAGTGTGTGTGCTGGAAGGGAAAACGATGTGAATCACTACTTCATTCTAAAAAGTTTTTGAAAACGAAGCTGCATTTCACCAATGCTCTTGAGGTAGGATGCACCTTTTTTGGTACCACTGAGAAATAATAATAATAATAAAAATCCTACCAATTAAACTGTGACACACTATCAAATATAAGACATATCCTCACTTCAGAGATTTTTGAAATGTGAAAACACATGCATCTTAGAATTAATGAAACATGAAGTACTCTGTCATGCCAGGAGCCTATACAGGGCACAGGTGGGCTGACAAAAGGAAAAGCTGAGTGATCAGTTTTACATCAGGTGATCCAGGAAGGCTTCTTGGAGGAGGTAACCTTTTTTTTTTTAAAAAAAAAAAGAATGTTTACTCTCCAAGCATTAAAGGGAAAAAACATTTCTGAGGAGCTGTGGGATTTCAGGCCCAGAAGCAATGAAAGGACCTAGGGCTTTGGGGGAACTAAAATTAGTTCAATATGGCAGAAGGTGAAAAAAAAAAAAAAAGGATGCTGGAGAGTTAGGTGAGGTCAGATGCAAAAGGCCTCTGGGTCACGCTGAGGACCTTGGATTATCTTGCAGGCAAAAAGGCAGCTGTTGAAATGACTGAAGCGAGGACCCTGGTAAATCACAGAGGCAAGGTCAGGCCAGAAACCATTGTCGGAGGACCTGACCCAGCTTAATAGCAAGGCTGCCCTCTGCTCTGGACTACAGCTCATGCCACTTGAGGTTAACACAGCTGCCACTTCTGCTTGGTAATCCTTTTAACCCTCTCTACTTGACTTTTTGTCCTAAACATTTTCTACTCTCTGCAAATTTTCTTCATCCAAACCCCAGCCCTCTCACTCCTTTTCTGAGAAAATTGAGGCCATCTGACACAAATATCTTTCATTTTACCTAAAAGCTTTCATTTCCAATTTATCTTCTTTCTTGCCTCTAATAAAGAAATACTGTGTGGTTCCCACCCTTGCCTACCCCCCAAATAAATTCTTTCTCTTAAGTGCTGGAGCAAATCTTTCCTCTACCCCTGGACTTTTTCTTTCAATTCTCTCCTCTCACCTTGTATTTTCCAGTGTGTTCCCTCTGCCAGTTCCCTTGATCCATAAATACGCTCAACCCAACCCCTCACTCTCCCAACCCCTGGAGTCCTGGTCCCTTTCTTCTCCATCGCAAGCAAACACGCAGACTTCTGGGTGCACGGCTGCCAGTGTTTTTAGAGGCATCCAGAGTCCTCATTAGGAACAAGGGATCTCAACTTGCTTGCAAACTGGACTCTGCTGTTCACATTCAGGGGAATAATGAGTTTCAGGGCTCCTGAGAACAGCCAGTGCTTTCAGAAGAGAGAGAAGTGGTTTCTCTGGATGATTTGTCTCCTGGCTAGCATCTTGAAATTTTGCTTGGTTTATTGTTAGGAGAGAAGGCGGTATCTCAGTATGGATTGTAGGGTAACGATTACAAAGCACTTAGACTCAAGGACACAGCAGTCTGTCTTTCCAGGGGGTGGGGGAGCGCTGGTTATACAGACTTGGCATCATCATTACTAGTGTTGACTCAAGTGATTTGGATGCCTGTCTTCTATATTTTTAAATTAAGACCATGCAGGTTGATTTTATACACCAGAAAGGCTTCAGGAGGATTTGTGCTAAAGGAAACAACACTTGTGTGTCACTTAAAAGTGTGTGGAAATTTCCCCAACATCAGATCCCTCCCACAGTGTTACTTGCCACAGAGAGGAGGAGGATGAACAGCACAGTGATCTGGTCCCATGGAGCATTTCAGACCTGCTCTGCTGCTTCCTGCTGCAGACTCTTGGCCAAGTCATTTAGCCTTCTTATGCTTCAGTCTCCTCACCTGTAAAGTGGGAACAGTGTTATTTGACCTATAAAGGTTATTGAGATAATGCATATAAAGTCTTAGCTACTGGCTGCTCATGGTAGACTGCAATACTTTTGAACTTTTACTAGTGTTATTATTAAGAGACTGATGTCTCGATCTTCTTCAGTCGTCTTTATTGACTATTATTGTATTTCATTCTTGATATTGATGGATCTGACTCATAAACTCTGTATTTACTTTGCTGAGGTTGTTGACAAAAACAGTTAGAATGACCCAAAGACTTTTCCAGCAAGTGACTTTCCAGAGGTCAGCATTAGTCCATGGCCAATAACTGACTGAGAGGTGTGACCACCAGGTGATTCGCCTTTCAAACCACCAGAATTAAGGGACCGAAATTTCCGGGCATGAAAGGAGAGAAACCCTCACCACAGTAATAATACATATCCTTATAGTAGTTTACTCTTTTCTTAAAGAAAACAGCACTTCATATTCCTTTGGAGTATTTTGTTGTTTAGTCACTAAGTCATGTCCAACTCTTTGCAATCCCATGGACTGTATAGTCCAACAGGCTCCTCTATCCATGGGATTCTCCAGGCAAGAATACTGGAGTGGGTTGCCATTTCCTCCCCTGGGGGGATTTTCCCGATCCAGGGAGCGAACCTGCATCTCCTGCATTGGCAGGTAGATTCTTTACTGCTGAGCCACCAGGGAAGAAATTATCAAACTCATGCGAAAAAAAAAAAAAAAAACAAACATGAAGTGAGTCTTTTCATGGTGGATGAAAAAATGCTTAACAAAACTGAGTCTTGTTAAATTTGGTGGAGAAGATGGAGTTAACCAGTTTGATAAAAATTTACTATGGGAGGAAACTGAGGCTCAGAGGAATTTAGAGCTTTGCTCAAGAAGTAGCTGAAAGCCCATGATTCAAACGTGGTTTTGTCTGACTCTTTCGATTGATACCAGTCACAGTGCTGGACTTCCCTGGTGGCTCAGATGATAAAGTGTGTGCCTACAATGCGAGAGACCTGGGTTCAATCCCTGGGTCAGGAAGATCTCCTGAAGAAGGAAATGGCAACCCACTCCAGTATTCTTGCCTGGAAAATCCCATGGATGGAGGAGCCTGGTAGGCTGTCCATGGGCTCACAAAGAGTCGGACACGACTGAGCGACTTCACTTTCACTTTCTTTTCACAGTGCTAGCTCATGGGGGTGTGGTGAATATCACACTGAAATCAAGTACATGAGCGTGAACAGTTGAGAGGGCATGGTCATACCTGCCGTGCGTCTGCACACTGCTTGGGTCTCAGCAGTCAAGCTGTAACCTGAGTATCTTAGCTTGGGTTGCCATAACAAAATGCCACAGACTGGGTGGCTTAAACTATAGCCATTTATTTTCTCACTGTTCTGGAGGTTGGGAAGTCTAAGAGCAAGTCTGGTTTTGGGGACGTTTCTCATCCTGGCTTGTAGATGGCCACCTTCTCACTATGTCGTTGTGTGGTCTTTCCTCTGTGCACAGGGCGAGATATCTCGTATGTCTCTTCCTATTCTTGTAAGGACACTAATCCTACTGGATTAGGGGTATGGCCTAGTTTAACTTTAATTATCTTCCTAAAGATCTTATCTCTGAATAGAGTCAAATTGCAAGTTAGTTTTTCAACACATGAGTTTTGGTGAAATGCAGTTCAGTCCATAACGCTGACTGACTTGTGTCTCCTTAAATCACGGTCACCTTTGTTGTTGTTTGGTCACTAAGTCGTGTCCGACTCTTTGCAACCCCATGGACTGTAGGCCACCAGGCTCCTCTGTCTGTAGGATTCTCCAGGCAAGAATACTCGAGTGGGCTGCTGTTTCCTTCTCCAGGGGATCTTCCCAGACCAGGGATCGAACCTGTGTTTTCCTTCATTGCTGAAGGATTCTTTACCACTGAGCCACTAGGGAAGTTCTCATGGTTGCCTTACATAGTGACAAAAAGCCCAGATAAGTGTGGGAAATCATTATCAAACTAGTAATACTAGCAAAGAGGCTGTAATACTGTCCATCCAAAGGGAGCATAGAAATGTGTGGAGCACCAGAAGGAAGCCAGTCTAGGATTTTGAAAACTGCTAATAGTGACCAACCCATAGAGACCATTAACTCAGCCAATCATGAAATCACTCTGATTGAGTTTTGTCTATCTTCCTTTGATAGTTGAAGACATTTATGGTTTCCAAGAGTTCTGTTCCGAAGCAAGTTTCATGGAAACTGTGGTTGATGCCAGCTTTTGGAGGCAGAAAAACTTCCCTGCCTGCCTTTGCTCACTTGCCTATGAGCTCAACTTGCCTATGAATTCAACTAACTAATTCTGGTACCAATAATTTCATCACGTTCAGTGGTCTGAGCTGGTTTTCTCATTCCACAGAGCAAGAGTAGTGGTTGTAAAACGGTTGGCTTTGGCTTCACAGTCATTGCTAAGGCTCTTTGCAAATTCCGTGTGAATATTGAGTTACTCAGAGGAAGACATTGATGATGAATGCTTTTTTCCCCCATAAATATTGGTTAATAAAGCCAGTTTCTGCAAATTTGAGAATGGCGTCTTTACAAATTTCTAATATTCCTATTGAATAAGTAAATTCTCATGGTTATATTATTAGTCATGGTTATATTATTAGCCATGCTAGGGGAGTGCTCTTTATTTGGGACAAAATTGCATGTCTATGTCAGGAAAAGGCTCAGTAACAACCCTACAAGTAGCTTCGTTGTGGCTTTGTCTTTCCTTATGAGATGAATGATGTGAAAACCAGGACGTAAAATCTTTCCGAAATCAACATTTGGGGAAAGATATTGCAAGATGGCCCTAAAACAAAACTAAATACTTAAATGTGTAATGTCTTGTGGAAATGCTGCTGTGCTTTATTTTACAATTTTGGGGTTTGCCTTGTGAGCGCACTTGAATCGAGTGCTTGTATCCATCACAAAGTGCTTTTCACTGGACTTTCCTAATGAAAATGGTACCGTACCCAAAGCAAATGCATAAGGAACCATAGTTACTTGTGAGCGTTTACACTGGGTACACCACAAGTAAAAATGTTTAATTTCCTGTGGACGATAGACTTTTTATGGTGACTGGCAGATACCGTGGTTCTTCACTGGGTGTTTTATTAATACGCAGTTGCGTATCTACTTGAGATTGACCTTGGGTTTAGGCAACTGATGACTGTTCTGGGCCCTGTGAATTTGTGGTTTAAAGCCAGATACCAGTGAACGAAGAGCAGCTGGGGCAATTTGTAGCATACTGTTCCTGATAGTGTGGTTTTCATAACATCCCTCTAAAATAGAGAAACAACAGTCCCATTTTACGTGCGTATCCAGTGTGGAGAACTCTGATGGGATCTATGTTCCCCTGTAGGGCCAGCCCCTGGGCAGCTTTAGTGGAGAGTGGTCGGCTGTCCAGGCCAAAGTTCACTAAGGTCAGGCCTTATCACAGAGAGCTGGGGAGAAGCTCTTTCATTAATACTCTTTGCAGCAGATGCTAGGCATTGGGGAGAGTGGGAGGGAAAATGTGAGAAGAAACAAGCTTGTGGAGACCATTATAAGAGCAAGTAGCTCAAGACAGGACTGTTTTGGAAAGAACCAACTTATCTTAAAGCCAGAGGTGAAGGGAATATGAATTGATTTCTAGTTTGTGAAGATCTAGACATGATTTTGAAGGTGATGTGGTGGGGGGTCGGTGTAAAAAAACCTTCTTTGTGTATTGTTTAAAAGTTATCTGTATTATAGAACCTATAAAGTCATTTTTTATTTTTGACTTTATTATCCATTGGTGTTGGTTTCAGAAAACAAGCTTTGAAACAGACTCCTGTTGCCAGATTCTTTTTGCTTTCAAGCCTTTGGTTTTGATGGGAGTGTTTATTTTCAGTAAAAAGCTAAAAGGGAGCATAGCTTTTCTTCCCTTTTTGGACTTTGCAGGTGCATTTTCAGTTGTTCAAAGGTTCCAGACGTGTGCATTCCTGATAAACACAGTGTGTGATGCAGAGAAGCACACGTGGGGTGGATTTTGTAAGGGACCTCCCTGACACTGAGTGGGAGAGAACAGAGTGGAGGAAGGGAGAGCCCTGGCTACGAGGTCTCTGATTAGCTAGGAGTTGGCTTTACATGGGCCGTGGAAGCTTCCATGCCTTGAATCCTTTCCAGATAACCAAGCCGTCTCAACTTTGTTGCAGAGAAGAGGGCAGGACCAACGGGACAGTCTTCAGTTTGGATATGATCACCGTCAATTTGAGCTTCGTAACGCTTAGTTAACCTTAAGAAAAACAGCATGAATATAGCCAGAAAAGAAACATGTAACAATTCACAAGGAGACATTTTTGTTCCTCCCTTAAAGGGAGTTGGGTGCGTTTAGCTGGCTTCCATGGTGTCCCTGTTCACCCCACAGTGGCATCTGCAGCTCTGTCCCTCCCATTCGCTTGTCTGTCTCCCGCACTGGATGGCGAGCTCTACTCTCTGTCACCCTGGCATCTGGCCCAGTCTCTGATGTGGGGTGAGTCTTTGATGAACGCTTGAGTTTTGAGAGAGAGGTAAATTTCAGCTCTGCCACTTACTTGCTGTGCGATTTAGGGATGTCGTTTAATTTCTCCAAGCAGCATTTCTTTTCATCTCTAATTCCTGGATGATTGTGAGGGCTGAGTGAAATATGGTATATAAGGAACCTCACTTGGAGCCTGGCGCCTAATAGGTGCTCAGGCTCATAGGCTTGACCAGTGTTCTTCAAATGCTGGTTTGCCATGCTCAGAAGTTCCAGGGACTTGACTGGAATTCAAGGCTTTCTGCACCAGCTTATTCTGAATAGGTAACATGATGCTCTGTAGTTTTTTCAGACTGATCTCCTCCCAGTCCCAGGCCCGACTTGGCTCCAGGTTTTCACTGGTATTGAAATTGAGCAGGACCCTACGGTCCTTTCCTCCACCCCCCACTGACCCCCGACCTTTGCTTGCCTTTTGTCTATGGAAAATGTTAGTCAAAGAATAAATTTAATCAGAGAAATGAGAAACATGGAAACAAAGAAAAAACAGTCAAAGGAGACTAAATAATAATAATGTAGTTATTAACAATAGTCAAGGACCTTTAGTTTTTCTCAAGGGCTACAGATAATATTCTGAGCCATATCCTGTGAGCTGTCTCATAAATACTAAAACACAAGATGGAGAAGTTAACTAAATGATGACCAGACTATACTCAGGACATGAGCTGCCACAATTCTGAGAACTGACTGCAAAGAAATGGGAACAAGTGGACCCTGGAACTGAAGAATAACTGTACCTAGATAACCAACATAATGCTGGTCAGACCACTGATGACCCGTTTGAAGATGACTGTCAGAGCCGACTGTGCTGTTCCTGCATGTAGCCCCCTCCCCACTTCTATCTATAAAAGCTCCTGCTCACTGGTTGCCAATGTGGAGGGGGTTGGCGGCGGGGAGTCGGCCTTTGGACAGATGTCTGCCACCCTCCCCACCCCAGCTGCCGGCGTCTGAAATAAAGCAGACTTTCCTTCCCACCAGTCTGGCCTGTTTATTGGCTTTTGAGCAGTGAGCAGCCAGACCACACACCTTTCAGGAACAGTATCATTCATTCTAATTCTGGGCCATCTCTTTCCTCTATGAGTCGAATACTGTGTTCCCCACCACCATCTCTCTTATAGCAACTGTACAGTTCTCACCTACCATTTCGCTGATGCCTCATCTAAATTTCCACTCCCTTCTACAAAGGCTGGCAGTAACATGATAGTCCCAACCACTATATATTTTTTTGAATTGTAGTAGGAAAAAAAAAAAAAAAAAAAAAACCAAAGCGAAATTTACTGTTTTAAGGGTAGTGTTAAGTACATTCACATTTTTGTTCAGACAATCTCCATAACTTTTTCATCTTGCGCATCTTGCAAATTTTGGGCAACCACACATCAGGTATGCTATTGAAAGCATTCCCCCACAGAATGAACTGTGTACAGTGTTTAGACCATGAGTCAATAAATGTCTGTTCTTCTGTAGGACTGGGTTTTTATGGGTTTTTTTGTTGTTGTTTTTACCATATGCCTCACTCATCACGTTTCATTGGACACTGGGAGATATGCCGTATGTGTGTGATTCCTTCTACTAAGTTATAAGCTCTTCAGAGGTCAAGTGCCATGTCTTATTGCCTTTTATCCAGTGTAGTGATAAGTCATGTATTAGAGGCTAGGTACACATTTGAAATAAACTTAACAGATTTATTAACAGGCAAACAGACTGAGGCCATTGTCCCAGTAGATTAGTTGAGTCATGAGAGATTATCTCAACTCATTTTAAAATGTAAGTGCTGGCCATCGATTTGGACCACTGTAGCAATCAATACATTTCATATCCAAAATCTGAGATTACACAAGGCTTTAGACATTCCAAAACCTGCTTTTAGATTGCTCAGCCACCATCGTGTTCTAATTCTGGCAAAGCACTCAAAGCACCGGGTAGGATATTACATCATTTCTGGAAGCATCTGGGACTTGCTAAATAAAAGCTGCTGGGAGGATGCCTTCTGTCATTGAGTGGAAAGCACCATAAGTGAAATCATCACCAATATTGATCATGTGAGTTTCTACTGAAAACGCATGTGCCGTTTTATATGCTGTTGCTTTAAGGCTGTCACTGGGGGCCCCTACCTTCTGCAGGAGAGGTTGGGTTGGAGGTCACGGTTGTTGGATCCATAGTTGGCCTTCAGACCTTCCAGAAAGGAAGGGAAGCAACCACCTGTTTTATTTTTCCCTTCCTTGGCTTAAGAGTCCCATGGAAAGCCTATTCCTATTAATTTGTTTTCTTTGACTGTTAATATATTTGAGAAAGGATTAAATGGAAATACTGTACTAAAATAGTAAAATAAAGAGACTTTGCAAAGCTCGCCAGAGATCTGAAGTTTACCTAGGGCCTCAGGGACCAGTATAGCTCAGCAGTGGAATTTTATTGTATGTATAATTTTCCCTAAAGATGCCTTCTTTGATTCTTTACAGTAAATGTGAAATTGGCTTCAGATTTTCAGCCTACAAATATGTTTTTAAAGGCATTTTAATCTTCTCTGGGTGATGAATGCCTTTGCAGACTGGCTAATAGGCACACGTCAGCACACATTTTGGTGGTTCCTTCTATTTTAAATTTCCTTTTGCATGTTGTCTTTGATCCTTCCACTTTGTACTTAGAGTTGGATTACTTCTATAAAGCAAGTGGACAATTTCCCTTGATGTGGATCTTGGGAAAGCAGTCCAGAGTCATTTTTTCCCTCTGCTTTCTCATTTCCAAGCAACATGCTCCAGCAATATAGGTTACTCCAAAACCTGTGGGACAGATTATCTACAGGGCCCCTTAATACCTTCTGAGCAGAAATAAATAAACAACACACAAAGGCAGGGAAACAAGAATGCTTTAAGGAGAAAAGCACTCTAGAAGAGTGGTAACCTGTGAACCAGCACTCCGAAGGTGACTGTGCTGTGTTAGCCCACACAGAGTCCTGCTGCTGTTGTCTGCTGAATGGAATGAAAGGACGTTTGTTTTGTTTCTTGGAGAATGTTTTCTAGTAAACACTTTGCCAGAAACCCAGGTTCTTCTCATCCAACTGAGAAAGTTATTATTAGGGAGAAGAATAGCTTCCCTTTTAACACAGAATTAGAAAAGAAAAACAAAACTAGCTCCTTGTCAAACTTTGTTCAGCTTTTAGGTTTTTTTTTAATCTGTTTTTCTTAAGTTATTGCCTTGAATCCATAGCTCATGGATTTCCGTTGGTTAAGTGGTTATTCTTTACTTCTATAAGCATTTAAGTCTATGCTTTTATCATCAGAGCTACATCCCACAAATTGTAATATGGTATTTCCATAATTGTTCAGTGCAGAAAGGAGTAAATCAAGGCTATATATTATCACCCTGCTTCTTTAACTTTTATGCAGAGTACATCACACTAATTGCTGGGCTAGATGACTCACAAGCTGGAATCAAGATTGCCAGAAGAAATATCAACAACCTCAGATACGCAGACGATACTGCTATAATGGCAGGAAGCAATGAGGAACTAAACTGCCTCTTGATGAAGGTGAAAGAGCAGAGTAAAAAGCTGGCTTAACACTCAACATTCAAGAAACTAAGATCATGGCATTTGGTCCCATCACTTCATGACAAATAGATGGGGAAACAATGGAAACAGTGACAGACTATATTTTCTTTGGCTCCAAAATCACTGTGGATGGTGACTGCAGCCATGAAATTAGAAGACACTTGCTCCTTGGAAGAAAAGCTATGACCAACCTAGATAGCATATTAAGAAACAAGGACATCACTTTGACAACAAAGGTCCATCTAGTCAAAACTATGGTTTTTCCAGTAATCATGTACAAATGTGAGAGCTGAACTATAAAGGAGGCTGAGCACCCAAGAATTGATGTTTCGAACTGTGGTGCTGGAGAAGACTCTTGAGAGTTCCTTGGACAGCAAGATCAAACCAGTCAATCCTAAAGGAAATCAACCCTGAATATTCATTGGAAAGACTGATGCTGAAGCTTCAATATTTTGGCCGTCAATATGAAGAGCCAATTCAATGGAAGAGACCCTGATGCCGGGAAAGATTGAGGGCAAGAGGAGAAGTGGGCAACAAAGGATGAGCTTGTTGGTTGGCATCACCGACTCAATGCACATGAGTATGTGCAAGACTCTGGGAGATAGTGAAGGACAGGGAAGCCTGGCATGCTGAAGTTCATGGGGTTGCAAAGAGTTGGACAGGACTTAGCAACTAATAACAACAACAAATAGAGCATTTTAAAGTTTCAATTATTTTTTCACTGACCCATGAGTTATTTAGAAGTGGATTTTTAAGTCATACTTGTTCTGATGTTCAAGCTGGTTTTAGAAAAGGCAGAGGAACCAGAGATAAATTGCCAACATCCACTGGATCATGGAAAAAGCAAGAGAGTTCGAGAAAAACATCTATTTCTGCTTTATTGACTATGCCAAAGCCTTTGACTGTGTGGATCACAATAAACTGTGGAAAATTCTGAAAGAGATGGGAATACCAGACCACCTGATCTGCCTCTTGAGAAATTTGTATGTAGGTCAGGAAGCAAGTAGGACATGGAACAACAGACTGATTCCAAATAGGAAAAGGAGTACGTCAAGGCTGTATATTGTCACCCTGTTTATTTAACTTCTATGCAGAGTACATCATGAGAAATGCTGGACTGGAAGAAGCACAAGCTGGAATTAAGATTGCTGGGAGAAATATCAATAACCTCAGATATGCAGATGACACTACCCTTATGGCAGAAAGTGAAGAGGAACTAAAAAGCCTCTTGATAAAAGTGAAAGTGGAGAGTGAAAAAGTTGGCTTAAAGCTCAACATTCAGAAAACGAAGATCATGGCGCCCGGTCCCATCACTTCATGGGAAATAGGTGGGGAAACAGTGGAAACAGTGTCAGACTTTATTTTTCTGGGCTCCAAAATCACTGCAGATGGTGATTGCAGCCATGAAATTAAAAGACGCTTACTCCTTGGAAGGAAAGTTATGACCAACCTAGATAGCATATTCAAAAGCAGAGACATTACTTTGCCAACAAAGGTCCGTCTAGTCAAGGCTATGGTTTTTCCTGTGGTTATGTATGGATGTGAGAGTTGGACTGTGAAAAAGGCTGAGAGCCGAAGAATTGATGCTTTTGAACTGTGGTGTTGGAGAAGCTCTTGAGAGTCCCTTGGACTGCAAGGAGATCCAACCAGTCCATTCTGAAGGAGATCAGCCCTGGGATTTCTTTGGAAGGACTGATGCTAAAGCTGAAACTCCAGTACTTTGGCCACCTCATGTGAAGAGTTGACTCATTGGAGAAGACTCTGATGCTGGGAGGGATTGGGGGCAGGAGAAGAAGGGGACGACAGAGGATGAGATGGCTGGATGGCATCACTGACTTGATGGATGTGAGTCTGAGTGAACTCCGGGAGTTGGTGTTGGACAGGGAGGCCTGGAGTGCTGCGATTCATGGGGTCACAAAGAGTCGGACACGACTGAGCGACTGATCTGATCTGATCTGTTTGAGGAAGGCTATCTCATTTTTTTCCTTTCTGATTTGAATGATATAACCTTTGATATTAATTGAGATTTGTTTTGTGGCATTACCAGTTGGTTAAAAAATGCCTGCAATGCGGGAAACCCTGGTTCAATTCCTGGATTGGGAAGATCCCTTGGAGAAGGGAAAGGTACCCACTCCAGTATTCTGGCCTGGAGAATTCCATGGACTGTATAGTCCATGGGGTCTCAAAGAGTCAGACATGACTGAGCGACTTTCACTTTCATCTTTCATAAGTAATCCATAGATGTTTGAGAATAATGTATATTTGCTTGTCTACATTAGACCAAGCTTATAATTAGAAAAAATTTTCAGTGTTTTCTCTCTAGGCTGATTGTCCTGATGTCTGATCAGTTTCTGAGAAAGATGAGTTAAAATTAGTCTTTATGTCTGTGGCTTAAGTGTAAGGTGAGGTTATCATATTAGACACACACAAGTACAAAACTGTCTTCTTGGGCAATAGTCCATGTTGCAGTTTATTTTATTCCTAAAAATGATTTTTCTGGATTTATTTTGACTTTGCTTGATATATATTTAGTATCCATTTGCTTTCAATCCTGGATGTTTTTAGTTTTAAAAGTTTTGCTTTTAGCATTCAGATAAAATTTGAATATCCAACCTGGAAACCACTGTATTTCAAAAAGTGACTTATTTGGTGCTTTTTCATTTGGAGTATAGCTGATGTGCAATGTGCCAATCTCTGCTGTATAGCAAAATGACTCAATTTTATACATATATACATTCTTTTCTATATTCTTTTCCATTATGGTTATCACAGGATATTGAGTACAGTTCCCCGTGCTCCACAGTAGGACCTTGTTGTTTATCCACCCGGTATATAATGGTTTGCGTCTACCAACCCTAAACTCCCAGACCATCATTCTGCCCTGCTGCCCACAACCCTGGCAACCACAAGTCTCTTCCTACGTCTGAGTCTGTTTCTGTTTTGTACATAGGTTTATTTGTGCCACATTTTAGATTTCTATTCATCTTGCTTTATGTTTGAATCCTTTATTTCTCTGTTTTTACCTTCTACCAGTAGGATCAATAAAGTTTTGATGTATCTTTTCCCTCTGCTGATTCTGAAATATTAGGTACTATTTCTATACTTGAAAAAAATTTGTATACCACAGAAGGTTTCCCACGGACAGAAACTCCAGCACTGTTATCTTCCGGACACAGTCGAAGTCCGCTGTAGCCACAGAAAAGGGGCCTCAAAGCCTGGGGTGCTTTACTCGGTCTGGGAAGGGGCAGCTGAACACTTCTGCTCCGTCCTGCGTGGCACCACTTTTCTGGCCTTGTATTTCCCTCCTTTTAACAACGATCCTTACATTTCTCACAGGCATACTTAACAAGCCTAATATTGATCACCTTTGCCACTTTTGTCTTCAATGATGCAGTGCCTTAGAACGCCACTGCATCCTACATGTGACTGCACTTCAGTGTTTGACAACCATCTTGCTTTTGTGAAACCCAAGTTAGTTGTTAAAATTTTTGTTTTGATTAACCAGATCTTTAGATTTATGCTGTGTTTTAAGGTTTCTTTGTTCACTGTTGCGTCTTACACCTCTTTCTTTGAATTTCCTCTTTCTGAATTATATCTTTAAGAAGATCTGACAGTGAATGTCTACTGTGATAATTCCTTTTGTGCTTTGAAATGAATGCACATTTATTTTGCCTTGATATTGAAATGGTAGTTCAGTGGACTTAAAAAAGAATCTTGGTCAACAGTTATTTGAGGATATTATTCTATTCTGTTACCTTCAATTGTTGTGGCTTAGAAGTTGGCTGGAACTTAGCTGTTTGGTTATCCAGACATCTTATGCATGCCATCTTTTTCCTATATGGTTGCTTTTAAGAGCAGTTTTACCTTAATGAGTTTAGATTTGGATCTCATTTAACTTTTTCTGCTCAAAGCTTGTTTTGTTTCCTGAATCTTAGGATTCACATTTTGAATCAATTTGGGATAATTTTTATCCATTATTCTCTTTGACCACTGCTTCTCTCTCGTTTTTTCTTATCTCTCCTGAAAATGTATTTGTCATACTTTGTCATTCTGTCGTCCATGTCAGTTAACTTCTCGTATTTCCCAAGTCTTTATTTTGCATTCTGGATAATTTTCTCAAATTTATCATCCACTTTACTAATCTTCTCCTCAGCTGTGTTTATTAATGTGTTTCCCATTGAGTTTTTTAATTTGTCGTGATAGTTGTCATTTCCAGAAGTGGGATTAGGTTATTTTTCAAGCTTGTTTTTTCTTGGGAGTTTTTTTCTGACTTTTTTCTTTTATATCTTTAACCATGATACATATATTTTGTAATTTATACCTGAAATTCTTGGAGTCTAATTCTGCCCTGCATTATATGTACTATATCAGGGTGGACTGTACTTTAAATTTCATATTCTAAGTTTGTCTTCAATAGATTTTCTGGCAGTACTATTGTGGGGCATGTGTTGTGAACAGGTTTCTGTGGAATAGGCTTTTGTTTGCTTTTGCCATGTGTCCATGGATATTTCAGACCAGTTCCAATTTTTAAATTAACTTCTTGGCATGAGTGCTCTATGAACATGTATATGGTACAGAGGGCAACTCCAAACGGGAACTACTGTATCGTACAGGTCCACCGTCGCACGTTCATAAGGACAACTTTACCTTCTACCCCAAACCCAGCTCAAGAGAGACCAACTTTCTCTTCTTGATAGGTATTGGCACGCAGCTAAAGTAATTTACCTTTCTTTTTTATACTTGGCCCTTGGAAATTTCCATTACTCCCTTGCAAGCTCAGAAAGGATGTTTGTTCTACTGCTTAGAATTTAGTAGCAAGACCTTATAGGGAAACTGTATGTGCCAAGTAACAGAACCAGAAGTCTGGGGGGAGTCATTTTCATGTACATTTGAATCTTGAAAGATAGAGTTAGAGGTGCTGGCCCCAGTTCCAGGGTTCCAAATCCATGGATTCAACTAACTATGGATAGTATGAAAGTGTTCGTCGCTCAGCAATGGCAACACCATGGACTGCCATTCTGGCAACACCAGAAGACTGCCAGGCTTCTCTGTCCATGGAATTCTCCAGGCAAGAATACTAGAGTGGGTAGCCATTTCCTTCTCCAGAGGCCCTTTCTGACCCAGGGTCAAATCTGGGTCTCCTGCATTGCAGGTAGACTTTTACTGTCTGAGCCTCTAGTACTGCAGTTCATATTTATTGGAAAAAATCTGCATATAAATGTACCTGTGCAGTTCAATCTTGTGCTGTTTGAGTCAACTGCATTTAAAATAAAACATATAGTTAACATTATCTCTGATGTGGAATAATTTCAGTGTACCATTTACATGCAATGGATTTTAGAATGTGAAATATTTGAAAATTAAAGATCTATTTAATTAGTTCATTCTTTAAAACTACTTGTGAACTCTTTCTAGATTTGCATCAAATATTTCTTGGGACCATATTCATTAAATACCAAATCCTGTTTTTGTAATCTTGAAGACAGTAATTGTGGAATAAAAGGAACAGAGTCTATCTGTATGTTCATCAAAGCTCTTTTAAGAACAAATAAGAGAAACTCACTCCAGTATTCTTGCCTGGAGAATCCCATGGACAGAGGAGCCTGGCAGGCTACAGTCCAGAGAGTTGCAAAGAGTTGGACATGACTAAAGCAACTTAGCACGCATGAGAAATTCAACTCCAAATGGCTTAAGTAGAAAGAAATATTTATTGATTCAGATAGCTAAAAAATCCTGGGATTTATTGTCCAAGCACAAATAGATTGACATGCTCAGAAAATGTAATTGAAGTCAGTCTCTTTTAATCTCTTGTTTCAACTTTTTTAATGTGTTGGCTTTACTTTCATTTGAATTCTCTCCTTATGGTGGCAAGATGTTTTCCAACAGCTCCAGTTAAATAGAACTTCTCTTTTCCAGTTGAGCAATCTCCTGGGACTGTGGCTTGCTGATCCATCTTAGGTCATCTGGCCAACCCTGGTCAATCGAAGTGGCTGAGGGATGATGTGCTCTGATTGACCTTGCCCCTGGAGTTGTGGAGTAGGGTTAGCTTTGGTCGAACTATGTGGGCTGAGAATGGAGGAGAATGATGCTCTGAGAGGAAAACTGAGATTCTGTCATCAGAAAAGATAGGAGTGAAAACTGTCCTCCGTAACCTAATTGCTTGTTTGTGTTTGCTCTTCACTTCAGGACAGTGTTGAGTTTAGAAACATCTGCAGTCATTTGGCTCTACAAACTGAAGGGCAGCAGTTTGACAGAGATTTGAATGCTGCCCACCAGTGTTTGAAAATGATAGTCAAGAAGCTGACTCAGTCACTTGCTAATATTCCTTCTGATGCCCACATGGTAGCCTGTGCTTCCTGGAGACAGATCTTACAGAATCTCCCTGACATATGAGTGTTCAAGATGCTAGAATTAAAACAACCATGAGCACTGCTTAGAGAACTGGATACCTTAGTTCCTGAGTAAATCAGCAGACAGTGGATGCTTTTATTCCAGTGAGGAAACACTTGATAGCATACACAGCAGTGTGACCAGTGGCATTTGTGCCCTTTGGAATTACAGCATGTTGGTGAAAATGTTTTAAAGCAGTAGTTCACATTTTTAAGTGTGCTAACACGTTTGCTGACACAAACGTATTATATTTTGATTGAAATACATTCCACTTTGTGGAGCTAATTAGATTATATGTATATACATTTATGAATCTATATTAAATATTAATTTTAATTGAATGATACCTTTAATCTATATTCGTATTAATGGAGGCCTATGAGGTTTAATGGGGCTTCCCTGATGGCTCAGCAGTAAAGAATTCGCTTGCAATCCAGGAGACGCAGGAGACACGGGTTCAATCCCTGGGTCAGGAAGATCCCCTGGAGAAGGAAATGGCAACCCACTCCAGTATTCTTGCCTGGAGAATCCCAAGGACAGAGGAGCCTGGAAGGCTATAGTCTATGGGGTCCCAAAGAGTTGGATGTGACTGAAGTGACTGAGCACATGTGGGTTTTAATATAGTTATTTGTATGATTAAAGCTCGATGGTTCTTAACATTATTTTGAATATACCAGACCACCTGATCTGCCTCTTGAGAAATTTGTATGCAGGTCAGGAAGCAACAGTTAGAACTGGTCATGGAACAACAGACTGGTTCCAAATAGGAAAAGGAGTACGTCAAGGCTGTATATTGTCACCCTGTTTATTTAACTTCTATGCAGAGTACATCATGAGAAACGCTGGACTGAAAGAAACACAAGTTGGAATCAAGATTGCTGGGAGAAATATCAATAACCTCAGATATGCAGATGACACCACCCTTATGGCAGAAAGTGAAGAGAAACTGAAGAGCCTCTTGATGAAAGTGAAAGAGAAGAGTGAAAAAGTTGGCTTAAAGCTCAACATTCAGAAAACGAAGATCATGGCATCCGGTCCCATCATTTAATGAGAAATAGATGGGAAAAAAGTGGAAACAGTGTCAGACTTTAGTTTTCTGGGCTCCAAAATCACTTCAGATGGTGACTGCAGCCATGAGATTAAAAGACACTTACTCCTTGGAAGGAAAGTTATGACCAACCTAGATAGCATATTCAAAAGCAGAAACATTACTTTGCCAACAAAGGTCTATCTAGTCAAGGCTATGGTTTTTCCAGTGGTCATGTATGGATGTGAGAGTTGGACTGTGAAGAAAGCTGAGCGCGGAAGAATTGATGCTTTTGAACTGTGGTGTTGGAGAAGACTCTTGAGAGTCCCTTGGACTGCAAGGAGATCTAACCAGTCCATCCTAAAGGAGATCAGTCCTGGGTGACCATTGGAAGGACTGATGCTAAAGCCGAAACTCCAGTACTTTGGCCACCTCATGCGAAGAGTTGACTCATTGTGAAAGACTCTGATGCTGGGAGGGATTGGGGGCAGGAGGAGAAGGGGGCAACAGAGGATGAGATGGCTGGATGGCATCACTGACTTGATGGATGTGAGTCTCAGTGAACTCTGGGAGTTGGTGATGGACAGGGAGGCCTGGTGTGCTGTGGTTCATGGGGTCGCAAAGAATCGGACACGACTGAGTGACTGATCTGATGTGATCTGATGTCCTACTTACTGAACACTTCATTTTATGTTATGAAAATGATCTTTGAATGTTGTAGGACTACAAACACATGTGTCAGTAATTGAGTTCCAATCCTGGCATTAATAACTTGCTGTCAGGCAGGGGAGAGCTGCTTCTAAACATTGTGCTTTCATATACTGGTTTCTAAATTTGAAACGATAATGAGCTATGAAGTACCAAGACGATATAACATGTAAATACAAAGTACAGTATTATTAGAGTCTCATGTGAAAACATCTAGCTCCTCGTGCTCTTTCTAAACATTCCCATTGAAGTAGGAAATTCTGGTGAAAAAAAGGAGGGAGTGGATATACTAGCAAGTTTCCCTAAACATTTAGACCCAGGAAAAGAGAGTGACTTTTTTTTGCAACAACAATGATCTGTACATGCTTTGCTGTTGCTGTTTAGTTGCTCAGTCGCATCCGACTCTTTGCGACGCCGTGGACTGTAGCCCGCCAAGCTCCTCTGTCCATGGGATTCCCCAGGTAAGAGTACTGGAGTGGGTTGCTACTCCCTTCTCCTGGGATCTTCCCAACCCAAGGATCGAACCAGCATCTCCTGCTTGGCAGGTGGATTCTTTACCATTGAGTCACCTGGGAAGCCCCCTGCGTGTGCTTAGGGAAAACTAAGTTTCCTGTTGTTTAATGATGACTGTGTTGAGAACAAAAGTAAATTGAAATGCTGCTTTTCTCTTCAAGTTTTCAGAAACAGCTCTAGATTAAAAAAAAAAAAGTGTAATGTATACATGTAACTTATTTTCTGAAGGAATTGTAAACTGAGTTTATATGGTAAGGCTATATCTAGCTCTTCTGCCCGTGGTATTTCTCAGGCAAGAATACTGGAGTGGGTTGTCATTTCCTTCTCCAGGGGATCTTCCCAACCCAGGGATCAAACCTGGGTCTCCTGCATTGGTGGCAGATCTTTACTGTCTGAGCCACTAGGGAAGCCCCGTTTAAAAAATTAGGTGATAATAATAATCAGAGCCTTCACAGGGTGAGCTGCCTGTTTTGACATCTGGATTTTGGACTCCTTGTCCCCAGAACTGTGAGAATACAGTTTTGCTGCTTTAAAGCTCCCAGTTTGTAATAACTTGTTGCAGCAGTCATAAGAAATGAATACACCTGGCATATAAGCACCGGGATGTTGTGCATGGCGATATCTCCAGTGCTGCACAAGCCTGGTACAGAGCAGCAGCTCCATAAATGGCTGATGAATGAAGACATACAAGTCACATGGTTAGTCCTTTCAGCTGCTTTGTTTGTTCTTTCATGGAGGAATTTGATTTCTCCAGAAACCCCCCAAGTCTTATGTATCTTTTGGTAAATATCTAAATTCAAAGAAAAAAGTTAAAATGAGGTGAAAGTTGCTCAGTCGTGTCCAACTCTTTGTGACCCCATAGACTGTAGCCCGCCACACTTCTCTGTCCATGGAATTCTCCAGGCAAAAATACTAGAGTGGGAAGCCATTCCCTTCTCCAGCGGATTTTCCTGACCCAGGGATTGAACCCAGGCAGATTCCTTACTATGTGAGAAAAAAGTTAAAAGGACAGTATTAAGGGTTAAAACAATCAGCACATTTTGATCAGGTGTTGAGTTTAAAAATTATGCAGCTATCATTCAATAAGTGGTTAATAACTATGATGATCATCATTAATAACTATGATGGCATCACTGATTGGATGGATAGGAACTTGGTCAAACTCTGGGAGATAGTGAAGGACAGGGAAGCTGGGCATGCTGCAGTCCATGGGGTCTCAAAGAGTCAGACAGGATGTGGTGATTGAACGACAAAAGAATAACCAGGATGATCATCTTAATAGTGACTGAGCCAGCCTAGGACACTCAGAAGAGTAGGGTCTTTACCCTGCTGCTGCTGCTGCTAAGTCGCTTCAGTCGTGTCCGACTCTGTGTGACCCCATAGACAGAAGCTCACCAGGCTCCCCCGTCCCTGGGATTCTCCAGGCAAGAACACTGGAGTGGGTTGCCATTTCCTTCTCCAATGCATGAAAGTGGAAAGTGAAAGTGAAGTCGCTCAGTTGTGTCCAACTCTTAGAGACCCCATGGACTGGAGCCTACCAGGATCCTCTGTCCATGGGATTTTCCAGGCAAAAGTACTGGGGTGGGGGGTGCCATTGCCTTCCCCGAGGGTCTTTACCCTAAAGCTGCATAAATGTGCCTTTAAAGGCACATTTTAAAACTTTATTATTGGTGGACTATTTTCTTCCACAGCCATGGCACCATCATCAGGCTTAATAGAAGTTTCTACATTTTTGTGGTTCCAGCAAAGTTTGGGGGACACTTGGCCATCTTGGAGCCAGGCTCAGGGTGTGTGTGTGTGTCTCATTTCATACCATATAGCATCTTGAACAAGGGTGACACTTGCATCAGGACAGTTTGAGGGTGTCTTCATAACGCTGAGAAAAATTTGAGTCATCTTATAATTTCTTTGTTGGATTTCCTTAGATACTGAACCCTCCCATTCCCCTGGACTCTTATGTTTGTATGCTCTATAGCAATAGATTTCTGGAAGCATATTTGCTTGTGGAATAAAAATAGGGGCCATGTTGAGGACTTTAAGCAGAGCTGGGCAGACAAGCGACAAGGTTATACCTACAATGCTTTCTCTTATCCCTAGATACTCTCCTCACTCTTTTCTTTGCTTTTCTGGAAGCTCCGCCAGGTCCCAGATTGGCCTGATCCTACAGCGTTTTGACCGCATGCCTTATGCTCATACAGAAGCCATCTTTGCGTTCCTCTGGCTGTGTTCCATTTTCTTTGGTCTCCTCAGGATCAAGTCTCTTCTCTCTCATTTAACTGCTCTTACTCTTCTTACAGCTTCTCCCCAAAGTGGGTTAGTTTCCTTGGTTTAAATGAAGGCCACCAAAGGGTGGGAAATCATTCAGTTACTTGTTCTGTGCAGAACGCAAGACTATAAGACTCACATCTTTCACGTCTAAAGAGTCTCTGAAACACTTGGCCCCATTCTCCATTGTTCCTTATGCTCTGATTCCAGATACTTATGCAGTAAATCTGTCTCAGAGGAGTGTCAGTTCTGTGGATTCACGAGTTCCAAGACACGTTAAATTCAGCAGAACTTTGAATAAGAGGTATTCTGCATAATCTGGGTATCCGCATCAAGGATCCCAGTGTTCCTTTCTACAGCCAAAAAATTACCACCGTCCTGGTTTCACTTAGCTCACATCAGAACTGAAAGTCGAGGCTGTTGTAGTCCTGGTGTATGTTACCAGAGAGCTTGCTTCTATCGGATGCCTCTGTGCTGCTGCGCTCAATGGAAGTGATATTCAAAGCTGAGCCCTGGTTTATAAATTTCTATTCTTATAGACAAGTTCATACTTACTCCACACTTACAGTCATAAGTCAGGAGACACTTCCAAGGTTGATAAGAATCTTTCCCAGGACAGAAGTAACACTAATTTGTTCCTCTTGCCTGGATAAAGACTTCGTTATCATCATGGCTTCATTTTCTTTTTCCTTAAGGAAGCATTATGAAATGTCTGTGGAGTGTAGAGGGTATCTGATGGAAAAATAAATTCACAGGGATCTGAGAAACATGTCGCCAAAGACAGTGTTGGCTTAAGCTGTTACAGAGAGAAGAGATGAGGTTATATAAATGCCCTTCCCTTTCCTGCCTGTGTATCTAGTTCTAAATGTAATGGAGGCATATAGGCGCACAGCGTATGCTTAGAACGTGTGTGTGTGTGTGTGTGTGTGTGTTTCTGGGCTAGAGGAAGGGAGGTCAGGGAAGGAAGAATACCTGAGCCTGGTGTTATAAGCCTAAACACAAAGAAAGCAGCGGGATAATTTGGAAGATGAAGAAGTCATCAAATGAATTTGATTGGTTTATTGATTTGATCAAATGAAAAACATAGTGCTTCTCACACTTGAAACCTTTCATGCCGTTTGATTATCTGCATATAGCTGATGTGACAGCTATTTTATACATAGTCTCACTGTCCTCAAAATCTGTCTCCATAGAACTGTCTTATGATCCAGCAATCCCACTGCTGGGCATATACACTGAGAAAACCAGAATTGAAAGAGACACGTGTACCCCAATGTTCATAGCATCACTGTTTACAATAGCCAGGACTTGGAAACAACCTAGATGTCCATCCGCAGATGAATGGATAAGAAAGCTGTGGTACATATACACAATGGAGTATTACTCAGCCATTAAAAAGAATACATTTGAATCAGTTCTAATGAGGTGGATGGAACTGGAGCCTATTATACAGAGTGAAGTAAGCCAGAAAGAAAAACACAAATACAGTATACTAATGCATATATATGGGGAAGGCAATGGCACCCCACTCCAGTACTTTTGCCTGGAAAATCCCATGGACAGAGGAGCCTGGTAGGCTCCAGTCCATGGGGTCGCTAACAGTCGGACACAACTGAGCGACTTCCCTTTGACTTTTCACTTTCATGCATTGGAGAAGGAAATGGCAACCCACTCCAGTATTCTTGCCTGGAGAATCCCAGGGACGGGGGAGCCTGGTGAGCTTCTGTCTATGGGGTCGCACAGAGTCAGACACGACTGAAGCAACTTAGCAGCAGAAGCAGCAGCAATGCATATATATGGAATTTAGAAAGATGGTAAAAATAACCCTGTTTACGAGACAGCAAAAGAGACACTGATGTATAGAACAGTCTTATGGACTCTGGGAGAGGGAGAGGATGGGATGATTTGGGAGAATAGCATTGAAATATGTATAATATCATATCTGAAACGAGTCGCCAGTCCAGGTACGATGCCTGATAACGGATGCCTGGGGCTGATGCACTGGGACGACCCAGAGGGATGGTATGGGGAGGGAGGAGGGAGGAGGGTTCAGGATGGGGAACACATGTATACTTGTGGCGGATTCATTTTGATGAATGGCAAAAGCAATACAATATTGTAAAGTTAAGCAAAATAAAATTTAAAAAAAAATCTGTCTCCATCTCCTCTCACCTCTCAGTCTCTTGCTAGGTCTTGGACCATGATGCATAGACTTTGAGGTCAAAGGAACTCATAAAGTTATTAACTGCATAATGTTTTATATCTAAACATTCTCATATATAACTAAAGTTAAGAGCTATTGATCTTTAATTCGTTTCTCTCTATTTTTCTTGGGTTTCCTTGCCTCTCTTAGAGTCTCAGTTAAATAATTGTTAGACATCTATTTCCTGTGTAACTCAGAATTGAACTAAATGTGTATATAGTAGTAATACTGTTTATACTCCATAGGGTGAATAGTCATACTTAGGATGTGAATAAAGCTATTCTGTCCATTTTCCTGTCTGCTGGCAATTTTGATCGAAAGACAAAAAGAATAAGATAAACCTTGTTGATGGAATTTTCTTCACACTTTTTTTTGTTTGATTAAAATTAAATAGTTGATACAATACCTATCAGTTCAGTTCAGTTCAATATCTATACTACCCTATATTATGAAATTCTATGCTTTTTTTGGTAGCCACTTCAAGAATATTTCCTGTTTTGAATTAAATTTTTGAATTTTCCATTAAAAAGGTAGCTTTGCTGTTTTTCAAGTATCAGGAGTGATTAAGTTAATAGGGCTGGAAACTGCCATGAGACTGTACTGAATGTTGTTCTGCTCCCGTTCCCAGGTCTTGCTTCTCTGGAAGAAATATCGCAATGTCAAGTCACAAACATTCACAAACTTAGGTGCAGCCTAAGTGGGTCCATGGGGTTATTTACTTCAAATTAAGCAAAGGATCAATAAATATACATTCTTATCTAACTTGGGCCTAACTCTAGTGCAAATCACCATCTAGTCTAGATGCAAGAGACAATGGGCCCATTGTTTCCAGGTGTTTTGATGACTGAAACCACTCAATAGTTGATCTAATTAGTATGGAAATTATAGGAAGAGAGTTGACAACAAATCCAATCAACTTAGCAGGAGTGTGTGTGCGTGTATGTGTGTGTGTGTGCGTGATTTCCTGTATCAATAAACATGTGATTTCCAAGTGTCCCCTCATTCTTTCCTTTACCCATTTCAGTAGTTTAATATCAACAGGTTGAAAAGATCTTTGAATGGAGGTATTTTTCTATTAACAATGTGTGCAGGCTAAGTTGCTTCAGTCGTGTCTGACTCTTTGCAACCATATGGACTGTAGTGTACCAGGATCCTTTGTCCCTGGGATTCTTCAGGCAAGAATAGTAGAGTGTTTTACCATACCTCCTCTAGGAGATCTTCCCGACCCAGGGATTGAACCCACACCTCTTGTGGCTCCTGCACTGCAGGTGGATTCTTTACCAGTGAGCCACCAGGGAAGCCCTCTATTAATAATGAAAGTGAAAGTGAAGTCGCTCAGTCGTGTCCGACTCTGCGACCCCATGGACTGTAGCCTACCATGTTCCTCCGTCCATGGGATTTTTCAGGCAAGGGTACTAGAGTGGGTATCCATAAAAACAAGAAGTTCCACGATGACACCCACTGAAAGTAATGATTACATACCTAACATGTTCCTAAATGGGATTTTTGAGTACTAGTTATCACATCATAATTTTCCAGAGGTCTTTTCATTAAAGGTTTTAAAACTGTTCATTGCAAATGAATGAGTTTCTGGGAAAATGAAGGTTGCCCTTGGTAAAGCAGTAAAACTAGTGAAGAATAGAGTTTGCCAAGTAAAATGCCCAGGAGCTTTTATATGTATCCCGATAACTTGTTACATATACATCTACTTATTTTTAACCTTTTATTTAAAAATAATTATAAATTGATATATTATTCAAAGACTGTAGATTCATATAGGAAGTTGCTAAATATATTGCATGGGGTCTCATAAACTCTTCACTCAGTTTTCCCCACGATGATATCTTATGTGACTATAGAAAAACTATATTATGCTATAATTCCAGATTTTGTGATGCTTACAATATTTTCCATTTTTTCATAACATTCTTAACATTCTCTCTTCCTAAATAATATTTACTTTTTGGCTTAAAAAAATAGCAAAACCAGGAAACTGACATTGGTACAATGGTACTAACCAGATTACAAATTATTCACTTTTCATCAGTCTCTACATGCACTGTTGTGTACAGTAGTAGTTAGTAGTTCTATGGAATTTGATTCTAAGTAGAGATTTCTGTAACCACTACAGTCAAAACAGAACTGTTCCAAGACCCATACTCTGAAAACTATAAGACACTATAAGATGAAAGAAATCATGACACAAACATATGGAAAGATATATCATGTTCTTAGATTGGAAGAATCAATATTGTCAAAATGATTATACTACCCAAGGTAATCGACAGATTCAATACAATCCCTATCAAATTACCAATGCCATTTTCTGCAGATCTAGAACAAAAATCTTCAAGTTTGTGTGGAAACATAAAAGATCCCAAATAGCCAAAGCTATCTCGAGAAACAAAAATGGAGCTCTAGGAATCAGGCTCCCTGATTTCAGACTACACTATAAGGCATAGTAATCAAAACGATGTTGCACTGGCACAAAGACAGACTTACAATGGAATAGGATAGAAAGCTCAGAAATAAACCCCTGAACCTATGGTCAATTATGGCATCCAGTCCCATCACTTGATGGCAAACAGAAGGGGAAAAAGTGGAAATAGTGACAGATTTTATTTTCTTGGGCTCCAAAATCACTGTGGATGGTGACTGCAGCCAAAAAATTAAAAGATACTTGCTCCTTGGAGGAAAAGCTATGACAAACCTAGACAATGTATTAAAAAGCAGAGACATTAGTTTGCCAACAAAGGTCCGTATAGTCAAAGCTACGGTTTTTCCACTAGTCATGTATGGATGGGAGAGCTGGAGTATAAAGAAGGCTGAGCATCAAAGAATTGATGTTTTTGAACTGTGTAGTTGGAGAAGACTCGAGAGTCCCTTGGACAGAAAGGAGATCAAACCAATCAATCCTAAAGGAAATCAACTCTGAATATTCATTGGAAGGACTGATGCTGAAGCAGAATCTCCAATATTTTGTCCACCTGATGCAAAGAGCTGACTCTGGAAAAGACCCAGATGATGGGGAAAATTGAGGGTGACAGGAAAAGGGGGAACAGATGATGAGATGGTTGGATGGCATCACTGACTCAATGGACATGAGTTTGAGCAAATTCACGGAGGTAGTGAAGGACACGAAAGCCTCACATGCTGCAGTCCATCGGGGTGCAAAGAGTTGGGCATGATTTAGCAACCGAACAACAATGGTCAATTAATTCATGACAAAGGAGGCAAGAATATACAATGGAGAAAAAAGCAGTCTCCTCAATAAGTCGTGCTGGGAAAACTGGACAGCTGCATGTACAAGAAAGAAATGAGATTTCTCTAATACCATGCACAAAAATAAAGTGCAAAATGGACTAAAGACCTAAATGTAAGACTGGATACTATAAAACATAAATGGCAGCAATATCTTTTTGGATCTTAGAGTAACAAAAATAAAAACAAAAATAAACAAATAGGACCTCGTTAAACTTACAAGCTTTTGCACAGCAAAGGAAACTATAAACAAAATGAAAAGATAACCCACAGAATGGGAAAAATATTTGCAAACAATGCAAGGGATTAATCTCCAAAATGTACAATCAGCTCATGCAGCTCTAAAGCAAAAAACAACCCAATCAAAAAATGAACAGAAGATCTAAATAGACATTTCTCCAAAGAAGACATACAGATGGTCAAAAAACACATGAAAAGATGTTCAGTGTCACTACTGTTAGAGAAATGCAAATCCAAACAACAAGGGGGTATCATTTCACACTGCTCAGAATGGCCATCATCAAAAGTCTATAAACAATAAATGCTGGAGAGAGGGCGGAGAAAAGGGAACCCTCCTACACTGTTGATGGGAATGCAAACTGACATATCCAGTATGGAGAACAGTATGGAAGTTCCTTAAAAAACTAAAAACAGATCTACTATGTGATCCAGCAATCCCACTCCTGGGCATGTATCTGGAGAATATTACCCTGAGAAAATATACAGGCACCCCAATGTTTATTGCACCACTGTTTACAATAGCCAAGACATGGAAGCAACCTAAATGCCCATTGACAGAGGAACAGATAAAGAAAATGTGATACATATATACAATGGAATATTACTCAGTCATAAAAAGAATGAATAATACCATTTGTAGCAACATGAGTGGGCCTAGAGGTTTTTATACTAAGTGCAGTTAAGTCAGAGGAAGATACGATATCACTTATATGTGGAATCTAGAGAATGATACAAATGAACTTATTTACAAAATAGAGTCACAGACTTAAAAAACAAACTATGGTTACCAAAAGGGAGTTTGGGATTAATATATATACACTACTATATACAAAATAATGAGCAAGGAGATTTCGTTTAGTACAGGGAGCTATACATAATGCTCTGTAATAACCTATATGGGAAAATGATCTGAAAAAAATAGACTTAAGTTATAAATCACTTTCCTGTACATCTAAAACTAACACAACATTGTAAATCAAACGTACTCCAATAAAAAAATGACACAGTCTTCCATTACTCCAAGGAACATCCCAATAAATATTCACTTATGAAAAAAATAACATAATTTATATGACTAAATTAAAGTTCAATTTACTTGCAGGAACTACATTAGTTCTCAAAAAAATATATATGGATGGACGGATGGATGGATAGATGGTCTGGTTGCTCAGCGCTCCACCAATATTGATTCCTTCAACCTGAGACTAGATTGGTTTGTAGAGGAGAGCTAAGGACTCATGGAGTCAACTTCTATTTGTTTCTTTTTCCTGTCTTCAAAATTCATTTTCTAAATAAAAGAGTTTTGTAAAACCCATTCAATGTTCATACCTGGACATCCTGCCAAGTTGATAAGCTCTTGGTGACAAAAATGACCACCATGAAAATCTTCATCAAAATCATCAAAGTAAGAGCGTTCTCTTACTTTGGGTTGACAGAATGAAATTTCCACATATGAACTCTTTTCTTAAATCCATATGACAAAACCATGAGGTAAATATTTCCAAATGTGCCTCTGTCCCTTTAAGTGAATTCATTTATTTTCACTTCACAACAGACCCCTTCAAATATTATAGTGGTGACAGCGACCTCACTCATATAGATGCAGAGCCAGTCTTTTCTCTTTCTAATGCATTTTTCTGTATCTTAAACTAGACTGTAAAAGATTGCTCATTTGATCTTCTATCAGGTGTAGATGTTCGCTAATTTAAAAATTTTCCATGTTGAAGTTTAATTTAAATATATATTGCTTAAAATGTCACTTTTGTGTTCTTGTTGTCATTCTAGACATTAAATATAGAAGTTCAAGGTCTTTAATATAAACTGGTTGTTTATTTCAAAGATCAAAATATGACATTTGCTATTTCATTTTAAAATTGATAAGAACACATTTATAGAAAGAAATATCTCCCAGAAATTCTATTTCAATCTAATTAGAGAGAAAATTGGTAGTCTTCATATAAAAAAAGTAAATCATGAAAAATAAATAGAACTTATACAAAGTAATGCATATCTCATAAGATGGCTGAGCCATAAAACACTTCACTTCTTTGTTTTACCATGTAATTTCAGGATCTCTTCAATATTTAAATCAAAGACCTCTATCATTTACCCCAAAGGATTTATATATTCTTATGCTGGATAAACGGAGAAGGCAATGGCACCCCACTCCAGTACTCTTGCCTGGAAAATCCCATGGATGGAGGAGCCTGGTGGGCTGCAGTCCATGGGGTTGCTAAGAGTCGGACACAACTGAGCGACTTCACTTTCACTTTTTTGCTTTCATGCATTGGAGAAGGAAATGGCAACCCACTCCAGTTTTCTTGCCTGGAGAATCCCAGGGGCAGGAGAGCCTGGTGGGCTGACATCTATGGGGTCACGCAGAGTCGGACACGACTGAAGTGACTTAGCAGCAGCATGCTGGATAAAAATGATGGAGACTTTTCAGTTGTTAATATGGAGCAAGAAATGGCCAGCCACTCTAGTATTATTCCCTGGAGAATTCCATGGCTAGAGGAGCCTGGTGGGCTATAAGTCCATAGGGTTGTAAAGAGTCAGAGACTATTGACTAACTAACAGTTGTTAAAGGGAATATATTTAAACTCATAGTTATCCTTCTTTCCAAGGCTTGCAGCAATTTTGGTCAAACTCAGATGTATCAGTATATGTACATTTCACATGACATAGCTATCATACCACCAATCTGAAGAGTTCTGATAACTGTAGATTACTCTGAGAATAAAAGAACTCATTTAATTTTTATCTTTTAGAGAATTTGGCTTGTCACTTGTAATAGGTTGAATCAAACTTTGAACAGAAGTTTTAAGGTATATATATATATATTTTTTTCTCATTCATTCTACAACTTTTGCTATGTTCAAGATTTTTCTCCATTACTTTAAATATCTATGTATCTATGAACTAGAGTTATACATGTAAAACTACATACAACTATTCACATATATCAACAAGCCACATACACCCTCAATCCCAACTGTGACTGATTGAAAAGCATTTGTTTTTAATTCTGCAGACTGAAGTTTATGCCTTTCTGCTGAACTGGCTGATTGTAGGGTCCTGTAATAGACCTTAGGTCCTTCAGAACTGCTTTTCTTGTGCTCAGAAGTAAACTGTTTATCTCACCATGGCCTTTCTTGTTCTTTACCCTACATCTTTTGTTTTTTGTTGTTTAGTCATTAAGTTGTGTCTGACTCTTTTGTGACCCCACAGACTGTAGCCCAACAGGCTCCTCTGTCCATGGGATTCTCCAGGTGAAAATACTGGAGTGGACTGCCATTTCCTTTCCCAGGGGATCTTCCTGATCCAGGGTTTGAACCCATGTCTCCTGTGTCTCCTGCATCAGTTGGATTCTTTACCACTGCACCACCTACATCTCTATGTACAGACAAAAACTCATCTTTGAAAATATTATCTATGTGTATACACCCAAATAGATTTTCTAGAGCTCTAGCAGAGAGTCAGCTGCTGTGAGGGGCAGGAAGGATGCTGAATCCCACTACCCTGTGGCTTCACTAGGGGCTTCTCAGAGCAGGTGGGCCCATCCAGCCCAAGGGGTGTGCCTCAGGTCTGAGTTCCCGCAATCCGTTAACCCCAGCCCTCCTCCAGATCATCAGGGCAGTTTCACATTCATTTATTTACATCAGTTTTCAAACGGCAATTCTATTGAAAATAGGGTTCCACTGCTGAAAACAAAAGTGAAGAAACAACAACACACAAATACCGTAAAGAAATGAATAAAAAGCAAGCCAAAAAAACAGATGAACACCAATTTTTTTCATCTTACAGATTTTTTAAAGTTT
The DNA here is from genome assembly GCA_935064755.1 of Tragelaphus eurycerus. NCBI lineage: Eukaryota > Metazoa > Chordata > Mammalia > Artiodactyla > Bovidae > Tragelaphus > Tragelaphus eurycerus. The sequence continues at coordinate 22,241,305 of CAKXYN010000007.1, read as the reverse complement.
TTTAAACACGAGGCCAGAGAATCTGGGCAACTTTTCTACAGGTACAGAGACCAGTCCAGTTCTCCCGACTCTTCCTTCAGCCTTCCTGCTGTTAAGCCTCGTGGCTAAAACACAGGGTGTTGGAGTAGCTAGTCTTTCTCTACTTGGCTTGGGGCTACCAGGCCATGTGGCTCAGATGAATGGCTGATGAAAGGTGAGAGGGGCGTTAATGCTTAGCTCCCTGGAGGGGGTCCGTTTTCTCCATGGGCCTGACCACAGAGTTCCCTGCTAGGAACTTTTCACAGGTGAGCAGATTTCCCTCTCAGAAATGCCAGTTGTTGCAATCCTTTCTGGGATAGAAGGTTCCAGCCAATGATAAGCATTGCTGTTAAAGAGGAAGGAGTCTACAGAAAAGAGAGAGGTTATGAGGCTCCAGTCAGGACCACCATGGGTCCACAGAGGCCCAAGGACACTCTGTTAGAGGTCTGATATGGCCACTCCTTCCATCGATGGTCTTCCTCCGGGAACCTCTCTCTGGTTGCTTCCTTTTCTAAATGTTTTCCCTGGGTCCTTGACATTCAGTTTTTGCCTGCATTCTTCTATTAATAATCTGCTTTTTTTCCTGTTTAGAAGCCCCCTATAAAGCACTGATGGAGAAGGCAATGGCACCCCACTCCAGTGCTCTTACCTGGAGAATCCCAGGGATGGGGGAGCCTGGTGGGCTGCCGTCTACGGGGTCGCACAGAGTTGGGCACAAAAATTCCACCGAAATTGCGGAATTTGTTTATTGGAGTCACAGCAAGTTTCTGGGGCCCTGACAAATAAAAGCACGGCTTTTACTGGAAGGTGCTTACAGCTCACACACTCAGTCAAAGACACACACACACACACACACACACACACACACACACACACACACACACACACGTATACATTTTCCTGCATGAAACCACCAGGAAGTCTATGTGTTTTCATTGGTATCACACGATGTCTTGAAAAATTTTCAGAACCCTTTCTATAATACAGTAACACTACTTTAAAAAAATTAATTTCTAGGGTCAAGGTCATTAAAAAAGAAAACATCATTAAGCTCTTTGAAATTCCACAGGGCTTTAAAGATTTAAGACTCTGGCGGTGTTTAATGTAAGTTTTGCCAAACTTTTAAATAAACTAAAAAATTCACAACAGTTGATTCCCCCCAGGCCCCTTTAGAACACTTACAGATTGCTGAGATATAGGTCGTGATGGATGACTGTGAAGGGCTATGCACGGACAGCGTGCAACCAGACACCTCCTCGCTCTACAGTTCTTGGCACCAGAAGTTCTCTGTGGTCTTTTTCCTAATGGAGTGATTTCCAAATGCCAGTTGTGGGCCAGGGCCAGTTGTTGACATAGTCTTCAACTTCAGTAGTGAGACGAGAAGGACCAAGAAAATAGGCTGAACCGTCTCATACAGCTAAATGTATGGAAGGCTCTGTCTTCTATTTTCAGATTTTTATTTTTGCCTTTCTTGCCACTCTCTTTTGGTATTAAAATGTTCATTTTTTACAAAAAGTGAGGCCCATGGATGACAGACGTATTCTGTGTGGTGTAAAGGACCTTTCTCTTTATAAAATTAAAAGATGGAAACTCTGTATTGGTTTTAAAACCAATTTTACCTCTCTATGAAATTTAAAGTCAGGAAAACATTGCTGTAAGGCTGGGTCAGACCTCAAGACCAGGAGTGAATGCCTGCAATCACTGAAATTCTTCAAAGAATGTAAATTTTATTATTATTTTTTATTATTATTTTTCTTTTCCAGAAAGTATAGAGAATAAGGATGGTAAATGGTCCATCACCTTACTCGTTCTCTTTTCCCAGCACTCATAGTAATTGAGATGGTCTGAATGCAGGATCATTCTGAAATGTGAGACATGAAAGCTGCCTCCGTTGTTGAACTGTTCTCGTGCCTGCTGTCTCAAAGGACTATGCAGGGTGACACCGTGTCACTAACAGAGTCCCCGATGTGCTTACTTGATCCTGACAAATATGATACATTTTCTTCTTGTAGCGAACAAACATTGTTTATGCAGCTGTGATTCCTTAAATGAAAACTGACTTTCAAGCCTGATGTATCTTTGTTTCGAAGACATTTTTAAAGGAGAGCTCTTTCCTGCATTTGTGGAGGGAGTACTTTTCGAGGCAGACTCTGCCTAATTAGGAACAATCTCATGCATTCGATCGGAAAGAAAGAAGAAAAAAAAAAAAGCCTGGCCTTGTTAAGTGTTTCCATCTTGGGTTAGAGGCCTCGTCTAAAGTAGCTTCTTCCCTGTCCTGAATGGCCTTCGCTGTGGAGACTGAAGGTAAGACCAAATGCCTGCCCAACAGATCTAGAACAAACTCTCAGGAAATCTCAGCCCCTCAGGCAGTTGAATTCCCACTCCTCAGAGACCGGCTGAGATTATTTTCTGACTTCATTTAACTAGCCAGATGATAGCTTGACTGATAGGGTCATTATGTCCAGAGCAAAGTAATTTTAGAACGAAAATTATGCAATAGGTTAGACCACAGCTCAATTTTTATCACCCCAAATGCATACAGTGTCCCCATGTGAGTGCCTCTGGGCTAAGGCTGAAAGAACTGTTTAGTCCCAAGGCGGCTATAATTTCTGGAATAGATTGAGTGAAACCTCTCTCTCTGTCTCTCTCTTTTTTTTCCCTACTTAAACACATGGAAATGAATTTCTTTGGTTTTAGTTTTTAAATATCTGGTACAAGGTAAAAACTGCAGTGATTAATATTTCCTATGGGGCCAGTGGTTGGTGAGGAAAAGTCGCCAAGCTTTATCTGACAGTTCATCAAGTTGCTATTATCATTTACATGGTTGGGTCAGTCACGTAGACAAGCTTCATAACAGTAAATTGCCTGGGAAACTGGGAATTGATCCAATTTTTTAAAAGTCTTCAACACAAAGATTTTTGCTAAAGTGCCTTCTAATTTAAAATGTACCCCAGGACACCACGGTAGTTCCCTTTATGGCCTCTTTATTCCTCTGGTTATTGCCTTTGACTTTTCTCTTTTTCTTCGGAAATGAAGGAAGATTTTTAATTCCATGATTTTATAGAAAAAGCGCAATTTGCAAGAATATCAACAATTTCTCATTTGAAGACCTAATGGTATTCCTGATTGCTGGAGCTTAACTTTTGAGTCCTAAACCCAGTTTGTAAATCAGTCATCCTTTTCACCCTTACCTACACTGAAACTGACTCCTCTTCCTGGAGTTCCTGTCTCACTTTTTGGTTCTCTACCTAGTCAACAGCAAGAGAACAGAAGAAATCTTGCATCAGGGTCTCCTGTCCATTCATCAGTCTACACATGAATGGTGAGTGTCTACTATATGCTACACATTGCTTTAGGTATTGGAGACACAGTCGGTACAAGACAGATACGGAACTGTTTTCACAGCAATTACATGCAAGTACGTTTCTTCCCAAGGACTCTCTCCTTGCATGAATTCCCCATGAAGTACCATTAATAAATACTTCATTAAAGTTTGCAGAGGGGCTTCCCTGGTGGCTCAGTGGTAAGCAATCCGCCTGCCAATGCAGGAGACGTGGGTTCAATCCCTGGGTTGCGAAGATCCCCTGGAGAATGAAACAGGAACCCACTTCAGTATTCTTGCTTGGAAAACTGGGACAGAGGAGCCTTGTGGGCTGAAGTCCGTGGGGTCACAAAAGAGTCAGATGTGGCTCAGCGATTAAACAATAGCAACAACAAAGTCTGCAGAAACAGACTACTCTTAAAAATAAAAGGCAGAGAAGCAGACAGAAATAAAATATTGAATAGTATTTTATTTGAAAAAGTTTTTGTCGCTCTGTCCATGGGATTTCCCCAGGCAAGAATACTGGAGTGGGTAGTCTTTCCTTTCTCCAGGAGGTTTTCCCGACCCAGGAAATGAACCCAGGTCTCCTGCACTGCAGGCAGATTCTTTACCATCTAAGTCACCAGAGAAGCCTCCTATTGAATTGTATACTAAAATTTCACTTCATTTTAAAAATTAAATTTATAAGTAAAAATGAAATGAAATTTAGGGAAGATATTTGGACACAATGGCTTTGGAAAATATGCAAATATATTAAAGTTCTAAAAATTGTTATAATTTAAAAATAAGCCCAGTATGTATCTAAATAAGACTTAGATAGCAGTAAAACTTCAGGGTGAAGTTGGGAAGTGCTTTAAAGCATATTATTTCCATCTCCTTTTAAAAATATTTATAGCAGGGTTTATTTACAGTTACTTCCGAAGTTTAAAATGCTAAATATCACTTTGAACTGTCCCATATGAGTCAGGATTTAGGACAACAGAAAATATAAAATTGTAAAATTTCTCTTACTTATTTATATATTTAAAGATTTTAAATATGTGTTTATGTTTTCCACTGAGAACTAAATCATACCTAAAGAGAATTATAAAACTCATACAAACAATTAAAAAGAAAATGTCTAGATGTATTTAGGACCAAGACAACTAGTATGCTAGGATCTCTCTTCAATGACCAAAAGAGCCAGCCAAAGAGGCAAATGAAGAACAATTTCTTGGAATATCATCTGAGGAATTCTAATTTTAATATGCAGAGCAAATTCAGCATTTTCTCATTCACTTCTCAGGAAAACCACCCAGAAACAGAAAGGAAAACAGGGAAAATAGTAATACAAAGCTTATCCTTTGTAAAACTAGGAAATAACAGAGACCCCCAAAACGAAAACTGAGAAAGTCGGCTTCCAAAATCAGTGAGGGTCGAACAAGGACACCAGAGGCCCCACAAAGAAGATGCCCGTGGGCGCTGAGCTGAGAAAAAGTTGTCAGAGTCTTCAGTGACACATATCGAAATGTAAACCCAACTTTTTACAACAGGAGCCAGCGAACTTTTTCTTAAACAGCCAGATTGTAAATATTTTAGGTTGTGGAGACAATATGGTCTCTCTTGAAGCTACTCAACTCTGCCAGCATAAAGCAATATGTAAACAAATGAGCATGGCTGTGTTTTAGCAAAACTTTATTTATTAAAACAAGGAGCTGTCCTACAGTTTATTGATCCTTATAGTAGGATTTCCTATATAGATCCTATTCATAGAATTTCCTCCTATATAGTAATATGGAGAAGGCATTGGCAACCTACTCCAGTATTCTTGCCTGGAGATCCCATGGATAGATGAGCCTGGTAGGCTACAGTCCACAGGATTGCAAAGAGTTGGACATGACGAAGCAACTGAGTACACATGGACCCTCAATATATTACCTACTCAAAATTTATATGAAATATTTAAATAAATTAGGGCATTGAAGCAACAATGATATCCATTGAGACTATTTCACTCAACTTTTTGTATCTATTGCAAATGTATCTTTTAAAACTTCTGCTTAAAATTCATCTTGACATAGTGGTGTTAAGGCAACTTCCTGTTCCAAATGCAGGCACCAACCCAAATAACACAGGTTTGCTCTCCTAAAGTTTTGGTTTTGGCTCCGGTTTTCTTAGCAGTCGGGAACACCTGTTATATTATTTGCTTAGACCTTTCTGACCTCTGTTCAGTGGGACCAAATGGCAGTTATTTCCAAGTCAGATTCTCCTCTTCCAATTGCTCCCTTACTGTAAGCTCCTGAGTGGGGAGGCCTCCATTAACCTTCCATCAGCATCAGCAAGAGCCTCGGTGTCTGAGGGGCTGCTCTGGATTTCAAGGATGTACTGTAAATATTTCCAGACATATTTCCAGGAAAAATAGTGGGCTTGCACGTTTTCAGGGTCTAGAGATCCCCTGGAGAAGGCAATGGCACCCCACTCCAGTACTCTCGCCTGGAAAATCCCATGGATGGAGGAGCCTGGTAGGCTGCAGTCCATGGGGCTGTGAAAAATTGGACACGACTGAGCCACTTCACTTTCACTTTTCACTTTCATGCATTGGAGAAGGAAATGGCAACCCACTCCAGTGTTCTTGCCTGGAGAATCCCAGGGACATGGGAGCCTGGTGGGCTGCCGTCTATGGGGGTCACACAGAGTCGGACACAACTGAAGCCACTTAGCAGCAGCAGCAGCAGAGATCCCCTTGTTGACTCTGCCTTCCATCTTTTCAGAAAACCATGGCTGGCTGGTTCCAAACCCTGATGACCCCCGTGAGGAGAATTACAGCCCAAACTTGGGGGCACTGATCTCACTGCCTCCTGACAGATAATCAGGCATTGATAACATGGTACCTGGCACACGGTGAGTCTAGGTAAGGTTACTATACTATTGAAAATGGGGTCCCAATGCCAAAGTGAGTTTATAGCATTTAAAAGATAATAATAAATCAGTTGGAAACTCTGTGTGTGAGTATGCTCAGCTGTGTTCAACTCTTTGCGACCCCAAGGACTATAGCCTACCAAGCTCCTCTGTCCATGGGATTTCCCAGGCAAGAATTCTGGAGTGGGTTGCCATTTCCTTCTCCAGGGGATCTTCCCAACCCAAGGGTCAAACTGGCTTCTCTTAGTTCTCCTGCACTGGCGGATGGATTCTTTACCACTGAGCCACCTGGGAAGCCGATACTGGAAACTGAGAAGTTATTAGTATCACCAGGGGAATAGATGGATCTAGACTTCTCGGATCCCTGTGAACAGAACCTTGACTGTCCAAATCTGGCAAGCAAAATAGTGCGACATCCTGCTTGGTGTGTGGCAGTACAGGGGCCTCAAGGCAATTCCAGGTCTATAGTCCCAAGGTTCAATATTGTTGGGCCAGAATATTTCAGAATTTACACATGTAACCCCATGAGGTAGGCCTATACTCATTGAAAATTTCAATCACCATTGAAACCCTAGCATATGCAAGCAAGGCCGGCGGGCCCAACCTGTGAAAATGTGCAAGGCCTGGAGAGAAAGGGATTAGGTATTTCTACGCCAACCAGTGGAGGTCAGTGTTGAGTCACTGATCTCCCGTGCTAACTGCATGCAGAAGTTACCACAGTAGACAAGCAGAAGTTACCTTGCTCCTAGAAGAAAGAGAAAGGACACTCCAAGATGAAAACTGTGGGGCTGAGACACACGTCGAAGTGTAAAGAGCAGCTCTGTGCTGCTGAAGGACGATTGCTGGATGTAGCCTCACACTTGGGAGCTGCCTAGTGACAAGCTGTGTGGAGGGCTGAGCGTGTACCCAGAGCTGGCCCTGTCTTTTAAACTACTTCCTGGAAGCTCTCTCAGCTGAGACATTCTGGGGTCCCAAGAGAGCACGCTGATCTCTTCATTATCTCAGTGAGTTTTTAAAAACTAGGAGAGGCTGGAAGTTGCTTCCCAAGGGTAAACTTGCAGGCAATATGCTTCTTAGGGTCACGATCCTTATTTCTGTAAAGTTTAAAAAGCCTCCTCAAACATTCCTGCCAAACAGAGAATCCAGCCCATTGCTGGCTCGCTCATGGTCACTCTCTGGGTGGGCCACCCTGATTAATCTCTAGACATTGCCCAAGGAGAAATTGAGAGTATGAGGGAGGAGCCTGGGGTGGTGCGCTCCAAAACGAATCCACTAACCTCAGAGGCAAGGTTGAGGGTGCGGCAGAAAACTCCAAGAGGCCACTGATGCTCTTGTGTCTCTTCACTTCACCTCTCTTAATGGCCACGAGTTTTATCCCCATCGTTTGAGAATTTGAGGAACTGAGTGGAGTATTTATTCAAATCAAATACCCAAGCCCTTGGAGTTTCATTCAGCACAATCATTTTGGTCGTCATTATTAAAGTGACTTGGCTGGACTGGAGGGTAGGCAGAAGTTTTGGTGTGCAGGAAAGCCCCTTCATATGGGTTTATCATCCATGTAGGTAGTGGGTATACCTTCAGATGCTTCTTTTTCTTCATCAAAGGGCCACTAAGGAGGGTGCACGGAAGCTCTCTCTGTTCATGCCTGGGGTGTTGTAGCAATGAGTTACTCACAGTTACCCTATCTGGGTGCTCTTTATTCCTCGGAGAGGGTGATTCCTGCACAAAGGTCCGACAAGCAAAGGGCAGTTTTTGAAATGGCAGCAGAAGGAGTGCTTTTTCTGAGTTTGGTATCCTTCTTTACATGCCTGTATGTTTTATTTTTAAAGACTTTCGGTTCTTTTTTTTTACGGCCAACCAGGGCTGAACACTGGTGATAGATATTTCTCTTCTGATGTGGTTTCCGTGTCCTTTAATCAGCAGAAGCTGCCCCTGTTCTTTTCCCACCGCAGTCTACCAAGCCTATGCCTTTGCTCCTGCTCCTTTCTGTCGGCCGCACTCCTTGGTTTGTGTCCTCTACCACCTACCGCCCCCAAGGTAGCCAGCCATCTCTCCTGAATGGTGAAATTCTATTTATTCTTCAAACCTCCTTCAAATGTCACCTCTTGCATAAGGCCTTCACTGTCCCTGCTCAGCCTTTTTTTTTTCCCCTCCAGGCAAAATTAAATCATTCCCTGCTCATCCTCCCTGTCAAAGAGTGTTAGGGGCATTTTGATAGTGTATACACACATATGTGTGGACAAACTGCTAAACAAAAAAAACTTAAGCAATGCAGGAGCTGCTGCTGCTAAGTCACTTCAGGCAGGAGAGAGATCATCAACCCTCCCTGTCGTTGGCTTTGGGAGAATGAAGACAACGCAGCACAGGCAGTAATCACAGAGTGAAAGTGAAAGTCGCTCAGTCATGTCCAGCTCTTTGCAACCCCATGGACTGTACAGTCCCTGGAATTCTCCCAATCAGAATACGGAGTGGGTAGCCTCATCTCCCGGGGATCTTCCCAACCCAGGGATCAAACCTAGGTCTCCCACATTGCAGGCGGATTCTTTACCAGCTGAGCTGCAAGGGAAGAGGAAATGACTCCAAACAAGTGGAGAAATGAGATAGTTTTTCTAGATCGTTTCTAAACAGAAGAATTTTCAACTGCTGTCCCCAAACCAGCAGGGCCTATAATAAATAGCACTCCCCTCCATAATAGTGCAAAGAAGAGAAGACAGTTTGGAGTAGTCATTTTATGGAGCCCGTTTTAGAGGAGACCAAATCATCTTAAGTTTCTGCCTTTGCCCAGATGTGTGCAGTTTCAACTGGGAATGGGAATAGCCAGCGCTACAGAAATGTAGTTGTTAAAGAATCTCATGTTTGGAATCTAAACTGTCACGTCAGAAGAGCTTTGTAAAATTGCAGACAGAGTTCTCTGTAGTTAATAAAATCACTCTGGGAGTAACTAATCTGACCAATCTTCCAGGTTAAGCTGGGACATGGACAAAATGAAATAGAGAAGAGCATCGGCAAACAGCACAGAACCGTGAAACTGAATACACGAATCCAGACAGGGACAAGGTGTGTTACCCGGCCGTTTGTGGTGCAGATTTTATCAGTGCATTAGAGAAGAGGGGCATTGAGTGAATCCAGGCAGCAGTTATCTCTGTGTAATTTGGAGGCTGGAGGACACGTATGTGTGCGTGCAGAATAGAACAGTATCGTTACATCTTGGCCCATCTGCTGCCTCACTCCCAACCAGACAAAGCTCATTGTTTGTGGTTTTACTGACTCAGGGAGAGGATGTGTTAACCAAAAGCAGAGAAAGGGGAGCCTCGTCTGACTTTTGAGTTTCCAAAACTAAGGCTCAGGGGGAAAAAAAGGAGCAAAGGTGAAAAGCAGAGCTTCTGACTTCCTCAGCTTGGTGAAAGAGAAGAGTTGGAGGGGAAATAGAGAGTGCTTCTACAATGGGTGTGTTTTTCTGCAGGCGTGGGTAAGGTGGGACAGATGCCCACGCAGATGTGTGGGATCATGAGTGAGGGCTTTCCCAGCATCCTGGCAGGCAGGAAGACTCCAGAGAAGCAACAGTGGGGCTTTGACAGTCCCAGGGAGTTGCTAGTACTCTAATGTAGGGAATGACTGGTAACACTGTCCTGCTTACAAGTTCTGTCATGACTTGGAGGAGAGATGGGACCTAGAGAGCCTCAGAGTTTTTCATGCCTTGGTGCAGCCTGGGAGCTGCTGAATTTCTCAGGGGCTCAAGGATGGCCCACCCCTAACATAAGGAGGCTCCAGGCTGGATGAAGCCCTGCCCGCATGATTGAGGGGCTGTGAGCTGAGACCCTGATAGATGGTGGCTATCACAGTGGAAGCCAGCATTATCAGGGGGTGATGAAGAACCAGATATCCTCTGAGAGTCTTGGTGTTGCCTGGGACCCCTTCGCCCACTCCACCCTGTCCCAAACTTAGGTGGAATCAGGATATCCCAGGTTTCAGCTTATGCCCAGTTAGGCCAAAAGGGCACTCAATTTTATAAAGGAAGGCGAGTAATCCATTTATTTTTGGCACAGAGTTTGCAGTGAGTTTTGTGAATTTTGATGTTTCAGACAATTCCTTCATTCTTCACCCACCCACCCCTCTGTTACACCATGAACTCAATGAACACCATCAAGTCATCGTCATTTTCCAAAGCCGAAAACAGCGTGACCCAGAAGTGGGGCTGGACACAGGATGCTCTCCTAGGCAGGAATAAACACTCACAAAACATTGACCAAATGAATTCAAGAATGTTCCCGATGGGAGGGGACCGTGGTTCATTCTTACAACTCTCTTGTGTGCCCCGCTTAGATTCTGGCAGATTTAGGGGTACAATCAGGGTTCATTCATTGAGGGGATGAAATACTAGTAACAACAAAACAGTAATAATAAGAAAGAAAAATGTGCCATCAGCGGGATGTTTAGTGTCCTGGGCATTTTCCAAACGGAAATGAATTTGCATCTCTGACCGTTTTCCATAGTTATGTGTTTAAAGATCTGAGCAAGACAAACCCCTTTAATCTTTTCATTATCTTTTCCTGCCCTGAGAGTAAATAATTGCTACTGAATCCAAGACCTAAGAAAACACACAAATGCTTTTAGATACGACTAAGAAGAAAGGAACACCTACTCTTTTTCCATCGTCCATTTCTACTTCAAAATGCTTTCTGATTCTCTTATTAAAATGCAAAAACTTGCAAAGAAAAAACTGTTTAAGTATCGCTCAGTGAGTAAAGCCTTAAAAGCATGATACAAAGTCCCTGTGTCTGGAGCCTTTATTATATTAACATACTTCAGAAAAGGATTAGATGTCTCTCAGTATTGACTTTGGCTGAGTTTCTTCCCTCATGGTCCCCCCGCTACCATGACCGAGTTTCCTGCCCTGGACTCCTGGTGGGGATTCTAACCACGGAGCCCCAGTTCCTGGGAGGAGGATTTGAACGCCAACTGCTTCTCTTGGGCTGAACCCAGGATCTAAATCTACTCTCTAGACCCACATCGCCACCTGCTTGTCCCAGAACAACCAACTCCATCCATTGAACTCCAGGTGCAAGTCCTACATCCTCTCAAACCTGATCACGAACCAAGTCTATTTCAAAACCCATAATGGATCCCCATTTTCTATTGCAGAACTCTCCTTCTGCTTGTCTGAAGCACATTCTGTCTAGAGTGTTAGTCAGGCTGGGCTAACTGCTTTAACAACCCATCCTGAATTTGGGTTCAGGATTTAGCTGCTTAACATGCAGGATTCTACTTCTTGCTCACAACACAGTTCAATGCATGCCAGAAGGGGTTTGGGAGCTCTGCCCCAGGTGGTCTCTCAGGGACCTGTTTTCCTTCTGTCTGGTGACTGCTCCGCTCTTTATAGACCTCATCATCCAACCAGAGGATGGTGGAAGGGCAAGGACTGGACACAGGAGGTTCTCCTAGGCAGATAACTTCTCACTTCTGCTCAGTCTACCAACCAGAATTCGGTTATATAACCACCCCCAAATGGAAGGTGTGATTAACTTCCACCACCAAAGATACATAATTATGCATAAGACAGATTGCTGTTGTTGTTTAGTCTCTAAGTCATGTCCGACTCTTTGTGACCCCATGGACTATAGCCTACCAGGCTCCTCTGTCCGTGGAGTTGGTTGCGATTTCCTTCTCCAGGAAGGCAAATTATACCACCCTAAGTAAATCAGATTTTATTTTGTTGGGCTCCAAAATCACTGCAGATGGTGACTGCAGCCACGAAATTAAAAGACGCTAACTCCTTGGAAGGAAAGTTATGACCAACCTAGATAGCATATTCAAAAGCAGAGACATTACTTTGCCAGTGAAAGTCTGTCTAGTCAAGGCTATGGTTTTTCCAGTGGTCATGTATGGATGTGAGAGTTGGACTGTGAAGAAGAGCTGAGTGCCAAAGAATTGATGCTTTTGAACTGTGGTGTTGGAGAAGACTCTTGAGAGTCCCTTGAACTGCAAGGAGATCCAACCAGTCCATTCTGAAGGAGATCAGCCCTGGGATTTCTTTGGAAGGAATGATGCTAAAGCTGAAACTCCAGTACTTTGGCCACCTCATGCGAAGAGTTGACTCATTGGAGAAGACTCTGATGCTGGGAGGGATTGAGGGCAAGAGGAGAAGGGGACAACAGAGGATGAGATGGCTGGATGGCATCACTGACTTGATGGATGTGAGTCTGAGTGAACTCCGGGAGTTGGTGATGGACAGGGAGGCCTGGTGTGCTGCGATTCATGGGGTCGCAAAGAGTTGGACACGACTGAGTGACTGAACTGAACTGAACTGAAGTAGATCCGGCAACAGTGATCTAGCCCCACTCTTATTTGCAGTCATATTTTTTTCTAAATACAAAAACTGAAATATAAGTGAACAGAGATCAATCCATTTCCAGCTTATGGACCTGATCTCAATTCTGTTGGCTGCTTTAAAATAATTTCATTTTTCGTGGGGGTTAACATTTTAGATTGCTGATAAAAACTTTTAAACTGCTGAAAGAATATTTAAGTAACATTTGCTATCTATTAATGAATTCAATCAGATCAGATCAGATCAGATCTGAATTCAATAGGAACCCAAATACGTGTAACACACATGTAGTATTGAGTGGTTCAGAAAGGAGACTATAAATACTTTATCATTTGAGTTGAAAAATACTGAACAGGACAAATGCCATGTTCCTTCCCAATCTAACCTGAGCTCACTCCTTCAGCATCATTTTTATCGCTCTCGTCTAAGGAATCGAACTGAGAGCTGGAGCAAGTATAACAGAGGTGAGGGGCCACGTTCCTCTCTCCATTTCCTGTGACGCTGCATTTGTTGACTGAGACAGCAGGCAAGCGCCTGGCCAGCAGTGAATGACCACGGTGGCATAGCCTGACTTCAAGGTAAATTTGCTTCTTTGAAGTTACTGTGGGCCTTAGTCTCACAGCCAAGGACTACAGAGAGAAGGACACTAAAAGCCAGGAGGATCTGTTTGGTTTAAGAAATGTAGAACCCACTGACCACAGGTTGATTTGCTTAGGTCAGCCTTCTCTAGGAAAGCATGTGTACATCTCCTGTGGATGATACGAGCTAGCCCATCTCTAGCTTTCGGTTAATCTTTTAGCTAATGGTGAGTCACAAAGCAAGCCAAGGACATCACAGCTTGGGACCATTTTGCATGGTCTATTTTTTTTTTTTTTTAATAAAAGCATGAAAGATCAGATTTGTTTTTAATAAAAGAAGAATTAAGTTAGGCAGTGATCACACGTTCCCAGTGCTCTGGGTTTGATTTGACAGTTATCTATGAAGAGATCAAATTAATGGAACAAAGTAAGATCTTCCAAGGTTAGTGAGAAATTCCCAAATAAATTCTGTTCCCTCATACGGGAATCAGTGTGGCAAAAGAACAAGAGTCTTCTTGTCCATTCCAGACAAACTCTGGTGTTTTCTATTTGGGGATCTCCTTTGAAACAGGACTTCCCTGGTGGATCAGACGGTAAAGCGTCTGTCTACGATGCGGGAGACCCAGGTTCGATCCCTGGGTTGGGAAGATCCCTTGGAGAAGGAAATGGCAATCCACTCCAGTACTACTGCCTGGAAAATCCCATGGACAGAGGAGCCTGGTAGGCTATAGTCCATGGGGTCACAATGAGTCGGACATGACTGAGCGACTTCACGTTCACGTTCACGTTGAAACAGGAAGACCCTTCACCTGGATATAGAAACTTCATTTCCTCATGCTGTGGGAGTGGCTCAGATTCCAGCCAAAGTGTGTCCTATAACCTGAGATCCATTCCTCTCTGCCAGTGTCTACCTCTCTGCTGTGGGATAAATAAAATTCCTACATAAGGGAAGCCTTGAGAAATTAAGAAATACCAAGATGACATTTCTTCAAGGATATTTCAAAAAAACAACAGAAAAAAGTCCCGAGATTTAAATGGCTACTTTATTTCCTGAATTCTGTTCTTCACTGCCTGGCATCTTCATTTAAGGAGGTGACAAAAATCTGATGCAGGTCACTGGCATTATATAAGCAAAAATAACTGGATTTTTTTTTTCACTTGAAGTGAGTTACAGCACTCGCTCCCCCAAACCTCCTCTGTGGGAAGAGTCTGGAACCCCTTAACATAAATAACGATCAATTTCAGCGCTACCTTTTGTTCTCAAGGCCAGGCTAGGAAATTGTCAATTGCTCCTACAAGAGCTGACCACGTAATCAGACTGTATCTGGAGAAAATATGAGGGCCGATCTCTTTATGGCTAGCTTCACATTTATTTCTGGCTCAAATGTTATCTTCACCAGGGTTGTCACAAATGGCCATGCACCCTGTGGACCACCCATCTTCAGGGGTGTCACTCACTGTCATCTGCTTATGATATCAGGTGGCCAAGGTAAAGCAAATAAAATGACCATATTTTTTACAGCCATTTAATTTCTGCACTTCGGTAAGGAAACAAATTGACGTTACTTCTCAAAGTTTGAGAAACCAATTTACAAAACAAACTAACAGTCAAAATTACACTGAACGTGAAAGTGAAGTCGCTCAGTCATGTCCAACTCTTAGTGACCCCATGGACTGTAACTCACCAGGCTCCTCCATCCATGGAATTTTCCAGGCAAGAGTACTGGAGTGGGTTGCCATTTCCTTCTCCAGAGGATCTTTCCCACCCAGGGATCGAACCCAGGTCTCCCGCATTGCAAGCAGATGCTTTTACCATCTGAGCCATGAGGGAAGCTCCTCAAAATTACATTATGTGTATGCAATAGCTACCTGTGAGCTTCTAGGAGTAGCCCACAAGGCAATACTAAGAGGGTGAATACTGAAATCTAATCCAGTTGTTTTTTCCAGGGTACATATTAGGAGTTTAAAAAGATACTGAAGCCTGGACCCTACTCCCTGGGCCAATTAGTCACTGGGGGTGGAGTCTTGGCAACAGAATTTTATAAAGTTACTGAGGTGATTTCACTATGTAAATAGGGTTAAATAGCACGGGTGTAAGCTGTAGTAGAGGGTCTATGTAATTAGGATAAACTTCTAGAATGTTAAAACATACTAGAAGAGAAATAATAGGATGGTTTAATACTGAAGCCAGATTGTGGGTGACAGAATACTTAATTGTTAGAGATCATGTCAGCCTGCTGCTGCTGCTGCTGCTAGTCGCTTCAGTCGTGTCCGACTTGTGCGCCCCATAGACGGCAGCCCACCAGGCTCCCCCGTCCCTGGGATTCTCGAGGCAAGAACACTGGAGTGGGTTGCCATTTCCCTCTCCAATGCATGAAAGTGAAAAGTGAAAGTGAGTCGGACCACGGACTGGAGCCTACCAGGCTCCTCCGTCCATGGGATTTTCCAGGCAAAAGTACTGGGGTGGGGTGCCATTGCCTTCCCCGCATGTCAGCCTAGTTTTCATCAAATAGTTTTACTGTGTTTCATAAAAAGTGTTGGCGTTAGATTCTGCTTGTTGATAAACTGTCTTCCATTGTTAGAACCTGGGTGGAACTACTGTTTAAACAGGATCTACAACTTCTAGGGCCCAGGAAGAAACGCGAGCTTCGTTTCAGGAAGGCTGCCTCAGACCCTCCCTTCCTTCCTCTGGGTTGCCTCTATTGACTAGGTGATGCATTACCCAAGGGTACCTGCTCCATCGCTTATACTAGCTACATGCCAGCCAGGGCAAGGTTCCCCAGGAAGCCAGGGGAGCTTGTGGTTCAGGACTCCCCCATATAAGGAGCATCCCACTCCAGTATTCTTGCCTTGAAAATTCCATGGACAGAGGAGGCTGGCAGGTTGCAGTCCATGGGGTTGCAAAGAGTTGAACGTGACTCAGCACGAGCTCGAGCACCAAGACCCTGGGAGGAGGAAATGTGTTCACATGGTCCATATGTTTCAATAAAATTTGCAAAAGACACATATTTTATTGCAACCAGTTAAGACTGCTGTCTATTTCTGATCTCACTTCTCCCTATTGTCCAGTGGTGTTAGAGTGTCTGAAGACATTTTAGGGAATAAAGGGCACCTGCATTGGGGATTTCTTTATTTTGGGTTTAATGAGGTATATACATGATATACAGTCATTTCTTTGTATAATTATTGGGCTAATACATTTTGTGTGTAGAGATATCTTCCAGAAACAGAAATACAGGCATATCTCAAAGATATTTCAGGCTTGGTTCCAGTCCACTGCAGTGTTTTGATGTGTGTGTGTGTGTGTCTCTCTGTGTGTGTGTGTGTGTGTGTATGTGTGTGTGTGTGTACGTGCGCTCAGTTGCTGATGCTATCTAACCATCTCATCCTCTGATGCCCTCTTCTCCTTTGGTGCATATATAAGTTATATTCATACTATACTTTAGTCTATTAAATGTCTAATAGCAAGACAATGGCACCCCACTCCAGTACACTTGTCTGGAAAATCCCATGGACGGAGGAGCCTGGTGGGCTGCAGTCCATGGGGTCGCTAGGAGTCGGACACGACTGAGTGACTTCACTTTCACTTTTCACTTTCATGCATTGGAGAAGGAAATGGCAACCCACTCCAGTGTTCTTGCCTGGAGAATCCCAGGGACGGGGGGAGCCTGGTGGGCTGCCGTCTATGGGGTCGCACAGAGTTGGACACGACTGAAGTGACTTAGCAGCAGCATGTCTAAAAAGCACTGGTACCTACTTTAGTTAAAAAACACTTTATTACTAGACAGTGCTAATTATCATTTGAACCTTCAATGAGCCATAGCAGTAACAGCAAAGGTCACTGATCACATATCACCATAACAAATGTAACAATAATGAAAAGGTTTGAAATATTGCCAGAATTATCTATTGTGACACAGAGACGCACAGTGAGCCAATGCTGTTGAAAAAATGGCGCCAAAAGACTCGCTCAATGCGGGGTTGCCACAAACCTTCAGTTTATAGAAAACACAGTATTTGCAAATTTTAATAAAGTAGAATTTAATAAAATGAGGTATGCTTGAATAGGCAGATTCTTGGATTACTTGATAAGTCAATGAAAAAAGAGTAAATCATTTATTTGATTTATTGAACACACTGAAAAATGTTTTCATTTCCTGCTGATCTAACATAAAATATTGACTTCAATGAAGAAAGCAGGAAACTCATATTCACCACTACAGTATACGATATATGATTCTCTGGCTAATGAGTGTTATCAGTTTAAAGAATATCTAGGATTAGTCATTGTGCTAGAAAAGTCAAAATAACCTTAAATCCTGCAGTTCATATATGAAAGAAACTTGATAGAGATTTCCACACATTTGACAACAGTTCTAAAAAGACAAGACGTAAAACAATGCCAATGAGAAATTGTGAAGCTGAAAGTTTTCAGCTAGAAAGCAGAGACTGCAATTGGATCTTCTGTCCATTCTCTCTGCAGAAAATGGTAACACAATATCATCGTCAGAGGAAAAGTGGGTCAAAGACCAGCCAAGAAAATGTGAAAAACATGTAAAGGTGTCAGGCTATTAATGAATCAAAACATGTTTCTAGACTTTGCAATGTTTCTGGCACTTGTCAGATCTTTAAAATTGTCATTTGCTGTAGTTTCTTTTCTCATTCTAAATAAATATTTATTTTCACACAAAATGGTATTCATAATTTTGTAATTATTTTTCATAAAGAGAGCCCTCCAATTGTGTAAACTTTCAGCTCTACAAAAGTTGAATCCACCCCTGCAACTGGCCTGTGGGGAGATGATAGGGAGTGTCAGATGTTCCTGGAGTCAAGTGTTCCTGGAATTCTAAGAACAAGAACACACACTCACTGGCACACACACATGTATCTTACTTCACCCTGTCCAACCACTCCCCAGGTAGCCCTGGGGTTGCCTCTTCTGGTGATGTAGGGCTCACTGCCCACATCCCCTGACCGCATGTGGTCACCTCCCCTGGGGCTTGGAGTGGCGTCGGAGCCCTGGGCAGGTGCTGAATGTGTCAGTGGGAGACAGTGTAGGTGGTCCCGGGTGTAGGCACAGCCCAGCCTGGCCCTTCAAATGATTCAGGAACAATCCAGCCACGCCCAGGGCTGTATCTAGGCAACAGTGCGTGCGTGCTCAGTCGTTAAGTCCTGCCGATTCTTTATGAACCCATGGACTGCAGCAGGAAATCTCCGCCATCCTGACTGCACACATGCTGCTGCTGCTGCTAAGTCGCTTCAGTCGTATCCAGCTCTGTGCGACCCCATAGACGGCAGCCCACCAGGTTCCTCTGTCCCTGGGATTCTCCAGGCAAGAATACTGGAGTGGGTTGCCATTTCCCTCTCCTGACGGCACTCATAGGCTGATTCAATAAGGAGTGTGATTCATGGAATCCAGGTTGGGTACAGTTATGGTGAATTTTACCCCGAAACCCCAGAATCTCTCATCGACTCTCCTTTCATGTCCTTACATGTCCCTCCCCTCTCCCACTCCTCTCCCCCTCACAGGCATTGTCCAGAGTCACCATTTCAGATGGAGGAGGGGTAGTCCTGGTTGTTCCTTCCAGAATGCCAGGGAACCTAGAGACAAATTCCATGGCTGATCTTTACAGGGAGCCTCTCTAGCTGCTCCGGCCTCCTCAGTAAAGGGGGTTAATGATAGTGTCCATCTCTCTGGCAGAACATCTGAGGGCAGAGTCCTCTCCACCCGCTGGCTAGCGAGCCTGCGACCCCAGGCCAGCCACACCAGCCTAACCATCATGGCCTGGCCATCCACACTCCCTGCCATTCCAAATTTCCCTGAAATGAGCTTCCTCCTCATTCGTGTTTGGGAGACCAGGAATTTCTCCAAGCTCTCTCTGAACACCAAGATGGTCAGACTTCATGGTAAATACCTCGTAGATAACAAGAAAAAGCAAGTGTCTCCTTAAACAGGGAGCCTTATTTTGGTTCACACTAGATCCTTGTGGGTCTAAGAGGGAATCTCAAAGTCCGCATTGTGTCATGAAAACAATAAGAAAGGATCTGAAAGAAAAAAAAAAAAAAACCACTTCCCTCCCTCACAACTCCTACTCTTTCCTCTGTTCAGATCTGGTCTTTTTTTTTTTTCCCCAACAAAACAAGGTAGAAGGTATTAATGGTAATGGACACACAAATAGTCACGTGAATAGATAACTTTGGGAAACAGAGACTTGTGGAAATACTTGCTATTTCATTCTGAGATGTCTCAATTTAACTGATCTGTACTTTAACATTACGAAAAATTTTACACAGATGACATATTTTGAAATATCAGAAATGGCCAGTAATTTATCTCAGCGGGTTTCATTTTTCTCAGCTCTAATATGGAGCGCTAGAACAAAATGATCTCCGAGATCATTGTTTAGGGCTGACATACTATGTGTTAAGGATGCTGTTAGTCGCTTAGTCTTGTCCGACTCTTTGACCCCCACGGACTGTAGCCTGCCAGGTTCCTATGTCTGTGAGATTCTCCAGGCGAGAATACCGGGGTGGGTAGCCATCCCTTCCTCCAGGGGATATTTCCGACCCAGAGACTTAACTCAGGTCCCCTGCATTGCAGGCAGATTCTTTACCACGCGAGCCGCCATGATTTCATACTAATGATGCTAGGAGTATTTTGCTACATAGTTAACAGTTCTTTTGTTTTATATTTGGTAAGTGCGGTGGGCTCAACAGGCATTGATTTTAGCAGCAACAGGGCATGTAATTCAGAAAAGCACTCTTCTGTGAGAAACAACTGTTTCTTGAAAGTGTGAATGAAAGTATATTTTTAAATGAATCAAGGTCTATTTTATATGTATACCATGGAGTTTTCTGCCTTTAAGAATCTCATGATGAAGCTCTTAGCAGACCTTATTTATCTAGTATGTCAAGTTTAATTTTCTTAAAGAAGGAACAGTCACACTGGGAGTTTGCCCCACACCAAATCTCCCTTTCCAAGGGTTGCATTGAGGCACAAAGAGGTTAAATGGGGTTGCTATGAAGTAAAGGCAGCGGCGGGACCAAGGCAAGAATTCCGAACACCCTAGGTTCACACACCCGACCCCAGCATCACAAGAGTCATTCTCTGGTTAATTCTTCCCAAGAATGAACGGGTTAACGTGCGCCCCATGATGGCCAACCACTGATCGCGCTGAGCTCCGAGACACCAAGCACCCTCTGGGCAACATTTCGCGGAAAGCAGACAACCTTCTGGATGCTGTTGTCATATTGTGACGAGGCTCTGTCTGTTTGGCAATACATCGACACTCCAGATGTATGTTTCCCCAAATTAAAACCATTTATTTACAGACATACAAAGGAAAAATAAGCCTCACTCTGCCGCAGACTTCTGAGTAGCTAGCTACTCTCTTCTTTGATACACCCCAGGCTCTCCTTCTCTATTTACAGCTGGAAATAAGGCCCAGTTGGCGGAGTGGCTGCCTCCACAAACCCCAGAAGTGTTCAGTGGAGGGTGTCCCCCAGGACCCAGGACATCTGCTTCCTCATCTTCTTCCCTGTGCTTTGACCTTCAGCGAAACCCCTAATAAACAGCATCAGATCGCCCTTCTTCACATGACTTGTACCAGGAACAGGAGGTGAGCCTGTAGTATGACTAGGAGTCTGAACCCAGTGTTTCTTATCATGCCCATGTGTCATTTCCACATCTGAAAATCCACGGCTAGGGTTCTTCACGTTACTTTCCTCTCAGGAAGTAGTTCTTCCCTTATAATATGTTCACTTCCTGACCCCTTGGAAAATGATACAGTTCTGCTCTGGCTTTCACTCCAGGAAACAGAACAGCATGGTAGGTCAATAGTCCTGAGTCCTAAGCGATGTGTTAGAGCTGAAGAGGGGAAAGCAGATGGATGGTGGAGTCTCAAGATTTGAAGAGTGTACTTGACAATGAGAGTCTATCAAATGCTTAAATGCCAGGAGTTGCTTTTCTTGCCTTTATCTTTTTTCTTTCTCAGCTCTAGTATTATTTTTCATTGCTTTCTCTCTTTCTCACACACACACAAACAGGAAGGGCCTCGGGCTCTAGTATATATGGGAGATGTCCTGGGCCAGCCTGAAATTATGCACACAGCCTGGGATTGACCAAGAAGTGTAGACTCTGCATCTTGAGAGATGGGGAAATAGGTTTTCTAAGCATCCAGTGAGGCTCTGCCCCAGGAAAAGTGTTGGAGTCTCGGCAGATCAATATTTACTGCTGGTGACGGTGTGTGCACTGGACCAGAGGCGGGAAGTAAGAGGTGAAAGGAAATAGTTGAGAGGCCTCTAAGGATGTGACACATCCTGGTGGGGAGTCCCTGTGGGTCCTGAGAATGGCACAAGGGTAGAGGTGGGGCGGGGGGCTGTCCTCTGGGCTTTGGGAAGGTTTCACAGCAGAGATTGCTCTGAGTGTGTCTGTGAAGGGTGGCTCTGGCTTTTGTGAGGGCGAGCAGGAGCAGTGGGTG
The DNA here is from genome assembly GCA_935064755.1 of Tragelaphus eurycerus. NCBI lineage: Eukaryota > Metazoa > Chordata > Mammalia > Artiodactyla > Bovidae > Tragelaphus > Tragelaphus eurycerus. The sequence goes on along the minus strand of CAKXYN010000007.1, from coordinate 22,219,681 downwards.
TGGGTGGTGGAGGGGGGCCAGGTGGTCCCTCGTGAATGGGGGATGAGGGTACAGAGCCAGGTTGGGGAACAGGGGTGGAAATGGTCTGCTGAGAATAGATGGTGGGGAGTCACCCAGGGAGCAGATCACTGCTAAAGGTTGAGGGGCAGGGGAGTGACAGGATTGGACCCACATTCTAGGCAGCAGGTTCTGGTGGTGGTTATGCAGGATGAAGGGAGGGCAGAGAAACAGCAGGAGGGAGAAGCCCGGTGAGGAACCTGCTTCAACACTCTGTGCACCAGACATCAGAGTGAATGGTGAGGAGGTGGCAGTTTCCAGGCTTCTCGAGGGATCTGATGGCCCTTTGGATGTAGCATCTGAGGGCTTGGCCCTTTGAGTCTCTGTTTGCCCCACCCCCTCCCCCTGCTCCATTTTACTCCCACCCCTAGGGCTAATTTTCAGTGTTAATTACAACAGCTGTTGCTATTCATTTCTCTTCTGCTCTAACAGTGGGAAGTCTCCTGGTGAAGGGAGGGTAATGCTGTTCAGTTCAGTTCAGTTCAGCTGCTCAGTCGTGTCCAACTCTTTGCGACCCCTCTTTGCGAATCGCAGCATCCCATGCCTCCCTGTCTATCACCAACTCCCGGAGTTCACTCAGACTCACATCCATCGAGTCAGTAATGCCATCCAGCCATCTCATCCTTTGTCGTCCCCTTCTCCTGCCTCCAATCTCTCCCAGCATCAAAGACTTTTCCAATGAGTCAACGCTTTGCATGAGGTGGCCAAAATACTGGAGTTTCAGCTTTAGCATCATTCCTTCCAAAGAAATCCCAGGGCTGATCTCCTTCAGAATGGACTGGTTGGATCTCCTTGCAGTCCAAGGGACTCTCAAGAGTCTTCTCCAACACCACAGTTCAAAAGCATCAATTCTTTGGTGCTCAGCCTTCTTCACAGTCCAGCTCTCACATCCATACATGACCACAGGAAAGACCATAGCCTTGACTAGACGAACCTTTGTTGGCAAAGTAACGTCTCTGCTTTTCAATATGCTATCTAGGTTGGTCATAACTTTCCTCCCAAGGAGCAAGCTTCTTTTAATTTCATGGCTACAAAATCATCTGCAGTGATTTTGGAGCCCCCCCAAAATAAAGTCTGACACTGTTTCCACTGTTTCCCCGTCTATTTCCCATGAAGTGGGACCAGATGCCATGATCTTTGTTTTCTAAATGTTGAGTTTTAAGCCAACTTTTGCACTCTCCTCTTTCACCTTCATCAAGAGACTTTTTAGTTCCTCTTCATTTTCTGCCATAAGGGGGGGTATCATCTGCATATCTGAGGTGATTGATATTTCTCCCAGCAATCTTGATTCCAGCTTGTGCTTCTTCCAGCCCAGCGCTTCTCATGATGTACTCTGCATAGAAGTTAAATAAGCAGGGTGACAATATATAGTCTTGACGTACTCCTTTTCCTATTTGGAACCAGTCTGTTGTTCCATGTCCAGTTCTAACTGTTGCTTCCTGACCTGCATACAGATTTCTCAAGAGGCAGGTCAGGTGGTCTGCTATTCCCATCTCTTTCAGAATTTTCCACAGTCTATTGTGATCCACACAGTCAAAGGCTTTGGCATAGTCAATAAAGCAGAAATAGATGTTTTTCTGGAACTCTCTTGCTTTTTCCAGGATCCAGCGAATGTTGGCAATTTGATCTCTGGTTCCTCTGCCTTTTCGAAAACTAGCTTGAACAACTGGAAGTTCATGGTTCACGTATTGCTGAAGCCTGGCTTGGAGAATTTTGAGCATTACTTTACTAGAGTGTGAGATGAGTGCAATTGTGCGGTAGTTTGAGCATTCTTTGGCATTGCCTTTCTTTGGGATTGGAATGAAAACTGACCTTTTCCAATCTTGTGGCCACTGCTGAGTTTTCCAAATTTGCTGGCATATTGAATGCAGCACTTTCACAGCATCATCTTTCAGGATTTGAAATGCTGTTAGGAGCAGCATTTTTGATTTTTGCTCTAAATGCTTTCTGGGTATTATTAAGTGGACCTGACTGAACTGTGCAAACTGAGTCAAATCTATTTTAATAGCATTTGCAAAGTAAAGACCAGGCACTGTTTTAAGGACTTCACATGTATTAACTCATGTAATCTTCACAACAATCCAATAATACAGGTAATGTCAGAAAAATTATCCAAAATTTAGGATGAAGGCAAGAAAGTGGATGACACATCCTTTCAGTATAAGAGGGTGAAGGCCACCCAAGGATTTTCTCAAGGAATGTCTTTGGTTTGCCTTGCTGCTTAATCCTAAATCAAGTTCTCAGACTTAAGGAAGCCACCTGTTAATTTGAAGACTTTGATTAAGAGATTTAAAAATAATTTCTCATTAGTGAAACACATAACCTTAATAATTTATGGTATGTTGAATATTAACCAGGTGATATTTAACCCAACAATCTTATTCTCTAATGCATTTTCAGTTGCTCAGCCATGTCTGACTCTTTGAGACCCATGGACTGTAGCCCACCAGGTTCCTCTGTCCATGGGATTCTCCAGGAAAGCATACTGGAGTGGGCTGCCATCTGCTTCTCCAGGGGACCTTTCCCACTGAGGATTCAAACCTGTTTCTTCAGCTGGTTTTCTTCCAGAACTCTGGGCCATGGAATTCATATTTGTAAATATGGACATGCAAATATGTTATATGAAGGTTCCCTTCTGCCAAATTTTCATCATCCACGGTCTGGTTCAAAATCACCTCATGGCCTCCTTTAGTTTCCACACCCTGTTCTCATCTTAACACGGATTCTTTATGCTAGAATCTTTCCAAGCAATTATAACGGGTGGTTTCCTTCCATTTCGGCTGTCAGTATGTTCTACAGCTGTTCTACCCGTGTCTCTTCCTTTAGGTGACAAAATCATAGAATAAAAGGACCGTGATAATTTTGGCACACCTGTAATACCGACTCTCTGTTCCATGAGAAATTCAGCAAGTACTAAATGTTGCTGATAAATGTTCTGCTCTTGGAGGAAAAAAACATCTTCCCTCTACATTTGGTAGTATTCATCGCCTGTTCATGAAGGACCAGTTGAACTCCAAAGCCAGAAAATTCACCTGGATCCCAGAAAGGAAGGAAATGATACTCTGGGCATGTTCCCCAGAGAGTCTGCCTATCAGTGATGAAGTTGCCTAATTTGCCATTTAATTTTGCAGCCTCTCAATCCTTTAAGCTGCCTTACGTGATCCTTTCTATAGTTGGCAGTGGGGCTGTGATGGCAACTCCCTGCCCCAATTTCTGCATTCCAGTTTCCGGTGGGTTATGTTGATTCCAGCATCTATTACCATATTTGGCTTCTAAAACAGCACAACCCTGCAAAAAAACTTTTCTCATCTCCTCTGCATCTCCCCCTCCCCCCAAAAAACCCAATAAAATTTAAGGAAATGATAACATTATACTAGCTGCTATTATTATTAACTGTCACATCTTCTGATTTGAGCTAAAATGCTTCAAGATGTTAAATGACTGAAGTACTGGGGAGTGTCCAGCCTCATTCCTGGTTCCTGGTGCATCCATCTCTGGATCTCACTTATTTAACTCAAGGTGCCTGTTGGATTTGGGTTTCCTCCAAATGACTCAGTATCATGGTTATGCTACTCTTTAGCTTGAATCAGGGAGGAGGAATGTTGACACAGGCCACCTGGTAGGGGACCCCTGGGCAAACTCTGGCTGCGGTGCACTGAACATCTCAGTGACGCAAGAGTCATGGCACTTGTGCAGCGAACGGCGTAAACTGAGGGGTCATTCCTGTTACTCCTATACCTGGCCCGAGCAGAAGCACAATCACATTTAATCTGGAGAACAAGGAGTTCTCCACTGCTGCTGCTGCTGCTAAGTCGCTTCAGTCGTGTCCGACTCTGTGCGACCCCATAGACGGCAGCCCACCAGGCTCTCCTGTGCCTGGGATTCTCCAGGCAAGAACACTGGAGTGGCCATTTCCTTCTCCAATGCATGAAAGTGAAAAGTGAAAGTGAAGCCGCTCAGTCGTGTCCGACTCTTAGCGACCCCATGGACTGCAGCCCACCAGGCTCCTCCATCCATGGGATTCTCCAGGCAAGAGTACCGGAGTGGGGTGCCATTGCCTTCACTAGGGAAGTGCTAATTTGTGCATCTGGATACTGCCTGTTTCAGGTTGGTGACTGACGGCTCTAGGGTGTAACAGTTTACCTGGGTCTGAGGGACAGGTAGGAATCTGAATCGCTTACTTTCACAAAATGCTTAACTGTTTACACAGACCCAGAGCGGGGATAACTTGGCAGGGATCCAGGGAAGGAGGCTGAAGGGCTAGACTGATCCCTGCTGCTACTGCAGATCAGAGAAAGGAGGCCCCGACAATTCAAATTACTTGTCTGAGGTCACTTCGAGGGAGAGGTGGTAGATCAGGGATGGTGGTCCAGGCTGCCACGTGCAATAGTGATGTCATATCCTTGTCAGCATCTCTAGGGCTGGCTGCCATTTGTGCCTATAGGACTATGTGCTTGACAATAAATGCTGGAGAGGGTGTGGAGAGAAGGGAACCCTCTTACACTGTTGGTGGGAATGCAAACTACTACAGCCACTATGGAGAACAGTGTGGAGATTCCTTGAAAAACTGGAAATAGAACTGCCATATGATGACCCAGCAATCCCACTGCTGGGCATACACACCGAGGAAACCAGAATTGAAAGAGACACGTGTACCCCAATGTTCATAGCAGCACTGTTTATAATAGCCAGGACATGGAAGCAACCTAGATGTCCATCAGCAGACGAATGAATAAGAAAGCTGTGGTACATATACACAATGGAGTATTACTCAGCCATTAAAAAGAATACATTTGAATCAGTTCTAATGAGGTGGATGAAACTGGAGCCGATTATACAGAGTGAAGTAAGCCAGAAAGAAAAACACCAATACAGTATACTAATGCATATATATGGAATTTAGGAAGATGGTAACGATAGCCCTGTATGCGAGACAGCAAAGGAGACACAGATGTATAGAACAGTCTTTTGGACTCTGTGGGAGAGGGCAAGAGTGGGATGATTTGGGAGAATGGCATTGAAACATGTATATTATCGTATGTGAAATGAATTGCCAGTCCAGGTTCAATGTATGATACAGGATGCTCGGGGCTGGTGCACTGGGATGACCCAGAGGGATGGGATGGGGAGGGAAGTGGGAGGGGGGTTCGGGATGGGGAACACATGTATACCTGTGTCGAATTCATGTCAATGTATGGCAAAACCAATACAATATTGTAAAGTAATTAGCTTCCAATTAAAATAAATAAATTTATATTAAAAATAGTAAAAAATATTCTGGCAAGGAGAGTATATATGAAAAAAAAAAAAAAAGAATATGTGCTTGAACACTTCTCCATAGTGAAAAATGCTTCATGGAAGGAAATGCCCATTACTTAGTTGGGGCACACATGTCTGTCTTGAAGAAAATGTGCTTCCAAATTCTCATCTCATCTCCTCCTTTGAGATGGAAACAATTTGAGGGAGACGTGTGAAGGTGTGAAGTGGGCTCCCCAGGAGAATCAATAACAGCTAAATTAAGGCAGTATGCAAATGGAATTCCAGTATGTTTGACTTCCACGTGCAATGCCTGGCTGCATTTTTCCATCACTCCTCATGGGCCTCTAAGGAGCTGTGAAAAGCACCTGGTCTCTAGGGACCAATATCCTGAAGTCAGCAGTAAGGAAAAATCCTTCTTTAATGTGTCTTGAAATGAACTCATGATTGGACCAGAAATATACCTTCACTCAACATGAGTACATCAATAACCCAAAAACCAGAGGTGCTTCCAAAGCACTTCAAGTGGGTGTTTGATTAATGTCTCATAACCCACGGCAGCTCCGGAGCACACTTGGAAATTCTCTGCATCCAAGTTGAACAGAAACCCGTGAGCAAAAAAGAATGGGTTTCTGAAGCTGAAGCTGGAGCTTATGGCTTTGCAGACAGTCTTTACAGCAGGGGGTGGCAACTTCTGAAAAATGGTGGGTGGTAGTTTTACGGTCCTTTTTCTGGCAGAAGCAGTCCCAGCACAGGCGTAGGGGTCCTGGTATGTCTGCACACATGCTCACTTGCACACAGGATGGGCCAGCATTGGGAGGCCCTATGGCAGGGGTCAGGGAGGCAGCCAGAAGGGATGGATTTGGGTCTGTGGGCACCTACCAAGTGTCTGCTACTGGAGTATATGTTAGATTACTCACTACAGCTCACCAGTACTTCTCCAGCATTTTTTGGTAGAGTTTGGTGCCCACCTATTTTCTTTCTTATCTTCCTGTCACCTGTTCGTGGCAGACACTACTGGCTGTCAATCCATCAGCTGAACCATTTTCTTTTGCTTGTATGCTAAGTTGTTTCAGTTGTGTCCAACTCTTTGTGAGCCCAAGGACTGAAGCCCATCAGGCTCCTCTGTCAATGGGATTCTCCAGGCAAGAATACTTGAGTGGGTTTCCATGCCCTTCTCCAGGGGATCTTCCCAACGCAGGGATAGAACCTGTGTCTCTTACATCTCCTTCATTGGCAGGTGGGTTTTTTTTTTTTTTTACCACTAGCGCCACCTGAAAAGCCCTACAGTGTAGTCCCCTTCCCCTAAGAGGCTTCCATTAAGGTAGGTGAGGCCCTTCCCTACACTAGGGAGAGAAACTTTATTGGTCTAAGTGAATCATAGTGATCTCACCCCATTACTAATGCATGAAAATGCACAGTGACTATGACTTAGAGTGCAGTGGTGTGGGTACCAGTTAGGCCAGAGGGTGGGATACATGTAAGGAAGAGATGACATAGCTTGGAAAGATAGATTAGCATCAAGTTATGGGGTGCTTTGAATGACAGGCCAAGAAGTTTAAATTTTGTTCAGTGTCATTGGTTAAGTTCAGATAGTTTATTTGGGAGGTGATCATAGAGGGTCACAAGGGAAGAAGTGAGGGAATGAGACAGGGAAAGGAGAGAAGCCAATGAAACATTTGTTAGTGAGTGATTTACAATTGTGGACACTGGGCTGTCTGAGAAACTGAGCCCTACTAAAGAGAGAGAAGACTGAGGCATTCAGCCAGTGGCTCCCAAATCACATGGGTGAGAGTTGCCTTCAGGGGTTTTGACTTTTCTCAGCTTCTGGGTTATAACTTTAGTAGAACAAGCTTCTTTAATGGTGGAAACACTTCTAGAAAGAAAACGGGATGCTGAGGACTCTGAGGTGAAAAACTGTCTTGGGCCTGTACTCCAGAGCTGTACGCAGACTTGGGAGGTGAGGAGATGTGGGCTTGGGGAATGAACGGCGTCCTTTACATCTGGTAACTCATGGAAAACAGAAAAGATTTGGAATTGGTGAGGGACATGATTAGAAGTTGCTTTGAAAATATTTTTTCTGGATACAGTATATATATAATAGGTGGGAGTTCACATTTTATTAAAAAAAAAAAAAAAAACATTTTTTGAATCCTGTGCAATATGCTAGGAGTATGGTAAGGGCTAAATCTTTTGCCCTCTAGAGGCTCCTTGTCTGGAAAGCAGGGCTGTTGCTGTCAGAAGATGAGGAAGCTGTACTCAAGTGAGATAATGCAGAAGTTAATTAAATCTGTGGCAGGAGATGATAGAAAGGAGATGGTGGATGTGAGAGACACTGCAGAAATAAAGAGGGCTCAGTAGCTAGTTGGTGAAAAGAATTGAGAGTGAGGAAGGATTCATAGATACATGCAGTTTTGACACCTATGACAGAATTTTGGACGTTAAGGAGAAGAGCCATTTTGGAAGATAGCATGGAAGCTGTGAAAAGGATTACCATGGGCAATATATATACAGGCCTGATTTCCATTAGCCATTAATTAATAAACATTTTTAGAGAATCTACTGAGTCTCAGGAACTGCACTGGTCACTATGGTGAAATCTAGTTACAAAGACCCGTGAAATGTGATTTCTGTCTTCAGTGGGCTTATAGGCTCTTTGTGAAGAAAATGAACATTCAGGTATGCGAGGAGCTCATGGGAACATCTCTCAGAGGAGGGAAAGAGTGGTAAAGAAGGTAGAAGATGATATTTGAATAAAATTTTAAAAAAATTATAGATGATATGCTTTTATTCTAGAAGGCAAACCCTGTGTATATAAATACAACCATAGTTTGGATATATACGGAAAAGGACTTACCAAAAGTTAAAAAAGAGTTGATGCTTTTGAACTGTGGTGTTGGAGAAGACTCTTGAGAGTCCCTTGGACTGCAAGAAGATCCAACCAGTCCATTCTGAAGGAGATCAATCCTGGAATTTCTTTGGAAGGAATGATGCTAAAGCTGAAACTCCAGTATTTTGGCCACCTCATGCGAAGAGTTGACTCATTGGAGAAGACTCTGATGCTGGGAGGGATTGAGGGCAGGAGGAGAAGGGGACGACAGAGGATGAGATGGCTGGATGGCATCACTGACTTGATGGATGTGAGTCTGAGTGACCTCTGGGAGCTGGTGATGGACAGGGAGGCCTGGCGTGTTGCAGTTCATGGGGTCGCAAAGAGTCGGACATGACTGAGCGACTAATCTGATCTGATCTGAATATCTTACAGAGCCTTAAAGTGTATAATGGACACCAGGCATCAAATTTTAAAATTTTCTGACCCTAATATAAAATCTTTACATCCAATCCATTATTTATCCTCAAAATATCTGTATGTATAGAGATTCCTTAAAAAACTAGTAATAAAACTACTGTATGACCCAGCAATCCCATTACTTGGCATATACTCTATGAAAACCACAATTCAAAAAGACATACGTACCTCAATGTCCATTGCAGTGCAATTTACAATAGCCAGGACATGGAAGTAACCTAGATGTCCGTTGACAGATAAACGCATAAAGAAGTTGTAGTACCTATATACAGTGGAATATTACTCAGTCATAAAAAGGAACCAATTTAGTGAGATGGATAAACCTAGAGCCTGTCATACAGAGTGAAGTAAGTCAGAAAAAGAAAAACAAATACTGTATATTAATGCATATATATGGGATCTAGAAAAACGGTACTGATGAACCTGTTTGCAGGGCAGGAATAGCATGCAGATGTAGGGAATGGACTTGTGGATGCAGAGGGGGAAGGAGAGGGTGGGATGAATGGAAAGAGTAGCATGGATATATATAAACTACCACATGTAAGATAGTTAGTGGAACCTGCTGGATAGCACAGGGAGCTCAGCTCTGCTCTGTGAGGACCCCGAGGGGTGGGATGGGGGGTGGTGGGAAGGAGCTTTAAGAAGGAGAGGCTATATGCATACATATGGCTGATGCGCATTGTAAAGCAATTGTCCTCCAACTAAAAATAAAATTTAAAAAATCTATTCATGTGGTGGAGGCCAATACAATATTGTGAAACAATTATCCTCCAATTAAAACATTTAAACTCTATACATAAAAGAATTTTGTACAATTTCATTTATTCTATTTTAACCTAGGCAAATGTGTTAAAATTATCACAATGCCCTGGTTATATGAGCTGAGACTAAAGGACGAATAGGTGTTTTTCAGGTAAGGATAGGTATGACCCAGATCATGGCTGCTGTTGTGTGCCATTTATACTTTATCCTACTGGTCATGAGAAGTTACAGAAAGGGCTCTAAGTAGAAGAATGTCCCAATCAAATGTGTGTCTAGGAAGACTGGTGAGGCAGTGATGGTGGGATCAGGGATCCAGGGAAGAAGGCAGGAAGACCATTTGAAGATGCTCTAGAGCAGTGATTTTCAAGATGTCTGGGAATCCTGGAAGTGCCCAAGACCTCCCTGGAAGTCGGGGAGGTCCTCATGGCAATATTAAGGTGGCATTCCCTGATGGACAAGTGGTTAAGAATCCGCCTTGCAATAGAAGGGACACTGGTTTGATCCCTAGTCTAGGAAGATCCCACATGCCACCGGGCAACTAAGCCATGAGCTACAGCTACCGAATCCGGCATGCCTGGAGCCCTTCCTCCGCAACCAGAAGCCACAACAATGAGAAGTCCACGAACTGCAGCTAGAGAATAGTCCCCGCTCGTTGCAACTAGAGAAAGCCTGCACACAATGAGGAAGACACAGAGCAGCCAAAAATTAAAAAATAAACACATAGATAAAAATCGTTTAAAAAGATGGTATTTGTCTTGATTTTTGTTCTGTCACTGCTGCACAGAGGAGTTGTCCAGAAGCTAAATGATGTGTGATGACAATTTCTTCGCAATTGCTGAGATATGCTTTTTCATTCTGGTGTTTTAAACACTTGTTTCTTATTTTTAATTAATTTCTAAAGTGGCTTATAGACAATATTGTAAATATTGTTCAGTATACTCCATGTAAACAAAACTTTGGGATCCTCAAAGTTTTAAGGACCACTGCTTTATAGATATTTAGTGATTTGATTTGGAAAAATTGCCAAGGGATTTTCAGTAAGGAATACAGGAAGAATTGCCCCGATTATATGGATGAGAAAACTAAAGCAGATAAGCCAGAGAATTGACAAAACCAAGGAATAGACATAAAAGAGGGATGGGCTAGGAGCATATTTGAAGAAAGCCAGTTTTGGGTGCTGTACGAGTCAGGGTTCTCCATAGAGACGGAACCAAGAGAATGAGAGGGGGTCGAGAGAATTCTCCCTTACTCAAGTCTTTCTGATTTACTTAAGTCTTCCTCAGTTTGGGCAAGGCCCACCTCCACCGGGGAGATGAATGTGCTTTACTTAGTCACTGATTCACATGTTCATCTCATCTAGAAATATCTTCACAGACACACACAGAATAATGTTTAACCAAGTGTGGGGACACTCTGTGGCCCAGGCAAGTTGACATATAAAATTAACCATCATAGGTGCTAACCCTGGGTAGGAGAAATGAGGACCCATCAGTAAGAAAATGAAAGACTGGAGTGGAGAGGAAGACAAGGCACTGTGTTTCCTGACTCCCTGGCTAGTCTCTGCTTGGCCACAAACTCCCACTGCTCCCTCTGCAGACCCACAGATTCCACTTTCATGAGATCAGCCAGATGCCTTCTCGTCCTCCCTCTGCTTTGTGGCTCATCTCATTGCTGCAGGAATCCTTTGGCGGAAGGACCCGTGCTAATTTCTACCTTCTGCACAGAGTTTACTCATCTCAGCCATCATGAAGAATCAAGATGGTATTCTCTGCTGACCCCAAACCCACATGAGACCTGTAACTGCATCCTTAACAGAGGCAAGGAACACACGTATTTCTCCAGAAATGTAGTAAATCTTAAAGCTTGTTTTATGAGGGAATCCTAAATGGTAATCCGATTCCCACACGATAATGTGTTGCAAATTACTAGTAAATGCTCTTTTTGGTAATCTGCAAACAAATGCTTGCTCTCAGCAAGTGAGTCACTAGTGAGAAGAGAAAATGACCCTTTACATTTGGGAATGTTGTCAAATCTAGGTTTTAAATCAAAAGGTCGCTGATGTAATCCATTTGGTGGGCTCAGCTCACTGGTCCACATGGAGCAAATACCTGTGGGGTACAGACACTGCTACCCGATGGTGATGCCAACAGAGTGATTCTTTATCCCCAGGATTTACGACTAGGTCATCCTCTCCTGAGAGGCCCAGAGAGGCTTTGGGTCCTCACTAGGGCTGTACACCCAAGTCTGTCATCTTGAAGACCCTGACTCCTAACCCCTCTCCTATCTGTCCATCAAAATTTGCCAAGATCTTGGGCTTTTGCAGGGAAGGGCTTGCTACCATAAACACACACTCATGTATGATATACAAACATGACGTATATCAATTTGACGTATTTGAGTAATCGTCAAATTGTGTTCTTGGAGAAGGCAGTGGCACCCCACTCCAGTACTCTTGCCTGGAAAATCCCATAGATGGAGGAGCCTGGTAGGCTGCAGTCCATGGGGTCGCGAAGAGTCGGACACGACTGAGCGACTTCACTTTCACTTTTCACTTTCATGCATTGGAGAAGGAAATGGCAACCTACTCCAGTATTCTTGCCTGGAGAATCCCAGGGACGGGGGAGCCTGGTGGGCTTCTGTCTATGGGGTCGCACAGAGTCGGACACGACTGAAGCGACTTAGCAGCAGCAGCAGCAGCAGCAGCAAATTGTGTTCTATAGAACATACTAGTTCTGAAAGATTAGGAAAAAATATTTCCTGATAACATAACTTTATGGCAAAAACCACCACAATATTGTAAAGTAATTAGCCTCCAACTAAAATAAAAAAAAAAAGATACACATGCAAATAAATGGATAGACTAGAAAGCTAAAACAAACAAACCCTCTCTTAGAGAGAATAACATTAGCATTTTAAAAGCTCTGAAAAAAATTTCTGCTAAGACAGCAGTTCAGCTTAAACTAATTCAAGCTGGCAGATACTATGGGTTGACTCACTCACCTCCTGTCCCCACCATCCCAACTTCCCTTATAGTGTGCGCCTCCATCTTCTGAAAATTACATTTCCCAGGATACTTTTGGAGGTTGGATGCAGGCACATGACCTAGATGGGGCCAATCAGATGTGTGCCCAGGGCTACCTCCTAGAGGAAGTCAGTACATTAGGGGAACACTGCATCTCTTGACAAGAACAGTGCTGTGGGCGTCTAGTATTCCCGAGGGGCTGTGGTGGACGGCCCGGTGTCCACTCTCAGGCAGTGGTGTTTCCACCAGAAAGGTGCTGCAGTGAGGTCAGACATTGTTCTTTGCCTACTGCTGGCCTTAGCTGTGTTAATTTTGGCTGAGTAACATACAAGTCTGGCCTCCCAGACTATACTACTACTACTAACAGCAATAATAACAATAACTTGCTACTTAAGCTAGCTAGGGTGATTCCAGGTTGCAATTAAACTCTGACTCCTACAACCACAAAAATTAATGACTACTTAAGGATATCCCATAAAACTAGTGGTTCAAGGAAGATAAGTTTGGAGATGCTGTTCTTCAAACTGAGATTCTAAACCTCACTATAAGGGAATAAGAAACACTAAGGGTGGGAATTTCAGTGCTTTGCCTGGCAACATCTGTCGTGAGGATGGGGAATGGTGGCTCCATATGGGACCATGTTATCTGCCGTCTCTGGACAAGAAGCTCAGGAGGGACCTGAAGCTCAAGAGGTACTTCCTAAACCTACAATTTCATGAAAACATTGGCCAGACTAAGCACATGTTCTTTATCTGACATCCTGCTAGGTCCTTATGTGGAAATACACACATCAGTAAATGGCTTGATTTCCCAGGGGACTAACAAGAGGCTAGAGATTTATGTGTGAAATCATTAGGGGATGTAAAATGATATAAAATTAAGTGCTACTTTTGGGGTTTACTATATCCAACTTATTAAAGGCATAAATCTTAAAACAATTTTTCCATTATTTTCAGAATTTCCTCCTCTAAATTAGTGGCTCATAAGCCAAATTGCATCCATAGGTATGTTTTCTTTTGCCCACACAGGGCTTGGTTTAAATGAATTAGTTGACAGCATTTGCAAAAGTAGATTTTTACCTTAAAAGTTAAAAGAAGTGGTGACTAAGAGCAGAGATAATTATGCTATTCTCTGATATGTGTGTGTGTACTCAGTCGCTCAGTCATGCCCAGCTCTTTGCAACCCCATGGGCTGTAGCTCGCCAGGTTCCTTGGTCCTTGGAATTTTCCAGGTGAGAGTACTAGAGTGGGTGGCCATTTCCTACTCCAGGTCATCTTCCCGACTGAGGGATGGAATCTGTGTCTCCCGTGTTTCCTGCACTGGCAGGTGGACTCTTTACCACGAGCACAACCATGAAGACTAGTTTCTGTTTGTTTTTTAATTCCTAAAATTATTCTTCACAAGGGACATTGGCTATCTAGCTAGTTTTTCTAATATTTTAAGTTCCCCCAAAGCAACTGTGCCCTTTAAAAAAGCACATTAGATTAATAGCAGATGACCCATTGTTAGCGTAACAGACACATGATCCATCACATTTATGGGCTAGAAAGATGAGGAAGCAGCAGCAGATAGATGAAGAAATCGGAGATGAAGGTTAAGAATTTAGATTTGTCATTTGGTCTTTCCGGAAGTGATGTACCCAGCTAGTAAAATGGAAGTAGAATGCCTGAGATGTGACTGCTGGCGCAGTGCTCTGTATACATTATCATGTTCCTAGTCAAACCAAACACATGGGAAGGAGAAAACTAGAAGGGTGAAGGTAGGCCTATGCAGATGAGAGAGGGTGCACAGACTAAAGATCCCTCCTTGCCCAAAACTTTATGACACCTCATTGCTTCTTAGCGACACCTTCAATCAAGCTTCTAATTCTTCCCTGTAATAAGAGGAAGAGACTACTGTAAAGAGTGGGTTATGTGCTTGAATTTGAAAAGGCTTCCTACAAGAAGAAATTATTTGCACTTAAAAACCTGATAGAGTCCTGTTAGTCCCACAGTTGCAAACTTTAATATTTTTTGTACTTACAAAAATAAAACAGGTCAGTTTTAGATCTGCAGGTGTGGCAAGCTCCAGAGCATTTATTCCATCTCAAAGGGGAAGTCAGTACTTAGTGGGACCTTCCATTTCCAGGTGAGAATGTGGCCCAATATTGGACAAGCTTCAAAATTTTCAAGAGAAGGTGGGAATCTCACTTTTTGTGTGAGATGTCCCAACTGCAAAACAAACAAGAAAATCTGTAAGTCACCAGTTTGCAATCTCTGTTTAGGATCTTCACTTGATGAGGATATTTATGAAAAAATAGAAAAATAATAGAAACTCTTCTTTAACAAAACAGCTTAAATAAAATGCTAAAAGTACTGTTTAAATACATAGTTAACCTCTTCAAAGAGTAAGATAAATCCCTAGAGTAGTGAGACTCAGAAGGGAAAGAATCTGCCAGCAAGGCAGGGATCCAGGTTCAATCTTAGGATCAGGAAGACCCTCTGGAGAAGGGAATGGCGACCCACTCCAGTATTCTTGCCTGGAGAATCCCGTGGACAGAGGAGTTTGGTGGGTTACAGTCCATGGGGTCGCAAAGAGTGGGACACGACCGAGTGGCCAACAGTTCACTTCTAGAGTACTGAGCCTGTGAGCTGACAGTGTGCCTCCCCTGGGTCTGGGGATACTTCTCAGTCTTAGGAACTAAGGAGATTGAGTTTTATTTTATTTTATTCTTTACTGGGGAAAACAGAAATAACATAAAATTTACCATCTTAACCATTTTTTAAGTGCACAATTCAACAGTGTTAAGTACATTCACACTTTGTGCATCCATCATCATCATCCATTTCTAGAACTTTTTCTTTATCCCAAACTGAGACTCTGCACTCCCCACCCCTCCCTCCCTCAAGGCCCTGGCAACCACCATTCTACTTTCTGACTCTGTAAGTCTGACAACTCTGCATACCTCGTGTAAGTGGAATCATACAATATTTGTTCTTTTGTGACTGGCTTATTTCACTTAGTATAACATCTTTAGGGTTTATCCGTGTTACAGCATGTATCAGAGTTTTATCCCCTTTTTTGAGACTGAATAATATATATTTACATGAATTTATTTTATATGTAATAATCCCATTTTATTTATAATTTATATGTAAGTATACTTATATACATATAAAATCACATTTTATTAACCCACACACTCATTCATCAATGGACATTTGGATTGTTTCCACATTTTGGCTATTGTGAATATTGTTGCTATGAATGAATATTAGTGTACAAATTTTACCTCAATTCCCTGCTTTCAATTCTTTTGGGTATATACCCAGCATTGGGATTGCTTGGTCAAATAGTAAGTCTATTTTTAATTTCTGAAGAAATGTCATCCTATTTCCCACAGGGGCTGCACTATTTTATATTCTCACCAGCAGTGCATAAGAGTCCCAGTTCCTCCACATGCATGTGAACACCTGTGTATTGTTTTTTTTTTTTTTTTTTTTTTAATTATAGCTACTCTCATGGATGTGAAGTGAAGAGGCCTGAGTTTTATGGAGAACTATAAACATATCATAGGTCTGTCTTGTCAAGGCTATGGTTTTTCCAGTGGTCATGTATGGATGTGAGAGTTGGACTGTGAAGAAAGCTGAGCGCTGAAGAATTGATGCTTTTGAACTGTGGTGTTGGAGAAGACTCTTGAGAATCCCTTGGATTTCAAGGAGATCCAACTATTCCATTCTAAAGGAGATCAGTCCTGAGTGTTCACTGGAAGGAATAATGCTAAAGCTGAAACTCCAGTACTTTGGCCACCTCATGCGAAGAGCTGACTCATTGGAAAAGACCCTGATGCTGGGAGGGATTAGGGGCAGGAGGAGAAGGGGACGACAGAGGATGAGATGGCTGGATGGCATCACTGACTTGATGGACGTGAGTTTGAGTGAACTCGGGAGTTGGTGATGGACAGGGAGGCCTGGCGTGCTGCAATTCATGGGGTCACAAAGAGTCGGACACGACTGAGCGACTGAACTGAACTGAACTGAACTGATAAACATATCTGGGGCTTCCCTGGTGGCTCAGCGTAAAGAATCTGCCTGCCAATGCAAAAGACACAGATTCAATCCCTGGATCGGGAAGATCCCCTGAAGAAGAAAATGGCAACCCAGCCTAGTACTCTTGCCTGGGAAATCCCATGGACAGAGGAGCCTGGTGAGCTACAGTCCATGGGTTTGCAAACAGCTGGACAGTACTGAGCGACTGAGCTCGCAGCACAGATAAACATACCTACCCATCAGCACAAGGGGTTGTCAAGGAAGATTATCTATTTCAATCTGGACTCTGGCTGGAAAAAAGTTTGCCAAGGTACAGGAACCCTGACATTAAGAAATTAGCTGAAAACTGTACCCAGGCCCCTAATAGAACCAGAAGATCTGGCAATTCAATGTAAAACCTCTCAGCAGGGCTATACCCTTCACCAAGGATCACAGATCATCTCCACAGCTAAAACTCAGCTGAAATTAACTTGAAATCCAAATAAGAGTCAAAAACTCAAATATACAATGATACAATCCACCATGAGTAGAAGTCAATTGACCAAATAAGTAATTTGATTTGATCCTGCAGAATACAGAGATAATACAGTTCTCCGATAGAGGCTATAAAGTAAGTGTGGTTGAAATGACAAGGAACTTAAGAAGGAATTAAAAACATAAGAAAAGAACAGAGCCCTTGGGGAAAAAAACAGGCTGATGTGAAAAAGATAAAATTTCTATAAATGAAAAACACAGTCACTGAAATTAAAATCTCAATTGACAGATTAAATAGCCACTGAAACAAAGCCAGAGAGAAATTTAATGCATGGAAAGATATATGTGATGAAATTATCCAGACCATAACACAGAGGGGAAACAGATGAAAATTATGAAAAAAAGAGTAATGGCACAGTGGAATGTTTGGCTCCTCTCCTGCCAATACCAATTATAAAAGTGGGGGGCGGGGAGAACAAACAACGGGGAGTTAAACAAAAGCTGGCAGAAACTGGAGCGGATTTGATCCTCACCGAGTGAGATCCACATTTCCATGCTTTTTCACCCTACCTAAGGGTACCCCCTGGAGAAGGAAATGGCAGCCCACTCCAGTATTCTTGCCTAGAGAATCCTGTGGACAGAGAAGCCTGGTGGGCTGCCATCTATGGGGTTGCACAGAGTCGGACATGACTGAAGTGTCTTAGCAGCAGCAGCAGCAAGAGTAGTCCCAGGTCCATCAGTGTGGCCTGTGAAGATGAAGCACAAAGTGGCAGGCTTTCAGCCATAGAACATAGGACTGAGGAATGAGAAGGAGTTTGGGACTGCCAGAGAGGCTTAAAATTGAGAAGGGTGCGGAATTCTAGGGAAGCCCCCAAGTCTGTGTAGACACTTAAGTCACACCTTCAGCTGATTCCTAAACTGCATATGCATGAGATGAGTCTCCAAGATGCCCTGCGAGAAACAGGAGCAAGAAAGTTGAAAAAAACTGAGCAGAGGTTTCAGCAGCTGCCTGTTACAGACACTGTTTGGAATTCAAATCCTACCAAGATAAGCAGATCTGAAAAATATGCCTCAAGCTTTTAAAATTTAAAACCCAAAGGCTATACCCTTAGGACCTGGGACTAAATACACTCTATGGCAGTCACAAAACTGAAACGGAATCACCCTTACAAAGCCTAAATGCAAACTCCAAAAATCAAGGTTCTCTGCCAGTAATTTAACTGCCTTCTAAAACAAGTCAACATTCTTCAGAAAGAAAAGAATTCAAAGTATCTACAAAGTTTCACCCACAATGTCTCAAAGTGAAAAGTGTTAGTTGCTCAGTGATTTCTGACTCTGCGACCCCCTGGACTCTAGCCCATCAGGCTTCTCTGTCAATGGGATTCTCCAGGCAAGAATATTGGAGTGGGTTGCCATTTGCTTCTCCAGGGGATCTTCCCAACCCAGGGATCAAACCTGGGTTGCCCGCATTTCAGGCAGATTTTTTTTACCATCTGAGCCACCATATATGTTATAAAATAAAATTTTACTAGCATGGAAAGATATTGGAAAATATGACACATAGTCAAGAGAAAAGTCAATTATAGAAAGAGACCCATAGACCAACCAGATGTTGAAATTAACAGATAAGGATTTTAACATAATTATGGCAAATTAGGCTTCCCTGGTGGCTCAGAGGTTAAAGCGTCTGCCTGCAATGCAGGAGATCGGGGTTCAATCCCTTGTTGGGAAGATCCCCTGGAGAAGGAAATGGCAACCCACTCCAGTATTCTTGCCTGGAGAATCCATGGACGGAGGAGCCTGGTGGGCTACAGTCCACAGGGTCCCAAAGAGTCGGACACAACTGAGTGACTTCACTATGGTAAATATGTTAATGAATTTATAGGATTGCATGGGTATGATGGATGAAAAGGTAGGGAATTGTCAGGTTTGATATGTAAATTGAAAAAAAAGAATCAAATTTAAATCCAGGAACTGAAAAACCCAGTGTCTGAAAATATTCATTTCCCATGACTGACGGGAGAATAAACACAGCAGGTGAAAGGAGCAGTGACAGTCAGTAGGTCACTAGAAATAGAAAATAGGTCACTAGACAGGCCGATGGAAATTAGCTAAGCTGAAAGAGAGAAAAAGATTTTTTAACACTGAGCTGTGGGACTGTCTCTAGAAGTCTAAGACATATGTAAGGAGAGGAGAGAGTAAATGGAGCAGGAAATATTGCAACTATATTATTGAAATCATTCTAAATTTGATTCAAAACAGTAGTCCCGACATCCATGAAGCTCAACAAACCCCAAGTAGGATAAGTGCAAATAAAGACATAACTAACCACATTACAGTCAAACTGTGGAAAACCAAAGACTAAGAGAAAATATTAAAAGCATCCAGAGAAAGAAGACGTGCTACATAAGGGAGAATAATTCTTTAAATTATGGCTACTTCTCACAAGAAAAAAAAAGAGCTAGAAGACATGGTATAATCAACATGATAAAAAAAAAAAAAAACACAATGCTGACTCAAAATTCTATACATAGAACAAAAAAGAAAAAAAAATTAATGCAAGTGAAATAAAGAGATTTTTAGGTGAATCAAAGCAGTAAGAATTTGTCGCCAGCAGACCCACAGTGTAAGAAATCCTCAAAGATGTTCTTCGAGTTGAAGAAAACTACTAACAGGCAGAAATTCACATCTACTGGAGGAAATGAAGAACATTAAAATGATAAACATTTGAGCAAATCTACTCTAGTGGCAAAGAACCCGCCTGCCAGTTCAAGAGACACAGGAGATGTGGGTTCAATCCCTGGGTTGGAAACGTCCCCTGAGGAAAGCACTGGCAACCTACTCCAGTATTTTGGCCTGGAGAATCCAATGGATGGAGGAAACTGGTGGGCTTGAGTCAATAGGGTCTTAAAGAGAGAGACACTACTGAAGTGACTTAGCACGCAAAAGATACATGGGGCTTTGTCGACATGAACATCTGTCCTTCAAAACACACCATTAGGAAAATAAAAGCAAGTTGTAGAAAGGTAGAAAGCATTTACCCCCACGGCACTTGCGCACACAGTTCTTGCTTCCACCTCTCTGGAAGGATAGCTTGGAGCCAGGGTCTAGAGAACGGACAGGGGAGAAACAATAGGAGGTTTTCTTGCAGGAGCTCCCTTTCCCACTCTCCAAGCCAGAGTCAGACATCAAAGAGATCAAACCTGTTAATCCTAAAGGAAATCAACCCTGAATATTCATTGGAAGGATTGATGCTGAAGCAGAAGTTCCAATAATTTGGCTACCTGATGCAGAGTCAACTCTTAGGAAAAGATCCTGATGCTGGGAAAGATTGAAGGCAGGAGGAGAAGGGGACGGCAGAGGATGAGATGGTTGGACTTCAACGTTAACTCAATGGACATGAGTTTGAGCAAACTCTAGGAGATAATGAAGGACAGGGAAGCCTGGTGTGCTGCAGTCCATGGGGTCAAAAAGAGTCAGACATGACTGAGTGACTGAACAACAACAAAGCCAGCGTCAAGGGTGTGCCTTCTGCACATCTGGTTCCTGCTTCTGGCTTTCAGGCTGTCTTGTATCCAGGTTAGCGGACACGGGAGGAAAAATGGGAAGCTCATCACCAGTTCAGGGGTACATATATTAAATTCTCTGGTCTTCTATCCTAGCTGCCGGGTATTTTTCAGAGTCCTCAAATAGCTGATCCGGGTTTTAGAGCTGCATTCAGAGAGTCAGAGGGGTGGAGAGTGCTTACCCATCTTATCCAGAATTAACACTCATGACTTAAGTTCTGAGCATGTTAAACTGAGGTGGTTGTGGGATAGTTCCAGGTGGATGTCACTGTCTGGAGCTTTGAAGCAAGATCCGGATTAGAGACATTGCAGTCCTCAGCGTATGAGTCCTTCCAGTCACACCAATCAGAGAGGGTGTGTAGAATTAGAGCCATGTTCTGAGAACAAAGGCCTGGGAATCTTCCTGGTTCCAGAAAGAGGAGCCAGTGCAAAGAGTCAGACAGATCAGAGGAAATGCAGGATGTGGGTGTCAGGTCTCCACTCAACTCGCTCTTGAGCTGCGCATGCCAGCCGTGCTGGTCAGGCGTTTCTGGAGCTTTGTCCATCTTGTCAGAATCACCTGAGATGGAAAGGGTAGGAGTGGGTTGGGGCTAAAAGCGTTGATTTCCAGACCACACTCCTTCACATTTATTTCATTGAAATTATAGATGTTGGGGGGCTTTGCAGGTGGTGCTAGTGGTAAAGAAACCACTTGCCAACCCAGGAGATGTAAGAGACTTAGATTTGATTCCTGGGTTGAGAAGATCCCCTGGAGAAGGGAATACCCACTCTAGTATTCTTGCCTGGAGAATCCCATGGACAGAGGGGCCTGGTGGGCTATGGTTTATAGGGTCGCTGCAAAGAGTCAGACACAACTGAAGTGACTTAGCACACATGCATAGATGTTGGGGCTTGCCTGCCTGAGTTTTTAACCAGCTTTCCAGGGATTTCTCAGGAACAGAGACTCACTGTCCTAGACCTAAAGAGTGTGGGAACCCCTTCGCTCATCACCAGCATAAGGAGAGGGTGCTGAAAAGGTGGAAAGTTGTGAGCAAATAAGGAAACAGTAATGAGAAAGGAAAAGAGAGATTCCCCAAGTCTGGTAAGTGATATGAGAAGAAAAGGAGGAGGAGATTGTCCTTTTATTTTCATTATTTCAGACCCAAGGCCAAAATCCTTGGAGCAGTTGAGTGGGGTTCATCTTAAGAGTTTCATGTTTAAAGCCCATTAAAAGCCCAGCACAGGCCTGTGGGGCTCCAGGCAGACGGAGGGGACTGCGAGCCGTCCAGCTGCTCAGAATATGCTGGTGACCATGACAGGCAATGAACAATTTGGCTGACACTGTGCTTTTTTAAACAGCATCCAGCCGTAATGCAGTCTTGTTACTTTTGCAGGATTCAATCAGCGAAGGTTAACTGGTCCATTTTATGCCAAATCCAGTACTCACGTTTTATGCTGTGCTGCTCTCGCCAGACAACATCTGTCTGGATGGGGGAACGAAGCTTGCTGAGATGCAGACTCACACCTCTCCCCGCTTCTCCCCCAGCCTCCCTGCTAAACAGTACATTTAAGAAATCTTTTAGAAAACTCTGAAAGCTAATGCCAATAGAAACCACATTAGATGAAAGGGAATTCATCACAATAAGTGCTTAGAAAAAAAGCACTTGACCCGTTTTGAGCCTCCTAATAGTGCAATGCCAGGTTTTCTTGGCCTTCTCATGGTTTCTTCCCAATCTCGACTCTTGCCTGTGAGAGCCTCAGCCTCCATGACCAGGTCTCCGCCTTTGTTCATTTAACACACCTCATCCTTCCATATTCCTAAGTAGTGAATGCATTAACTTTAGGAAGAATATTGTATCTCATCCACTTTGGTAGATGGTCTCATGTCCTGAGGGCTGAAGAGATTTGACCAAAGTCCCTTCCGAAAGCAACATTTGCCAGATCTCCTATGGAACAATGAGCGAATGTTATAGATAACAACTGTGCCCCAAATTACTGAGGTTTTAAATTCATGTACATGTATTTCCAGTAACACACGAAGCCACTTGATGTACTTGAGTCCATTATTTTTTGACTAACTGCACTCTCATCACCAGTTCACATGTTTCTGAATAATCCAGCCCCTCCGGCCATCTGGAGTTTTCACTGATTGATAGTTCACCACTCCTGGAACTAGAAGGGAAAGGACAAAATTCAGGCTGGCATTATTTTCCTTTCTGAAAGCAGCTCTTGTAAAAGCTGAGCTTCTCCTGAAACCATATTACTTTTCAGGAAGAAAGAAAGTAGGAGAAGGAAACCAACATTTTCAATCCCCTTCTGTAATACTACCCAGCTTCTGTTAACTCATTCAGTTCTCATAAAAACACTGTAAGGGGGACTTCCCTGGTGCTCCACTGGCTAAGATTCCGCACCCCCAATGCAGGGGGCCTGAGTTTGCTCCCTGGCTGGGGAACTGTGCCACAATTAAGAGTTTGCATGCCATAACTAAAGATCCTGCGTACCACAGCAAAGACCTGGTGCAGTCAAGTAAATAAATAAAAATAAATATTAAAAAAAAACCACTGTAAGCGAGAAGATATTATCTTATACTACAAAGTTATGAGGGCTCAGAGATGTTAGGTAACTTGTTGACACCCACACAGTTAGCCAGTGGTGACGTTAGGATTCAAACTGAAGGCTTGCCAAGTCCACGTGCTTTCCAGCACATGACTCTGTTTCCAGAGCTTGACTCTCACTGTGGGACTGTGAGCACAGTCTGCACTGAATTCTGTATATAGTGACCAGTCCCAGACAACGCTCCGTCCACGTCCGCCTCGCTCCTCTGGCATTCCTGCCTTAGCATTCCTCCCTTTCTTATTTGGCTGTCATCAGCAACACCTCACACTGGTACAATGCTTTACAGACATTTATCAGGAACTTGCACACACATCGTCTCAAGTCCTCACAGCAACCCCAGGAAGCAGTATTATTATTGTTCACGGTTTATAGATGTGGAATCTGGGCTCTGGAGTAGTGATGGGAGTGTCTCTTTGTCAGAAAGCAAGCAACTGTCAGCTGGTTCCAGAAGAAACGTGGGCTATGGGCCAGGTTACTGGGCAGCCCATAGGGCAGATTAGGGAGTTCAGATTGCTGAAAGGCAGGGAAAAGGGAAGGGGCTGGGAGGGTAGTATGGCCAGCTGAGCATTTCAGTACAGAGGGTGAATTCTGTTCTCTGGGTATTCCAGGTCTATTTCTCATTTTGCTGTTTAGGGCCCTCATATAATTCTCTAACTCCTGACTCTGGAAATTCTTCCTTTACTCAAAGAATTGCTTTGCTTTTGATGTTTGTCTCCTGAAAGCAGAACTCATTTTCTTCTTCCATCTGCACATGTATAATTTCTGATGCAGGCCCTCACCATGTCTTACATAAATAAATGCAACCGCCTTCTGACTTGTCTCCCTGTTTTCAGCCAGCTCACCCTACCTACTGGTTTACACTAGATTTTCCTTACATGAAATTTTAATCATGTTATTTCTCTACTTAACATCTGTCAGTGCCTCCCAGTTAGCTCTCGGACTAAATCCAGAATCCTAATGACAATGCCTGGTGGCTTCTCATCCTTCCCAGACCATTTTCACGGCAGTGCTGAACTGCTGTTTGCTCTCAGGCTTCTCGGCTTCTTTACCCATCACTGTCCTGCCTGCAGTCAGCTCTCTCTTCTCTCCCCAATTAACTACCACAAATACGGATGCCTCCTCACCTTCCCTGGTGGTTCAGTGGGTAAAGAATCTGTCTGCAATGTGGGAGACCTGTGTTCAATCCGTGGGTTGGGAAGATGCCCTGAAGAATGGAACAGCTACCCACACTCCAGTATTCTGGCCTGGAGAATTCCATGGACTGTACAGACATGACTGAGCAACTCTCATTTTCCCACCTCCCTAGCAGCGTCTCCTGTTGGGGGCCGGCATGAGGCACTCCTCCCGTGGCAAAGGTCATGAGGAAAGAGGCTTGACATACACAAAGGTGGGGTTGAGCCTCAGGAGTCCCCCTGGAAATCCTCGAGCATCTACCCCCAAAACCAGAGCCTGCCTGCTTTACTACTTGTGCTCTCACCTACACCTCTGACTTTACGGGGGGCTGTCCCCCACTACCTCTCTCTGAAAAAAGAGTTAACGTAGAGCTCCAGTTAATAAAAATTCCTGAGTGTGACAGGAGTGTCTTGAACTACAAACTCCTCCGAAGGTTCTCTAGCCTACCTGACAGGCTTGTCCGGCCACATGTGATTACTCACAGCCTCCCAACAGTGGGAGGCACGAAATGCTCTTAACCTTCTAAAAAACAGGTTCTTTAGAGAAGTCAGAAAACTATTAGCATAAGTATAATAGGCTGATTAGAAATTGTATTGGTGAAGGGTTTTTTACTTGTTGAGCCAATGATTGCTGCTAAGTCTCCACTTCCCCTGCCCTTATACACATTAATGAATATATAGAAAAGATAAGTAGTAACCTTTGATATTAGTCAAGTTAGACTTTAGGCTAAGTAAATTCTTTCCCTGACTAAAACCCACTACACCCTCACCCTATAGGAATGTAAACTTATCTAGTGGAGTCTGTTTTAAGAATAATCACCCTGGAGAAATAAGTGATTGACCGCTACCACAAGGAGAAGGTCATAAATTGTCAGCAGGCCCCCTGGCCAGAAGATGATGTAACACCCCTAAGACCTCTGTATACATTTGTGTGAAGCACCTGACTTTGATAAAAGTCAGGGCTGCTGACCCCACATGACTCCTGTATAACATCTTAGTGTATAAAAGTAGACCAGGGAAAATAAAGAATGGGATCAGTTCCTCAAAGACTGGTCTCCCCATGTCACTCTCTCTCTCAAATTCTGGCTGAGTCTCCATCTGGAGCGCGGGACCCTCCAAGCTTACTAATTTTGCCTGGGCTTCTAAGATCGGACCGGGGAGGCCTCAGTGTCTCCTTTCCTTTGGGAGAACGGAAAGACACCTGCGGCCTACGTAAGTGGTGCAAACTTCTTGTCTTGAAGTTTTATTGGTCTCCCGCGTAAACCAAGCTACTCAGCCTCTTTTCTCCACTAAATTTTCCTACTGAGCTATCCTTGTTCTATTATTCTTTATATCTCTAATTATAACTATCGTGTCCTGATCCTCACCGACGCCGTCTACACCTTGAACTCCCTGGATCAGCTGGGGCTGGTCCCCAGCAGCTGGCGCCAGATGCAGCTCAGTCGCGAGCTTCTGAAGTCTCCTGTCCTGCTTCCCAGGCTCCTGTTGGTGTGTACTTGTTGGCTTCAGGTCCCTCTCGCCCCACCAGGTTAAGACATATTTGTATTACCTTTTCACCTTTATTTCTATTGCCAGCCCCAATGTCCCATCCTGGTTGGGATCTTTCGAAGTATATGGGGGTCCTTCTGTAACGATGGGGAGGCAACTGATGCGTTTTTTTTTTTAGCACATAAAATACATAGGACCAAGCTCTGTAGTGTGAGAATATTTTTATTTGCTTGCTTGTTTTTGGGTGGTAGGCAGAAGGGTTCCATTCTTAAACCATCTGGTAGCATCTTCCATCTTTATTCTCTACCTTCAAAATAAATGGGGCTCCTCTGGTGGCTCAGAGAGTAAAGAATCTGCCTGCAGTGTGGGAGACCCAGGTTCAATCCCTGGGCTGGGAAGATCCCCTGGAGAAGGGCATGGCAACCAACTCCAGTATTTTTGCCTGGAGAATCCCATGGACAGAAGAGCCTAATGGGCTACAGTCCATGGGGTTGCAAAGAGTCAGACACAACTGAGCAGCTAGCACCTTCCCTTTCAAAATGAATACACCTTCTTTCACTTCTGTTTAACACTGTAATACCCATAAATCTTTATGAAAAGAATGCAGGTTTACATCAAGTCCAAAGATATTTGAATTAGATGAAGAAGACATTTGTGTGTCTTAAGAGTCAAACAGATGGAAATTAGGGCTTCTTTGGTGGCTCAGTGGTAAAGAATCCACCTTCCAATGCAGGAGACCCAGGTTCAATCCCTGATCCGGGAAGATCCCACATGCCTCAGAGCAGCTAAGCACGGTTGCCACAACTATTAAGCCTGTGCTTTAGAGCCTGTGGATCCACAAGTACTGAGCCCTCTAGGCTCAACTATTGAAGCCCACGTACCTAGAACCTGTCTTCCACAATAAGAGAAATCACCACAATGAGAAGCCTGTGCATTACAACCAGAGAAAAGCCCACTCAACAACGAAGACAGCACAGCCAAATACGTAAACAAAATTACTTTAAAAAAAAAAGAAATGTAAATTCTAAATAGGTAACTGAGCAGTCAGGACAGGCAACAATCCATCTCTGCCGTACTCCATGAATGCTATGTGGACACGGGCATGGATGGATATGGATATATGGATAGCATGGACATGGGCTATGTGGGTTTTGAGGGTGACAGGGCTGTTTTTTCATTATAATGCTCCAATTACAGGCATGAATTCATAAACTAAGCATCCTTGCTAAAACCGCCAGTTGTGATTCAGTCTCAGAAAGTAAATCCCCAAATACCTTTTATTGCACAGCCAGAAAGAAGCCCCTGGGAAGACACAGAACTAAGTATAGGAATCTTTTAAAGAATTAAAATTGTATCATTCATATTTTCACATTAAGAAATCTCTATTTAATATTTATATCAGATAGGAGCGGCCAGGGTAGGGCTGTGTCCTCCATCCTTCGTTTTCTTGTGAAGGTGCCCTGGAAGCAGATGGCCTGGCTGGTGTAGCTCCTAGATTGGGGCGAGCTCCACCCTCCACCCAAAGGGGAAGTGAACCTGGACTGTGTTGTGAGAGACCATGGAAGACAGATTGTTTTTCACCGTGACTCTCACATATCTTTGCTCCCAATAGATATGCCCCCTCAGCCCCTTCTTGCACATGTTAACCTTCACCCCTTTTGATAAAAAATCCAAATGTCCACACCATGGCTGTTAATATACATACACAGAAGAGAGAATTTTAAACTCTCCTTGATACAACTATTCCTGAAACTGACTGAATAGCAGCAGATCCCTTCTTGCTAAAGCCTGTGAAACATTCTGCCCTCCTTCTCTAAGTTAGAAATCCCATTTGGAAATGTCTGTGTGCTTGATTTTTGAATAAAGACTTCTGCTGGGACTTCTCTGGTGGTCCAGTGGTTAAGACTCTATGCTTCTAATGCAGGGATGCAGGGGGCATGGGTTCGATCTCTGGTCAGGGAACTAAGATTCCACATGCTGGGTGGTGAGGCCAAAAAAACAAATTTGCTAATGGTGTCTGGTTGATTTTTTTCTCATTGTGTTATCCACCAAGATCTCATGTTTCATTTGTTATCATAGCCTAGCATATACTAACATGTTTACTGAACCTATAAAAAAATATTGGAACATTTTATTGAATTTAATGTTGATCACATTTTAAAACTTGCTTGATTAGATTCATAGGAAATATGTAGATGCATGAAGATGTTTGTCATTAGACATTTCAAGTATACTTAAAAGTACATACATTAATAAATGAATTAAAAACATTCAAAGCTGTTTAATTACTTTGGTTTATAAAATGAGACCATGTATTAATCAAGGGAACCTTAACAATCATTGTTAAAACTTGTAGTCTTACAAATAAAATAATGTGATTTATATAGGATGTATTCAAAAGCTTAAAGAGGAATTGTATTTTTCATATAACTTTAATAAATCTAATATTGCTTTTTGGAAACCAGCCTAAACTCTGAAAGGCCTTTTCTGTGTATAAGATGTATACTTGAGGATACTGAAAAGGCTTCATACTTTTGCTGTGATTTGCTGTGGGAGAAAGTGGAGTTGACAGTGACTGACGTCCCACATTGCAGTCACCACCCAAGTGATAGTGAGATGTCAGAGAGAAAGTGTCCAAGGAACAGAAAGCAGAATAAAGAGACGGTGGAGGAAACAGAGAACCTGGAGGAGAGGCTCCAGGAGAGAGGCTCTTGCTTCGGATGAAGCACCAGAGAGACTCAAAGAGAAATCGTGGGAAGCTAGACTAGTCAGAGGGCCCTCCTAAGCGCCCAGCACACTGTGAATGTGTTACAGTGAAACTTCAGTGTGAAGGGCACAGGCCACTTGTTTTCTCCTCTTACTTCCTTACAGATGCTGATGTTTCCCCACTGTGAAAAAAATGGACACACTGAGAGACACCCGAGACGAGCTGACTGGCTGCAGGCTGTTTTCATTACCTTCTGTCCTGTCCTGATCCTTTTATGATAAAGGCTACATAACAATAAGACTTACACGTGTATGGCACTTTACAGTGTCCAAAGTGCTTTATAAAATCCCCAGACCTCATCCATTTAACCTTCACTGTAGACCTCTGAGGGTTTCCCAGATGGTGCAGCGATAAAGAATCTGCCTGCCAATGCAGGAGATGAAAGAGACTTGGGTTTGATCCCTGGGTCGGGAAGATCCCCTGGAGGAGGGCATGGCAACCCACTCCAGTATTCTTGCCTGGAAAATCCCATGGACAGAGGAGACTGGTGGGCTGCAGTCCATGGGGTTGCAAAGAGCTAGACACAACTGAAGTGACTTAGTGCGTAAACACAACGGAGTATAATGGAGATTAACTTATAAGAAGACTATGGTATCTGTCCTGAATAGTCTCTCCTGCTCTCCCTCATCACTCAATCTGCAGGAAGCTAGCTGCCATGTTTTTAGTCAGCCCCGTGGAGAGGTTTGTGTGGCAGGGAACTAACAGAGATCTTTAACTAATGGCCAGTAGGAAAGAGACCTAACTGCCTACATGCAATTGAGGCCTGAAAACCACCAGACAAGTGGGCTTGGAACTTGACCCTCCCCACTGGGGTCTGCAGATGAGACTCCAGCCTCATTGACCGCCTGACTGCAGCCTCATGAAAGCACTTGAACCAAAGGCTCCCTGACTCTCAGAACTGTGATAAAATAAGAGTTGTTTTAAACTGCTGCGTTTTGGGCAATTTATTATGCTGCAATACAAGGGTGAAATAAGGATAAAAGAAATCATAGTTAGCTGGTTATTTTCTCACTTTGATCAATGTGTATTACAGTGTTGAAGATGAACCTTGGAAAGATTCCCCTGCCTTGCCCCCACCACTGGAATAATATTTATTTATTTTTACTTGGCAAAAAGTCAAGTGCTACATTTTAAAACACAAAATCTAAAATAATCAAACACATTACCCATCACAGAAGAGAGTCCAGCAACAGCACAAAATATCCTACTTAAGAATTTCTTTTTTTAAAAAAATAAAGAAGGTCTAAAATGAGTCCTGTGAGAACTAAGAAATCTACAACTTGTAGTTTAATAACAGAAAAAAAAAAATAAAACAATTCAAAGATCGGTTGCATCTGGCATTTTGCTTAATTTCCTTGCTGTCTCCCCTCCGCATCAGCCCCTATCACAACGGAGAAGACACTTGTATTCAGTCTCCTCACTTACACCCAGAACAGAGGGCACAACTAGGATTTTATCTTTTATCGCCATTAACAATAGGGTTGCAAGTCACAAACTTGAAAAACTTCATTTATCCCCTTAAATGTGTTGCTCACCCCTAATTGTGGTTAAGAATACATCTTGATAATGAGGAAAAACACTTGAGAACCAAGTCAGGCATAAATTACTTCAGCAACTTATCATATTTGGGTGCAAAGTCTAGAACTGTTTGAAGGCATGGTGAGATTGGTATTTTTACATGTGAACCACTGTCTGGGCCAGGGTGCCACTGTTCTTTCCAGCGGATCATCCCCCGCATCGGTCAGACCTCAAGGAGCTCCTGTACGTTTGCTGACATCACATTGCTTATTTGAAGGGATAGGCTCTGCACAAGGCGTAAAAATTCCTGTTTTATAATCATTTCTAGAAAGAGAAATACTTCCATGTTCTACCTCCCACCCACCCAGCCTGTGATCAAGTTCAACATGAAAGATGGTGGTTTAGTGGAAAATGGAAGTTGCCTCCTATTTGACAAGAATAGCAAATTGCAGTCAGAAGGAACCAGAGGTGCCCTAAATGCTGAGTTTAGAAAGTAAAGTTCTGTGGAGGTTTTGCAGGTGGGGAAATTCCAAAGTGTCATGAAGCCTAAATAAGAGAGCTGTGATCAAGCTGGATGTCTATCAATGAACGCCATATCTATCAATGAATGTCATGTTAGACGAGAAGACATCATGAGAAGCTGTGACCAATGCAGGTCCATTGAATTGAAGGTTCTTAGGTGGCTCAGATGGTAAAGAATCTCCTGCAATGTGAGAGACCTGGATTCGATCCTGGGGTTGGGAAGTTCTCCTGGAAAAGGGAATGGCCACCCACTCCAGTATTTTTCTCTGGAGAATTCCATGGACAGAGGAGCCTGGTGGAGTACAGTCCATGGGGTCACAAAGAGTCAGATATGACTCAGCAACTAACACTTTTATGACTAAAGCACAGCTCGTTTTTATCTGGGTTCTGGGTTAGAAACCCAGTGAGTCCCTCCACCCCTGCTTTTTTGTTGCTAATTTCTTTTAAGACAAGCATTTAGATGGACCTGCCTGAATAAATGACTCCCATAGCCTCAAAAAGCATGCACAATCAGCATACTGAGCAATTTCTCAATATCTCCTTTTTCCCTTTCTTCTTTTTCTCTCTTCTCTCTCTTTTCTCCTTCACGTCCTCCTCCCATTCCTTCTTCTTTTTGCCTTCTATTTCTCTCCCCTCCATTTTCCCCTTCAAAACATTTACTGCTCTCCGGCACCAGCCTTCTTTTGTTTTATGGGGATGCAAACAAAAGATGGGGGTGGAGCCCAGAGGAGGGACTGTCACAAGAGAACACTGCCTCTCTTGTGAGTCCTTCTGTCTTTCATTGCACTAAAACCCACACTTATCCTACTTTTTTAATGTAGAGGCTCATTATTTCTAGACATAGACTTCAACATTTATTTTCTCCTCTAATAGTGTCACACAATAGACTCATGTCCCTTTGTCATCAAGGAGAGAACGAAAAGTATAACTTGGTTATGATCCAGGGTGGCTTTTAAATATAGAAGTGCTATCGGGGTCCTGTTGTGTAAAAAGAGATTTCAAGAGAATTGTCCTGGCCAGCTATGAAATGTGTGATCGATTTCTGAAAAACCTATACAAAAAAAAAGTTGAAGGAGACCATGTAAGAGGTAAAAGAAATAAATTGAATACACATGTGCAATCATTATTCATATGAGCATTCTCTGTATGACTTCATAACACAGCTGTATACACACAAAAAATTCTTTGCCTCTTCCTATTGGAGTCTTATTAATTTCTGTTTAATGAAATACAAATGTTTGCATGCTTCATTTTGAGGAGCACGGTCTAGCTGGGTGTTTGTTAGGCGCTGGCCAGAGTGGCTGTGCCCACCTAATACAAATGTCTGTAGGCCTTTCAAAGCCTTTTGACAGAGCATCTTTTGAGCATGCCAGTTGCCATGGTCACCAGTGTGCTGATTTGCAAGGAAAATTGGAAGCCATGCTCATTACGTCAAAAACGACATTGGGGGATAAAGGGAGCATGTTTGCCTCAAGAGTTGGCAATTGGGGTTTGTTAGCTTCCCCGCCCACACACTTCCATCAAACAATGTCTCATTCAACTGCATAAGTCAAAGTTTACAACTCCCATCTTTCCAGCTGGAACAGGCCTGGGAAGTGCGAACGGAAAATTATTGCTCACAGAATCACAGCACAGGCTTGCAGGCTGAGCGGTAACAGGGACTTGCAAGGACAGTAGAGAGGGAGATGGATGGGAGGCGGAGGGGGAGGCGAGGACAAGCTGTGTTCAGTGACCCGCCGGCACCAACTAGATGCTTGACCTGACTTGTGACATACTGAGGTTTTCTTCGTCTGTAAAATGAAGTGGGTGAGAGAACGCTTCCATGGGGTGCTTCTCAGCCTCCAAATTCTGTGATTCTAAAACGCACTGTCAATACATTCATATGGTATGCCTAGGCACATACATACAGCTATATTTATTTTTTAATGTTTGTTGATTGAGAGCATAAATGGAATGCCTCACATCTCTATATGAGGTGTATAGACAAAACCAACCTTATCCCTTAATGCAATAGCCCAACCTGCCAACCGACAGCATAACTATAGTTGTTTGAGAATTAACTGCAGAAAGCATTAATCATCATGATTACTTTTCTTTTTTCTTAGAAATGATTGTCACTCAGTTTGGAATAATCGTAATGCCATCTATAATGTATTCTGCTTTTTATTATCATTTTCTTTGGGCTACATTACTTGAACACTTATGTCTGGGGGCACTTGTAAGGTTTATATTCCACAAGTAGATGCTTACATATATTACACATAAACACTTAATGTAAATATTATTAAATATTTAATGTAAATATTTGTATTTATATTGCTGAGTGTCCATTGTGCTGAATGCTTTCATGTCAGAACAGGCTAGGTAATTCTCCTAATGTCTTGCAGCTAAGTGGCAAATCTATAGATCCTTTTGAAGTCAAAATTCATTCTTTTCCTGTCTACTAGATGGCCTTTTCTTTTTCCTGCCAATCATCACTGGAAGGTCCTTGAAATCAGGGTGGAAGCAGACAGATTTACTTATAAAAGGATAAATCCAGTGGAAAATTTGGTGGGTCTAAATAGAATTTTTCTAGAAAAAGTAAAGTTACACTGATTAAAGTGGTATATGTATATATGTGTGTAATACTGAAAAGTGACTAATACCTCAAGAGGGAAGGACAAGAGAAAAGGTTAATATTTTTTCTATTTCATTAACTAAGTGAATTATTTAAATAAAACTACTGAATTTTCTAAAACTTGCACATTGTATCAGGAAGCCAAATTTATCCACTGACCGCATGATGGAAGAATGAGATCAGATCAGTCGCTCAGTCGTGTCCGACTCTTTGCGACCCCATGAACCGCAGCACGCCAGGCCTCCCTGTCCATCACCAGCTCCCGGAGGTCACCCAGACTCATACCCATCGAGTCAGTGATGCCATCCAGCCATCTCATCCTCTGTCGTCCCCTTCTCCTCCTGCCCTCAATCCCTCCCAGCATCAGAGTCTTCTCCAATGAGTCAACTCTTCGCATGAGGTGGCCAAAATACTGGAGTTTCAGCTTTAGCATCATTCCTTCTAAAGAAATTCCAGGATTGATCTCCTTCAGAATGGACTGGTTGGATCTTCTTGCAGTCCAAGGGACTCTCAAGAGTCTTCTCCAACACCACAGTTCAAAAGCATCAATTCTTCGGCACTCAGCCTTCCTCACAGTCCAGCTCTCACATCCATACATGACCACAGGAAAGACCATAGCCTTGACTAGGCGAACCTTTGTTGGTAAAGTAATGTCTCTGCTTTTGAATATGCTATCTAGGTTGGTCATAACTTTCCTTCCAAGGAGTAAGCGTCTTTTAATTTCATGGCTGCAGTCACCATCTGCAGTGATTTTGGAGCCCAGAAAAACAAAGTCTGACACTGTTTCCACTGTTTCCCCATCTATTTCCCATGCAGTGATGGGACCAGATGCCATGATCTTCGTTTTCTGAATGTTGAGCTTTAAGCCAACCTTTTCACTCTCCACTTTCACTTTCATCAAGAGGCTTTTTTAGCCCCTCTTCACTTTCTGCCATAAGAGTGGTGTCATCTGCATATCTGAGGTTATTGATATTTCTCCCAGCAATCTTGATTCCAACTTGTGTTTCTTCCAGTCCAGCATTTCTCATGATGTACTCTGCATAGAAGTTAAATAAACAGGGTGACAATATGCACCCTTGACGTACTCCTTTTCCTATATGGAACCAGTCTGTTGTTCCATGACCAGTTCTAACTGTTGCTTCCTGACCTGCATACAGATTTCTTAAGAGGCAGATCAGGTGGTCTGGTAGTCCCATCTCTTTCAGAATTTTCCACAGTTTATTGTGATCTACACAGTCAAAGGCTTTGGCATAGTCAATAAAGCAGAAATAGATGTTTTTCTGGAACTCTCTGGCTTTGTCCATGATCCAGCAGATGTTGGCAATTTCATCTCTGGTTCCTCTGCCTTTTCTAAAACCAGCTTGAACATCAGGAAGTTCACGGTTCACATATTGCTGAAGCCTGGCTTGGAGAATTTTGAGCATTACTTTACTAGCGTGTGAGATGAGTGCAATTGTGCGGTAGTTTGGAAGAATAAAGCCACATTAATAGCTGATTTGCAGGCAAAAGAAGGCAAGGTGAGGTGAACAGAGTCTCTGCTTGACCTGAGCTGTGTGACTATTTTTTCAGCCTTTGGAAGGTTAATTTTCTTTCATCGTGGGATTATTTAAGCATCAAATGAGTTAATGGATATGAAATTGGATTGTAAAATGAAATAATCAGTGTTACCTGCTATTAAATAAACAAATATTTATTTGTCTGTTTTGCTGCGGCGGGCACCTGCGCACTAAAGCGCAGGCGACACCCCACGTCCAAGGTCAGGGGCAGAAGCCGGGAGGACCCCATGCCCGAAGGGCGGCGGCCAAGAGGAGTTACCCCACGTCTGAGGTCAGGGGCAGAGGCCGAGAGTACCAGACTGCGATGGCACAGGAACGGCCGAGAGGAGTTACCCGCGTCCGAGGTAAGGGGCGGCGACGAGAGGAGTTACCCTGCGTCCGAGGTCAGGGGTGGAGGCCCGGAGGAAATACCCCACGCCCCAAGCCCGGGGCCAGGGGTGGTGGGCAGGAGGAGCTACCCCATGCCCCTAAGCCTGAGGCCAGGGGAGGTGGGCGAGAGGAGCTACCCCACGCCCGAGGCCAGGGGAGGTGGCCGGGAGCACCAACCCCACGTCCAAGGAGTCGTGGTTGCACGGGGGCAGGAGGGCCTAGAGGAGCTGTCCCATGTTGAAGGTCAGGAAGGGTGGCGGTGAGGAGAGACCCCTCATCCAAGGTGAGGAGCAGCGGCTGCACTTTGCTGGAGCAGCCGTGAAGAGATACCCCACGCCCAAGGTAAGAGAAACCCAAGTAAGATGGTAGGTATTGCAAGAGGGCATCAGAGGGCAAACACACTGAAACCATACTCACAGAAAACTAGTCAGTCTAATCACACCAGGACCACAGCCTTGTCTAACTCAATGAAACTAAGCCATGCCCGTGGGGCAACCCAGGATGGGCGGGTCATGGTGGAGAGATCTGACAGGATGTGGTCCACTGGAGAAGGGAATGGCAAACCACTTCAGTATTCTTGCCTTGAGAACGCCATGAACAGTATGAAAAGGCAAAATGATAGGATACTGAAAGAGAAACTCCCCAGGTCAGTAGGGGCCCAATATGCTACTGGAGATCAATGGAGAAATAACTCCAGAAAGAATGAAGGGATGGAGCCAAAGCAAAAAGAATACCCAGTTGTGAATGTGACTGCTGATAGAAGCAAGGTCCGATGCTGTAAAGAACAATATTGCATAGGAACCTGGAATGTCAGGTCCATGAATCAAGGCAAATTGGAAGTGGTCAAACAAGAGATGGCCAGAGTGAATGTCGACATTCTAGGAATCAGTGAACTCAAATGGACTGGAATGGGTGAATTTAACTCAGATGACCATTATATGTACTACTGCGGGCAGGAATCCCTCAGAAGAAATGGAGTGGCATCATGGTCAACAAAAGAGTCCGAAATGCAGTCAGATCAGATCAGATCAGTTGCTCAGTCGTGTCCGACTCTTTGCGACCCCATGAACCGCAGCACGCCAGGCCTCCCTGTCCATCACCAGCTCCCGGAGGTCACTCAGACTCGCATCCATCGAGTCAGTGATGCCATCCAGCCATCTCATCCTCTGTCGTCCCCTTCTCCTCCTGCCCTCAATCCCTCCCAGCATCAGAGTCTTCTCCAATGAGTCAACTCTTCACATGAGGTGGCCAAAATACTGGAGTTTCAGCTTTAGCATCATTCCTTCTAAAGAAATTCCAGGATTGATCTCCTTCAGAATGGACTGGTTGGATCTTCTTGCAGTCCAAGGGACTCTCAAGAGTCTTCTCCAACACCACAGTTCAAAAGCATCAATTCTTCGGCACTCAGCCTTCTTCACAGTCCAGCTCTCACATCCATACATGACCACAGGAAAGACCATAGCCTTGACTAGGCGAACCTTTGTTGGTAAAGTAATGTCTCTGCTTTTGAATATGCTATCTAGGTTGGTCATAACTTTCCTTCCAAGGAGTAAGCGTCTTTTAATTTCATGGCTGCAGTCACCATCTGCAGTGATTTTGGAGCCCAGAAAAACAAAGTCTGACACTGTTTCCACTGTTTCCCCATCTATTTCCCATGTAGTGATGGGACCAGATGCCATGATCTTCGTTTTCTGAATGTTGAGCTTTAAGCCAACCTTTTCACTCTCCACTTTCACTTTCATCAAGAGGCTTTTTAGCCCCTCTTCACTTTCTGCCATAAGAGTGGTGTCATCTGCATATCTGAGGTTATTGATATTTCTCCCGGCAATCTTGATTCCAACTTGTGTTTCTTCCAGTCCAGCCGAAATGCAGTACTTGGATGCAATCTCAGAAACGACAGAATGATCTCTGTTCGTTTCCAAGGCAAACCGTTCAGTGTCAGAGTAATCCAAGTCTGTGCCCCAACCAGTAATGCTGAAGAAGCTGAAGTTGAACGGTTCTGTGAAGACCTACAAGAGCTTTTAGAACTAACACCCAAAAAAGATGTCCTTTTCATTATAGGGGACTGGAATGCAAAAGTAGGAAGTCAAGAAACACCTGGAGTAACAGGCAAATTTGGCCTTGGAATATGGAATGAAGCAGGGCAAAGACTAAGAGAGTTTTGCCAAAAAAATGCACTGGTCATAGCAAACACCCTCTTCCAACAACACAAGAGAAGACTCTATACATGGACATCACCAGATGGTCAACATCGAAATCAGATCGATTATATTCTTTGCAGCCAAAGATGGAGAAGCTCTATACAGTCAGCAAAAACAAGACCAGGAGCTGACTGTGGCTCAGACCATGAACTCCTTATTGCCAAATTCAGACTGAAATTGAAGAAAGTAGGGAAAACCACTAGACCATTCAGGTATGACCTAAATCAAATCCCTTCTGATTATACAGTGGAAGTGAGAAATAGATTTAAGGGCCTAGATCTGATAGATAGAGTGCCTGATGAACTATGGAATGAGGTTCGTGACATTGTACAGGAGACAGGGATCAAGACCATCCCCATGGAAAAGAAATGCAAAAAACCAAAATGGCTGTCTGGGGAGGCCTTACAAATAGCTGTGAAAAGAAGAGAAGTGAAAAGCAAAGGAGAAAAAGAAAGATATAAGCATCTGAATGCAGAGTTCCAAAGACTAGCAAGAAGAGATAAGAAAGCCTTCTTCAGTGATCAATGCAAAGAAATAGAGGAAAACAACAGAATGGGAAAGACTAGGGATCTCTTCAAGAAAATCAGAGATACCAAAGGAACATTTCATGCAAAGATGGGCTCGATAAAGGACAGAAATGGTGTGGACCTAACAGAAGCTGAAGATATTAAGAAGAGGTGGCAACAATACACAGAAGAACTATACAAAAAAAATCTTCACGACCCAGATAATCACGATGGTGTGATCACTGACCTAGAGCCAGACATCCTGGAATGTGAAGTCAAGTGGGCCTTAGAAAGCATCACTACGAACAAAGCTAGTGGAGGTGAGAGAATTCCAGTTGAGCTATTCCAAATCCTGAAAGATGATGCTGTGAAAGTGCTGCACTCAATATGCCAGCAAATTTGGAAAACTCAGCAGTGGCCACAGGACTGGAAAAGGTCAGTTTTCATTCCAATCCCAAAGAAAGGCAATGCCAAAGAATGCTCAGACTACCGGACAATTGCACTCATCTCACATGCTAGGAAAGTAATGCTCAAAATTCTCCAAGCCAGGCTTCAGCAATATGTGAACTGTGAACTTCCTGATGTTCAAGCTGGTTTTAGAAAAGGCAGAGGAACCAGAGATCAAATTGCCAACATCTGCTGGATCATGGACAAAGCCAGAGAGTTCCAGAAAAGCATCTATTTCTGCTTTATTGACTATGCCAAAGCCTTTGACTGTGTGGATCACAATAAACTGTGGAAAATTCTGAAAGAGATGGGAATACCAGACCACCTGATCTGCCTCTTTTTTTAATTTTATTTTATTTTATTTTATTTTATTTTTTTGCAGGGGAAAATGGACAAAGGAAAGGATCAATGAGGGTGGGAGGGAACTGGGAAGAAAGAAGGGGAGTGATGGTGGGGAGGAGTATATGTAATTTCTTAACCAATAGCTTTCTGTTTTTAATCACAAAGAACACTTAAAAAAAAATCATGGTGAATTCATCTTATATTAGGAGGTTTGTTCTCGAAATGAAAAGTTCAGGAAACAAAAAGTCCAGTTTGGGTGTCCTCATCTTTAGGCACATCTTGGTATTTTGTATTGGTAAGTCTATCTTTACCACAATATATTATTTAGGACAGGATCACATTTGTCACCTCTTCCTCCCTACTACCCAAAGTGGTACCAAACCCACAAAATAGTCAATAAACCTCTACAGAGTGAACAAATAAGTCTTTTTTTTTTTTTTTTTTAAACTCTCCTGAGTGAACTGAATTTTTTGAGGCTCATAAGTAAATATGTTTTCCTCTTTACTTTGTCTATTACAGCCAGATTATATGAGTGGGGTATTAAAGTCTCCCACTATTATTGTATTGCTCTAGAAAATGTCCTTTAGTTTTTGTTGGAGAAATGGTTTAGTGATGCAAAATTCTCTCAACTTTTGCTTATCTGTGAAGCTTTGATTTCTCCTTCATATTTGAATGAGATCCTTGCTGGATATAATAATCTAGGCTGTAAGTTATTTTCCTTCATCACTTTAATTACGTCTTGCCATTCCCTCCTGGCTTGGAGAGTTTCTATTGAAAGATCAGCTGTTATCCTTATGGGAATTCCCTTGTGAGTTATTTGATGTTTTTCCCTTGCTGCTTTTAATATTTGTTCTTTATATTTAATCTTTGTTAATTTGATTAATATGTGTCTTGGGGTGTTTCGCCTTGGGTTTATCCTGTTAGGGACTCTCTGGATTTCTTGAACTTGAGTGGTTATTTCCTTCTCCATTTTAGGGAAGTTTTCAACTATTATCTCCTCAAGTATTTCCTCATGATCTTTCTTTTTATCTTCTTCTTCTGGAACTCCTATGATTCGAATGTTGTAGCGTTTGATGTTATCCTGGAGGTTTCTGAAATTGTCCTCATTTCTTTTGATACGTTTTTCTTTTTTCTGGTCTGATTCATTTATTTCTAGGATTCTATCTTCTAGTTCACTAATCCTATCTTCTGCCTCTGTTATTCTACTATTTGTTGCCTCCAGGGTGTTTTGGATCTCATTTATTGCATTATTCATTATGTGTTGACTCTTTTTTATTTCTTCTAGGTCCTTGTTAAACCTTTCTTGCATCTTCTCAATCCTTGTCTCCAGACTCTTTAACTGTGATTCTATTTTGATTTCGAGATTTTGAATTAATTTCGCTATCATTATTCGGAATTCTTTATCAGGTAGATTCCCTATCTCTTCCTCTTTGGTTTGGTTTGGTGGGCATCTATCCTGTTCCTTTAGCTGCTGGGTATTCTTTTGTCTCTTCATTTTGTTAAAATTGCCAAATTTAGAGTGTCCTTACTATATTCTGGTAGTTTGTTGAATTCTCTTTATTGAGGCCGTTTACAGGTCTTTTCAATATCTGATCTTTGCCTTGTTACAGAGGGGGCGGAGATGAACACCCAAATCTAAACCGGCCAGGTTCAGGCACTCAGATAATCCTCAGAAGCACAGACTTGGTTGAGTCTGCGTTTTATGCCCTTCCCAGATCCGAGTAGCGCAGGTGATGAAATGTTCAGCGAGCGCAGGCGCTGCATCTTATCGCCTCTCCGCCGCTCAGTTTTCTGGGTATACAAACAGCGCACTTTCTCAGGCAGATGTTGACCATCCAGAGCCCCAAGAAGCGTGAGTCAGCACAGAGACCTACTCACAGTTCCGTTAGACAGTGTCTCTCTAGGGCTATAATTGCCCGCCTCTGGCCCTGGCTGCCTGTCACCGGAGTGGGACGGCCTGCAGCCGGCCAACTCTGTGCAGCCCTTTGTTCCGTAGGTAGTCCTTGTGGTGTCTTAAGTTAGGGCTGGCTTTTGATGTAGTAGATAACCGACAGTCTGGTTATTTCGCTCTGATAGCGCCCGAGATAGCCAGGCCAAATCCCTTCTCAAAGCAATGCAGGCCTCGCCGCTCCTCCTAGCCCAGCCCCCACTTGCCAATAGCAAATGCTGGTGTCCGCGCCAGTTCTCCGCAAAAGGAGTTACCGCAGGGCTCGTTTCCTCGTTTTGAAGACAATGAGCTGTCTTTCTAAGTGCCTGATGTCCTCTGCCGGCATTCAGAAGTTGTTTTATCGAGTTTATTCAGCATTCAAATGTTCTTTTAATGGATTTGTGGAGGAGAAAGTATTCTCCCCGTCTTACTCGTCCGCCATCTTAGCTCCTCCCCCCTGATCTGCCTCTTGAGAAATTTGTATGCAGGTCAGGAAGCAACAGTTAGAACTGGACATGGAACAACAGACTGGTTCCAAATAGGAAAAGGAGTACATCAAGGCTGTATATTGTCACCCTGTTTATTTAACTTATATGAAGATTACATCATGAGAAACGCTGGACTGGAAGAAACACAAGTTGGAATCGAGATTGCTGGGAGAAATATCAATAACCTCAGATATGCAGATGACACCACCCTTATGGCAGAAAGTGAAGAGGAACTAATAAGCCTCTTGATGAAAGTGAAAGTGGAGTTGCAAAAGTTGGCTTAAAGCTCAACATTCAGAAAACGAAGATCATGGCATCTGGTCCCATCACTACATGGGAAATAGATGGGGAAACAGTGGAAACAGTGTCAGACTTTATTTTTCTGGGCTCCAAAATCATTACAGATAGTAACTGCAGCCATGAGATTAAAAGATGCTTACTCCTTGGAAGGAAAGTTATGACCAACCTAGATCGCATATTCAAAAGCAGAGACATTACTTTACCAACAAAGGTTCGTCTAGTCAAGGCTATGGTTTTTCCAGTGGTCATGTATGGATGTGAGAGCTGGACTGTGAAGAAGGCTGAGTGCCGAAGAATTGATGCTTTTGAACTGTGGTGTTGGAGAAGACTCTTGAGAGTCCCTTGGACTGCAAGGAGATCCAACCAGTCCATTCTGAAGGAGATCAGCCCTGGGATGTCTTTGGAAGGAATGATGCTAAAGCTGAAAGTCCAGTACTTTGGCCACCTCATGTGAAGAGTTGACTCATTGGAAAAGACTCTGATGCTGGGAGGGATTGGGGGCAGGAGGAGAAGAGGACGACAGAGGATGAGATGGCTGGATGGCATCACTGACTCAATGGATGTGAGTCTGAGTGAACTCTGGGAGTTGGTGATGGACAGGGAGGCCTGGCATGCTGCGATTCGCAAAGAGGGTTCACAAAGAGACACGACTGAGCGACTGATCTGATCTGATCTGATCTATAGAGCTGTGTGTGCCAGGCACTAGTCCAAGGGCCTGAATCTCCTACGGACCTTCAGAGGCATCTGCTGTTACACTCTATGCTGTACAAACAAGGAAAATGAAGCCTGCAGATCACTTCTGACTTTATGGAGCATTGTTCTCTATGGCCTTGATATAGAAGACTGTTACTAAGCTGTACAGTACTGGCAAAGGGGAGAAGTGGTTTCCATAATGTCACCTTCAGGGTCACTAAGTGGAGGACGGAAGGGTGGGTTTACAGCTCAAAGACAATAGCTTAATAAGTCAGCTATTAGGCTACATGGCCTTTTCAAGGCACAAGGTTCTTTCAACTTTCTATTGTCAGAAGTGAAGAACCTTGCTCATTTTTGTAGCCCCAGAAACTACTACAGCACCAAGAATATAGTAAATGATGAGCATCATCTTCTGTAATGAAAAATGAATGAACCTGGAGAACAGAGTGTTCTTTCCTGGAGAATCCCAGGGATGGGGGAGCCTCGTGGGCTGCCGTCTATGGGGTGGCACAGTGTCGGACACGACTGAAGCGACTTTGCAGCAGCAGAGAACAGAATCCTAGAAGAGAAGAGCTATGCTTGTGTTTACTGCTTTGTTTTTCACTCACCTGGGATGCTAATTCCATTTCAATTTTAGTTGCTCTCAATATGAATTTCCTGCTCAAAACCTCATTCATTAGAGTTGTTTCCATTTACCAGGCACTTGTGTTGAGGGTTCAACATACTTATTATTCTTTACAGACATCCTGCAAGTTACCTTATTCCCATGTTACAGATGAGAATACTGAGGCTTGGAGGTTAAGAAATAAGCTCAAGGTCAGACAGCTAGTAAATAGTGAAGTGAAGTGAAGCGAAGTCACTCAGTCGTGTCCGACTCTTTGCGACCCCGTGGACTGTAGCCTAACAGGCTCCTCAATCCATGGAATTCTCCAGGCAGGAATACTGAAGTGGATTGCCATTTCCTTCTCCAGGGGATCTTCCCAACCCAGGGATCGAACCTGGGTCTCCCGCGTTACAGGCAGACGCTTTACTGTCTGAGCCACCAGGGAAGCCCAGTAAATAGTAGAACCAGGATTTAAAAGTTAGATCGGTTTCCAGAAGCCCCACTCTCAACCACAAACCTCAGTTGCTCAGCTTTTCATGCGGGATGTCCACTGTTTTAAAGAACCCTCACTGGGCCTCTCTTCAGCCTTCTTTTCTGTCTTACCTGCCCTGTCAGCAAACCTTCTTGGGCCTCAAGGGTCTGTCTAGCAGAATCTGTCGATTTCCTTGCATAACCCAGTTTTCCTTTGTACTAACTTCCTGTCCTTTCTCTTCCCTCGTTCTCTCTTTTAAACACATTTCAGCCATAGAAATATTTAAAAGGGAAGAAATAATTAGACCCTATGGAAAACAACTGAACTGGTTACTTTGCGGCCCTTTAGACGGGAAATCTTTGCCACCTTTGACACAATGGAGGGGTGCATCCTTGGCGACTCTGAACCTCCAAACACAGGTTCTGCCTGTGCTGGGGTTCTTTCTCACCCCAGGAGAAGGCTTTCACGGTCTCACCTGATGGTTGGCCAACTGGAGCCCATGTGTGGCCTGTTTCTGTAGGAACTATTTCATCAGGACAGAGCTTGATTCATTCTCTCACTTACCGTCTGTGGCTGCTTTCACATGCAGCAGAGGTGACTTGTTGCCATCTGTCAATGACCCACAAAGTCCAGTATTTCCTCTATGACCCTTTACGGAAAGTTTACTGGCCCCTGGTCCATATAGACCAGTGACCAAATTGATCTCCTGCCCACCTCATCAGGGTTTGCGGCTGCTCCGTCTCTGTGTCTTGGGGTTGGGAGTCTCTATTCAGTCATCACCATGTACGGAAAATAGGCTGCAAAACCATACTAAATACTAACCCTAGACTTTGTATCCTGAGTGTGGCTTCCTGTGTTAGGCTTAAAACGGTGTTCCCTTCTCCAAGAAATACATATTCCTTGGGCAGGCTGAAAGTGTTGTCTGATCTTTAAAGGACCTGGGGTGATTATTTAAGTCATTTTAGGGTTTCTTTAAACTTTAAAAAGAAAAAAAAAAAACCAGCCAGGGCCAAAGTCTTCAGTTTCAAAGAGAACAATAAACTTTCCACCAAATGCTTTTACACACACACAAAGGGCAACTCATTTTTAATCTAGCTCTTTAATCTTGCTCTTCTAT
This sequence comes from Tragelaphus eurycerus, assembly GCA_935064755.1. Lineage (NCBI taxonomy): Eukaryota > Metazoa > Chordata > Mammalia > Artiodactyla > Bovidae > Tragelaphus > Tragelaphus eurycerus. The sequence continues at coordinate 22,175,505 of CAKXYN010000007.1, read as the reverse complement.
CTACTGTTGTATTTTTTCCCAGATGATCTAAAAAATATATCTATATACTACTATTTGTGTTTTAAAATTTTAAAAATCCATTGTACTTTAAATTCCCTAACTATCCCACAAAAGGATAAGCATTGCTTTTACCCATTTTATCAGTAATGGAGATTCTGAGAAAATAAGTATATTTTAAGTTTTAATATATACTTAGTAGTGTATTTCTTTGAACATCAAGGACAAAGTAAATATTCCTTAAATTCACTTAACTAACTAGATGTTCTCATGAAATTGTGTGGAAAGTAAACAACTGTATGTGAGATCCTGATTTCTATAGGAATCCTAAGAGATGTCCTAGTTCTCAGGCAGCAAATAAATTTCAACCCATGTGCAGTCTCCGGTTAATTGGTAGCGACTGCCAGGTACACTGAGTTGCAAAGGATTCTGTGAGTGATTAGCAATGTCTGTTCTGTCTGTGAAGGGAGTACGCAAAACTCTATTAGTCTAATAACATAACTTTGCACACACCAGGGATTTGAAATTCAGATTTACTCCCAGAAAAACCTCAGAGAAGATTGAGAAAAATAAGTCTATGGTTTGTAAATCTTCGTGTGGACATGGATTTGAAATAACTTCTTTAATTCCTTTATAGGAATAGTGCCTTCAGGATTCCAGATGCTGAGAGAAGAGTTTACCATTAAGTTATTATGGTTTGAGGTTGTTGGATGAACTGCTCTAGAGTCCATCCTTTTCCTATTAGTGCATCATTAAAATGGAACGTACCAAGGGATCAATAAATGGAAGCCTAAATAGTGCAGGAAAAATTGTGTGAGCACCTTTGGGAATAAAGATCTTTGTACATTTTTAAGCTCTTTTAGGAACATTTAAATTGTTAAGTGCACCTTTGTGTTCCAGCCAGGACTAAAAAAAATGATGCAGAAATCAACAAGAAATCAGTGTGGTCTCAATAACAAGGCAGAATTCACCTCCCTACACTTTCTCTCTCGACTCATACTCCACATTAGCCACTTGCTGATTTAATAAGAAATTCTAGGCGTTTAGAATCATTTCTTTGGGAAGCTTCACATGCCCTGAAGAAAGAGTCTAGTGTCATAATGCTATATCTAAGCATTTGGCCAAAAGAGACTAGGTGGGATTGGGTTACACTAATGAGCGGGAATTCCCAGGGACCTGATCATATCTCAGTTTTGATCTTTTTGGAGCTGTGAGATACAGTAGAAAAGAAACAATTCCCAGAAACTCTAATTAGAGACAGGGCTGGTGAGACGTTTTCAGGTTTTCCCCCAAATGCCTCTAAATCTACCTGCTTTGTACAAAATGTAATTTATGTCTGGTTCCTAGTCAGAACAAGCACAGGAACTTCTTGAGGATTGACTTTTTAAAATTCCCTTTTAAAACAATCTCAGAAAGTACCCAACACCCAGGTCTTGGCATCTCTTCTCATTCCGTCTCATTCTGGAATTTGGCTCAAGGTTCTACCTCTCTTTGTATGTTATTTCCCTCCATCTCCATTCCATCTCTTGGCGCTAAAGTCCTACCTTTCATTTATTCATAGAGTCACCTAATGAGTCATTCAGTTCTATTCACTCAACAAAGATTTGCTTGAACAAGTCAAATATGGTTCCAAACCACACTATCTGAGAATCTAGAACACATCCAAATTTACATAAGACATGGTGTAATTATAGCTGTGTCCTGTATCTTACAGGAGAAAGGCAGGCCACTCAGCCTGAGAGATCAGGGAAAGCTTAGTGGAGACAGCAACCTTTTATCTTGGCCCCGAAGAATGAACAGAATTGGTCTAGGTGAAGTTGGAAGTGGGAGGAAGTGAGGGAAAAAGGGAAGAGCATTCCAGGAAGAAGGTACTGCCTAGGTAAGACCACAAGGCAAGGAGGGACATGATGCAGAAGACAAAGAGCAGGCCAGTGAAGCCAGAGTCGTATAGAGTGTGTTATCTTTGGAGGCAGGCTTACTGGGAAATGCCCAAGAAGAAGAGAGAAAAGGAGAAAGGGCCCAGATCATGGAGGATCTTTGTAGGTCATATTAAGGATTTGGGACCTGAGTTTATGAACTATGGAAGGACACCAAATGAGTTTAAAGAGGGAGGAAATTACACCTCAGACACTACTTCTAAGAAGCTTTCCCATTTTCCTCCAGCAACTGTATTAGAAACATCTAAGTGTGGATCTGTCTCCACTACACTATGATCGCCTTGTAGGCCAGAATTACGACTTTCTCATTCTTGTATAATTTGCAGCGTAACTAGCAGGATAATGTGAAAAGAGTTTGTTGGCATGGAAGGAGCTTTGGAATCAGGCAGATCTGGCTCTGATCCCTGTCACTGTGCTTTTCCAACTGTGTGACACTAACCATGTACGCGGGACGTACACGGAGGAGGGCCCACAATGGGTACAAGCAATAAGGGGGTGCTTTGCTGTTGAGAATTTAAAAACAATAATAAACCCAACTGAAAGTCAATCTGCTTTTTATTATCACCATGTGCTGGCAATTCTAAACAATGTCAGTGATAAAATATTCCTCCCTGAAAGAATCTTTTGTAGGCCTAGGTTCTAAACAATTGCTGTGGTTACCATTATCATGAGGCTTTTTATTCCCAACATTTTATTATGAAAAATGTCAGATATATAGAAAAGTTGAAATAATTTTACAGAGAAAATTCACTGTTTAGACTCTAAAAATAATGCATTACATCACTTCATCTAAATCTATATCTATCTACCTATCAATCCTATTTATCAATCAATCAATCCTTGGATATATTTCAGTGTAAGATGCATTCCTGAGTACATTACTCCCTAAATATTTCAGTATGAGCATCATAAACCAGAGTTATTACATATTTAAAAGAGTTTAGCATTTGTTTAAAGCTATTTTTTTTTCCTAGAGGTAAAATTCGCATAGCACAAAATCCATAAATCCTAAAGGTGCTATTTGATGAGTTTTGACAAATGTATACACCCATGTAACCCAAACTGCCAACAAGATACAGAAAATGACTATTATCCCAACCATTCTGTTATGCCTCTTCCCAGGCAACCCCTCCCCATCTCTCCAGAGGAAACCTCTGTTCTGATTTTCTTCACAACGGATTAGTTTTGCCTATTACAGAACTCCATACAAATGGAATCATAAAGAGGTACTCTTGTCTAAGGCTTCTTTCTCTCACCACAACGTTTCAAATTCAACCGCATTATTGCATTTATCTGTAGTTTTTCTGGTATCTGTTGTTTTTTTTGAGCGACCCATTCAGTAACGTTTCTTTGTATGGATATTCCACAGTTTATTCTCCTGTGTATGGACGCCGAGGTTGTTTCCTGGGTTATAGCTGTTAGAAGCAAAAGTTGCTATTCACTTTTGTGTACAAGTTGTTTCATGGATTCACATTTTCATCTTTCTCGGAAAATGCCCGCAAGTAGAATGATGCTAGTAGTGTAAATGTGTTTTGGTTTATTAGAAATGGTAGGACTTTTTTTCAAAGTGGCTGTACCCTTTGTACCTCTTCACTGTCTCATGTCTCATCGACAGTCTACAGGAATCCCTGCTGCTCCATATGCTTGCCAACATTTGCTGTTTTCAGAAGTGTTTTTGATTTTAGTTTCTAATGAGTTAGCAGAAGTATTGTGGCTCTAATTTGAATTTACCTTACGACTAATGATGCTGAATATTTTTTCATGTGCTTATTGGGTCTTCATATTCTTCTATGAGGTGCCTATGCACATCCTTTACCCATTTATATGGGGTTGTTTGTCTCTTTTATTACCATGGAGAAGATAAATATCCATCCTGTATATTAATCTTTTCTCAGGCGTACATTAGAAAATATTTTCTGCTAGTCTGTGGCAGGCCTATTCATTTTCACTCTTTATAACATATTATATATTATATTAATATATTATGGATATAATATGATAATTAATATGTTGATAATTATATTAATTATATTATATATATTCCATTCTTTATATTATATGTATGTGGCTGTGCCAGGCCTTGGTTGTGGCGTGCAGGGTCTTTAGTCTTTGTTGTGGCCTGTGAGGACCTTAGTTCTCTGACCAGGGATAAAACCTCAGCCCCCTGCGTCAGAAGTTGGGGTCTTAATCACTTATGCATCCAGGGAACTCCCCTTCCTTCATTTTTGATATTAATAATTTGTGTTCTCTGCTTCTCACTTTCCGCTTTTCTCTCTCTCCCCTCCTCAGCTACTCATCAATTTTGTTGGTATTTTCCAATTTTTGGCTTTGTTAAATTTCACTGTTGTCTGTTTTTTAATGTTCTGGCTTCTGCTTTTATCTTTATTATTTGCTTTCTTCTACTTATTTTGGGTTTATTCTGCTCTTATTTTCTCTCTTTGTGAAGTAGAATCTCAGGCGACCATTAGCCTTTTGATCCAACCAATATTGGACCACTCTTCTTTGGTGATATAAATATTTAAAGCTATGAATTTTCCTCTAAAAACTGCTTTAGATGCATTTCACAAATTTCAACACATCTTTATATTCATTCAGTTGTAGATATTTCATAATTTTTCCTATAATTTATTTTCTGATTCATAAATCAATTTCCAATAATTTGGGGGTTTTCAAGAAATATCATTGTTATTGACCTCTAACTTCTAATTTTAATTCCACAGTAATAAAAAACACACTCTACATGATTTTAAAATGTTTACCTCATTGAGACTTGTTTTACAGCCAAAGAGATGGTCTCTCTTGGTGAACATGTGCCCTTGAAAGAAATGTCTATTCTATTTTAAATAATGTGCTCTATCAATGTCAATGAGGTCAAGATGATTGATAATGTTATTCATATCTTTTATGTCTTCACTGAACTATTTTGTCTAACTAGTCTATCAGTGTCTGGGAAGAGCATGTTAGACTCTGCAACTGTTCTTGTGGGATTGTCTCTTTTTCCTTTGAATTCTGTCATTATTTGTTCCATGTGTTTTGAAGCTGTTTTCAGACACAGACATACACGTACCTAAACATCCTACTGATCAACTGGATAGTTTGCATTATGAAACATCCCTCTTTACTTTGGTAACTCTTTCTCTTGAAATCTACTTTACATAGCTACTTCAGCTACTTAGTAACTTTAACACAGTCATCTAGCTTTCTTAGGCTTACTGTTTGCATGGAATTTATTTTCCTATCTACTTACTTTCAGTCTACCTGTGTCTTTAGATGTAAATTTTATCTCTTATAGAGTTGTCATATTCTTTGTATTTATCCTGGTTAGAGTTTATTGAACTTCTTCAATTTGTAAGATTCTCTTTCACAAAGTTCAAGCATTTTTGCACATTGTTTTTTCAGATAACTGTTTTATCCCCTTATTTTCTATCTTCCTGGAGTTCCAATGACATGTAAGTTGGAACTTTTAATTTGGACCACACGTTCCTGAGGCATTGTTGCTTTTGTTTGGCTGTTCATCTTCTTTCTCTTCTTTTATCTTTTCCTTTATTTAGGTCAGGGGAACCCCAACCTTTGGGCTGAGGAGCAGTACCTCTTGTCAGATCAGCAGTGACATTAGATTAGAAATAAAGTGTGCAATATATATAATGCACTTGAATCATCCTGAAACCATCACCCCTCTTCCTTGTCCGTGGAAAAATTGTCTTCCATGAAACCTGTCTGTGGTGCCAACGAGGTTGAGGACTGCTGCTTTAGACTGAATAATTTTGATCTATCTTCAGGTTCACAGATTTGTTTTAAATGTGAAGTTTTTCCCCCCTAAATAGACCATATTTTGAGTATGTTTTGGTTACCAAAGGAAATGGAGTGACTGGCTTTTATTTATTTTTGACAGAGCCTAGAAAATAGAACTGGTGATTAAATTTGTGGGACCTAGTGTACAATGAAAATGTGAATACTTTCCTGGCTCAGAAATGATTAAGAATTTCAAGACAGTCACAGAGAGCACTGAACTGAGCGTGACCGTCCCGGAGCATAGTGCTCTGTGTAACTGTCCGAGTTACATGTCAGGGAGGCTGGGTTGTATGGTAATAGTAGAGTTCAGAATGTCCAGCCAGATATTTCAGAATCTGATCCTGACATCCACTACTTCCGACCTTGTTGATTTTGAGCAGGGTACGTTTTCTCTCCAAGCTTTAGTGTTTTAATCTGCAAAAGGATTTTTCCTACATTTGCTGTCAGGCATAAATGATAGCTATGTATAATACTTAGTACAATGTATGATATTATACATAATAAGGTCAAAAAAGAAGTTATTATTGTTTTGTTTTGTGGGCCTTATTGGAAGAATAATGTGGAAGGAAAGTTGCTACATAAGAAAGAGAATGCCTTTATTGTTATCAGCTGAAGACTGGAAGACACAAAATGTGTGCTTGAGTGCAGGGAAACGGGATGAAGCTGAGTTGGGTGTGCACCCCCTAGTGAGTGGGAAGGAGCAGGTGGGGAGATAAATTCCCTGTACCAGTCTCTGGGTGGCACTATTAGCCAGGAGAACTTGGTATATGCTAAGTGCACAGGTGAGGTGGGTGTTTTAAAGGATGGGGCAAAGGAAGGATGGAGCAGAGAAAACAAAGTGCAACCAGGTGTTCCTGAGCAGCGGAACTTTTGAAACTCTACAGAACACTAAAGAGTACACTGAGCGCCTCCCAACTTCCTAGGTAGAGATACGAGGACGTTTCCTTTATCGAGGTAGAAATATGAGGACATTTGGTTGATGTCTAATAAGCTAAAACTTTGGTTCACAAGCTGGCTATAAATTAGAATCAGCTGTGGTACTTTAAAGACTTTTGATGCTCTGACTCCATCCAGGAGATTCTGGTTTATTCGTTCTAGAGTGAGGCCTGGGCATCATCAGTGTCTTTTAAAAGCTTCTCAGATGATGCAAATGTGCAGACATGGTTGAACCACTAATCTAAAACAAGGCGTGCTGTTAAGATCTTGCCTTTGTATTTCCCCACGGGGAAAGGAGAGGATGGCCATTTTCTCTCTCTGTGTGTGTGTGTGTGTGTGTGTGTGTGTGTGTGTGTGTGTGTGATGGGTAACCAGGTGATTAAACAGCAGTGATGCACACACAAGTGGAAACCATTCTACATGATTTGTGGGTGATGCTTTCCACACTCAAGCGAGTGACACTTTCATCTGCTCCACAGCTGTATCTGCACTGGAAGTTTCATCTGCCACCCTCTGAGGCCTTTACATAAGTTACTGTGCATAACTTGGTTAAACAATGTCTGGCAAGTGCTAAGAGCTCAGGAAGTGTGAGCTATGGCTGTCACTGAAACTATTTTGTTAGGTCAACTAATCAAATTAAGTTGAAATTAATGAAAAGGAGTCAGAGACATTTAACAGAGTGTAATCATCTTTAGGTGGTTCAACCTCATTTTTCAAGTTTTGTATGTCATTGTAAACACCTCCTTTTTTTTTTTAAGGCAGTACAATAAGGGGTCACATCATAGAGATCACTAAAACCATGAAAGATGAATTACAAAAAGGAAAGCCCATCCTACTGTTGTGGAAACGCGTACCTGAGGTATGGAATAACATTTCTGGTGATGGTATCACATCTGGGTTTTAAAATGACTGTGCTGTCAAACTTGGGGCGGGCAGAGAGACAGCATGTTTGGGAAAATTGTTGAAAAACCAAGAGATTTCTAGTGACAGCACACTCACTGACAGCCAAGATACATGTGACACATTTGAATCAAACTGCTTCATGAAATGTCAGCTGCTGCTGCTAAGTTGCTTTAGTCGTGTCCAACTCTTTGCGAGTCCATGGACTAGAGCCCACCAGGCTCCTCTGTCCATGGGATTCTCTTGGCAAGAATACTGGAGTGGGTTGCCATTTACTCCTCCAGGGGACCTTCCCCACCCAGGTGTTAGGGGAAGCACACTGATTGAAACCTTCCACCCTGGCCAGGCACCACAGTAACTATTTGCATAGGTTTCTTTACGACAGGAGGTCCTGGTAAGGAACACGGAACTAATAAGCCTCCACTAAACAGGAGAGTTTGGGAAAGGTCAAAAGGAGACACCACCTGTCCGACCACCTCCCAGAATCCTTCTCTCTGGCATCCGTCTTGGCTGAACAAGGCGTGCACCACCAGGAAGGACTCTGAGTCAGAATGATTGGCTAAAGATGACCCGGAAACTAATTCCATCACCATAAAACCCAAGACTGCAAGTGACAGAGCAGTTCTCCTGGGTTCCCTTACCTTACTGCTCTCCACCCGGGTGCCCTTTCCCAATAAAGTCTCTTGCTTTCTCAGCACATGTGTCTCCTCGGACAATTCATTTCTGAGTGTTAGACAAGAGCCCAGTTTCGGGCCCTGGAAGGGGTCCCCCTTCCTGCAACACGGGGATTGAACTCAAATCTCCTCTGGCTCTTGCATCGAAGGCAAATTCTTTACCACTGAGCCACCAGGGAAGCCATGAAATGCCAGAGTAGAGCAGTATTTCCAGATTAGAGTGAATATTATTTTCTCTTTAGTTTTATGCAATTCATATACATATATGGAAATTAAAAAATTAAATATTGTAAGTAGATTTTTAAGTATTTCACTTAGGTGCCTAAAAGTTTATATGTTCAAGTTGGCAGACATTTTTTCCCCTTAATTTTGGAAAATGGACATTGGCTTTGTAATTGGAAATAAGTTGTGTTTAGATATGCAGACAGTTAGGGAAAGGGCAGCCTGCAATGCTGGAGCCCCCGCTTCCATCTCTAGGTCAGGAAGATCTGAGAAGGAAATGGCAACCTGCAGTGGTATTCTTGCCTGGGAAATCCCATGGACAGAGGAGCCTGGTGGGCTACAGTCCACAGGGTCACAAAGAGTTGGACATGACTTAGTGACTAAACCAGAAACATTATGTGAGGAAAGCCCAAGTAGGTAGATGAGGCAAGCACAAATAACCTCCCCTTCGTCTATTTATGATTCTCAGCAATTATCACTGCACTATTTTAGGATAAGAAAGTGCTCATAAGCTGCTGAATTGTGAACTTGCCCAGGCTTGTTCTTGGGCTAGTGAGGTTTTTAGAGGAAAGTGGAGGTATTGCAGTTGCCATAGAAACTCCAACAATACAGGCTCTGATATGTCCAACACCACCCCGGGGCGGGGGAGGAAAATGCTATCATGGTAGAGGGAGATTTTTCCACATTTACTATTTTTAAGTACAATATTATTGTTTTATTTAATTTGTAAATTGACCCATCTCCAATTCCAGCTAACCACTGCCTCAGACACACACACCCCTCTGCATTGCTCCATCCCATCAATCTAATTTTCCCCAAAGACGATTAAAAGAATTTTGGTTGAGGATGCAGCTATTACATGAACCGGATACCCTTTCTGCATCCTGGTTTGTGGCCATAACCGTGTAAAATGCTTCTCCAGCCTGCTTGCAACAGAAACACAGAACTTCCAGATGCCTCCTTCACTTTCAGAGAGTATCTTAACTTTTATGTGCAACTAAATACTTGCCAGGATGCAGACCCCTCAGCAAAATCTGGAGGAGGCATGGTCCTCCCAGTCTGCTCATCCTATATTTTCCTTTTACCCATTCAGACAAACTCCTAAAGCTCAAGGAGAAATTCTGAAGCGTATTCAAACATGTTTAACCAAATCAAGCCCTCTCAGCTTTCCAAATTACAGATGAAAGGACTGTCCTCCTCTTCTCATTTTAAATACTCTTCCTCCTACAGCTCCTCCCCCAATTCTTCTGTTAGGGGAAGCACACTGACTGAAACTGCCCTGGCCAGGCACCATAATAACCATTTGCATGAGTTGTTTTAGGACGGGATGTCCTAGTGAGGAACGTGGAACTAATAAGCCACCACCAACCAGAAGAGTTTGGGAAAGGTCAAAAGGAGACACGTGTCTGACCACCTCCCAGAATCCTTCTCTCTGGCATCCATCTTGGCTGAATAAGGCACGCACCACCAGGAAGGACTCTGAGTCAGCATGATTGGCTAAAGACAACCCGGAAACTAATCCCGTCACCATAAAACCCAAGACTGCAAGCCATGTGGCAGAGCAGTTCTCCTGGGTTCCCTTACCCTACTGCTCTCCACCCAGGAACTCCTTTCCCAATAAAATCTTTTGTTTTGTTAGCACACGTGTCTCCTCAGACAATTCAGACAAGAGCCCACTGTCCGGCCCTAGAAGGGGTCCCCCTTCCTGCAACACTTCTGTTAGGAGTAAGGAGAGGAAAGAGTGCAGAAGGGGTACCTTTCAGTCTTGATAGAACGTGGAGATGAACAGATGTCATGATTTTTAAATTTTAGCCATAGCACTTATAAGAAATACAGGACATTTGTGAAAAAAATTAAATAACAGATGTTTATGGATTCATGAATGTACTAAACAATGACGAAGTTATTAGCAAATCAATCTGAGAAAACAAACACTTTTCCATTTTGTAATCTCTGGGGCAGGCAAAGGAAGAAGTGGGAAGGTCAATGCAGTTGATTCTGGGTATGCGCTTATGTTACCCTTTCCCAAAGAACATTCCAGGAGATTTAGTCCTGTTTAGCCTATTTAAAACACACACACACACACACACACACACACACACACACACACACAAAACCTAGGGATTTTCTTAGAAAATACTTTTGGAGAATGTTGCAGGCTTTATGTCCTTCTTGGAGATCTACAATGCACATCAACTTATAAATGCCTCTGAAAAGTTCTGTGGTAAAAAAACCTATTAAACTTTGTTTAACCTCGTGTTTACATTCTAGATTCTAGAACTCATTTGAGCATAGAAACCTCTTTTGCACACAACTCCTGTTAACATCCCACAGGACCAATATTTCCTAGAATATACCTAGGGAACTGCAATTTTAGTCTATTACATTTCTCATTTCTCTTTAAAATAACTAGTTTCTTATCTGTAATTGGAAAAAGATGCATTTTCCTGTTTTTTTTTTTTTTTTCTCCCAAAGCCCAGGCTAATGTGATTCCTTTTCAATCCAAGGACCGGCTTCTTCCCATCTCCTGAGAAGGGTGCCTTTTTGTGGCTAGATTTACTTAAAGGTTGATGACATGGCCCTGCCATGGGCTTTCCAGGTGGCGCTAGTGGTAAAGAACCCTCCTGCCAATGCAGGAGATGTAAAAGATGCAGGTTTGATCCCTGCATCGGGAAGATCCCCTGAAGGAGGGCCTGGCAACCCACTCCAGTATTCTTACCGGGAGAATCCCATGGACAGAGGAGCCTGGTGGGCTACAGTCCGTGGGTCACAAAGAGCTGGGCATGACTGAGAGACTTAGCATGATGCATGGCCCTACCAGGTACCAACACGTGCAGCCTCGGGTACACTTTGAAGGCCCACTCTTAGAGCAGGTCCCAGGCCATATATGTGTGCCTCTCACATGTGAGCTTGTTAGAAATGCAGAATCTCAGGCTCCACAACAGACCTACAGAAAGAGAATCTTCATTTTTTACAAGATTCCCAAGTGATTTACTAGCACCTTAAAGTTTAAAGAGCTTGGTGCAAAGTGTGCACACGGCAGTGAGCAAAGCTCAGAGGGCTTGAAGCTGGGAGAAGAGCCCTGGTCCTGGAAGAAAGTGGACCAGAGCCAGCTGTGACACTGAGTTCATTAACTGGACCCCAAGGTAGAGGATCACGCTACACATTTTCAGGGTGGGGTTGCTGTAGGGGTGAAACTGGAGACAAGTCAAGGGAATCACTACAAATGTTTTCAGATAAGTGAAAGGAGAATTGGCTGAGGGAATTGAGGCCAGCAGACACAGGAGTCCTGGGGGTGCTGGGAGCCCAAGCCTCACAAGGGAGTCTGGCAAGAACATTTAAACAGCTCTTCATGGTGTGGAACCCAAGAACAGTTGGGCATTAGTGGCCCATTTCTTCCAGGTGAACAACTCAGTGGAAAAGAAAATACTGACTCCATGCAGATGCGAATTCAGGCCTCATCCCAGACTACCTCCAAACTGACTCAGTATCTAGGTGAAGCGTTCGTTGGGGCTTTCCAGGTGGTGCTAGTGGTACAGAATCTGTCTGCCAGTGCAGGTAGACGTAAGAGATGTGGATCCTTGGGTCAGGAAGATCCCCTGGAGGAGGGCTCAGCGACCCACTCCAGTATTCTTGTCTGGAGAATCCCATGGACAGAGGAGCCTGGCGGCCTGCCATCCACAGGGTTGCAAAGGGTCGGACACAGCTGAAACAACTGAGCACAGCACAGTTGGGAAACAAGTTCAAGGTCACAGCCCTCTCTAGGAACTGCTGCCTAGACTCACAGGTACTCAGCCCACCCCATGGCACACCACCCCTGCCTGGAGGAATAAAAGGCCCAGTCAGAAGACTCTTGGAACGATGACATCCACACACGAAAGGGCCTCACATGTGATCCATGAATCTAACCACAGATGGGAAAACCTGAAGCTTTAAGAAAGCCTCTTGACCTATTTTTTCAAAGATTTTGGATTTGGGCAAAAACTTTTGTGATTCAAAAATGCAATTTTTACCCTTAATTTAAACCCCTGTGTATTTTCAAGGGAAATTTAAGTAAAAAAACATGTCTTTCTAATGGAAGCCTCTGCTGTATACAAAGAGGGAGGAGGAGGCTGGCCGATTCCCAGATAGATGCGGGAAAAGCTGTTGGAGAGGTGATTGTCTTTGGATGAGAAGGTGGGTGGGGGTGTGAGGAGAGTGGGAAAAGGGATGGGAACCTTGCCCAGGGGAATGGTAAAAGGAGGCAGATAAAGAGAGTGCTGAGCTGGGGAAGGTGAGCTGGGCTGGGACCTCACAAGTTTAAAATACCTATAGCTGATTCATGTTGATGTACAGCAGAAGCCAACACAATATTGTAAAGCAATTATCCTTCAATTGAAAGTAAATAAATTTTTTTAGAAAAACACCTCAGAAGCCAGCACGGCCATGTCACCTAATCGCAGGCCACAGGACAGGAGTGAGGCGTGTGCTGGCCATCAGGCTGCTTGCTGACTGTGTTTTTCGGTTCCCTCTCCTATAAGACAAGGGGATCACACAGTGTTGATCTCCTGTCTTCCGTTTGTTGTCTTTACTTGCTGTTTATTCTTCTTCCTTTCATATTTTTCTTAAACCCGCTGTGATGAGGCTTCTTTCCCTACCACTGCACTAAACCTGCTCTTTCAAAGACTTCTACTTAGTCCAAGCCAGTGCTCAAGTCCTGGCCCTCATCTTACCTGAGCAACCAGCAGCTTTTGGCATAATTGCTCATTCCCTCTGTCTCAAAACTCGTTTTTTTGGGGGGGTGGGGGAGGAATACCATTCTCTCTTGGTTTTCCTTCTCTGGCTAGATCTACCTTCACTCTTGATTTTCTTGATTGGTCCTTTCCAGTCTTCTCAGTTACATCCTCCTTATATTTGTAACTTGTAGGAAGCCTCAGTGCTCCAGTGCCCACTAGTTCAGACCCTGAATTTCCTCTCACTCTGGAAGAAGATTATCCAGTGCCATGGCTCAAAATAAACACCACGTGCTGATGAGCACATTGCTTTGTCTAGTCCTGACCTATCTTCTGAACCCCAGATTGCCTACACAGCATCTCTCCTCAGATGTCTGAAGGTATCTCAAACTCAGGAAGACCCAACTCTCAATTTTGCATCCTACAAGCACAACCACAGCTCAAACAATACAGACGCTATGCACTCCTCCCATAGTCTTCCTATTTGAATATGTGGCAACTCCATCCTTCCAGTTGTTCAGGTCCCCAATAAATTATAATTATCCTCAACTCTAGTCTTTCTCCCACATCACATCCAACTCATCTTCAAGCCCTACAGGCCCAACCTTTAAAATGTATCTAGAATCTGACCACTTCTTACCTCCTTCACCCCCTCCATCACTTTATTTACTATGACCTTTTGTTGGATTATGTCAATAGTCTCCAAACCAACAGTCACCTTGTCCTTTCTCCCCCGACAAAATGCTGTCTCATGCAGGAGTCAGAGATCTTTGTTAAACACAAATCAAAGCCTATCATTTTCCTCCTTGAAACTCTGAATGTTTCTGGTATTGTCATAAAAGTCAAATTCTTTATTATGGCCTCCAAGACTGCACATGACCTGCCCTTGGCTGCTTCTCTGACTTTATTTCCTACCACTCTTTCCCACATATTGTGACTTCAGTGACCCGGGCCTCTTTACTGTTCTTGGACAATCCAAACACTCACCCTGCTCAGAGTCTTTGCACCTGCTATTCCTTCTGCCTGAACTGTTCTTCCCTCAGAAAATGGATTGGGAATCTCCCCACCTCCTTGGGTCTCTTCTTCTTCTTGGAAAAGGCCTCTCACAATCACAGCACAGAAAACAGGAACTCTTGTTTCTTTCTTTAACCAGCCTTGATAACCAACTGACATGATATATCTGTTAGTTTTCTGTCTCCTCCCTCTCAGCTATAAGTTCTTCTTTTTTCTCTCTCTCTTTAATTATAGCGTCCTCTTGAATAAGCTCACTCTACTGTGCCTTGTGTTACTCTCATTTTGGGTCTCCTTTGCTGTGCCAGGTCAGTCCCATCTGGCTCATGCTATTGGGTGGCAGGGCTTAGAGCATATTCTGCGTTGTCACACAGTAAGGGGCGAGCAACGTGCTCTTTGCTGGAAGCATGGTAATGCCCCACTTGGTAATGCACAGAAATGAAGAATGAAAGAGAAAGAAAGGCTTAGGTCCTGCTGGCTTTCCCCCTTCACCCACTGATCTCCCTGGGTTATGGGTCTGTCTTCTTGCAGTAGGACTGTTTTATTTGTTACTTTATCTGGAAGACTCAGAAGAGTGTCAAGAGTATAGGTGAGGTTCTTGGTGTATGTTTGGTGAGTGAACAAATGCTGAAGAGTGAGTGTATTTTAAGCCATTTCCGATGTTAATCTCTTTTAAAATTTGTGTTTCTTTTCTAGTGGTTTTGGAAACAGTGAGCGTACTATTGGATATTGCATTTTTCTTGTAAATTATGGTGCCTCCCACACTAGCTGGTACTTCCCATTCCTGAACTTCCTAGTGTTGCTTTGCAGGGATTGGCTCACATCTCATTTCCTTTGCAGATACTTGGTGCTCAGATTGATCAGCTCTGCTGATTTGTCCATCAGCTCTCCATCTTTAAAAATCTGCTGCTATTCCTTGTCTGGTCTTGTCTCTTCTTTCATTCTCTTTGTGATTTTATATTGCTTTTATTCCTTTCATTTCATTTTAGCGACATCTTGGCAATAACATAAATAACACGTATATAGTAAATAAATAACATAATTTTATCTCTCCATATGAGTTACAAATATTATTATTTTCCCAGTTTATAACTTGCATTTTGCTTTCTCCTATGGTGGTCTTTAACGGTCTGTATAGTCAAAGCTATGTTTTTTTCCCAGTAGTCATGTATGGTTGTGGGAGTTGGACCATGAAGAAGGCTGAACACTGAAGAATTGATGCTTCAAACTGTGGTGCTGGAGAAGACTCTTGAGAGTCCCTTGGATAGCAAGGAGATCAAACCCATCAATCCTAAAGGAAATAAACCCTGAGTATTCATTGTAAGGACTGATACTGAAGCTGAAGCGTCAATACTTTGGCCACCTGATGTAACGAACTGACTCATTGAAAAAGACCTTGATGCTGGGAAAGACAGAAGGCCAGAGGAGAAGGGGATGACAGAGGATGAGATGGTTGGATGGCATCACTGACTCAATGGACATGAGTTTGAGCAAACTCTGGGAGATAGTGAATGACAGGGAAGGCTGCCATGCAGCAGTTCATGACGTTGCAAAGAGTCGAACATGATTTAGTGACTGAACAACATGGTGGTCTTTAATACACAAAAGTGCAAAATTTATATACAGCCAATCTATGAAGTTTTTCTTTCAAAGTTCCTGCCTTTGGTATTATGTTACTTAGAAAAGGCTTCCTTATCCTGGTTCTTATAGTCGTTTGCTCTCCCCCCGCCCCCCAACTCCCCCCTACCTTTTTAGGGAGTTACTTTTCATAATTTAAAAAACTCCTCCTGTCAAATCAAGGTGTCACTAGATAGAGAGGACTGTGACCAGCTCATCTCCTTCTTTGTTAACAAATGAGTGTGGGAATGGTCCTATATGATTAAAGGTGAACATGTCTAGGGCAGATATGGAGATAGAATTTATTTTAAACAACAAAACTTTCTAATGATCCAGGATGATCTGGTGCCGTACCCATAACGATTACGGCGTGTACCTCCACACAGCTCGCCCGCTGCACTGCAGTGGCGCTCTCACACTCATCATCACAGTCGGTTCCCACAGTCCCGAGACGTCAGGCGCCAGGAGACAAAGCACCGGACCTGACTCACTCCAAGGATCTTTCCAGGCTAATTTTTTCCTGATTTCATCAAGGTTGCCAAAGTCCCATTTTTAATGACCTTACCAAGTCTGGCTGACTTACAAAGAAGGAAAGGAAAACAGAAAACACAGAGAAAGATGTTTGAGGCTAACGCTCTGAATCGTGCCTACTGCACAAAGTGAGAACGAGAAGAATTTAATTTTCTGGTCTGCTTGTTCTAGCATGCTTCTCTAGGTTTGTCATCAACTCTGAGGGGACACAGAGAATATGAAAGACATTCTAATTCAAGTGACTGTGTTCAATTCATTCCATTCTCCTTATAAAACTGTCTGCTGTAAAGTCCTATCTAATGTGGAAGAATTTTAACTTGCTAAATAAACCACATATTAATTCCCGTTAACGCTGAACCATGGTAGCATATTCGCCTAATCCTTGTAACACATGGAAACCCACAAGCAAGACTCAGAACTAAGAGGACTTCACCTAGATTTGCACACTTAACAGAGATCTCAAAGGTTGTTTTCTGTTCAAGCTAGGACTCAAATAATCACCCACACATATCAGCTGCTATGTTATTCTCTAAATTTGCCCACACAGAACTCTCTTTTATCTAGTTAATGTACCTTTAAAGTCACTCCATTAAGAAAGAATATCTGAATTTTTGTTGATTGAAACCTTACTGAAAATCCCTATAGTTCAAAGCTGGAGAAGGCTTTCCACTTCTGCCAACTGAAAATTTATTCAAGAGGTCAAGACTTTGGCTATATGCAGGTAAATTTCCACTATCAGAAATGTCATCTGTTGTAATAAATCCCTTAAATCACCAAAAATAAAACATAAAGCTGGCTAGTGTCCCGACAGTCTGGTTTATCACATAGGGACTTTCCAAGAGAAATGATTCATTCTAATAGATAACATTATAACTTGGTCCCCTACAGTAAGAAAGATGAAGGTCTTCCACACTGGAAGTGATATTTCAGAAGCTTTTCCATTAATTTATTATTATAAGAGTCAAAGCAAAAGTCACCAGCTGGTTGCTGATGTCTATTATTTCCACAGTTTGTTGACAAGGGGGACAGGTCTGAGCATTCCCAAGTATACATGCTCAATCCTATTTCCTTTCACTAAATTCTTTAATGGGAAGAGCTCACAGTGAGGCAGTAAAAATTTCTCTTAATTTTGCCCCCATTTTTGCCCCCCATTCTTCTCCTTCCCATCCAGCCTAGGAACCTTCACTCTGGTGTGCAGTGGATTCTTATTCACAGTCACACTCACGGTAAGTTCTTGATTTATTTTCCAATCAAAATCATAAATGGGAAATTTTTAAAATATCTTTTTAATTTTTAAATTGAAGTTTAATTGCTTTACAGAATTTTGTGGTTTTCTGTCATACATCAATAAGAATCAACCATAGGTACACCCATGTCCCCTCCCTCCCGGACCTCCCTCCCATTTCCTTCCCCATCCCACCCTTCAGGGCGTCACAGAGCCCCTGTTTGAGTCATATATGGGAAATTTTATACACCAATTAAGTTATTAAGTTTCTTTGCTTTTGCTGAAATTATAGCAACCCTAGCGGGAACATGCATTATCTCATACTGGTCAGTAGCACTTTTATGAATAAAACAGAGGAAAATGTTCTTACATAGTGAGTGGAGGGTGAAGGATGAAGCCTTTCAAATAAAGCATCATAGAGAACAAATGAATGGACACCAAGGAGGGAATGTGGGGGTTTAAACTGGGAGATTGGGACTGACATACATACACGCCTATGTATAAGATAGAGCACTCATGAGAACCTACTGTGGAGCACAGGGAGCTCTACTCAATGCTCTGCGGTGACCTCAACGAGAAGGAAATCCAAAAAGGGGATAATGTACCCACACAGCTGGTTCACCCTGCTGTGCAGGGAACTAACACAGCATTGTAAAGCAACTGTGAAAAGTGAAAGTGCTAGTTGCTGAGTCGTGTCCAGCTCTTTGGGACCCCATGCACTGTAGCCCTCCAGGCTCCCCTGTCCATGGAAGTCTCCAGGCAAGAATACTGGAGTGGGTTGCCATTCCCTTCTCCAGGGGGTCTTCCCGACCCAGGAATTAAACCCAGAAATTAATCTTCTGCACTGTAGGTGGATTCTTTACCATCTGAGCTAACTATACTCCAATACAAATTTTAAAAAATCAAGTATCCATTTGGGAAGAAAGAAAGCAGCAGAAGCAATGCTTGGTGTCAAACAGAATCACTGATTCAGAGAACAATCTTGTAAAAAATATGTCCCAGATCCTAAATGTCCTTGGTTGTAAATGCAAGCTTTGTTTCACTGGCATCTCACTAGTTAGTAGATTATCTTCTTCAGTGAAAAGCCTCCTCATTCTCTTATCCACCAGTCTGGAGAGACTGGACTCTGTACATTCAATCCTTTGCCAGACTTAGAGCCTTCATCTTTGAGCTTATTGTTTTCTGTCTATTTTCTTCTTTTAGTTCCCATGGCCCTCAGATGATTCCACTGTCCCAAAGCCTTTCCTTGGAAAGTGCCTCTGTATTAAATTTTTGACTGAATTTATTTACTAATTATTTATTCTCATGGGACAATCCAAAGTTGACTATTTTTCCTCACTGAGACAAAATGAATGTTGTCTTTCAATTAGGACTTTTTTTTTTTTTTTTTAAGCTAAAATATATGCCACACTTAAATTGGGCTTCACCGGTGGCGCAGGGGTAAAGAACCTGCCTGCCAACGCAGGAGATGCAAGAGATGCAGGTTCAATCCCTGGGTTGGGAGGATCCCCTGGAGAAGGGCATGGCAACTCACTCCAGTATTCTTGCCTGGGAAATACCATGGGCAGAGGAGCCTGGTGGGCTAGAGTCCCTGGGGTCACAAAGAGTCAGACACAACTGAGAGACTGAGCCAGAATGCACACACACTTAAACTGGTGCTTCTCAAATTTTCACGTTCCAGACTTGTGGACATGGGGTGGGGGCCAGGGAGGCTGGGATGAATAGAGAGAGTAGCACTGACATATATATACACAGCTAGCGGGAGGCTGCTGCACAGCACAGGGGGCGCAGCTCAGGGCTCTGTGACCACTGGGGGGGGGGGGTGGGGGCATGGTGGGAGGGAGGTTCAAGGGGAAGGGCATCAGATCAGATCAGATCAGTCGCTCAGCCATGTCCGACTCTTTGCGACCCCATGAATCGCAGCACGCCAGGCCTCCCTGTCCATCACCAACTCCCGGAGTTCACTTAGACTCACGTCCATCGAGTCAGTGATGCCATCCAGCCATCTCATCCTCTGTCGTCCCCTTCTCCTCAATTTATATGAGATATCAAAACAAGAACTTAAAGGAGATGTTTAAAAGTTTGGTATTTGTTTTTATCACTTGCAAGAGCATCTAGCCCAACTATATTATGCCCCATACCTACAAATAGCATACATGTACACATATAGTTGATTCATGTTGTGGTATAACAGAAACTAACAGAGCATTGTAAAGCAATCAACTCTAATTAAAAAATAAAATAAAGAAAATTTCATGTTTATAGAAATCACTTGGGGATCTTGTGAAACTAGAGTTTTTGATTTGGAAGGTCCGGGGAGAGGGCCTGGGAGTCTGCACTGTGAATGAGCTTCCTGATTTTGCTGTCTGGGAACCGCAGTCTGAGCATCCAGATTCTAAATGGTCCCATCGTCCCCACAACAGCATCAATAACTCCTCAACATCACTGGCAATTTCTCTATGGGATAATTTTTCTAAGTTTTGTTTTCATTTTGCCTGCTTCCTAAATGTCATTCTGGGTGCTTGCTTTATAACAGAATAGTGGAATTGATGCAGCTACATTAAAACAAAAAGGGAGACATAGTGTCTGCCTGCCTTGGGCACTCCTGTTAGCAGGAGTCTTCATGTTTAACAGCTTCACTATCAGATTCTCAGTGTTGGCGTTAGGGCTAGGTGTTACAGCTTCCCATAAAGCATTCTGCTTTATGGACTCACTGCTCCTCATCATAAAATGAGGAGTATTAATAAATTCAAAAAGAAAGGTCCATAGTCTAATGAGATTTCAAGCTATTTGTTATTCAATGAGCTTAATACCATGAAGACTAGAATAACTCCAATCTGCAAAATGCACTTAATTGTCTGGGAACATCAGCAACTGCAAAGCAGGTTACATGATATAATGAGTACAGTTGCCTTTTTCCAGATCTGTTTGTTTCCTTGCCCTCTCTGGTCTGTTTCTGGCTCCACTCACCTTTTCCACTGGTTTACCAGATGATTCATCAGCTTTCTGGCATCCCTACTTAGCATTTGTGTCCAACATCCCAGCAAAATCCAATAAAGTTTCTAATATCCAGTATCCTGTTAGCTATGTCCTTGTGTATAGCTAATTCACCAGAGGTTACTGGTCATAAGGATGACCTCAAGAGAAAGGGCATTACCACTTTCTGAACATCTACTATGTGCCAAGTTCTGTGCTGATTGTATTTAATCCTGAAGCACTATGGAGCCGAAAAAGTCCTTTACAGAAAGATTAGATTATACCCCATTTATTACTAAGAATAAACATATCTCCTTTCTTAAGTTTATCAAATTATTGTTAAATTTTATTTGTTTCAATGCATGATGTATACATATGGTATTTATTCAAAAGATATAAAAAAGGAATAGAGTGAAAAATAAGTCTCTTTCTTCCCCACCACTCAAGTCTCTACCTGAAGGCAACTACTGTTACCAGTTTGTTGTGTGTAGGACCATAACTGAAGGACCAGTTATGTGTCCTTCCAGAAACAGTCCATTAAGCATAGACTATTATACAATGGATTATTAATAGTCCATTTAACAGTCTTCAGTTCAGTTCAGTCGCTCAGTCGTGTCTGACTTATTGCGACCCCATGAATCACAGCACACCAGGCCTCCCTGTCCACCACCAACTCCCGGAGTTCACCCAAACTCACATCCATCAAGTCGGTGATGCCATCCAGCCATCTCATCCTCTGTCGTCCCCTTCTCCTCCTGCCCTCAATCCATCCCAGCATCAGAGTCTTCTCCAATGAGTCAACTCTTCGCATGAGGTAGCCAAAATACTGGAGTTTCAGCTTTAGCATCATTCCTTCCAAAGAAATCCCAGGGCTGATCTCCTTCAGAATGCACTGGTTGGATCTCCTTGCAGTCCAAGGGACTCTCAAGAGTCTTCTCCAACACCACAGTTCAAAAACATCAATTCTTCAGCACTCAGCTTTCTTCACAGTCCAACTCTCACATCCATACAAGACCACTGGAAAAACCATAGCCTTGACTAGATGGACCTTTCTTGGCAAAGTAATGTCTCTGCTTTTGAATATGCTCTCTAGGTTGGTCATAACTTTCCTTCCAAGGAGTAAGCGTCTTTTAATTTCATGGCTTAGCAATCTTAGATTTCCTTAAAAAGGTATTACCTATTATGGCCTATATAGAAATCCTCAATTACTAATAACACCTTAATATATAAAGAGATTAAAATTTAGAAATGTGTTTTCATGGCATTATGACATTTGATTCTCCTTAAAATACCATGAGATGGGCAGTCAAACATTCCTGTTAAACGATTTACACACAAAGAAACTGAAGCTCACAGAGGTGAAATGATCTGCCCATGTGTATATAGTTAGTAGAAGACCTAATTCTAGAACAATTAGTCTAACGCTTGTTCCATTACCCCACAGAAAAGTAGCCAAAGGATCACAGATCAAAAAACAGCCTTCTTGACTAATTAAAATACTCTGTCATTTCTCAGAGAATTTATTGTGTTTAGTTCAGTAGCAACAAAGTATTATTTCACATAAATAATATATCACATAAAAACTCAGTATTTTGGCTTTGCAATTGAAATCAATAAAGTATAACCAAAGATTTTAATTCAACAAGGGTCTGAGTTCCTGTTAATGGAGATATGTGGTTCTTCCCTTGAGATGGCTTTTGGTAATCAGACCTTAAATGTTGCTAGAGAAGGGCTGGGTAATTTATGTAACTATCTGTTAAACAAGAGCAAGCAGAAAGCAACGTTATTCTTTGCTGCAACTGACTGATGAAATTGTTTTCCCTTTTGGGGATCCTAGGCAGATCCATAACTTTCATGTGACTATCAGGTATTAACAAATACTTTTGTGTTTTGAGATGCTGAAACTTCAGTCCAGTCTGATAAACAAGCTTCAATTGCTTACTCAGTTCGAAGTGTCCTCCCTCCTCTAGCTCAACCCTGCCTTAGGAGACCACTGTGGATGAAGGGGGCATGGGTAGGTGCACCTCTCCCCACTCCTTGCTTTCCCACTTTTCTTGATTCTTTTGCTGGCTTTTGGATCCTCCAGTACTGTAACCAAGAACTTCCAAATGTACAAGCTGGGTTTAGAAAAGGCACAGGAACCAGAGATCAAATTGCCCACATCCGCTGGATCATAGAAAAAGCAAAGAGAGTTCCAGGAAAACATCTACTTCTGCTTCATTGATTATACTAAAGCCTATGACTGTGTGGATCACAACAAACTGTGGGAAATTCTTAAAGAGATGGGAATCCCAGACCATCTTACCTGCCTCCTGAGAAATCTGTATGCAGGTCAAGATGCAACAGTTAGAACTGGAAATGGAAAAATAGACTGATTCCAAACTGGAAAAGAGAGACCCCTCGTCCAAGGTAAGAGAAACCCAAGTAAGACGGTAGGTATTGCAAGAGGGCATCAGAGGGCAAACACACTGAAACCATACTCACAGAAAACTAGTCAATCTAATCACACCAGGACCACAGCCTTGTCTAACTCAATGAAACTAAGCCATGCCCATGGGGCAACCCAGGATGGGCGGGTCATGGTGGAGAGATCTGACAGGGTGTGGTCTGCTGGAGAAGGGAATGGCAAACCACTTCAGTATTCTTGCCTTGAGAACACCATGAACAGTATGAAAAGGCAAAATGATAGGATACTGAAAGAGAAACTCCCCAGGTCAGTAGGGGCCCAATATGCTACTGGAGATCAGTAGAGAAGTAACTCCAGAAAGAATGAAGGGATGGAGCCAAAGCAAAAACAACACCCAGCTGTGGATGTGACTGGTGATAGAAGCAAGGTCCGATGCTGTACAGAGCAATATTGCATAGGAACCTGGAATGTCAGGTCCATGAATCAAGGCAAATTGGAAGTGGTCAAACAAGAGATGGCCAGAGTGAATGTCGACATTCTAGGAATCAGTGAACTCAAATGGACTGGAATGGGTGAATTTAACTCAGAGGACCATTATATCTACTACTGCGGGCAGGAATCCCTCAGAAGAAATGGAGTGGCATCATGGTCAACAAAAGAGTCTGAAATGCAGTACTTGGATGCCATCTCAAAAACGACAGAATGATCTCTGTTCGTTTCCAAGGCAAACCATTCAGTGTCACAGTAATCCAAGTCTATGCCCCAATCAGTAACGCTGAAGAAGATGAAGTTGAACGGTTCTATGAAGACCTACAAGACCTTTTAGAACTAACACCCCCAAAAGATGTCCTTTTCATTATAGGGGACTGGAATGCAAAAGTAGGAAGTCAAGAAACACCTGGAGTAACAGGCAAATTTGGCCTTGGAATATGGAATGAAGCAGGGCAAAGACTAAGAGAGTTTTGCCAAGAAAATGCACTGGTCATAGCAAACACCCTCTTCCAACAACACAAGAGAAAACTCTATACATGGACATCACCAGATGGTCAACACCAAAATCAGATCGATTATATTCTTTGCAACCAAAGATGGAGAAGCTCTATACAGTCAGCAAAAACAAGACCAGGAGCTGACTGTGGCTCAGACGATGAACTTCTTATTGCCAAATTCAGACTGAAATTGAAGAAAGTAGGGAAAACCACTAGACCATTCAGGTATGACCTAAATCAAATCCCTTATGATTATACAGTGGAAGTGAGAAATAGATTTAAGGGCCTAGATCTGACAGATAGAGTGCCTGATGAACTACGGAATGAGGTTTGTGACCTTGTACAGGAGACAGGGATCAAGACCATCCCCATGGAAAAGAAATGCAAAAAACCAAAATGGCTGTCTGGGGAGGCCTTACAAATAGCTGAGAAAAGAAGAGAAGCAAAAAGCAAAGGAGAAAAGGAAAGATATAAGTATCTGAATGCAGAGTTCCAAAGACTAGCAAGAAGAGATAAGAAAGCCTTCTTCAGCGATCAATGCAAAGAAATAGAGGAAAACAACAGAATGGGAAAGACTAGGGATCTCTTCAAGAAAATCAGAGATATCAAAGGAACATTTCATGCAAAGATGGGCTCGATAAAGGACAGAAATGGTATGGACCTAACAGAAGCAGAAGATATTAAGAAGAGGTGGCAACAATACACAGAAGAACTGTACAAAAAAGAGCTTCACAACCCAGATAATCACGATGGTGTGATCACTGACCTAGAGCCAGACATCCTGGAATGTGAAGTCAAGTGGGCCTTAGAAAGCATCACTACGAACAAAGCTAGTGGTGGTGATGGCATTCCAGTTGAGCTATTCCAAATTCTGAAAGATGATGCTGTGAAAGTGCTGCACTCAATATGCCAGCAAATTTGGAAAACTCAGCAGTGGCCACCCGACTGCAAAAGGTCGGTTTTCATTCCAATCCCAAAGAAAGGCAATGCCAAAGAATGCTGAAACTACTGCACAGTTGCACTCATCTCACATGCTAGTAAAGTAATGCTCAAAATTCTCCAAGCCAGGCTTCAGCAGTATGTGAACTGTGAACTTCCTGATGTTTAAACTGGTTTTAGAAAAGGCAGAGGAACCAAAGATCAAATTGCCAACATCTGCTGGATCATGGACAAAGCAAGAGAGTTCCAGAAAAACATCTATTTCTGCTTTATTGACTATGCCAAAGCCTTTGACTGTGTGGATCACAATAAACTGTGGAAAACTCTGAAAGAGATGGGAATAAATACCAGAACACCTGATGTGCCTCTTAAGAAATTTGTATGCAGGCCAGGAAGCAACAGTTAGAACTGGACATGGAACAACAGGCTGGTTCCAAATAGGAAAGGGAGTACATCAAGGCTGTGTATTGTCACCCTGTTTATTTAACTTCTATGCAGAGTACATCATGAGAAACGCTGGACTGGAAGAAACGCTGGACTGGAAGAAACACAAGTTGGAATCAAGATTGCTGGGAGAAATATCAATAACCTCAGATATGCAGATGACACCACCCTTATGGCAGAAAGTGAAGAGGAACTAAAAAGCCTCTTGATGAAGGTGAAAGAGGAAAGTGAAAAAGTTGGCTTAAAGCTCAACATTCAGAAAACGAAGATCATGGCATATGGTCCCATCACTTCATGGGAAATAGATGGGGAAACAGTGGAAACAGTGTCAGACTTTATTTTCTGGGCTCCAAAAATCACTGCAGATGGTGACTGCAGCCATGAAATTAAAAGACGCTTACTCCTTGGAAGGAAAGTTATGACCAACCTAGATCACATATTCAAAAGCAGAGACATTACTTTGGCAATGAAAGTCTGTCTAGTCAAGGCTATGGTTTTTCCTGTGGTCATGTATGGATGTGAGAGTTGGACTGTGAAGAAGGCTGAGCGCAGAAGAACTGATGCTTTTGAACTGTGGTGTTGGAGAAGACTCTTGAGAGTCCCTTGGACTGCAAGGAGATCCAACCAGTCCATTCTGAAGGAGATCAGCCCTGGGATTTCTTTGGAAGAAATGATGCTAAAGCTGAAACTCCAGTATTTTGGCCACCTCATGCGAAGAGTTGACTCATTGGAATAGACTCTGATGCTGGGAGAGATTGAGGGCAAGAGGAGAAGGGGATGACAGAGGATGAGATGGCTGGGTGGCATCACGGACTCGATGGATGTGAGTCTCAGTGACCTCTGGGAGTTGGTGATAGACAGGGAGGCCTGGTGTGCTGTGATTCATGGGGTCGCAAAGAGTCAGACACGACTGAGTGACTGATCTGATCTGATCTGATCTGAAACTGGAAAAGGAGTATGTTAAGGCTGTATATTGTCACCCTAACTTCTATGCAGAGTACATCATGCGAAATGCCGCTGAATGAAGCACTAGTTGGAATCAAGATTGCTGGGAGAAATATCAATAACCTCATATATACAGACAACACCACCCTTATGGGAGAAAGAGAAGAGGAACTAAAGAACCTCTTGATGAAAGTGAAAGAGGAGAGTGAAAAAGCTGGCTTAAAACTCAACATTCAGACAACAAAGATCATGGCATCTGGTCCCATCACTTCATGGCAAATAAATGGGGAAACAATGGAAACAGTAACAAACTTTATTTTCTTGGGCTCCAAAATCACTGCAGATTGTGACTGCAGCCATTAAATTAAAAGACGCTTACTCCTTGGAAGAAAAGTTATGACAAACTTAGCATATTGAAAAGCAGAGACATTACTTTGCTGACAAAGGTCGTCTAATCAAAGCTATGGTTTTTCCAGTTGTCATGTATGGATGTGAGAATTCAACCATAAAGAAGGCTGAATGCTGAAGAATTCATGCTTTCAAATTGTGGTGTTAGAGAAGACTCTTCAGAGTCCCTTGAACTTCAAGGAGATCAAACCAGTCAATCCTAAAGGAAATCAATCCTGAATATTCATTGGCAGGACTGTTGCTGAAACGGAAGCTCCAATACTTTGGCCACTTGATGTGAAGAGCTGACTCATTAGAAAAGACGCTGATGCTTAGAAAGATTGAAGGCTGGAGGAGAAGGGGATGACAGAGGACGAGATGGTTGGATTACATCACTGACATGATTTTAAACAAACTCCAGGAGATGGTGAAGGACAAGGAAGCCTGGCATGCCGCAGTCCATGGGGTTGCAAAGAGTTAGACATGACTGAGTGACTGAACAACAAGCATTTGAACAACAGTGGGAAGGAAAGGCAAGGTTTTCATTTGAGGGAGTTTTCTGGATGTGGCTTTATCTGAAGGCTGATGCTTTTTCTAATAAGGCACCTTTAGCATTCCACAGAAACACCTCCACTGGGCACTGGGCAACTCCCAGCATGGTTTCCTAGTACACGTGTCTTCTCTGGGTTTCCCAGGTGGCTCTAGTAGTAAAGAACCTGCCTGCCAATGCAAGAGACAAAAGAGACACTGTTTTGATCTCTGGGTCGGGAAGATCCCCTGGAGGAGGGCATGGCAACCCACTCCAGTATTCTTGCCTAGAGAATCCCATGGACAGAGGAGCCAGATGGGGTACCATACGTGGGGTCACAAAGAGTTGGACAAGACTGAATGACTTAGCAGGCACACACGTGTCTTCTCCAACTGGCTACTGTTACTTCCCCTTAGACCCTGGCTTCCTGTAATTCACCTCTAACTTCATTCTGCTGGGTACCTGTGGCTCCTGAGGGTTCTCTTGGGGAATGCTCCAACTCAAGGTGACCGAGTCTAGATCTCTTCCCTGGAGGCTTCACAGGGAACAAGCCATATCATCAGCAGAAATGCAACAGCGGAAGTACAATTGATCCCATCAACTGGTCCCTTTCTCACTCAGCTGCCACAAGCTGCTCTGTTTAGCTTCTGAGCCTCTGATTTTTTCAGGTCCCACTCTCTATGTCATAGGCGGAATAATATCTCCCCGAAAGATGTCCAAACTCTAATCCCCAAAACCTGTGAATAGTTTACACTATGTGGCAATGGGGATTCTGCAGATGTGATTAAGGTTATGAATTTTAAGATGAGATTATCCTGGATTATCAGAGGGGCTCAGTATTATTACATGAGCTTTTAAAAGCAGAGAACATTTCCTGGCTGAAGTCAGAGAGATATGGCACCATGAGGAGGATTCCATGTTTTCTGGCTGGCTCTGTGATATAGGGGCCCTTGTGCAAGAACCAGAGAGCAGCCCTGGGAGCCAAGAGCAGTCCCCAGCTGACAACCAGCAAGGAAACAGGGACCTAAGTCCAGCAGCAGAATGGATCTAAATTTGGCCAACAATCTGAATGAGCCTGGACACAGATTCTCCCCAACAGCCTCCTGAAGAGAAGAGTGCAGCCAACACCTTGATTTCAGCCTGTGCGTGCCTGCGTGCATGCTAAGTTGCTTCAGTTGTGTCTGACTCTATGAGACCCCATGGAGTGCAGCCCACCAGCCTCCTCTGTCTGTGGGGATTCTCTAGGCAAGAATACTGGTGTAGGTTGCTATGCTCTCCTCCAGGGGACCTTACTGACCCCAGGGATTGAATCCGCATCTCTTATGTCTCCTAAGTTGGAAGAGTTCTTTACCACAGCACCACCTGGGAAGCCCTGCTGTTAGCCTAGTAAGGTGCAGAGCAAACAATCCAGCCGAGTCCTCTGAACTTCTGACCTACAGAACTGTGAGACAATAAACGTGTGTGTGTTAGTCACTCAGCAGTGTCTGACTCTTTGTGACCCCATTAACTGTAGCCCACCAGGCTCCTCTGTCCATGAGATTCTCCAGGCAAGAATACTAAAATGGGTTGTCATTTCCTCTTCCAGGGGATTTTCCTGACCCAGGGACTGAACCCAGGTCTCCTGCACTGCAGGCAGATTCTTTACCATCTGAGCCACCAGGGATTCTATTGTTGTGTTGTGTTAAGCTGTTAAATTTGTGATAATTTGTTATAGCAGCCATAGGAAATGAATACACCCTACGTAGATCCATTCTTCAAGTTTCTGAAGTCCCCTCTCACTTGCTTAAGATGAAAAACACCAGGAAAATAGAGGAAACATTTCAGCAGCCTAAAAAGTGTCTCTGATGAAATCCATGCTTTCCATATTAATTCATAGGCCTCTCCTTAAATATACATACTTGAGGTTACAGGAAAGGCTAAGGGTTCCTGGACCCATTTTCGGTCACCCCTGGACAAGTTACGTCTCTTCAGAATAGATGGGTATTTAACAATACTCATTCTTAGCTCTAGGGCTTTAGCTAACACTGAGACAACAGGAAAGTTTTGTTTTAACATCCTGTTACATGTACGTATCAGGAGAGTTGCCTTCCTCCTCAGGTTCAATGGTCTTGAAACATGTTGGATAGACTAGGGTTACTCTGATAAAGAAGAATAACAGGAGAGGGAGATGAGATCCCAGAGAGGTCACTGTCAAGATGGGATGAGAGACAAGAAAAAAAGAACCAACGTTGCCCAACATGTGAGTTAGTATGGAGGAAACGAGGCTTCTAGCCCTAGACTTGGGGATTGGTGAAACCCTAGGTAGATGGAGGGGTCGGAGGAGACAGGGGAGGGGTTGGCGATTCTGCATGAGGGATGGCTCCCGGGTAAGCATCATCTCTATGTCTTCCTACAGGAGTCTCTGCCAGGATGAAATGAACTGGGGCTATGTAACTGAGTGCTGTAGTGCTAAGTCCCCTCAGTCAAGTCTAACTCTTTGTGACTCCAGGGACTGTAGCCCACCAGGCTCCTCTGTCTGTGAGATTCTCCAGGCATGAATACTGAAGTGGGTTGCCCTTCTCTTCTCCAGAGGATCATCCCCAACCAGGGACTGAACCTGAATCTGTTACTTGTCCTGCGTTGGCAGGCAGGTTCTTCACCACTAGTACCGCCTGCAGCTTGAGTTAGTACAACAGTTGACCCTTTCTTTCCTCTCTGAGTTTTGTGACTGTACAGCTTGAATGTCCATCAGAACATGGGGAGGAGGGAAGCCAGGGACGGAGTGTCAGTTCTGTGACAGAACCCATGGTCTGCTTGTGGGCAGGGGGGTAGGAACCTGCTGTCCAGAACTAAAGACTGTGTGCTGAGAACAAGCTGAGTTGTTTCACATCTACTGATTGATGTGTATCTGAGGAGGAGGACAACAATCTCATAGTTTCTGTCTCATTCCACTGCCCTTAAAAATCATTTGGAGCCCTGATTTCGCAGACTCTAACAATCTAGTCAAGCATCCTCTGTTTGGCCAATTGATACCTGTTCACTGAGTGTGCTAGGCTCTGGCCCCAACTCTGGAAGTTGGCTATGTTTGCAATGCTGCTACTGTTTAGGAACTGGGAGATCATGGATAGACCCCTCTTTCTGCCAAGAACTCACTTATTCTATATAGAGTGAAGGTCAACTGTAGGGTAATTTATAGAATCCTATTTCCTTTCCATACTCATTTCAGGAAGAAAAAGATGACTATAAAGTATAAGAAAAAAGGTTAATATATAGAAAAGTGTTCCTTGTGGGTTGTTTCAGCTGAAACACCTCAAAGTAAAACCATACTGTGTATATTTTATGTTTCTCATTTAATTATCTATAACAGACAGCCAAGAGATGCTTATGATCCATAACCTCAGCACCCAATGCCATTCTTGACATACAGTGTCAGATCAGATGAGATCAGATCAGTCGCTCAGTCGTGTCCGACTCTTTGCAACCCCATAAATCGCAGCACACCAGGCCTCCCTGTCCACCACCAACTCCCGGAGTTCACTCAGACTCACGTCCATCAAGTCAGTGATGCCATCCAGCCATCTCATTCTCTGTCATCCCCCTCTCCTCTTGCCCCCAATCTGTCCCAGCATCGGAGTCTTTTCCAATGAGTCAACTCTTCTCATGAGGTGGCCAAAATACTGGAGTTTCAGCTTTAGCATCATTTCTTCCAAAGAAATCCCAGGGCTGATCTCCTTCAGAATGGACTGGTTGGATCTTCTTGCAGTCCAAGTGACTCTCAAGAGTCTTCTCCAACACCACAGTTCAAAAGCATCAATTCTTTGGCACTCAGCCTTCTTCACAGTCCAACTCTCACATCCATACATGACCACAGGAAAAACCATAGCCGACTAGACGAACCTTTGTTGGCAAAGTGATGTCTCTGCTTTTGAATATGCTATCTAGGTTGGTCATAACTTTCCTTCCAAGGAGTAAGCGTCTTTTAATTTCATGGCTGCAGTCACCATCTGCAGTGATTCTGGAGCCCAGAAAAAGAAAGTCTGACACTGTTTCCCCATCTATTTCCCATGAAGTGATGGGACCAGATGCCATGATCTTTGTTTTCTGAATGTTGAGCTTTAAGCCAACTTTTTCACTCTCCACTTTCACTGTCATCAAGAGGTTTTTTAGTTCCTCTTCACTTTCTGCCATAAGGGTGATGTCATCTGCATGTCTGAGGTTATTGATATTTCTCCCGGCAATCTTGATTCCAGCTTGTGTTTCTTCCAGTCCAGCGTTTCTCATGATGTACTGTGCATAGAAGTTAAATAAACAGGGTGACAATATACAGCCTTGATGTACTCCTTTTCCTATTTGGAACCAGTCTGTTGTTCCATGTCCCAGGGTGACAATATACAGCCTTGATGTACTCCTTTTCCTATTTGGAACCAGTCTGTTGTTCCATGTCGAGTTCTAACTGTTGCTTCCTGACCTGCATACAAATTTCTCAAGAGGCAGGTCAGGTGGTCTGCTGTTTCCATCTCTTTCAGAATTGTCCACAGTTGATTGTGATCCACACAGTCAAAGGCTTTGGCATAGTCAATAAAGCAGAAATAGATGTTTTTCTGGAACTCTCTTGCTTTGTCCATGATCCAGCATATGTTGGCAATTTGATCTCTGGTTCCTCTGCCTTTTCTAAAACCAGCTTGAACATCAGGAAGTTCACGGTTCACATATTGCTGAGGCCTGGCTTGGAGAATTTTGAGCATTACTTTCCTAGCATGTGAGATGAGTGCAATTGTCTGGTAGTCTGAGCATTCTTTGGCATTGCCTTTCTTTGGGATTGGAATGAAAACTGACCTTTTCCAGTCCTGTGGCCACTGCTGAGTTTTCCAAATTTGCTGGCATATTGAGTGCAGCACTTTCACAGCATCATCTTTCAGGATTTGGAATAGCTCAACTGGGATTCCATCACCTCCATTAGCTTTGTTCATAGTGATGCTTTCTAAGGCCCACTTGACTTCACATTCCAGTATGTCTGGCTCTAGGTCAGTGATCACACCATCGTGATTATCTGGGTTGTGAAGCTCTTTTTTGTACAGTTCTTCTATGTATTCTTGCCACCTCTTCTTAATATCTTCTGCTTCTGTTAGGTCCATACCATTTCTGTCCTTTATCGAGCCCATCTTTGCATGAAATGTTCCTTTGGTATCTCTGATTTTCTTGAAGAGATCCCTAGTCTTTCCCATTCTGTTGTTTTCCTCTATTTCTTTGCATACAGTGTACTGCCTAATAAATGTTTGTTGAATCAATGAATATGGAAAAGTGCAAACCAAGCATGTGAAATATTACGCTACATTTCTTTCAGCTCCGCCTCCACACCAATGAGTGCGGGAGGTCACTGGAAGAGTGTCAGGGTCATCACGAGTTTCATGTTTCAACAGCCAGTGCCAAATTCTTAAGGCCAGATGGGACGAGATGAGATGTTAAAACCGCTTCTTATTACCACTTTGTTGGCCTCGATTGCCTCAGTATTATTCTCCAACTGCTTTGTCTCTGTGGATCTCTGACTCCTTATTACCTCCAATTGGAACACCCCACAAATCACTCTGCCTTCTTTATCCTCTCTCACCTCCAAGTAATCTTGTCATCTTGCTCCAGTTAGAGCTGCTTCCATTAAGAAGATCATGGCAAATTCTCTCCCTACCCCTGTTTGTCCTTCAGGAAAATTATCCCATGGATAAGTGGATGTTACAGACACTTTTCAGAACATATTTCGTCTCAATTTTTTTCTGTCTTTCCACATTCTTCTAAGCCAGTTACCTTTGCATTGGAGTGGAATTAAATTCAAGGAGATAGAGGTTCTGAGTTTCCTCCTTTGACCAGAT
This sequence comes from Tragelaphus eurycerus, assembly GCA_935064755.1. Taxonomy (NCBI): domain Eukaryota; kingdom Metazoa; phylum Chordata; class Mammalia; order Artiodactyla; family Bovidae; genus Tragelaphus; species Tragelaphus eurycerus. The sequence goes on along the minus strand of CAKXYN010000007.1, from coordinate 22,142,492 downwards.
GGAAATCGTTACATTAGAATGCTGATGACTGCAAAACCTTGGACATATTGTTTTCACAATTAGGAAATGGCAAACACAAAGCGCTCCAGCCCAGAGCCAGCATGCAAGTTCAGCTTCCATTTGCTGCTATAAATTTTGTTCTTCTTGCTGCCAGTGAACACCAACTGTTCAAGAGAAATAGTAAATCCAAATGTGCCTTTGGATGAGAGTAAAAAAAAAAAAATAGATGCTGCATAAATGCTGATGCAAAAGGATTTTTTTTTTTTTAACACACTAAACCAGGGAAGGGAAAGAAATGGGGAGAGAAAGTTGAACTGAAAGCGCTAAAAAAGGTCTTGAGGAAATGTTGATTCCACATATGGTTTAAACTTCAAGGAGAAAATAAATGCAGAATGAGCATATCAACCTTCGGGTGGGCATGTCAACATTTGAGCACTATAGGTATACCACGGAAGGCATACACAAGTTGTGTAAATCAAGGGAAAGGAAAACCCCAAAGTTTACTCAAGGCTGAACCAGCACATGCCCTCTTTGTTACTTGCTAATCATCAATCTAACAGTTAAAAGCCAAAGCCAGAAGCAAGTGCAGTCTGTTATGCAAGAACTTCAGTGACTTCCTATTGCACAGAGTTACTTTAAGGCTAATCAACAGATGTCTGTACTCAGGTTTACCTCCAGTTTAACTCAATATGCAACTGAATTATGACTCAAAGAGATAGTTTCAGAGATTTGATTTTCTGAATTTTAACTTTTTTTAATGTTTAATGTTATGATTTTTATTTTTTATTTATTTTTGTTTTTTATATAGATTTATTTATTTTAATTGGAGGCTAATTACTTTACAATGTTGTATTGGTTTTGCCATACATCAACAAGAATACACCATGGGTGTCCACGTGTTCCTCATCCTGAACCTCCCTTCCACCTCCCTCCCCGTACCATCCCTCTGGATAATCCCAGTGCACCAGCCCCAAGCATCCTGTATCATGCATCGAACCTGGACTGGCGATTCATTTCATATATGATATTATATATGTTTCAATGCCATTCTCCGAAATCATCCCACCCTCTCCTTCTCCCACAGAGTCCAAAAGACTCTTCTATACATCTGTGTCTCTTTTGCTGTCTCGCAGAATTTTAACTTTGGATTACCTAAATTTATGATGGGTTTCTTGTCTCCTTTGCCCCATCATTTTTCTGTGATGCTGAAGGAAATGTATGAACTTTGGAGTTAGCTGACTTGAGTCCCTGATACTAGGTCTGATCCTTACATACCCTGACCCTACTTTCTCATGTGCAAAACAGTGCTTGCAACCACTGGGTCACTGTGAAGATTAAATGAGATGCTACATGTTAAATGCCTGACCCAAGCCTTGACCATAAAAGATCCTTAATAATGACACCAGTTCCATACCCCAGATTAGACTTTGCAAACAAACAATTTGAAAAATAGAGCATTAAAACAAATTCCGTAGCATGATGAGGCTCCAGGCCAAGAACCAAGCAGTAAAGATGTTCCAAACCAGAACATTTCAGCATCGGAGAATGGCTAGAAGGGCTTATCTTCACGGCTAAAACAAGCGGTCTAATGTAAAATAGTCTTTTTTTTTTTTTTTTTAATTCTTCATTTTCTTATGGAAGGAAAAGCATTTCCAAATAATGGTTAAAATCTGTCCTTTGTAGATCTGAAAATGAGGACAAGTTTCATACTGAGGTCAAGATCTACTGAAAGTGTTAGATGGCTATATGAAGACCAGACGCAGCTGTCAAAAATAAAGTAGACGATGGTATCTTAAATGCCTTCATGGGAGGCCAAAGCTAAGTGAGCGTTTGACTTATTTTTGTCATTGAATTAATTTATGGATCTGGTTTAACTGGCCAAATTATTTTTTCTTAAATGTTCACATATTTCTGTGTTGTATTGATATAGTTACTGCTTTCAAGAGTGAAGAAAACACCAATAGTGGCAAATACATGTGTTCAGAGGAAGAGAAACTGTTCATTTCCAAACCTCAGATTTATAGCAATTTTTATACACATAGGAAAGTGTTGGTTTCTTCTTATGGCTACTTCTGAACATGTGTAAATTATCAGAGTCTGTGTGCATTTATTTCCATTAAAAAAATAATAATAATACCAGCAGAGACACAGCTAAGCCAAGTTGAGTCTTGTTGGTTGGGTTTGCGGAAACATAGGCCAACTCAGGGCAAGGCAAGCTCATGAGATAGGAAGTATAAAATAGTAATAAATAGCTTTGGAAACATTTTCCTTTGGAAGAGACATCCCAATAACATCCTGCATTAATAGATGAGAAGAGACACACATGTGTGCTGTGAACGACACAGTAAGTAAAACCAAAAGGCTCACTCTGAGGGTCAAATTCAACTTGGGTTGCAACTTTAATGAAGGAAACAGTGGTTTTGATTCAGAAAAGCCCAGGGTTGGAAGGGAGATATTAAGCCTAACATCTCATCCATCTGATGCCTGGATCTCCTTTACTCTGTTCTGGCAGAAAGATCATCCAATTGATACTGGAAATGAGCAGCTTGCTCCGTTAGAGCTGGCTCTTGTATCTTTGAATTAAAGTCCCTTTTCTATCTTTGAATAAGAAAATATTTTCTTCTTTTGGATCAAGGCCTGTTTCTATGAAATTTCCACTCATTCTTCCTATTTCTGTCACTCAGGGTCACACCCAAGCAGAATCCCACTTGCAGGGTCAAACGTCATCAACATTCCCTTACAAACATTAAGGCAAGGGTCACAGATTAGCCCGCAGAGTAATTTTAAATAATTAGAAATCAGCTTTTGATATTTAAAACTTGGAAAATTACCTATCAAAATCCATGTTTTTCACTCCTTTGAAACTTTGGGAGCTCCAGAAGCAATGAGCACACATTCCCACATGGTAATAATGGGCTGAATTGAGCAGCTTGTAGTGCTGCCTTTAGACAGGGGATGTGCTGGCCTGTTAACTACAGGGTTCATCACTCCCTACTGTCTTGCACTGAGCCTGCTTTCCTCATTTTATGATGCTTGCCTGGCCCCTGAGACCAGTCAAGTGTGTAGTTCCTACTCTGTCCTCTATAACCAGGGTCCCTCACCTCCCGGATACAATGCCTGATGGTCTGAGGTGGAGCTGATGAAATAACAGAAATAAAGTGCAAATTTAATGTAATGCACTTGAATCTTCCTAAAGCCAGCCCCCCCCAATGCCCAATATATGGAAATATTGTCTTCCATGAAACTGGCCCTTGGTGACCAATAGGTTGGGGACCACTGCCTTATAAGCCTTCTTGGCTTCAAAAGATTTATCCTCTGTTCTCTTTTTTTTCCCTTTGCAGGAAGAACTTCAGGCATGCTTGAAACATAAGCCTGCTGAGTGTTCCCACATGGAAACTTGACATTTGATTTGTCCAGTCTCACAATCAATCCTCAGTAATGAGCCAGTAACGTAGCTAGAAACCTTCAAATCATGTAGGTAAGGTAAGAACGGGAGGTGGAGGGAAGAGATTCTTAAAAAGGCTGAGAGAATGTGGAGTATGGCGTGTCATGCGGGCTGGAGCCCTAACTCTAGCTAGTTCTTCTTTTCTGCTGTGATTCCTCGTGAGAACTCAGGTACTTGGGACACCAGTACATACAATCAAGAGCACGCTGTGTGGTTTTCTGTTTTGTTCAATCGCCTCTTATGCTGTTCTGTCAACAGCATCACAATCCTCCGTGTTCTGGAAAGGGGAAGAGTGCTTCGTTTTGAATCCCAGTGCCTCCAACAACTGAGAGACCTTGGGAAAGTGACTTAACATCTCTGACTTTCCGTTTCTCCACCTGGAAAATAAGGCTAGTAATAGGTTGATCCTACTTATAGAAGTATTGTGAGAAATGCCAGAGACAAAGTACATACAGTGCATATACGGAAGTCCCCTGGGTCACATTAATCAGTCAATAAATGTTGGCTACTAATTGCTCTTCAGGTATCAGTCCTCCAGGTTGTAGCAGACTGCTCCCATAGCTCCACAGCCTCACCCACGTGAGGCTGCATCGGCTTCGAGTAATTGCTAGCATTTGTGATTCTTGCCTGACGGTTTTCTCTGACACTCATTTTTTTTCTGTCCTTATGCACCCATGGCAAGCTGGCAGTGCTAGGGAGTTAACAGCCCTTCTCTCTCCCAATAAGAGATGGGAGTTGGTGGACCAATACCCCAGCTTCCTCATCCTTCAGAAGGAATAAACCTCAGCAGTGGGTCCTGTGTGGTCTATCAGAGTTCCTTCAGTGGATTTAGCTCCAGTTGCCTTAGTTATTATAACTTGTTTGATGATGTTGGCAGCCTTGCTGTGCCTGTCTCATCTCTCCATTTCCTTACCAATACTTCCTGGGGTCAACTCTATGCTAAACTACTTGTGCACAGAAACTTATTTCAGCATCAGCTTCTGGGGGAACACGAGCTTAGGTCATTGGTATGAGCAGGGGTCCCAAGGAACAGGTCATGAGGCTGGATTCTGGAACCACCTCACTTAAACAGATCCCAGTGCTGGTGGTAAATGGTGTGCTGATAAGCCCCAGTACACAGTAGCATTAAGGATACATTTGGATGGGCTACAGATGGAAGGAGGGCTCCCTGGTGGCTCAGGCGGTAGAGAATCTGCCTGCCCATGCAGGGGACGTGAGTTCGTTCCCTGGGTGAGGAAGATCCCCTGGAGAAGGAAATGGCAACCCACTCCAGTATTCTTGCCTGGAGAATCCTGTGGACAGAGGAGCCTGGCGGGCTACAGTCCATGGGATCACAAAGAGTTGGACACAACGTAGCGACTGAACAACAACAGACGGACAGTGATAACTCTCATGTACAGTAGTAGCGATGGTGGATCTGAATGGGTTAGAGATGATTTGGCTTGTGTAACATCACGGGCATTTGAAAGATACTCAGGCACTTACAGAGTGTCTGATTTACATAGTACTCCTATGATGAGTCCAATGGACTCATTTCCCAGGGAAAGAAGTATAACATCTGGTATGTGTTATGGTATCAGCTGGTTCTGTATATACAACATCACTTCAATACAGCCAGTCTGATAGGAATTGGAACACCTTTTTTAAGAGCTTCCCTGGTGGCTCAGACGGCTGTAATGTGGGAGGCCCAGGTTCGATCCCTGGGTTGGAAAGATCCCCTGGAGAAGGAAATGACAATTCACTCCAGTATTCTTGCCTGGGAAATCCCACGGATGGAGAAGCCTGGTGGGCTACAGTCCATGTAATTGCAAAGAGTTGGACATGACTGAGTGACTTCACTTTCACTTTCTTTACACTTTTTAAGGGTACAACTCAGGTAACAGCCTGAAGATGGTGCCTGTAGGATGTGAGTATGCTGTTTGAAATGTAGTACATAGTGTGAGTCAACAAACTCTCAACAGGAGGAATCTGTGGGGCTGGGAACCAAGAGGTGGAAGTAGGGCATGGCTCCTGATACCACCCTTCTTTGATCCACTTGGGGAATTTTGCTCTATGACCCACAATGTTAGGGTCTACTGGGTGAGAGCTTAGGGTTTCCAGAGGGACTTGGCAAGTCTTCTGCCAGGACACAGTATTTTGGGGGGCATTATGTTAACCCTGGACTTCCCTGATGACTCAAGTGGTAAAGTATCTGCCTGCAGTCAGGAGACACAGAGGACACGGTTTCAATCCCTGGGTTGGGAGGATTTCCTGGAGAGGCCCTAAAATGATGGCTGTCATTTGTATTCTGAGTTCCTCATGCTGATAGAGAGTAGCAGGCAAAGAAAGAAGTTACCTTGTTATCATGATGAGCTAGGCCTCTTGCTATACCATGAGGGCACAAGGTAGGCACGCCTGGATCTTAGCGGGATTTACTAGTGTTGCCATACCCGGTAATAACTGAATGGGCAAACGCAGAAAGCTTGTGCTGGTTGTTTTGGAATAAGATTCAGATTGTCTCTTTGGGTCCTTGAGATGAGGTAATTCAAGGGTCTCAGGCTCTACAGACATGAATGTCTTGGATCATGACTATCAATTATGACCTAAGGACCAGCTGTTGTATAGGGGCTACAGCTTAGCTCACTGACCCCTCTGTTGTAATTCTCTTTTCTTTTGCTTTTGTCTTTTTGATGCTCTGCACAGCTTGCAGGATCTTAGTTTCCCTACCAAACATTGAAGCTGGGCTTTATTCTAAGTGTTTTGTGCATACTAACTGATTAAGTACTTACAACTGCCTCACAATGTAGTGTTACTGCTGTCCCTCCTGTACAAAGGAGGAAACTGAGGCACAGAGAACCTTGGATTACGTTGCATCCCAGTGGTCTCACTCCAGGTCCTGTGACTTTCTTCTTTTCTACTATTAACTTCTAACAACAACTCTAATTGGAAAAGGACTGACTTGAATTGCTTAATATTGCAATGTATTATATTCTTCTCCATGTGTCGTGTGTGTGTGTTATATCTGTGTATTTCTTAGGGAAATTCTTAAGCAAAAGACTTCAGTTTGGTCTGGAGCTGGCTTGCTCTAGTAGGGCACACAACCAGATATCAGGAGGCTTAATGAATGGCAACACTTGCTACTTCCTGGCTTTATCACTTCGACAAAAGCCAGCTTTGAGGGTTTATTTACTCATCTGTGAAAGAAGTCAGTTGGCCAGTCACCTTTGGCTTTCTTTCTCCTCTGGACAGTATATGGTTCTGTGATTTCCAAAACTTTTAAAAGGTCCTCAGAAAACAACCATTATAAATCTTGACCTTCCTTTACAGTGAAATAAACCTTGACCTTCCTTTACAGTAAGGAGGCATTCAGGATTGATAGAAACACAGTGGTTTTACCTTCCAATGGGACTGAAGCTTTAGAAGGAAAGGCAACCCACTAACCCACACACACACACGCCTAGTACGACTGCCAGTATCTGCCATAAAGCCAAGTCTCAACTGAGGGTAAATTCTTGGTCGTTAAGCAGGGCGTGGGTGTCTAGACTAGACCCCTGATCTCTCTCCATGGGTATCTGGAAGAGGTCATGGCTTCCTCCGGGCTGTTCTTGTATGGTGAGTTAGCAATCACACATGCATGCGTGCTCAGTCACTTCAGTCGTGTTTGACTCTCTGCAAACTATGGACTGTAGGCCTTCAGGCTCCTCTGTCCATGGGATTCTCCAGGCAAGAATGCTGGAGTGGGTTGCCATGCCCTCCTCCAGGGGATCTTCCCAACCCAGGGATCGAACCTACATCTCTTTTGTCTCCTGCATTGGAAGGTGGGTTCTTTACCACCAGTGCCACCTGGGAAGCCCAGTAATCATACTGAGTGGCTTTTAAGCAATGAGAAAAATTTGTTTTGATAATTTCTGAAAGTTAACCACTCCTTTCTTTAGTATGTGACTTGTTTTGACCAAAAGTTCCCCAAAGGCAGCCTTCTAAGCGGCCATTGACCTCTGAGGGGACAGCCAGAGAGATAGCCTGTATGTGCAGACCCAGGCAGTCTATTCAGTCTGATGTCGATCATCTTATAATCATCCCCCCAATAATAAATTCTCCTATCAATTCAGAGATTCTGACTCCAGGCAGGGGTCTTGGAATACTCAGCCTGAGGCCAATCAACTCAGAGAAACTGCTTCCTGAAAATACCTTTTTTCATAGGAAACAGGAGAAGGTTAGACGCACGACCTGGTTACTCAAAGAGTAAGTCTTTGTTACCCTTGCTGATGTAGAGTGGCAGTGGAGGCATCCTCAGCACTTAACATCTACAAATTACAAAAAAAAATCATCAAAAAGTCAATTGCTGTTTCTAGAAGTCTTTCAGACAGTGCTCTATATGTCTCACAAGCCTGAAGACGACACTAACTGTATGCCTGTATGCCTTCTGCTATTTCCTTCCAGCAGCCCTTGCTCATAACCATAGCTTGTATAGCTTCAGATGCGGTGAAACTGCTGGCTATGTTGGTAGGACCATCTAGAATATACTAATGTTCATACAGGGCTACTCTCTCCAAGAGCCCTAATCCACTGGTCCTCAGGGAGCCAGAGGAGTGCTGGTTCCCTGGAGGGTGGGAGAAGTGCCTCTCTGCCCAGCACTGCCCTTGATCACAAGGACCCCACAGTAGGACCAGGGAGCCCGAGGACCTCCAAGCCTCTCATGAGGAAACCTCAGTCACTTTCCAGCCTCAACTGTTCTCTCAGCAATCATCAACTGAATACAAGGGATCCTGGGGGAAATAGATAACTTGCTCTTTCCATTCACTCAGTTTCTCCTTCCCATCGTAGAAAATAAAAAACAGGAATAATCTCCTTCTTCTTGCAGTCAAAACAGGCTTCAATGCCATGAACTTATGCAAATAGATAAGGAATGGTGAAATCCATCCTGCTCTGGGTTCAACCACCCCACCCCCAAATCCCAGAAAATTGGAAGAGAGCAGATTTTCAGAGACTTCCTAGTTCAGGTAAAACCCAGAGAGGAAAGACTCCTGTCTACCATCACACAGATCTTGCTCACAAACATAATATTGTCATAACAGCTCAGTGCTGGATTTTAAAAAGCTAGTTTATCAGCCCGCTATCCCAACTGAAATCATTTTGGTTCATAAGCACATCTCTTTGCATCTGGTTCTCTCTCATTAGGACTTAACATTTTTTGTGGACAGGAGAAGACCTAAGGCAGGGCTCCAAGATTCTTAAAAAGGTCAAATGCTTCCTTCCTCTGAGGGGATCAGTTAACATGTAGGGTTCAGTTGTTTGACTGGACTCAATGAAAACTAAACAAATTTTTAGGACATCCAGGAGGACCAACTAAGTGTAGTAAAATTCACTCAGCTTAATCTACAAATGCCTTTTTAAAAATAACATGAGGTTATTTTGCTTCTTAGTATGAAAGAAATATATATTCATCACAAGAGACTTAGAAAATGTAGAAAAAAAATATTCACAAATCCATTACCAAGAGGCAATAATCGTTAGCATTTGGGCATATTGACCCTTCCAGTCTCTCTCTCCATACACTTCAAAAGAGGGATCCAAGTTCAATGCTTGAGACAGGGCACTCAAAGCTGGTGCACTGGGACAACCCTGAGGGATGGGATGGGGAGGGAAATGAGGGGGGTTCAGGACGGGGGACCCATGTACACCCATAGCTGATTCATGTCAATGTATGGCAAAAACCACCACAATATTGTAAAGTAATTAGCCTCCAATTAAAATAAATTAATTAATTAAAAAAATAAAAAATAATATGGGAATTAAAAAAAAGAGAGATCATGCCATACTCTTTTGTTATCTGACTTAAAAAAAAAAACCTTACTACATGGATATATTCCCAGAGCATTAAATATTCTTTCATAGATGGATAATATTCCATTGCATGGATGCACCAAGGCTTATTTAATATTTCTATGCTCAGTCCTTCTACTGCCAGAAGTCTTGGTGGGCATTAGGTTATTTCCAACTTCTTTGAATTTTGTGGCTGATAATTCTCTTTGAGGAAAATCATTTATGATTCTTTCCTTAGGATAAATTCCTAGAAATGATGATGGGTCAAGGAGTACTAAAATGTGTAAAGCTTTTGGCCCCAAATGTCTCTTCTGACAATAGTCTTAACTGAAAAGACTAATAAGAGATGAGCCCACCTGGCCTGGCCTGTCTTGGTGGTGGTCAGATCCAAGGCTTTAACCACACACCTATTGATTTATGATGTAAAAGATTTTGTATTTTGCTTTCCTAGCTTCCTCTTTTTTTTTTTTTTTATTGGAGAATAGTTGCTTTGCAATGTTGTGCTAGTTTCTGCTGTACAGCAAAGTGAATCTTATATATATATATATCCTCCGTTTTGGATTTCCTTCCCATTTAGGTCACCACAGAGCACTGAGTTCCCTGTGCTACACAGTAGGTTCTCATTCGCTAACTCTTTTATACATAGTAATGAATATATGTCAATCCCAATCTCCCAATTCATCCCACCTTCCCTTGCATATTTGGTGTCCACATGTTTGCCCTCTATGTCTGTGTTTCTACTTCTGCTTTGCAAATAGGTCCATCTGTACTATTCTTCTGGATTCTGCATAAATGCATTGATATACAATATTTCCTTTTCTCTTTCTGACTTAATTCACTGTGTATGAGTCTCCAGACCCATCCATGTCTTTGCGAATGAAACAATTTTGTTCCTTTTTATGGCAGAGTAATATTCCATTGTATATATGTGCCATATCTTCTTTATCCATTCCTGTTGATGGACATTTAGGTTGCTTCCATATCCTGGCTACTGTCAATAGTGCTGCAATGAATATTGGGGTGCATGTATCTTTTGGAATTATGGTTTTTCTCCTGGTTTATGATCCAGGAGTGGGATTGATGAGTCATGTGGTAGTTTGGGGCTTCCCAAGTGGCACTAGTGGTAAAGAACCTGCCTGCCAATTCCGACCATAGGGTTGCAAAGAGTCAGACATGACTGAGTGACTGAACTGAACTAAAGAGACACAGGTTCAATCCCGGAGTCGGGAAGACCTGCTGGAGGAGGGCATGGCAACCCACTCCAGGCATTCTTGCCTGGAGAATCCCATCGACAGAGGTGCCTGGCAGGCTACAGTCCATGGGATCACACAAAGTCAGACCCGACTGAAGTGGCTGAGCGTACACTCACACATGGTAGTTCTATTTTCGGTTTTTTAAGGTGCCTCCATCCTGTTCTCCCAGGGACAGGGAGCCTGGTGGGCCGCCGTCTATGGGGCTGCACAGAGTTGGACACGACCGACGCGACTCAGCAGCAGCAGCATACTGTTCTCCCAGTGGCTGTGTCAATTTACATTCCCACCAGTGTGTTAAGACAGCTCCCTTTCTTCACGTCCTCTCCAGCATTTATCGTTTGTAGATTTTTTGATTACGGCCATTCTGAGCTTGGTGAGCTGATACCTCATTGTAGTTTTGATTTGCATTTCTCTCCCTCTTTTTTTAAGTCAGATTTTTTTTGTGTGTAAAATTCACTCTGTTTTTGGTGTAGTTTTATGAATTCTGAAAAACACATACAGTTGTATAAGCACCACCACAATCAAGACACAGAACATTTAATCACCCAAAAAGTTCTCTCGTGGACCTTCGTGTTCACTCCTTTCACCTTACCCCTAGCTCCTGGCAACCACTCCCCGTCCCCATAGTTTTTCTTTTTCCAGCATGTTAAGCGGAATGACAGAGCAGGTAGCTTTGTAATTCTAACTTTTTTCACTTGGCATAATGCACTCGAATACCCATGTTCTCCACCACTAGTTCTTTTCTTTCTATTCCGTTGTCCCTACGTTTCAGAGTTTGTTTATATATTCACCAGGCGGTGGTTATTTGGATTGTTTCTAGTTTTGGGAGATTATGAAAAAAGTTGATATAAACGTTCATATACAGCTTTTGGTGTGGGCCTGTATTTTTATTTCTCTTGGGTGAACGCCCAAATGCTCAGTCCCATAAGTGACATTTATAAGGCACTATTAAGCAGTTTTCCAAAGAGGCTGCACTGTTGTGTATGAGTGCTCCTGTTGCGCCATAGTCTCATCAGTGCTCAGTCTTAGTTTTTAAATCTTCGTGGTCAAATAGAAGTGTGTTAGAACCTTATTGCAGTTTCAAAATCTCATTTCCCCGATGAATAATAATGTTGAGTATATTTTCATTCATTACTTTGCCATCTTTTTTAACGTCTTTGGAGAAATGCCCAAATCTTTTCCCATTTTTTGCTGGGGTTGTTTCTTATTATTGTTTGTCAGAATTTTCAATATATTCTGAATACAAGTCTTCTGTAATAAATTTACTTCGCAAATATTTTCCCCCAGTCTTTGGCTTGCTTATTCATTTCCTTTTCTTAACAGTGTCCTTCAGAGTTTTTAATTTTGACAAAGTGCTGCTTATTCTGTTTCTTTCATAATTCATCATTCTATGTCATAGCTGAGAAATCTTTTCCTTATCTTTGGTTGCAAAGACATTTTTCCTCTATTTTCCTCTAGAACTTTCACATTGTTAGGTTTTATATGTGGGTATATGTTTCATTTTGAATTGACTTTTGCATATATAATTTTTGAAAGGTATGGGTCATGGAACATAATTTTACACATGGATGTTCCAAATTGCAGCACAATCTGTTGAAAAACTATCTCTATTGAATTCCTTGGTTCTTTTGTTTTTGAAGATTATGAACAGAGTTGCATGTATTTGTATATTTGCTAAGGATTTTCCTTTCAATGATACACACACTTGATTACTGTAGGTTTATGTAAGTCTTGTGGAGAAGGCAATGGCACCCCACTCCAGTACTCTTGCCTGGAAAATCCCATGGACGGAGGAGCCTGGTAGGCTAAAGTCTATGGGGTCGCTAAGAGTCAGACACGACTGAGCAACTTCACTTTCTCTCTTCACTTTCATGCATTGGAGAAGGAAATGGCAACCCACTCCAATGTTCTTGCTGGGAGAATCCCAGGGACGGGGGAGCCTGGTGGGCTGCCGTCTATGGGGTCACACAGAGTCGGACACGACTGAAGTGACTTAGCATAGCATATCATATGTAAGTCTTGAATTCAATTTTGTTTTTTTTTTTTTTTTCAAAATTGTTTTCATGGCAGTTTCCTTTGCTTTCCTTTATAAATTTTAGCATTATCTTGGGGATTTCTATAAAAACACCTTGCTGGATTTTTGATGAGATTACACTGAATCTACAGATCACTTTGAGAAGGGTTGACATTTTAAGAATGTTGAATCTTTCTGGCCATCTTTTGATGCCAAATCATTTCTTCTACCTTGAATTATGAAACTAGCCTCCCAAATCATACTTTTCTTGTAAAATTTGGCCTCATGATTGGATCTGCTCTGGATATTAGCTATTGGAAGACTATTCATAGTGACTTTAACCCTATAGGGCATAGAACTACCTGCTATAGTATATTGAAATTATGGATCAAAGTTTTTACCCCTTTAATCAAGTTGTCCCAGTCATTCTAGTAAAGAGCAGCCTAGATCATCTGACAGCCAACCCACCCCTAGATAAGTGAACATGCACACCTAAGATCAGAACAACCAAGTCAACCACTAGTCAATGACCTAGTCAACCACTCCAAATGTAGGAGCTATAAATTCTTATTTTATGCCATTGAAATTTTGTTTTTGTTTATTACACAGCATCATTGTGGCAGCAGACAGTTGACAAATCTGAATAATGTACAGGCTTGTGAAACTCTTTACAAACAGCATCACACAATAACTTACCAGGGTTGGGACATTAATCAAATGTAGCTAGTTTCATGGGTTAATCATGAAACTTGCCTTTTCGCCTTCATTCTCAGTACCAAGTATTAAACAACAACAAAAAATTATCACAAGAGAAACTCTGATAAGTCCTGATCACCACTTCCAACCCCTGAGTCAAGTAAAACTATGAGACTATGGAGAATTCACTTTGTCTTTATTTTTAATTACAAGGAGTTTATTAGTATTTTAACCTTTTTAGTAAATGATTGAGCATCCTGACTGTGATGTGGAGATGAATCTAGAGGAACCAGTCAGAAGAAAGATAAGCATCCAAAAATGATTAATCAAAAAAAAATTTTTTTAAATCAAAGTTCTTAGAACTATTTGCTGAATTGTGTGTTTTATTTTTAATAGTTATTCTTTGAGGTAGAAATGCCATGGCATAGAGATAAGAGCCATAACATTTAAGACATGTTTATGAAGTTAAAACCACTAACTTGGCTGCAGTTGAAATGCATTCAGCTCCTTCCCACTGTGCTCGGAGTCTTCCCAAAGGCTGGGCTGGCAAGGGTTCCTGCTACTGCTGCCTCTTCCCCAGCTGGCACTGTGGGCTGTGAGACAAATGTAGGCATTTAACCCACATTAAAGTGCATTCAGAAGTACTAGAATTCGTGTTTATCAGGGCTTTGACATCAAACACATTTCTAATCAGTGGGGTGTGTTTAGATCTTGACAACAGAATGACCTTGTGCAGCCTCAATTCCAGGGTCTTTTGGTAGTGCCAAAGAGAAGACAGACACCCCACAGTCGGGCTGCTGTCAACGGCAATATCCTTGTAAGGGGGGCCGCCAGGGCTCTAGGAAAGAACCTTGCCTCAGCCTATCCACCCTTGGGGAAGCTCAGGGTGGGCTGGGGTACTTGAGACTTGGGGCCCTAGAAGCTGTCTCATTTGCTTTATTTTTTGTTCATTCACCCCTACTTGGTATCCTTGATGGCTTTGTTATTTACCTAAAAATTGCATTGCCACTTTATAAATGAAATAGACTTTGAGAAAATCAAATTTGTTTTAAATTAAGTTCTCTGGGGCAAAAATAGGAAGCACTAGTTTCTGAAGCCAGTCTGGGCTATGCTCGTAATTCAAAGGAGGTAGGCAAAATGTCAGAGCTTGGGAAGTATTCTTAAAAGTAGGACATGTCTAGGTTGATAATATCTACTAGTGTGTTTACATGAAATGGATAAATCAAAGCATATTCAGTAAAAATGATAGGAAACAGATGGTGCAACGGGGTCATATACACTTGGATTCAAATCTCTTCTTTACCCTCAACCAGCTCTGAAAATCCCGTGGATGGAGGACCCTGGTGGGCCGAGGTCCATGGGGTCGCTAAGAGTCGGCACGACTGAGCGATTTCACTTTCACTTTTCACTTTTATGCATTGGAGAAGGAAATGGCAACCCACTCCAGTGTTCTTGCCTGGAGAATCCCGGGGACGGTGGAGCCTGGTGGGCTGCCGTCTATGGGGTCGCACAGAGTCGGACACGACTGAAGTGACTTAGCAGCAGCAGCATCAGCAGCTCTGGAATGGAGTCTCAGTTTCCTCATGTCTAAAATGGAGATCGAAAAATGGTACTAATAACCCTATTTGCATGGCAGGAATAGAGATGCAGACAGAGAGCAGACTTGTGGATGTGGTGACTGGGGAAGAAGGGGTGGGACAAACTGAGAGAGTGCACCGACATGTATACACTACCGTGTGTAAACGAGATGGCGCAGCGGCAAAGAATCCGCCTGCCACTGCAAGCAGACGCACGACTCATGGGTTTGATCCCTGGGTGGGGAAGATGCCCTGGAGAAGGAAATGGCAACCCACTCCAGTATTCTTGCCTAGAAATTCCATGGACAGAGAAGCCCAGTGGGCTACAGTCCCCAGGGTCACAGAGTCAGACATGACTGAGCGGCGGAGCACACACACGATGTAAACTGGAATAGCTAATGGGATCCTACTGTGCAGCACAGGGATTTCAGCTCGGTGGTCTGTGATGACCCAAAGGAGTGGGACATGCAGCTGGGTGGGAGGGAGGCTCAAGAGCAGAGAATATGTGTATGCATATAGCTGATTCACGTTGTCATACAGCAGAAACTAACACAATATTATAAAGCAGTTATCCTCCAATTAAAAAATAAACCAATTAATTAAAAAAGGAAATGAGGATATAAAAGAACTTATTTCAAAGGGTTGTATTAACTTTTAAAAGTAATAGTATAAAGAGAGTGGTTGCTGCTACCTGCAATTGGGTAAGTGCTCAAAAATCTCAGTAAACAGTATTAACAGTACTGTTAGTATTTGGACGTTATTTCTAGTGAAAATGATAATCGTGCAATATTATATCAAAAATAGCCAGACTACAAATTTAGATCTGCAGTATAATTGATACTATGCTAAAAATAATAGGAAAAACGTTGGAAATACATCAAAATGTTATTGTATGAATTAGGATAGTGGGATGATCAGTGGTTTCCTTTCCTATTTTGTAATTTTTCTGCTATATCTTTATACTACATATGATTAAAAATGCTTAAAAATAATAAGGATTATTTCACTGATGCACAATATCACTTATGTATTATTCTTATAAGTATGAGCTTCCCTGGTGGCTCAGATAATAAACAACCTGCCTGCAATGCTGAGTTCAATCCCTGGATTGGGAAGATCCCCTGGAGAGGGGAATGGCAACCCACTCTAGTATTCTTGCCTGGAGGATCTCATGAACAGAGGAGCCTGGTGGGCTACAGTCCATGGAGTCACAAAGAGTCGAACACAACTGAGCGACTAACACACATACACACGTGAAATAGTTTAACCTGACTTCAGTCATGAATAAACAAGTATACAAAATAGGACAGTGGGATATTCTGGAAGACAAACTCCTTGAACTCTTCAGAAAAATATATGTCATTAAAAAAAAAAAAAACCAAAGGTGGGACAAATGAGAAATAAAATGTGTGAATCTTGACTGGATCCTGGATCCAATATGAAAGTCAATTTGGGAAAAAATGGGAAATTTAAATAAGGCTTGCATCAATTCATTTCAGTTTTGTGCAGTTGCTCAGTCGTGTCCGACTCTTTGAGACCCCATAAACTGCAGCACACCAGGCCTCCCTGTCCATCACCAGCTCCCGGAGTTTACCCAAACTCATGTCCATCGAGTTGGTGATGCCATCCAGCCATCTCATCCTCTGTCGTCCCCTTCTCCTCCTGCCCCCAATCCCTCCCAGCATCAGGGTCTTTTCCAATGAGTCAAATCTTCGCATGAGGTGGCCAAAGTACTGGCGTTTCAGCTTCAGCATCAGTCCTTCCAATGAACACCCAGGACTGATCTGCTTTAGAATGAACTGGTTGGATCTCCTTGCAGTCCAAGGGACTTTCAAGAGTCTTCTCCAACACCACAGTTCAAAAGCATCAATTCTTCAGCGCTCAGCTTTCTTCACAGTCCAACTCTCACATCCATACATGACCACAGGAAAAAACATAGCCTTGACTAGATGGACCTTTGTTGGCAAAGTAATGTCTCTGCTTTTGAATATGCTCTCTAGGTTGGTCATAACTTTCCTTCCAAGGAGTAAGTGTCTTTTAATTTCATGGCTGCAGTCACCATCTGCAGTGATTTTGGAGCCCAGAAAAATAAAGTCTGACACTGTTTCCACTGTTTCCCCATCTATTTCCCATGAAGTGATGGGACCAGATGCCATGATCTTCGTTTTCTGAATGTTGAGCTTTAAGCCGACTTTTTCACTCTCCACTTTCACTTTCATCAAGAGGCTTTGAGTTCCTCTTCACTTTCTGCCATAAGGGTGGTGTCATCTGCATACCTGAGGTTATTGATATTTCTCCCGGCAATCTTGATTCCAGCCTGTGCTTCTTCCAGTCCAGTGTTTCTCATGATGTACTCTGCATATAAGTTAAATAAGCAGGGTGACAATATATAGCCTTGATGTACTCCTTTTCCTATTTGGAACCAGTCTTTTGTTCCATGTCCAGTTCTAACTGTTGCTTCCTGACCTGCATATAGGTTTCTCAAGAGGTAGGTCAGGTGGTCTGGTATTCCCATCTTTCAGAATTTTCCACAATTTATTGTGATCCACACAGTCAAAGGTTTTGGCATAGTCAATAAAGCAGAAATAGAAGTTTTTCTGGAACTCTGTTGCTTTTTCGATGATTCAGCAGATGTTGGCAATTTGATCTCTGGTTCCTCTGCCTTTTCTAAAACCAGCTTGAACATCTGAAAGTTCATGGTTCACATATTGCTAAAGCCTGGCTTGGAGAATTTTGAGCATTACTTTACTAGTGTGTGAGATGAGTGCAATTGTGCAGTAGTTTGAGCATTCTTTGGCATTGCCTTTCTTTGGGATTGGAATGAAAACTGACCTTTTCCATAGTAAACTATATATGCTAATATTTCTTGACTGTAATAAAGAAACTGTCTTTATGTTGTAGAATACCCTTATTCCTAGGAAAGCCATGCAGAAGTTTTTATAAGTGACATCATAATATTGTATTTGCATATCTATGAATCTTTCTATGAGAAAAATAAAGCAAATACAAAATAAGTAAATTATAATACTAGTATTTCAAAGCTGCAAGAAAACATGGGGTCTAATCTAAATTATATAGAGAGAAATCAATAAGTTAAAGGTTGGGATGAACAAGATTAAACCCACAGACAGACAGAATAGCCTAAATATCATTAACCAAGTTATATATTTTTCCAAATATTAGGTTTAGAAAGTTCTACTGCCTGAAGTCTCCTGTCATTGAGAGAAATAGGATGAGGTTTTTAGACATTATATTATTATTGTATTTTGCTCAGTCATGTCCAATTCTTTGAGACCCCATGGACTGTAGCCTATCAAGCTCCTCTATCCATGGGATTTTCCAGGCAAGAGTGCTGGAGTGGATTGCCATATCGTTCTCCAGGAGATCTTCCCGACCCAGGAATTGAAACTGGGTCTCCCTCATTGTAGGCAGACCCTTTACTGTCTGAGCCACCAGGGAAGGTAGAACTATTAATAATATTAACTATGGCCTAAAAGTTTGTAAGTGATTTTTCTTCTGTTAAGTGCTTTGGGTCTCATAAGAAGTCAATTGGAAATGACCATGTAGTCTTATGATATACTTTCACTGATTTATTTTACACAGATTTATTTCCTACTTCTGCAAGTAAATCCCAGAGGACCAAAGCAATGTCATTCAAATATATATGTAACTATACTTATATATTTTATTCCTTGGTTGCCTGAAATGCTTATCACTGAGTTCTGATTTTGGACACTTCTCTCTGTTGCTTATTTGTTCTTTCTTTTAAAAGAAATTTTATTGACATAAAATTAATTTATATCCTGTTAATTTCTGCCATGCAGCAAAATGATTCAGCTATACATATGTATTCTTTTTCATATTCTTCCCTATTATGGTTTATCACAGGGTATTGAATATAGTTCCCTGTGCTGTACAGTAGAACCTTGCTTTCACTATTGCTTCTTTGACTGAGCAGGTAACACAAAGATGCTAAGATGAGGTCCAGCTCTAAGAAATGTGCAGTCTCGGGAGACCAACCTGTACCTGAGCAATTAGGATGACTTGTTATGATGGAGATTAGCACAGAGTGCAAGAGGTGAATCGAGGAGAGGTGTCTAATCCCAGGGTAGGAACTGGAAAGGGACAAAGAGGGATTCCTTGGTGGCTCAGATAGTAAAGAATCTACCTCCAATGCACCCAGGTTCAATCCCTGAATTGGGAAGATTCCCTGGAGAAGGAAATGGCAACCCACTCCAGTATTCTCGCCTGGGAAATCCCATAGATAGAGGAGACTGGCGGGCTATAGTCCATGGGGTTGCAAAAAGTTGGACATGACTGAGTGACTCATGAGAAACGCTGGGCTGGAAGAAGCACAAGCTGGAATCAAGATTGCTGGGAGAAATATCAATAACCTCAGATATACAGATGATACCACCCTTATGGCAGAAAGTGAAGAGGAACTAAAAAGCCTCTTGATGAAAGTGAAAGAGGAGAGTGAAAAAGTTGGCTTAAAGCTCAACATTCAGAAAACGAAGATCATGGCATCTGGTCCCATCACTTCAAGGGAAATAGATGGGGAAACAGTGTCAGACTTTATTTTTCTGGGCTCCAAAATCACTGCAGATGGTGACTGCAGCTATGAAATTAAAAGACACTTACTCCTTGGAAGGAAAGTTATGACCAACATAGACAGCATATTGAAACGCAGAGACATTACTTTGCCAACAAAGGTCCGTCTAGTCAAGGCTATGGTTTTTCCTGTGGTCATGTATGGATGTGAGAATTGGACTGTGAAGAAAGCTGAGCGCTGAAGAATTGATGCTTTTGAACTGTGGTGTTGGAGAAGACTCTTGAAAGTCCCTTGGACTGCAAGGAGATCCAACCAGTCCATTCTGAAAGGGATCAGCCCTGGGATTTCTTTGGAAGGACTGATGTTGAGGCTGAAACTCCAGTACTTTGACCACCTCATGCGAAGAGTTGACTCATTGGAAAAGACTCTGATGCTGGGAGGGATTGGGGGCAGGAGGAGAAGGGACGACAGAGGATGAGATGGCTGGATGGCATCACTGACTCGATGGACGTGTGTCTGAGTGAACTCTGGGAGTTGCTGATGGACAGGGAGGCCTGGCGTGCTGCGATTCATGGGGTTGCAAAGAGTCAGACACAACTGAGCGACTGAACTGAACTGAACTGAACTGAGAGACTAACACTTCCACTTTCAATGGACAAAGAGCTGCAGTCTGAGGTCTTGACCTCCTCCCTGGAGCTGAATGGGCTCCTGAAAAAAATGGCTGCCATTCCTGAATCAGAAAACACGGGTGGAGAAGCGCCCTTCCCTCATTACCTTGGTGTCCCAGTGACGTGACCGTGTGCACAGGCAGCCACCAGAGTTGGAGTCTCCTAGATTTCCTGTTAGCTCCCAAGGTCATTTGTGCAGACAGGATGGGAGTGCCAATATACGTATCCCTAAGTAATAATTAATGTCTTAGAAGGACCAACAAGGACAGGAAATTTCTTGAGCTACAAGAATAAGAAGAGTAGGATTGGGAAGACTTCCTCCCCACCCCCCATTCCCAACAGCTGGTATAGGGTGAAAAATTAGAATGAAACCCCTGAAATATCCTTCCAGTTATCCCCTACCTCATAGCATTCCACAGGAGGAGTGGCTGAAGAATTTTAAAGGATCAATGTAGACATTCCAAACAATTCAATGATTTTATCATTTCAGAGCAAAGTGCCCATTTTGAATATGCTTATTATGAATTGTTTATAGACCATTTCCAGCAATTATCCTTCAATGGGCTTTCAGCTCTATGGCCTGAGTACATCGTAAACACTCCAGCATGTTTCTAACGTCGGTATCTGTATACTCCAGACTTCAAAGGACTGAACATTGCTGACCCGGGGCTTCTCTGTTCAGTTTCTTTATAAGATGCAAAATCATTCTAAGCCCACCCAGATTGAAAGAGCCACTTGGTAGAATTCTGATGTTTGAACCTTATGAACAAAAATAGTGATATATAGGGACAAGTATGCATTTACCATAGGAATTCATAATGAGAATGAAAGTCACAATGATTGCTTACAATCTACATTTGTTTACAAATTTTACAATTCTCCAAAACCAACTGATATCACCTACAGATGCTGAAATATACTGTTTGCAGTGGATGACAAGAGCAGACACCAAAAAGCCTGTCCTGTACATGTGTCTAGGAAATGAAAACACACCATCTGATTTGCCAGCAAAAGAGGGTTTACCCTTCCCACTCTGGACTGCACGCTGATGGTGTCTCCCATCCGAGGAAGGACCTGGTGCAGAATGGACTTAGGGAGGCAAAATTCATTAAACATGTGCCCTTGCCAGTGGAACTGCCAAATGCAGACAAGAAGAGTCTGTGACAAATCTCTGAAATAGATGACAAAACCTTGAGTCGCTCTTTGGAAAATCATTTTGGTAAATAACAAAATTTTGGAGGGGAGTGGGTCAGTTAGGCAAATGATTTAAAATCATTTTGAAGATAGGGCTGTTGAGTAAGATGAACATAAACGTGGCAGAGGGCATATTCTAGGCCAGAAATGAAATGTACTGGGAGGTATGTGTGTGTATGCATGAGAGAGAGAGAATTAAACTGTGAAAGCATGACAAAATGGAAAGTGAGCCCCCTACACAACCCTATAATCCTATCCTGACTCTAAATTCAATGCTGAAAAAAGGAGTGCTAAAAATACTTAGAGTAATGATGGTATCAGAAAAAAGATCTTAAATCTTCAAAGAGATAACTCAGAAGAATTACAGGCAGTGCTAGTTAGATGTGCAGACTCTGGGCTATTTGTTTAAATAATGAATCTTCATATGTCTATTATAGATCTGTGGAAATAAACAAAGACTACCCAAAGGGGAACACACTGGCTATTTATTCAGCTTTTTACAGAGGGAGCCAGCCCTCATCACTAGCCTTTGGCAGACATTCATAGGCAGGCAGAGGAGTTGGAAAGCTTTAGTGAAAAAAAGAGGTTTGGGGTATGCTGATTGGAGGTTGCTGGGGAACCTGGAGGTGGGCTTACTAGAAGCAGAGCATATTACAGGATGCTTTGGGGGAGCATGTTAGATTTTCTCTGACTGGCGGTTATTTGTAAATGGATGACAAAAAATAGGGAAGCTGACAGTCATTGACCAGGTTCTTCATTTTGAGCCAACTGCTGCAGAGTTGGTGGGTCAGAGTTCTTCTGGGCATGTGTGGGTTGCACGGTCCATTTGCACGTTCCCTTGGGCTGAGGCAGATCTCCAAAATCGGTTTTGGGGGCCTGGAGATGTCTGTTTTCCTTAAATTCTTCCATTATTCACCCATTTATGCTTGAAGCAGTGGGTATCACCTGAAAAGCCTTTGGAAGATACACCATAGTCTAGGGAATTTTAACAGCTAGTCCTTCCACGGACTGGGAGAAGGCAATGGCAACCCACTCCAGTACTCTTGCCTGGAAAATCCCATATACGAAGGAGCCTGGTAGGCTGCAGTCCAGGGGGTTGCAAAGAGTTGGACATGACTGAGCAACTTCACTTTCACTTTTCACTTTCATGCATTGGAGAAGGAAATGGCAACCCACTCCAGTGTTCTTGCCTGGAGAATCCCAGGGACGGGGGAGCCTGGTGGGCTGCCGTCTGTGGGGTTGCACAGAGTCGGACACGACTGAAGCGACTTAGCAGCAGTAGCAGCAGCAGCAGCAGCCGTCTTTCCACTCTGTTCACCTTATGCTTTGACCTCATAGCTGCCTGTTCTGGGCTAATCCTCTTGATTGCCCTGTCAAAGTCTCTTGACTAGGAGCCTTGATTCTGACACTGGAAGGTCAGAGGAAACACGGGGTAGATTCTTTCACCCCCATCTCCCATCTCTAACTAGGCTCAGACTAGCCCCTCCAGAACCTCACCCATTGGATTTCCCAACCCATCCGTCCAGGAGGAACGTCAGATAGGGATGTTTCATAAAGCAAAATGAAAACCCTATAAGGCTATCCAGACTGTTACTTAAGATAGAGTACATGATTGAAAAATCAACTTTTAAAATATGAAGTCCATGGAGATAAAAACTGGGAGCCCACTGACAAAGAGCAAGAGAAGGAAATGAACTGGGGTCTGGGGGACCCTTCAGGACCACCACAGAACTGCCTTTTGGCTGTGACCATCAGAAACAACAACTCCACGCTTTGTCTGTTTTCTCTGATGCCAGCAAACTCAAATCCACAGAGCACTTGTAACTGTTTTTAAGTCACATGTAAACTTCCTAATCAAAAGCCAGTCTGCCAAACCCAGGAGGGGGATTCCCAAGGCTGGGATGAGAAAAAGGAATGTGGTTCTTGAGGCTTCTCTGTTCGGGGCCCCAGCGGTCCTTCTCTCCACTCAGCTCTCGGATGTTACACTGCTTCCCTGCAAAGTTTCATGTTGGTTTTTAAAATGGTTATCACTTACAAGTAAGTCCCCATGCTGTCTAGGGCCCAGCTACTCTCAAGACTTGTTGACATCTCATTCCCCATGATAAACTCTCCCACGGAGGATGGAAAGGTAATTTTGCTTTTCCTTTCAAAAGGAATAAACAGAACAAAGGAGAAGAGGAAAAGGAAGACAGGACTGAAAGAGCCCCCTTTGCAGAGTGCTTAGTCATCAGAATGTCTCCGGCCAGATGACTCCATTAAAGGCCCCAAATTCCTAGTATGCTTGGGAGTCATTTTACAACTGAATTCTGTCTTCTCCTTTGCCGAAACCTAGACCCTGGATGGTTTTACAACTGAGGGCAACGTTAATCCATGCTCTAGTTTCTCCTGGTGACAGTTTACAGAGAAAATGGATCTACACAGGGCTTGTGAAGGTCTCTCCTCACCAGAGGCTTCTGCGGAGCCCAGACTGTGGATCTGCCATCTGAGGAAAGTGACAAGGAACAAAGGGGACTGGAAGAGTCCACTGACATTAACTGCTTCTTTAAAAAAAAATAAGTAGAATCTGAATCAAATTGTCTAGGAGTGAAAGGAGAAGTAGAAGTGAAAACAGGGCAAGCTAGGAAAATAAAGTTCTGTATAAAGCTGTTTTCGCTGGGGCTTCCTAGGTAGTGCTAGTGGTAAAGAACCCGCATGCCAATGCAGGAGACATAAGGGACTCGGGTTTGAGCCCTGTGTCGGGAAGATCCCCCGAGTGGGCATGGCAACCCACTCGGGTATTCTTGCCCAGAGAATCCCATAGACAGAGGAGCCTTGCGGGCTACAGTCCATGAAGGTTGCAAAGAGTTGGACACGACTGAAGTGACTTAGCCCGCACGCATAACGTTGTTTTCATTAGTGAATATAACTCAGGGGTAAGCTCCATTTGAAGGTCTAGAGTTGCAGGCCGCTGCACACACAGCAGCATAGAGCTCTCTGCACAGTGATGTTGTGTGTCACAGGCCTGGTCCTGAATGAGCGCTGAGGCCCTGGGTTTGAGGTCTGCGGGTGCAGTGGGGTGGGGTGGGAAGGCTCATGCAGGAGCACACGCCTCCTTCTGGCACTGCTCTTGTCCCCTGAGGCTCCTGACACAGCAAAGGAACGGGATAAAATAATTGAGTTTTTAAAATTTATCTATCTATATCACTAGTAAAAACTCTGTGGGTTAATAGATTTCCACTTCCCAGGCATTTCTCACCTCCTAGTTTTACCATCCACTGATGATTCATACTGGGATCAGTTGTTCCAATAGGGGCTGTAAAATGGTGATTCTTTAAAAAGGGTGATCCTATCATTCCTCCATCTAAATGGTAATCTTCTATAAAAATTGTTTTTCCTTTCTAAAAAATTATTTTTAACATGTGTTTCCTTCGTGACTCTCAGGTCATCTTGGGCTATTTTTTTTTTTTTTTTTTTACCATTTGCTACGAGATAGTAAAATAAAAATTTGAACATTCTACACATTTAAGTCAATGTTTCTACCTACCCTTATCTCTTCACATCTTTTTTCTTTTTTTTTTTTAATCTAAGGCACAGTGCTGGTTGCTTTCATGGTGTTATAATTTAATACTCATTCATCAAACGCATATTTATTTAGTGTTTACTATGTGTGTTGAAATGCAGCTGCTGCTGCTGCTGCTAAGTCGCTTCAGTCGTGTCCGACTCTGTGCGACCCCATAGACGGAAGCCCACCAGGCTCCCCCGTCCCTAGGATTCTCCAGGCAAGAACACTGGAGTGGGTTGCCATTTCCTTCCCCAATGCATGAAAGTGAAAAGTAAAAGTGAAGTCGCTCAGTTGTGTCCGACTCTTAGCGACCCCATGGAGTGGAGCAGTGAACAGATAAAAACCCCGACCTCATAAGCTTTATTCAGGAGGAGAAAAGCAGGTAACAAAAAATGAGTAAAATATATGTATGTTAAGCTGTGATAAGAGCTATGGAGAAAAATAAAGTAGGGAAGAAGAAAAGAAGTTAAGCCAGGGAAGGAGGAGAGTTTGAAATTGTGAATAGAATTGATAGGATCTCTGAGAAGAAGATATTTGAGTGAGACCCTAAGAGTTAAGGACCCAATCCATGCCAGCATCTGAGGACGAGCACTCCAGGTAGGAGAAACAACATATACAAAGGCCCTGGGGCCAGCACGGGCCTAGCCTGCTGCTGCTGCTGCTAAGTCGCTTCAGTCGTGTCCAACTCTGCGCGATCCCATAGACAGAAGCCCACCAGGCTCCCCCATCTCTGGGATTCTCCAGGCAAGAACACTGGAGTGGGTTGCCATTTCCTTCTCCAATGCATGAAAGTGAAAAGTGAAAGCGAAGTCGCTCAGTCGTGTCCTACTCTTAGAGACCCCATGGACTGCAGCCTGCCATGCTCCACCGTCCATGGGATTTTCCAGGCAAGAGTACTGGAGCGGGGTGCCGTTGCCTTCTCCTACGTAAGCAATAATGAGAAGGCCAGCATGGCTAGTGGGGAGCTTGATAGGGAAAGAGATGAGAGAGGAGGATGGAGCAGAAGACACTGTAAGATCTTTCTTGTGCGACACTGTCAGGATTCTAGGTGTCACTTGGAGTGATATGGGCAGCCTTTGGAGGATTTTGAGTAGGTGAGTGACATCATGTGACTTAGCTGTCGAATATCCCAAGACTCAAAGAGAAGCCTGTTACTACCCTCTTTTTAAACAAGAAGGAATCAAGACTCACGGAGGTTGATAAGTGATATGATCCTGGTCACCTAATAAGGAGTAAAACCATGATTCAATCTGGACTTTCATGATCAGTTTATAAAATAAAGCAGAGCAACAGACTTTATTATTAAAGAGCGAATTGGGATTGGGGGGGTTGTTATCTGTGCTGAGGGATGGCACAGCTCCCCAGCCTGTGGGCCTCTGAAGACTTATTCTGCATTCTCTTCTCCGTTTGGCAACAAATGCTAAGATGCTTAGCATCAGGGCAAAGCTCCGCTATTAATCTCGCCTTTTCTCACTGAGGCTTCTCATGTTTCCAAAACATGACATTTCTAAAATCGTGAGGGCAATAAACTTAAGGCCATAGAACATGTCTCTTAAGAAGACAGTTTCATGAGCTGTAAAAAGTAATCATGGTTTGTCAAGTCAGCAAATCTCTCCCCTTAGACCTTCCAATTGCCACTAATGCCTTTTTTGGAGAGAGCATGCTTTTGTTCTTTTCCTTCTCAAAGCTGTTGATGGCAGAGAACTATTTCTTTACCAGAGGATCCTGCATGTCAGCCCTGACCACTTGGGGTGAAAGGAGAGTTTTTCTCAACAATTTCTTCTTGGCCTCTCACTTGAGAAGTGGGAAGCTATTGTCCAAAGAACTGTTGCAGCAGTTGGAAGATGGTAAATTCCATAGAATAATCCAATCAAATGACAATCTTGGTTAAAGAAATTTTTTTTTTTTTGCAATTTTTTCTGCATTGCACTATTTGAGAAGAATTAGCCTGCTGGCAAATTAATACAAAGATAATCATGTTCCTCTGCTCTCTTTTTAAAAGAAGAATTACATAATGACATATGTGTGTGTCAGTTGCTTCAGTTGTAACCAACTCTTTGCCACCACATGGACTGTAGCCTACCAAGGTTGTCCATCCATGGAATTCTCCAGGCAAGAATACTGGAGTGGGCTGCCATTCCCTTCTCCAGGGGATATATAAGCAATGCCATATTTAACAGTGTTCTGAAAATGTAAGCATACTTTTTGTACTCAAATTATATAAATCTGAACATAATTTGTATCCATTATTGAATCTTCTGTGCTGAGTGTTTTGGCTTGGAGCAAGAATCCTTTATAAGCAGGGGAAGGGTCATGTTCTGTCATTTAGGTATATAATAAGAGAGTGTGGACCCCAGCTGCCTGCTTTGCCAAAATACCCATTTGGATGAGGGGCCTGACCACGTGGCTCATGCCAGCATAGCCTGTTCCATACTCAGAGCCAAGATTATGAATTGTGCTCACACAAGATCTTGTTGGAGGCTCATAATGAGCTCAGGGAGTTGCCATGATACCTTCCTTCTTACAAGCAGGGAAATGGGCTCAGAGAAGTAAGCGTCTTCTCTGAGGATGCTTAGCCGATAAAAGGTAGACTTGGGATTCCAACCCAGGGCTTCCAAGTCTAAAGCATATCATGCAGTGTCGGTGTGGCGTTGCTACAGCTCTGATCTAAAAAGCAAACTCCCGCCATCCCCTATGATCCTTTTCAGGATCTTATGGTTGTTGATGATGACCAAGCACCAGCTGTGGATTCAGTAGCCTGCCCAAATACTTCACATGCCTGGAATGGTGTCCAGGGCTAACCCCCTGAAGAGACTAGCGAATTGAAAGTATCGGTTGGAGTCTATTTAAGGGACTGTAAGAGGTTTCAGTCTTAAAAACTGTTCATTTAGTGATAAAGGTTTTCTATCAAGCTGCTTCTGTGCAGCAGAGCTTTAATCATTTTCTTGAAGTATTCTAGGAGGTAAAAAGGGTTCAGTGATCAAAAGAGTTTATTTTACATTCCCTATTATATTCTAATCTTGAAAATTCACAATGTACCTGGCAATACTCTGGAAATTCTACAGTAATAAACAAACAAAATTTTAATTTTGTTTAGCACACAATTTCCTCACCATCTTTGAACATAGTTTTTGTTTGACTATAATCTGTTACTATTTCAGAAAAATCTAGTTTCATGGAATATGTTTTATATATTCTTCCAGAGTTCCCCCACTAGAATACAGCAACTTTAGAGAAGAGGTTTTTTTTTTCTTTCTTATTTACTGCTGAGTGCTAAACTTCTAGAATAGTGCCTGCCATATAGAAAATGATAATTAAATATCATTTGAGTAAATTTATAGATCCTTTTCCTTAATTTTAGCTTTAGTCTTCTAATGTTCTAAATAAACTCACTGTATGAAAATATTTCATAATTAATCATGTAATGTCAACTGGACAAAGACCACACTGATGAAAACATTTATGCCAAATGAAATCTTTAAAAATGTCTATATGAAATGAAATAAAATGTCTAAATTTTTTTCTATATTGCTTATAATATTAAAATCATTAGTAGCTCAGTTGTGTCTGACTCTTTTGCAACCCCATGGACTGTAGCCTGCCAGGCTCCTCTGTCCATGGAATTCTCCAGGCAACAATACTGGAGTGGGTTGCCATTTCCTTCTCCAGGGGATCTTCCTGACCCGGGGATCAAACCAGGGTTTCCCACGTTGCAGGCAGATTCTTTACTGTCTGAGCCACCAGAATGTAATGGCCATAGTATACTAGCTATAGATCAAGTTAAAATACTAAGCTAAGTATTTTTCACATGGTAAGTTGACAAGACACTGTTTTTGGAAGAAAAGTAAAAACTTTTATCATTCTGATACCCAGAACACAGACGCCAAGTATCTTTATATTGAAAACAGCTGTTTGACTGGCTATTTTTCATACATCTTCCAAATACTGGGTGCAGGGAGGACTCCGTCACTGCAGACCTTTCAGGGAAAGGAAAATGGTAATAAGTTTCCCCTTCCTTTGAATGGGTGTTGTGAGAATTCAGACTGTTTTCAGAGAAAATAGCTTAGACTGCTGCTGCTGCTGCTGCTAAGTCGCTTCAGTCGTGTCCCACTCTGTGCGACCCCATAGACAGCAGCCTGCCAGGCTCCCCTGTCCCTGGGATTCTCCAAGCAAGAACACTGGAGTGGGTTGCCATTTCCTTCTCAAATGCATGAAAGTGAGAAGTGAAAGTGAAGTCGCTCAGTCGTGTCCGACTCTTAGCGACCCCATGGACTGCAGCCCACCAGGCTCCTCCATCCATGGGATTTTCCAGGCAAGACTACACAGTACCAAAATCTGGTTGATTCAACCTCATAAGCAAGGGATATTTTTAAGAGTCAGTGATATTTTAGAATTTTAGAGTAAACGCAGACCTCAGACATTATTCAGCTCAATGCCTTCATCTGATGAATGAGTAAAGAGACTGGACATAATTGAGTGACTTTTCCCGACTTATGTAGCTTGAATGAATGGTGCTGGCAGTTACTACATTCTGTAGTAGGTTCCAAGACGTTTTTCTCCACAATACTGCTGTCTTCCTTACTGAGGCCTTTCTGAAAACTGTCATGCAGATTAGCCCCCAGGTATTAAGAAAGTGCTTGAGATGAGAGATTCAAAAATGAGAGAATCCTAAAGACTATGTAATGTCACTCTCTTATTTCCCAGTTGAAAAACTGCAGAGATCAAGTATGGACAGCTGGAATAATTATCCAATGAATTTAGGATTCTTTAGAGCAGCACTTTTTAAAAGAACTTTTTTGCAATGATGGAAATGTCTAAAATGGTAGCTTGAAATATGGCTTGTGCAACTCAAAACTGAGTTTTCAATTTTAATTTTAATATAAGTACAGATGGCTAGTGGGTGCCATGTTGGACAGCACGGCTTTAGAAGGCTAGTCTAGATAAACTAAATTCACGGGGCTTGTTGAATCATCCTCTACTAGGATTTGGTCACATTTGCATTACCAAAATATACCACTTGCTATAGCATTGTGTTATATACATTCTATAAATACCAGGAGTTCAACATGAGAAACTGAAAAGAAAAAGCACCTCCATTTTTGATTATACAAGTAACATTAGATCCAACAGAAAAGTTATCACAAACAGTCCTGTTGCTTTGTATAACCTATCTTTTCTGTAATCCTGGTAAGGAAGTTAAAATGTGAGAATATATACTTGCTATCTATAGCACTGCTGTGTCTTTTGATTTTTGAACTGTTCAGATAATTTCTAAAATGAATACAAATTATTTACTGCTAAGGATAACCTCTAAATAATTTGTGAAGGCCAATCTCTTAGCTCCTTTCTTGTGGAGACATGCACTAATTACATCATTAAGAAAATAGGCCAGGGAGTTTTGCTTTCTTCTGCCACGTACTGTCTCAGAAGCTAACTGAAACATCTCAGCTTGCCCACCAGCTAGCTGTGCCCTGCATCCGATTAGTTTCAGTCAGTTATCAGAAAAAGAGGAGCACTGTTGAACAAAGAGCTGTATGCAATATTTAGATTTACAAATTAATAGAGTATAAAGGTCTCCTCAGAAGCTTTCATGCTTCTGTCTGAAAGACTGGCTCCTTCAAATGATACCATTGATTACCAACATCAGACAGAGGGCCAAAAAGAAGTCAGGCAGTGGACACTCAGAAAACTAATTCAAAGAGGGGGTGGTGCTAACTCCACGGTCTGTTACTGCGTAATGGACTCAAAAGGCTAACGCTCTGTCTCCTCATACGCTTTACCAGACAATTAGGCTTTCTTGTCCTGTTAAAGTCTGGCCTCGAAGACTTGTTTTTCGACATCTATCTTCCAAGAGAAAATAAAAAAGTTTTAACCAGATGAAATTGGCCTACGTGAGTATTTCCCCCGTTTTGGAGTAGCTGAATCCTCTCTTTGAAAAATAGCCTTCATGCCTGCAGACGCCAAGTCCTTCACTTGCCATATTGATAGCAAGAGAAAGTCAGTACAGATGGAACCTGGAATTTCAAGATTTGTCCTATTGTGCAATTGTGTCTAAGACTCTCTGCTTAGAGAAGGCCACAGGCTTGGAATCAGAAAGGAAGCTGCAGACTTTATCTCTGGAGAATTTGCGGTGAAAACTGTCTGGGTAGAACTCTGACCACAAAGAAGATGAGACCAGATGAGTCCCCTGGGCCCCGTGAGCACGGAAAAATGTTTATGGACACTTTTTTTTTTTTTTGATATACATGAAAGACGCCAAAGCAAATTGTAACAAAGCTTTAAAAAGTTGAGACACTCTTTGATGTGACTCATTCATTCAAGAAAAAGGGAAAATTTTACCATATAGAAATTACATATTAAAAAAAACCTTTGTCACATTAA
Source organism: Tragelaphus eurycerus (assembly GCA_935064755.1). Taxonomy (NCBI): domain Eukaryota; kingdom Metazoa; phylum Chordata; class Mammalia; order Artiodactyla; family Bovidae; genus Tragelaphus; species Tragelaphus eurycerus. Next base: position 22,111,369 of record CAKXYN010000007.1, on the reverse strand, counting down.
TTTGGATTCAAATCAAGATCCCTAATGTTAAGATAAATATTTTGTGTTTGTGTGTGTCAGCTGTATTTTAAATCAGTAGATGAATATGAATATCTGAAAACTGACAAGTTAAATCTTTCAGTTCAAATCTCCAGGTATTCCAGCAGAGTATTATTTTCCCTAATGAAGCAAAGGAGAAGATACATACTTGACTATTTTACTGACTTGTGAATACGGATCATTACTCCTAACAATCAGGCAGAAAATAGCATCTTGGTTCAATATAATGCCACATGGTATACAATAACAAACTGCTTTGAAATGTAATTACTTTTATAGAAATATAATCCTTTCACATTTTGTTTTGTTGACAAATATACAAGGCAGCTGCCAGAGGAGTGTCGATGGAACACTTCTCTCAGAAGCATATGCTTCACTTCAGCCCCCAAAAAAGAAAAAACTTGATCAATGTGTATGTGTATATCATGAAACACTTAATCAGAAAGATATACAGATCTTTCTTTTCCATAATCATGAGACCTGAGATTTTCTCGAGGGAAATGTTCCAACATGAGAAAGAAAATACATAGTTCAAAAAGCCCATGTTTTCAATTTGCTGCCACATGGTTTAAATTATCTATGTATTTATTAAGGGTGCTAAATAGGCAGCTTAATTTAGGGAGAGGGGTCATTCAAGTTGAGAAAAATCATGTTTAATCCCTCAGCTCACTACAGGTTGATTATGTTTTTTAATGCATACAGTCTCAGCTAACAAAATTCCCCATGATAAGAAGGTCCCCCGTCTGCTTCTAAATTTGTCAGCTGCCAATAACAATGGAAACTTGTTAAGCTCCTGGCTCAAGGCCCAGCCTCTCTGGGTATCTTTCAGAATTAGGGATTTGTCAGTTACTTTTTCTTTATGTTGCCAATGCGCTTGCCTTCAATTTTGGGGTGGCCTCTCTGCTCCCAGCACACCATGCGTTTGTTACATTACTATAGTGGGAACAAAAGGACCAGGGCATCACAGTTCCTTTCCTTGTGGGCTAAGTCTGCTTTCCAGGAGGAAAGACGTGGTTAGATGTCAGGGGCTGGAATGGTGAACACTACTGGATATCTGATGACCTTACAGAGTCCTAGTATTTTTAGGCACCACAATGGAATAGTTATGGTTTTCAGAAAGCATCCTTATGGTTTAAAAATACAACACGAAACATTTTAGATGAAATTACATAATGACTGTAATTTGTTTCCAAATAATGTGGGATGAGAAAGGAGTTGGGGATACAGATGAAATAAGACTGGCCATGAGTTGATAATTGTTGAAAGCGGTTGATGGGTACATAGAAGTTCATCAGATCATTATGTTATTTTGTATGCATAGTTGATACTCTCCATAGTACAGACTAAAACAAACAGCAGAAAAGAAAAAAGTGAAGGAAAAAAAAAAAGATCCTCATAGCCCCTTTCTGGACTCTCAACAAATCTTAAAAAAACAAGTTGAGAATCAAAGAAGGCTTGAAAACCTGACTTTCCACCTTTGTTCAGCATTCATGAAATGGTATTTTGCTGCTCTGCGCTTTGCCCTAAGTGTTCCATGATTCAGTGCTTTGCACTGTATGATTCTCTCTCTTCTATCAAATATTGCTGGGGAGGACCCAAAGGCTGAGAAATGCTTCTCTAAAAGGCTTGGAGCATGGCTGAGGTTTATCAACCTCACTCCTTGGATCTCTGACCTCCACATCCTATATTCACAGTGCTGAAACACCCTGGGTCGTTTCGCCTTGGCCCCCAAACACAGCAGACTCTCTGTGTGGATCTGGCTCCAGATGCACACGGCCAGCCTTCAAGCTCCACCTAGTTTTATTTTCAAGCCGTGAGGCCAGACAATGGCAGGAAGCGTTTCTCCCACTGACCCCGCAGCTGCCTTCCTTCCTCGCGGGCTTGTTTGCTGTAGCTTTGGTTGTTGTATTCCTCCCCATGTGCTAAAAGCAGCCCCTTTCTCACTTCCTGAGACTCTGGGCTATGTCCTTCCCTGCCTTGAGTGGTTATTTTGACCACCAGAGCATGGACCCCATTTAGCTTAAGCAGTGTCAGACCTGCGTGACAGCCCCAGGCATGGGCTTAGTGGTCTTGGGCCCCATTCCAAAGGCAAGAGGCACTCTACCTTCCTTAGGGCAGCTCCTGCAAGCCTCATCTTGGCGAATTATTCCTCCTCTTAGGGGATATTGTGGACTTCAGATTTTGACATCAAAAGTTCCTACAAAGTGTTCTGCACCCCAGTGCAACACCCTCCTCCTTGGTTTTGCCTGTGACACCTCTTCCCAGGTGGTGCTAGTGATAAAGAACCTGCCTGCCAATACAGGAGACATAAGAGATGTGGTTCAATCCTTTGGTTGGGAAGATCCCCTGGAGGAGGGTATGGCAACCTATTCCAGTCTGCTTGCCTGGGAAATCCCAAGGACAGAGGAGCCTGGTGGGCTACAGTCCATAGGGTCCCACAGAGTCAGACACAACTGAAGTGACTCAGCAAGCATGCACCTCTACCCAACCACCTCCAACAGAAGTTCCTGAGGAAAAATGAAGAGAAATATAAGAACAAATCATTATGAAGGATCAACAGATGAAACAGTAGATCAAGCCTGAGCAGAGGAAATCACTCATGTCCTGTACCAGAATCTCCTGTGCTCAATCACTTCTTACATTTGACATCACATTTCACTTTGTTCTTGAGGGTACTAAGAGGTTGAATATGAAAAAACTGGTCCACGAATAATGAGACTTGACTTAGCCCTAAACAGCCACTAGCCAGCACCCTGCCAGCTATCTGACTTTGGATGTGCTTTATTTCATTTTTATCCAACATCAAGCACCTACTATGAGCCAACCAGAGCTTCCCTGGTGGCTTAGTCAGTAAAGAATCTGCCTGCGATGCAGGAGACCTGGGTATGATTCCTGGGTTGGGCAGATCCCTTGGAGGAGGGCATGGAACCCCACTCCAGTGTTCTTGCCTGGAGAATTTCATGGAGAGAGGAGCCTGGTGGGCTACAGTCCATGGGGTCACAGAGAGTTGGATACCACTGAGCAACTAAGCACAGTACATGAGCCAGCTAAGGACGAGGCACTGTAGAGCAACACAGACAGGTAAGAAATCAGCTCTGTTTTTAAGAAGTCCATGGTAAATCAGACCCATAAATAAAATATTATAAGACACACAGGAGTAGACGTACAGAGTGCAAGGGTGTAAGGCTTCCCTGGTGGCTCAGACAGTAAAGAATCTGCTTCCAATGCAGGAGACCCAGGTTTGATCCCTGAGTCAGGAAGATCCCCTGGGAAAGGGAATGGCTTCCCACTCCAGTATTCTTGCCTGGAGAATTCCATGGACAGAGGAGCCTGGTGTGGGCTACTGTCCATGGGGTCGCAAAGAGTCAACACGACTGAGTGAACAAGGGTGTAGGGTCCAGGGGTCTCCAAGAAGGGAATGGTCTACTTTACCTGGATCATAGAGGGGAGGATGATCAGCAAGGACTTCCTGCACCTCAGTCTTCCTGTTATCCTAAGAAAGCGGGACTAGAGTATCTTTAATCATTCTAAAACTGTAAGTATCTCTGAATTTATGTAACTGGGGGAACGAGGTGCAGAAGCATTGGTGATTTGCCCATAGTCCTACAAAGCGTTTGTGGCAAGGCCAAGGGTAGGACAGGAGCTTTAAGATTGTTGGCTCAGTGCTCCTTCTCCTAGGCACCAAGTCTCAGGGCTAAGAGTTGCCTTGCAACTTTAATTAATTCAAATATGTCTGCTTATTTCATCCAAAACAAGACTTGAAAAATTACCAATGGTTCTCAGCTTGAACCTAATTTTGAATGAAGGGAAAGAACTGTTCTGCAAACTCTCCATTTTCCTTGTAACACATGACAAGCACTGGGGCTCTTTGCAGAGGTCCCTCATGGTAAAAACAAAACAAAACGTAGTGCTCATTCCAATAAACTTGCAGTCAACCCTAACCCAGAAGCAAAATCCCATGCAGAGAATATAACCCCTTGTTCCTCACAAATCTAAAAGAGAGAGAGATTTGTGAGTAGAGCTTTCAGCTGTACGAATAGACCATTGTTCGTGGGGCTTCTCATTGAAAATTCTGCTTTAGAATTTTTTTTTCCACTGACACTCTAAATTTTTTCCTTGTGTACCTGTCAATAGCAGAAAGGAAGGTTCAAAAACAGAAAGGAAATGCAGAGAATGAGAGGCAGAGAGTGGCAAAGTCAGGGAGAGGGGGAGAGAGAGAGAGAGGAAAAATGCACCATGGAGTTCAAATGAACCTGGAGCTAATGACATCTGCACTTTGCCAATTCCAGTTGGTTCATACTCTATAAAAATGCCACATTTAGGAGTGTAATGAACCTTGATTCCTTGTCAGATTAGCAAAGGTTTCGCTATCTGACTCTCACGTTTCTAATGCTTACATCTTGAAGGCTCAGAGTTGAGCAAGACAGGGATCACAGACGAAAGGACCCAGTACACAAACCCTTCTGGATTGCTCACCTTCCGGATTCCAAGACCCCAGGTGGAAGTGCGGCTGACTGCTACCTGTGTTTCCAGATCTCTTCTCCCATCTTTAGCTGAGCACTTGGCTATCCAGGCAACGACTTCCTTTTCTATCCTTTCTTGCAGCTACATGAAACCAGTGACTGGGTCTGTATAAACAGGATCTGATCTGAACTGGTGTGCACCATGCTGGGTCTTGCTTTAAGATAATTAGGCGGACACGCCCCCAGATGACTTCCTCCTACTCGTTGTCTGCAAACAATGAGAATGGAGTAGTCCCTTTGAATCCAGAAATGGAAGCCATGGGTTAAGAATGTCAGAGTCTCCTCACTGGGCCCTGAATCATTCTTGTCTGAGCAATAAAGTGAGAGAGGAATAAATTTCCATCTTATTTACACCACAGTACTGTGGGGCCTTCTTTGTTATAGCACCTTACCTCTTCCCTAAGGATTCCACTGTTTGAGATCAAGGACCAGCCTATAGATCTATCTGTGCTTTCTCAGGGACACAGTTCCACTTAGGCATTGACAGTGGGCAAAGCAGAACCGAGCCAGTTTCAGAGAAGTTACCACATGAAGTATTCATTTTTAGATATCTGCCTAAAGAAATTCCGAAATGAGAAAAAATCAACATGGTGTGTATTCTTTATGAAACTAAGAACTGAACTTGATCAACCTGAACAATAGGACGGTAATGAATTAAGACACAGGCCATCTACCTAACACTTTATCTTATTCTAGAAAGGATGTAAAGTATAATCAATGAGGAGGGACATGTTTCTGTAGAATGTGCTTGTGTATGTATATGTATGTGTGTGTAGGGGGCGGTTCTGTGTGTAGGAGTGTGTGTGTGTGTGTGTGTGTGTAGGGAGAGACTCTGGATTTTTGTCAAGCTCTCCATTATGTTAATATACAGGCAGGTTTGAGAACCACTATTTTAGACCCAGACTTCTATTCTAAAGGCAAGGGAAATGAGGCTTCTATAGAACCCACATTCATCTTCTTAGTCCAAGACTGAATATCAGATGTATGCAAGAAGGGCTCACTGAATGAATAAAACAGATGCATACCAGTTCTCAGGACTTCTGAACCTTCCTTAATCACTAATGTTCATCATGCAAAGTTCCAAAAGCATTGCTCAAACTACCTGAGGTCTAAACCAGTGGTTTTCAATATACCCAAGAATCATGTATAGGACTTATTTTTTAAATGCATGCACCTCCAGAGGGTCCTTTTGGTAGGTTTAGAGTGGGAAGCAGGAATCTGCATTTTTATCAGCGCTCTGGGCAATTCTCTTCCAGGAACATCTTTTGAGAAACACTGCACCCAAATCATGGGCACAAGATAACTCGGCATCATTAGTTTGAAAGGACCTCTCCTATGAATCAAAATGGATCACTGACATGGATAGATGTGATCACGTTATTCATTAAAATTTTGTCCAAAACTGAACCAACAGTAAAGAGTCTTCGAAGCCTCCTCAACTGATATTATGGCTGAAGGTTCCAATGGATGTTTGTGCTTCTATCTCTTACCATGTAGACTATGTCATTACGGCTGTCAAGGCAGAAGACATCAATAGAAAATGTAAGTCAAATCAGGTAGCTCTAGCCAGACATTCTAGTGAAAGGGGAAAATTACAAAATGATTGGTTTTTCAAGGTAAATTTATTCCTGTACCTCTCCCCCAAACAGGATGAAGATAGGAAAACATTGACGCAATGGTGGTATAAGATTATGCTGCGTCAAACATGACTCATTCTAGATCAAAAGTCAAAACAGGAAGGAAACAGGAATAAAAATAAACCTCCGAAATAAAGTAAATTCATAATAAGAGTCAGTGTTCTTAGTAACAAAGAAATCAAATGTTTAGATGTAACGTTGTCACTCTGTTCTGATTTTCTTATATGTATCTGCTTGAAAATCTTTAAAAAAGAGGCTTTTTGTTTCTTGCTGTCTGCCGGCATGAGAAATATAGGTGTTTTTTCCTCATATAACAGGAAAATTAGCTGCTGACTCTGATTCCAGGTCTTATCTGACATTAGTATCACAAACCACAGGGGAAGTCAGCGAGGACTGGGGGTGTCAGCAATCAGCACTCCACAGACAGCGCCATCCCTGGCCCCGAGGGGCCTTCACAGTGATTAGTCTGCAGGGGTGACCAGAAGCGGTACCACCACCCGAATCCTGTGGCAGGGCCAACGGCCCACGAGGAGCACAGCCACGTCCAGACGTGTGTGTCGTGTGCACTGTGGGCCTCGAGATTGCCGGAGATCCCTTTCAGAGTATTAGGAAACTTCTCCCTAGGGGTCAGAGCCACGAGTGATATTTCCAAGAGACACTCACAGCTTTCAGTCTCTGCTGAATCTATCTTGCATTTCATGTAGTAGGCGGTCCTGCCTCACACCTGGACTGAACTCTTCCAGGATTCTTGGAAAAGAATACTCCTCAACCCACATTGCTGAGATTGGCGCCATGATCTATAATACAGAAGGAGAAAGCAGTTTCTTTTCACTGTCTCCGCTGGTGGGTACCCAGCTTGTCTACCTCCTCGTCTCCCAGCTCCACCATCCCCATAGGTCACCCACGAGCCTGTCCATCACACCATGCGGTGGGCAGTCCGGAAGGGGCTGGCCTGCCACTTCTCCTTCCTTCTCACAACGCTGAGCCCCATCCTCCTTCCCTACACACCACGAAAATCAAAGGAATGGAACAAAAGCAGGCGACGCACCCAAGGCAGATGTGATGAACTCACGTTCTGGAGTCACAGGGCCCTGGATTCCGGTCCCAGGGTTAGAACGGCCAGTCCCTGGACCGCCACTCCCTGAGCAGCTTATTTTAACTCCCTGAACATCAGTTTCCTCACAAACCTCGAGATTAAAGCAAGCCAATGCCCTCAAGACATTCAGTAAGGTTCTAGCAAGCTCTCAAGGCTGAGCTCTCAGGAAAAGGGAGGTAACAGCAACAGTCATGGGACTAGCTGTCAAGATGGATGTGGATAAACTGTGTTATCGTGTCATCTCTCAGGCTTTCCGCAAAGGAAAGAGCATGGGAAGTTCTTATTCCCTGGGGCTGTATATCAAACCAGTGCTTGGTAAGCAGAATTCTAGATACTTATAGACCCGATAGGCCTACAGAACAGACCCCTGGCTTTGTTGTAGCACCTCGTTCTCTTTCAGACTCTTCCACTGCAATGACGGTTCTCTGCAGAATGATGCATTATTTGTGTTTTTGTTTTTAAATTTATTTTTAATTGAAGGATAATCGCTTTACAATATTGCTTTGGTTTCTGCCATACATCAACACCATTATTCAGTTTTTAACATTGTCTATGTATTCACTCGTTAAAGGGAGGGGGCAAAGACCAGCTGGCAGTCCTGGACTTTCCTGCAAGGCCCCACGAGGCTCTCTGTTCTCTGGCCATCTAAGGAGTCACCAGTGATGTCAGCCGGAGAGCTGCCACCGCTCCCAATCCCAGGCTGCTGAAATGAAAAGTGTCTCCACTTTCTCCTCCTTGGCTGCAGTTGGAAAATTTGGAGTCTCTGGGGGTGGGGAGTGTAGGGGAAGGACACAGTGGAGAATGGGAGCCAGTGGAAGGTGGGGGCCGTGGCACTGGCGATTCATGTCTCTTCGACTTGCCGTAGATACTGCGGGCATTGTTTGAAATCACACAGAAATTGTCCTACACGGCTCTCCATCTCACTAGCTGCTCAGCCACTTTGTCACATTAATCATTCAAACTGACGTGAGTAAATGATACCACATGTGTCTGTGATGACAGTCGTCTTCAAAATGTATTCGTCTCAAGGTACTCATGGGTTTTGCTAAAACAGTATCAGTGAATGTCTTTAGAAAACTGCCATCAGAATAGCCAGCTGTCTTTATGAGGAGCCATGTGACATCTTGGAGACTTAGGCTGGGACAGTCTGAGAGCTGGTGAGATGGGTGAGTTGTACTCTCAGCCTCGTGATAACATCGGGCTCTGATAAGACACAGATAACATTTGTAACACCTGGAGTCCCCAGACTGTATGATTTCACACACAGAGACACAGACACACACACACACACACACACACACACTGCTCCCAATCCCAACTGCGTCTTGTCACTAGGATTTTTGTACAACTTATCAAGAGATCTTTGTTGACACTAGATGTGATCTTTGGAACGAGCATATCCTTTCTCATTCCTTCCCTCTTCAGATATTGAGCACACGGTTTGTGTCTAGCTTCATGCTAGAGGTGAGAGATTCCACAAAGGCAGGCACAGTCCTGGCCCTCGGGAACTAGAGGTCAGCAGGGTCTGCAGGGATGACACCCGGAGAAAGCAGAGCCGCGCCGTGCCACGAGCACAGTAGGTTCAAAGCCCAGACGAACATCATGTGCGCATAGTTGGAAACGTTTAGCTGTCTTTATGGGGCGGGGTCATAATGCCCATGGAAATAAGTAGTCTCAAAAGACGGAGGTTGTAGAAAGCAGGGGGAAGTGTGGCTGCGATCAAAGAGTGCTGCCTGTCAGACACAACGAAGGCACAGCACCAGTGGCCAGTGGGTCTGGGACCCTGAGCAGAAGACAAAGGCGGCCCAGGGTTGGGCAAACGCAAGGATCAGAATAAGAACATCCCACAGAAATCAGCAGGTTTGATACATTTAAGGTCAAAATAATCCTACCCAGCTGAATCCTCAGGAATTTGGTCGGGGCAAAGTTTAGGAAAGTATTCTCAAATCTTGACTGACAGAATCACCTGGAAACATTTTCTATTTTGTAACATTTTACAACATTTTCATACCTCAGATCTGCTGAATCAGTATCACATCAGAGGCCCCGGGAATATATTTTTTAAAAGCCAGAAATTTGCCTTGAAGCCACACTGCAGAGTGACCACACTGACTCCTGAGACATCGAGCTAACCTGTAAGAGCTGACTGGGGGAGGCGTGAGCCGCAGCCCAGCCAAGCTTCAGCCCAGGCATGCCTACTGTCAGAAGAGAAAAGCCTTTGAGGCATTAACACTCTGGTGAGAATCGTTCCTGTCTGCTCCCTCAAGAGTAATATGAGAAAGAGAGAGACCTGGCCTCTGCAGTGGTGGACATTCAGGCACTGAGTCCTGAATGTCTTTATAGGCAAAGGGGATAGTGTAAGCTTGAAAGTACAAATGTTAGTCGCCCAGTCGTGGCTGACTCTTTGTGACCCCTGTTAGGCTCCTCTGTCCATGGAATTCTCCAGGCAAGAATACTGGAGTGGGTAGCCATTCTCTTCTCCAGAGGATCTTCCTGATCCAGGAATCGAACCCAGATCTCCTGCATTGCAGGAGGATTCTTTTCCATCTGAACCCTCAGGGAAGCCCACCGTAGGTTTAAGGACTCTCCAAGTTGGAAGAGGCCATCTAGGTTATGCCCCCAGTGAAAAGTCCACTCAACCACAAACCTGCTCCATAACCACTCAGTCTTTGCTTGAACACTTCCAGAGACAGGAAGCTCACTACCTACAGAGGAAGCTTGTTCCACTGTGTTACAGTTCTTTATGATTCAGAGGAAAACAGGAAGAACTCATTGAACATTTTGCACCTTCTCCCTGCTCTTCCTGCTGGTAGTTTGAAGAACATACCTAATTCCTCTTCAAATATTTGAAATCTCCTATTGGATGCCCCAAACATTTTTTCTCAAGCCAAACTCCCAGACCTTTCTACCACTCCTTTTATAACAGGTTTTCAGATCTTTCTGGAGCTTTCTAGATGCCATGACGTTCTAAAACCAGCTCATTCTCTCTATAGGCCCTCACTTTCTCCTACCAAACCAACACATGCACAGGGCCTCTATTGCCCATACCTAGCCCTTGATTGCAAAGATCAGGACGTCTCCCAGGGTAACCTGGGCAACACCTCTCAGGTGGTGGAGAAACTGTGGTTCCATCCCTCCTCCTCAGCCTTGTCCAGATCCTTTGGGGGAGGGGCCTGAGTTCTTGGTGCCTCCTGCGTCATGATTACAGCAGATGCGCGACATAAACCTCTCTTTCTCCCCAGAAGGGCTGTGAGCCTTCTCTTACCAGAGTGCTGAAGGGATCAGACTCTGTTTCTCAGTCTAGGATTGTGGCTGTTCGGAAAAGAAAAAGGAGCCGAATAAATAAATCTAGTGACTGCTTTCCTACCCTGGGCTCCGCAGCGAGCATTAGGGTTTGGAATCTTCCACCAGCAGCACTCTGAGTCTGTATGCTGCCCACTCCCTGGTGACCCTCAGTCGTGCACGCAGGGCAGAGCTGCAGGACAGGGCTTGGCTTCAGAGCTGGAACAGGGCAGTGACTGGCAGTGACATGGGAGTGAGCAAAGACATTGTCATGAGCCACAGCCCAGGTTCCTGACACTGGCTTTCTGAAAACAAGGAGCTGGACCCAGCTGTCTCCTGTCCCCTTCTTCACTCCCTGGCCCCCAAGCAGCATCAGGCCTATTTGAACACAGAATCTGAGGGGGCTCAGACTTAACAGCATGCTTTTTGCACATTGCATAAGGAATCTGTATCACTCCAGGGGCAGGGACCCTGATCGGCTATTCACGCAGATCACCACGTTCAGGGGAAGAGCATTCCAAGACAGAGAACAAGCAAGTGCAAAGGCTGTGGAGCAAGAGAATTCATGGTTTGTTTAAGGAACGATGCCGAGGCCAGGAGAGAGTGAACGAAGAGTACTGTGATGAATCAGAGAGAAACAAAGAGCTGTGATATGAGGATCTTCTGGATCATCACAAGGACTTTGGCTGCCATCTGGGTAAAGCGGGAGCCACTGGAGAGTTTAAGCAAGGGGTGACACCCTCTGACTTATGTTTAATGAGCTTCCTCTGGCTGCCACCTTGCGATGGGGGCAGAAGCAAGAAGGCTTCTGAAATGATCTATGGAGAGACAATGGCAGCCCGGGCTGGAGTGGCAGCGGAAAGTGGAGGAGAGCAGTGGGGTCCTGGGATAGCAGATGGTAAAGCCCTCAGGATCTGCTAATGGAATGAATGTGGAATGATGGCTTTGCTGACGGAGTGGAGGCGGAGGGTGTCAGAGGAGGGAAGGGGGACTCAGAGGTTTGGCCCTGAGCAAATGGGAGGGGGAGCTGCCGTGGACCGAGTGTGAGAGGGCTGACAGCAAGAGGAGTGGGTCTGCAGGGTGGGAGGCCAGGCACTTGGCAGTCCAGCTGGTTCCGGCTCTGTCACGGACAGACCCCAGGTGGAGGATGCGCTCTGCCCTCCCCGAGCCCGAGTCTCTTCTCTGCCTCCTTCCTGGCTTAATCTCCTCCATGTTCATATACCTAGGGCTAGCTGGTGATGGGGATTCTAAAAGTGCTGAAATCAAGACCTTGCTCTATCCCTGATGTGCTACTTCACAAGGCAAGAAATTGGGCTAAGTGAACATTTTAGCAATGTTTTCAATTAAAAGAATGGAAAAGCTTCTGTTTGTTTAAGATTTCACAATGAGGCCCTGTTTCATAAGTCTAGAAACTCAATTCAAGGACTCTGTTTTTTCCCATCAGCCACTAGCTGGGCATGGATGACCACTCCTCTCACTTGGGTTGCCTTTATAGTTACTGAGCATCTTCACACTGCCTTCATCTAAAACATTATTTGACTTTCAACCAAATATCTAATTTATGGTTGAGGAAACTGAGGCTTGCAGAACTCAGGCCACTCAAACAAAGTCACCCAAGTCAGAAATTCAGCACAGGCAGAATTTTAATTCAAATATTCGGACTCCAAATGTAATTTCTCATATTCTATTGTACACACTATCCTTTTTTTTCATATGTCCTGAGTTCGGTTGGATTTGTGAAGTAGCAGTAAGACTTTTAAGATGGAACTTTATACAATTCCTCGTGTGGAGGGGTATCCTTGCTTATGTCAGCTGTATCCCCAAAGCCTCAGGGTTTTCTGTGACTCCAGCCAGAAACTGTGATTCACCTGGTTCAAAGGAACGTGGATTGATTCCCGTGAATAAAAGGGAGGTTAAAAATGCAACCTAAATAGTCTCCTTCGTAAGGAGCCTCTTTGCTCTATCTTAAAAAGACTCACCAAACTTGTGATGAAGAATCATGACTGGTCAGAACAGAGTATTGAGTAGAGTTCTTTGTGCTATTCAGTAGGTTCTTATTAGTTATCTATTTTATGCATAGCAGTTGGTATGTGTCAATCCCAATCTCCCAGTTAATCCCTCCTCCTTTTCAGCTTTATGGGGAAATAATCTTTAAAAGGGTGGATATATGTATATGTATGACATTACTTTGCTGACAAAGGTCTGTCTACGGATTTTCAAAGCTATGGTTTTTCCAGTAGTCAAATATGGATGTGAGAGTTGGACTATAAAGAAAGCTGAGGGGGGATGATTTGGGAGAATGGCATTAAAACATGTATAATATCATAAATAAAATAAAATAAAAAGTGAAAGTGAAAAAAAAAATAAAGAAAGCTGAGTGCCAAAGAATTGATGCTTTTGAACTGTGGTATTGGAGAAGACTCTTGAGAGTCCCTTGGACTGCAAGGAGATCCAACCAGTCCATCCTAAAGGAGATCAGTCCTGAATATTCATTGGAAGGACTGATGCTGAAGCTGAAACTGTAATACTTTGGCCACCTCATGCAAAGAACTAACTCACTGGAAAAGACCCTGATGCTGGGAAAGATTGAAGGTGGGAGGAGAAGGGGACGACAGAGGATGAGATGGGTGGATGGCAACACTGACTCGATGGACGTGAGTTTGCGTAAACTCTGGGAGTTGGAGATGGTCAGGGAGGCCTGGCGTGCTGCAGTCCATGGGGTCGCAAAGAGTCAGACACGAATGAGTGACTGAACTGATACGTATAACAGATTCACTTTGCTGTACAGCAGAAGCTAACACAACACTGTAAACCAACTATACTCCAATAAAAATTAGCTTAAAAAGAGAATCATGGCTGGGAGCCATTCTCCCCAAAACCCTCCTGCCATCTCCTAGACCTCTCTTCCATTTCCATGTGACCAAAGCAGACCAAATCCCCTCTTCTCTTCTTCTTTTCAGGACTCTTTTCTGTTCTCCACATAGTGGTGGGATGGGGGAATAATGTCTTCTTATGAAAAATGGGTGTTCGGTGGAGAATAACAAAGTTGGCCAAGTGTGACAGTGAAAGGAAAGGAGGCTCCCACTTTTGTCCCCTCCTGATTGGGTAAGACGCTCTCACCACAAATTGCCTGGTTCACTTTCTTTTTCGTCTTTTCAAGAGATCTTGAACTCACACCTTTTGGGCAAACCCTAGATAGCCTTGGGAAGCATCCTGAGTGTTGGTGACATGGCAGAGGCAGCCTGTGAGCCCTCTGCCCGTGGTGTGACTGTGCCCAGGCCCCGCCAGGCAGTTTTTGTAAAGGCACTTTTACTCAAAACGTACTACGAATGTTTAAAAAACAACGAGGGTTAGAAATAACAAAAGGCAGATGTTGGCTTGTTTTGTGCGAAACAGAATTAGAAAAATAAGATGCTCATGGGCCCTGCAAGTGTAATTTAAGACAGAAATACCAAAGGTTGGCTTCCAGCCCTGTTGGTACCCGAGACACCCCCTAGACTTGGATCAGGAGCCATGCAATGCAAAACACTGCACCAGTCAACCCATCTGGGGGCACAGGAGGGAGCAAATTAATACTTCTCCAAATTTATTCCATGGTAGTCACATCTGCAGGAATTGTGTGACACAGGGATCATTCTGAAGATGAAATCAACTTAACAACTGTTTTTTTCTGTTGTCTAATGGACAAATTATACCTGTGGGGAAAGTTCCAGGCTTCCCCTTTCCCCTTAGCAGTCTCGGCCTGGGCAGGGTAATATAGCAGAAAATAACACTGGACATGGGGTTAGAACCTGGCCCTGCTCCCTCCTTGCTAGCTGTTGATACTGGAGAAGCATCTTGGCAACATCTGTGGGGAATGGGGAAATTGGGAAACTGATCACTAAAAACTCATTTAATTTCCACCAGCTCCATGCTTCTCACTTCTTCCCAGGTCATTTCATCTGCTTTTATTTATTCTGCTAAGGTTTTCTTTCTCCTCCGTGTGAAGGATAGACAAAAGAAAATGGGAGAAAACCTTATAACTGTTCGGTTTTGAATTGTCTCACATCAAGCACTCAGATTTCTCAGGACACTTTTGTAAAAAGCAATTTAGCAAACTTCCTTGGGATTCAACATGGTGTTTTCTACTCATTGAGATAAAGAAAAAAATTTTCTTGACCTGACCTCTTGCACATTGATAGATACATATAATTTAGTAGGACTACATTGGAAAATTGTATGAATTGGTATCAAATTACATCTTGTCTTGGTTATCAAGGATGTGGAGCTAATCTCAACACTAATTTCCCTTCATATTCTGGAATCTGTAGCATTATATTCAGTCCCTCTAAGCAACTGACGCTTTCAGGCTCTGCCTCCCTCGGTCAACGATGCTTAGTCCTAGGAAAGAGCTACTTTTCGCCTTTAAAATTGGAAACAAACTGCAGTTGGCAAGAACACCGGAACAGGTGGGCACTAGTTCCCTTTACTTCATCTTCACCCCAAGGGAAAATGGGAAAATTCATGAGACAAGTTATGTTATTTATTTGCTTAAGAACTTCCCTTCTGCCATTCCCTCCATATGGTTTACGTTTTCCCTCTGAATTGGTGCTTTCACAGTACAAAACAGCCTTTGTTGAGAGGCAGTAACAGGTGTGTTGTGAGAGAGGGAGCGAGTGAGAGCATGGGAGAAAATGTGCATCTGTGTGTGAGAACACGGAGGCCTGAGTGTGAGTTCTGTGTGTGCAGGTGTCCGCGCAGTCTAAGGCACGGAGACCCAGTGTGCTCAGGGAATTCCTTCGGAGAATAGAGTCACGTAATATTTAAGAGCTCTTGGCTGAGATATCTATGCACCATCTGTGAACACATCCCTTCCAGGGAGATGCTGCAAAACCACCTTGGATTCTTAAGACAGACGAAGCAAATGCATTTCAGCAAAAGTTCTGGTGAAACTAGCTCAGCGATACTCACTGTGTCTTGCTCTTTTCTCTAAACAGCATCTTAGACAACACATGGGCTTCAGGCCAGACAGACTGGATTAGCGTTTCAGCCAGGTATTCCTAGGTGTGGGGATGTTGGGGGATTTACTAAACTTCCTCAAGTTCCTTTAAAAAAAAAAAAAAAAGCCATAAATATTGGATCGCAATGCCCAAAGTCCTGGTGTAGCTGAGGGAATTCAGTGCCCAGACATGGTGGGCACTCAGGAAATGTTGGTTCTTTTCCCATAAACACAATTCTCAACTCAGATTGAGCAGAGATGGGAAAAATGCTTCCCATATGTTCAGGTAGGTCACTGACAAGGTCCAAATTGCCTTCTAATTTGCCAACCAAGGTTTTGACCTCTTGACCTTTGGCATGATAAAGATGCTTGAGATGTTGCAGCTGCTGCTAAGTCACTTCAGTCGTGTCCGACTCTGTGCGACCCCATAGAGGGCAGCCCACCAGGCCCCGCCGTCCCTGGGATTCTCCAGGCAAGAATACTGGAGTGAGTTGCCATTTTCTTCTCCAATGCATGAAAGTGAAAAGTCGAAGTCGCTCAGTCGTGTCTGACTCTTAGCGACCCCATGGACTGCAGCCTACCAGGCTCCTCCGTCCATGGAATTTTCCAGGCCAGAGTACTGGAGTGGGTTGCCATTGCCTTCTCCGGTTGCAGCTGCCATTTCTGCTTTAAGCTCATCTTCTCCACCGAACACTGGAATGACTGTGCATTGCCTTTAAGACACAAAAGCTCGCCTCCTGCCCTGCTTTCAGTAGACCCTGACCTCCAAGCTGTTTTCATGAGGATGGTGCTGGAGCTGTGGCCAGCCTCTCAGGTCTATCTGGACTGACTCCCATCATGTCCAGTGGCACATGGATGGGCTGCTGCCCAGGAGATGCTCCATGGCAGTGGGACCTCACATGACAGGCACAGATTTTGGGGAAATATAAAACCATGATCCTTTGTTTCATCAGCCCCATAGAGCAAGCAGCTCAGTTAGACTGGTTGAGAAGGAAGACTTGCTCCCTGCTTTTCACCAGACACCACAGTATTGGGGAAAGAGAATGGACTTAGGAGTCAGAGGAAAGTTCAAATCCCACAGCTGCCACTATGACACAAAAGCAAAACAAAATAACACAAAATACCGATTTAACTCCCCAGTTTCTGTTTCCAGTTTTCTACATGGTGATCTCCAACACATCAAGTCGCTATTCCTGAATCCATCCGGAAGTCATCTTAGGCCATGGCTGGCACAAAGTAAATCATCAGTGAATATCAAATGTCCTTCACAAAGCTTTCAAGCCCACATGACAGAGAACTGTTCTACACACATATTTGCACATATTTGAACAATTTGTTACCTGGCCTTTGGGCAGTGATTAGCCAGCTCCAAAGGAGAAGCCAGTCTTTGTTGACAATTAGGCGAGCAAAGATGTTGGGGTAGAAGCAAGTTTTCTCTCTGCTCCAAGAAATAATAATTATCAGCCATCATTTCCTACTTTCGAAGGCAGACCAGCATGCTGGACAGGCTTCTAAGATGTATCCATGTTGGATACTGCAAATCAATTCCCTCTGCACAGTTTACCCCCAGCCGGGCATGACTTCCAGTAGTTTAGTGCTTGCAAGGCTAGCGACTCCTTTCCCCAGGTCCCTTACAGTTAGCACTTCACATGTGATGTAGATTGCAGGAACAGATGCACCACATCTTAGATTTTATATCAAGTTATATGCAGATGACACCACTCTTATGGCAGAAAGTGAAGAGGGGCTAAAAAGCCTTTTGATGAAAGTGAAAGTGGAGAGTGAAAAGGTTGGCTTAAAGCTCAACATTCAGAAAACGAAGATCATGGCATCTGGTCCCATCACTACATGGGAAATAGATGGGGAAACAGTGGAAACAGTGTCAGACTTTATTTTTCTGGGCTCCAAAATCACTGCAGATGGTGACTGCAGCCATGAAATTAAAAGACGCTTACTCCTTGGAAGGAAAGTTATGACCAACCTAGATAGCATATTCAAAAGCAGAGACATTACTTTACAAACAAAGTTTCACCTAGTCAAGGCTATGGTCTTTCCTGTGGTCATGTATGGATGTGAGAGCTGGACTGTGAAGAAGGCTGAGCGCCGAAGAATTGATGCTTTTGAACTGTGGTGTTGGAGAAGACTCTTGAGAGTCCCTTGGACTGCAAGAAGATCCAACCAGTCCATTCTGAAGGAGATCAGCCCTGGGATTTCTTTGGAAGAAATGATGCTAAAGCTGAAACTCCAGTATTTTGGCCACCTCATGCGAAGAGTTGACTCATTGGAGAAGACTCTGATGCTGGGAGGGATTGAGGGCAGGAGGAGAAGAGGACGACAGAGGATGAGATGGCTGGATGGCATCACTGACTTGATGGGTGTGAGTCTGGGTGACGTCCGGGAGCTGATGATGGACAGGGAGGCCTGGCGTGCTGCAGTTCATGGGGTCGCAAAGAGTCGGACACGACTGAGCGACTGATCTGATCTGATCTGATATGGTATCTTAGTCTTGACTTCCTGAAAACTGATTCCTGTGCAAAGAATGGGCTTCCCTGGTGGCCCAGGTGGTAAAGAATCTGCCTGAAATGCGGGAGACCTGGGTTCATCCCCTGGGCTTGGGAAGATGCCCTGGAGGAGGGCATGGCAACCCACTCCAGTATTCTTGCCTGGAGAATCCATGGACAGAGGAGCCTGGCAGGCTACAGTCCATGAGGTTGCAAAAGTCAGACATGACTGAGTGACTAAGCACACAGGCAAAGATCTGCATACAGAAGATTTATTAAGGGACTGTCTTTGGGAACAACACCTAGAAGGAAAAGAGGGAAGCAGGAATGGACTGAGTTCAGAGAAACTGAACTGCGATGTAGTTGCAAAGCAGACTTCAATCAACCCCACGAGTGCTCCGCACTGGGAAGGCCATTCCGAGGTGTCCTCATTTGAGGTGGAAGAGACTAGTATGCTGTACCCTGCATCTATCTTCAAACACGTTCATGTATTTGGTTGCATCTGGTCTCAGCTGTGGCATTCAGGATCTTCATTACAGCACGTGGGATCTTTTGTTGTGGCACACATGACTCTCCAGTTGTGCTGTAGGGGCTCAGTTGCCCTACAGCATATGGGATCTTAGTTTCCCCACCAGGGATCAAACCCAAGTACCCTGCATTGCAAGGCAGAGTCTTAACTGCTAGAGCACCAAGGAAGTCTATATCCTGCATCTATTAGTCAATGGACATAGGCTGCCCTTTCCCCTCCCCTCAACCCAGGGACAAGGCATACCTGGGGCAAGGCGGCTCCTAATGGTCAGGAGTGATTTTCAAAGATGGGCATAGTCATCAGCAGTCAACTCTCTGGACTGCTGGGAGAATGAGCACCTAGGTCCTGAAGAGGAAATGTGGACAGCCCAGCACAGACCCCTAATGTTCACTGCTGAGCCCGTGTACTCAGACCGACTTGCTTATACTACACCTAGCTCATCTGCAGACAGCTTCTCGGGGATTTTGGCTGGCATCATTTTCAGGGAAAACTTATGAAACAGCTTGATCTAATGAACTACAGTCTTCATGGATGCAGCTGGTTTTAAGGTCACAACAGATGCTCATGATCTTCTCTACTGCTCCTTCTAAATTCCCTTTTCTCCTAGCTATCATGTCCACTGCTCTAGAGGCTTCACTGGTATGGTGACCAAATCCCACCGCACCCCCCTCCACCCCCATGAAGGTCTGAGTCCCTGGTCAGCATATTCTTTTCAGGCTGTGACTACTGCACTTGTCATCAAAATTGCACAGGGTCAAACAAAAACATGCCAACTCCAGTTAATCAGCAGGATGCCAGAACTGCAGTGTGTTGCGTTTTTTGGGTGTAACAGCTGCCTATCTTCTCCCAGTGATCAAGGCCAATTGTTCCTACCTGCGTGATGACTCCTGTCCCTGAAATGCTGGTCTTTGGGCACAATGAGCCATAGCGCTTAAAGGTGAAGGGATAGAAGGAACAGATTCCCCCAAGTGGGTCCCTGGGAGTGTGAAAATTTGGGCTACTCGTATCTCTACCAGTTAGCTCCTAGGCACATGCATTCTGCCTACTGGGGGCACAGCCCTGTATAATGTTGGTTGGTTCTGAGTATATTCTGTCCTCATCTGAGACAGCATCTCACCTGTGGATGAAGTTTGGCCTTTTCCCTCTTCTGTCAGCTGGCAGTAGGGGGCTTACCATGTGGCCCTGTGTGTGCTCCAAGAGACACCAGAGCAAGAGGGGTTGATGACACATGGACTGGGTCACTCACTTGTGCAACTAACCTGTGCCAGCCCCAGGTGCCCCACTTCTATCTTACGATAGATTACTGTCGGGCCACCAACCATATGACTTGGTGGATCTGATAGATGGACAGCTCTGCTTGGATGACCACTTCACTCCCATGGTGAGGGCTGAGTTGTTTTTCCAATGGAATATAATTTTATGCTGCAGATATCAAGTGCCTTGCTAGGTGCCTGTGTTAGGATTCCCCGTAAGGATGAATTGCCATCAGCTCCACAGGGCATCTGTTTTCCCACCACAGATGTCTCTATTGGGTACCCTAGTATTGCCAAGGGGGTTGGGCTATTGTCCAGAAGCCTGGTCCTGCTGCACATCCCTCTACTGTCTGCCCTTCCTGCTCCTTCTCTACCTGTCCCAGCAAGAAGGGTCTACTTGTCACCTGATGCACAGCCTGGAAAAATATTCCAAGTGTGGAATTTGCTGTACTCAGAACCCGAAGAGGTCTATCACACTTGTATATCCTTCTTAGTGAGGGGAAGTACAAGATATAATACCCATCGTTTACTTTGGAATTGATGCCCTGGCATGCCCAGACCCTAAAAACCATACTGATATGGGGCCTCTAAACTTCAAAGGGCTACCTCCTATCCCCTGAAGCTCATAGACGAACCAAAACTCCCAAAGCATTTCTGTTGGCATTTATCTCTGTCACTGGCCCCAAGATGTGATGTTATTTTTAATTTACAAACTTGGCGGGAAGAGGGAGACAGTTTCAAAGACTTCCATTTGTCATTCCCCACCCTGGTAGCTCTAAACTCCAGGCCAAGAAACCAGTGTGGAAGATTTGCCAACTGCTATGTATGTCCATGTCCGCTAATTCTCAAAATATTTGAGTAATTTCCTTTCCCTAGTGGATAGTTACCCAAACATGTGGCTATAGATCCCTTTGGGGAGGGGCTGGGAGAATCGCTACCATATACAAGTACCATGGCACTCTGGGATCCTTTGTACTAGTTACCCAGCTTCTCCCAGCCAGTGGATTCCAAATACGAGAATCAGCTCAGTCTGCTGCTGCTGCTAAGTTGCTTTAGTCGTGTCCGACTCTGTGCGACCCCATAGACGGCAGCCCACCAGGCTCCCCCGTCCCTGGGATTCTCCAGGCAAGAATACTGGAGTGGGGTACCATTGCCTTCTCCTCAGTCTAGGAACCACTTATTGGGGGTTGCTGCTCTTAGTCTCCTAACCATTCTTTTTTTTTTTTAATTTCTTTTGATAGATAGATTGAGAAATACCCTCTTTGGCTGTCTATCTCTCTTGTCCCAGGAATGCCATGTTCTATTCATCATCCCCATGGCTCTCTAGGAGTCAAGCTCTCTGGCTGCCACTCAGACCTTGTTTTTCATTGTGCAATAATTGTACAATAATTGTACCCAATTATTGTAATGAACATTAATTTAATAATTTTGATGGGAAGAAGAAGCTACATTGAGATACAAAAACAACAGAGACCTCTGCTGATTCTATAAGATGCTCTGTAGCCATGATGGCTCTTCAGAGTTGTCCCTAATTGAAGTGAGGAAGCTGGGTCTTTGCAGCCCTGCAGCAACCATTCAATGGCGTGGAAAGCATTCCTCTGGCTAGGCATGGTTTTTATGGCCAAGGGAAATTCTTAGTGGTGAGTTGCAGCCAACATTCCTGGCGTCTCCAGGACTATGCTTCAGGATCACACCTTAGAGCTTAAAGGTGTTTGAGTGGCACAATAGTATTCTCTACACTAGGGAGAGAGGTAGATGACAAAGCATCTATTTTGCTTGTGTGGACCATGGTGACAGCTGTATGATTCTGGAGCCGGGAGTTATAGTAGCAGTTGGCTGACTCTTCAGCTTTTGATCATGTCAGCGGTGGCAGCTCCCTTGAATTTCTAGTTCTGCAACGTTGTTTTGAGACATATCCTGGAAATTGCGACCAAAGTATTTCTTTAGCCCTCACACTGAGTATGTGAACTTTCAGCACCTCTAAATAAATTTCTTCCTGCTTAAACTAGTTCAAGTAGATTGTATGTTCTCAACTAAGAACCCTGAACAAAGTTGGTATTTGATAGCCAGCATCCGTTCTGGTTAGATGGTGCCATGATGTATTGGTCATTGTATAAACTGAAAATTACATAAAACTTCACCAGGAGAGTCAGGTTTCTAGATTAAAGGCAAAGTAGCTAACATATGCTGTATGCTGAACTTCCCAAGACCTACAGCTCTCTGTGGCTGTTGACTGACGTAAGGTCAGTGCTCAGTTGCAGACAGAGTGTGCTTATATTACTTTGCTAGTTAGACTCGCAAGAAAGGGACATGAATAGATGACTTTGGGGAAAAGCCTCTATGTTGAGGTTTTATGGAATTGTGGTATAATAAGTGATGACTCTGAGTAGCTACAGGTGCTCAGGGTCTTTGTGCTTTAGGAAACAAAGACAGTTGGCCACCGTCATTCAGTATGCAGTCTGAACTTGAAAGTCTTGGCTATCTCATACCTTGGCATTTACTCTTTTCCAAAAGGCATTTTTGTTGGATTGGTATACCTCCATCCCAACAGCAACTGGTATTATTGGAGAAAATTTCTCACCAAGCCTTTGTAAAGGCAGCTGGCTTCTCACATGCCTAGTACACATAGGTTTACTCCTGGTGTCTCTATTGATTCCTGGTTCAGCTCGCTAGAGACGGGGTAGCGAGTCATTCATAAAAAAAAAGCGGAGTGCTACTTCACTTTAAAATGTAGCAACTCTTTGAGGGGCTGGTAAGTGGGGTTTTTCCAGCCCTAATGCAGCTATTCCAGTGCTGAATCCTCCCAGAATATGACTTATGAGACTTTGAGCTCCAAGTGTCACATAGAGGGGAGCTGCTGCTTTCCTTTACTTCTCTAGAGCCCTTTGTATAAATCCGTCCCTTTTCTGATAGCCTTAGATAAACTTAGCGTAAAGTGCTTTGTGCTTCCACGATGGCTCAGCAGTAAAGAATCTGCCTGCAATGCAGGAGACTTGCAGGAGACATGGATTCAATCCCTGGGTTGGTAAGATCCCCTGTAGTAGGAAACAGCAACCCACTCCAGAATTCTTGCCTGGAACATCCCATACATAGAGGAACCTGGTGGGCTACTGTCCATTGGGTGGCAAAGAGTTGGACATGACGGAGCAACTAAAAACAACAAAAATGTGTTTATAGAGAGGCAGATTGATAAACATGCACACATTTGAAGGTATAGCCTGCAGAGTTCTGTATACATACCTACTGAAGCACAAGAGGATAAAATGCATCCATTTTCTCGAATAATAAAAGCTCATATAACACTTGTAACAGTGTTTTCCAAATGTACCCGAGGGTAAGTTTGAAAAGTTACCTTGTTTTTTTGTTAGACTTTCAAGTGCTCAGATCCATTGAATCAGAGTAGCTAGGAGCAAGTCCTGAAAAGCTGTGCATTCCATAAGTGCACAAGGTGATTGTTATCAGAAAAGACTTAGGAAACCAGTCCCTTCACTATAGCCACTTCTCTGGCCGGGCCTATAAAGGGCCTGCAGTTGTCATCGCCTACCTCAGGGTCACAGATGGACCCCTTGCATGGGTGAACCAATTGGATGTGCAGAAAGCAATTGTTAAACAGATCTTGATATTCAAAACAACCAAGGGAACTAATATCAAGGTGGTCTTTCTTTTTTTTAAAAAAATAAAGTGATGAGACAACCCTAGGCAAACAGACAAAAGGCAAGTGTGCTGACATCTGACCACTTTATGAAATAATATACTGAACAGAATTAATCTATTATGTTTTCCTTTCATCCAGGATTCTTAGAAATCTGTCTTTTTTTTTTCCCCAATAAGAAATAATCCTGTAGAACATGTACTAAACTCTGGGCTGTGTTCTTTGTTGTAAACTCAGAGAGAAGTGTAGCTGGGCAGCAATGAAGACTATATTACACAATTACTTAAATATGAGTCTTCAGCAAAGATGAAATGACTTGAGGCTTTTCAATGAACACAGCTTTAAGCTCAGTAAATAGTGGCTTATATCAAATTTGTTTATTACCATGGGTAATTTGCTCTTAACATAGACATATTTTACACTTGAAGTAATGTTTCACTAGAACTCCATAAAGCAACTGTGTAATTGATAATAAATATGTCACTACTGGTAAGTAATTAATTCATATGAAGTTAGTTAAAACCAGGCGAGCACTGCCTAGAGGACAGAAAAAGAATGCATAACTAAAGTAGTTATAGTCAAATAACAGATGGTGTAAAGAGGTCAATAAAAACAAATAAAGATGTGGACAAAGTGTGTGCTTGTGTGTATGTGTGTGTGTGTGTGTGTAATCATGCTTATCAAGCACTTGTAACACACCTGATATCATGCCTGACCCTTCTCTCAGAACTTTTCAGGGAAGTATTGAATTCAGTTATTGTAGATGAGGAAACTGGAGATCTGAAATTTTAAGTCGTTTGTCATATGATATACTGTTAACTAGCAATGGAAATGAGGTACTGTTAATTAGCGATGAAAATGAATGCAGAAAGCAGTTGTAGGTGTACAGGCGTGCTTTTTCTACCTCTGTTTAGTGTAGTGTTACTCAAGCATGAGTTTCAGGGTTATATATACCTTGTCTGGGGCTTCCCCAGTGGCTCGGCAGTAAAGAATATGCCTGCAATACAGGAGCCGCAGGAGATGTGGGTTCAATCCCTGGGTCAGGAATATCCCAGGGAGGAGGGCATGGCAACCCACTCCAGTATTCTTGCTTGGAGAATCCCATGGACAGAGGAGCCTGGGAGGTTATATTCCATAGGATCACAAAGAGTTGGACACACACATACGTTCTTTGTGTCCTGGATGAGCGACTCTCTAGGTATATGATCTTGGTAAGATGACCTGGTATCTCTTGGCCTTAAAAACAATAGCATATACTACACAGAACTATTGTGAGGATTAAATGGGAAAACACATGGGTAAAGATAGTATCATGCCTGGCACATATCAAGCTCTAAGCAAAATTAGTTAATTATATGATATCTGCAGGAAAATCAGCACAGAGTAAATAATTACTCAACAGAGTAAGAACTGAACACTATTTTCATTTACAGTGAGAAAGATATTTTCTCTATACTATTCAGCTATTTATGGACCGAATTTAATCAAAACTAATTGAACACAGACTTCAGATTTCTGAGGCAGTCTGATTTTCATGAAATTTGACTTCTGAAAACTGTTTCATTTAATTCAACTCAATAACCATTATTTAAGCAGCTGTGTCAGTTCCTTTCTCCAGTGACCTCACAGTCCTAATGACTGGCTATAAGATGGTAGAAGGACAGAAGAGTAAGAAATGGCAGGTTTACTGAAGGAGAAAAAGTGGAACTTCAGACTGACAGAATATCTCAGAAGACCTAGTCCTGTCTTTAAAACAGCAGACAGCTTCTAGTGAGCCTTACAGACTGATGGAAGAGACAGATAACAGGTGGATTGTTACATGAATCTGCCTGCCGATGCAGGAGACACAAGCTGAATCCCTGGGTCAGGAAGAGCCCGTGGAGGAGGAAATGACAGCCCACTCCAGTATTCTTGCCTGGAAAACCTCACGGACAGAGGAGTTTAGTGGGCTACAGTCCATGGGGTCCCAAAGAGTCAGATATTACTGAGCGCACACACAGCAGCACTCTATAAGATCAGGGATGTAATCTGCTTAACTTGCTGTATGATGAACATCTTATGTGTGCTATTTGATTATGACAGCATGTCTGCGTAACAAGCATATGAAGAGGTAACACTTAAAACAAGATACAAAGGGTGAATAAAGGAGTGGGTCAAGGAACGGTGATAAATGCAAGAGGCTGAATGTAAGAGAGAACTCTGTGGTCTGGCACATCAGAAATGGCTCCATCAGGCTGGTTGGTATATGGGCTTGGGGGCCAGTAGGTAGGCCACATAGCTTTGAAGGGATCAATTCACAAAGAATGGTGCATGCACTTAATGCTCTGTGTCTGTGGTTTGTTACTGCAGCTGCCCATCAGAATCATCTGGGAAGTTTTTCAAATGACTGATGGAGTACTGCATCCCAAAACAACTATCTAGCCTGTTTAGGTCCCACCCTTTTATTGAGAAAATACAAAACTGAACAAAATGTATTTTAAAAATGTGTTTGAACATCTGAAACTACCAAGAGGGTAAGAATTTGGAGGGCCAAGATCCACATGAGAAGGAAATCCAGGAGTCATGATCAGACATTTGGGGCAATTTTTTCCCTCAAGAGGATTGACTGCCAGTTTCAAAATCAGTGCCTGAGAGATTGAAAAGTTAGGGGTTTCCAGTAGTTTCACAGGGCTTGGGGTTGGGGGTGGTGAAAATTGGAGTTTGAAGCCCACCAAGATGGAGTATAGCTGGTATATACCCTTGGATTTCATTTGGGACCCTCAAAATTGACACATTAAGAATAAGGATGGCCTGGAAATAAATCAGACCTCATAAGAATTGGAGCTTCAATTTGATCATCTCATTCCTTAATTGGACAATGGTGAGCTTATCCTAGCCTGCTGCTGCTGCTGCTGCTTCTAAGTCACTTCAGTCATGTCTGACTCTGTGTGACCCCAGAGATGGCAGCCCACCAGGCTCTCCTGCCCCTGGGATTCTCCAGGCAAGAACACTGGAGTGGGTTGCCATTTCCTTCTCCAATGCATGAAAGTGAAAAGTAAAAGTGAAGTCGCTCAATCATGTCTGACTCTTCATGACCCCATGGACAGCAGCCTACCAGGCTCCTCCATCCATGGGACTTTCCAGGCAAGAGTACTGGAGTGGGGTGCCATTGTCTTCTCCGTATCCTAGTCTAATTGTCTCTTAAAAACAAAAGGAAATTCTCTCTGTTATAATGTTCAAAATAACATTAGAATATAATCCAGGAACTTCTATTACATCTACAGTGCCCCACACAAAATGTCCAACATGTGATCAAAAGTAACAAGGCTTCCAAAAAATGAAA
Source organism: Tragelaphus eurycerus (assembly GCA_935064755.1). Taxonomy (NCBI): domain Eukaryota; kingdom Metazoa; phylum Chordata; class Mammalia; order Artiodactyla; family Bovidae; genus Tragelaphus; species Tragelaphus eurycerus. The sequence continues at coordinate 22,084,557 of CAKXYN010000007.1, read as the reverse complement.
ATCTGGACTGAACATCATGAAAAAAATCAGCCACTATAAACAGATTCACAAAAAATAGCTATTATAAAGTCCATGTTTGGAATAGAGATAGACTTTTAATAACCACAGTCAATATTTTTGAGGAATTAAATAAGAGGGAGAATTTCAGCCAGAATGGAAGTTGTAACAAATATGAAAATGAAAAAAAATAAACAACAATTGCAATTAAGATATCAATTAATAGACTTAACAAAAGAATCAAAACACAGATAATGAAAAATAGGATAAAATATCTAGCTGGGCGTGTAGAGAAACAAAAGTAGACAAAATAGATAAAAGAACTTAATACAAGGTTAACAAGTTAAAATTCAAGTAACTTGAATCCCAGAAGTAGAAAAGAAAAAGTCTTGGAAGAAGTGATATTTGAGGAGATAATGGTTGTGAATTTTTTTCTTAAATGATCAAAGACACCAAGCCATTAATACATGAAGTTCAGCTAACCCCAGAAAGGATAAACACACAAACAAATCATATTTAAGCACATAATAATAAAACTTCTGAAAATCAAAGGCAAAAGAAACAAACTCTTAAAGAGGTATGTAAAAAAATGACATATTACTTTCAAAGGCTCAATAATAAGACTGCTGACTTCTCAAAAAGTGAAGATTATAAACCAAAACCCAGCAGAACATCTTCAAAGTTCTTAAAAGAGCAGTTTATATATTTTGTGAAAATATTCTTCAAAAATTAAAGGATTATATTGCATTGGCCAAAAAGTTAGTTCAGACATCTCCATGAAATCACATGGAAAAACTCAAGCAAACTCTTTTGGTCAACTCAATACTTGTAAGAACCTTGTAATACATTATGTCAGATCAATGCTCCAGCAACAATGAGATGCCACTATGAACATACTGCTGCTGCTGCTGCTGCTGAGTTACTTCAGTCGTGTCCAACTCTGTGCGACCCCATAGACGGCAGCCCACCGGGCTCCCCCGTCCCTGGGATTCTCCAGGCAAGAACACTGGACTGGGTTGCCATTTCCTTCTCCAATGCATGAAAGTGAAAAGTGAAAGTGAAGTCACTCAGTCATGTCCAACTCTTAGCGACCCCAAGGACTGCAGCCCACCAGCCTCCTCCATCCATGGGATTTTCCAGGCAAGAGTACTGGAGTGGGGTGCCATTGCCTTCTCTGATGAGCACACTAGAACATCTAAAATTTAAAAGCTGACCAAAATGAATGTTAGCAAGGATGAAGAATAACTAGAACTTTTATATATTACTTGTCAGGATGCAAAAAATTGCCACTTTAAAACAATTTGACAATTTCTTATAAAGTATAACATACTTCTTGTGTGAACCAACAATCTCACTCCTAGGTGTGTACCCAAGACAAACAAAAACTAATATTCACATAAAAATCTGTATGTTAATATTTATAATGACTTTATTCATAATCACCCCAAACAGAAAAAAGCTCAAATGTCAATCAACAGATGAATGGATAAACAAAGGGTGGCGTATCCATCCATACAAGAGAATATTACTTAGTAATGAAAAGGAACTACTGATACAACACAGACTGATCTCAGATGCATTATGTTCGGTGAAAGAGACTAAAATCAAAAGACTACATCTACATTCAGAAACAGACAAAACTATAGGAGCAGAAAACTTATCAGTCACTGCCAGGGTCTGACAGTGGCATAAAAGGGTGCAAACATAGTAGGCAGGTAATGGTCAAGCTGTCCAAATAAAAACTCTTGATTTGTAGTGTTTGCCAATTACTCTAGTGGAAATATTCCCACTATTGCCAACTTCAACCTTTCAAAGTGATAACAAAGTGATAAACGTGGAGTTAGGAAGAGATGCAAAAGAACACAGTATTATACCGTATTTCCACCACACAGATTAAACAGATATAAACAACTTCACTGTCACAGATAATAGTACAATGTCAAATAACTAGGAATCAACAAGTTTTTAGGCTTCCCTGGTAGCTCAGACAATACAGAATCTACCTGCAATGCAGGAGACCAGGGTTTGATCTCTGGGTGGGGAAGATCCCCTGGAGAAGGGAATGGCAACCCACTCCAGTATTCTTGCCTGGGGAATTCCATGGACAGAGGAGCCTGGCTGGCTACAGTCCATGGGGTTGCAAAGAGTCAGACATGACTGAGCGACTACACACACAAGAGCTTTTAGTACTTACTACCTTTTAAAAAGTATAATTGTATCAATTATATGTAATTTAATTTTAAATAATAGATGTTTTAAACTACTGGCTTCGAAAATTCCTTAAAGTTTAACAATCTTCTGGCTTCAACACATCACGAGGCACAAGGAAAGTGCCTGAGGTAACAGAAGTATTCTGTACCTTGATTTTGGTGGTGGTGCACAACTGTAGGCATCTATCAAAAGCTACAGACCTATATACTTAAAAGCTTTCATTTTATTGTGTATAAATTATAGCTAAAAAAACCTAGTCACAAAATCTGTATATCTCCTTTGACTCATCAACATCAGTTCTGGATATCTATCCCTAGTTATATTCCAACATGTCCACCACTGATTTTAATAACAAAAATTGGAATTAACCTGAAATTTACAGTTGGATAATGAATAACAGTGTCATATATGCAATAAGAAATTTCATATTTCAAGAGATATTACATGAGAATTTCCTTAGCAGCTAGAAAATGTGAAGCATAAAAAAGTAGTTGCTTCTGGAAAGTGGCTGAGGGTAGAAGTTAACCGAGACTTACCTATGCGGCCACCTTGTTGTAAAATTTTCTGTGTGCATATATTCCTTTTTCAAAAGATAAGGGGACCTTAAGTTGGTTTAATCAAAATGAAATTCAGATATTTTCAAACAAACAAACTAGATAATTTACAAGCAACACACCTTTGCTTATACTTAAATGCCTTTAGATACAGTTTCAAGCTTTGCTCACCACTGTGTGGATGGAGAAGTGGAGGCCCAGAGACTGAAAAACTTTCTCAAAGGCACACAACAGTAGGAAATGCACACTTGAGCTTTGCTACACTACTTTTTTGGCAAGTTCAGGGAGGGCCTGGGATTCCTCTGCAGAGCAGGGGGTATACCTGAAGTCGAGGTAAGCTAGCACTTCCCTGAGAGGGAGCATGTAAACAAGAAAGACAGAGTCAAGGATAGAACCCTGGAGATGTTGATACTTAGGAGGAGAAAGAGGAGGCTGATAAGAACACAGAGGAGAAATGATCAGAAAGAGACCATATAACTTAATGTGATCTATTGAGAAAAATTGGGCTTTTGCTTAAAAATGTGGGCTATTGCTTAAAATTGTTTCAAAGAGGGCGGCAGAGGATGAGATGGTTAGATGGCATCACCAACTCAATGGACATGAACTTGAGCAAACTCTGGGAGGTAGTGGAGGACAGGGAAGCCTGGAGTGCTACAGTCCGTGGGGTCACAAAGAGTCAGATGCAACTTAGCAATTGAACAACAGTTGCTTAAAATGTTGGAAGAAAACACATTTGTGGGGGAAAAGTCACTTTATTCTCTGTTCTTTGAACTATATTCTTCAGACCTTGCCCTGATTTTTAAAGAGAAAACATGTTCACGATACCAGTGGGCACATGCATGTTGGAGTGTGTTGACCAAATACCATGGCTAGGATTCTGGCTCGTCTATGCCCTTCTATTCAACAGTTAGAACTGTCCTGTCCTCTTCTTGTCTTTCAGCCAGCAGAACAATTCCCCTTTGTGTGGGGACTTAATTTCCTTGGACACTTTGGATTGGAGTTGTGAAGAAACGGGTTTAAACCATTGCTTCTTCTTGTCTCTGTTCAGTGGTGGGAAAGAAAGAAAAGCGATGGTACCTCCCTGACCCCCAGATAAAATGAAACCAGTAATATGGTGCACGGAAGGGAGCTGGAGCATGGAAATCAGGAACAGGTGGGCCTAACGCGGTACAGTTACACGTGTTCTTACAAAAGGACAAATCAGAACCGTTCAAGAGAAGGCCACAGCGACACACAACTCCTAAACCTCTGGACTTGCCAGCTGGAGAAACAGATTGCGCTGGGAGAACTTAAGAGTCACTGGAGACTGTTTAGTTCTCCAAGTGAGTAGCAGAACTGTGCTAATGAGGTCTTTAACACCTGTACTCCAACCAGCCGCTGAGTCAAAGCAGAACCGGGTGGGACAGCCAACAGCTTAGAGGTGGCCAAGGGGAACTCAGAAACTGAAAAAAGCCCCCATTCTTCCTGGCTGGTAGGATGCCAATGACATTTGTTTTCCTTTTTTATGCTTTGTTTTTTTCTCTTTTCCACATATACATCAAATGAGGAAAAGAATGTTACTTTGTAAAACAAAACATGGCTTTCAATTTATCTTTCCCAGTTACGCATTCCCTGGTTGCTTGTTTTTGTCTCGAGCATGTAGCGGTTCAGGCACTGCAGATGCAGCTCTGATTCTGCCACTTGTCACCTCCAGGAAGTCTTCATACAGACAGAGGCAGGTGGCTAGTGCAGAGGAGATGGGATGGGGAAGGAGCAAATATTCTTCCAGGATGTCCCTCATTGGCAGGCTTTGTCGTTTCCTGTATGTTTTCTGGGATCTGTGAGCTTGAAGAAGACTCCTTTTGAGTACTCTACATCCTTCCCTCTCCTTCCCCTGCAAATGCTCCCTGTCTGTTCTTGCCTCTCTTCCCCACTCAGGTTTTCACAACACAAACAGTGCTAATTGGGAAAATGAGACACAAAATATAAACTTCTTAATCTGGGTAAGTAGCTGAAAACTGGAAAAGGCAAGACTTCAGATAAACTGGTTGGGAAAATCGAACTTGGAACCAAAAAGCAAATGTGAAGCTCACCACCTTGACTCTACACCTCGCATTCTGTACAGCGTGGGTCCTACAGAGAGAGGCAGGGAGGAACCACGCCAGTCCCTGTGGAGCAGCCTTGGGGGCTAATGACCCACCTGGGCACAGGTAGAACGGCAGGAGGGTGGACATTTGTGGGCCATGCAAATGTGGTCTGATCAGTTTCAAACTCTGACCAATCAGATCAGTGACTCCTGTAATGGCCAGTGTCAAGAGGTCACCAAGTGGATATACCCTGAATGCCTTTTCAGGGGCTTTGGCTGGTGAGCAGGGGGTGAAGAATGAGGAAAGCGATTTTCTTGCCTTCTTTCCTCCTTTCCCAATAAAGACTGGAATCCATTTAGAGTCCCCTATCACTGGATTCTTTAGCCCAGTTGGTTAAAATTTTTTCTCAAGTCAAATCATTTTAATTAAAAAAATATAGATGATGCAGATCTTTATGAAACTTCTGCCCTCCTTTCAGCTCCAAATCTATTGAAACCTGCTGTACACTGTGTTCTATCTGCCACTTTTCAACAAAATAGGAAAGGTATCTCATGGTATGATTACATTTGGTAAGAGCTGTGCATGGTGAGGAAGACAAAGTGAAGGTGAAGTCGCTCAGTCGTGTCTGACTCTTTGCAACCCCATGGACGGTAGCCTATGAGGCTCCTCCGTCCATGGGATTTTCCAGGCAAGAGTGCTGGAGTGGATTGCCATTCCCTTCTCCAGGGGATCTTCCTGACCCAGGAATCAAACCCAGGTCTCCCGCATTGCAGGCAGACGCTTTACCATCTGAGCCACCAGGGAAGCCTGGTGTAACTTGAGTATAACAGGTTACAATTCTTTGGGTTATTGGAAGTTTAATCAAGACTCCCAGATGTTACAGTAAATTAATAACTTATGATTAAGTTTCTCTTGGCAATTAATGTCAGCTTTTAAATCAGTGTTTGTTACATTTCATGTCACATTTACATTAAGTAATGAAATATTTGTTTATTGCACAATGTTATGAATGCTCACAAGCACCCTCATTAATTATAAAGCACTGCTCTGGAAAATGGTTCTTGTTGTGAGAATACTGAGATACATGTGTTCACGGTACAAGTCTGCAACACCTGTCTGGCCCAATGTTCATACATTATATACACTAGAAAAGCAGGTGCGGAGGGCACAGCGTTGCACGCACTCTAATTGAGCAGAGGTGGTTTTCACCCTCAAACGAATTGGACTGATGAACTCACAGGAAACACTGATTAGTTGGAACTGGGGGGATTTTTTTTCTAGTTATTCCTGGGATTTGTTCCATGAAACTATTTTTTGGAATTGGCAGAAAAACCAATTCGTACAAAAATAAATGTCCTTTCTTTCACTGAAAGAACTAGGAAACTTCTTAATGCCTAATGTTAAAAAAGCATAAGAAAGCAAGAAGGTGTTCTGTTTCTTCCACACTGAACTAAGTAATTTCAGCTGTGGTTTGAGATGGGCCACCAAGGCCATTATGATATTGAGATAATTTAAATAACAGCAAACCTTCTGCTGAGGACAAAGTGCACCTGCGGTGTTTAGATGATTTTTGTGATGGATATACTGCTTGAGACTTTAAGAATCTACTATCCTACCCCCAATACATGATCTTTTCCCTAACTCTGAAGAAAATGACACATAAAAGCAGAGTGTCCCTCAGTGAATGAGCAACAGAACTCAGTCTAGTACGGGGCTCTTCACTCTTGGACAAAGGCTCTGCTGCACTGAGCTGATGGTTTACAAAATCTTGGGGGCCACAGAAATCTGTCTTCAATGACATCTCATCAGGAAGCCTAATATTTAAAACAGAGTGCAGCTGGTGGATAATTCCAAGCCAGTTTCAGTGCCTCCATCAATTTTCAAAGTTCTTGCCAGGTTGCAAGAATTTCTAAGAAAACTGATATTTCCCTACTTCATCTCCAAGAAATGGAATTCAAAGGACTTCTGAAAGCATCTTCATCTGAAGGTTTCATCACTACTGATGGACACAACCATCGCCAGGCAGATAAACACCACATACACTTCAGCAGAACTTGAACAAGCGAAGCTCACACCGATGCTAGTAAATGCTAACAACTTCCATGCAGCTTGTATTACCTTCTACCTGGACATGTCCATTCATTTCTCTAAGTACTGGCCTTGCATTCTGGACCACGCAGAAAAATATCAAAAGGGAAGCCTAGTGGAATCCTTCAAGATTCCCATCTCCTGATAAGTTAACACATCCTCTCTCAGACTCAAGAAAAGAAGAAATCCAGTATATATGAGCAGCCACCGAGGGCAAGGCATTTTTACCCAGATGATTTTCATATCTCACTTGAACTTGTGAGACATGTAATTCTGTTCTCATTTTATAAAGGAGGAAATCAAGACTCAGAGCAGCTTCACAAACTGCTCAGACAACTCTGTTGAGAGTTGGGATTTAGATCTGGGTGAATCAAATTTCAAAGCCCATGTTCCTCCCACCACCCCATCTCTGAGTCTCTCATTGCTGATGTCTCTGATCAAGTCCAGAAACAATACACTGCGGGGCATGGGTTTTGTATTACTGCTGCTACTGCTAAGTCGCTTCAGTCGTGTCGGACTCTGCGACCCCATAGATGGCAGCCCACCAGGCTCCCCCGTCCCTGGGATTCTTCAGGCAAGAATACTGAAGTGGGTTGCCATTTCCTTCTCCAATGCATGAAAGTGAAAAGTGAAAGTGAAGTCGCTCAGTCCTGTCTGATTCTTAGCGACCCCGTGGACTGCAGCCTACCAGGCTCCTCCGTCCATGGGACTTTCCAGGCATGAGTACTGGAGTGGGTTGCCATTGCCTTCTCTGGTTTGTATTAGTAGGTACCCTTTTCATTATAAAAGCCAGATCTCCTCAGTTAGCAGACCACATGCATTTTGAGAATACAGCATAGAGAAGAGATTCCTCGGTCTAATTCCCTCCTTCCAAAATGATAACACTGCAAACCACTGCAACCTATATTTATGGGACATTTTATAGTAATTATCAACTTGAGAGACACTGAAGGGCAGCACTAACAATCAAAGCTTTCTAAAACATCTCTTTCCATTCTGTTAACAGGATGGTCTGTATTCATAAGATCTATGGGTCTGTTAGCTCGAATTTTGTTTGCTTAGAAGAAACAGTTTATCAAGTTGATAACACAACTGCCATTCATGTACAGAGTGATTCTTTGACAGGAGAGGAGTACACATTTCTAAATACACTCATGGACTTCGCTATTCTTGAGTTTTCATGCCTATGGATGATTCTTTGCAAACATACCAGAGCTGTAATTTCTGAATGCACCGATGATGAATATCCCCTTACTGAATAACTCTTCCTGGAAGAGTTCCTAGAATTATATATCATCCAGTATTACAATATGAAGTGCAGTTGCCCATACAACAAGAGATACAATCATCTTTTTTCATTACCTGTAATTCTTTTGATCCATTTTCATCTCTGCTCCCTCCTCTGTAAGTAATCTTAAGAGACAGGAAATCTGGGCTATTTTTTAGAGAATAATCACTTTTCCCCTCCAAGTTTTAACTTGCACTTGGCATTAAGTGACAATAGAGGATTGGTATCAAATAATAAGCCTGGAGAATGTCTATACACACAGAGAGAGAGAAGTTTGAATTTTAAAAGAGATAATTTCCTCTTTTTCTGAAAGCAGAGTTTCTTTAGTTGGAAGAAAAAAATCTGAATTTGCTCCACTCAACATTTTCTCCTCCTGTCTTAGCTCCAGCTACTGTAACAAATTACCCCATGCTTTAAACAATAAATATATATTTCTTACCATTCTGGAGGCTGGGAAGTCTTGAGATCAAGGTGCTAGCAGATTCCGTGTCTGGTGAGAGCGCTCTTCTTGGTTTGTGCATATCTTTCTCCTTGCTATATCTGCTGGAGAGAAGGGGAAGACTCTGGTCTCTTCTTCTTCTTTAAGGACATTAATTCCATCATGGGGGCTCGACCCTTATGACCTCATCTTACCTGAATTACTCCCAAAGGCCCTACCTCCAAGGCTCATCATACCGTGGAGGGAGTGTGTGTGTGTGTGTGTGTGTGTGTGTGTGTGTGTGTGTGTGTGTGTGTGTGTAAAGCTTCAACATATGAACTAGGAGGAACAAACATTCAATCCATAGCATCTCCCTTCTCCCTCTCCACTTTTCACCTCATGCCCATATAGGACTCTGCAAAGCAAAATATAGAAGCCTCCATCTGCCCTGCTGATGCTTCTTTCTTGAGGACACTCCCTGTATTACAAGGTAATTTCCCCTTTTCCGTTTGTTCTAAATACATAGCTTTGATGAACCAAACCAGCCACCCCCACATCCCACACCAAGCTCCAGAACAGTTCCCCTTCAAGACAATTGAATTCTGTAGGTCCCCCAGTGGCCAGGGGAGGGGAGAGAAGAAAATTTGTAATAACAACAGATTTTTCATTTTTGAAAGGCCCCTTTTTGTTGTTAAAATATTTTATATTCCCTGTAAGTAAAAAAATAGTTCAGTGAACAGTCTCACTAAATTGGAAAATAATTTTCAACATTACAAATGAATTTGTGTTCATTTAACTTCAATTCAGTTCAGTTCAGTTCAGTTGCTAAGTCATGTCCGACTCTTTGTAACCCCATGAATCGCAGCATGCCAGGCCTTTCTGTCCATCATCAACTCCCAGAGTTCACTCAAACTCATGTCCATCAAGTTAGTGATGCCATCCAGCCATCTCATCCTCTGTCATCCCCTTCTCCTCCTGCCCCCAATCCCTCCCAGCATCAGAGTCTTTTCCAATGAGTCAACTCTTCACATGAGGGGGCCAAAGTATTGGAGTTTCAGCTTTAGCATCAGTCCTTCCGAAGAACACCCAGGACTGATCTCCTTTAGAATGGACTGGTTGGATCTCCTTACAGTCCAGGGGACTTTCAAGAGTCTTCTCCAACACCACAGTTCAAAAGCATCAATTCTTTGGCACTCAGCTTTCTTCATAGTCCAACTCTCACATCCATACATGACCACTGGAAAAACCATAGCCTTGACTAGATGGACCTTTGTTGGCAAAGTAATGTCTCTGCTTTTGAATATGCTATCTAGGTTGGTCATAACTTTCCTTCCAAGGAGTAATCTGCAGTGATTTTGGAGCTCCCCAAAATAAAGTCTGCCACTGTTTCCACTGTTTCCCCATCTATTCATTTAATGTAGGACCAGTAAATTAAGGATATGCTTCTGAAGCAAACTTTGGGTTTTAAAAGCTTGTAAAAGCCTAATTATTTGGGGATGCCAATGCAGAGACGTGGGTTTGACCCCTGGGTTGGGAAGATCCCCTGGAAGAGGAAATGGCAATCCGCTCCATTATTGTTGCCTGGAAAATTCCATGGACAGAGGAGCCTGGAGGGCTACAGTCCATGGGGTCACCAAGAACTGGACACGAGTGAGCACAGCACAACAAACACAAAACAAGCTGCAGCTCTGCAGCCAGGGATGGCTAATTCAAATGTCCTGTGATATTTCAGAAAAGGGCTATGCTTTGAAGACCATCAGCAACAGAAAAAGTAAAAAACAAAACAAAAACCATCGGCTAGATCAGAATGATCGGAGAAGGAAATGGCAACCGACTCCACTGTTCTTGCCTGGAGAATCCCAGGGACGGGGGAGCCTGGTGGGCTGCTGTCTGTGGGGTCGCACAGAGTCGGACACAACTGAAGCAACTTAGCAGATCAGAATGATGAGCAGTCACCTGCATGAGGGTCACTTAAAGCAACAGAGTCTGACTCAAAGTATACGAGGGTGTTTCCAGGTCCTACACGAGTCTTCCCCTCTCTGTAGCTCCAGCCCTTAAGCAAGTCTGCTAGACCTGGAGCTGTCCAGAGGGAAGGCTGTCCCTGTCTGCTTGGACCCTGGACACTCAGAGGACAGACAACCCCTTTGAGGCCTCCAATCCGTATAGTGGCAGATTACACAGCAGATCTCAGGGGGGATGTTTGTAACAAGCAAACTGTTACTAAAAATAGTTAGAAGATACCAAATTCTTAGATAATATAAACTTAAAAACAGTAAGACTTCATCCCAAGTTACCTCTCCCAAAACACTTTGGTCCACTTGCACTCTAAGACACTCTCCTGAGCAAGGGAGAAAGTGGTGGGGCTTCAGCAGAGCTTCAGCAAAGCTGCAGAGCTGCGCTTCACTCCTGGTCTGTTTTATCCATGCAGCAGCCTGCAGTCTGCACCCATGGGAGTAAGTCATTCCCCATCACAGGTGGTAGCGGAAGAAAAGATGAAAACTGCCAGATGATAAGACACCCAGATGTGTGCCCTCTCTCCACATGGTGACTGTGCATCGCTGAGGTTTCTGCTATGAGGCCACAAATACTTGTGTGGTAAGAAGCAGCTAAAACCCAAGGAAAGTTTACCCCCTAACTCCTACCACTTAATTCCCCTAGAGAATTTTAGTGGAAATGTAATCAGATTAAGCTGAGGTTCTAAAGGAAATTATAGGTGGCCATGTTGCCAACTGGGAATTTACACACCAGTTTGGAGTGGCCTTTTGGATCTGTCCCTGAGCTATTTTTCCACTGAATACTCTTGTTATGGGAACAGCTCACCTTATCTGAAGAAGTATTGATAGTGTATTATTGTCCTGACAGAGAATAGCTACTTAAAGTTTCTAACAGCCACTCTTCTTGTAAAGCAAGTAATTCTATACTGCCTTAACCTTTCTATTTGTTTACTGATTTGGAATTTTGTGCATTTCATTGGCTTAAAGCAGAGTATTTCCATATTGTAAACTAACCCATGAAATCTACATTTATGGCACATTTTGTAAGAAGTGAAAATTTTCACACCCTTTACTCAATGAGATGAACATGTCTTCACTTGAAATAAACACCGAATCTAAGGCAAAAATGAGACTGAAGACGATGGACCTGGACATCTAGCCTGATCTTTGTTTTGTTGTAGAGGAGTGGCTGGTGGGGGAAGGTCTCACTGGTGCTGACTCAGAGAGTTTTGACACCTTCAGTGGTATGACTGCAGTTCATGTGGAAATCCATTTGCAGGTAGAATCCTGCTTCACTCCACAAAGACGGCATTCTCTGCCCCCCAAAAAGCAGCTGCCCCTCTGGTGGTCATGGAAGCCTCTACAAACACACGTTGCTGACCAGAAGTTTCATCCTGCAGGGTGAAGCTAGCCCCACTTATAGCTGCTTAGCCCTGGGACCTACTCCACGGGCAGGAAGATTGATCACGAGGTAGTTTATTTAGTCAGAGGATCACGGGTGAGTCAGGAGACAAGGAAATTCAGAAACCAAAGTCAGAAGTGATTGTACATAGAAGAGGAAACCAGCTGCACCTGGCAGGCTGCTACCAAATCAGAAAGGGCTGTAATGGAAAACGGATGCGTTTATAGAAAATCCGTCTCCCGTCCTCCCCTGGCCAGAGCCGCTGCCCTCTTCACAGGGAGTCAGCGTATTAAGTTTGGCAGCTCTCGTAGAGCTTGCCATGCCAGGGAGGTTATTAAAACTGAACTGAAATGGTTTCATAACCCGGACTGGAAACAAGAGTGAGGAAAATGCTAACACCGAAGTGACAGACCAGAATGAAATGGAGCTAGATTCGTAGGCTCTCTGGCTCATGTTTCAGGAGGCTCCACGTGTTAAAATAGGCTGAAAAGTTAGCTAAATAAAACAAAGTGCCAAGCGAGACATTTAACACCCTTGAGAGGGGGCTTACCAATGAGAGAATTCCGTGACTCGCCATGTTGACCGAACTGTACTGATGGGAGTCTCAAGACAAGAATAATTATAACCACATCCCCTAAAATATCTGTCACATGTGAGGGACTTCTCCCTTCCCCAGTGCTCCTCACTGATTCGAAAGATCTCAAAGATATTTTCTGGTTCTCAAGGATAGAGAGTACCAGAGATTGAAAAAGCAGATGAGTGATGTGTTTTACCGTCACATATTACAGTCATTAAGAGTGTAGGCCAACAACTTCTTGGAAGGACATACTAATTTAAGAATTATACAATTTAAAACACTTGCTAAAATTGTGGAGGGTCTGATGTTAGCAGAGTGGTAGTTCAAGAGAGCCATCAATGGGCTATACTTATTTTTCCAGGTGGGCTTATGTGTGTCCAAATAAAAGTTATTTCTGCAAAAATATCAGCTATCATTTCTGGGAGGACCTAAGTTGAGGAGCAGCAATCAGCTTTTGTGTTTGAAGCCAAAATAATGCTTTAGGCCCATTGAAAAGGGTGGTCACAGGCTTTATCCATGAGAATATATGGTAAGACCAACTCATGCCAGTGCAATTCAGTGGACTGAAAAGCCTGGGTCTATAATACCAGTGCCCATGACCAAAAATGGTGACCAAGAATTTTAATGAAGAAGATAGAGAATGTCAGAACAAATAGTTAAGATCTAATCTTCCTTGTGGCTTTTAGGACATTTCCATGACTATTTTTGTTCATTTCAAAAATAGCCATTTCTTATATTGACTTCCTTTTCCATGAGCTTTTATTTACCTCTCATTCAATTGTGGCTCCACCTTCAAAATATATCCAGATTAAAATATTTATCAGCACAACAACCCTATGGTGGTCAAGTATGATCATATCTCACCTGGATTATTGGAGTAGTCCCTTATCAGGTGTCCCCTTACCTACCCTGTCCTCCCTGTAGTCATTTCTTAATGCAGTATCCAGAGTGATTCACAGACATAGAGGAGCTCTGTTCAAAAACTCACCAATGGGAGAGGATTTGGGGAAGATGGTAGAGTAGGAATCACCAAAAATCTGTTTCACCATCTAGACAACAACTGCACTGGAAGAACTTGTCTGATGTAACTATTTTGTAACCCTGGAGACTATTTAAGTCTTTCAACTTCCATGGGAAGGCTTGAACAGTAAATTGTGGCTAATTCTGATCAGTTTCAGTTCATGCTACAGTACCATACTCCCCTGCCCCCAGCTGTATGGCAGGCAGCTGTGCATGGGTTTCTGGAGCAGCTTGCACACAGCTTGCAGGAGCTAGGGTGGGCAAAATGCATCCTGTCTGCCAAATATCAAGCATCTGTTCTCTAATTGCTGCTTCTGATCACAGAGATGCAAAAAGGAGAGATCCATTGTTGCTATATCTCCACCCCATGCTTGCAAGCCCTCTTCCCCTTTGGCTAAACTAACTTGTATGGGATTTAAAGGACTGGAACACATCCCCCCTTATTATTCTCTTCTGTTAACTTTTGGAAGTCAAACATTAAGGCTAGGATATTAAAAAACAATATCATATATGGGGAAAATTAGAAAGTAACTATACATAATGAGGGAAAGGCATAGGCTCAGAAAAGACCTGAGATGATCTTAAGTTTATACCAGGATGACTACAGACTACAACAGTTGAAAAAAACAGAAACCATAGCAAACCCCAGCAAACCCAGGAGAAAGGAGACAATATAGCTTCCAGAGTTCCAACATAATTTTATTCAAGTGTCTATTTTTCAACAAAAACTCAAAAAGCATACAAAAACAAGAAAGCATGACCCATTTAAGAGAATGAAATAAGTCAAGACAAACTGTCCTTGAAACTGATAGCAGCTGTATGATAAAGACTTTGAATCAATCATCTTAAGGATGTTCAAAGGTTGAAAGGGAGATGTAGATAAAGTAAAGAAAAGGATGTGTGAAAAATGAAATGTCAGTAAAGATGTAGAAAATCTAAAAATAAACCAAAAAGAAAATTGAAACTGTAAAGTATAATACCGGAAACAAAACTTTCATTAGGGGGATTCAAAGGCAGACTTAATCAGTCAGAAGAAAGAATGGATGAAGTTGAAGATAGCACAGGAAAACTGAAGAGTAGAAAGAAAAGGGAGTGAAAAAACCAGTGAACAGAGCCCAGGGGATCTGTGGAATGCTATCATGTGGACCTAAATGTGCCCTGTGGGCGTCCCAGAAGGAGAAGAGAGAGGGTAAAGTGCAGAGAATATCTGAAAAAAGAATAGCTAAAAACGTCCCAAATTTAATTAAAGACATGAATTTAAACACTAACGGAATTTAATGAACTTCAGGTAAGATGAACTCAAAGAAATCCACGGAGACACAATATAATCCAATAGAGAGAATTTTGAAGGCAGCAAGAGAGAAGCAACTCATCACATGAAATGATCCTCAGTAAGATAATCAGTAGGTTTCTCATCAGAAACTTTGGAGAAAGGCAGTAGGCTGATACATTAAAAATATCAAAGCAAAAAAAGCTCTCATCCAAGAATCCTATATCCAGCAAAACTGCCCTTCAAGAGCAGAGGAACGAACATATTCCCAGATAAATAAAAGCTGATAAAGTTCATTACCAGTAGACCTGCCCTGAAGGAAATGCTCAAGGGAGTCCTGCAGGGTTAAACAAAAGGACATTAGAAAGACTAGAAACTGTATGAAGAAATAAATGTCTCAATAATGCAAATAATTGTAAATGCATGAGTAATTATAAAAGCTGATATTACTGTAACCACTGTAACAGTGGTGTCTGCATGTGTGTGCTAAGTCCATTTTATGTTTTCTACATGATTCAAGAGACTTGGTTTTTTTTAAATTATTAGTCTAAATACTAGTACTATTGAACATTGATTTGTAACCCCACATTTTGTTCTCTACATAATTTTAGACATTAAAGCATTTAAAAGATTCATTAAATTATGTTTTGTGCACACATATATAAAGATGTAATCTTGTGACACCAACAACTGAAAGGAGTGGGGACACAGTTGTAAAGGAGTAGGGGTTTTGCATGTTAAAAATTCTTAAACTGTTAAACTATTACTGTGCTAAAAAACTATTGTTGAAGTTAAGCTGGTATAAATTCAAATTGGAGTGTTATAATGCTTGAATGTTAAATGAAATCCCCAAACTGAACAGAAAATAGCTGTGTATATACAGAAAAGGAAGAAAGGAATTATTTCACTATAAAAAAATCAAGTAAATCCAAAAGAAGACAGTAATGCAGAAAATGAGGGGAAAAAAGCTAGAAGGCAAGTAGCAAATGACAGAAGTGAGGCTCTCCTTATCAGTAATTAATGTACGTGGAAATAAATTAAACTCTTCAGTTAGAAAATAGAGATTGGCAGAATGGATAAAAATATATGATCCAACTATGTTCTGTCTGCAGGAGACTCAGCTTAAATACAGACGCAAATTAGACTGAAAGTGAGAAGACAGAAAAAGATATTCCATGCAAATAGTAACCAAAAGAGAGTAGGAGTGGCTATACTAATGTCAGATAAAATAGACCTTAACCGAAAAAGTTTTCAAAAAAAAAAAAAAAGTGACATTTTTATATTAATAAAAGTTTCAATACAACAAGAAATGACAATTACAAACACTTATGCATCTAATAACAGACTAGCAAAATATATGAAGTGAAAACTGAAAGAATGAAAGGAGAAATATCACTACAATAATAGTTGGGGACTTACCCTACTTTCAACAATGGATAGAAGACAGACAATAGTTATCTTAACACAATAAACCAACTAGATCTAACAGGAATATACAGAATACTCTATCCAGTAATAACAGCATATCCTTTCTTATCAAGTGACATGGGACATTTTCCAGGACAGACCACAGGTTAGGCCACACATTAAGTCTCGATAGGTTTACAAAGGTAAATGTGTGAACTTTCCAGTTGTGCTTCTTCTGTTGTTCATTTCAAACTTCATCCCATTGTGGTCAAAGAAGATATTTTATAATCTGTCTTAGGGTTAGGGTAGAACTTTTAGCCAACCCAATACTTAGGAATTGACTTAACCAAGGAGATGAAAGATTCATATAACAAACTACAAAACATTTCTGAAAAAAATTAAAGACATAAATAATTGGAGACATATTCTATATTTATGGATTGAAAGACAGTATTGTTAAGATGTCAGTACTACCCAAAGTCAGCTACAGATTCAGTGAAATCCCTATCAAAATCCCAATGACATTTTTGCAGAAATTGAAAAACCCATCCTAACATTCATATGGAATCTCAATAGCCAAAATAAACTCGAGAAAGAAGAACAAAGCTGGAGAACTCACACTTCCTCTTTCCAAAACTTACTACAAAGCTCAAGTAAGCAAAACAATGTGGTACTGGCGTAAAGACACATATAAATATCAATTAAACAGAATAGAGAGCTCTCACTTGTATTGTCAAATGATTTCCGATAAGGCTGTCAAGACTAAATCAGTGGGGAAAGGACAGTCTTTTCAACAAAAGGCACTGGGAAAACTGGATATCCACATACCAGAAAATGAAGTTGGATCCTTATCTAACACCAATATACAAAAAATTACTCAAAATCGATCGAAGACTTAAATGGAAATCCTAAACTATAAAACTCTTAGAAGAAAGCATATAGCAAAACTTAAAGACATTGAACTTGGAAATGATGCCTTAGACATGACACCAAAAGCAAGATGATAAAAGAAAAAGCATGCTTCATGAATATTAAAAAATACTGTGCATCAAAAGACACTATTAGAGACTTTCCTGGTGGTCCAGTGGTTAAGAATGTGTCTTGCAGTGCAGGAGACATGGATTTGATCCCTGGTCGGTGAACTAAGATGCCACACGCTTTGGGGCAACTGAGAGCACATACAGGTAGAGACCCAGTGCAACACAATGAAGAGCCCACATGCCACAACTAAGATCCGACGCAGCCAAACAAATGTTTTAGAAAGACACTATTAACAAAGTAAAAAGGCAACCCACAAAATGAGAGAAAATACTTGCAAATCATATATCTGATAAGGGACTAATATCCAGAATATACAGAAAACCCTAAAACCGAACAATAACAAATATTTCAAGAACAGGAAAAGATAAAGACTTGAATAGATAGATAGATACTCCTTGAAGAAAAAAAGATATACAAAGGACCAATAAGAGTATGATAGATTCTCAGCATCAGCAATGCTTAGGGAAATGCAAACCTAAAGTACAATGAGATACCACCTCACGTTCATTATGGTGGTTTCTATCAAAAACAGAAAATAACAAATGCTGGTGAGAATATGGAGAATTTGCAGCCCTTTGCACTATCGGTGGTAAGGGGAATATGGAAAACAATATGGGTATTCCTCATAAATTAAAAATAGAATTACCATATGTTGCAGCAATTCTTCTGGGTATATGCCCAAAATAATTGAAAGTAGAGTCTCTACACCCATGTACACCCATATTCATAGCAGCATTACAATAGTGGAAGCAACTCTGGAGTCCATAGACAGATGAATAGATATGTGATATACACATACAATGGAATGTTGCTTAAAGAGGTAGGAAATTAAAGAGGTAGGAAGTTCTGATGCATGCTACCATATGGATGAACCTTAAGGATACTATGCTACATGAAATAAGCCAGTCACAGAAACACAAATACTGTACGTTTCCACTTACAGGAGATACTTAAGCTAGTCAAAGTCATAGAAACAGAAAGTACAGTGGTGGTGTCAGGGGTCCGAGGTGGGAGGAGAACGAGGAGTCAGTGTTTAGCAGGCACAGAGTTTCAGTTTTACAATATGAAAAGCGTTACAGAGATGGATTGTGGTTGTAGTTGCACAGTATGATCAATGTATTTAATACCACTGAACCGTACGTTTAAAATGTGTTAAGATGGTAGATGTTAAATGATATGTATTTTACCACAATAAAAATTACTTTTAGAAGCTTCTCTGTTGACGAACACTCCACTCAGGGTAAAAGTCATCAAGACCCCACATCAGCGAGTCTCATCTCACATGGGTATCTAAGTCATCTAAGGAACTTTAAATTCTACACTTGCCTGTGCTACCTCTAACAGTTACGTTTAAATTGGTCCAGGGTAGGATCCAGGCAGAACCTGGTTCCTGTCCAACCTCATTTCCGACTACTTTCCCTCTCACTGCAGGTGCACTAGCCTCTAAACGCACTTCCTCCTCCAGCCTCACATGTCTCTCACATGCCTTTCCTCCTGTGTCACTCCTCCTCGAGCCGACAGTAAGTATCTGTTAAATGAATAAATTATTCTAATTCATGCAACATGGTAAGTAAGGTGTGACTGATTTTGGATGTCTGCCCCACTGATATATATACTCTTTCCCTTGGGCATTTAAAAATTTTCAGCCTTTTTTAGAAATGGATCCACTGCCTAAATTGAGAGAATTGGAATGAATACTGCCCTGTCTTCACCATTTTTAGAGTTGAAGAGACCCTGCTAGGCTATTTCTCCTCAGTGCATTGTTTTAGAAACAATGATGAGAGGAAAGAGCAACCTCATGACAGCTGACCACAGCTAGGGATTTTCTTTAGGGTTTCACTTATATTGATTTTCCACTGTATCCCATAAGATGTCCATGAATGATAAATATAGAAAAGTTTTCTTTAAAATGTTTATTGGAGTATAATTGGTTTACAACATTGTGTTAGAAAAGTTTTAAATCACAGACCTTAGAAACACGCATCCTGATTCCCATAGCCCGGAGAACCCTCACCAGCTGCAAACTCCAATGGCAAGGGTTCCCTAGACTGAGAAGCATTGTATTACCTGCCTCCCTAATTGAACCTGAAAGAACGTAAGACCCAAAGGGCCAATGACTTAATCAATACCACACAGTTAAATCCTGGAATTAAAACTGGAATTTGGCTCCCAGCCTTCGGGTGCAAGGCTTTCCCTGTATGCCTATTCTCTGTCCACAAGCACATGCAAAGTCCTTATCCCATTAAACACTCCACACTACCTCACAGTTTCTGATTTCACATTACTGCATGAAATCAACAGCAAGGAGGGTGACACTAAGGAAATTACCTATAAGCTTTTCAAGCAAATATCCATTTTCTGATGATGTGTTGAAATTTCTGTAGAAACATTCAGCAAGAAATCAAGTTATCTATTAATAAAATGCTCAGTAGGGTGATAGTCATGAGGTAGGGCTTGTCAACCAAGAGTGGACACACTGAAGGCAAAATTCTGAACTTCAATGGGAGAATGAGAAATACTGGGGCAATATTTGAATCAAGGACTCTTTTGCTGCGTTTAAATCAGTGAAGGAGCACTTGATTGATTTCAGAAGAGAGCTGTCCATACATTATGATAAGGGAGAAAAGCAACTGGAGTCATGTACATAGTATATAAACTTTAATCAAATAACAATCCTCTGTGTATACTTACATGAGTGTGGGAAAAGCTATGGGGATAATACACAGCAACTGTTAACACTGGTTTTTATAGGCATATGGAAATGAAGGAAACCCAGGGAAGGTTATCACTTTCTCTTAAGGCAAGGTCTAGGCCCCTTTCTCCTCATGCAAGTTATTCTGAGTTCCAAAAGTTGGGTGACAATCATCCATCAGTGAAAAACCAAAGCATTTTAGCTGCTTCTTTTGAAGAAGAACAGTAATTTCATTCGGTGGACAGAGATACAAAGAAAAAGTCAAGAAGGTATTAATTGTCATGACTGAATAGATCTAAATCCCCACCTGCTGATGGAGTCAGCTCCCACTGAGAGAAATTGGTGGTGGTGCCGGGGGGAGGAACAGAAAAACACAGAGCCAATGGGGAGTTGACAAGACTCTATCCAGAAAGAAAAGTAATTCAGGTAAAATCAAATGAGAACTCTAACTGTAATTTAGAGATGGCAGTGCAATCAGATCAGATCAGATCAGTCGATCAGTCATCTCTGACTCTTTGCGACCCCATGAACTGCAGCACGCCAGGCCTCCCTGTCCATCACCAACTCCTGGAATTCACCCAGACTCACGTTCATTGAGTCAGTGATGCCATCCAGCCATCTCATCCTCTGTCGTCCCCTTCTCCTTTTGCCCTCAATCCCTCCCAGCATCAGAGTTTTCTCCAATGAGTCAACATTTCGCATGAGGTGGCCAAAGTACTGGACTTTCAGCTTTAGCATCATTCCTTCCAAAGAAATCCCAGGGCTGATCTCCTTCAGAATGGACTGGTTGGATCTCCTTGCAGTCCAAGGGACTCTCAAGAGTATTCTCCAACACCACAGTTCAAAACCATCAATTCTTCGGTGCTCAGCCTTCTTCACAGTCCAACTCTCACATCCATACATGACCACAGGAAAGACCATAGCCTTGACTAGGCGAACATTTGTTGGCAAAGTAATGTCTCTGCTTTTGAATATGTGATCTAGGTTGGTCATAACTTTCCTTCCAAGGAGTAAGCGTCTTTTAATTTCATGGCTGCAGTCACCATCTGTAGTGATTTTGGAGACCAGAAAAAGAAAGTCTGACACTGTTTCCACTGTTTCCCCATCTATTTCCCATGAAGTGATGGGACCGGATGCCATGATCTTCATTTTCTGAGTGTTGAGCTTTAAGCCAACTTTTTCACTCTCCTCTTTCACTTTCATCAAGAGGCTTTTTAGTTCCTCTTCACTTTCTGCCATAAGGGTGGTGTCACCTGCATATCTGAGGTTGTTTATATTTCTCCCAGCAATCTTGATTCCAACTTGTGTTTCTTCCAGTCCAGCGTTTCTCATGATGTACTCTGCATAGAAGTTAAATAAGCAGGGTGACAATATACAGCCTTGCCGTACTCCTTTTCCTATTTGGAACCAGTTGTTCCAGTGCAATAGTGCAATAGTGCATCTAAATTTAAGGACTAGACGAGATGATTTTGAATGGAAGCTTTCTGTCCAGGCCCACAAACATCCACAGACAACAGTGACTTGGAAAAATCTCAAAGAAACAGGTCTGACAATTACTATGAATAAACAGCAGAGGAGAAACACTATCTTCTGAAGGGATGTGTCAAAGCTGCCTTCAGGTTTTCTGAGAAAGAAAATGTATAAAAATTATAATACTGAGGTTAAGATTCTTTCATTCTTTCAGAAAAATTACTAAACACTGACTAATGGCCAGTCAGTATTCTATGTGCAGTGATACAGTGGTGAATAAGACAAAACTCCTGGCTTCCAAGAGTGACCATTCTAGTTCATGATACTGATAATAAGCAAACAAATAACATGATGGGTAAAAAAAAAAGAGATGCTATGGGGCACAAAGTCAGGCTAAAAGAATAGTAGTGGATAGGTTCCACTTTAAACAAAATGGCCAGGAAGGATCCTCTGATGAACTTAGAGCAGAGGCATGAATAAACTAGAAAGTAAGTCATGTGAAGTTTTGGGGAATAATGTTAAGGGCAAAGGAAACAGGAAGCACAAAGGCCAGAGAGGACCAGATTGGTGTGTGAGCAGTAGCAAGCAGGCTCGTGTGGCTGCAGAGGACTACCCAAGGTGCAGCGTCATAGGAGATTAGGAGTGGCCTCTAGGCCAGGGGAAGGAATTTAGACTTATTTTGAATGTGGTGGGAAGCCACAGGAGGGCTTTGATGAAATAGTAACAGAATGTGAGTTACATTTTAAAAAGATCGTTCTGGTTATAGTATGAAGGACGAATTGTAGAGGAATGTAAAGGAGCTGGCAGAATTGGTGGGAAGGCTTTTGCTTTGGTTCATAGTGGCTTTAATTAAAGTGGTGAGAGACTGCTCCACTTCTTCCCAGAGCCTTGCATGCTAACAGATGATAGAAAAAGTTTTGCTACTTTTTTTCTGGAACAGGCAGTGTCTACTCATTTTATACTTGCTTAACCAAGGGGTCTTCACCCTGAGACTCCATGAAGAACAAAGCAGATTGAACTCAAAGTGATTTTTTCTTACTTTTCCTAGATTGGAAAGCAGCCAGCAACTTCACTGTCGAAACATTTTCTTTACTTGGGCTTCAAAATCACTGCTAATGGTGACTGCAACCATGAAATTAAAAGACACTGGCTCCTTGGAAGAAAGGCTATGACAAACCTAGACAGCATATTAAAAAGCAGAGACATCACTTTGCCGACAAAGGTTCATACTGCCAAAGCTATAGTTTTTCTGATAGTCATGTATGGATGTGAGAGTTGGACCATAAGGAAGATTGAACAATGAAGAATTGATGCTTTCAGACTGTGGTGCTGGAGAAGATTCTTGAGGGTCCCTTGGACAGCAAGGAGACCAAGTCAGTCAATCCTAAAGGAAATCGACTCTGGATATTCATTGGAAGGACTGATGCTGAAGCTGAAGCTCCAATACTTTGGCCACCTAATGCAAAGAACTGACTCATTGGAAAAGACCCTGATCCTCCGAAAGATTGAGAGCAGGAGGAAAAGGGGGCGACAGAGGATAAGATGGTTGGATAGCATCACCAACTCAATGGACATGAGTTTGAGCAAGCTTCAGGAGATAGTGTGATGGACAGGGAAGCCTGATGTGCTGCAGTCGCAAAGAGTCAGACCTGACTTAGTGACTGAACAACAAAAACAGACTCGTGCAGTGCCCCATCACACTCACACAGAGCTCCGTCACACACACTAGAGCCAGGACAGCGCACAGCTGGCAAGGGAAACCCAGCAAGAGGACAGCAGGAGGCAGAGAGATGTGCTGGGTCTCCCTCATCCCCAGACTGTAAAACTGCAAGACTTCTGTGTAGTCTAAATTCTTAGAGAATTGACATTTCATTTTATTAAGAGGTTATGGTACAGCTTACGTATCTTTTTTCAGAAATGAGAGAAGAGCATTAATTTCATTCCTTACTCTTGCCTTGTTTTCTCCAAATACACCTGTATAGTTAGTGAATTCAAAATAATCACATAGACCCAATAGGGAATTGAAGTCATAAAGGAATAATTTAGAAAATAATTATATTTGCACTGTAATTTTTTCCAAATTCTTCTTAGTTCCAATTTCACCAATGTATCTAGAGTTGGATTGTTTTAATTAGGCAATAGGATCCATCGTAGGTGATTGATCTAGGAAGTGGATTGTGAATCTGTCTTTTTTTAAGTAGCACATTTATTGTATTATGCCTGCCAGGTTAAAGTTCAGAGGGGTAACCTTACAACAGAGGGACCTCTGAGCTGAGAGTGTGGGTCATAAACCCAGTCCTACAACTGGGAAAAGTACTTTAAACTCTTTTCCACTTGCTCATCTATAAATTAGAATAACAATCTGTCCTACCTACTCCACAGAGTTGGATAAATTTTCTGACCACAAGTCAAGATGGAAACTCCTAGATGAGGGAGAAAAGGAAAGTGCTAAAGGGGAATTTTCTGCAACTCCAGAAAATGAGCGAGGCTAAGTGCGTAAAAAGTTGAATGGAAGTGATGAAGATACTAGAACTACTGCTGGAGAAGTAGGCCACCCAATGGGCAGGACAACAAGACACTTGTTTTTTAAGACAGAATATGCTCAGAGGTTAAAGCATCTGCCTGCAATGCGGGAGACTTGGGTTCGATCCTTGGGTTGGGAAGATCCCTTGGAGAAGGAAATGGCAACCCACTCGAGTATTCTTGCCCAGAGAATCCCATGGACGGAGGAGCCTGGTGGGCTACAGTCCACGGGGTCGCAAAGAATTGGACACAACCGAGCGACTTCACTTTCACTTTCATGCTTCTTTTTGGTCCTAACTGGCTGGTTCAACTTCATCAGAATAAAAAACAAAAAGTCTCAAACTCTTAGAAACTCCAGAAGTTCATAAACTGTGTCCCATGTGGTCCTACATCCTTCTCTAGAGGTTATCACTGGTATCTGTTTGGGACGATCCTTCTAGAATATCCCTCAGTTGAGTCACTCAGTCGTGTCCAACTATTTGCGACCCCATGAATCGCGCACGCCAGGCCTCCCTGTCCATCACCAACTCCCAGAGATCACTCAGACTCACATCCATCGAGTCAGTGATGCCATCCAGCCATCTCATCCTCTATCGTCCCCTTCTCCTGCTGCTCCCAATCCCTCCCAGCATTAGAGTCTTTTCCAATGAGTCAATTCTTCACATAAGGTGGCCAAAGTACTGGAGTTTCAGCTTTAGCATCATTCCTTCCAAAGAAATCCCAGGACTGATCTCCTTCAGAATGGACTGGTTGGATCTTCTTGCAGTCCAAGGGACCCTCAAGAGTCTTCTACAATACCGCAGTTCAAAAGCATCAATTCTTCAGTGCTCAGCCTTCTTCACAGTCCAACTTTCACATCAATACATGACCACAGGAAAGACCATAGCCTTGACTAGATAGACCTTTGTTGGCAAAGTAATGTCTCTGCTTTTGAATATGCTCTCTAGGTTGGTCATAACTTTCCTTCCAAGGAGTAAGCGTCTTTTAATTTCATGGCTGCAGTCACCATCTGCAGTGATTTTGGAGCCCCCCCAAAAAAAGTCTGACACTGTTTCCACTGTTTCCCCATTTATTTCCCATGAAGTGATGGGACCAGATGCCATGATCTTCGTTTTCTGAATGTTGAGCTTTAAGCCAACCTTTTCACTCTCACTTTCACCAAGAGGCTTTTTAGTTCCTCTTCACTTTCTGCTATAAGGGTGGTGTTATCTGCATATCTTAGGTTATTGATATTTCTCCTGGCAATCTTGCTTCATGCTTGGGCTTCATCCAGCCCAGCATTTCTCATGATGTACTCTGCATAGAAGTTAAATAAGCAGGGTAACAATATACAGTCTTGACATATTCCTTTTCCTATGTGGAACCAGTCTGTTGTTCCATGTCCAGTTCTAACTGTTGCTTCCTGACCTGCATACAAATTTTTCAAGAGGCAGGTCAGGTGGTCTGGTATTTCCATTTCTTTCAGAATTTTCCACAGTTTATTGTGATCCACACAGTCAAAGGCTTTGGCATAGTCAATAAAGCAGAAATAGATGTTTTTCTGGAACTTTTGCTTTTTCCACGATCCAGCGGATGTTGGCAATTTGATCTCTGGTTCCTCTGCCTTTTCGAAAACCAGCTTAAACATCAGGAAGTTCACGGTTCACATATTGCTGAAGCCTGGCTTGGAGAATTTTGAGCATTACTTTCCTAGCGTGTGAGATGAGTGCAATTGTGCAGTAGTTTGAGCATTCTTTGACATTGCCTTTCTTTGGCCTTGGAATGAAAACCAACCTTTTCCAGTCCTGTGGCCACTGCTGAGTTTTCCAAATTTGCTGGCATATTGAGTGCAGCACTTTCACAGCATCATCTTTCAGGATTTGAAATAGCTCAACTGGAATTCCATCACCTTCACTAGCTTTGTTTTTAGTGATGCTTCCTAAGGCCCACTTGACTTCACATTCCAGGATGTCTGGCTCTAGGTGAGTGATCACACCATCGTGATTATCTGGGTCGTGAAGATTTTTTTTGTACAGTTCTTCTGTGTATTCTTGCCACCTCTTCTTAATATCTTCTGCTTCTGTTAGGTCCATACCATTTCTGTCCTTTATCAAGCCCATCTTTGCATGAAATGTTCCCTTGGTATCTCTGATTTTCTTGAAGAGATCCCTAGTCTTTCCCATTCTCTTGTTTACCTCTATTTCTTTGCATTGATCGCCGAAGAAGGCTTTCTTATCTCTTCTTGCTATTCCTTGGAACTCCACATTCAGATACTTATATCTTTCCTTTTCTCCTTTCCTTTTCATTTCTTTTCACAGCTATCTGTAAGGCCTCCTCAGACAGCCACTTTGCTTTTTTGCATTTCTTTTCCCATGGGGATGGTCTTGATCCCTGTCTCCTGTACAATGTCACGAACCTCATTCTATAGTTCATCAGGCACTCTATCAGATCTAGGTCCTTAAATCTATTTCTCACTTCCACTGTATAATCATAAAGGATTTGATTTAGGTCATACCTGAATGGTCTAGTGGTTTTCCCTACTTTCTTCAATTTCAGTCTGAATTTGGCAATAAGGAATTAATGATCTGAGTCACAGTCAGCTCCTGGTCTTGTTTTTGCTGACTGTATAGAGCTTTTCCATCTTTGGCTGCAAAAACATAATCAATCTGATTTTGGTATTGACCATCTGGTGATGTCCCATGTGTAGAGTCTTCTCTTGTGTTGTTGGAAGAGGGTATTTGCTATGACCAGTGCATTCTCTTCGCAGAACTCTATTAGCCTTTGCCCTGCTTCATTCCATATTCCAAGGCCAAATTTGCCTGTTACTCCAGGTGTTTCTTGACTTCCTACTTTTGCATTCCAGTCCCCTATAATGAAAAGGACATCTTTTTGGGGTGTTAGTTCTAAAAGGTCTTGTAGGTCTTCATAGAACCATTCAACTTCAGCTTCTTCAGCATTACTAGTTGGGGCATAGACTTGGATTACTGTGATATTGAATGGTTTGCCTTGGAAACGAACAGAGATCATTCTGTCGTTTTTGAGATTGTATCCAAGTACTGCATTACAGACTCTTTTGTTGACCATAATGGCTACTCCATTTCTTCTGAGGGATTCCTGTCCGCAGTAGTAGATATAATGGTTATCTGAGTTAAATTCACCCATTCCAGTCCATTTTAGTTCGCTGATTCCTAGAATGTCAATATTCACTCTTGCCATCTCTTGTTTGACCACTTCCAATTTGCCTTGATTCATGGACCTAACATTCCAGGTTCCTATGCAATATTGCTCTTTACAGCATCGGACCTTGCTTCTATCACCAGTCACATCCACAACTGGGTGTTGTTTTTGCTTTGGCTCCATTCCTTCATTCTTTCTGGAGTTATTTATTTATTGATCTCCAGGAGCATATTGGGCACCTACTGACCTGGGGAGTTCTCTTTCAGTATCCTATCATTTTGTCTTTTCATACTGTTCATGGGGTTCTCAAGGCAAGAATACTTAAGTGGTTTGCCATTTCTTTCTCCAGTGGATCACATTCTATCAGATCTCTGCACCATGACCTGCCCGTCTTGGGTGGCCCCACAGGCACGGCTTAGTTTCACTGAGTTAGACAAGGCTGTGGTCCTAGTGTGATTAGATTGACTAGTTTCCTGTGAGTATGGTTTCAGTGTGTCTGCCCTCTGATGCCCTCTTGCAACACCTACCCTCTTACTTGGGTTTCTCTTACCTTGGACCTGGAGTATCTCTTCATGGCTGCTCCAGCAAAGTGTAGCCGCTGCTCCTTACCTTGGACGAGGGCTATCTCCTTACCACCACCCTTCCTGACCTTCAACATGGGATAGCTCCACTAGGCCCTTCTGCACCCCGCAGCCACTGCTCCCTGGATGTGGGGTTGGTCCTCCCGGCCTCTGCCCCTGGCCTCCAGCGTGGGGGCGTGGGGGCGTGGGGTAGCTCCTCCCAGGCGCCGCCCCTGACCTCAGACGCGGGGTAGCTCCTCTCAGCTGCTGCCCCTGACCTCGGACTTGGGTAGCTCTTCTCTGCCGTTCCTGCGCCGTTGCAGCCTGGCACTCTCAGCCGCTGCCCCTGACCTCGGATGTGGGCCAACTCCTCTTGGCCGCCGCCCTTCGGACATGGGGTCCTCGCGGCTTCTGCCCCTGACTTCGAACTTGGGGTAGCTCCTTTTGGCCTGCGCTTTAAGTGCGCCGGTCGCAGCCGCCCACGCTCTAGGCAGTTACAATAGTATGTGTATGTATAACTAAATTAAGCATCTTAAACTTTACTGCAGGAATACAGACGTTTTAAGCAAATTGTTTTAATAATCTAAAACCACACTAAGATTTCTGGGATATCCTAAATCTTTTATAAACAATTTTAACTCTGAATTTTGCTTATTTCCATGGCAACCGACTCCAGTATGCTTGCCTGGAGAATTCTGTGGATAGAGGAGCTTGGAAGGCTACAGTCCATGGGGTTGTAAACAGTCAGACACAACTGAGCGACTAACACTTTCACTTTCCATCATTTTAATTATAAGAACATACTGAGTACATATTCATGACCATCAACATTTTAATTATAATTTTATTCAACTTGATTATTTTCTCTAAATTGAATTCTATTACCTATTTTTAATATATGATAAATTGTCTATACAATGCAGTTACATTTTCATATTTTGCATTTATGTTAGAAAGTTACTGGAATCAGAGTTAATTACTTTCCTTTTGCCTTTTCACCTTTTCAAGGTTTTGTTCATTGATTACTTTTTGATCTATTGTATTTTATATTTTTGACAAAGTGAATTTTGTTCTGTATCTTTTATTTTTATAAAATCCAACTTTCCTGTGTGAAGCTTTGCATATCCAAAATTTACCAAGGTTTTACTTTTCCTATCCATATTTGGCAACAAAAAATTTCATGTCGTGCAATTTTGGCCTTTGTCAATGCTGTTCTCTATTGATTCTTTTAATCAGCAATGTTTGGTATGAATTGAATGATTACTGACTGTTTGCGTTTAATTTTCAGATCATCCATAAGATAAGTGTGAGCAATGCCCTCTCCCTCGAGTTTCAGAATGGTTCAGTTGCTTGAATTATTCTGTTGTATAGCTCATCCTATCTTTCTTATTTTTCATCCCCTTGCATACCATTGTGGGCCACAGAGCAAGCAGTGAAGTTAAAAAGACATTTGAAATGCCCTCAGCTGCTACAAGAAAGAAGAAGCAACAATGACCTGAATGCATGCATAGATGGAAATAACTGGGCTTCTCTCCATGCTAGCTGGTTGGTATATGACGCTACAGTGAACCCAGAACTGTCCTATCTACTGCCATCTCCCCTGGAGGCACTAACGTGAAGTTTAGGCTGGCATCTGGGACCAACTTATCCATCAGACACAGCAGTCTCTGTGCTAAGGCCGCAATACTTTAAGGACCTAGAAGAATGCTTTAAATTCTTTTACAATCCTATGGGAAAAATAAACTTTTAGGTTGAAGAAAAGGTTGATATATAGTACTGATATATTCTTCTTTATACCAATGCAGTGATAAAATATAACTCTTAAAAAATAAATTTAAAACATACTTTAAAAATGTAATTTAAATTTAATGGAAGGGAGAAAGAAACCTGCAAAAATGAAAGCTCCTAGAGCCCATGAAGTCAAAATATTGGCCTGCTGGCCTGTGTGCAAGCATGCTAAGTCTCTTCAGTTGTGTCTGACTCTTTGTGACCCTATGGACTGTAACCCTCCAGGCTCCTCTGTCCATGGGATTCTCCAGGCAAGAATGCTGGAGTGGGTTGCCATGCCCTCCTCCAGGGGATCTTCTAGAGAATGAACCTTAGTCTCTGATGTCTCCTGAATTGGGAGGGAGTTTCTTTACCACTAGGGCCAACTGAGAAGCCTGGCCTCTTGGCATAAGGGCATCAAATTGATACAGCAGCACACACCACTCACCTAAAGAGTATAAGAGGACTCTTGGGAACAAACATTTTGATAAAAACAAAGCTTACTTATTTGAAAATACTCAATATTAGCATAGCCAGTATTTTCTCATTTCTCTTCCAAGGGAAGAAAGCTCAAGTACCAGACTGGTTTAAGGTCAGATCCCTGGCTCCCCTGGCTCTGGCTGTCCCTACCACAGCTGGTCACTATATCCCATGTGTCTGGGTCTAGCTTTGAACAGAGAAGCCCTAGAAGACCCATGTCTGACCAGCAGGGTCATGCTCAGAGACACCATGGTTTACAGGGATGTTTCACTAGGTAGATCCTCTGGGTTCCTTGACTTCACCTTTGTATCTCAGTGCCTGACACATGGACTCAGTCAATACTGAGAGACTCGCCTTCACTGCTCTAGTAGGAGGGGAAGCTGTACACACAGTTAACAGTTGTACCTGGGACTTCTTTGGAGGTCCAGTGGTTAGGACTTCACACTGCCAACGCAGAGGCGATCCCTGGTCAGGAAATGAGATCCCACATGCTGTGCGGTGTGGCCAAGATAAAAAAAAATTATAAAAATAAAAATAGTTGGGTCAATTGTTTCAGAAGAAGAATTTTCTCTGATCAAATTTTGGTAAGAATAAAAATGTGAGAGAACAAGATGGTGGAGGAGTAGGTGGACATGGAGTACGTCTCTCTCACAGATACATCAGGGATACACCTTCAGACACAGAAGTGCATGCAGAACAGCAGCTGAGAACGGACAGGAGTACTTGACCAGTGTAAAAGAATATATAGACCCATGCAAAACTCAGTAGGACAAAGGCATTAGAGGGGAAAACAGGAGTGTTAGTAGGAATAGACCTGCCCTCAGCTGGTGGGGGAATTGCAAGAGGGGTCCAATCCCCACACTGGGGCAACTGTCCGAGTCAGAGGAGAAACATTTAAGGCTGAGAGTGAAACAGCTGATCTGTGGCAGCCTAAATGGAATGAGAATCAGAGAGTCCTTGCTGCAGCCACACATACCCCAGACAGGGCCGTAGATGCCCTGGAAGGCGCAGCAGCTGGGAGGTGGAGTTTAGGGATTGTGGAGCAATCCCAGGGCAAGGGCTGCTGTTGACTGCAAAGAGATGGGTTGAGGGGATGTGAGGGAGGAGACTGTGGTGGGAAATGCCTGTGGAGGAAAGCCAGGCAGCCATGGAAGCAGGGCAACACTGCTGAGTCCCATGGAGGGGGTGGAGCCATCACCATAGCCTCTCTGCCCGCACACGCCAGAATCCGCAGCTGAACAACAGAGAGGCTGGCCCATCAAACACCGGACGCACTGAACTACAGAGTAGGACCCCACCCAGGGTGCCCCTTTCAGTGCCTGACGCTCAGATCTGTAGAGTAGGATCTCATCCAGGGTGCCCCTTTAAGTGACTGATGCGCCAAAGTACAGAGTAGGGCCCCATGCAGGGTGCCTCCCTAAGTACCTGACGTGCAAACAACAGAAAAAGACCCCCAGGCAAGTGAGCCCTCTAAGTGCCTGAATGGGTGGAGCTACGGAGAAAGACTGGCCAAAGAGGCCTTCTGATCACCAGCTACAAGAGGCTTGAAAAAAGTCTCTGATAGGGCCATAACTCCTGCGGCAGAGGCGGTCTGTGTCCCTGCACACTTGGTGCCACCAGGGTCCCCACAAGTCAAGCAGCTGCGCTACCTTCACGATCAGCTCTCACTGGAGCAGAGCTGCCACAGGCAAAAAAAGTCTTGCGACTTTGCACACAGGGTCGCTTCAGTAGTGTCTGACTCTTTGCGACCCTGTGGATTGTGGCCTGCCAGGCTTCTGTGTCAGGGATGGAGCGATCTCCAGGCAAGAATACTGGAGTGCTTTGGCCAATACTGGTTGCCAAAGCCTTCTAGAGCACGGTATTTCCTGCTGCCCTGGCCACCAACTCCCCTGAGTACCTGGTGCTGCCAGAACCCCTGTGACCCAAGTAGCTGCATCACTTCCACACCTGGCCCTCACAGGGGCAAACCCAAGTCCTCCAGGGCAGCCTCAGGAGGAAACCCCAGTGGATGACCCACATGCAGAGGTAGAAATAAAACCACAATTAAAACCCAGGGGCAGAGTGGCTAAGGAAGAAGACCCAAAACTTTCCCACCAGCTGTACAAGCTGCAGATTAAATCCACATGATCAACTAGGCAGAATCTGTGTCTATGGAATATATAAAAAGGCCATTGAGAGCTCCCACAAAAGAAAACACACTAGTTCTAATAGCTGTGGGCATTGGAGGCAAGAACACAGAGGAGTAGGACCTGGGTAGGAAGAATCAATGTTGTGAAAATGACTATACTACCAAATGCAGTCTACAGATTCATTGCGATCCCTATCAAATTACCAAAGGGATTTTTCACAGAACTAGAACAAAAAATTTCACAGTTCATATGGAAACACAAAAGATCCGGAATAGCCAAAGCAGTCATGAGAAAGAAGAACGGAGCTGGAGGAGTCAACCTTCCTGACTTCAGATTATACTACAAAATTACAGTCATCAAGACAGTATGGTGCTGGCACAAAAACAGAAATATAGACCAATGGAACAAGATAGAAAGCCCAGAAATAAACCCATGCACCTACAGGTACCTTATTTTTGACAAAGGAGGCAAGAATATAAGTGGGGGGAAAGAGCCTCTTCAATAAATGGTGCTGGGAAAAATGGACAGCTACATGTAAAAGAATGAAATTAGAACACTTCTTAACACCACACACAAAGATAACTCAAAATGGATTAAAGAACTAAATGTAAGACCAGAAATTATAAAACTCTTAGAGGAAAACATAGGAAGAACACTCGATGACATAAATCAAAGCAAGATCTTCTATGATCCACTTCCTAGAGTAACGGAAATAAAAACAAAAGCAAACCAGTAGGACCTGATTAAACTTAAAAGTTTTTGCACAGCAAAGGAAACTATAAGCAAGGTGAAAAGACAACCCTCAGAATGGGAGAAAATAATAGCAAATAAAACAACTGACAAAGGATTAATTTCCAAAATATACAAGCAGCTCATACAACTCAATGCCAGAAAAACAAACAACCCAATCAAAAAGTGGGGAAAAGACCTAAACAGACATTTCTCCAAAGAAGACATACAGATGGCTAACAAACACATGAAAAGATGCTCAACATCGCCCATTATTAGAGAAATGCAAATCAAAACCACAATGAGATATTACCTCACACCGGTCAGAATGGCCATCATCAAAAAGTCTACAAACAATAAATGCTGGAGAGCATGTAGAGAAAAGGGAATGCTCTTGCAGTGTTGGTGGGAATGTACATTGATACAGCCACTATGGAAGACGGTATGGAGATTCCTTAAAAAACTAGGAATAAAACCACCATACGACCCAGCAATCCCACTCCTGGCATACACCTTGAGGAAACCAAAATTGAAAAAGACACACATGTGTATCCCATTGTTCATTGCAGCACTATTTACAATAGCAAGAACATGGAAGCAACCTAGATGTCCATCAACAGATGAATGGAAGAAGCTGTGGTACATTTACACAATGGAATATTACTCAGCCATAAAAAGGAACTCATTTGAGTCAGCTCCAATGAGGTGGATGAACCTAGAACCTATTATACAGAGTGAAGTGAGTCAGAGAAAGAGAAATATCATATTCCAATGCACATGTATGGAATTTTGAAAAAAATGGTACTGAAGAATTTGTTTACAGGGCAGCAATGGAGAAACAGACATAGAGAATAGACTTACGGACATGGGGAGAGGAGAAGAGAGGGTGAGATGTATGGAAAGAGTAACATGGAAACTTACATTACCATATGTAAATTAGACAGCCAACAGGAATTTGCTGTATGGCTCAGGAAACTCAAACAGGGGCTGTGTATCAACCTAGAGGGGTGGGATGGGGAGGGAGGTTCAAAAGGGAGGGGATATATGTGTACCTATGCCTGATTCATGTTGAGGTTTGACAGAAAACAAAAAAATTCTGTAAAGCAATTATCCTTCAATTAAAACAAAAATTAAAAAGAAAAAAAAATAAAAATGTGATTTCTTCAGAGGAAATACAAGGTACTTTCCTCTCATTATTTTTCTGTTGTTGGTTCATACCTTCCCTTCCCGCCCCCTTTCCTCTCTGGCACTTCTTCTCCCCTCCCATGAAGTCAGGCATCTGGAAACAATTTTTAGGGACATCAGAGCCCAGTGGGAATATGCTCTTTGCCTTCTGGGGTAGGTTATTCCTGTTTCTAGTAATTTCTCTCCTAAACCAAAGGATCCGAGTTTGACAATTTCTGCCCCTATCTTCCAGCAACAACAGTTCCATTATTCTGCTCGCCCCACCCCCCTTTGTTCTCTTCTTTAAAGGGCACAAGCTCTGAGTTCCCACCAATTTTAGGCCTGCTTGGACCTTCTGAGGCGATGGCCAAAAGCAGTCCCCATACAATTAACTTTGCCAACGTACTCGCATTCTTTCCATGACAATGTCATTAAAGACATTCCAACTGCTTAAGACTCCCCTGTTCTTCTAAATAATTTTATAACATAGATGTCACCTCAAAGTTATTCACCACTAGTCTTTGACTACATCATGACATGGCAATTTGACCTTTTATCCCTCTAGTTGGAACCAGGAGCTTTGTCTTGTTCAATAAATAAATATGTAGCTTCCCTTATAAGCAAGTGGTAGCGAGACAGGGTGAAAGGGGTTATACTGTGATTATGGAACTGTTTGCTTTTGAATCAAGATCAAATGGCTAATTTGGATGTACTATGGATTTGCAACCTGATACTGAGCTATCCACAGAAGTGCTTTGGAGTTTATACATCTGCACTTCTCAACAGAAGATGCAGTTAAACAACACTTCCAAAATAAGACAAAGGGTGCTTTACAGGAAGAACGTGGAGGAATTGAAACCCTTGCCCGCAGTCAGTTGTAATGAAAAATGGGGCAGCAGATTTAGAAAATAATATGGAAAGTCCTCAAA
This sequence comes from Tragelaphus eurycerus, assembly GCA_935064755.1. NCBI lineage: Eukaryota > Metazoa > Chordata > Mammalia > Artiodactyla > Bovidae > Tragelaphus > Tragelaphus eurycerus. Next base: position 22,049,625 of record CAKXYN010000007.1, on the reverse strand, counting down.
AAAATTTTTTAAAAACCCTAAAACAACTTAGGTGATCTAGCAATCCTCAGAGAGGCAATGGCACCCCACTCCAGTACTCTTGCCTGGAAAGTCCCATGGACGGAGGAGCCTGGTAGGCTGCAGTCCATGGGGTCGCTAAGAGTTGGACACAACTGAGCGACTTCACTTTCACTTTTCACTTTCATTCATTGAAGAAGGAAATGGCAACCCACTCCAGTGTTCTTGCCTGGAGAATCCCAGGGACGGGGGAGCCTGGTGGGCTGCTGTCTATGGGGTGGCACAGAGTCAGACACAACTGAAGCGACTTAGCAGCAGCAGCAGCAATCCTACTTATGGATATTTATCAAAAAGAACTGAAATCAGGACACAGGAGTATTAGGACTCCTGTGTTCACTACAGCACTGTTCAGAATAACCAGGATGTGGAAACATCCTAATTGCCAGTCAACAGATGAATTTGGTATTTATATACATGGTATATTACTTAGCCTTAAAAAAAGAAGGAAATCCTGTCAGATATGACAACATGGATGAACTTTGAAGACATAAAATACATGAAATAAACCAGTCACAGAAGGATAAATATGGCATGATTCTACTTATATAAGGTATCTAAAACAGACAAATTTAGGGAATCAAAGAGTGGCATGGTGGTTGCCAGGGGCTGAGGAGAGGAGGAAATGAGGAGTTACCATGAGGCTCATAAGCGAGAAGCATTCAGTTAAGCAAGATAAACAGGCTCCAGAGACCTACTCTAAAACACCGTATCCTGATCAACATGCTGGAGAGAGTTTGGAGAAAAGGGAACCCTCTTGCCCTGTTGGTGGGAATGTAAATTGATACAGCCACTATGGAGGTTCCTTAAAAAACTGAAATAGAACTACCATGTGACCCCAGCAATCCCACTAGTGGGCATGTACCCTGATAAAACCATAATTCAAAAAGACATATGTACCTCAATGTTCATTGCAGCACTATTTACAGTAGCCAGGACATGGAAATAACTTAAGTGTCCACTGACAGATGAATGGATAAAGAAGATGTGATACATATATAAATGGAATACTGGCTTGGGACTTACTGGCGTTCCAGTGGTTATGACTCTGAGCTTCCACTGCAGATGAGGTGAAAGTTGCTCAGTCATGTCCGAATCTTTGCGACCCCATGGATTATACGGTCCATGTAATTCTCCAGACCAGAATACTGGACTGGGTATCTCCAGGGGATCTTCCCAACCCAAGGATCGAACCGAGGTCTCCTGCATTGCAGGCATATTCTTTACCAGCTAAGCCACAAGGGAAGCCCAAGAATCCTGGAATGGGTAGCCTAGCCCTTCTCCAGTGGATCTTCCTGACCCAGGTATCGAACCGAGGTCTCCTGTATTGCAGGTGGATTCTTTACCCTCTGAGCTATGAGGGAAGCCCATAGCTTCAGTGAAATCACTGAATTAACTCTCAACTCTTCAAATCAAAACATTAAAATCAAAGTGTGGTTAACCACTAGACAGTTCAGCAATATGATTACACATGCTGACTTGGCCACAAAAAGGAACAAAATTGGGTCATTTGTAGAGATGTGGATGGATCTAGAGTCTGTCATACAGAGTGAAGTAAGTCAGAAAGAGAAAAACAAATACTCTATATTAATGCACATATGTGGAATCTAGAAAAATAGTACAGATGAACCTAGTTCCAGAGCAGGAAGAGAGAGGCAGACGTAGAGCACAGACACGTGGACACAAGGTGGGAAGGAGTGAGCAGGCTGAGTTGGGAGATTAGGTTTGACATATACAAATTCTCACGTATAAACTAGATAGGTCGTGGGAACCTGCAGTGTAGTATAGGAGCTCAGCTTGGTGCTCTATGATGACCTAGATGGTGGGATGGGGGGTGGGATGGGAGGGAGGTCCAAGAGGGAGGGGATATATGTGTACATAGAGCTGATTCACTTTGTTGTACAGTAAAAAGCAACACAACTTCGTAAAGCAATTATACTCCAAATTTTTTTAAAAAATGGCATAGTCATAGCAGCTTATACTGGAAAGAACAAACTGAAACCACTTTCCCTCAGAAGTAGCTGTGTAAGAGAAAGCACTCCAGATTTTATGGACTTCTGCTGCAGCCCATTCAGTACAATTACTATCCCCTTGTGACAAGACAGTGTTTTAATGTGTCAACAGCTATGGTCTATTTCGAGTATTCCCTGTTAACCCATGACCCTGCCCCCATTTAGCCAGATAGATATGGATAATCTATTGCCCACAAAGGTCACAGCTGATTGTAGAGAACAGAAATTAAATGTTAATTCTTAGCTTTTAGCCTCAAAATCTGAGGTCCAGATGTGAGACAAGAGTTGAAAGATTACATGAGCAGACAGAGCAAGTTTTCTGCCCACTGGATACTAGATACAATTTCCTTGGGTGAGGGGAAGAACAAAGAATAAAAGGAAAGCAATACTAAGAGAGTTTAATAAGGGATATTTCATGCAGTTCGTCTTCTCCTGAGGTCAAAATCTACAAGGAGAACATTGGAACTGTGGGCCAGTTGGAGGACAGGAGAGTGGAGGACATCTTGTCTTGCTTCTGGAGTGAATTCTAGAAGAGCAGTAGGGTGCAGAGCTCCTCCTCCCATAGGGGGACAGAGCAGCGCTAGATTAGACTGGACAGTTCGGTGGGTCTGGGCAGTGGGTGCTCAGATAGCTTCAGTGGTGAAGAAGAGCATCCAAGGGAGCTGGGCTCCGTGAGAGGCAGGGGACCTGAAGGAGCAAGTGAGATGCAGAATGATCTGATTGGACTTTGGCCAGAGACCAGATGAGGGAATAGAGCTCTTACACATGTATATCTGCCAATGTCTGGACACCAATATGGCTAAGCATACAGTAGCAGATTTCCCATGGATAGAAGGCAAACAAGACTAGACACTTCACCTGTCCTCTCCCAATGCCCCGATGTCTTAAGGCATCCAGACTCTGAATACAATTCCACTGAGAAGGAGGGAAAAAGTCAACAAGTCTACCATGAATTGACTTAGAAAATCCTTAAGTGAAACACAGAAGCGTAAAATGACTGAGATTAAATTTCATCTTTTAGGCAAAGTAAAAGCTTGGGGCTAAATTTCCTTTTAAAATAATTATTGTCTTGTGAGAGATTCTTTACCAGGAATGTATGCATCCTCTAGGAAAATGGGATGTTCTTCCTTGGAGAAAGAGAAATTGCAGAAAAAATAAATATAGAAGCATTACTGTAGTTCAAACAAAAGATGCAGAAAAACAGTTCTCAAAATTCAGTTCTTAGACTGAAATGAGTATCAATAGAGAGGTCAGAAGTAATAAATTGTTTTTGTGCATCTCTGTCATTGCTTAATTAATATTCACCCTTAAAGACATTTTTTGAGGTAGTAGAAAATTTAAGAAATTCAATTCTAGACTAAAATTTTCCTTGTTCAAATCCTGGCTCATCTCCTTTAACTTTATGGCATTAAAAACTTAATCTCATCAATAATCTCTCTCTTTTCTATTATGAAAATTTTTTTAAATCTGCAAGAATAGATACAATAGTGGAGGATCCCCATGTACCTCACTTAACTTCAACAATTATTAACTTAGCCAATCTTATTTCATTTATGTTGTAATCCATTCCTCCACCCCACAGCATATTATTTTGAAGCACAGCCCGGAAAACATATCATTTTATTTGAAAATGTCAGTATATATCTTTAAAACATAAAGATTCTTTTAAAATAAATAAAACCAGGCTACTATTATCACATTTAAAATTTTTAAATAATTCTTCAACATCATCAACTATATAATCAGTTTTTAAATTTATAATAACTCAAAATCTTAAATTTTTGTAGTTTATTTCTTGGAGTCATTTTCCAGATAATGTCCTTACATAGCAATTGGTTATATATCTCTTAAGTCTCTTTTAATTTTTACATTCTGCTTTCATCTTTTTTTTCCCATGCAATTTCTGACTGAAGAAAACTGGACACTGGTCCTGTAGAATTTCCCACAGCTTTCATTGTGTTGACTGAATTCTTGGATATTGTTTAACACGGCCCTGTGTCCTCTGGGTTTCCTGTAATTAGATCTAGAATTCTTCACGGGTGGTGTTAGTGCTTCCAACAGGTTGCATATAATATTTGGTTGTCTCTCTTTCGGTGAAATTAGAAGCTGTTTATGCTCAAGGCCTAAATTAGTGATATTTTAATTTTTATCTTCTTCATGTATCAGCAAAGAATCTGGGACAAAGAAGCTGCTTGTTAAAAGCTACCTGCTATCACAGCACTTACACAGGTAATATAGGCAGTGCTGAGTTGATTAACTCAGCACAACTCAACATCAACTCAGAGAAATATCCATATACTGGGGGTAAGCCATGTTAAAGAAACAAAATGGGAGCAGAAATATATTACTTAGGGCTCATTATACAATGGCTTGGAGAAGGCAATGGCAACCCACTCCAGTACTCTTGCCTGGAAAATCCCATGGACCGAAGAGCCTGGTAGGCCACAGTCCCTGGGGTCGCTAGGAGTTGGACACAACTGAGCGACTTCACTTTCACTTTTCACTTTTATGCATTGGAGAAGGAAATGGCAACCAACTCCAGTGTTCTTGCCTGGAGAATCCCAGGGACGGGGAAGCCTGGTGGGCTGCCGTCTATGGGGTTGCACAGAGTCGGACACGACTGAAGTGACTTAGCAGCAGCAGCAGCATACAATGGCTATACACTTCACTGTGTTTGTGCAATTTATTTTTTTCAAATTCAAACCATCAAAACTGTCCAACCTTTCAACAAAAGAAGGCTGTGTAGTTGGATGTGAGAACTGTTTCTTGAAACGTCTTGACATGTTTGGATTTGGCCCCTGAGAAGCCTTTGTTTACTCTGAGCTTCCTGTCCTATTGCATATTTGTGTTGTGGCAAGAGGAAGAAATTTCATACAAAAATTGAAAATGCGTGAAATCTTGTGCATTGAATGGGATCTCCAAGATTCCTGACAAAATGATGTGATCTCTTCTAGAATTCATTAAGGAGTGGGTTACAGAAGAGAGCTACATTAGTCCTCTCAAAGTAGGTATTCATCTGAGTCATCTAATGTTGATGAGTGAGCCCCCATGTTTGTGATGTACATAAAGGAGAAACAGATCAAAGTTTTATTCTGTGAACAATTGCAAACAACTACAAAGGAATTGATGAGTTCAGTCTTGTCAGTGCCTGCCTTTTGAACGCACAAGTTAATGCTTCACATGTGAATCTATTTGTACTTATGGTATCCCTGATACCTGAACAAAAATATTAAGAGCTGCTGCCTTTGTAAAGAAAGTAGACCTTCACCATTATCACACATAATACTGCGTGAGGGTGATTTCACTACAAAGAATGTTCCCCAAAATATTGAAGGCTGGTTTGAGCATTGTGGTGAACACCATAAATTTTATCGGAGACTATGCTCCAATCTTCTCCCTGACTCCAGGTTTTGACAAAGGAATTGGGACCAAGTACATTGCCAAATTCAGACTTAAATTGAAGAAAGTAGGGAAAACCACTAGACCATTCAGGTATGACCTAAATCAAATCCCTTATGATTATACAGTGGAAGTGAGAAATAGATTTAAGGGACTAGATCTGATAGATAGAATGCCTGATGAACTATGGATGGAGGTTCATGACATTGTACAGGAGACAGGAATCAAGACCATCCCCATGGAAAATAAATGCAAAAAAGCAAAATGGCTGTCTGAGGAGGCCTTACAAATAGCTGTGAAAAGAAGAGAAGTGAAAAGCAAAGGAGAAAAGGAAAGATATAAACATCTGAATGCAGAGTTCCAAAGAATAGCAAGAAGAGATAAGAAAGCCTTCTTCAGTGATCAATGCAAAGAAATAGAGGAAAACAAGAGAATGGGAAAGACTAGGGATCTCTTCAAGAAAATTAGAGATACCAAGGGAACATTTCATGCAAAGATGGGCTTGATAAAGGACAGAAATGGTATGGACCTAACAGAAGCAGAAGATATTAAGAAGAGGTGGCAAGAATACACAGAAGAACTGTACAAAAAAGATCTTCACGATCCAGATAATCATGATGGTGTGATCAATCACCTAGAACCAGACATTCTGGAGTGTGAAGTCAAGTTGGCCTTAGGAAGCATCACTACAAACAAAGCTAGTGGAGGTGATAGAATTCCAGCTGAGCTCTTTAAAATCCTAAAAGATGATGCTGTTAAAGTGCTGCACTCACTGTGTCAGCAAACTTGGAAAACTCAGCAGTGGCCACAGAACTGGAAAAGGTCAGTGTTCATTCCAATCCCAAAGAAGGGCAATGCCAAAGAATGGTAAAACTACCATACAATTGTGCTCATTTCACATGCTAGCAAGTTTATACTCAAAATCCTTCAGGCTTCAACAGTTCATGAATTGAGAACTTCCAGATACAAAGCTGGATTTAGAAAAGGCAGAGGAACCAGAGATAAAATTGCCAACATTTGTTGCATCATGGAGAAAACAAGGGAATTAAAAAAAAAAAATCTGCTTCATTGTCTATGCTAAAGCGTTTGACTGTGTGGATCACAACAAACTGTGGAAAATTCTTACAGAGATGGGAATACAGCCCATTTTACTTGTGTCCTGAGAAACTTGTGGATCAAGAAGCAACAGTTGGAACTGGACATGGAACAATGGACTGATTCAAAATTAGGAAAGGAGTACAACAAAGCTGTATATTGTCACCCTGCTTATTTAATTTCTATGTAGAGATTGTTGGGCTGGATGAATCACAATCTAGAATCAAGAATGCTGGGAGACATATCAACAACCTCAGATATGCAGATAATACCACTCAAATGGCAGAAAGTGAAGAAGACCTAAAGAGTCTTTTGATGAGGGTGAAAGAAGAGATTGAAAACAGCAGGCTTGAAATTAAACATTTAAAAAACTAAGATCACAGCATCTGGTCCTATCACTTCATGCCAAATAGAAGGGGGAAAAGTGGAAGTAGTGACAGATTTTACTTTATTGGCCTCCAAAATCCCTGTGGACAGTTACTGCAGCCATGAAATTAAAAGACACTTGGAAGGAAACCTATGACAAACCTCGACAGCATATTAGAAAGCAAAGACATCACTTTGGCCACGAAGGTCCCTGTAGTCAAAGCTATACTGGCTTTTCCAGTAGTCATGTACAGATGTGAGTGCTGGACCATAAAGAAGGCTAAGCACTGAAGAACTGATGCTTTTGAATTGTGGTACCAGAGAAGACTCTTGAGAGTCCCTTGGACATCAAGGAGATCAAACCAGTCAATCCTAAAGGAAATCAATCCTGAATATTCATTGGGACGACTGATGCTGAAGCTCCAGCTCCAGCTCCAATACTTTGGCCACTTGATGCAAAGAGCCAACTTACTGGAAAAGATCTGATGCTGGGAAAGATTAAAGGCAACAGGAGAAGGCGGTGACAGAGGATGAGATGGTCAGACAGGATCACCAACTCAATGGACATGAGTTTGAGCAAACTCCCAGGAGACAGTGGAGGACAGAGGAGTCTAGCATGCTGCAGTCCATGAGGTTGCAAAGAGTTGGACACAACTTAGTGACTGAACAACAACAGAGTTTATTGTTGTCTATTTTTATCATGAATTTATATTTTTTAATTAAACTAGGAGAATATATTCCATTCAACACATTTTCAACATGTGGGATTTATTGAGGAGTCCTTTATCATAGTTTCTCTAAATGTTGTAGAGTTAAAAAGAAAATGCATTTTTCATTTTGGTGACATAATTAGAAAAAAAAAGATTGTCTACTGCTTACATCTATCTTATTAATTATGTTGTTCAAGCCCAGTTTATTCTCACTTTTTTTCCTACTCTCATGGGATGAGAGAATAAATGCTCCTCTATCAGCAAGTTCTTCCTTAGTTCTCTTTATATTTCCAGTAGCATTTGCTTTATGAATTTTGATGCTTTGATATTTGATACATGAAGATTCATGAAAATTAGAGCTTCATTATGTATTATATCCTTTTTCATTGTAAGATGTCCTTATTTATCTTTAATAATTTTGCATAATTCACCCTGAACTAACACAGTATTAGGAACTCTGCTTCTTTTGCTGCATTTACCTGGCATGATTTTAGCAGCTTCTGTCTGAGAATAGCATATATTTGGACTGTGCTTTGTAATCTGATCTTAGAATTTTTTCTTTCAATAGTTTTATACTTGATGTGAGAGAAATGTTAGGTTCCATCATCCTTCACTGGATTTTTCCTTTGCAATGTAGCACACACACAAATTAAAGACATGCACATATATATTTTTTCCTACATGGTTCTTGGTTTCTTTATTGTGTGCACATTTTCATTCTGATCATTCTAAAGATTTATAGTCTGTTCTAAGATCTTTTAGTTGTTACTTTATAAGTTTACATATTATCATATTTAAAAATTCTTAAATAGAACCTGATGAATCACTGCTACAAAAGATGAGACATGGGACTTTCCTGGTGGACCAGTGGCTAAGATTCTGAGCTTATGCACAGGACCTGGGTTCAATCCCTAGTCAAGGAACTATATGTCACAATTAAGAATTTCACATGCTGCAATTAAGACCCACTACAGCCAAATAAATATTAAAAAAAATGATGAGACAATTACTACATTTGCACCTACTCCATCTTGCCTATCCTGCACTGCCCAATTTTGGTTTATTATAATTTTATCATCATTAACATTGCTGGCTGTTACCTTTGTATTTTTAAATAATATACTAACACCTCTGTCACTTGGTTTATCATTTTAAATGGTAAGTTTGGAGACTGCTATAAAAGATGAGGAAATCATGCTTACACTACTTTTCCCTCTATCTCTCATTCTTGGTTTGTTTCACAATTACTAGTGCTTTACTATTATCATTATTTCTACATTATACTATATTCTTTAGTCATAATTCCTACAGTTGCTTAAACTTATGCCTTTTCCCCCCCAATCTTTTATTTTATTGAAGTATGGCTGACTTAGTATGTCATGTTAGTTTCAGGTATATAGCACAGTGATTCAGTTTTACATATATATCAGATCAGATCAGTCGCTCAGTCGTGTCCGACTCTTTGCGACCCCATGAACTGCAACACGCCAGACCTCCCTATCCATCACCAGCTCTCGGAGGTCACTCAGACTCACATCCATCGAGTCAGTGATGCCATCCAGCCATCTCATCCTCTGTCGTCCCCTTCTCCTCCTGCCCTCAATCCATCCCAGCATCAGAGTCTTCTCCAATGAGTCAACTCTTCGCATGAGGTGGCCAAAATACTGGAGTTTCAGCTTTAGCATCATTCCTTCCAAAGAAATCCCAGGGCTGATCTCCTTCAGAATGGACTGGTTGGATGTCCTTGCAGTCCAAGGGACTCTCAAGAGTCTTCTCCAATACCACAGTTCAAAACCATCAATTCTTGGGCACTCAGCCTTCTTCACAGTCCAGCTCTCACATCCATACATGACCACAGGAAACACCATAGCCTTGACTAGGCGAACCTTTGTTGGCAAAGTGATGTCTCTGCTTTTGAATATGCTATCTAGGTTGGTCGTAACTTTCCTTCCAAGGAGTAAGCGTCTTTTAATTTCATGGCTGCAGTTACCATCTGCAGTGATTTTGGAGCCCAGAAAAATAAAGTCTGACACTGTTTCCACTGTTTCTCCATCTATTTCCCATGTAGTGATGGGACCAGATGCCATAATCTTCGTTTTCTGAATGTTGAGCTTTAAGCCAACCTTTTTACTCTCCACTTTCACTTTCATCAAGAGGCTTTTTAGTTCCTCTTCACTTTCTGCCATAAGGGTGGTATCATCTGCATATCTGAGGTTATTGATATTTCTCCCGGCAATCTTGATTCCAGCTTGTGTTTCTTCCAGTCCAGCATTTCTCATGATGTACTCTGCATATAAGTTAAATAAACATGGTGACAATATACAGCCTTGACGTACTCCTTTTCCTATTTGGAACCAGTCTGTTGTTCCATGACCAGTTCTAACTGTTGCTTCCTGACCTGCATACAAATTTCTCAAGAGGCAGATCAGGTGGTCTGCTATTCCCATCTCTCTCAGAATTGTCCACAGTTTATTGTGATCCACACAGTCAAAGGCTTTGGCATAGTCAATAAACCAGAAATAGATGCTTTTCTGGAACTCTCTTGCTTTTTCGATGATCCAGCGGATATTGGCAATTTGATCTCTGGTTCCTCTGCCTTTTCTAAATCCAGCTTGAACATCAGGAAGTTCACAGTTCACATATTGCTGAAGCCTGGCTTGGAGAATTTTGAGCATTACTTTACTAGCGTGTGAGATGAGTGCAATTGTGCGGTAGTTTGAGCACTCTTTGGCATTGCCTTTCTTTGGGATTGGGATGAAAACTGACCTTTTCCAATCTTGTGGCCACTGCTGAGTTTTCCAAATTTGCTGGCATATTGAGTGCAGCATTTTCACAGCATCATCTTTCAGGATTTGGAATAGCTCCACTGGAATTCCATCACCTCCACTAGCTTTCTTTGTAGTGATGCTTTCTAAGGCCCACTTGACTTCACATTCCAGGATGTCTGGCTCTAAGTCAGTGATCGCACCATCATGATTATCTGGGTCGTGAAGCTCTTTTTTGTACAGTTCTTCTGTGTATTCTTGCCACCTCTTCTTAATATCTTCTGCTTCCGTGAGGTCCATACCATTTCTGTCCTTTATCGAGCCCATTTTTGCATGAAGTGTTCCTTTGGTATCTCTGATTTTCTTGAATAGATCCTTAGTCTTTCCCATTCTGTTGTTTTCCTCTTAATAAATTAATTCCTTAATAAATAATTAATTTCTTAATAAATTACTATAAATACAGAGAATAGTTCCCTGTGCTATACAGTAGGCCCTTGTTGGTTATATATTTTATATATATTACTGTATGTGTTCATCTCAGCCTCCTAATTTATCCATCCTGCCACTTTCCTGTTTGGTAACCATAAGTTTGTTTTTATGTCTGTGAGTCTATTTCTATTTTGTAAGTAAGTTCACTTGTACCTCTTTTTTTAGATTCTACATATAAATGATATCATATGGTATCTGATATTTGTTTTCGTCTGATTTACTTCAATTAGAATGATAATATCAAGGTCCATCCACATTGCTGCAAATGGCATTATTTCACTCTTTTTATGGCTGACTAATAAATTCCATTGTATATATACTACATCTTCTTTATCCTTTCATCTGTCAATGAACACTAGAGTTGCTTCCATGTCTTAGATTTAGTGTTTGCTCTCCTTACCACCATAGCTATTCCATTCATCTCTTGACTGACATCTTCAAGTAATTTTTTTTTTAAATAAAGGATATAGAAGTTCTTTTTTCCTGGCCTTTTTGCATGCCTGGAAATATGAAACAACAATTTGACTAGGTAAAAAATTTCTTGGGTCACACATTTTCTGAGAACTTGGCAACATTTTTTCATCACCTTCTAGCAGTTAATATTGCTAAGAAAAATCCTATAACCAAAGTTATATTTTCCCTCTTATTTCTGTTTGATGTTTTTTTAAGGCCTAGATTCTTTCCTTTATCTTTGAAGTCCAGGAGCCTTGCTAAGCCACGTTTCAGTGTTGATTTTGCTGATCCTTCTTTTTTCTTATTTCCTGGAACAGCTGGGCCTATTTCAAACTATGGATTTAGGCCTTACTTATTTAAGGAAATATTTACTCTGTTATATCTGAATATTTTTTCTGTTTCCTTTATTAGAGACAAGATTTGTAGGAAAGTTGAAATTCTTTTTCCTGCTTCCCATATCCATAATTTTCTCAATAATCATTTCAAATATTTAAATATTCTTTCTCATTTATTTTCTTTTATTTTTTTCCAGATCTACTCTTTATTTCTTTCTAAGGCCTTACAGTTTCTCTTTTTAAAAATCACTTCTGTAATTTAACTATTTCTTACTTGAGCCAGTATAGCTCGTCTGTGAATAATTATTCAGAAAAGCTGTGTTTAAACATTTTTAATGGAAAAATGTTCCTCTACAATTTGTATCTACAATTGGTCTAATTTTCTGGAATGTTAACCTACCTTTTGCCAAATCCCTCATCTATTTATTGATTTTTCTCAGTATATTTGTATCATGGGCCATACAAACTTCTTTGCATTAATACTCATATTTCTATGAGATTTCTCATTAATTTATATGGACTATTCTTACACAGCTGAACTACTTTCTAAAATACGATAAGGCAGAGAGTACAGAGAAGTGAGCTAGGTCACTCATCCACTTGGATTTCTCTCTGCCCTGTAGCTTTGCCTCCTACCCAACAGGAAGTAGTAGGCTCGGCTAGCTTGATGGTCAACAGGGAGGCACTCAGCATTCATCTCCCTTCAGCTGCAAGACCATCGCCCACTCTCCTGTGCTGCCTTTTAGCAAAGATAGCATGTTTCTTCACTTCCTCTTTAAGCTCTGAGTCCTCTCATGTCACACGGGGACACCTCCAAATTCACCTTCATAGACACAGATCTCACCCTTCAGGGAAACCAATGGCTTCTCTCCTTAGAATTCTTGGCCCACTTCAGGCAGGCTCTGTGTTACCTGAACTCTGAGAGTCCTGCCTTTCCTTTCAGCCTCTGCTCTAAACCAAACCCAACCCGACTGCGTTAATCAGGAGTTGGGCTGTTTTCAAGTTTCATGTATATTTTCCTTTCTAACTTTCAAGAACTATTTTAGTCGTGCTCAGTGGATTTCAAAAAGAAAAGTGGGACCAGACGCCTTGACTCTGCCATCCCACTGAACACCTTGATGTGGCCAAAGAATGGCTTTGGATCTGTTTCTTCGAAAATTAGATTTCACAAATAATATGATCTGATGAAAGATGATCTCATGGAAACATGGGTCATGGCTGAATGCAAATAGAGTTACAGACAATAAAGTTTGAAAATCTCCAATATGTTCAAACCAGTCCCATTTCCACATCTTACAACAGCATCAGAGGGCCCATCTGCTGGTGTGACCCAGGGTTTTTATCGTACCTCTTTACAGACCTCAAAACAAGGCATTTGACTAGAAAGAGCTCCTTACTGCTGAATATCACTGACCAAATCACTTCTTGGAGAGTCAGTGAGTCAGTAAGCTTTTTAAAGTTTACAGTTGTATAACTGCTTATGCATCCTCAAGCATTTTCTATTGAGTTAATTAAATTGTATTCTTTCTTAGCCTATATTACCTATGGTATTTTTATTGTGATAAAATATACATAGCCTTCACCAGTCTCACTCTTTTTGAGTGTATAATCCAGTGGTATGAAGTACATTCAGATTATTGTGTAGTCACTGCCACTATTCCTCTCCAGAACTTTCCATCATCCAGAAATGCAACTGAACCCATTAAACACCAACCTGCCCATTCTCCTCCCCTCAAACCCTGGTAACTATTTAATATAGTTTTTAATCGAAAGAACTAACCTTAACAATTGTTCCTCTTGCTATAGTCTTGAAAATATAAGGGATGCAGACTGTAATAAACATTAAGACTTGCTGTGTTAGGTAGAGGCAAGGTACTCGACCTTGGGGGATGACATCTACAGATTCCTCTGTGTGGCTCACTCACTCTCTCTGTAAGTATGCTTACTCCTTGGAAGGAAAGTTATGACCAACCTAGGCAGCATATTCAAAAGCAGAGACATTACTTTGCCAACAAAGGTTCGCCTAGTCAAGGCTATGGTCTTTCCTGTGGTCATGTATGGATGTGAGAGCTGGACTGTGAAGAAGGCTGAGCGCCGAAGAATTGATGTTTTTGAACTGTGGTGTTGGAGAAGACTCTTGAGAGTCCCTTGGACTGCAAGGAGATCCAACCAGTCCATTCTGAAGGAGATCAGCCCTGGGATTTCTTTGGAAGGAATGATGCTAAAGCTGAAACTCCAGTATTTTGGCCAACTCATGCGAAGAGTTGACTCATTGGAGAAGACTCTGATGCTGGGATGGATTGAGGGCAGGAGGAGAAGGGGACGACAGAGGATGAGATGGCTGGATGGCATCACTGCCTCGATGGATGTGAGTCTGAGTGGCCTCCGGGAGTTGGTAATGGACAGGGAGGCCTGGCGTGCTGCGGTTCATGGGGTCGCAAAGAGTCGGACACGACTGAGCGACTGATCTGATCTGATGCTCTAGAGGGGTATTACTCTTTTTTTTGAGTTTGCAAATTCTCTCTTTCTTTTTTAAATTGCAGCACAATTGCTTTACAATGTTGTGTTAGTTTCTGCTGTCCACAAAGTGGATCAACTGTATGTATACACATATCTCCTCCCTCTTGAGTCTTGCTCTGACTCCCCCATCCCACCTCTCTAGGTCATCATAGGGCACTGAGTTGAACCCCTTGTGCTACACCACAGCTTCCCACTAGCTAGCTATTTCACGTGTGGTAGCGTATGTATGTCCCACCTTCCCCTTCCCTCCCTGCGTCCACAAACCTACTCTCTACATCTGCACCTCTGTTCCTGCAAATAGGCTCATCATTACCATTTTTCTAGATTCCATATATATGCATTAATAGATGATATTTGTTTTTCTCTTTCTGACTTACTTCACTCTGTATGACAGACTCTATGTTCATCCATATCACTACAAATGACCCATTTTCGTTCCTTTTTATAGCTGAGTAATATTCCATTGCATACATGTACCGCATCTTCTTTATCCATTCATCTGTTGATGGACATTGCATTATCCTCAGTTTACGGATGAGAAAACTGAGGTAGCGGCAGATTAGGTGACTTGTCCAAAGTAACAACGTGTCTGGGACTGGAATCTAGGCAGTAGGATCACAAAGGCAAAGCCTACACAAAACAAGCCAAGAGGGTTTAAGTGCTAAACACTGTGGTCTTGAATTTAGGCATTGTCTTGCCTTGGCCATTTTCCAGAAAATGTTCGCTTCAAGATCACTCCATGAACAACCAGTGACCAAATCCACGGGCCTCTCTAGGCTTTCATTTTCCTCTGTCTCTCTGATGCTTTTGAAACTCTTAAGCAAATCTTCTTTCTTCAAATTCTCTCCTCACTCAGAACCAGCAAAGTAAGCTGAGAAGCATCACTGCAGTAGAGAAACTTGAAACATGCAGTGGGCGATAAGGAAAAGCCGGAGAGCCCTGAGCAAGGGAGCAACAGGCTGAAAGCGGTCCCTTAGGAAGGTCAGCCTGTAGGGCCTTCACACCAGGGAGGCTTGGCTGGGTGAGATGAGGAGCTGCTCTAGCAAAGATCAACGAGGCAGCTGTTACAGGGATCTGGATATGGTCATGACTGAACTCCAAGAAATGTTTATGCTCTAAGGGAGTTGATTCTCGAATGTACCATTAGAATACTCAGGATGTGATTTTTAAAAATCCTCATGAAACTCATTGCTCTGGTATTTCAGGGGAACATGGAGGTCTGTGGAGAACACGGTTTTTCTGATTACTCAATGTTCCTTTGTCCGATTCCACAGGAAAATGCCTCTCAACTCTTGCTTGTCCTAAGCAATTTTATCGTGAGCTATCAACTCTGAGTCCCACTAATATGAATGTGTCTTCTTTATAATGTCTGCTAGAAAACGCAAAAGGAAACGGGAGGCTCATGCAACTTCACAGCAGGTGTTCTGCGTCCTCACCCAGTCTTGGCTCCATCTGTCTTTTCTACTTGTATTCACCCTTTTGCCATATTTTCTCACTTATTGTGGAATTAATTTGTTTCACTGTCCCATATGCATTTTTGAAAGATCCTCTCTCTAAGTGGTTTCTAGAATAGGGAAGGGAAAAAAAAAAAAAAAAAAGAGAAATGAAACTTAAAAGGAAAGAATGTAACCCAAGCAAGTCAACTCTAAGAAGACATTTTTGAGACAAGTGAGAAAACTGGAAAATAAATGGGTATTAGATTATTACAGTTGCTTCAGTTGTGTATGACTCCTTGTGCCCTGTGGACTGTACCCTGCAAAGCTCCTCTGTTCATGGGATTCCCCAGGCAGGAATACTGGAGTGGGTTGCCATGCCCTCCTCCAGGGGATCTTCCCAACCCAGGATTGGAGCTCATGTCTCCTGCACAGCAGGCAGATTCTTTACCCACTGAGCTACCCAGGAAGCCCTAGTAAGGGATTATTATTAATTTTCTTGGTGAGGCATGGTATTGTAGTTATCTTTTTAAAGTCCTTATCTGTAAGTAATTCATAATGAATTATTTATAAGCGGAATATATAAGCATCTAGGATTTGTTTTAAATTACTCCAGGAGGAAAAAAAGAGTGGATGGGAATCAGGGGAGAAAAATATATAAACTTTTTGTTTTTTTAATGTGGGAGACTGTAATACAATGGCACTTCTTACAGCAATGTTTTTGAGAAAAGGCTTGGATATTCTTAGAGAGTCACGGTACATAGCTCGTTACCTTATTTGTGGGGAGGATTTTGCTAAACCTTTCCCAGATGCATGAATGGTCTGTTCACATTGAAAGCAAATGTGTTTGATTCACATGATGCTTACTGAAGTCAACAGAGGACCCTAGATTTTAGATTTTAGTGAGAAAAACAGAAAGGAAAGGAATAGATCTTCATTAAGCACCTAATTTATTCTAGGTCCCATGCTCAGGGTCTTCACATGGATTATCTCAGTTTTTCCATCAGCCTGGTTGGAGGAGTATTCCCTCCCTCCTCTCCAGGTTTTCTCCTCTCCTCTCTCCTGAATGGATGTGTGGTAACTGGGTGGATCACTGAACTGGGAAATTTATCATCCTGTCTGCAAGGGACAGGTAAGGAAATGATTACTGACTCCTGCTTCTGACCTGTTGGAAGCCATCATGGTTGGAAGTTGGGGAGCTCATTTTTCCTCAAACCCGAGAGAAAGACAACACCGCACCTTTGGGGCACAGAGAACACCACCTGAAACTGGGGCTGGCGCTTGAAGCTCATTCTCTCTGCCCCTCACCATAGCCTTAGAGGCAGATGCGAATACTCCTCTGTACCTGTGAAAAAAGGCCCATGGAGGGCACGTGACTTGCCCAAGGCACCGCAGCCAGTTAATAGCGCAGCCAGTGCATAAATAAAGCTCTGACGACTCCAAACCTCCTTTCTTTTTAAGATGCAAAGGCTTCTGGAATGTTCATTCTCATCATCTGTAAAATGGGTTGAATAATAACTTATTTGCCTACCTAATAGGAAGGCAGAGAGTGTCAAGATAAAGCAGCATTTATTATCACTAAAATGACAAGCACAGGGGTAAGTGCAGCAATAGTTGTCTAATGCTTCACCTTTTTCACCGCACTTCTACATGTATCCTCCATAAGGCAAGACAATGCTCTGTGGCCCACAAAAGGTATCCTACTGGTCACAGTCACTGTAATTCTTATACACCTTTATGTGGGGAGAGAAAATTCCCTCCTGGGCCTTTTAGGGAAGCAATATAATGTGAAGGTCAAGGGCACCAGCTGTGAAGCCAGATTCTGCCCTGACTGCCTGGGTGAATTTAAATACCAGCTACTTAACCTCTCTCTGACAGACAAATATAGAGCCTCCCTTATGGGATGGTCTGAAATTAAATGAGACATTGCATGTGGAGCCCATAGGAAGAACTCAGTAGATGTTAGCAATAATTGTGGGGACGCTCAATAGCACTGCTGGGTTTTCCGAGAGGTGAGACATTCATCTCCAGCCATCTCATTTTCCTCCTCCTTTCTGCTCTTCCCCAACTCCAGCTACAGCTCACGAATCTTGTCTTCGTTCCTTTTCAATTTGGTGGCAATTGTAAGCCAACAGATCATTTTCGAAAGCAATAACTTAGTGATTACCAACTAAGAGTTTGCCACTTTCCTATGTTAAGCAGATAGAATTGTTCACCTCCCCTATGTCCATTAAAAAGTGATGTATTTTTATATATTATTTTGCTGGACAGCAAAAATGCACATTTTCCTGTCCTACTCCATCAATCATTTTGTCGCTGAACTGATGAGATCCCCACTGGGGAGCTGAGTGGTGATTTACTCTGCACCAGTGCATCCAGCTCTGTCTCCAATATGTCTACTGAGGATACTCGTGTCTACTAATCTGGAAAGGGATTTTGGCTCAATTTTGAGGAATTATTATCTATGAGGGATTGAACTAATATAAGAACAAACTGTGGGGGACTGAGACAAAAATTCCAGAAAGTAAAGCAAGATTCATGGAGTAAATACTTACTAGGTCTTCAGTGCTGACTCTCATGAACTGTGTCTCTTGATTGAGAATAGAGTACTGTTCCCTGCTTTTCTCTAGAGAGTGCATGGGGACAAGGTTGAATATTATCTAGAAATAGTTGTTCAAACATGTCAAAGCTTCAGTGAAATCCTCAAATGGGTCAAGTGATACATCTGGCCCAGTGTCCTTTGTGGAAGAACTGAAGGGAGGCCAGTGACCTTGCATAAGAAAATGGAAGATGTTGGTGGGCAGCAGTCAGGCGAGCATTCTCAGCAAATGAACAAGGAGAAAAATTAAGAGGAGAGGTAAAGGAGCCAGGGGATTTTTATCGCCAGGAATGCCAGTCATTGTTGCACTATAAATCCCCTCCAGTCCCCTAAACATTTGGGAAAGTCTTACATAATGTTCCTAAGTGGGTTTTTGTTTTTGGAGGAAATCATGGGAAAGGATGCATTTAATACTGGAGCCAATGGCAAAGGCAGAGACTAAGCAACGACCATGAGACAGAACAGAAAACAAGATACAGTGAAGACTGGACGTAGGAATTAAGTGTGATCATGCAATGTACACCCTTTGGACACTTATGTAAACCTTGGTGTGGATGTTGGAGCCTTCACAAGGTTTGAAATAGGGATAATCTACCCTTCAGGAACACACGTCACCAGAAAATGTCAATGTTGTTTTTCAGTCGCTCAGTCGTGTGCAATGATTTGTGACCCCATGGACTGCAGCCCACCAGGCTTCTCTGCCTTTCACTATCTCCCGGAGTTTGCTCAGATTCATGTCCATTGAGTCGTGATGCCATCCAACCATCTCATCCTCTGTTGCCCCCTTCTCCTCCGGCCCTCAGTTTTTCCCAGCACCGGGGTCTTTTCCAATGAGTCAGCTCTTCGCATCAGATGCAACGTCTATGTCGTAACACCTCAAGTGGGAAAAAAACCCTGCTTATTGAAAATTTCAATGAAGCTTTGATATTCCTTGTACAACAATTTCCAGATGATGTTCACCCTTTCCCTCCTCACTAGTGGTCACCTAAACCAGCTTGTGCTTTTCCACAATGGGGAAGAAAGTACTCATCCAGTAGTAGTGGGAATGCTGAGAACGACTGGAGAGTGTTTACGAAAATCATCAAATGATTTTAGCACTGTTGATTTTTCCATAAGCCTTCTTAATCATAAATAAGAAACCTGAGATGCAAAGAAGAAAAAAAAAAATGTCAAATTTATTCTGAAAAGAAACAAAGACACTTCAATAAAAGGAAACAATGGGATTTCTAAAGTAACCTTAGAAACTCACAGAGCTGCCATCAAAAGTCCTTGATGAATTGTTCGAGTTGGATATGAGTTCTGTGTGGGGAAAGGTCAAAAGGATAGTTTGTGTTAAAGCCTGCCCTGGACTGATTTTGACAGCTGCTGGCAAAGCTCTATGGTCGGCTGGGAGTTAACTCACTGGATCCCACCTGCTGCTGGGGTCCAGTTAGCAATGGAGGAGAAGGCAGGCAGGGATGGACTTCAAACATTAAAGTGCAAAAAGACTCAGTCTCTAACCTGGACACTCTTGGGCTGAGCATGTGATGTGGAGAGAACAAATGACTTTGTGCTGCCACAGGTAATGAATACAAAATTTCAGCCCTTAAAAATGGAAAAGTCTATACAATTTCCAAGTATTTTTTAAATTAGATTATTATAACTGGTTAAAGTTATTTCCATATGGTAATCTTATTAGTTAAAAAAAATCTGGAAAGGTTGTCTTGGGTTTCCTTACACATTACACAGCTTATGTTTTATAGCTGTGAGGTCATAGCTGTGAAATATCCCCCTTTGACAACTTGACTATGATGTATGCTGTTATATTTCAGTAGCTCAGGGTGATTTTTCAGCTGGATGAAAAGTTCATTCCATTCCATCACTGCTGATATCATCTTCATTTCCATTTCACCCATGAAACGCAAAATGCCAGAGATTTGGAGACACCATTTGGGACCAGTCGCAAAAGTAGAGATTGATAAGATGGTAAGAGAAATAGAGAACACAAGCACTCCATACAACCCAATACTAATAATTAAAATGTCTTGCATTAGTTATGGTTGGCTCAACTCTTTGATAGGGTAAGATAAGAATCTCAGTTACAGGCAGAACTTGAAGGAGCTGCTGCTGCTATTTGAAATACAAAGGTTGGCTCATATCCCCCTTCCTCATGCTTTTGCTGCAGCATCTACAGTACCAGCACGGTTGGCCTCCAATCTTAATTTGCCAAGATATCCAGAGAGAATCACAGTGGAGCTTCCTGGCAAGCAGTGAACATTTTAGGAAATATATAAGAGAAGATGGCAGTTGGCAAATACCACTGGAAAATCTGTTCATATCTACATGTCTAGTGAAATCTATGGTTTGAGGTAACCTCAAATTACTCTTTTGAACCAGAGAAAAAGAAATACATGCAGAGATAGTTATTGTGACTTCATTTACAATAGTGAAAAAAATGAAGACAGTCCCATGGGGGTTAGATTAAATAAATGGTTAAATACATTATGCTATAGTTATATAATAAACTTGCACAGCTATAAAATGCATGCCTTAGAAGACTATCTATTGAAAAAAATGCTTGTCATATACTATATTTTGTAAGAAAGTTATTGTATTTCATGAAAGTCATTCAATCATGTCCGAATCTTTGTGAGTCCATGGACTGTAGCCCATCAGGTTCCTCTGTCCATGGGATTCTCCAGAAAAGAATACTGGAATGGGTTGCCATGCCCTCCTCCAGGGGATCTTCCTGACCTAGGGGTCAAACCTGGTCTCCTGCATTGCAGGCAGATTCGTTACAGTCTGAGCCACTGAAAGTTGTTTACAAAACTACATACAATTAAAATCCAAATGTGAGATATACGTATATCGGTGAAGCTATAATAAAAACAATTTTTTGTAATCATCCAAAAGCTGAGCCACTGAAAGTTGTTTACAAAACTACATACAATTAAAATCCAAATGTGAGATATACGTATATCGGTGAAGCTATAATAAAAACAATTTTTTGTAATCATCCAAAAGCTGTACAACAAACACTTAAGAAAATGTAAAATGCTAAATGCATAATCTTTCCTTGTGATTTGATGAATTTTAAAATGTATATCAAGTCTGAACTTTCAAGTTTTAGAAAGCAGATCACAAAAGGTGGAATTTTCCTTTAATCAAGACTAACAGAAAATCATCAGGAGAAGAGAAAGATTAATCAGCAGCCCTACTGGCCACACTATAACCAAAGGAGCACTCCCGTTGGTGCCATTGCCAGTCACACCAAACAATATCTGGGTCTCTCTTTTAAATGGCAGGGGCTTTTGTTTGTTTCTCCCCTTCTTAGGACTCAGGGAATTAAACTTTTTAAGAAAGGCACACATTCTAGAGTACTTTCTATAAATATAAAAATCTAGCTCCAGCAGGAAGGAAATAGGCCCCCCTTGGCTTAAACCTCTAATTGATTATCATGTGTTTCTTGGGAGGTTCTGATGTTCTGGGTGAAAGCTTTCACAACGACCGCATACGAGATTCCAGTTAAGTCAGGCAGCTCATTGACTTGAAGGGTAATTATCCAGCTTCTCCATCATCTCAGGTCTGGCTGCTCTTCGTTCTACCCCTTCAAGCTACTGGCAAATTTAGCTCCACCACAGGATGGGAACCCAGTGAAAGAAACCCAGCGACCGTGATGCCCTGCAGGCACTAAGGGTCTGAATCAGGCTGTAGTGGTGAGCGTAGACTCTCCCTAGGGACTAGGTTAGAAAGTAGTCATGTCTGGATGTGAGAGTAGGACTGTAAAGAAAGCTGAGTGCTGAAGAATTGATGCTTTTGAACTGTGGTGTTGGAGAAGACTCTTGAGAGTCCCTTGGACTACAAGATCAAACCAGTCCATCCTAAAGGAAATCAGTCCTGAATATTCATTGAAAGGACTGATACTGAAGCTGAAACTCCAATTCTTTGGCCACCTCTTGCTTACTAACTCCTTGGAAAACACCCTGATGCTGGGAAAGATTGAAGGCGGGAGGAGAAGGGGACGACAGAGGATGAAATGGTTGGATGGCATCACCAACTCAATGGACATGAGTTTGAGTAAGCTCTGGGAGTTGGTGATGGACAGGGAAGCCTGGCGTGCTGCCGTCCATGGGGTCGCAAAGAGTCAGACACGATTGAGTGACTGGATTGAGTGACTGAACTGAGTGACTGAAGAAAGGGCTGGACTAAAGAACAACAGGTCCTTCCAAGAAGTCAATCAGGGGTGTTCTCAGACAGAGGAGAAGAATCTCAACAACATTCCCTTCACTTCTGGGGTTTATGCAGGTCCACATGTTCCTCTAATCCTGGAGTCAGGCCCTAGGTATAATTGACGTGAGATGGCCTAATAGATTTAACACTCCTTGGAAGGAAAGTTATGACCAACCTAGATAGCATATTGAAAAGTAGAGACATTACTTTGCCAAGAAAGGTCGGTCTAGTCAAGACTATGGTTTTTCCTGTGGTCATGTATGGATGTGAGAGTTGGACTGTAAAGAAGGCTGAGTGCTGAAGAATTGATGCTTTTGAACTGTGGTATTGTAGAAGACTCTTGAGAGTCCCTTGGACTGCAAGGAGATCCAACCAGTCCATTCTGAAGGAGATCAGCCCTGGGATTTCTTTGGAAGGAATGATGCTAAAGCTGAAACTCCAGTACTTTGGCCACCTCATGCGAAGATTTGACCCATTGGAAAAGACTCTGATGCTGGGAGGGATTGGGGGCAGGAGGAGAAGGAGACAACAGAGGATGAGACGGCTGGATGGCATCACTGCCTCCATGGACATGAGTCTGGGTGAACTCCGGGAGTTGGTGATGGACAGGGAGGCCTGGTGTGCTGCAGTTCATGGGGTCACAAAGAGTCGGATATGACTGAGCGACTGAACTGAACTGAACTGAACTGAATGGAGAGAACTGCTCCAGGCAAAAGGAATAGTTTGCTGACTACGCACTGTGTGCTAGGTGGTAAGGGGCAGACAAGAAAGATAGTTTTGCTGTCCTCATGAGAAGGGCAACACAAATATAGTCTGATCTGCATTTCCATGGGGGCCCTTCCATCTCTTCTGGATCCCCAGCTCCCAGGGCTGCCCTCTCCAATCTCTCCCCGAGTCTGAATGCCATGAAGTGTGGCCCATGCACCCGAGCTCTCTTCTTTATCTGCCTGCATTAAAAGCTCCAAAGCAGCTTCCTCTGTAGTAGTCATGCTGGACGACAAATCTGGGGAACAGTCTGATGACTAAGAGGTATTTAAGAGCTTTTATTGGTGACCAAACAGAAACCCAAAGAGTTTGAACTACTAGCTCGATAGCTCATAATGGCGCAGATGAGACCCCATGACTCTTATTACTTGCTTGGTACTTCTATGGCTTCCCAGGTGGCTCAGCGGTAAAGAATCCACCTGCCAAGCAGGAAACATGGCAGACGCCAGTTCAGTTCCTGGGTCAGGAAGATCTTCTGGAGAAGGGCATGGCAACCCACTCCAGTATTCTTGCCTGGGAAATGCCATGGACAGAGGATTCTGGTGAGCTACAGTCCATGGGGTTGCAAAGAGTCGGACACAACTAAAGCGACTAAACCACCACCTTCACCTCTTCTGCCATATGGCCTTAACACAAAGAACTCAATGAAACCCAGAATTTTAGCCTGAAGGAATGAATTATTTCCTAAGATAAATTCTCAGGCATTTAGGTTCCCACATGAAAAAGAGATTTTTGGATTAATGGACTTTCTGGGCTTTTATTACACCATCTAATCCTACCCTATCTATACTTAAGACTAAACTTGGCAAATAAGAATTTAGAATTTGCTTTTAGGCACAAAACCTGTGCATAGTAAATTGAATGAGTTATTAATAAAAGAGAGGGAGCATGCAGTGATGAAAGGGAATGGAGCTAACAGTTCGGAGTCTTCTACTTTCTCCCAACTGTGTGCCTTCGGGCATGAAACCAAGGTAGACTAGCTTTGCTGTGAAAGGAGGAGAGCTAAGGCCAATTTCCAGCACAGAATGTGAATTTTATCCAGTAACACCTTATTGTTCGCACTCAATCAGATGTGAGCACCCAAGGGTGCAGGATTGGGGCCAGCTCTGCACCTGCAGAGGTAGAAATCTTGAAGCTCTTAGCACCCTTATTTTCACAGGGAGGCATCTTCCACAGAGAGTCCCTCATCCTCAGGGACTCTCCCCTCCCTGGCCTTTCATTCTTTGGATCTGGAAGTTTCTGTTTTTGCCATATATGCAAGTAGCTCAGACTCCTGGTTGAAACCCTCTTCTATTAGCCCTGAACATCTACAGACGGACACTGTAAAACAGTTTGTGTCTGTTCTCCTGGAAGATGTTGGCTTTTACTGATTTTCCACAGCCTTCTTTGGGAGCTTCTCTGGTGGTGCAGACAGTAAAAGAATTCACCTGCAATGCAGGAGACCTGGGTTCAATCCCTGAGTCAGAAAGATCCCCTGGATAAGGGAATAGCAACGCACTCCAGTACCCTTGCCTGGAAAACTCCATGAACAGAGGAACCTGGTGGGCTACAGTCCATGGGGTCGCAAAGAGTCGGACACGACTGAGCGACTAAGCATGTATGCGTGCAGCCTCCCTTGGTCGGCTTCTACCATTTTGGGTGGATACTATTTATGTACAATTTTATTCCTTTATAAAATACATTGCAGTAAGTTGCTAGTGCTTATTTTTCTGATTAAGAAAGTAATACACAATAACTATAGGAAAGTTGGAAAACAGAGAAGAGAATGAAGAAAAATAATAATTTCCTATAATTGCATCTTCCAGAGAATACCACGGTTAATCTTCTGCTGTCTTTCCTTTCAGTCTATTTTTCTCTGGATATAGCATACAATTAATTTTAGTTGGAATACACTTTTATACCCATGTTACCACACATGGATTTAGCAACATTCATTCACACAGTGTTTTTGGTTACTTTAGACCAATATTTAAAGCTATTGCAGTAATTTCCTGAATATATACAGAGGGGTGTAAATTCAAACTTTGGAAAACAGCATAACCTCCCTGAATCTCAGGTTCTTCATCAATAAAACAGAAGGTAAACAATGCTGATTTGCAAGATCCCAACATGATTCTTTTAAAAATAAAATATGAACTCGGAGGAATATCTTCCCTCCCTTGATTCTGCCACAAGAACCACAACCTCAAACACCAAGTTTCTTCCAAATGCTTCCAAGAACAACAATTTGGGGCCTATTGTAAATATGGACCCATGTGACCCAAGAAACCAAAACTGGCACAGTTTTGCTCTCAGCAAGTAAAGAATGAGTAATCCAGACAAGTGAACCATGGTACTAAAGAAAGTAATTCACGTTAGATGTCATATATTACATCTTTCTGGGGCACCAGTTTCACTTTTTCATTTAAGGACAATAGTTAGAGGGTAGCAGAGCTTAGGTTTCCTTTGAAGGAGGACTTTTCCTCCACAAGGATGCACTTCCATACTGTCAGTGGGTTTTTGGTTTTTCTGTTTTCCTTACTTCAGTAATCCTTCTTCTGATGGTGTTGACTACCCTTGCTTCAGTTGGATTCCTGACTTTCTGCTCTCCTCATTTAGTATTTTATTATTTTTATTTAAACTATCTCCCACCCCAACCTTGCTTTGTCTTTTTGTCTGATTTTAAAAGGGCTTCCCTGGTGGTTTAAATGGTAAAGAATCTGCCTGCAATGGGGGAGACCCAGGTTCAATTCCTGGGTTGGGAAGATCCCCTGGAGGAGGAAATGGCTACCCACTCCAGTACTCTTGCCTGGAGAATCCCATGGAGAGAGGAGCCTGGCGGGCTACAGTCCACGGGGTCACAAAGAGTTGGACATGACTGAAGTGACTCAGCACACATGCACGCAGGGGAAGATTACTTGAGAGAAAATGATGGATAGATTCATCTAGAGGTCCCAAGATTGACACTGAATGAAGGTGGATCAGAGGGGACCCAAATCTTTCCACCACTAGGAGCATTCTTTGATTTAAAAAACCATTTGCAAAAACCAAACAAACAAAAAATAAATAAAGCAAGACACAGACCTCATACTCTACACAAGACAGAACTCAAAATTGATCAAATACCTAAATGTAAAATAAAAACCTTTTTTTAAAATGAGAAGATATGCTCATAATACAAAACTTTTAAATTTCTAAAATAAAACAGGAGCAAATCTGCGTGGCCTTGGATTTGGTGTTGAGTTTTTGCATATAACACCAAAAACATGAATCATGAAATGAAACATGGATATGTTAGACTTATTGAAATTAAAATCTTTTGCTCTGTAAAAGACACTGTTAGGAAAATCAAAAGTTAAGCCACAGACTGATAAAAGACTTATATCCAAAATACCCAAAGGACTCTTAAAACTCAACAATAAGAAGACAAACAGCCCAATTTAAAATGAGCCAAAGATATGAAACAGATGCTTCACCAAAGCAGACGACAGAGAGTAAACAACGATATGAAAAGAGACCCAACATCATTTGTCTTGCTGCTGCTAAGTCGCTTCAGTCATGTCCGACTCTGTGCGACCCCATAGATGGCAGCCCACTAGGCTCCCTGATCCCCGGGATTCTACAGGCAAGAACACTGGGGTGGGTTGCCATTTCCTTCTCCAATGCATGAAAGTGAAAAGTGAAAGTGAAGTCGCTCAGTCGTGTCCGACTCTTAGCGACCCCATGGACTGCAGCCCACCAGGCTCCTCCATCCATGGGATTTTCCAGGCAAGAGTACTAGAGTGGGGTGCCATTGCCTTCTCCATCATTTGTCTTTGGGTAACTGCAATTTAAAACAACAAGCTACCACTCTTATCAGAGTGACTAAAATCCAAACAACTGAACATACCAATTGTTGGTGAGAATACTGAGCCACAGAAACTTTCATTCATTACTGGAGGGGATGCAAAATGTTGTTAACTACTTCAGCAGACAGTTTGGCAGCTTCTCACAAAGGCAAACACAGTCTTACCATGTAACCTACCGATGTACTCCTAAGTATTTACCCAGTGAATTTGAAAGCGTTATTCACACAAGAAGCCTGCACACACACACACAAATAAAAAATCACATATATTTCATGAAACAGGTAACAGATGAGCACATAGGACTACTTTGGGAGCAAAAGAGGGTGGAAGTGAGATAGAGAAGTAGGAAGAGTTGGACTACAGGATCCAGCCCCAGGAAAAGAGCTCAGGGCATCACCCGGGACATGCATGGCCAACGGGAGGAAACAGGAACAAGCTCCCAGGGTGGTACCAGAAGGACATGGAGGTACCTGCTAAGGGGAGGAGGTGAGAAGAAAAAGAGCAGAGAATGAAAAAAAAAAAGTCCCTCACTTAGTCTTGTCAGACTCTTTGTGACCCCATGGACTGCAGCCCACTGGACTCCTCTGTCCATGGAAGTCTCCAGTCAAGAATACTGGAGTGGGTAGCCACTCCTTCTCCGGGGGATCTTCCTGACCGAGGGACCAAGCCCAGGTCTCCTGCACTGGCAGGCAGATTCTTTATCGTCTGAGCCACATCTCTCAAAATTCTTCCAGACCGACCTTGTTCTGTGAAATGACCTCTCTCCTTTAGAGCTGGTCTCTGTTATCAAGACCAGAAACACTGAGCTCTTTTAAGAAAAATGACCACAGTCACATTTTCTTGGAAACATAGTTTAGATTTGTTACTTTCAGAGCCAGAATATTGTTTAAACGACAGGATGGGATGTACTTTCACCCCTTTCCTTATTCTATACATTTCTACCTCTTGGGAGCCAGATGCTAAATTGTTTCCAGCCAGTTAATAATGGTTGTGGTAGTGAAATTCCCAGGGGACCCAAAGAAGGAAACCTGCCTGCATTTCCAGGGCTCTGTTCCATGTGTTGGCTGCTGGGTGGATGTGGATTAGTCAAATAAAGGGAGGAAATAAGGCATGGAAGTCAATCAGTTCACTGTATAACCCAAGTGGTCAATCCCCCAGGTTACAACCTGCTCATCAGCATGCTTTGCACTTTCCACCATCACGCCTGTAAATGCTTGCAATTTGCAGTCACTTTTAGTTTAGTTGCAAAGGTCAGACTGAGTCAAATGACAAGATGATTGCCTCAAGAGAGCATTCTGTGTAGTACCACTGATTATATTTCTGTTTATTCGGTCACTGAGGCTATCATCAAGCATCCTTCGAGGACCTGGCTGATGGGAAGTGACTGTGCTAGGTACCGCAGAAGATACAAAGATGAGTTAGTCAAGAGTTTGGCCTCAAGGAAGCTCTCAGAATAAGGCTTAAGACAAAGAGAAATATTACATGATGTCCTTTATACGTGGAATCTAAAAAGAAATGATACAAATGAACTTACTTACAAAACAGAAACAGACTCACAGACTTAGAGAAGGAATTTATGGTTATCAAGGGTGAAGGATGGGGGAAAGGGGTAGTTAGGGAGTTGGGATGGACATGTACACACTGCTACATTTAAAACAGACAACAAGGACCTACTGTACAGCACATGGAACTCCTGCTCAATGCTACATGGCCGCTGGGATGGGAGGGGAGTTTGGGGGAGAATGGATACATGTATATGTATGGCTGAGGCCCTTTGCTGTCCCCTTGCAACTATCACAACAATGTTAACTGGCTGTGCATGCATGTGCGCTAAGTCGCTTCAGTCGTATTCGACTTTTTGTGACCCTATGGACTGCAGTCCCCACCAGGCTTCTCTGTCCATGGGATTCTCTAGGCAAGAATACTTGAATGGGTTGCCATGTCCTCCTCCAGAGGATCCTCCCAACCCAGGAATCGAACCCATGTTTCTTATGTCTCCGGCATTGAGAGGCGGGTTCCTTACTACTGGCACCACCTGGGAAGCCCTGTTAACTAGCTATATTCCATACAAAAGAAAAAGTTTCAAAAAAAAAAAAAAAACCAGATGAGACATGACGATGTATAAATGCAACAACCTAACATATTTCACTTTTAGGTTAGCTGAAAGTGAAAGTCGTTCAGTAGTGTCCAACTCTTTGCGACCCCATGCTCTATGCAGTCCATGGAATTCTCCAGGCCAGAATACCAGAGTGGGTAGCCTTTCCCTTCTCCAGGGGATCTTCCCAATCCAG
Organism: Tragelaphus eurycerus; assembly: GCA_935064755.1. Taxonomy (NCBI): domain Eukaryota; kingdom Metazoa; phylum Chordata; class Mammalia; order Artiodactyla; family Bovidae; genus Tragelaphus; species Tragelaphus eurycerus. The sequence goes on along the minus strand of CAKXYN010000007.1, from coordinate 22,020,303 downwards.
GGATCGAATCCAGGTCTCCTGTATTGCAGGCGGATTCTTTACCAGCTGAGCCAGAAGGGGAAGGAGGGGTATGTAGTAATAATACCTGTCATTTATTGATCCCTCCACCTTGTGCCATGCATTCTTGCTGATCATCCCAACCTTCTTGCCAAGCATGTCACACACATTTCATAGAGAGGAAAGCTCAAACTCAGAGAAGTTACCTGGTTAGTAAGAGACAGAGCCAGGTTTTGAACTCTAAAGCATGTGCTCTTAATACAACAACACAGTGACTCTGAGCCATCTAGCTCCCATGAGAGGATCAGGTAAAGTTCAAGTGTCTTGGGGGCCCAAAAGAGGGACAGACTCCAGCTGGAGGAAGTAGGAAGACTTGTGTGTCTAGACTGTGCCTTGAAGGAATGAAATCAAACCAGTCAATCCTAAAGGAAATCAACCCAGAATATTCACTGGAAGGACTGAAGCTGAAGCTGAAGCTCCAATACTTCGGCCACCTGATGTGAAGAAGTGACTTATCTGAAAATACCCTGATGCTAGGAAAGACTGAAGGCAGGAGGAGAAGGCAGCGACAGAAGATGAGATGGTTGAATAGCATTACTGACTCAGTGGACATGAGTTTGAGCACACTCCCCAAGATAGTGAAGGACAGGGAAGCCTGGTGTGCTGCAGTCCATGGGGTCGAAAAGAGACAGACACAACTAAATGAATGAACTGAACTGAACTGTTTAGTCATTAAGTTGTGTCTGCCTCTTTTCGACTAAACTGAACTGAACTGCAAGCACCGTGGCGGCGGCAGCTGCAATGATGCACAAGTGCGGCCGAGAGGAGCTACCCCATGCCTGAGGTCAGGGGCGGCAGGTGAGAGGAGCTACCCCATGTCCAAGGTAAGGAGCAGTGGCTGCGCTTTGCTGGAGCAGCCATGAAGAGATACCCCACATTCAAGGTAAGAGAAACCCAAGTAAGACGGCAGGCACTGAGAGAGGGCATCAGAGGGCAGACAGACTGAAACCACAATCACAGACAACAGGCCAATCAGATCACACGGCCCACAGCCTTGTCTAACTCAATGAAACTGAGCCATGCCTGTGTGGGGCCACCCAAGAGGATGGGTCATGGTGGAGAGATCTGACAGAATGTGGTCCACTGGAGAAGGGAATGGCAAACCACTTCAGTATTCTTGCCTTGAGAACACCATGAACAGTATGAAAAGGCAAAAAGATAGGACACTGAAAGATGAACTCCCCAGATCAGTAGGTGCCCAATATGCTACTGGAGATCAGTAAAGAAATAACTCCAGAAAGAATGAAGGGATGGAGCCAAAGCAAAAGCAACACCCAGTTGTGGATGTGACTGGTGATAGAAGCAACATCCGATGCTGTAAAGAGCAATATTGCATAGGAACCTGGAATGTTAGGTCCATGAATCAAGGAAAATTGGAAGTGGTCAAACAGGAGATGGCCAGAGTGAATGTCGACATTCTAGGAATCAGCGAACTAAAATGGACTGGAATGGGTGAATTTAACTTAGATGACCAGTATATCTACTACTGTGGGCAGGAATCCCTCAAGAGAAATGGAGTAGCGATCATGGTCAACAAAAGAGTCCAAAATGCAGTACTTGGATGCAATCTCAAAAACGACAGAATGATCTCTGTTACTTTCCAAAGCAAACCATTCAATATCACAGTAATCCAAGTCTATGCCCCCAACCGATAACACTGAAGAAGCTGAAGTTGAATGGTTCTATGAAGACCTACAAGACCTTCTAGAACTAAAACTGCAAAAAGATGTCCTTTTCATTATAGGGGACTGGAATGCAAAAGTAGAAAGTCAAGAAACACCTGGAGTAACAGGCAAATTTGGCCTTGGAATACGGAATGAAGCAGGGCAAAGACTAATAGAGTTCTGCGAAGAGAATGCACTGGTCATAGTAAATACCGTCTTTCAACAACACAAGAGAAGACTCTACACATGGACATCACCAGATGGTCAATACCAAAATCAGGTTGATTATATTCTTTGCAACCAAAGATGGAGAAGCTCTATACAGTCAGCAAAAACAAGACGGGGAGCTGACTGTGGCTCAGATCATGAATTCCTTATTGCCAAATTCAGACTGAAATTGAAGAAAGTGGAGAAAAACACTAGACCATTCAGGTATGACCTAAATCAAATCCCTTATGACTACACAGTGGAAGTGAGAAATAGATTTAAGGGACTAGATCTGATAGAGTGCCTGATGAAGTATGGACAGAGGTTCCTGACATTGTACAGGAGACAGGAATCAAGACCATCCCCAAGAAAGAAATGCAAAAAAGCAAAATGGCTGTCTGAGGAGGCCTTACAAATAGCTGTGAAAAGAAGGGAAGCAAAAAGCAAAGGAGAAAAGGAAAGATATACCCATTTGAATGCAGAGTTCCAAAGAATAGCAAGAAGAGATAAGAAAGCCTTCCTCAGCAATCACTGCAAAGAAATACAGGAAAACAACAGAATGGGAAAGACTAGAGATCTCTTCAAGAAAATTAGAGATACCAAGGGAACATTTCATGCAAAGATGGGCTCAATAAAGGACAGAAATGGTATGGACCTAACAGAAACAGAAGATATTAAGAAGAGGTGGCAGGAATACACAGAAGAACTGTACAAAAAAGATCTTCACGACCCAGATAATCATGACGGTGTGATCACTGACCTAGAGCCAGACATCCTGGAATGTGAAGTCAAGTGGGCCTTAGGAAGCATCACTACAAACAAAGTTAGTGGAGGTGATGGAATTCCAGTTGAGCTATTCCAAATCCTGAAAGATGATGCTGTGAAAGTGCTGCACTCAATATGCCAGCACATTTGGAAAACTCAGCAGTGGCCACCCGACTGGAAAAGGTCAGTTTTCATTCCAACCCCAAAGAAAGGCAATGCCAAAGAATGCTCAAACTACTGCACAATTGCACTCATCTCACACACTAGTAAAGTAATGCTCAAAATTCTCCAAGCCAGGCTTCAGCAATATGTGAATGGTGAACTTCCAGATGTTCAAGCTAGTTTTAGAAAAGGCAGAGGAACCAGAGATCAAATTGCCAACAACTGCTGGATCATCGAAAAAGCAAGAAAGTTCCAGAAATATATCTATTTCTGCTTTATTGACTATGTCAAAGCCTTGGACTGTGTGAATCACAATAAACTGTGGAAAATTCTGAAAGAGATGGGAATACCAGACCACCTGACCTGCCTCTTGAGAAACCTGTATGCAGGTCAGGAAGCAACAGTGAGAACTCGATATGGAACAACAGACTGGTTCCAAATAGGAAAAGGAGTACGTCAAGGCTGTATATTGTCACCCTGATTATTTAACTTCTATGCAGAGTACATCATGAGAAACGCTGGGCTGGAAGAAGCACAAGCTGGAATCAAGATTGCCAGGAGAGATATCAATAACCTCAGATATGCAAATGACCTCACCCTTATGGCAGAAAGTGAAGAACTAAAGAGCCTCTTGATGAAAGTGAAAGAGGAGAGTAAAAAAGTTGGCTTAAAGCTCAACATTCAGAAAACGAAGATCATGGCATCCAGTTCCATCACTTCATGGGAAATAGATGGGGAAACAGTGGGAACAGTGGCTGACTTTATTTTTCTGGGCTCCAAAATCACTGCAGGTGGTGATTGCAGCCATGAAATTAAAGATGCTTACTCCTTGGAGACCAACCTAGACAGCATATTAAAAAGCAAAGACATTACTTTGCCAACAAAGGTCCATCTAGTCAAGGCTATGGTTTTTCCAGTGGTCATGTATGGATGTGAGAGTTGGACTGTAAAGAAAGCTGAGCACTGAAGAATTGATGCTTCTGAACTGTGGTGTTGGAGAAGACTCTTGAGAGTTCCTTGGACTACAAGGAGATCCAACCTGTCCATCCTAAAGAGAACAGTCCTGGGTATTCTTTGAAAGGAATGATGCTAAAGCTGAAACTCCAATACTTTGGCCACCTGATGCGAAGAGTTGACTCATTCAAAAAGACCCTGATGTTGGGAAAGATTGAGCGCAGGAGGAGAAGCGGACGACAGAGGATGAAATGGTTGGATGGCAACAACGACTCAATGGACCTGGGTTTGGGTGGACTTCCAGAGTTGGTGATGGACAGGGAGGCCTGGTGTGCTGTGGTTCACAGGGTCGCAGAGTCAGACACGACTGAGCGACTGAACTGAACTGAACTGAACTGAGGATAAGGGAGAGGGAGTGAACAGATGAAGCAGGAAGATGTGCTGGAGAGAAGGAAGCCTGGAGAAAATAAACCCTTGGGGAAAGCCTAAGACCTGCCTGGGGAGGGAGGGGTTATCTTGGGTACTGGAGGTAGAGTGATGAAGAAGCTGCAGAGGTAAGAGGGGCAAGTGAGGTGAGCCTGGAATAGCAGACCAGGATTTGAGAATACTGAGGGAAACAACGAGAAGTCATTGATGATTTTTGAGAAGAGGAATGACCCAATCGAAGCCCAGTTTCAGGGGGTGGGGGCCATGCAAGAGGAGATGGGGAGAGCAGGACGAAGTCACAGTCCCTTTGCAGGGCATGTAAGTCAGTGCTGCGGAGGGAGGGAAGGGGCCAGCTGCAAAGGCATTTACAGAACTAGAATCCACTGAAGTCAATCACCAAAATGAGTGGCAACAGGACGGGACAGAAATCCAACGGCACTTTTGTGTCTGCATAACTGGGAAGATAACAGATACTAAATCGCCTCTACACTGCAACACTGACACTTTGCTAAAGTGTTGGTTCTCAGATCGTTTTGACATGTGGGCAATTTAAACAGGCCCCAATATGCTATTTAATCTCCATACTCTTGCTTCCTACAAAAAGAAAAAAAAATTTAATGTGGCTACTGTTATGAGACTTAATGAAAAGACACACAACTCTAAAAAGTTAATTCATGCCCAAAGCCAAAGACTTGGACACCGAAACTCCTTAAATAAAGTAGACAGTGTGCCAGCTAGGGACCACCTGAGAATCCCAGGATGACTAGTGAACCCGGACCCCACGGAAGAGCCCTCGGCATTATTTACCCCAGGGAGTGGAGGTTAGTTACTCTTAACTAGAATCTATTTAATAATTGTGATTGGGCACCACCGTGCGCTTCATTCTGTGCTCAAAGCTGAGGAGAGCCTTTCCTGACCAATTTTCTCTTCATCTACTTCAACCCCCCAGCCTTCTCTCTGAAGCCTCCTGCCTCACCTCTTTCCAACACATCTTTCAAATAGGACAGGGACTTCCCTGGTGGTCCGGTGCTTACAAATCTGCCTTCCAGTGTAGGAGGAGATGCAGGTTCGATCCCTGGTTGGGGAACTAACAGACCCAAGTGGTGTGGAGCAACTAAGCCCGTGTGCCTCAACTACGGAAACTGCAAGCTCGACTCCCGAGCCCTGGAGCCTCAGTGAAAGATCCTGTGTGCTGCAACTAAAACCCAATGCAGCCAGCTAAGTAAATAAATATTAAAACAAACAAAAATAGGACCAAGTGCCATTCTCCACTTTATTCAAGCCAAACAGACTTAATCTGGCGAACTCAGGCCTTCACCAACCAATGGCTTCCAGATATTATTATCTCCCACCCACTTTCTTATGTGTATTTATGACACTGATCTTGGGAGCCCTGTGTTCCTATTTTATGTCTTCCTAGGCTTTCTATTGCCTGCACGAGACCACAGTGTCCACAGCAGAACCAGGCAGGGCTACAAGTCTGGCAGAACCCCTCACTGGAGTCCAGTTTGTGCAGCCCTGTCCTGATTTAATCTGCAATCCAATCGGTTACTTAGCCTCCCCGAGCCCTTATCAACGTTTTAGATTTCAATGTGCCTTTTCTAGGCTGAATATCTGTGTTTTCAATTATGTCACCCTAGGTGAATTACCCTTCCATTGTTCAAGGTCAAACGTCCAGTTGTTATTTCCTGCCCACGCAGCTAGTCCCTTTCCCCTCCATCCCTTTGGGGCAGTTTCTCAATTGTCACTGGTGTTCCCAGATCCTATCTCTATCAGGTTTCATCTGTAAATTTAATTATGAAGCCATGCCCCATTTGGCTTCTTTCATTCCATGGTACAAACGTTTATTATGCATCCATGCTCCACAAGGCACCCTGGGCTCCAAAGATATACTAGACATGCAGTTTTGCAGCTGTATGAAAATGAAGTCCCTCAAAGGAATTAGGTGGGCCTGCGTTCATTCACACTGCTGAGTATCATCATTTGATCAGTATACCCTCTGAAGATGTACTCAGATTTCTACCCACAGAAGACTATTCCTGTGAGCACAAGCATGTAAGAAATGGTTGTTAAAGTAGAAAGGGGAAGCAGAAGCAAAAAGGCTAAGTCAGAACAGTTCTAGAAAACAGTCACTAACTCAACTCTTTCGAAAGAGTCCTCCCCTGCCTTCCTACCCCAGGTTCAGTCAGGGTCCAAATGCACGTTCACCTTTGCAGGTGCAGATTCTGAGCTAGGCTCTGCATAGCTTTGGCTCCCCTGCTCATACCTGGGGTCCCACTGCCTGAGTTCAGCTTTTCCCCTCTTTTCCCCACACATTGCCTGCCTTATCCCTTCTACAGAGGGGAGCACCCCCAAGTGTATCTTTGGAGGGGGCAAGGCACTTCTCTCTTGAAACGTTCAGAGGCAGCATGCATGTCCAGCCACACAGCTCACCTGTCACTTCCCCCAAACTACTAAAATGAAGCCTTTCCAGACCCTTCCATTTTGACCTTTCCATCAAATTCCAGACAAATTTGAAGGCCCTGGTAACCCTTTTCTCACAGTTTGTGTTAGTCACTCAGTCATGTCTGACTCTGTGCGACCCCGTGGACTGTAGCCTGCTAGACTGCTCTGTCCATGGGATTTTCCAGGCGAGAATACTGGAATGGGTTACCATTTCCTTCTCCAGGAGACCTTCCTGACCCAGGAATTAAACCCAAGTCTCCTGCATTACAGGCAATTTTTTACCATCTGAGCCACCAGGGAAGCCCCTTGCTTATCACTTAATTCATGCAGGCTGTCTGCCTGTCCAGCTCTGTCTGCCCTGTGGGCAGAAAGTGGGAGCAGGACCTACTTGTATATTAGTTATCTTTGTGTCTTCTCCTTACCCAGCACATTCAAGTGTTTACTAAATGACTCCTCAAACAAATATATATTAAAGAATATAAACGATCTTTTCAGACAAAGTTTTTGTCTCATTAACCAATTGCCTTTCACTGAGTCACTGGCTTTCAATTTGTTTTTAATAAGCAGATTTCAAATGAAGTCTCATTTGGAAGACCCAGCTCCCCCGTATATGAAGTGGTAACGGTGGAGCTCTTCTTGTTCACATAAAATGGAGAAGCTCACCCCGATCCCTGGGAGGCCTCACACCACCTATTTCCCCACCAAGCTAAAATTTTCATTCCTCTTCTCTCCACGTATATACATTTTTCACTTCTTTCAAGGCCCAGGCCAAGTCTTTCTTCCTTCATGAGAACTTCTTTCTGATCATCTTATCTGTGGTGGGTGTTGATTGTTTCTGAACTCCTGGGGGCTCTATTGTCTGTCCCACTCTTCTGGCATGTATTTAGTTTGTACCAATGAACATTCACTGGGGCTTGCTCAAGGTCAAGGGAGGTGCTTTAAATACATTATCCAATTTAATCCTTGGGGCAACCCTGTGAGGTAGATGCTAAGATTATCCCCAGTTTACTGATGATCTAACATTTGTTGGATCATAGAAAAAGCAAAAGAGTTCCAGAAAAACATCTACTTCTGCTTTACTGACTATGCCAAAGCCTTGGACTGTGTGGATCACAACAAACTATGGAAAATTCCCAAAGACATGGGAATACTAGACCACCTGACCTGCCTCCTGAGAAATCTGTATACAGATCAAGAAGCAACAGTTAAAACTGGACATGGAACAACAGACTGGTTCCAAATCTGGAAAGGAGTATGTCAAGGCTGTATATTGTAACCCTGTTTATTTAACTTGTATGCAGAGTACATCATGAGAAATGCTGGGCTGGATGAAGCACAAGCTGGAATCAAGATTGCCAGGAGAAATACCAATAATCTCAGATATGCAGATGACATCACCCTTATGGCAGAAAGCAAAGAACTAAAGAGCCTCTTGATGAAAGTGAAAGAGGAGCAAGAAAAAGTTGGCTTAAAACTCAACATTCAGAAAACTAAGATCATGGCATCTGGTCCCATCACTTCATGGCAAATAGATGAGGAAACAGTGGAAACAGAGACAGACTTTATGTTTTGGGGCTCCAAAATCACTGCAGATGGTGACTGCAGCCATGAAATTAAAAGACGCTTGCTTAAGAAAAGCTATGACCAAACCTAGATAGCATATTAAAAGCAGAGACATTACTTTGCCAACAAAAGTCCATTTAGTCAAAGCTGTGATTTTTCCAGTAGTCATGTATGAATGTGAGAGTTGGACTATAAAGAAAACTGAGCACCAAGGAATTGATGCTTTTGAATTGTGGTGTTGAAGAAGACTCTTGAGAGTTCCTTGGGCTGCAAGGAGATCCAACCAGTCAATCCTAAAGGAAATCAGTACTGAATATTCATTGAAAGGACTGATGCTGAAGCTGTAACTCCAATACTTTGGCCACCTGATGCAAAGATCTGACTCACTTGAAAAGACTTCCCTGGTGGCTCAGATGATAAAGCATCTGCCTACAATGCAGGAGACATGGGACCGATCCCTGGGTCAGAAAGATCCCCTGGAGAAGGAAACGGGAACCCACTCTAGTACTCTTGCTTGGAAAATCCCATGGATGAAGGAGTGTGGTAGGCTACAGTCCATGGGGTCGCAAAGAGTCAGACATGACTGAGAGACTTCACTTTCTTTCTTTTTTTTTCCTTTGATGCTGGGAAAGACTGAAGGCAGGAGGAGAAGGAGATGACAGAGGATGAGATGGTTGGATGGCACCACCAACTCAATGGACATGAGTTTGAGCAAGTTCCGGGAGTTGGTGATGGACAGGGAAGCCTGGTGTGCTGCAGTACATGGGGTCACAAAGAGTCAGACACAACTGAGCTACTGAACTGAACTACTGATGAGGAAATAGGAGCTCAGGAAGTTTAACAGTCTGCCAAGGTCACACAGCTATTCACTAGCAGAGCTAGGATTGAAACCATGAGCTACTTGATTTACTGTTTACCGTTTTCATGTGCCATTATTTTACCTCTCCAGCTAGACTGTAAGCTGAAGTGTCTCTCTACTTCTTTCTCTCCCTGCCCCATCCTTAACATAGTGTTTTGCCCAGAGGAAGAGTGTAATTAATAAACATTCAGGGCTTCCTTTGTTCCCTGCTATACACCGCATAGTTCTTCACCTCTTCCTCCTCTTCAATCCGTCTGGGTAGAGGCCAGCTTCAGAACAGGCTATCGTCTTCATTCCTAAAGGGACCTTCTATTTCTGAAGACAGGTTTTCACTGCTGAAAATATTAGGCATGTCTTCCAAAGTCTGGAAGCTAAGCGAGAGTTTCACAGGAGGAGAAAAACAACAGTGATCTCAAATGGAGTAGGGAGGCTCAAGGAAGGAAGTCAAAGGAACCCTTGAACAGCTCCAGGGAGAGGGGAAGGTGGAGAGGAAAGAGAGATTATTTAGATTTTTACCACTTGGGATGCTATCCCCAATTTAACTTTTGGACTAAATCTTAAAAACAGCCACGTAGTAAACGCCCTGCTCTCCATGAACTCTAACCTCTCTGCCTGTTTGGATGTCACTGAGAAAGGCTACATTTTGTGCACAGCAGCCCCGAGGGGAGGCCCAGTGGCCCAGGTGGGGTGATTGATTGGGGGAAGCCCCAGGGGCACTCCCTGCCCACCCCCTCCCTGCACCTGTGCCGTGAATAAACAGAGGCCTGCCTTCTGCAGGGGCCCCTTCCTGACCGCCCCCAGCCCTTCTCGGGCCTCACCCCTCGGGTCCTCTTACTTGAAAATTAACCACAGGCTTAAAGTGAAAGAGAAAATGATGACTACATGAGCCCAAAGCATACGCAAGTTGAACTACATGATGAGCAGAAAACAAATAGAGCCCTAATGAAATAGGCACCTCTGTAGACTAATATTAGGATCGATTCCCTTTTAATTTAGTTTTATGTACTTACTACAGCGTGTGTAACCATATCGTTGAAATGTCAAGTGGTTAACCACATTTTGATTTTAATGTTTTGATTTGAAGAGTTGAGAGTTAAATTCAATGATTTCACTGAAGCTATGGGCTTCACTCATAGCTCAGTTGGTAAAGAATCCACCTGCAATGCAGGAGACCCCAGTTCAATTCCTGGGTTGGGAAGATCTGCTGGAGAGGGGATAGGCTACCCACTCCAGTATTCTGGCCTGGAGAATTCCATGGACTGTATAATCTATGGGGTCGCAAACACAAACACACCACATGCATGCATGCATGTATGTATGTATGTGTGTCTGTATTTGTATAAATGTGTGTATGTATATATATATATACACATATACATGTAATGGAATATTACTCAGCCAAAGAAAGGAATGAAATAATGCCATTTCCAGCAACATGGATGAACCTAGACATTATCATTCTAACTGAAGTAAGTCAGACAGAGAAAGACAAATATCATGCTATTGCTTAAATGTGGAATCTAAAACCATGATGCAAATGAACTTATTTATAAAACAGAAATAGACTCAGACATAGAAAACAAATTTATAGTACCAAAGGGAAAGTGAGGGAGGGATAAATTAGGAGTTTGGGATTAAAATATATATTATGCTATATGTAAAACAGACAGCCGACAAGGCCCTACTGTATAGGACAGAGAACTACACTCAATATCTTGTAATAACCTATAATGGAAGAGAATGTAAAACAGAGAATATATAAATATTTGTATTTGTGTATAACAATCACTTTGCTGTATACCTGAAGGTAACACAACATTGTAAATCAACTATATTCCAAAATTATTAAAATTTTTTAATTTGTGAAATTGTGAATTTTATCAGAAAGTGTTCATTTTCTTTATATATAAAAGCACCAACAACTCAATAAGAAAAATTCCAATAATCCAACATAAAAAATTGAGCATAACAGATGGGCAGTTCATAAGAAAGGAACTAAATATGGCTCTATGTATTTAGTATGCGATATTTACTGTTATTCAAATGAGAAAAAATGAAAAAGAATAATTCTATGTTGGGGAAATGGGAAACTAGGCTAATGGAGGTAAAAGGTATATGACCTCTATGGAGGACAGTTTAACCACATCTGTCAAAACTGCACATGCACTTATTCTTTGACCCAGCAATCACAATTCTAAGAATTTCTCCTACATATATTACTTTACACATGTGAAATGACATATGTACAAAGTTATTTACTGTAACACTGTAATAGCAAAAAGTATTTTAAAAATCTGAGTGGCGGGCAACAGGGGACTAGTTAAATGAATTATGGTACAGCACCACAATTCTTTATCTGAAACCCTAGGGTTTGATGTGGTTTGCATGTCTGAATGTTTTGAAATTCAGAAAGCTAATACAGTGTGGGTACAGTGTAGGTATATATTATGTAACACTCTAGAGGGTTCTAAGGCAACACTCCGTAATCAAATCCATTAATATTTCTGTGGAGAAGCTATGAATATTCATACAAAGTGGGAGAAATACAACTCATGTCAACTCAAGTTATGTTTCTCCACCAAATGAGTTTGCCACAATCTTAGGAAAACTTTTGGCTTCAGGCTTTTTTTTTTTTTAAGTTAGAAATTACAGATAGGAGATTGTAAGCATGCTATCCATACAATGGAATATCATAAAGTTGAAGATAAATGAAAACACAGTTTATGCATTCAATAATCTCTGAGATACCTTAAGTCAAAATAAATAAATAAATAACCCATGGTGTACAAAACAGAGGGACAGAGTAAAAAATACACAGTAGTTTCCCCTTAGCTGTAGGGGATACCTTCCGAGACCCCCAGTGGATGCTTGAAACTGCAGAATGCCAAATCTTATATATACTGTTTTGCTCTATACATGCACACCTATGAAAACGTTTAATTTGTAAATTGGGTACAGTAAGAGATTAACAGTAACTAATAATAAAAATAGAACAATTATAACAATATAATGTAATAAAAGTTATGTGAATGAGGTCACTATCTGTCTCAAAACATCTTATTGCACAAATTTAATGCCTTTTCCATCTAACTAAGCACTTGTCACACAGTGTGGCAACAGTTTTTGCCATCTGAGATGTGGCAGTAAAACTAGCATAAATTTCTTTTTCCTTCTTCACTGTTTCAGAAACAGATTTGATCTTAATATAGATCTAAGCAACCTCAGCATAAGATTTTTTTTTCTTTCCTTAATCAGTCAAGAACTTTCACCTCTGAATTTAAAGGAAGCACTTTACAGCTTCTCTTTGGCATTTCCGAATTTCCAGCATCACTACTCCTGTGCTTTGGGGCTATTATTAAGTGAAATGATGGTTACTTGAACGCAAGCATTGTAATACCAAGACAGTTGATTTAATAACCTAGACAGTTACTAAGTGACTAATAGTCAGGATATGCTGGACAAAAGGATGATTCACATCCCAGGTGGGCCAGAGGGTAGGAGCAAGATTTCATCACACCACTCAGAACGGCATGCAATTTAGAACGTAAGAACTGTTCATTTCTGGAATTTTCCGTTTAATATTTTCGGACCTCTGTTGACCCTGAGTAATTGAAACCACAGAAAGTGAAACCGCGGATAAGGGGGTCTATTGTATGCACTTGCTTATGTAAGCCAAAGATGGCTCTGAAAAGACTACATTCATTTCTGGAGAGAGAAACCAAGGGGAGTTTAGAAACTATGAGTAGGAGACAGACTTCACAGAGTTTGTTTTGCATATCTTTCCTATGTAAATTATTACCAAATCAGAGCAATTAAAAAAGTTTTAATTGCTAAATGTAATGTACACATGGATTATCAATGCACACTATTACCAAAAGATAAAGACTTTATCCTTGTATGGAAATTCCTCAAGGTATACCAAGTATTAAGTACCAGGTATGGGACAGGCACTAAGCTCAGATGGTAAAGAATCCACCTGCAAAGCAGGAGACCTGGGTTTGATCCCTGGGTTGGAGAAATATCCTGGAGGAGGGCATGGCAACCCACTCCAGTATTCTTGCCTGGAGAATCCCCACGGACAGAGGAGCCTGGCAGGCTGCAGTCCATGGGGTTACAAAGAGTCAGACACGTCTAAGTGACTAAGCACAGCACAGCACACAGGGGCCAGGCACTAAGCTAGGTGCATTGCCCAGATTATAGCTGGTCCTGTGAGGTAGGCCTGAACATCCTCATTTTAGAGAGAAGGAAACTAAGTTTCAGTTAGCACCATACAACAGTAAGTAGAGAACTGGGACTCATACCCAAAGTGGCCCGAGCCTGAGTTTCTGTGGCATAAAAGAACATTGGGAAATGAGAAGTAGATGGCCATCTACTGAGAACACATGTGGAATTTATGACTAGACAATGATTCTTTTCTTCAGCACAATATTTGGGACGTTTGAAATCCTGCTCTGCTCTGACTCCTCTGGGCATTGTTAATGATAAGGCACCAATTAAGCCTGCAGAGCAAGGGGTCTGTGCCCTGGGTATGGCTGGGGGAGGGCGATTTCTCCATCATAAAGAGCTAAAGCTCTGTGGGGTCCAGTGTGGACAAGTCTGACCACATGGACAAGTTGTCTGGTCAAAGAATGCCCTGTTCTTTCTCCAGACTGCTCCTTAGCACTGGCTGGGGATGAAGGGGGCAGGAAGGTGCTATGGACTGAATGTTCTTGTCCCCTCAAATTCAGATGTTGAAATCCCAGTGCCCAGCGTGATGGTATATGGAGATGGGGTCTGTGAGAGATGATTAGGTTTAGATGAGGTTATGAGAATGAACCACTCACAGTGAGATTCATGCCATTATAAGATGAGACATGAGCTCATTTCCTCTCCTTGCTCTTCACCATGTGAGGTGAGATAAGAAGATGCCATCTATAAACCAGGTAGTGAGTCCTCACCAGAGATCAGATTTGCTGGCATCTTGACCTTGGACTTCCCAACCTCCAGAACTGTGAGAAATAATTGTTATTTATCTCTGCCTGTTATGGCAGCCCAAGTTGACTCTGTCTCTGGAAAGAATCACTTCTGGTCTCAAGGACTAAGTATTTGAATGTACAGTTTGCTATTCCTCAAAACTGATCAATGCCAACTGGATTTATCTTTTCAGTCATTTTTCCCTTTGTTCTGTGATTGAAATAAGCAAAGGAGATAGAACACTGTAGACACTTTCCTCATGATCAAGTACCTCTAGACCCACTAATGTGAAAAAACTGACAGAACTAGTATCAGCTCCAAAACATGCAGGGTCTCCCCCTCCCCAGGGGACTTCCCTGGTGGTTCAGATGGTAAAGAACACACCCGCAAAGCAAGAGAGCCTGGTTTGATCCCTGGTTGGGAAAGATCCCATGGAGGAGGAAATGGCAACCCACTCTAGTATTCTTGACCAGAGAATCCCATGGATGGAGGAACCTGGTGGGCTACAGTCCATGGGGTTGCAAAGAGTCTGCAACTAACACTTTCATTTTCTCCCTGCCCAGAACCTCAACACACCCTGTATATCTCCCCATCTCATGTCCCCACCCTTCAGGAACAAGAACCATGTGGGAAAATTAAGCTGACAGCTAGTCAATGACTTCAAAAGAATTAAAGAAGTAGTGAAGTGTAACAACTGACATTTCTTTGATGCTGGACTTCTCTGGTGACCAACCATCCCTATTCTGGGACTGTCTCAGTTTTAGTACTGAAAGTTCTATGTCCTGGAAGACCCATCAGTACTGGGCAAATCAGGATCACAGCTCACCTTGCCTAGGTTTCAATCCCAGTTCTACCACTTCTTAGCTATATGACCTTGAGCAAGGTACTCAGCTACTCTGTGTTTTGGTTTTTCCCTGCTGAAGATGCAGAGAATAATAGTACGCACCCCAAAGGATTGTTAGGGAGATTAGATGGATATTTATAAGGTGCTTAGAACAGTGCCTGGTAAGAGCTGTGTGTTTGTTAAACAGAAGAAAGTATGTCTTTTGTGACATGAGATGGGGAGATATACAAGGCGTGTTGAGGTTCTAATGAAAGTGTTAGTTGCAGACTCTTTGCAACCCCATGGACTGTAGCCCACCAGGTTCCTCTATCCATGGGATTCTCTGGGCAAGTATACCAGAGTGGGTTGCCATTTCCTTTGTTGAGATTTGTTGTCATTGTTCTCAACCAGAGTATGCAGCAGGCATTGAGCACATTTAAACTACATGAATGTGTTGCTGGGAACAGAAGCAAGAGGATTCAAAAACTTTCACCAAGACAGTTACTAAGTGAGTCAATATGTTCTAAAGCCAGGACAAGAGACCAGCCTTCCCTCCATCCCAACTCAGCCCACCCTTCTGATCCTTGTGATCAGAGCCTACATAGTGGGCTCATAATAAATACCTACTATGTGAATGCACTCAGACAGACCTATCCAGGGTCACTGGAAGGAGTTTGTATTTTCACTTTCTCTTATTTATTTACAGAGGAGTTTAGCTAATGCCAAGGTTGCCAGCATACTGCTTACCTGTGATGAGATTTCCTGACACTATAAAATGAATCAATTATTTCAAAGAGAGAAAGGTCTTCTTTGGCAGTGATTTATGGTCCTGAATCTGTGGGTAGCCTGAACACAAAAATGCATGCATAAAAGGGTTAGCGCTCTGGACACTTGAAGACTTGAGAGTCTGTAGCATGGCTTGGAAGGCTGCTTCTGAGAAGTTTCCACAGGCATGCACACACACGCTCAGTCACTTCCTTGCACGCCTGTGCAAACCTGCCTGCCTTCTGGTGACCTACCAGGACATGTGGGTTCCACTCCAGCTGAGTCTCAAGTCAACAGCACAGCCCGTGGCCGAACCACAGACCTCAAGACGCACAAGCTCTGTGAAAGTCTCCACTCCTGCACTGCTTAACCAGCAGCATATGTTTTTTTGGCTAAAAGGTGTTTAAATGAAATCATTTTTTCCATATTACTTTGAAAAGTTTATTTCATCAGCATGAAAATGTTTAATAATTCTATTTGGGGGTTTTACAAAAAAAAAAGAAAGAAATCATCATTTTGAAGATGTGGCTTTTTGATTCAATTTTAGAGAAAAGAGGATAGTGATATTTAACCCTTTCTTCGAAGGATGCAAATGACTTGGACTTTAGGTGAACAATGCTTTGGGAATCAAACAGCCCCAATGTCTGTGCCAAACAGAGAAAGGAACCCTGGTTCCATACAAACCTGTACTGGTGTAAAGTGACATGTTTGGTTCAGTTTGAGTGATGACTGTAATAAAATAGAGCAGCCCACCACCCCACCACCCTATCATCCCGTCAGCTTTGCAAGGTGACTCATGTGCCTGCCACCAGGAGAGTATGTGCCAATGACATCTCCCCACGGCTGGCAGATTCTGGAACTATCACAGCTCTTTCCCCAAAAAGCTACATTCCCTTGAGGTGGCAAATACTTGGATGGAAATGTTCTAGGAAACCCTGGAAGGCTGGGCTGGGGAATTCAGCCCCTAACCTTGCCTTTTATTCAACAGAAAGCAACTCTTTATGGCAGTTTCCAGCCCGAGCAACAAAATCAGACCACTCTGAGCTGCCATCCTGAACAGGCCTGCTCTTGACGCATGTTGTAGCAGGCGCAGGACAGGGAATATTAAACGAGGCTTGCTCCGTATAGGTATAGATATATAAAAGTGATACATGCCCTTCTTTATGGGATCTTCCCAACCCAGGGTTCAAACCCAGGTCTCCCATGTTGCAGGCAGATTCTTTACCATCTGAGCCACCAGGGAAGCCCACAGCAAGCACACAAACTGTTAAAATGTGTCTACTCCTCCATCTTAACAAATATACCTAGAAGACCTAGTACACATTTGAATTGAGTCCCCAGGACATGGGCGCTTAGGGAAAGCTGGACCCTGTCACCCAGCTCCCAGCCTGTGACCCAACCTACTGCCCTTTCTTGTCCTGGTTCTGCTCAACATCACAGAGAGCTGACAGCCCAGCCCTTGCCTCCAAGCTCTGCCCTCAGGGCTCACACAGCCCCCCACCTCAAGGCCCCGTAACAGATTGCACACTGGCCCTGGAAGGATGCTTGGGCAGTTGTGCAGCCATCAGGGGTCCCGGATCCCAGTTCTCTAGGGGCTGTCTAGAAGATGGGGTGCAGGCTCTGAATATCAGATTCATGGGCCCCATGTCTAGAGGGCAGTTGTGGGCAGAGGAGAGCCCAGAGGAGCCCTCTCAAGAGCAGGGCCCAGGCCTCATCATCCCTGAAGAGCAGATAGATGGCAGATCAGGGTAACAGGCAGGAAAAATAAGGTACCGGGCCAGGACCGCTCAGTGCCTTGATGCAGGAGCAACTTCTGATTCCATGAGCTGGGGGGAGGTGGGGAGGCGGGGGGAAGGGGACACCAAAGGCTCTGAGTGATGCTCCACTCCAGGGGTGTGGGTGAAAGAAGGGGAACGTTTCACTCTCACAAGATGAATCAGGGTCAACAGTTTAGGACTTGGCATGGGCTGAATGCTTTTTAATCTCTGGAGATATCCCCTATCTTTCACAAGCATGATGTCAAAGCAAGG
The DNA here is from genome assembly GCA_935064755.1 of Tragelaphus eurycerus. Classification (NCBI taxonomy): domain Eukaryota; kingdom Metazoa; phylum Chordata; class Mammalia; order Artiodactyla; family Bovidae; genus Tragelaphus; species Tragelaphus eurycerus. The sequence continues at coordinate 22,002,630 of CAKXYN010000007.1, read as the reverse complement.
TCAGACATTAAAGTAACCACAAGGATCCTAAAAATATGTTCTGCATAGCTGCAGGACTTTGAAGAGCTTTTCTTTTTAAATGAAGGAGTAGGGGTGGGGGGTGGCATCTTAATCAAGCAATCTTTACAAGTCTTAATGGTTTTCAGGTTTTCTCAAGATCTTTCTATAAAACCAAAGGGCAAAGATGAATTTTTAAAAATTTAAGCACATATGGGAGAAAAACAGTGCAAGAATCCTGAGGTTTGGTTACAGAAAAAAAAAAAAAAAATCAAGAACAGAGACGCAGAAAATCAAGCTGATGAGAGCAAATGAAGCACTGACTGAACCCAATGCAGAAAAGGTGAGCTTGTGTGCGGCCTCTTGAGATTGTGCACTGCGAGGCAACTGCTGTCTTTAGTCAACACTTTTGTTCCAAGAAATTCAAATTCTAACAGCATCAAATTCTGTCTGTTTTCCAACATCAAACTCTGTCTCTGTTCTACACGGCAACTTGTGTTTCTTCACAACTCCTTCCCTTTGTGGGAGAATCACAAAAGACCAGTCCTTTTTCTTTCCTCTGTGCACTTCATCTTGTTCCCATATTCAAAAGGGTCATAAGACTGTGGGGGACAGGTTACTCTGAAAATGAGGTACCTCCAGACTTGGATATAGAGGTTAACACAGTATGAAAAGGAACTCAGTGGCCAAGAATTGAGGGAAGAAGTAAAAATTGCTTTTGTCACCAGTAAGAAATTTTAGACTTCTAGAGGTTTAATAACACATCATAAAGCAAGAGTGGAAACCAGAAAGAGCTGCAGACCCCCAAGTACCCAACACTGCTCCAGGGCACCAGAGTTCAAGCGCAACTCCACTACCATTATCCCTGCACAGAGCAGAACCCCGAAGCACAAGAAGACAATGATACACAGAGGAACTATGAAGAGAGGCATGAAAATAATTATGGGTTGGAAGGCTTTACTCCAAAGGCTTAACTCTATATAACCTGGCCAAGAGATCACACTGCTAAAGGGAAATATGATAGTGGTGGATATGAAACAAGCATTCAAAGGGCATAAACAAAGGCTTAGGCTACTCCAAGGAAAATATAAATCCAGTGATGTGATGGAAAATAGAGGCTCACTTTGAGGGCAATTACTATATTGGGAAGATCTATTAATCTGCTGACAGTTTCTCAAAGAAAGTGATGGCAGTCTGCTAATTTGCCTCATTTGAAACCAGTCTGTACGAGGAGCTGGAAAATATATCTCAAGGAGCAGCACTGTGTAGCAGGGAAGGGGTGGGTTGCCTTCATAAATCTTGTTCATTTTTCATCTTGATAATTTTTCTCTCCAGTTCGCTCCCTTTCTCTTCTCCATTCTTTTGCCAAGCCCCTCCTCAGATCCCACAAAATCCTCTTCTATGGAAAACTCTTTCTAGGATAAGGGAGGAAGGTGCTGACTGATGGCTTAGGAGTATGAGTGGGGACAACTGTTTCTGCATCTCCCAGGGACTTATTAAGCCAATCAGAGGGGTTTTCATCCCAGGTTGCCCTTTGCAGACCTGGCTTCCCTGCATCCTCACTGCCTGGTTTGTGTGTGCGTGCTGTGTTGCTTCAGTCATGCCTGACTCTCTGTGACATCATGGACTGTAGCCCACCAGGTTCCTCTGTCCATGGGATTCTCCAGGCAAGAAAACTGGAGTGGGTTGCCATGCCCTCCTCCGGGGAATCTTCCTGACCCAAGGATAGAACCTGAGTCTTGTCTTTTAAGTTTCCTGCATTGCAAGGTGGGTTCTTTACCACTAGTGCTACCTGACTAAGCCCTAAAGATGACAACTTTTAAAATCAGGAGTTCAGACCCCAGTTCAAAGGGTGGCGATGACCCAGGTGAGCTGAGAGACTTTTCCAGCTCCGGTAAGGAGACTAAGCAAGTCTCTCACCCCTTTCCAGCAGGAGGATGGCAATTTCCTTAATGCTTTTTCAAGGGCTTTCATTTCTATCCAAATAGCTTCTAGTGCTGCCAAGTGAAAGGAGAGGTGTCACTATGGTCCAAACTATAACCGAGCAGTATAGTCTTATGTGAATCCAAATGAAAGAGAATTTTGCTGGAAGGTCCCACCAGCAAGCCACTTTTTCCAGATGTCAGAAAACCTGAGTTCTATGTGAAGAAAAATTCTGCGTTCTGGACCTTTCCTCTGCTATGTCTGTGGAAGGAGGCAGATGAAGTTCCCATAAGAAAATGTTCGCTCCATCTCATCAACCCGTGCTGCTCTGGGCTCTAAGGATGTCCCCAACAGCCCTTGATTTAGTATTTTAGAAACACACTATTGTGTGAGAGGTGAAATTGTCCTGGGGAAAACAGGACTTGGACCCTGGATTTTATTTACTGAAATAAAGATTGCAGAAATAGATAGGGATGGGGAAAAATGGTTTTGAAATATGTTCCTCATTATAACCGTGTTCAATTCAGTTCAGTTCAGTTCAGTCGCTCTGTCGTGTTCGACTCTTTGCGACCCCATGAATTGCAGCACGCCAGGCCTCCCTGTCCATCACCAACTCCCAGAGTTCACTCAAACTCAAGTCCATCATGTCCATCATGTCCAAACTCATGTCCACAAGTCCATGATGTCAGCATGGTGATGCCATCCAGCCATCTCATCCTCTGTCGTCCCCTTCTCCTCCTGACCCCAATCCCTCCCAGCATCAGAGTCTTTTCCAATGAGTCAGCTCTTCGCATGAGGTGGCCAAAATACTGGAGTTTCAGCTTTAGCATCATTCCTTCCAAAGAAATCCCAGGGCTGATCTCCTTCAGAATGGACTGGTTGCATCTCCTTGCAGTCCAAGGCACTCTCAAGAGTCTTCTCCAACACCACAGTTCAAAACCATCAATTCTTCGGCGCTCAGCCTTCTTCACAGTCCAACTCTCACATCCATACATGACCACAGGAAAAACCATAGCCTTGACTAGACGGACCTTTGTTGGCAAAGTAATGTCTCTGCTTTTCAATATGTTCTCTAGGTTGGTCATAACTTTCCTTCCAAGGAGTAAGCATCTTTTAATTTCATGGCTGCAATCACCATCTGCAGTGATTTTGGAGACCAAAAAAATAAAGTCTGACACTGTTTCCCCATCTATTTCCCATGAAGTGATGGGACCGGATGTCATGATCTTCGTTTGAATGTTGAGCTTTAAGCGAACTTTTTCACTCTCCTCTTTCACTTTCATCAAGAGGCTTTTTAGTTCCTCTTCACTTTCTGCCATAAGGGTTCTGTCATCTGCATATCTGAGGTTATTGATATTTCTCCCGGCAATCTTGATAACAGCTTGTGCTTTTTCCAATCCAGGGTTTCTCATGATGTACTCTACATAGAAGTTAAATAAGCAGGGTGACAATATACAGCCTTGATGTACTCCTTTTCCTATTTGGAACCAGTCTGTTGTTCCATGTCCAGTTCTCACTGTTGCTTCCTGACCTGCATATAGGTTTCTCAAGAGGCAGGTCAGGTGGTCTGGTATTCCCATCTCTTTCAGAATTTTCCACAGTTTATTGTGATCCACACAGTCAAAGGCTTTGGCATAGTCAATAAAGCAGAAATAGATGTTTTTCTGGAACTTTCTTCCTTTTTCCATGATCCAGTGGATGTTAGCAATTTGATCTCTGGTTCCTCTGCCTTTTCTAAAACCAGCTTGAACATCTGGAAGTTCACCATTCACGTATTGCTGAAGCCTAGCTTGGAGAATTTTGAGCATTACTTTACTAGCATGTGAGATGAGTGCAATAACCCTGTTGCCAGCACTTAAATAGTAAAGTAAAGTGAAGTGAAGTCTTACAGTCATGTCCAACTCTTTGCGATGCCATGGACTGTAGCCTACCAGGTTCCTCCATCCATGGGATTTTCCAGGCAAGAATACTGGAGTGGGTTACCATTTCCATCTCCAGGAGATCTTTCCGACTCAGCAATTGAAGCTGGGTTTCCCGCACTGTAGGCAGACGCTTTACTGTCTGAGCCACCAGAGAAGTCACCTAAATAAAAGGGGGAGTTTAAAGAAGAAAAGCCCTGCTCCGAGTCCCAGGGGAGCAACACTGTCTTCGCGATATCTGCTGATGCAGCTAATGCAGACTCAAGTCGAAGTGAGTGCTCTGTGGCTTCACAGAAGTAGAAGCAATCCTTCAACTAAGGAACAGTCGCACTGTGTGCAAATAAAACCACATTAGGCTGTGCTGACGTTTACTTATGAAGAATCTAGCTTAGTTTTTCCCACATTGAGAAAGCTCCTAATATAAATGAAGAAAACCCAAGGAATGAATTATATGCTTGCCATCCTTCTGGAGTTCTGAAGTTGTCCAATAGACTGTGTGCGTGCATGTGTAATGTCATGTCCAGCTCTTTGTGGTCCGATGGACTGTAGCCCGCCAGGCTTCTCTGTCCATGGAATTTCCCAGGCAAGAATACTGAAGTGAGTTGCCATTTCCTTCTCCAGGGGATCTTCTTGACCCAGGGGTCCAACTCACATCCCTTGTGTCTCCTGTGTTGGCAGGCAGATTCTTTACCAGCTGAGCCACAGGGAAGCCCTCAAATAGATTAGGGCACCCTGTTCTTTAGAAATAAACTAGCTTATGGATAATCTAGCTTCCTCTGTGATATCTCTGAAGATTCAGGGGTAGGGAGCTTGGGTCTTGGTGCAACTTCCAGCTCGGATTTTCTGCTCCTGAATTCCTCTCTATTGTCTGTTTCTTACCCCTGAAATGGGCTGGCCCTTTTCTGTACTGCTGCTGCTGCTGCTGCTAAGTCGCTTCAGTCGTGTCCAACTCTGTGTGACTCCATAGACGGCAGGCCACCAGGCTTCCCCACCCCTGGGATCCTCCAGGCAAGAACACTGGAGTGGGTTGCCATTTCCTTCTCCAATGCATGAAAGTGAAAAGTGAAAGCTCAGTTGTGTCCGACTCCTATGTACTACATACCCCTATACTGGACATCCTCCCCTTTCATCTCTCCCCAGAGGAGCAGACTCTTACTGAAGGTTTAGGTTTATGAGGTCAGATGACGAGCAACTGCAACAAAAAATACTGTACAGAAAACAATTTAAAGTTAGACATCCTGAAATCAAGATGTCAGCAATTGCAAGATTGGAAGGAGTCTTAAAGACTATTTAGTCCAGTGGTCCTCAACTCTTAATAGAACAAATGCCTTATTTTTAAACAAATGTTTTCTAACCTCTCATTTAATATTCTAAAATTAACTCCATAGATAACATAATTTACCTGCACACATAATTTAAAAATAATTAATATCTTTCTATAATTATAATATAAAGTAAAATTAAAAGAAAATAATTTATAGTTTTAAAAGACACACATTTTACTACATAAATGTTCAAGCATGACTACCTAGAAGACAAAATCAGATGACTACATCAGGAAAAAATGAGGTTTTGAAATTGGCAAAAACAGTGTGTAGATTACTGAGTGCCTTAGCACACTTCCTGGGATATGTCTATAAGCCATTGCCTTTGCTCTAACAACTCTGTACACAAATAAATAAATGGCAACACTGCAAATGGTTCTTGTCCCTAGAAAGGTAAAATGTGTCTAGTAGAGTGCAACTGATTATTTCCCTTGGATACTGATCAGGTTTTACGTGTTTGTCTTTTTATAAATTTATCCCAGAATTTTATTATGGCTCAGACGGTAAAGAATCTGCCTGCAATGCAGGGGGCCCAGGTTTGATCCCGAGGTCAGGAAGATTCCCTAGAGAAGGGGATAGCAAGACACTCCAGTATTATTGCCTGCAGAATTCCAAGGACAGAGGAGCTTGGCAGGCTACAGTCCACAGGGACTCAAAGAGTCAGACACGACTGAGTGACTTTCATTTTCAGCATTCTATTAATTGATACGTTAAATAAGACTCTTTGACACAGGCTGGGTTAATCAGGGTTCTCCAGAGAACAGAATGAATAGGATATATATAAATATATATGAGAGATTTATTATAGGAATTGGCTCACATGATCATGGAAACCAACAGTCCCTGGATCTGAAGCCGGAGAACTAAGAAGGCTGGTGAACCGTGAAAGTTGGTAGTATAGTTCAGTCCAAGTCCAAAGATCTGAGAATGGTGGGGGTCTAGAGGGGTGAGGTGGGGTGAGCAAAGCTCTAGTCTATGTCCATGTCCAAATGCCTGAGACTCAGAAGTAGTAATGTTGCAGAGTTCCCAGGGCAGGGGAAGCTGGATGTCTCAGTTCAAGCAGAGGAAGCATATTTGCCAATCCTCATATTCTATTTCGGGGAAGGCAATGGCACCCCACCCTAGTACTTTTGCCTGGAAAATCCCATGGACAGAGGATCCTGGTGGGCTCCAGTCCATGGGGTCGCTAAGAGTCGGACACGACTGAGCGACTTCACTTTCACTTTTCACTTTCATGCATTGGAGAAGGAAATGGCAACCCACTCCAGTATTCTTGCCTGGAGAGTCCCAGGGACGGGGGAGCCTGGTGGGCTTCCGTCTATGGGGTCACACAGAGTCGGACACGACTGAAGCGACTTAGCAGCAGCAGCAGCAGCATATTCTATTTAGACGCACAATCATTGGACTGAATGATACTCTCCTGCATTGTGAGAGTGATCTTTTCACTCAATTCACAAGTTCAAATCTTGTGCTAATCTCCTCCCCAAACACCCTCGACAGACACATCCAGAAATAATGCTTTACCAGTTATCTGGACATCCCTTACCCTAGCCAAGGTTAACTTAACCATCACACAGGCTCATTTTACAGCTGAATGAAAGTCACAGTTATGAGCACTTTCAAAAATTATCTTTCAATATAACTATATTTAGAATGCCTACAAATATGGCAGTTAGAAAATCAGACTAGTTGATGAAGACTGAAATACAAGGTTAAATATTACCATCAGTGGTGCCATTTTCCAAAATAGTGAACATAACAAGTGCTGAATGAAACAAAGCACTATCTTCCCTCAATAAGGACCACTCTTGGAAAAGTCTTATTTTCATTGAAACTATGAAGAAGTATTTGTGTGTGTGTGTGTGTGTGTGTGTGTGTGTACAAATATTTTAGTTTAGGTTCTAAGTTTAGATAATTACATATATTTGAGTTAGATTTTGGTTGGATAATTATTAACAGGGTTACCACCTACCTGGTCTAGTGGTTTTCCCTACTTTCTTCAATTCAAGTCTGAATTTGGTAATAAGGAGTTCATGATCTGAAACACAGTCAGCTCCTGGTCTTGTTTTTGTTGACTGTATAGAGCTTCTCCATCTTTGGCTGCAAAGAATATAATCAATCTAATTGAGGTGTTGACCATCTGGTGATGTCCATGTGTAGAGTCTTCCCTCCATGTGTTATTGGAAGAGGGTGTTTGTTATGACCAGTGCATTTTCTTGGCAAAACTCTCTTAGTCTTTGCCCTGCTTCATTCTGTATTCCAGGCCAAATTTTCCTGTTACTCCAGGTGTTTCTTGACTTCCTACTTTTGCATTCCAGTCCCCTATAATGAAAAGGACATCTGTTTTGGGTGTTAGTTCAGGTATGACCTAAATCAAATCCCTTAAGATTATACAGTGGAAGTGAGAAGTAGATTTAAGGGACTAGATCTGATACATAGAGTGCCTGATGAACTATGGAATGAGGTTCGTGACATTGTACAGGAGACAGGGATCAAGACCATCCTCATGGAAAAGAAATGCAAAAAAGCAAAATGGCTGTCTGAGGAGGGCTTACAAATAGCTGTGAAAAGAAGAGAAGCAAAAAGCAAAGGAGAAAATGAAAGATATACCCATTTGAATGCAGAGTTCCAAAGAATAGCAAGAAGAGATAAGAAAGAGATACTGATTACTTCTTCAGTAATCAATGCAAAGAAATAGAGGGAAACAACAGAATGGGAAAGACTAGAGATCTCTTCAAGAAAATTGAAGAGATACCAAGGGAACATTTCATGCAAAGATGGGCTCGATAAAGGACAGAAATGGTATGGACCTAACAGAAGCAGAAGATATTAAGAAGAGATGGCAAGAATACACAGAAGAACTGTACAAAAAAGATCTTCATGACCCAGATAATCATGATGGTGTGATCACTCACCTAGAGCCAGACATCCTGGAATGTGAAGTCAAGTGGGCCTTAGAAAGCATCACTACAAACAAAGCTAGTGGAGGTGATGGAATTCCAGTTGAGCTATTCCAAATCCTGAAAAATGATGCTGTGAAAGTGCTGCACTCAATATGCCAGCAAATTTGGAAAGGTCAGTTTTCATTCCAACCCCAAAGAAAGGCAATGCCAAAGAATGCTCAAACTACTGTACAGTTGCACTCATCTCACACGCTAGTAAGATCAGATCAGTCGCTCAGTTGTGTCCGACTCTTTGCGACCCCATGAACCGCAGCATGCCAGGCCTCCCTGTCCATCACCAGCTCCCGGAGGTCACTCAGACTCGCATCCATCGAGTCAGTGATGCCATCCAGCCATCTCATCCTCTGTCGTCCCCTTCTCCTCCTGCCCTCAATCCCTCCCAGCATCAGAGTCTTCTCCAATGAGTCAACTCTTCACATGAGGTGGCCAAAATACTGGAGTTTCAGCTTTAGCAGCATTCCTTCCTAAGAAATTCCAGGATTGATCTCCTTCAAAATGGACTGGTTGGATCTTCTTGCAGTCCAAGGGACTCTCAAGAGTCTTCTCCAACACCACAGTTCAAAAGCATCAATTCTTCGGCGCTCAGCCTTCTTCACAGTCCAGCTCTCACATCCATACATGACCACAGGAAAGACCATAGCCTTGACTAGGCGAACCTTTGTTGGTAAAGTAATGCCTCTGCTTTTGAATATGCTATCTAGGTTGGTCATAACTTTCCTTCCAAGGAGCAAGCGTCTTTTAATTTCATGGCTGCAGTCACCATCTGCAGTGATTTTGGAGCCCAGAAAAACAAAGTCTGACACTGTTTCCACTGTTTCCCCATCTATTTCCCATGTAGTGATGGGACCAGATGCCATGATCTTCGTTTTCTGAATGTTGAGCTTTAAGCCAACCTTTTCACTCTCCACTTTCACTTTCATCAAGAGGCTTTTTAGCCCCTATTCACGCTAGTAAAGTAATACTCAAAATTCTCCAAGCCAGGCTTCAGCAATATGTGAACCGTGAAATTCCAGATGTTCAAGCTGGTTTTAGAAGAGGCAGAGGAACCAGAGATCAAATTGCCAACATCTGCTGGATCATGGAAAAAGCAAGAGAGTTCCAGAAAAACATCTATTTCTGCTTTCTTGACTATGCCAAAGCCTTTGACTGTGTGTATCACAATAAACTATGGAAAATTCTGAAAGGGATGGGAATACCAGACCACCTGACCTGTCTCTTGAGAAATCTGTATGCAGGTCAGGAAGCAACAGTTAGAACTGGACATGGAACAACAGACTGGTTCCAAATAGGAAAAGGAGTACATCAAGGCTGTATATTGTCACCCTGCTTATTTAACTTATATGCAGAGTACATCATGAGAAATGCTGGACTGGAAGAAACACAAGTTGTAATCAAGATTGCCGGGAGAAATATCAATAACCTCAGATATGCAGATGACAGAACCCTTATGGCAGAAAGTGAAGAGGAACTCAAAAGCCTCTTGATGAAAGTGAAAGTGGAGAGTGAAAAAGTTCGCTTAAAGCTCAATATTCAGAAAACGAAGATCATGGCATCTTGTCCCATCACTTCATGGGAAATAGATGGGGAAACAGTGTCAGACTTTATTTTTTGGTCTCCAAAATCACTGCAGATGGTGATTGCAGCCATGAAATTAAAAGATGCTTACTCCTTGGAAGGAAAGTTATGACCAACCTAGATAGCATATTCAAAAGCAGAGACATTACTTTGCCAACAAAGGTCCGTCTAGTCAAGGCTATGGTTTTTCCAGTGGTTATGTATGAATGTGAGAGTTGGACTGTGAAGAAGGCTGAGCGCCGAAGAATTGATGCTTTTGAACTGTGGTGTTGGAGAAGACTCTTGAGAGTCCCTTGGACTGCAAGGAGATGCAACCAGTCCATTCTGAAGGAGATCAGCCCTGGGATTTCTTTGGAAGGAATGATGCTAAAGCTGAAACTCCAGTACTTTGGCCACCTCATGCGAAGAGTTGACTCATTGGAAAAGACTCTGATGCTGGGAGGGATTGGGGTCAGGAGGAGAAGGGGACGACAGAGGATGAGATGGCTGGATGGCACCACCGACTCGATGAATATGAGTCTGAGTGACCTCTGGGAGTTGGTGATGGACAGGGAGGCCTGGTGTGCTGCGATTCATGGGGTCGCAAAGAGTGGGACATGACTGAGCAACTGAACTGAACCACCTATTTGCATATCTGAGCTATTAGGAAGCTGTGTGACCATGAGATCACTTTTCCGTGTGCAGGACTTTTGTGGGAATAACCAGGCCACTTAACCTCCCAGACCTCCACCATGAGCCACTAGTTCACCCCAATTACTGCAACAACCAAAAACACACCCAAAGTTCTAAAATTCATCATAGAGGGTACTGCTCCTGTTAAGAACTACTGCTACTGCTGCTGCTGCTAAGTCCCTTCAGTTGTGTCCGACTCTGTGTGACCCTATAGATGGCAGCCCACCAGGCTCCGCCATCCCTGGGATTCTCCAGGTAAGAATACTGGAGTGGGTTGCCATTTCCTTCTCCAATGCATGAAAGTGAAAAGTCAAAGTGAAGTCGCTCAGTTGTGTCCGACTCTTAGCGACCCCATGGATTGCAGCCCACCAGGCTCCTCGGTCCATGGGATTTTCCATGCAAGAGTGCTGGAGTGGGATGCCATTGCCTTCTCCATAAGAACTACTAATCTAGTCCAAATACACCTCTCTGGTTCTTAAATCTCTGTATGATCCTAAGCACATGTTCAGTAAATATTTGCTGAATAAATAAAATCTGAATGAGGGAAAGTATGGAATGGTTGAATATTAAAGACTCTGGAGAGTAGTTAATTATGAATAAACAGATAGCTTTTGTAGAGAGAGTTTCTTAAGGCATTCATGCACTTAAAATATTTTTTATGGATTCTTAGAATATTCACTTCTTTATTGAATTAGCAGAAACTTTTCAAGTGAAACAGGAAACTGTTAATACTAAAGAGTTATAACTGCATACCCAAACCTTGAGGGAACATTATTTATCCCTGATTTCTGCCTTTCTTTTCCACTGTGTTGGCATAGCCCTCCGTCATAACCTATGTTGCAAACTTCCCTGAATTCAGCATTCACTCTGCAAACAGCACTGAAAATCACCTGTCCCTCTTCTAAAGGATCCCAAAAGAATTCCAGCTGCCTTCTGCACAATATTAAAACTCTTCTGACAACCATCAAGATCTTCCATGAATGAATTCTTCCCATACAAGCCCTGGCTTCTCCTCTCTGCCCTATTCTGGCAATGTTGGCCACTCTTCTGCCTCTCTGCCTTCATGATGTCTTGCTCCTTCCTACATTCAAATTACTGCTTTGAGAAACATCATCTCTATGGATTCTTCCTACATGAGACACAAAAGGTCACATATCATATGATTTCATTTATATGAAATATGAAGAATAGGGAACTCCATGGAGGTAGAAAGCAGATTAACAATTGCTGGGGGCTGGCGAGAGGAAAAAAGAGTGACTGCTTAGAGGTTACAAGGTTTCTTTTTGGTGTCATAGAAATAATTTGGACCACCAGGGGCTAAAACTCTGCACTCCCAAAGCAGGGGGCCTGAGTTCGATCCCTGGTCAGGGAACTAGATCTCACATGTCTCAGCTAAAAATCCTGTGTTAATATGTGGCATAGCCAAAAATAATTTAAAATTAGATATAGGCAATGGTCACACAACATGTGAAGGTACTAAATGCCACTGAATTGTACACTTTAATTATTAATTTTATGTTTATGTGAATTTGATGTTAATTTTTAAATTTACAAAATCAGACCCATATGAGATACAGTGATTTATCAATACAGATTTGGAATAATGGCTGGAGAAGAGTTATTTATGTACTTGTTTGTTGAATCAGCTCACACTGTATCCAAGTGCCACCTCTTCCTGTTCAAAGCTCAGAAACTATCTTTTTAGGTTTTTTTATTGCCAATTATGCCCATGCTGCTAACTTCATGTATTCCATCGTGAGATTAAAAAAAAAAATAGCTGTATTGCTGTTACTTACAAGACATGGATTTTCAGAGCCTGTATGTACTGAAACATTACAGTTCTTGCCCTTGTATTTATTTGATGCTGATTACATCATAGCCATGTGAATCCTGGTTTCTGATGACTTTTTTCCCAAGGTTGTTCTTGGCTCGTGAATGATGACCACAAATACAAGTCTTACCCAGAATAGGTAGGCTAATGTGGACAATACTTTGTTTTCTGGTTGTATTAAACTTGCTGTTCAGAATTTTGTAGAATAAGCATTAAAACCACCCATTTTTAAACCATGTCTTCTGTATTTTTTAACTTGGAATCTCTGCATTCCTGCAATGTGAACTTTTCAGTGTTGGCTACATCCTGTCTTTCACACACTATCAATAGTGAGGATAAGAGCCTGTGGGCAGTGTTAATCTCATTCACACAAGACATGCTCGCCTTCTCCCTGGGCACCTAAAGGCTGACCTGGGAGAGTATGCTGTCACTACATCAAGCAGACACTGGAGGAGAGGATCTTTATTGGAAGGGCCACTTGTCACTGAGGACTGATAGTCTTGGAAGCCTTAAAAGAGAAAGGTTCGGGTGGTTACTTAGGTCTAAGAAGGGGCAGCTATGGGGCAAATATGGCCCTCTCTGCTCTCTGTGAAGCAGTCTTCTCTGCTTTCCTTATGAAAGGAGGGATCTGCACACATCCACTTCTGCAGCTTAACAGTTTTCTTCCAGAGGAAGAAATGGCAACCCACTCCAGTATTCTTGCTGGGAAAATGCCATGGACAGAGGAGACTGGTGGGCTACAGTTCATAGGGTGGCAAGAGTCAGACACAACTGAGCAACTACACACACCTGTCTCTTTAAATTGTAAATCCACCAAGCAAGATCAAATTCTGAGTTTTTAGAAACACTATCTTGGGGTTCAACTAAATTTGAGTTTTGGTTTTCAAATGAATACAAGTTTTTGCAAAAAATAAAGTGGATATTTCCAAAGTGAGAGATCCTGTTGACTAAAGACCTGCTCCCTCCTCATCAAGACAATAGTCACACTTGCCTACTGTCTTTCAAACTTAGAAAGAAACAGTAATTTTTTTTTTCAACACCTCTAGTGGGATGTGTTCTAAGGATAACATGAAATGCAAAATATTCTATAACTATTTGTCATTATTTTTGTTAGGAGTAGAGTTGATATTATAATTTAGAAACTTGTGTGCAAATCAGTAGCTCTTTAAATGTCTAACAGAAGAGTCCAGCTAAGGAAAAAAAGTTTTGGTTAAATATTAGAAAATGTGCTTAAAAGGTGACATCTAGAATTATCACAATTGCTGTAAAGCATTTAAATTGTCTAAGTAGTAAAAAGCATTGCTATTTGAGACATACTAGTGCAGATTATAAAAGGCAAACCCCACTCCAGTACTCTTGCCTGGAAAATCCCATGGATGGAGAAGCCTGGTGGGCTGCAGTCCATGGGGTCGCTGAGGGTTGGACACGACTTGAGCGACTTCACTTTCATGCATTGGAGAAGGAAATGGCAACCCACTCCAGTGTTCTTGCCTGGAGAATCCCAGGGACGGGGGAGCCTGGTGGGCTGCCGTCTGTGGGGTCACACAAAGTCAGACATGACTGAAGTGACTTAGCAGCAGCAGCAGCAAGCAAAGTGTATATATTCTTGTGCCCCTAATATTTCCTTCTTTGTATTTCTTAATGGTATAGAGTAAGACTGAGCACAGCCTGAGAGACACAGCCTTGATGACACAGCTAAAATTGCCAAGCCTTGGTATAGTAATCTAGTATTTTTAGCCATGGCCAGTAAAGACCTGATCAGCCACTTGCCTGACCGTAGCAGGCGCCTCCTAGAGATCAACCTAGATGATCTATTCAGTTTACCCATTTTCCTAGAGGATTAACAAGATATCTCTCCCAAACTCAGAGAACAGGAATCCTAAGATGAAACGGTGTCAAAACCCGAGCTAGGGCCCGGGACTGGTCGCAGTGCCAGCCTCCTACTTCCGTCCTCACGCCATAGCATCCACCGAGGAGCACTTCACTGCCGTGCTGCATGCACACAGCCGCAGCTGCGGAGCGCACAGCTTTCCGACTGGAAAACTGATGTTTCAAGTCAACTGGATAGAAACAGAAGTGAAAAACATCTTTCACAACAACATTCTGCTGTCATCTTGGGTGTGGAAAAATGCTTCATCAGAGGCCATAGGGGATGACTAGTTCCCGCCCCCACCCCGAACGCATAGCATCTCAGCACGAGGCTACACCATGAATATGCTTCCCAGAGGCTCTTCCTGCAGGCCTAAGCATCTTCCTCTCCCCCAAACTGGCTGGGAGGAGTCAGAAACGCTTTTCTAGAAAATACAGGGCTGGACTCGGAGGAGACATGGAAGGCCACCCTCACCAGAGGGAACTAGGAGCAGTTCGTGAGTTTTCTGCCTTTCTTCTTATTAACTTAAGGCTCTTTGAAATTTATTCTGGAAATTTCCTCTTAAATCAGGGGGCAGGGAAGCAGTTTGAGAGATTCCAAGAAAAATGTTCACTTATAGGTTTCACCCACATTAAGAACCAAGATGCTTGCTGACTGGAAATCAGGGCCATGGGAATGGCCTACACCTTGAACAGCAGCGAAGACCGCATGTGCGCGCATGCTAAGTCGCTTCAGTCCTGTCCGACTCTTTGCGACACTATAGACGGTAGCCCACCAGGCTCCTCTGTCCATGGGATTCTCCAGGCAAGAATACTGGAGTGGGTTGCCATGCCCTCCTCCAGGGGATCTTCCCCACCCAGGGATCGAACTTGCATCTCCTGTGACTCCTGCATTAAGGCGCATTCTTTACTGCTGAGCCACCAGGGAAGCCCCAAAGACTCCATAGTCATGGCATTTAAGATACACCCAGTGACCATCATTCTTTGGTTTCTGTGACTCTGACAATCCTCCCTGATAGTATTTTCATAATTCTTAATCATGAGGAAATATGTTGACAAGTGAGAGAAGAGGAATCTCATTTTGACATGGGAATTCCCCTCCAAAAATATGAACCCAAGGCAGTTGAGTTGCTCTGTTATAAAACAACTGCAAATAGATGCTATCAGCTGGAAATCCAGAATTTATTTTGGAAAAAACGTATCTTTAGCTTCAGCAGCTCATCTAGAGAATGTCTGGCCTTTGAAAGCTTCTGACCAATAAATCTGTGATATATCAAACAATCTTCGTGTGTAAACAATAAGATTATAATTACAAAATGTAGTAGTCATTGTGGGGAAGGCAATGGCACCCCACCCCAGTACTTTTGCCTGGAAAATCCCATGGACGGAAGATCCTGGTAGGCTCCAGTCCATGGGGTGGCTAAGAGTCGGACACGACTGAGCGACTTCACTTTCACTTTTCACTTTCATGCATTGGAGAAGGAAATGGCAACCCACTCCAGTGTTCTTGCTTGGAGAATCCCAGGGACAGGGGAGCCTGGTGAGCTTCCGTCTGTGGGGTCGCACAGAGTCGGACACGACTGAAGCGACTTAGCAGCAGCAGCAGCAGTAGTCATTGTGAAGGAGCTTTTCATTTATTTTATCAATACATTTATTATTAAATTTCTACCATGTGCCAGATATAGGGATAGGAGCTGGAAATATGGTGGTGAAGACAATGGACACAGTCCTTTGTCTTGAGAGAGATATTAAACAAATAATGATACAAGTAACTATAGAATTACAATTGTGAAAAGTCTAAGGAGCTATTTAAACACGAAAAATAAGAGTTACCATATGATTCAGCAATCCCACTCCTGGGCATATATCTGGTGGAGATACACTCAGCCATTAAAAAGAATGGAATAATGCCATTTGTAGTAACATGGATGGACCTGGAGATTATCATGCTAAGTGAAGTAAGTCAGACAGACAGAGACAAATATTATACGATATTGTTTACATGGGGAATCTAAAAAAATGATACAAGTGAACTTACTTATGAAACAGACCTACAAGATTTAGAGAACAGATTTACGGTCATTGAGGGTAAAAGTGGTGGTGGAGGGACAGATGGATAGTTTCAGACTGACAGTTTGAGATTGACATTTACACACTGCTATATTTAAAATAAAATGCTTTACATGAAAAAATAAAATAAAGTAAAAATAAGATCAGGGACTAACACTTTAGACAAGTTTAGGGAGGCCTTCTGGCAGGGGAAACAGATATTTATAGTTATTTAAGTTGAACCCTTGAAAGATAAGACAGAGGTAGCTAGTTTCCCCTTAAATATCTGTTTGTTATTTTCTGAGAAGTCTTTGGCATTTATTTTAATGCTATTTTTCCTTTATCTCCACCAAAATAGTCACTCAATTAAAAAGGTCCAAGCTGGCAATTGGTTGAAGGTGGCAAAACTTTTTTTTCGAGCTATACTATCATGACTCTAAATTATCCAGACCCTAATTCAACTTTCTAAATGTAAGCTAGTCCCCATTCCATGCTTATTATCATTAAGAAAATGAAATTGACCTCAGAACTCCAGCCACTACTGTTGACTCAAACAGGCTCATTAATCACACTAAGTCACTCAACTGTTTAGAAACCTTTCCAGGCTACTTAGGGTAACACGTCCCCTATGTCTGTCAGTAATTTTTCAGCTTCACAGTGATTTCAGTGTTCTCCATGAGACACAGTGTGAGAAATAATTTACTCAAGTATGATTATTTTATTTGGGTAGAGATCAACAAGAGCTAGAAAAAAAGACTATTTTAAAGTCAATGATGCAGGTCTCAAGGTCCAGAGATGGCTCCCTTTTGGGATATATTTTGCAGAAATTTCCATAATGTCCATCATAGATGGTTTTGTCCTCCTTGCCTCTTGTTTATTACTTCTTTGAAGAGATGATGGCACGTTATTATTTCACCAACCATCTCGAATCTCCAAGTGCCTTGTTTCAATCAGTCAAGAAAAAACCAATTTTGCATACTCAAGTGACACTGACTATATCGAAGACATTTTTCTAGGCTACTTTAGGGATCTCCTGTGAGTTTTCACATGTGTGTAAATTAGATCTCTATGTGGACTATCGGAGAAAGACTGAATTCATCACCAATGTTCACACGTTAGCTTCAAGTCTGAGAAATTCACAGCACAGCTTCCCCACTTCCTCCATGTAATGGGACTGTTTTGGTCCATTGAGAACACTCTCCCTGTTCATGTGTCCCCAGCATTAATGCAGCAAAATTCACAGTCACACACAAACTCCCATTCTTCTGCACTTTTCTCAGGCTCATGGTCATAGCAATCCACCCTTCTGAGATTCAAGTCGGAGCCAGGGCAGGGACCAACACTATAAGGCTCCCCAAATCCTCTAACTCAGTCCTTGAGGTAATAAAAGGAAACATGTCTCCTAACAGGCCAGCTCCAAGGGTCTCTAAGAGTATAAAAAGCAAAGAGATTTCTCCATCCTTGCCCCAGGTTGTGCGTCTTTATCACCCTCCCAGTTGTGAAGTTCTAAAGCAGCCTCTTCCATTTCGGTGGTATTTAGTTTACTTTGTCCAGCATTTCAGAGGCGTCTCCTGCCTCTGTCCTCGGTCTGAAGAAGAGAAACTCAGCAGAAATAACAGGATTTATTTGTCCTCAGTTGACCTCCAAGGAAACTGGGACAGTGAGAGGCTAAGAAGGCAAGGTCTCTCAATAGCACACCAGTGGTCAAAGCTGGCTTTTGGTGGCACCTCTCCAAGCAGCCCAAATCAGTGTCAAACCACCAGCACATGCAGCCTTTCCAAGATGCTCTGAGTGTTTATTCAGCCACTAAGTGTTCTGCCCAAAGTGGACTCCACCCAATGGTGAGCTAAGGCAAATCAAACACTCATTCACACGGTGCGGAGTGACATGCCCACCCAGCACAGGCTCTGATGCCTGCAAAGCTTAGCTGCAGCTGGCTCCAGGCTCACAGGTGCCAGGCATCTGGCCAAGCAAGGCAGTAATCTCTGGGGCTGGGCAGGAGGAGATGTTTGCATAGGGCACCTCCTCACCCACCACCCCCTCCCGCTCCCGCCATCCCCAGAGCAACAGTGAAGGACACTGTGTGTTGTGGAAAAAGGACAGGTTCAAGTTCCATTTAAAAAATTTTGGACCCCAATTCAGTCTCTGTCTATCTGCGCAACCTTGAGCAAGTTCTTTAACAGAACCAGGACTCAGTTTGCCCATCTGTAAAATGAACATAACGATAATACTATCTCAGAGGGTTACTCTGAGGATCACAGAAGAATCTGGTAGAGTCTGACCATGTAATAGACGTGTATGCTAAGTCGTGTCCAACTCTTTGCGACTCCATGGACTGTAGCCTGCTAGGCTCCTCTGTCCATGGAATTTTCCAGTCAAGAATATTGGATTGAGTTGCCTTTTTCTCCTCCAGGGGATCTTCCCAACCCAGGGATCAAACCTGTGTCTCTTGCATCTCCCACATTGGCAGGAGGATTCTTTACCACTGGTGCCACCTGGCAAACCTATATAGTAGGAGGTCAGATAATATGATAGTGAGAAGCAAAAAGGCTTCCCCTAAACAGTGACAAGGTTTTGTTTGTACTGGAGCTGGTGTGGTAGGGATTCCTTGGTCTCAAATTTGCTCTTGAGACCCTGGTGGGCTGTACACACAGCCAGATGTATAGTGTTGTAGGAAGGCCAGCCTGGTGGACAGAAGCCCATCTGTCCCATCTCTGTTTGTAATCTGTTCTCTGGCCTTGAATAATTCATCTACTTCTCTGGGTCTCACTTAGTTATTTATAAAATGGGATTGTGCTGTTAATCTTTAAAGTCTGGGCTTTGAATTATTCCCTTGTCACCTACTAGTTTTGTAACTTTTATTTTTTTAGTTATTTTTTTTTTCTTTAGTTACTTAGCTGTGCTGGCTCTTAGTTGTGGCACTCAGGATCTTTTAAGTTGCTGCATGCAAACTCTTCATTGTGGCATGTGGGGCCTAGTTCCCAGACCAGGGATTGAACTCGGGACCCCTGCATTGGGACTGTGGAGTCTCAGCCACTGGACCACTAAAGAAGTTCCAGTCATGTAACTTTTAGAAATGACTTCCCAAGAGCCTGTTTCTTCTCAAAGATCCTGTGGCTGAGGGGCTCAGCACAGCCACAGACAGCTACCTAGAATCTTAATCATTATCTCTCGTAAAGGCAACACACATATCCTCACGAGAGATTTAGTCCAAAATCCACCATCTATAGGATACCCTCTCCTCTACATTTAAACCAGTTATGATCTCCACTCAGGCACCCAAGGGTGCGAGATCCTTAACCTTGAGCAAAGACTCCATTACAGTGGTAAACAGCACTTACTATGAAGTAAGCAGACTTCTTAGAAATATTTTCAACCCCAAGCACAAAAACAATTAAGAGTTTTCATAGTAACAGAGTTAATAAAAAAATCAAATGTTGGAACTTTGCCTTCTCTAGCCTTCCCAGTTGTCCAGAGCTTCAACCAAGCAAACAGAAAGGGCTACCTTACCCCGTGCTCCTAGGAACTTTTCTATGCTCCCCCAAATGAGTAGTACAGCCTAGCAGTCTATTTTATAACTTCCACATTCACTATTCTCATGAAAAACCCCAAAAGGGCCCACGTATGAAGCCAATGGCAGAGCCAAGAAAACTCTTCCAAAAGCCAAGTATTTCTGCTACTGAAACTGCTGTTCCAATCTTGGTTTATACTTAAAAGTATATGGGAAATACTGAATAACATTATCTTTCCTACAGGACTGTGGCTTCTCCTACACACTTTTCTGCTATAGAATTCAGCTAAAAACAATTCCTGATGTCATCTCAATAACTTGCCGATTAAAACCTCCCTTAAAAAAATGACACCATCACACCCAGGAGGCTACCTACTCAGTCGGTCTCCAAATTAGTGTTTATATTTCTATCTTTAGGCATCAGGCTGAGAACTTCTTCTGCAGTGCTGGCATACTCACCTATATGAGTAGGCATCTCAGCCTGAAGAAAAAAGGCTAATAATCAAATACATAAGCCTGTTCATATGTGCTGTTTATGCATATATCTAGAAACATCTGGTCCTGCTTTTTCTGAGACATTCTTCTTGGGTGTTAGAATTTGTAGTTATTTTGATAGAGAATCATTGGCATACATACCTCCCTACACATCTTACAGTAAAGTTTTCCATAGAACACCAGGATTAAGTGTCTGTCTTTTGCAGGAAAAGAACATCATGTGTTTACTTTTCTCAATATCCTTTGATGGATGCTTCAACCAGCATCTGTAAAAATTCTCCCTGGTACTTCCTTGGATCATAGAAAGTGTTATTAAAGCTACATATGTTATTCCACTGTGTATCTCTAATGCCTAGAACTAGTGGGCACTCAATAAACATTTTTTGGATAAATAAGAATGCATGTCGATTATATTATAAAACAGAGAGAAAAGCACAGATGGGGAGCCATTAGGTCATAGATGGGAAAGAGTTTGTGAACAGGGAGTGTATAATTTTTCTTTGAGTCATAAGAATAAAGACAAGAAGGTAGTCATACATGGGAGTGAAGCAGATCTGCCAAGGAACAAAATGAAATGCTTCTTAATTGTTTGGGGAATACACACATACCACACAGTCAGGCTGGTGAAAAGCCAAGTTCACAGTCAGGGTTTCCCTCATTCCAATATTTCTTCCTAACAGTGTGAGACTCACTGACTTACATAAATCTTCCCATGTTTGTGTCATTGCTGAGGACACAGTGAGGACAGGAGGATTATGGGAGCTTATTTTCACATTAAGCTGGTAAAACTTATCTGGACTCAAATGTTCCCTCCCCCATTTCCTTCTCATCTATCCTATCAAATGTCTATTCAATTCTTTCCCCTGATAGTCCTGACCATTTTTTTTTCCCTTCCAGTGCAGAGCTCTACAAGAAGTATGGAACACACGTACACCGGTGGCGGATTCATATCAATGTAAGGCAAAACCAATACAATAGTGTAAAGTAATTAGCCTCCAATTAAAATAGATCAATTTATATTAAAAAAAAAGAAGTATGAGCACTCAGAAACAAAAAGCTTTTAAGATGTCTTATTTTCTACCACCTTTTCCCACCTCCACACCTCCATAAGTTTGTGGTTTTTACATGACCTGAAATAAAACTGCACGGTATACTGGAAGGAGAGCTGTATGTCTGGTGTTAGGGAGAAACCACAAAATGCTCAGAATTTCAGCGTGATCCAAATCGAATTGTATGTCCCAAATCATGTGCATTCCACAGCCTCCTGAAGTGTAGCAGCCATGGTCCAACAAGGTTCTTTGTTTACCATTCAGGTAACCAGAGCCTGAGAACAGCTTCTCAGATCATTAAAATATATATTGCAGGTTTAACATTTTGTATATGTTATATGTCATGTACATTATACACATGTGCATACATTCAATAGACTCATTCAACAGCATTCGCCCAACACGTATTTATTGGCTGTTCTGTGCCAGGTACTGTGATAAGCGGCAGGAAAACCATGGTAAATAAAACAAAGGCCCAGCTCTTACAAAGCATATGTTCTACCAGAGGGGCATATTTGATAAACAAGTAAACACATAAAAAAATACATCATATGCCATTTGGCAGTAAATGTCAGGGCTTCCTAGTGGTAAAGAATCTGCCTGCAATGCAGGAGAACCAGGTTTGATTCCTGAGTCGGGAAGATCCCCTGGAGGAGGGCATGGCAACCCACTCCAGTATTCTTGCCTGGAGAATCCCATGGACAGAGGAGCCTGGTGGGCTACAGTCCATAGGGAAACACAGAGTCAGACATGACTGAAGCAACTTAGCATGCACACACATGCATGCCTCAAAGAACAGTTAAGAGGGATAGAGATAGTGATGACTGTTCTTTTAGGGAAGGAGGTCAGTTAAAGCCTCTATAATGAGGTGACCTTGAACTAGAGGCCTGAATGAATGAGGAATTAAGCTAACAGGTACATAGGGTGGGGGTGAAGGTGGGGGGGTAGTGGGCAGGGGAGAAAGTTTCAAACAAGAGATCAAGAAATGCACAGGCCATGAAATGCGAGCCAATGTGGGTATTTCAGAAATGACAGGCATGGAGTGTGTGAAGTGGCAGCGAGTGGTGAGCTTGTGAGCACTTGGCCAATTTAAGGTAGGCATGTTTAGTCCATCTTTGGGTGGCTTTCATCACATTCAAAAGCAAAGCTAATGTTTTGGACATTAGTTAAGGACTAACGGCAAATGTTTAAAAACTTTAAGAGAAACTGAGAAATTTAGACTTTTGCATGAGATCTAATGCTTTCATGCTGGTTCAAATTTTTGAGATATTCTGTGAGCCAATATCAATTCATTCAGTTCAGTCACTCAGTCATGTCCAATTCTTTGAGACCCCATAGACAGCAGTACACCAGGCTTCCCTGCCCATCACCAACACCCAGAGCTTACTCAAACTCATGTCCATTGAGTCGGTGATGCCATCCAACCATCTCATCCTCTGTTGTCCCTATCTCCTCCTGCCTTCAATCATTCTCAGCATCAGGGTCTTTTCAAATGAGTTCTTCGCATCAGGGGGCCAAAGTATTGGAGTTTCAGCTTCAGCATCAGTCCTTCCAATGAATATTCAGGACTGATCTCCTCTAGGATGGACTGGTTGGATCTCCTTGCAGTCCAAGGGACTCTCAAGAGTCTTCTCCAACATCACAGTTCAAAAGCATCAATTCTTTGACATTCAGCTTTCTTTATAGTCCAACTCTCACATCCATACATGACTACTGGAAAAACCAAAGCTTTGACCAGACGAGCCTTTGTTGACAAAGTAACGTCTCTGCTTTTTAATATGATGAGCCTATATATGTGTGTATATATATATATGTATATATGCAAGACAAATCTAGTCTACAGACAACAATTTGTGAACTTTGCTTTAGATAAACAGAATTACTTGATGTGTTTAAATGTCAGGTCTTTGTACCCTACTTTTGGCCACCAAATTAAAAAAAAAATACTGATGTCAAGTCCAAGCTAGAGCTCTATTTATCATTTTGTTTATATCACCACATTTCACTCTTGTCACGTTCTGTTAGAGTTGTGTGGACCTCCACTTTCCTAACTTAAATTTAAAATTTCCTGAAGATGCTATCTTATTTGACTTACAGTTCTTAGTACCCAGAAGTTACCTATATTTCAAGTGCTATATAAATGTTTCTACAATGAATTTACTAAGATAATAAATCTGAATGAATCTTCTGAATGAAGACAATTTGACTGAGATAACTGATAATGCTTATATATAATAGTCACAAATAGAAAAATAAAGTCAGAAGAGGAAAAATATTTTAAATGCTTCAAAAATCAGTGTAGGAATGTAAGAATTACATTGTAACAATCACAATTAAAATATCAAGAAGATGCACTACCACTTGATAGAGTGTTAGAGTCATGAGCAAGCACTAGAGAATCCCTGAATTATCACTCAATCGTAGCAAGAGGGACAATACCACAAATGAACAAGATATATTTATGATGCTTCCTCCACAGAATAGAACAGGGCATGTGTTGACCAATCCAAATTAAGAATTTTTTAAAATAACGGGGCCTCCGTGGTGGTTCAATGGCTAAGACTTCACACTCCCAATGCAGGAGGTATGAGTTCGATCCCTGGTCAGGACATTAGCCCATGTTCTGCAACTAAGAGTTTGTATGCTGCAACTAAAGATCCCACATGTCACAACTAAGATCCAGCACGGACAAATAAATAAATAACTTTAAAAAATAAATAACATAAAATAAAAGGGCTGTTCCTTTTAGGTGTTCTCTCTTCCTATATGGGCTGGTGGAGCATTGTTTCCATTCAAGACTGAAGCACAGATGCGCACGGAAAGCTAATGCAGCCACCATATTGCACTGCATTTGGCAGCTTCCATTCATATATGTGATCTTTCATTTGAGTCTTTCAATTACCCTTTAAGACCAGACAGATACTATTATTCCCATAAATACAGGAGAAAACAAGCTCAGAGAAGCTATCTAGCTCATTGTTCCATGGCCACCTCATGCCAGAGCCCATACTAGATACAGCTTGTTGTTCAGGTGCTCAGCCGTGTCTGACTCTTTGAGACACCACGGATTGTAGCCCACCAGGTCCCTCTGTCCATGGGATTTTTCAGGCAAGAATACTGAAGTGAATTGCCATTTCTTCCTCCAGGGGATCTTCCTGACCCAGGGATCGAACCTACGTCTCCAGCATTGCAGGCAAATTCTTTACCACAGAGCCATCGGAGAAGCACTAGATAGAGTTAGAACTTTACAAATCCAGGGCCAGTGGTCTTTCTACTATATCACATTTCTCTTTTTACGTATTTAAAGGTTAAGAAATAGACATCTCTTCTAATAAAATTTTAAAATTGAGCATGAGTCATTTTCCACCATTAAAACTCAGCCTCATACTCTCAAATTTTTCCATATTATTAGGGATTTTATAAGTTTGTGACACTCCCGACATCAATATTCTGAGTCAGATAAAATGAAATGCATTCTGATATTTCTCAGAGGAAGGAGAGTGTCTCACATGATTAGGAATTGTATGATAAATTAGGAATTATGTCCAAGGCATTGATTTAGTCTTTGCTATTTTAGATTTTGCTGGAAATAGAAGTAGAAAACTAAATGATTCTGGTCATGGTGTTAAACTAAAACATAAGCATCAAATCATGACTCTTTGTAATGAATGACTTGTAATTTTATGCCAAATGCAAAGCACAGTTTATCAAACTATTATAAATTCTAGCTACTATGTATGCTCTGCTATGCTATGGTAAGTCACTTCAGTCGTGTCCGACTCTGTGCGACCCCACAGACGGCAGCTCACCAGGCTCCCTCATCCCTGGGATTCTCCAGGCAAGAACACTGGAGTGGGTTGCCATTTCCTTCTCCAATGCATGAAAGTGAAAAGTCAAAGTGAAGTCGCTCAGTCGTGTCTGACTCTTCGCAACCCCATGGACTGCAGCCTACCAGCTACTATGTATGATAATGCATATAAGGGCAGGAAATAAAATTAAGGGCTAAAGAATAGAGTTAAAGAATCTATTTCTTAATGAAAATTGCCTTATCACTGTAACATCTGAAAACCAACCATGTATCTAGCTTAAAAGTTTCAACTGAAAATATTCTTGACCCTACTAAACTGTAGAAAATTAGGGAGTCATAATGTAAAAGACTGAATATTGTTACCAAATTGTGAGATTATATATAGCACTATTTTAGTAAATATAAATGCAACCTCTATACATTGGTTTAAGAAAAATAAGACTTTAAACCATTAAATCTAGAAAATGGAGAATAACACAGAAGAAAAGCTATAAACAATGTGATGGCATTTTCAAAAATACTATTGGAAAGAACATCATATTATTTACCCACATCAGCTTAACCAGAATTATGAGGTTAAGGCTATATATAATTTACCCCCTAAGAAAAAGTAATCATATAGTGAAAATGATAGGTTTTTTGGTAGCAATTCAAAATAGGGTAATTGGTACCAAAAATTATATGGTAATTTTAAAATAAGAAAAACTTGTTGGAGTATAGGTAAAGAAGACAAAGGGTGTTTACTTGAATTTGCAGCCAGAAAATATGCTGTCTTGGCTAGCCTTAGAATAGTTCCCTCCAAAATAACTAAAACATTGGAGAAGCTCTTTCATTCCTACAAGCCTCAGTTTCCATATTTGCAGCCTAAGAACAATAATATAAATCCTAATTATTTCATATGGTTTGTATGAGGAGAAGATGAGTTTAAAACTGAATTAATAGGCAAACATGATTGTTATTTTTGTTACTAACTTATGTATCATTAGTAGCATTTGCTAAGATAATGTGGCAGCTATTATGACATTCTTAATAAGACAAAAAAGGAAAATCAGTGTCTACTCCACTGAATATTTTTGGTTGCCATCCAGAATCCATTCGTCTCTTTTCCCGTTCATGTAAATAGTCTGATTATTTCTCATCACTCTGACCACAATAATTAGCACAAAGATGACTTCATAACTTGAAATACAAATGAACACAAACAGAATTAATGATATATGATGAGATATTTACTGAGACTTCAGCATGGGGTTGCAAAGAGTCGGACATGACTGAGCGACTGAACTGAACCTAACAAAAAGAAAAACAAAAACATTTTTGAAACCTTAGTAATTAGAAATCACAAAGCCCTTCCATTTCATCTTTGACTTAGCAGTCAACTTATCGAAACAAATAATTTAGAAAATAATTTAAGAAATAATCTTAGAAATCAAAACTTAGATATAGCTAAAACTGAAAATAACAAGGAAATCAGTACAAATGAAAGATAAAAAATCAATAAATTAATAACCATGGAAATTTGTTATTTGAAATCAATACAGAACATAAAATTCTGGCAAATTTTCTAAGAAAACAGAAATAAACAAATAAATCTGAAGATAATAAAAATACAGAAGAAATTCAACTATGGATTATCTTAATAAACACTTCAGAAAACAAGAAAATTTTATCAGTAGATCAAATATTTTCAGAAGCCCTTTAAACATGTAAAGCACAAAGGAAGGAATTAATGGAAGTAAACCACTCTATAATTATACATGAGAAGATTTTACATAAGTTGGAAGTGGGTCTGCTGCTGCTGCTACTGCTGCTAAGTCGCTTCAGTCGTGTCCGACTCTGTGCGACCCCATAGACGGAAGTTCACCAGGCTCCCCCGTCCCTGGGATTCTCCAGGCAAGAATACTGGAGTGGGTTGCCATTTCCTTCTCCAATGCATGAAAGCGAAAAAGTGAAAGTGAAGTCGCTCAGTCATGTCCGACTCTTAGCGATCCCATGGACTGGAGCCTACCAGGATCCTCCATCCATGGGATTTTCCAGACAAAAGTACTGGGGTGGGGTGCCAGAAGACTTCAAACGCAGAGCAACGTATGTAAGGAACGGTGCCTAGAAGATGAATTTGCTAATTACTACTTCAGCAATATGTGAACCGTGAACTTCAGATGTTCAAGCTGGTTTTAGAAAAGGCAGAGGAACCAGAGATCAAATTGCCAACATCTGCTGGATCATGGAAAAAGCAAGAGAGTTCCAGAAAAACATCTATTTCTGCTTTATTGACTATGCCAAAGCCTTTGACTGTGTGGATCACAATAAACTGGAAAATTCTTCAAGAGATGGGAATTCCAGAACACCTGACCTGCCTCTTGAGAAGTCTGTATGCAGGTCAGGAAGCAACAGTGAGAACTGGACATGGAACAACAGACTGGTTCCAAATAGGAAAAGGAGTACGTCAAGGCTGTATATTGTCACCCTGTTTATTTAACTTATATGCAAAGTACATCATGAGAAACGCTAGGCTGGAAGAAGCACAAGCTGGAATCAAGATTGCCGGGAGAAATATCAATAACCTCAGATATGCAGATGACACCACCCTTATGGCAGAAAGTGAAGAGGAACTCAAAAGCCTCTTGATGAAAGTGAAAGAGGAGAGTGAAAAAGTTGGCTTAAAGCTCAACATTCAGAAAACTAAGGTCGTGGCATCTGGTCCCATCACTTCATGGGAAATAGATGGTGAAACAGTGGAAACAGTGTCAGACTTTATTTTTTTGGTCTCCAAAATCACTGCAGATCGTGATTGCAGCCATGAAATTAAAAGATGCTTACTCCTTGGAAGGAAAGTTATGACCAACCTAGACAGCATATTCAAAAGCAGAGATATTACTTTGTCAACAAAGGTTCATCTAGTCAAGGCTATGGTTTTTCCAGTGGTCATGTATGGATGTGAGAGTTGGACTGTGAAGAAGGCTGAGCGCTGAAGAATTGATGGTTTTGAACTGTGGTGTTGGAGAAGACTCTTGAGAGTCCCTTGGACTGCAAGAAGATTCAATCAGTCCATTCTAAAGGAGATCAGCCCTGGGATTTCTTTGGAAGGAATGATGCTGAAGCTGAAACTCCAATATTTTAGCCACCTCATGCGAAGAGTTTACTCATTGGAAAAGACTCTGATGCTGGGAGGAATTGGGGGCAGGAGGAGAAGGGGATGACAGAGGATGAGATGGCTTGATGGCATCACCGACTCGATGGACGTGAGTCTGAGTGAACTCTGGGAGTTGGTGATGGACAGGGAGGCCTGGTGTGCTGTGGTTCATGGGGTCACAAAGAGTCAGACACGACTGAGTGACTGAACTGAACTGAATGTCTTAGAGATTAAAAAAATACAGTGTTTGAAGTAAGAATTTTACTGAATGAGATAAACACCAGATAAGACATTACAAAAGAAAAATTCAATCAACTTAAAGGCACTACAACAGAATTTATCCAAAACAAAACACTAAGAGATATGAGGTTGAAAATAAAATTACTGGAGCTTTAGTGGCCTCTGAAATAATATCAACTAGTCTGATGTCTTGCAATTGTAGTCTCAGAAGAAATGAAAATAATAATGGCTGAAATTTTTCCAAATTTCACTAAAACTTTAAGCCCCCTGACTCAAGAAACACAATAAATCCCAAATACATACACAGACACATTCATAAGACATTCAAGGTATATAATAGTCAAATTGCTAAAAGTCAGTGATAAAGAGAAGAGAGGGGATATATGTACACCTATGGCTGATTCATGTTGAGGTTTGACAAAAAAGAGCAAAATTCTGTAAAGCAATTATCCTTCAATAAAAAATTAATTAATTTTTAAAAAGAGAGAAAACATCTTAAATGCAAACAAAAAATAAAGATCTTATGCAGAGGAACAAAAATAATACACAAATTCTCATGAGAAACTATGCAAGTCAGAAGACAATGGAATTACATTTTTAAAGAGATGGGGGCAAAGATCTACAATTCCAATAATGCTACCAACAGTAAAAAAATAGTCTTCAAAATGAAGGTGAAATAAAAACTTTTTGAAACAAAGTTGAGAATGGAAAATTATTAAGCCATAAAAGAGAAGACAAACTTGCCATTTGTGATAGTGTGGATAGGCCTTGAAGGCATTATTGTAAGTGAAATAAGTCAGAGGAAAATACTACATGATCTCACTTATGTGGAATCTGAAAAAAAAAAGTAACAACAACAAAAAACCCCAAAATCAAATTCACTGATACAGAAAACAGATTGGTGGTGCCATAAGCAAGGGATGGGAGGCGGGTGAAATGGGTGAAGGCAGCCAAAATATACAGACTCCCAATTATAAAATAAATTATGGAAGTGTAATATATAGCATGGTAACTATATTTAATTATACTCTATTGTATATTTGAAAATTGCTAAGAGAGTAAATCTTAGCATTTATCACAAGAAAAATAATTTGTAATTATATGTAGTGACAGATGTTAACTAGATTTATTGTGGTGATCATTACCCATCATATACAAATAGTGAATAATATTGTATACCTGAAACCAATATAATGTTTTACATCAATTATATTTTAATTTTATAAAGTTAGTTCCTTGAAAATATGAATTTGATGAGACCCTAGCTAAACTAATCATTATTGACCACAAGAAAATGATTGAAGTCACAGAATACCAATATCAAGAATGAGAGCAAAGGCATTACCACAGACCATTCAGGCACTAAAACCGAGGTACATGCACATTATGAATTATATTAGAACAATAAATTGGACAACTTTAATGAACTTAAGAAATTCCTTGTAAATTACAAATTGCCAAAACTGCCAGAATAAATAGAAAAC
Source organism: Tragelaphus eurycerus (assembly GCA_935064755.1). Taxonomy (NCBI): domain Eukaryota; kingdom Metazoa; phylum Chordata; class Mammalia; order Artiodactyla; family Bovidae; genus Tragelaphus; species Tragelaphus eurycerus. The sequence goes on along the minus strand of CAKXYN010000007.1, from coordinate 21,972,787 downwards.
CACAGTGAGATACCCACTATATACCCATGGGACTAAAATTTTTAAAAAAACTGACAATACCAAATGTTAGAATATTTTGGAGGAACTGGAACTCTTGTATATCTCTGGTATGAAAATCATACAGTTGTTTAGAAAAAATCTTGGCAATTTCTTATAAAATTATAGAAACACTTACCACTTACAAAGCAACTCCATTTCTAAAGTATTTATATAATAGAAATGAAAACACAGGTGCACACAAATAATCATGCAACCTAAATTAATAATTATCCAAAACTGGAAAGAATACAAACGTCCACCAGGTGAAATGAATAAACAAACTATAATTTATACAGATAAAAGAACACTACCCATAAATAAAAGGAATAATCTATGATCCCATTAACAACATGGAAAAATCTTTTTAAAAAAAATTTATTATTGGTTGAAAAACAATCTGGACATAAAAGAGTACATACTGTATGAATGCATTTAAATGAAATTCTATAAAAGGCAAATATAATCTATAGTGACAGAAAGCAGATTAGTGGTTGCCTGGGTCAGGAGTGGAGGAATTGACTGGGAAGTGGCACTGGGGAACTTTGGGGCATGTATAAATGTTCTCTACTTCAGTTATGGTGTGGTTTCACAGACATATAAGTTTGTCAAAACTCATCAAAATGAACATTCAAAATGGGTACATTTTATGGTATATAAATTATACCTCAATAAAGTTGATTTTGTAAAAGATTTTAAGATACCCTATTTCCCCTTTCAGAAATAGAATTAGAGCTAAACTCTCTGAGAGAATTATTCATGTCAGTTTTCTCTTATTTCCCTCCTTCTATCCCCTTCTATGTCTGCTCAAGTCAGGCTTTTACTTACACCATCCTAATAAAATTGGCTTCCCTAGTAGCTCAGATAGTAACACGTCTGCCTGCAGTGCAGGAGACCGGGGTTCAGTCCCTGGGTTGGGAAGATCCCCTGGAAAAGGAAATGGCAACCCACTCCAGTATTCTTGTTGGCAGAATTTCATGGACAGAGGAGCCTAACAGGATACAGTTCATGGGGTTGCAAAGATTACTCTGGTCAGAATCATTAGTAACTTTCCCTTTGTTGAGTCCTTTTGCAAAACCAATTCTTTCTTATATGACCCATCATTCCACATGACTGATCATTCCATCTTCTTGAGACACTTTATCTTCTAGTATATGACATTTCGAACTTCCCTTGTGACTCAGCGGTAAGAATCCGCCTGTCAATGCAGGAGAATGGGTACAGTCTATAGGGTTGTGAAGAGTCAGACACTACTGAAGCAAGTTAGCACACACACAACATACTTGAAGAAAAAACCAAAATCTTCTAGCTTTAAGTCCATTTGATTGCAATCACATTGCCAGTTCACAGCAAGTTTCAATCAATGGGTTCTTATCCATCAGTGCATGTCTCTCAATGGACATCTGTTTTTCTTTTTTACCTAAACTTTACCACTGGTGAGTTAAAAACTCAGCTCTGGTGACTGGATTTATAACTATCAACCAGAAAATATCTCTACTGGTTAAATAAAATCTTTCTAAGAAAATACAGAGCAACATAAATTGATTAATAAGCACTTAACCCAAGCCGGTATGAACCTGCCATGAACAAAAATCTAAGTTCTACAAATTATCCCGATGACTCATTTTACATGAACATGTGTTGTAGTCTCAGAACCTAAATACTCTTAGACTTTTCCTGAAATAATTTCCCTTTTGTACAAGACAGGCTCAGTTAAAAGTAGCTACAAAAATGTTATTAAGTGGCTTGACCAATTATTCTACTTAGATACCATGAAAAGCCTAGTTCATAAGATATTTTTCATTATTGAATAATTTTTTTAAAGAGTGTTAATGGTTTTGAAAATGTACCATGCAAAAAATAAGGACAGGCCCTTTCAACTCTTGATTACTAAATTTGAGACCCTGTGAAAATGGAACTCAATATGAGCCCTATTTAAAATGTCCATATTTATTGTGTATTTTATCCTGGGAACAAAGCCTAAGCCAGAGACATTTTGAACTCATCAAATATGTAAATTGTTTTTCAAACACTTTGGGGTTACCACAAAACCTAAATTGTTTTTAGCCAACCAAGCACTTTCTCCCTTCAGTTTCAAAAGCCAATTGTATTTTTTTTTTATTCAAGAAAATCTAATTCAGATGTTACTGATTCACTTGCACTTAAATAGTTAAAATGCTATTTTGCAAGAACTGATTGGTGTGCAAGAAAGCTCCTGAGTCTCTTGTCTAAACGTCTTTGAGTCTGTTTGCTGAAAAACAGGAAATCTTGCTTTGCCAAGAGTAAACCAACTGCAGTGGCACACTTGGGTTGAAAGTCTGATTTCAGTGCAAATCCAAAGCCATTGTTTGGAAATGGGTGAATCACACTGAAGCATCTCCTGTCCTTTCCATCTCCCAAAAGCTTTGCTGAAAACCAGCTTCTTAGCCCAGGTAAATTTCCACCTCTAGATGCTGAGAACAGAGAAGCAAGACCCAGAGGCCTTTATCAGGAATATAGCTAGGAGTTCTGAGGCTTGTAATACTTCTTTTTAAAGCTTATCTTGCTCTAGTTGATTTCCAAATATCATCAGTAAGATAGTTTTTCAAGCTTGGATCTATTGAATGATGAAAGTAAATGTGCGTTTTCCCCAGGAAGCTATAGTTCTCCACTAAGATTTACTTTTTATTTTTGTGGGGGGGTGGAAGTAGTGAGTTACTCCTATCAAAATCTTCTTGATCAATGTAAGGATACTGTAGATTATCTGGATGACAACACTGGAGTAAATAGCTATTATACACATACAGTTTTGATTGAGATCACTGATTGAATGAATTAGTTCTATTACTATTTCAACCACTCCCTACTCATGAGTAAGGCACTGTTTACCTCCTGCTCTGCGTACCTTCTTTCAATCTGACACTTTCATTGTGAGGATTCACTGAAGTAGAACCCATGATGAGAACCTGGTACACTGGAAGCATTCCATAAATAGTAGGTAATATTACTTTGGAGACTTTCATACAACACGTGAACACGCAACAGAATATAGCTGCTGCCACTTCTTAAAGTGGACCCATTAAAAATAGTCTGTATCGAGTTACTGCACCTAAGTGCAACGTAATAAGCCCAGTTCCTATCTGTTTCCTGAGCTGCATTAGCAGGTAATAAGAATGCCTCCCTTTGCCATTTTGGCTACGGAATTCAGAAGGTATCCTGTGGCCCTTAGCAAATTCTCACCTCCATCCAGACTCACAGCTGGTTTAAGGGAAATCCAAACCTACAGCTGCTGGCAGTGAATATTCCCGGTGTTGATGTGAAAGGGGTGTCACAACACCTGTGCCATAATCCAGAATAATGTTGAGTATTCTGTTTTCAAGAAAAAAAAACAATCCTCCACTCCTGAAGGTCTCTTTCTGGCTCCTAGGTAAACATACCAGCCTCAAAGGAGTCTGGAGTTTCATCATAGGATACTAAGAGAGCACCACTGACCAAGGCAAGTGGACACAGAGAAGAAGCCATTTATCAGGATTCCATCAGTTGATGCAATTGACATGTGTTGAGTGTCTACTTTGTGCCCACTGGGCTCAGTGCCATTGCAGACAGAAAACAATGCCACCCAGCTCCGTACCTGTCTTCAAGTTTAGTGGGCTTCAGGAAAGAGCAGATTAGAAAGAAATACAAACAACTGAGAATATAGGAAATATATGTAAAAGACGACAAGACACATACAATGGTCCAAGGTAGCATAAAAGACAATGGAAGTAAAGAGGAGATGACATTTTAAATGCATATAGAAATAGTAAGATTTAAAGATAACTGTGAAGGATAATGGGGCTTCCCTGGTGGCTCAGCCACAAAGAATCGCCTGCAGTGCAGTAGCTGCAGGAGAGTCACGTTCCATCCTGGGGTCGGGAAGATCCCCTGGAGGAGGCCATGGCGACCCACTCCAGTGTTCTTGCTCGGAGAAGCCCATGGAAAGCAGAGCCTGGCGGGCTACAGTCTATAGGGTTGTAAAAAGTTGGAACAACTGAAGCGACTTAGCACACACGCATGCACGTGAAGGATAATACAATTAGTGACAAATTTGTCTGTTTCTTACATCAGTTTCTTTGTTAAGGGTTCAAGCAGTATTTTTGTCTCCTCATCTCTCAGATCCCACCCAGAGCATAATAACACTGATTAATGTTGAATAAGTGATGGAGTAATTAATAGAGTGCTTAAACTTAATTTATACTTGGAAGATGACAATAAAGGTTGAATCACTGAATGAGTCAATGAGTACAACTTTCCAAATTAATTTTGGGGAGAAGATGACACCACCTACCTTCCTCATTTACTCGGTAGGAAAACTGAAGTCCAGAGAGCTGCCTGATGGGCCTGGCCCAGCTCACAGGGTTGGACAGCAAAGAGCTAGGTCTGGAACCCAAGTCTTCTGACTTTCAGGGATCTTTCCACTCATTCCAGGAGTTATCACTTTGTATTAATTGAATTCAAATGCATTTCTGCTAAGTAAAGGCTAATTCAGATTTTTATTGTTCTGTCTGGCAAAATGGAGCTTAACTGTGTCAATCCCTTTATGTCCACGGTTGAGGGCAGATTGGTTTCTCCATAACACCACGGCAGGAGCAATTACTCCTTACAGAAACCAAATCTAGACAAAAGTCCTCCACAACCCATTGCACATCCTGCTGGATCAGGCCTCACCCAGAGAGGCTGGCATTCAGCTTCAGGGCACTGAGGGCACCCCGCCCCTGCTCCATAGAGCCACAGCACAAGAGTGCAGGTTGGAGTGGTGGGGGAGCAGGGGGGCGAAGCTCAGGGTCACTGAAAGGTTGTTTTGTATTATTGCCTTTTCTTTCCTTTTTTTTTTTTTTTTTTTTACAAGGGATATCCACATTTCAAAACAAAAGAATAAGACTTCTGGTAGATTTCCTCAAAGGCAACCACTGAGAGATTTGCCAAAGCCATTGCCCCAGGGGTTAGTTTAGATAAACAAGAGCACTGGGAAGCTGTGTAATCTAAACTTTTCCCTCTGGCCCATGCCAGCATTTTAGCTGCCAAGGAGTAGATGTGCTTTCTGCTTCCAAAAATAAAAAGTGATTATACTCTTGCTACCCAAGCCCACCCTTGGCCACTCCACGGACCATCACAAAGAGATGATGAGGGATGCACTTTGTGGTATTGTTTTTGGAAAGCTCTTGTTCAAAAAACTCTTGAGGGTGTGCTGTCATGGGGGTTGCTGGCACCCCTGGGCAGGCAGTGGGCACCTACTGGAGCCCCTGGGAGTGACTCTTCTGCCAGGGACACATGGCTTCCATTAGCCAAGAGCTCACTGGTTTTCTGACCTGGAATTCTCTCTCATTGTTGTTTACATCTGATGCTTCTCTAGGCTGGACATGAAGGTAAGAAAGGAAAACTGGGTAACTTTTTTTTTTTTTAATTTACTATGTGTATTTTTCTTTTGTAAATTTGTCAGTTCAAGGCTTAATTTTTCTACCAGTCCATACATTTTTTTTGATTCATAAAAGTTCTTTACATCTTAAGGATACTGTTGTTATTCTGTAGTCACTAAGTCATGCTCAACTCTTTTGTGACCCCATGGACTATAGCCTGCAGGCTCCTCTGTCCATGAGATTTCTCAGGCAAGAATACTGGAGAAGGTTGCCATTTCCTTCTGCAGGGGATCTTCCTGACCCAGGAACTGAATCCGAGTCTCCTGCACTGGCAGATGGATCCTTTATTGCTGAGCCATCAGGGAAGTCCCTTAAGGATACTAGTTCTTCATCTTACATATATGCTGTAAATATTTTTCCCAGCTTGTAACTTGAAACCTTTGAGTTATATTTTACACAAAATGCATAGATCTTAAGTATAAAAATCAAGCAAATATTAAAGAGAAAGTATATCCTAGGTTACTATCATAAAGGACTTAGAAATTTCATCTTTCTTCTGAAGTTATAGTATATATGAGCAGATCTGAACCTCATTTCAGGCCGTTCTTCACTCCTCACAGAAGTCTACAATGTCTTTCCTACTCAGAGTGACAAGATTGTCCCACTTTGCCTGGAACTTTACTGGTTTTAGAACTGGAAACCCTTCAAAGGCCCACATGTTAGGAATGTCCTTATACTAGTAATGAACATAGACTTGAATGGGAGAAACGGGAATATGAGGCCACCTCTACTCCTACAGGCATCATTTAGAATTCACACAGGAGGTAAGAATACCTTCTTCAAGACTGGAAGTTAAAGAATAAGTATAATATGGAGGGGGTCTTAATTAATAGTCTATCGTGAAAAATTTTAAGAATCTTGCACTTGGTGTGACTCGAGCAATAAATCCTTAAATACTTGATTCTTTCTGATTTCTTTGCATCATGACTTTAATGTTTCCAAAGTTAGTTGTGTTCTAATGTAAGGATATCAGTGAAGTGCTACCTGGTCCAGCAGCCATTATCCTGTGAAAAAATCAATTTCACCTGAAATCAATGCATTATGTTTTATGGAGGACTTTGCCTGAGGGTTTTCAATCATATCCCCTGTGAGGGCCAGTGCAAGAAACAAAACATTTAATAAATGTCTGTTGAATCAGTGAATGAATGAGTGAATAAATTAATGCAACAGCAAAATAATTTTTACATGCTTAAGGAACATATATTTATGGGAAGACATGAGAAAAATATGGCATCATATGCAATATAGAGTTTACTTATTTAATTGAAACACCCTTTTAAAAAGATGTATTATAAATGCTGAGAGCATATATTATAGTCCCCCAAATCATAAAAACTGAATTTAGCATATAAGTTAATCTATCATTATAAGTAATTATACATACTGCCTTTAAAAATAGTTTGTCTTTCTAAAACATCAGGACTACCTTTATTGTTTTGACTCCTATAAAACTCCTGCTTATTGTGAAAATTCAAGTAATACTTTAAGAAAAAGTAGAAAATAAAGTTACTTCCCACCCCTTAGTGGTAGCAATTATTAACAACTCTCACGTGCTCATTGATTTTTCTGTGCACTTATGAACATATATATATATATTTGTTTAATATAAATGTAATATACCATTATGTATATCTTTCCATGTCAAAACATAGATCTAACATGTCTTTATGGATGATTGCATGACGTTCCATTGTTAAAAAAGTGATTTTAACATATAGATTTTAGTAAGAATAAAAATTTTCAAAATTTGAAGCTCTAGGGAAAAATAATTAATAATAACTTTAGAAGATCATTTCCCAGCAAATGAGTTAAAAGCCCCATGACTTGATGATCAGTAATATCATTCATTTCCAAAAGAAATCAAGCCCTAGAAAGGGTTGGGGGCAGTATCTGAAGAGCTAAGCTTGGCAATGCTCCAAAAATGTCCATGCTTCTAGAATACTGGGAAGGCCTATTGGTCACGATTCATTCCCAAAAAGATATGAATGAGCGTGAGACCACATGAGCCTTCATGCCATTCACCGGCCAGATGAAACCAGGTACTCTTAAGATTTCTACTTGCTAAGTTGCTGGCATGAATCTACCTGGAAATGAAGCAATTTGCTTCAGATTCTATTCATCCTTGTCACTAGGTATTTATTTAGCTATACCCCAATGTGCTTCTGGGCGCTGGCACAGTAAATTGAATGAATCAGGTCTTTCTGTTTGCAATTCAATACAATCTGCTTTCTAGGGATCCAAAATGTTGCCATCAAGATTGACTCTATTAACTAGTGGTTACTAGAGGGGAGGTCAGAGAAGGAGATGGCACTCCACTCCAGTATTCTTCTTGCCTGGAAAATCCCATGGATGGAGGAGCCTGGAAGGCTGCAGTCCATGGGGTCACGAAGAGTCAGACATGACTGAGCAACTTCACTTTCACTTTTCACTTTCATGCATTGGAGAAGGAAATGGCAACCCACTCCAGTGTTCTTGCCTGGAGAACCCCAGGGATGAGGGAGCCTGGTGGGCTGCCATCTATGGCGTCACACAGAGTTGGACAGGACTGAAGCGACTTAGCAGCAACAGCAGCAGAAGGGAGGTTGGGAGGGACAAAATAAAAGTGAGGGAGTAAGGGTCAAACTATAGATGTAAAAGGCACAAGGATGCATTGTACAACATGATGAATATAGCCAGTATTTTGCAATAATTGTAAATGGAAAGTAACCTTTAAATTGTATAAGAGTAAAACAACTTTTAAAAAAGATTAACTCTATTAATCATGAGTCAAAAACAGGAGTCTCCAAGACATTCATTGTAACCTCTTCAACAACAATCAGAAAAATGGAAAAAACTTATAAACTTTCAACAGTATGAACTTAGTTAACTAGCCATCATGTAGTCAATTTAAAAAACTGTTATAGACATCTGCTGCTGCTGCTGCTGCTGCTGCTAAGTCGCGTCAGTGGTGTCCGACTCTGTGCGACCCCATAGACAGCAGCCCACCAGGCCTCCCCGTCCCTGGGATTCTCCAGGCAAGAACACTGGAGTGGGTTGCCATTTCCTTCTCCAATGCATGAAAGTGAAAAGTGAAAGTGAAGTCGCTCAATCATGTCTGACTCTTCGAGACCCCATGGACTGCAGCCCACCAGGCCCCTCCGTCCATGGGATTTTCCAGGCAAGAGTACTGGAGTGGGGTGCCATTGCCTTCTCCAGTGCATGAAAGTGAAAAGTGAAAGTGAAGTCGCTCAGTTGTGTCTGACTCTTAGCGACCCCATGGACTGCAGCCCACAAGGCCCCTCTGTCCATGGGATTTTTCCAGGCAAGAGTACTGGAGTGGGGTGCCATTGCCATCTCCATAGACTATCTAGTGCATGAGAATAGTTCAAGATATACCAAATGAAAAGAAGCAATTTTTACAAAACTGCATTTTAGAAAAATATCATTTGAAAAAGGAGATATAGAGTAAAAAGCATACAGTATGAAAACATTATTTAGAGAATATAGAGTAAAAATCATTAAAAATAATATTAAGATTCAAAGGTTAACAGATATTATCTTCTAGAATTATTTTTTATTTAAAATTTCACTTATTTTTCCTTAGCTTTCCTTTCTGACATAAATACATATTATTTTTGTAATAAGAACAAACTTTTTAGTAAGAAAATATTTCAAGAAAAAGCAATAATTAAACTCAGCATAGTTTTTCAAGTGTCAGAATGTAACCTCTTTCTTTAAAGGGATCAGACACTTATTGACAGTCATGATTCTCCCAAAACAGATTGGTGAGAGGCTCTGTTAGGTAGGAGAAGTGAGTATGTTAACAGACTGCCAAGTATATGATATGATTCTGACACCAGGTTTTCATATCATGATTTTCCAAAGAGGAAGCAGAAGTTGAGAGAGATTAAGAGACCTGCCCAAGATCATAGCAAGAAGTCTGGGTTCAAATCCAGTTCTACTGGATTCCAGGCTCACCCTCCTTTCACTTGCATGTAATACAGGGGGTTTGAGAACAGGGACTCTGGGACCAGACCACCTGGGTTCAAAGCTCAGTGATGCTACTTACAAGACAAGTAACCTCAGGTGGATTGTTTTTAACCTCCACATGCTCCAGAATTTTGCATAAAGTGGTGACATATCTTGGGCTTCCCTGATAGCTCAGTTGGTAAAGAATCCGCCTGTAATGCAGGAAACTCCAGTTCAATTCCTGGGTTGGGAAGATCCGCTGGAGAAGGGATAGGCTACCCACTCCAGTATTCTTGGGCTTCTCTTGTGGCTCAGCTGTTAAAGAGTCCACCTGCGATGTGAGAGACCTGGGTTCAGTTCCTGGGCTGGGAAGATCCCCTGGAGAAGGGAAAGGCTACCCCGTCCAGTATTCTGGCCTGGAGAAGTTCATGGACTGTATAATTTATGCAGTCACAAAGAGTTGGACACAACTGAGTGACTTCCACTTCACTTGCAAGATATCTGAAGTGCTTAGAACAATTCTTAAACCAGAGCAAATACCGCATAAATGTTAGCTAATACTGCATACACTACTATATACCTGATCTGTGTCTTAGGCAGTGTTCACTGGTATAGAGGGTGGTCACCTGACCCTAGTGAGGTCAGTAAGTACCTTACCTGGATTTGCGACAAAGAAGGTTATGCCATTTGGGACTTTCTCATGGATTCTCATCTTCAGATCTTAACCACACATCTTAAAAGAGTTTGCATAGTCTGTGATCAGGCCATTGCTTGGCAAATCCATTGGATCTATACACTAAAGGCCCCCCTGCCACTGCAGATCTATGAAACTTGAGTCAGATCTCTCCAAGGGTTTCAAACACATTTCCCAAGAAGATAAGTAGGAAACTGCCATAGATGCATAAAGCCTATTCCATCACTTTATTTTCTTACATCCCTCATCTAATTCAGGGGAAGTCCACAAAGCCCAGCCCCTGGATGATGGAAGCTGGTTCTCCTTTCAATCCAGAGACCAAATGGACATTAGCTTCAGGCCACTCAAGAAAGATATGAGCATCCCCAAGCCCCAGGTGTATCCCAGTGCAGCTTTTTCCCATGCCAGCTCCTCAGAACTCCATTTCTAGGACATGTTTATATTTGTCGTATGAATAAAAAATGTTCTGTAGCCAAATAAATTGGAAAATTTTGCATTAAACAAAACTGTAGACTTTCTCAGGATCATTAACATGCTAATATGAACCATGAGTATGAGTCCCTAAGAGGTGGATGTGATAAACAACATTTCCTTTCTATATACTCTGTATTCACATAGTCACAGACCAATATGTCATGGGACACATTTCGGGAAATGTGACTCTGGCTCTGTAACCACAGGTCCTTATTGAAGGGTAAAACTGACAAGTTCCTTGGCTGTGGAAGAGTCTAGGCATGGAGGATGGTCAATAAAAGAGAGAACAGGCAAATCCATAGTCAAGAGGCCTGGAACAGAGATGAAAAACTGGACCAAAAGCAAAAATGAAGATGGTATCAAAGTCACGGATTCTGCGTAGAAGGTGAGGAGACTATGGGAAGGTATTTTAATTTTATGCAGATGCTAAAACAAATGATCACAAACCTAGTGGTCACAAAATTTGAAAACGCTTTCTCCTTGGAAGAAAAGCTATGACAAACCTAGATAGCATATTTAAAAGCAGAGACATTACTTTGCCAACAAAGGTCCATCTAGTCAAAGCTACGGTTTTTCCAGTAGTCATGTACAGATGTGAGAGTTGGACCAAAAAGAAGGCTGAGTGCAGAAGAGTTGATGCTTTCAAAGTGTGGTGCTGGAAAAGACTCTGAGAGCCTCTTAGACAGCAAAGAGAACAAACCAGTCCATCCTAAAGGAAATCAACCCTGAATATTCACTGGAAGGACTCATGCTGAAGCTGAAGCTCCCACACTTTGGCCAACTGATGAGAAGAGCCAACTCATTGGAAAAGACCCTAATGAAGAGAAAGATTGAAGGCGTGAGGAGAAGGGAACGACAGAGGATGAGATGGTTGGATGGCATCACCAATTCAATGGACATGAGTTTGAGCAAGCTCCAGCAGTTGGTGATGGACAGGGAAGCTTAGTATGCTGCAGTTCACGGGGTCGCAAAGCATCAGACACAACTTACCTACTGAACAAGTGGCTTAAAGCAGCACAAAACATTTTCTCTGCCAATCCTGGAGGTCAGAAGTCTAAAGGGAATGTTCAGTTGAGTCGGTTCAGTCGCTCAGTCATGTCCAACTCTTTCTGACCCCATGAATCGCAGCACACCAGGCCTCCCTGTCCATCACCAACTCCCAGAGTTTACTCAGACTCATGTCCATTCAGTCGGTGATGCTATCCAGCCATCTCATCCTCTGTCATCCCCTTCTCCTCCTGCCCCCAATCCCTCCCAGCATCAGAGTCTTTTCCAATGAGTCAACTCTTCGCATGAGGTGGCCAAAGTACTGGAGTTTCAACTTTAGCATCATTCCTTCCAAAGAACACCCAGGGCTGATCTCCTTCAGAATGGACTGGTTGGATCTCCTTGCAGTCCAAGGGACTCTCAAGAGTCTTCTCCAACACCACAGTTCAAAAACATCAATTCTTTGGCACTCAGCTTTCTTCACAGTCCAACTCTCACATCCATACATGATCACTGGAAAAACCATAGCCTTGACTAGACGGACCTTTGTTGGCAAAGTAATGTCTCTGCTTTTCAATATGCTGTCTAGGTTGGTCATAACTTTTCTTCCAAACAGTAAGCGTCTTAAGGGAGTGTTAAGGGGCTAAAATCCAAGGGTGAGCAGTGCTGCTTCCTTCTGGAGGCTCTCCCCCTCCAGAGGTTGCTCCTTACCTCTCCACCTTCTAGGAACTGTCTTGGCTTCCAGCCCCATAACTCCAATTTTTGCTTCCCTTATCACACTGCCTTCTCCCTGCATTCCTCCTACACAAGACCCTTGTGATTATGCTTCACCACTTGAAATATCTAGGATAATATTCCCATTTCAGTATTCTCAATCATATATGCAAAGTTCTTTTTGCCATGTAAGGTAATGGAGGGTAGAGGCCAGAGGTGGGAAGGGAGGTAGGGAATGAATTGGAAATCATGGTGAATCAAGATGGCTTGATCCCTTCACTTTTTGTTCAGTCTCTGAGTCATGTCCAACTCTTTGTGAACCCATGGACTGTGCAGCACGTCAGACTCCTTTGTCCCTCACTATTTCTCAGAGTTCGCTCAAATTCATGTCTATTGAGTCAATGATGCTATCTCGCCATCTCATCCTCTGCTGCCCCCTTCTCCTCCTGGCCTCAATCCTTCCCAGCATCAGCATCTTTTCCAAGGAGTCAGCTCTTCACATCAGGTGGCCAAAGTATTGGAGCTTCAGCTTCAGCATCAGTCCTTCCAATGAATATTCAGGGTTGATTTCCTTTCAGACTCACTAGTTTGATCTCCTTGCAATCCAAGTTACTCTCAGGAGTCTTCTCCAGCACCACAATTTGAAAGCATCAATTCTTCAATGTTCAGCTGTCTTTATGGTCCAACTCTCACATCTGTACCTGACTACTGGAAAGACCATAGCTTTGACTATACGGACCTTCATGAGCAACAGCAAGGATTTCTCTGTGCCAGTTCCACCAGCTAGCCATTCTCCTTCATAGCAGGATGGTTAATGCTACCCACAGGCACAATTAAATGCAGAATGCAAGACAATCTCTCCCTGCTTTACTGGTGGGACCTAAAGCTTCACTGAAACTGCAGCAGACAGCGATGTATCCCTTATAACTTGGATATTAGAAACAAAATTACAAAATAGATGTGTGCAGTAAAGAAGAGAGTTAAATTTGGGGGTTTAAAAATCTGAGCAGGTTGCTGTTTGTCTTTTCACGAGTTGTTATACCGATGTTTATGCATAGGACTTTAGAGCAACTATTTCTTTCTGTTAAGGATCAACACTGAAGAAGAAAATACACATACACGTACACACAAATTATAGAGTAGAACTTGAAATACTAGTGTATTATTTGAATGATACAAATAAGATTATCCAGAGTTATTTCATATCATAGACAAATATTTGAAGGCACAGTGTACCCAAAGTCTGCTGATGTGAGAACTTTGTTGATGTCTTGCCAGAAAGTCAAATATGCATGTAAAGTGTTAGTCATTCAGTTGTGTCCAACTCTCTGCGACCCCATGGACTGTGTCCTACCAGGCTCCACTGTCCATGTAATTCTCCAGACAAAAATACTGGAGTGGATAGCCATTCCCTTCTCCAGGGGATCTTCCCAACCCAGGGATCAAACTCAAGTCTCCTGCATTGCAGGCAGATTCTTTACTATCTGAGCCACCAGGGAAGCCCATGCACTTAACCCAGAGGTCATTTGACATTTGATTATCTCTGATAATCTAAGCAGGACTAGACAGTGTCTTGATTTGAGGAATATTGAGGAAGAGGCCTCCATTCTTACAAAGCTACATCTTTGCCCAGGAAGAAAAGGATGCTTCAGGTCTGGTTACAAAGATCTTCATACAAGACATATGGTGTGAAGATAAACATAAGCCACACTTACATGTAAGTAGCATTTTTTTCCCTTGAAATTATATTTAAAATCATTAAAAAATCCAATTCCTGCAGTTAATATAAGTGCCAATGTGAGAAAGGCTAAGCTGTCAATTTTCACTTTGCCAATTTCCCAAGGAGAAACAAAGATTTTTTTCATGTGTGTGAGAATTCCCCGAATTTAGTCAAGACTGGAATTTCACTGTTTTTATTTTTATAGCAGCAGTGTTTTGCCCATAGGGGGAAAAATAAAGAAACTGGGAAAACAGACAATTTGCCATTGACTGAGAGACAGCACTGGGAGTGAGGGGTGGAAATCATAACAAATTTTCAATATTCATCCTGAGGGATTTGGTCGGTTATTTGGTCAAAACCAGATGAGGATGTCAAATAATGCTGATACAGGGACCTTGAAAAATCACCTTTTGTTTTTGTGGAAAGAAGGAGAGAGGAAATTGAGGTGAAACGGCAAAATGTTTCTTTTTTTTTTTTTTTTTTTTCACGAAACCAGCAAAAGAGAAGGTCCTCTTTAGCCGCCAGTGCAAATGTTTTTGCAAAGTTCAACTGCCAAGTGTCCTTTGATGCCTGCCAGGTTTTATAATTGAAAGATACCTTTTTAAATGAACTTGCTGGCTTTTTATTGGACGAGAGAGGCCTTCCCACAACTGGATGGTTCTCTTCCAGCGAGACTCAGCTCCTTCAAGGACTTCATTGAAGATCTGTGATGTTGGAAGGCTCATCACCATGGGAACAAAATACTCAGTGGCCCTATTCTAGACCATGTAGATTGTTTAAGACTTCTCATCCTACAAAATCATATGATGCAACGCAAACCATAATCTCTGAGCAGTGTCGGACAATCGGCTCATACGTGAGAATCTTATTGGTCTGCTACTAAAACTGAATCTCATCTTCTTTTGAAAAACTTTGCAAAAAAACCTGAACTGGGAGAATAACCAAATAGGTAGTGAGAAAGCAAACACTAACATCTGTGAGAAAACTATTATTTTTGTAGAGGGAAAGACCGCATAAAGACACTGAAAGCGTGTTTCCATTGCACTCCATCAAGACATTTAATAAAACTGCCATTCCCAACACACTACTGGCTACTTTAGAATTGTTTTCCCAGTTACTCAGCAGGAAACTAACATCTGAACCCACCAATCTTTTGAGTTGCAAATTCAATTTTAAACTTTTTATTTAAAAGGCTTCAAGAATATCTATCTCTCCAGGCAGAGGGATGATAATAACATTAAGCTTTATGAATTATTACTTTCCAATCAAGGGTGACAGACTTGCTTATATGAACAGAGTGAGACTTTTCATAAGCAGGAGAGTTCCATCCAAGTTCTCCTGATTCTATTTTGCCAAAGAAAGGAAAAGGATATTACATTTTAAAATAAAATTCCTCCAAATAAAATCCTACCAAAGCTTAATGTCTGAGAGTTCTTGTGGTGCCTTTATGTTGTAAATGCTGAGGTTTTATATTACTTATATAAGCTTTAGTCTCCAATAGAGCTGGCAAACAAAACCCAAGAATGCTGAAACAGCTGTAGTACTGTATCTGAGTCATTTGGACCAAAACAGCCATGGGACATGAAACAGGAGTGTTCTCTCCGTCCACGGCAACTCTTCATTTCAACTTCCAAAGAACTAGCAATGGCTGCTAATCTCATGAAAACTCGGTGAGGCATACAAGTTGGATATTAAGGCTGATACTCGCTAATATTTTTAAAGGGTCACTTCAAAGGAAGATTCCAGGTTCTTAGAACTAAATCCAATTCCTTAGAGGCTTTGATTTTATTATCAGTACAAAGAGTGAATCTCGCAGATATCCAAACAGCCAATCCTAGTCAACAAGACATGTATTTTAAATAAGAGCGCCTAACAAGGATGACCACCAGGCTCTACATTAAACCATATTACTTCACACTCCCATCAATTCAGTCTTCGGGACTGGCTTGAAGCTCCCTAAGCAAATCCTAAGCAAATCAAGGATGTAAAGAACTATAATTTAAATAGCTTGAGATAAACTGTTTCTGAAAATCTTTTAAAAAATAATCTAGAAGTATTTCTTCCACTATAAATAACCGACACATTAATTATAAATAATGCTTTAAGAGTGACATGCTAATTATAAGTAATGCTTATCTGTAGGTCTTCCAAGACCCCCCTGGAGGCAATTGCTCTCTTTTCATACACAGTTTAAGTTACTCAGTGTCTGAGAAGGCAATAAACTCTTTAGCTTTAAATATAGTTTATTAAAAGTGTGTGCCTCACAAATTCAGGTTGCCTTGCCTCCATTAGTCTGAAATAATAAATTTTTATTGCAGTCCTTCAGTGCACATTGTTCCCAACCATTAACTCACTATGGAACCTTAGGCAAGTTACTTAACCTCTCTGAGCCTCAGTTTATTCCTCCAGAGAAATAACAGCACCTATTTTAACAATGGTTAATATATGTGAAGCACTTAGCAGACTGCATGAAACAAAGCAGGCACTCAGTACATAACAGTTATTTTTATATTAGCTGTAGTCTTAAAGAGACAATGCAGGGGTTTGGTTGCCATTTTAAGGTATTAATTTATAACTTCTCAGATTTGATCACTTTAAATCTATAATGATTGAGGTGAGTTTAATGAGAGCCCAAGAGGGAGTATCAGCACCAGTTCAAGGGAGGAAGAAAAACTAAGGATTCGTTCCACAGGCACGTGCGTGTGCTCAGTCCCTTCAGCTGTGTCCAACTCTTTGCAACCCTGTGGACTGTAGCCCTCCAGGCTCCTCTGTCCATGGGATTCTCCAGGCAAGAATTCTGCAGTGTGTTGCCATGCTCTTCTCCAGGGGAATCTTCCCAACCCGGGATCAAACCCAGGTCTCCCACATTGTAGGCAGATGCTTTACCATCCTGAGCCACAGGGAAACTCCCCATTCAATGGGCATCGTATCCCAATAATCCATCACATAGCTAGTAAATCACCTTCTTTAAGGCCAAAGACTCTTGGCAAACAAGGACTGAGTATCAATGAAGAAAGTCATCTGAATGAGGAAACCCACACACACAGACTCAGACTAATCACTCATATTAAATCACCTTCCACTGTGCCCAGTCCACCTCCTCCTTCTCTGTAGGCTAAGACTTCTGAAAGAGGTTAGAGTTTCTTCAAATATTCATATCCAGAGAATTGTAATTATTTGACACATCTAGAGGTACCCGGGAAACCCCGCTTGCAAGAAGACTCTCTTCATTTGACCTGATTCACAGATCACCTAATGCAGCCTTTTCTTAAGGGATATTTATCAAAAGCCTTCAGAGGCAAGTGAGGAACACTAGCTGCATTGATTTATATTCCCACCAACAGTGTGGGAGGGCTCTAAAAGGAACTATTTTTCTAACTATATGCCAAAAGTTATATAACCTAGCTGAACAGACAAACTTCTAGGAAGACACAAATTATAGAAACTGACTCAGGAAGAAATAGAAAACATAAATAAACCTTTATAAGAAAAGAGACTGAACTAGTAATCAAAAACTCTCCACAAAAGAAAAGCTCAGGACCAGACGGCTTTAGCGATAAATGCTACCAAGTGTTTAAACACTTAATGCCAATCCTTCATAAATTCTCCCAAAATAGAATGGAAGTATATATTTCCCAACTCATTCTATAAGATCATGTTACCTTGATACCAAAACCAAAGGCATCATAAGAAAACTACAAATCTATATGCCTTATGACTGGAATTTATCCCTGAAATTCAAGGTTGATTTAACACTCCAAAAGTAATCAATATCATGCACCATATTAGTAGAAAAAAAGAACAAATATCCCAGAATCATCTCAATAGACACAGAAAAAGTGTTTTACTAAAGCCAAATGATAAATGAAAACAATGTTGTCATGTGAGAATATACAACACACAAATAAAAAGGAGCTTCCTCAACTTAATGGCAGAAAGTGAAGAGGAACTAAAAAGCCTCTTGATGAAAGTGAAAGTGGAGAGTGAAAAGGTTGGCTTAAAGCTCAACATTCAGAAAACGAAGATCATGGCATCTGGTCCCATCACTACATGGGAAATAGATGGGGAAACAGTGGAAACAGTGTCAGACTTTATTTTTCTGGGCTCCAAAATCACTGCAGATGGTGACTGCAGCCATGAAATTAAAAGACGCTTACTCCTTGGAAGGAAAGTTATGACCAACCTAGATAGCATATTCAAAAGCAGAGACATCACTTTGCCAACAAAGGTTCGCCTAGTCAAGGCTATGGTCTTTCCTGTGGTCATGTATGGATGTGAGAGCTGGACTGTGAAGAAGGCTGAGCGCCGAAGAATTGATGCTTTTGAACTGTGGTGTTGGAGAAGACTCTTGAGAGTCCCTTGGACTGCAAGGAGATCCAACAGGTCCATTCTGAAGGAGATCAGCCCTGGGATTTCTTTGGAGGGAATGATGCTAAAGCTGAAACTCCAGTATTTTGGCCACCTCATGCGAAGAGTTGACTCATTGGAGAAGACTCTGATGCTGGGAGGGATTGAGGGCAGGAGGAGAAGGGGACGACAGAGGATGAGATGGCTGGATGGTATCACTGACTCGATGAATGTGAGTCTGAGTGACCTCCGAGAGCTGGTGATGGATAGGGAGGCCTGGCGTGCTGCAGTTCATGGGGTCGCAAAGAGTCGGACACGACTGAGCGACTGATCTGATCTGATCTGATCTGATCTGAAGGAAAACCCACAGTTAAAACCATACTTAATGCTGAAAACCAGAAAGCTTTCCCACTAATATCAGGAAAAGAATGCTGTTTCTAGCCATTCCTACTCAACATTATATTAGATGCTCCAATCAGGACACTTACCGAAGAAAAAGAAATAAAAGGTATCCAGATTAGAAAGGAAGAAGTAAATCTATTTATATTTGCTGATGACATGATCTTGTAAACAGAAAATTCTAAGGAATCCAGAAATATCCATGAGTGCTAATAAACCAGCTCATCAAACTTACAGGAAATGAGCTCAATTTAGAAAATTCAGTTGTATTTCTATGCACTGGCAACGAACAATCAGAAAATGAGCTTAAGAAAATTTCCTTCACAAAAGTGTTAAAAAGAATAAAATACTTGGGAATAAATTTAACAAAAACGTGTCAGATTTATACAGTGAAAAATACAAAACATCACTGAAAGAAACTTTAAAAGATCTTAATAACTAGAAATATACCTAGTGCTCATGGACTAGAAAACTTAAAACTATTTGGATAGAAGTACTCACTCACTGGATTAATTTATAGATTTCACACCATCTCTACCAAAATTACAAATGTCTTTTCATGGAAAAAATTGACAAACTAATCCTAAAGTTCATGTGGAAATTCAAGGGACTGAGAATAACTGAAACAACCTGAAAAGGAAGAACAAACTTGCAAGATCACACTTCCCAATTTTGAAAGCTACAGCACAAAGTTATAGCAATCAAGACCATAGCATAAGGATTCATACAGATTAATGGAATAGGGTTGAGAGTATAAAAGAAAATCAATAAATGTATGATCAATTGACTTGTGACAAGAGTATCAAGACAATTCAATGGGGGAAACAATGGTCTTTTAAACAAATGGTGCAAAACAACTGGCTATCCACATGCAAAAGAATAAAATTAGACACTGCCTTGCTCTATATACCAAAAAGAAAAGAAATGTCAAAATTCTAAATGCAAAATCCCCAGCTACAAAGCTCTTAGAATAAGCAATAGCTAATATTATACACAACACCAGAAACACAAGCAACAAAAGAAAAAAGTAGATAAATTGGACTTCACCAAAGCAAAACATTTTTTTTGTTTCAAAGAACACCATCAAGAAAGTAAAAAGTCAACCCATAACATGGGAGAAAATATTTGCAGACCATGTATCTGATAAGGGTCTAATATCCAAAATATATAAAAGCTATTATAACCCAACAATAAAAAGACAAATTACTCAGTTAAAAAACAGGAAGACGATTTTAAACACTTATCCAAAGAAGTTACACAAATAGACAGCAAGCACATGAAACAATGTTCAACATCATTAGTTGTTAGAGAAATACAAATCAAAACCACAATGAGATAATATTTCACATCCACCAGGACAGCTTTAACTAGAAAGGCAGTATATACTCATTGGTGAAGATAAGGCGAGACTGGAACTGTCATTCAGTGTTTGTAGGAATATAAAATGATATAGTCACCTTTAAAATGAGTTGGGCATTTCCTCAAAAAGTTAAATAAAGAGTTACATCTCATCAGCTCCACTTCTAACTATACACCCAAGAGAATCAAAAACATATCTCCACAAAAATCTTATATGTCATAGAAGTATTAATTATGATAGCTAAAAAGTGGAAATAATACAAATATCTACTAACTGATGAATAGATAAAATATGGAGTATTTAAAGAATAGAATATTATTCAGTCATAAAAGGAATGAAGTTTTGATATATGCTGCAACATAGATGAACTTTGTAAGCATTATGCTAAGTGAAGGATGCCAGACACGAGATCACATATGGTATGATTCAATTTATATGAGAAATCCAAAATAGGCAAATGCATAGACACTGAAAGTAGCATAGTAGTTACGAGGGACAGGGAAAAAGGAGTGACTGCTAATGAGTATGAGGTTTCTTTTAAAGTGATGAAAATGCTCTGGAATTAGATATTGGTGACAGCTGCACAATATTATGAATATACTAAAAAAACACTCAAGTGTGTACACTTTAAATGAATGATTTGTGTATGTGAATTATGTGTCAGATTTTTTTAAAAAAAGTCTAGACCTTGACAAATCATTCCAAATATTTAAATTAGTGGAGTCTGCTCCTGAGACTTGTAATAAGTAGAGAGTGGTCACCAAGATCAAGAATAGAGCCTTTTAGAAGATGAGGAAAATGAGAAATGAGCAGGAGGCCAAGCCTCCATGATTTTTAAGGTGAGCAGCAGGGGGAGCCCTTGATAACAAAGAAAATTACAAAAATAATATTTATGCTTCTGATCATAAAGTTAATACATTCTTTTTGCAGAATATCTGAAGAAATACCAAATAAACTTAATTTTAAAACCAGTGATAATTCCACTGAAAATCACTATTAACATTTCATTTGTGCAAATCCTTCCAGTCTTTTTTCAGCATACCTATGTATGTACATGCATCTATAACCAAACTCACATTTTTTACAAAAGTAGAAGATGCAATTTTGCACCCTACTTTTACACTTCATAATATCTTTTTACATTTTTTCCTAAGTCTTCAGTATTTTCGAGAACATGATTTTCAGTGCTTACAGATGTACTATAATTAATTAAACCTATTTTTTAAAATGTTTCCCTGATTAAATAACATTGTGATAATCACCCTTGAACCTAAATCTTTATATTTCTCAAAAAAATATTTTCTAAGGACAGGTTCCTAGAAGAGGAATTATTAGGTCAAATACCATTCACTGTTTTAAGTCTTTGAATGCATAGTGCCACATTTACAATAAGAAAACTTGAAAAATCTTTATACTTCCCCCAGCACTATATATAATCCTTTTTCCTGAACTTTTCTCCAAATATGTAATTATCTGATTTGTTTGTTTAAAACAGTTGCCAACTTGAGAAACAAAAACTAATCTTGCTTTATTTTTAAATAAATAGTAAGCTTGAAATTTTTTCTGAGTTATTATCTAATTGTTATCTGCTTGTCAGTTCAGTTCAGTCGTATCCAACTCTTTGCAATCCCATAGACAGCAGCACACCAGGCTTCCCTGTCCTTCCCCAACTCTCAGAGCTTGCTCAAACTCATGTCCATTGAGTCAGTGATGTCATCCAACCATCTCATCCTCTGCCGCCCCCTTCTCCTGCCTTCAACCTTTCTCAGAATCAGGATCTTTTCCAATGAGTCAGTCCTTGTTCTTCACATCATGTGGCCAAAGTATTGGAATTTCAGCTTCAGTATCAGTCCTTCCAATGAATATTCAGGACTGATTTCCTTTAGGATGGACTGGACTGGTTGGATCTTGTAGTCCAAGGGACTCTCAAGAGTCTTCTCCAACACCACAGTTCAAAAGCATCAATTCTTCAGTGCTCAGCTTTCTTTGTAGTCCAGCTCTCACATCCATACATGACTACTGTACATGTATGTACAATTCTGCTTAAACAAATTACGTTTTTGTGAACACTGACAATTTTTTTGTTCAGATTATTTATCTTCTAATTATTGATTTCTAGAAGCTTTTCATGTATCAATTATGTTTATACCTTTGTCTTATATTTTGCCATTTTTCAGGTTTTTCTTTGCTTTATGCTTTTTTGTCATGAGTTTTGATGTATACAAGCTTTTAGTTTTATACCAAAAAAAATTGATCTTTTCATAAATTCTTCCTCTACCTTTTTGCTTAAAAAGTGCTTCTGTGAAGCAGGAATTGATGAATATTTACCATAATTTCATTTATTCTTTTGTGTTTTTAAAAATTTATTTAATGTTTATGTATTTAATTCCTCCGAACTTATTTAGGGATATGGTATGTGTCCCCCTGGCTAGAGCAGGGCATCATCTGATGGCAGCAACCTGTCTGGGGTTGGCAACAGCCAGGGGTGGGATGGGTCAGGAGAATGTGGGTCAGCCCTTCCAGAGCAAAAAGGAATGGGAGGTTGATTTTTAGCGGGATCGATGAGGAAAGTGGTTCTGAAATGTTTTTGACAGAAATAGAAACCAATGAAACAGATGCCGGCACTCTACTGCTTTAGAAAAAGAAAGAGCTGGACAACAGACAGGCAAGCAATTGGCAGCTACTGCCAATCTTGGAAACTTGTCATATTTAGTTTGTTCCCCTAAAGAGGTATATACCCACACCACCCAAGGATGGTTAAGTGGTAACACCCAGATCTGCCAGTTGGGGCTCCAGTCATAGCAGCAAACACCACTGCATCTCACAATGGCCACGCAACTTGCAAAGCACAATCACACCACTCTCCCCAGGTCCCTGCCCGCAAGCCACTCCCAGCTGCTGGCAGGGATCAGACAAGCAGCTTCTGACCTGGCCTCCAGAACCCGGGAGAGATACAGCTTGATTTTACCATAAAGCCTTCCTAATGCTCCAGGGATTTGTCCCAGTGAGAGGAGAATGCTTTAGGAGAAGTAGAGCCAGTTTCTCCAGCCCAGGGTGTGTGCCCAGAACTGGGGAGCCAGCCCTACATCTAGGGTAATTGCTGCGGGTAATGGTGTGGTGCTGCACAGACTTCCTAACCAGCTGGAACTTTCTATTTGCCTGACCATGTTATTATTGGCTTCTGCTAGATTTTAGGGACATTAACCTGCCCATATGTGTCTGCTAGTGCCTTGCTGGACGGCTCCAGCTTACAGACTTCTTAGGAAAGGGGCTTTATGAATTTTTATTCTACAAATCTTTTCTCTTTTTTTTCTCTGCAAATTCTGCTCTTTTTCTGCTAGTTGGAGCAGAGGATTTCAGCTTTCTTACAAACAGTGCATGAACCAGCCAGTCATACCATCCGAGAATGTTGTAAGAGCCTGCTTCCAGGTTCCAGATTTGGATCTGTGAAAACGGCCCAGACTCTTCTGAAATTTTGAGCTGACGTTTCAGTATCCAGCCTCCAATTAAGCTCTGCAAGTTGCCACAAATAAGTAGGCCAGCCACCTCATCTTCTCTGTGTCAGCGTCTCACGCCCTAAGGAGTGGCGGCAAAAGGGGGAGCACAGGGGACTTGCCCTCAATCACTGACATTGGGTCTTATTCTTTTTATTTTCTACAGTAAGGCAACACTTCTCTGCAATCATGAGGGTAGACCCCAAAGCCTAGAATGTTTTCAGCACACTTCCCACCTCTGCATTGGTGGGTGCGTGGTTGATGAGCTTGTTGCCCTTTCTGTGGACCCAGCCTTGTAGATAAACATGAAGAAATGAAGTTAAGTTGCTCAGTCGTGTCTGACTCTTTGTGACCCCATGGACTGTAGCCTACCAGGCTCCTCCGTCCATGGGATTCTCCAGGCAAGAATACTGGAGTGGGTTGCCATTTTCTTCTCCAGGGGATCTTCCTGACCCAGGGATCGAACTCAGGTCTCCCACATTGCAGGCAGACACTTTAACCTCTGAGCCACCAGGGAAGTAGATAAACATAACTAGTTCTAAATGTCCCTGTTGACCACCATAAGATGTCTACCATGGCAAGTGGATTCAAGCACAAAATACAGTGTGAGCAGCATGTGGATGGTCTTCAGCTAGTCTGGGCAGCTGGTTGGCCCACTTCACAGAGCCTTGATATAAGAAACTAGGAGAAGGTTTCATGACATCTCACAATGAAATTGCCACGCGACAGGAAGCTTGCTCTGAGGTTATTTCTACCACAGAAAGAACTGGGGATATGGCTGAAATACATTTTGGCTTAGACTCAGAAAGCCAGGTTTTATACCTAGTCCTTCTTGATCAGTTTTGTGGCCATGGGTATCTGTGAGCTATAGCTTTCTGAAGGTCCTAACTGAATAATTACACCTTAAAGAACCATGCTGAGGCTCATATCACATGAGGAAATGTGTGAGAAATTGTTCTGTAAACTGGAAAAGTGTACCAATAAAAGAGGCTACTGTTTGTTGTTAGACCTATATTCAAGGTAGGAAAACCAAGGTTCAGAGAGTAAGAGTTGGAAATGGCCCAGACTGAGCTGCTGAGAGAATTACCCAAGACTCTATAGATCCTCCAAGGGTCTTTCTTCTGAATTGTGTCACTGTATCAGGCAGTGTATCAGCTCCCATTAGTGATGAAATGGCCAATTCTACCATTTGTTGTTGTTTTTTATTGTTTAGTCACTCAGTCATGTCTGATTCTTTGGCAACCCCATGGACTGTAGCCTGTCAGGCTCCTCTGCCCATGTAATTCTCTAGGCAAGAATACTGGAGTGGGTTGCCATTTCCTCCTCCAGGGGATCTTCCCGACCCAGGTATTGAACCCTCGTCTCCTGCACAGGTAGGTGGATTCTTTACTACTGAGCCACCAGTAAAGTACGTAATTCTACAGTTAGTTGTGATAAAACCCAGCCTAAATTATTTGACTGAAGTCATTTCATTGCTAGCCCTTCAAACTGCCTGAAAGTGGAACCATTAGTCTCTCAGTCATGTACAACTCTTTGCCACCCCATGGACTATATAGCCCATCAGGCTTCTCTGTCCATGGAATCCTCTGAGCAAGAATACTGGAGTGGGTAGACATTCCATTCTCCGTGGAATCTTCCCCACCCAGGGACTGAATCTAGGTCTCTTGCATCATACGTAGATTCTTTACCCTCTGGGCCACCAGAGAAAGTGAAAGTGAAGTCGCTCAGTCGTATCCAACTCTGCGACCCTGTGGACTGTAGCCTACCAGGCTTCTCCGTCCACGGGATTCTCCAGGCAAGAATACTGGAGTGGGTTACCATTTCCTTCTCCAGGGGATCTTCCTGACCCAGGGATCGAACCCCAGTCTCCCGCATTGGAGGGAGATGCTTTAACCTCTGAGCCACCAGAGAAGCCCCCGTCAGTTGTCTGGCTAGTCTTCAATTCACTGGAGAGAGAGTGTTAAGACCATGAACCATGCAACCAAGCTGCTGGGTGTGAGTTCATCTCTGCATCCCCCTAACTAGGTGGCTTTAAGCAAGTGACATGACCTGTCTTCAGTTTACTCATCTGTAGAATGGCAATAAAAATACTACCTTCCTCAAACTGTTGTGAGAATAAAATGAATAAAAAATGTAATTTGAATAATATCTGGTACATAGAAAGCTACTTGTAAGCTATTATTCTTTTCCAATAGGCCACTCTTTAAAAAAAAATGTACGTTCTAAATGATGGGAAAAGATGAATTTTTTTAGGCATAATGGAGAACAGAGCTTTAAGAAATACACTCCCTCTTCCCCTACTCCAGTGTGAAGGGCCTGGCATGACAAGATAGGTTAGATGACATGGTTCGGTGGAACCACAATGGTGAGCACACGCATGTGGGTGCCTGGGAATGTAGAGTGATGACATCCTCTCTCTGGTGGAGCCCAAGATGGATGGAGACAAGTGTGGCTGAACCCAGGCTCCTCCACGGACTGCTAAGTGACCCTGCAGCAGGATCTCTTTGTAGCTTTACTTCCAAAATTTTGCAGCAGCAGAACAACAGTTCCCGCCCCACATGGTTATTGCTTAGAGCAGAGCAGATACACAATGAATTTGAGCTATCGTTGCTATTGTGATACCATTTGCCATTCCCCAACTTTGTGATTTGAAATTTTGAGAAACTGCATACATTTTTCAGGTTACAGTAGAAAAGAAAAAGTGTCAGATAAACGCAACCTAATGTCTTATTTTCTTTTAAAGACAAGAAAAGGAAATGCCACACAGAATCACTATCTGTTTGTTCATACCGTGTGACAACAGAATTGTCCATTCATGTCATATTCTTTTTAAAATATATTTTTATAAATTTTTAAAAAATATTTCACTCTGTTGTGTCTTAATTGTGTGTGGGCTCGCTAGTCGTGGCTCTCGGACTCCAGACTGAACGGACTCAGTAGTTGCTCCGCAGCATGTGGGATCTTAGTTCACTGACCCGGGATCAAACTGGCGTCCCCTGCATCGGAAGGTAGATTCTTAACCACTGGACTGCCAGGGAAGTCCTCATGTCAAACTTTTTATGAATTACAGTGAATTGCTTGAGTTTTAAAATACTTCCATACAGGAAAGCCCAATCCCCTTTAGACTTCACTCAATTTTCTTTTATAAACTGACCCAGTTGACGTGGGTGATGCCAGTCTTTGTTTTTAACATCACATATGAAAGACAAGGGGTTCCAAACCAACGTCTACTGATTCCAGTCACTCTGAAGTGTCACTTTCAGTTTTGCTATGGTTTGGCACACATATCTTCATGTTTGAAACTGCTCACCAGAATGTTTGAGCAAACTCATAAATAGTAAGAACTGAACATGCCAAATGACTTTCAATTTTTTAAAAATATCTTCATGGTGACCTGAGTCAGGTCGGCCGTCAAGTTTTGGGTTTGGTAATAAAAGCCATAAAGGGGGTGGGTCAACTGACAGTGCCCGAGGGGTACGACAGCAGGACTTTTCTCTTGCAGCCTCTTGCAGAGCACAAGCTCCATCCCCACCCCTGCAGACAGGGTGTTGGGTTTCTGACCTATGGGGAGGGTCCCTGGAGAGTACTAGAAAGCAGAGGAGGCTGCCGGTCCTGCTGGGACCGGTAAAGTCAGAACAAGATTTAATAGCACTGGAATAGCACTGGAACACACCCGCCCATTTTATTTCTCCAGTCTGATAATCTAGGGCAATTAAGGGAAAGAGCAGAGATTTTGGTGGCTTTTAGCATTTTTTAAAGTTTCATCTGGGCAAACACACACATGTGGATCAATGTTACCCAGACCTTACCACTGTTTGTTTTTCAGACTCCAAGATTAAACTAAAGACTGGCTGAGCAGATATGTTTGCCTTTGTCTGAGAGAAGACAGAACTTGGAAAAAGAAGGGTGTTCAGAGAGACTGGGTTTCCTGGAGTATCCTCTAAGGGTAGCTAAAAAACGGCAGACAGGATTCAACCCTGGCATGCTGAACAGTGCTATCTCCTTCATAATGAAAGGCATGCTCATTTAAATGGGGCAAATTTGCAAATATTTTATATCTTATTAAGGAAACTATTCAGGCGTAGGAAATATGAGGGTTAAATGCCTTGCTTTCATAAACATACTACGATGGAGGAGATGATTTCAGATATTCTGTGGAAAAATGTAGGGGGAAGAAAGTGCTGAATTAGCCCATTCCGTTCCATTGAATTGTTCAGCAATTATGGTCATCCCCCATGCCCTAGAAAATTAAAGTACAAGATGAAACCCCAATCTAAGTCTGTCAGCTGCTATGTGACTGTTATGTTACTAAATAAATGACACATCCCATTATCAGTTCAGCTCAGTTCAGTCGCTCAGTCGTGTCCGACTCTTTGCAACCCCATGAATCACAGAACACCAGCATCCCATTATAAAAGTATTTAAAATTTATCAAAAGAGGTTTAAAATTATAGGGGACTATAATTTTAAAATCATTTGTTGCTAGACTGTACACTTAAATTTTAACCTGAAGCTAAATGTTGCAAAGTTAAATCAATTTTATTTGATCACACAGGGGAATTTACACTCTTCATTTGGGCTGGATGGAACCCTTGACACAGTCTAGAATTTATTAAGACTCCCGTCCCATAGGAACAGTTAACTCTTTGATCCTAGCACTCTGTCTCCTCCTAGAAGAATTATTTAAATGTTGCTGCTGCTGCTAAGTCACTTCAGTCGTGTCCAACTCTATGTGACCCCATAGACGGCAGCCCACCAGGCTCCCCCATTCCTGGGATTCTCCAGGCAAGAACACTGGAGTGGGTTGCCATCTCCTTCTCCAATGCATAAAAATGAAAAATGAAAGTGAAGTCACTCAGTCGTGTCCGACCCTCAGCAACCCCATGGACTGCAGCCTACCAGGCTCCTCCGTCCGTGGGATTTTCCAGGCAGAAGTACTGGAGTGGGGTGCCATTGCCTTCTCCGATTTAAATGCTACACATCCCCCTTTTTTTATTACCCCAAGCCCAGCAGTCACAGAGACAATTCCCCTTTTTATCCCCCACACCCCTTTTCTTTTCTCTCTTTCTTTCTCTTTCTCTCCTTCCCTGAAGTTTATAAAGCATTCCTTCAGCTTTGGTTTTCCTTTTCTACATTTAAAAATGTGGCTTCTGCCTATAAAACTTCTCCTCTACCCTGAGCAGCCCCATTCCCCTGGGGCTGTTATTGGCATGATCTATAAATTAACTGGAGTCACTTCGAGCCCTCAGTTAGCTTTTAATCAAACATTAGCAGCAGTGTTTACTCTTGTGTAATCTTTGGTTGTTACTCAATTTAATGCCTGTCAGCATTAAAAAAAAAAAAAAAACATGTTCAGCAAATCCTTGGCGCACACTGTTCAATTTCTTTCCTCTTCCCCTCCCCCACCTTGACCCAAATCAAGCTTCATTTAATCGGGTAAAGGCTTTCTAATAATTTTAATGTGCTAGTGCAGCTTGCTCTCTTAAGGAAATAAGAGTTTGCTCTCTATGGCAATCAACCCAGAGGCCTTTGCTTTCTGATCCCCATCCCACATCACATCAAAGAGGCTAAACTGTAAATTGTATAGTTTTTGTTTCTTGTTGCTCTGGCAGTTATTTGTGAGTGATGTAAGATGGGAAGCATCTTCAGACTCACATTTGGAAGATGCTGGTGTGGGCCCTTGAGAAAAAACCCACTGGAAACTGACTTTGAAGGTCTGCCCGGTGGTGAGCTAAAAGCGAACATACCACATCATAATTCATACACAACTTTGTGTCTTTTGAACCTTCCTCCCCAGCTGCCACCACCTCTAAAATAAATAAATAGTGCCCTGGACATTCTACGGTGTGCTGGAGTGGCTTTCCTCTCTCCTTTCATAATGTGAAATCCATCTATAGTCTTGCAGGAGAACTTCCCTAAGTCTGTCCTAAAGACCGGAGGAAACGCTGACTTCAGATGGAATAGGAAGGCTCAGCTTCGGCGCACAGAGCACATTATTAAGGGAAAAAGAATGTAGGGGGAAATTACGAGTGTACTCTTAAAAGATGCAAAAAGCAGCTCTCCCACCTTGCGCCTCCCCGTTTTGTGCACTCTGTATAAGAGAACGTCCTCCTTAGTCCAGGGCTTTGATTAATAGCATCACACTCAGGACGCCGGCTTTCAGTGCCAAGGAGACAAATGTCACCCTAAAAGTCCCATGCTGTTTCAGGAGATGTGACCAAAACAACGCGGGCACCCAAGGAGGAGAAGGAACCCTGCGTCAGCGAGGTCTCAACTGTTTCATCCTTTCCCCCAAAACTTGACCTCTTCAAATGTCACTGTGTCTCAGCTGTGCTTCTGCTCCCCATCGATTAGAAATCAGGATTCTCTTCTCTACACCACAAGGGAAAACCCTACTGCTAAGAATCCCGAGTACAGCAGGATGTCCCTACTATGTTTCACAGAAGAGCACTCCCTTAGAACAGCAGTAGGGATGCAAAGGGCAAGAAGAAGAAGAAAAGGAGAGATGCTGGTGACTGAGGTTTCATCCAACTGCTGCAAATGAATAAATGCTGAAAAATGCATTTCTGCTCTCTCAGATAGGAAAGGAGTTTCCTGGACTGAATCCATGCAGAGTTCATGGTTGGATTTCAAGGAAAGCCTCAATAAGGGACTGAATTATGTGCTATTAACTCAAACTGCAGCTGTCCTGAGGGTCAACAGCTCTGCCTGAGCTCAGGTTACAAGTGTACACTGGTAGCCTGTGCTTGGGGGCTGGTGTCACTGGGAGTCACCCTTGAGATGTGCAAAGCAGCCCCGGAGACACATGCGTCCCTGTCACTAACTACCAGGTCCCTGGGCCTGCCCACCTGTGGGGTGTCACCACCCAGGCTGCAAAGTGCAGCTGTTCCACTATGCAACTTTCCTGAACCGTCTGGTGGAACGTGCTCAAAGCACAGGACTGCACTGATAAGGACTTTAAGGTTTAGGAACTCACTCCCAGATAACAGCTGAGAACAGCAAGAAGTGCCCAGGCCCCTCAGGTGCCCAGGCTGCCCTGGTGATAAAGGGGGCTCTACCGTAGACTCATTGCTCTCCTCACATTCTTGTTCCTGATGCTGAGTGACCACCGTCAGCACTTGAGGTTTGTGCTTCCCTTTTCTCTTCAACTCCCTCTTCAATGTCCCTTACCTGCCCATCCTTACCCAACTTGCTCATTTAACAGTGCCAAGTGGTCGGCTCATAGGAAGCAGTGCATGCCTTTAAAGCTCCTTAGAGGAGAGCACATGACAGATATAAAATGGAAAATGTTTTAGACAAATACGACATTTCATTTGAGGTATCAGCCATAATAATCTATAATCAATAAATTCATTTGTTTTCCATTTTGTTATTGTGTGTGTGTGTGTGTGTGTGTGTGTGTGTGTGTGTGTGTGCAGGCACTATGCTGTGTCCCACTCTTTCCCCAGCACATCCCTGCATGCTTGGTTCATTGTGTGATGTCCAGTTCTCTGGTCTCTTCCAATGGCAGCCTCCATCCACTGGGGCCTGCCTAGGACCCTGCACTGGTCAATGGGAAACCAAACAAATCAGAGGCACTTAGTCGTTTCCACCAGTTCACAAAGGGAAAGCTTCGGCACGTTCCCTGAAGGCCAGGCATGTGAGTTAAAGCTGCAGAAGGAAGCTGACTTGTAAACCTTCCCTGACAATCAGGATTTACTGTTTATTCTGTCAACCCTGTTTATTCTTTCAACTCTGGTTTCGCAGCAGAACAGCTCATCACACTACACCCAGATTGTGGGGACACACAGAGAACATCCAAGAAGAACCAGAGAGAGCTCAATCCTGCTGATTCATTCACTAAGTCATTTGTTAGCAAGCTGGTTTGGGGTTTCTCTTTTCCACAATATTTCAACACTTAGGGAATTAAAATAGCCAGCTGTTCTCATCTTCAAACAACATATCCTGATAATTGGGAATTTAAAGTAAGTTTCACTCTTAAAGTCTTCTTCCAAAATACCTCTGACCAAAATAGTCAGTTAATGAAATAACTTGGAAACCTAGAGCATGCAAGAGAGTTGTGTAGGATGCTAAGTACAGAGTCACTCGGCACTTGGTAAACATGCACTGATGCAGACCTGGTTTCCTAAGATTTAAAATGTAGAACCAAACAACTCATACTTTCTCAAATATTATGGCACTAGTGTGAATTTACAAGAGGCTGCTGCTGCTGCTGCTAAGTCGCTTCAGTCGTGTCCAACTCTGTGCGATCCCATAGACGGCAGCCCACCAGGCAGCCCCGTCCCTGGGATTCTCCAGGCAAGAACACTGGAGCTGCCATTTCCTTCTCCAATGCATGAAAATGAAAAGTGAAAGTGAAGTCGCTCAGTCGTGTCTGACTCTTAGCGACCCCATGGACTGCAGCCTACCAGGCTCCTCCACCCATGGGATTTTCCAGGCAAGAGTACTGGAGTAGGGTGCCATCGCCTTCTCCGTTACAAGAGGCTACAAACATCAAACTGGATATGATGTAGCAGAGAGGCTGTGGAATCAGACAGACCTGGACTCAAATTGAGTCCCACACTTGCTGCACAGCCCAGAACAAATGACACATTCTCACTAGACCTCAGTGTTCTCACCTCTAAAATGGGAATAGTAAGAACCATCCCTCAACTCAGTGAATTTGGGGATGATTAAGATTAGGAGATACATTGTAAAATCGTTTTTGGCTCAGAGCAAGCATTTTATAAATGAAAACTGCTGGACACTCTTGTCTTACAGAGAATGTTTTTGAAAATTGGAAATAATTTTAAAGCTTGGAAAACAATGAAGACCCCTCTGGGGAAATATATAACTCCTAAATCAGATAATGGAACATCCTGGAAACCCAGACTACTCAGAGCATACTTAAGTGCCAGGGACAGGGCTCATACCTAGCTGACACTCAATAAACATTTATTGACGCTGACCACGGTTTCTTCAGGTTAAAAATAAAATGTCTGGAAGAATTACAGAATCGCTTGTGGTTATTTCTGAAATATTATGACATCAAAGTAAGAATTTAAAACACCACCACACACACAAAAAAGCTGGGTACCAGATTTGCTTAAAAGATTGGAAGAACCCAAAACTCAAGTATTGTTTGTAAAGCAGAGGTTCATAAAATTATAAAACCAGAATTAAGAAAGATCTCCTAGAAATGGACAGAGCCTCATCAACTTCAGTGGAGAAATTTCTCTATCTATCATCTGCTGACTCCACAGGGTAAAGTCACTGGGCTGGGGAGGTGTCTGTGTATTCCCAGGGTGAGACCATCAGCTCTTCCATTTAAGTCAAGGGGCTACCAAACTAGAATGGAACACTGGTAGATTTAAAAATTTAGAGTAAAATTCAAGCAGATAATCTCACAGAGGAGAGCTCCCACGCATCGATAGAGAAAACTGAGGAAGGCTATATTTAAAGTTTTTCTTTTTATCAAGGTAGAGTTTGCACTGTGACAATGATTAAGCTGTAGAGGAGGCTTTTAACAGACTTTACTCTGCACTTGTACTAACTAACTAAAATATATCATTTGCTTTTCTAATCTTCCTTTAATTTTAGTCTAGAAAATACCATTTATCTTTAGTATTCTTTCTCCTTTGGGGCAAAAGAAGAAACAAGATTTCAGAATTCCATAAGGCATTGATTAATTCATGCTGGTCTCTCTTCTAGGTACCGGATATTAAAAAGGAAGGCAACCAATATATTACCTCCATCCTTAAGAATAAGAATAAGCCCCTCCTGATCTTTAGGGATACATATTTAAAATGGGCCAATTGCTCTTCAGATCAGATCAGATCAGATCAGTCGCTCAGTCGTGTCCGACTCTTTGTGACCCCATGAACCGCAGCACGCCAGGCCTCCCTGTCCATCACCAGCTCCCGGAGGTCACTCAGACTCACATCCATCGAGTCAGTGATGCCATCCAGCCATCTCATCCTCTGTCGTCCCCTTCTCCTCCTGCCCTCAATCCCTCCCAGCATCAGAGTCTTCTCCAATGAGTCAACTCTTCACATGAGGTGGCCAAAATACTGGAGTTTCAGCTTTAGCATCATTCCTTCCAAAGAAATTCCAGGATTGATCTCCTTCAGAATGGACTGGTTGGATCTTCTTGCAGTCCAAGGGACTCTCAAGAGTCTTCTCCAACACCACAGTTCAAAAGCATCAATTCTTCGGCGTTCAGCCTTCCTCACAGTCCAGCTCTCACATCCATACATGACCACAGGAAAGACCATAGCCTTGACCAGGCGAACCTTTGTTGGTAAAGTAATGTCTCTGCTTTTGAATATGCTATCTAGGTTGCTCATAACTTTCCTTCCAAGGAGTAAGCGTCTTTTAATTTCATGGCTGCAGTCACCATCTGCAGTGATTTTGGAGCCCAGAAAAACAAAGTCTGACACTGTTTCCACTGTTTCTCCATCTATTTCCCATGCAGTGATGGGACCAGATGCCATGATCTTCGTTTTCTGAATGTTGAGCTTTAAGCCAACCCTTTCACTCTCCTCTTTCACTTTCATCAAGAGGCTTTTTAGCCCCTCTTCACTTTCTGCCATAAGAGTGGTGTCATCTGCATATCTGAGGTTATTGATATTTCTCCCGGCAATCTTGATTCCAACTTGTGTTTCTTCCAGTCCAGCATTTCTCATGATGTACTCTGCATATAAGTTAAATAAACATGGTGACAATATGCAGCCTTGACGTACTCCTTTTCCTATTTGGAACCAGTCTGTTGTTCCATGACCAGTTCTAACTGTTGCTTCCTGACCTGCATACAGATTTCTTAAGAGGCAGATCAGGTGGTCTGGTATTCCCATCTCTTTAAGAACTTTCCATAGTTTATTGTGATCCACACAGTCAAAGGCTTTGGCATAGTCAAGAAAGCAGAAATAGATGTTTTTCTGGAACTCTCTTGCTTTTTCCATGATCCAGCGGATGTTGGCAATTTGATCTCTGGTTCCTCTGCCTTTTCTAAAACCAGCTTGAACATCAGGAAGTTCACGGTTCACATATTGCGGAAGCCTGGCTTGGAGAATTTTGAGCATTACTTTACTAGCGTGTGAGATGAGTGCAATTGTTCGGTAGTTTGAGCACTCCTTGGCATTGCCTTTCTTTGGGATTGGGATGAAAACTGACCTTTTCCAGTCCTGTGGCCACTGCTGAGTTTTTCAAATTTGCTGGCACATTGAGTGCAGCACTTTCACAGCATCGTCTTTCAGGACTTGGAATAGCTCCACTGGAATTCCATCACCTCCACTAGCTTTGTTCGTAGTGATGCTTTCTAAGGCCCATTTGACTTCACATTCCAAGATGTCTGGCTCTAGGTCAGTGATCACATCATCATGATTGTCTAGGTCTTGAAGCTCTTTTTTGTACAGTTCTTCTGTGTATTCTTGCCACCTCTTCTTAATATCTTCTGCTTCTGTTAGGTCCACACCATCTCTGTCCTTTATCGTGCCCATCTTTGCATGAAATGTTCCTTTGGTATCTCTGATTTTCTTGAAGAGATCCCTAGTCTTTCCCATTCTGTTGTTTTCCTCTATTTCTTTGCATTGATTACTGAAGAAGTAATCAGTATCTCTTTCTTATCTCTTCTTGCTATTCTTTGGAACTCTGCATTTAGATGTTTATATCTTTCCTTTTCTCCTTTGCTTTTCGCTTCTCTTCTTTTCACAGCTATTTGTAAGGCCTCCCCAGGCAGCCATTTTGCTTTTTTGCATTTCTTTTCCATGGGAATGGTCTTGATCCCTGTCTCCTGTACAATGTCACGAACCTCATTCCATAGTTCATCAGGCACTCTATCTATCAGATCTAGGCCCTTAAATCTATTTCTTACTTCCACTGTATAATCATAAGGGATTTGATTTAGGTCATACCTGAATGGTCTAGTAGTTTTCCCTACTTTCTTCAATTTCAGTCTGAATTTGGCAATAAGGAGTTCATGGTCCGAGCCACAGTCAGCTCCTGGTCTTGTTTTTGCTGATTGTATAGAGCTTCTCCATCTTTGGCTGCAAAGAATATAATCGATCTGATTTCGGTGTTGACCATCTGGTGATGTCCATGTATAGAGTCTTCTCTTGTGTTGTTGGAAGAGGGTATTTGCTATGACCAGTGCATTTTCTTGGCAAAACTCTATTAGTCTTTGCCCTGCTTCATTCCGTATTCCAAGGCCAAATTTGCCTGTTACTCCAGGTGTTTCTTGACTTCCTACTTTTGCATTCCAGTCCCCTATAATGAAAAGGACATCTTTTTTGGGTGTTAGTTCTAAAAGGTCTTGTAGGTCTTCATAGAACCTTTCAACTTCAGCTTCTTCGGCGTTACTGGTTGGGGCATAGACTTGGATTACTGTGACATTGAATGGTTTGCCTTGGATACGAACAGAGATCATTCTGTCATTTTTGAGATTGCATCCAAGTACTGCATTTCAGACTCTTTTGTTGACCATGATGGCCACTCCATTTCTTCTGAGGGATTCCTGCCCACAGTAGTAGATATAATGGTCATCCGAGTTAAATTCACCCATTCCAGTCCATTTTAGTTCGCTAATTCCTAGAATGTCGACATTCACTCTTGCCATCTCTTGTTTGACCACTTCCAATTTGCCTTGATTCATGGACCTGACATTCCAGGTTCCTATGCAATATTGCTCTTTACAGCATCGGACTTTGCTTCTATCACCAGACATATCCACAGCTGGGTATTCTTTTTGTTTTGGCTCCATCCTTTCATTCTTTCTGGAGTTATTTCTCCACTGATCTCCAGTAGCATATTGGGCCCTTACTGACCTGGGAAGTTTCTCTTTCAGTATCCTATCATTTTGTTTTTTCATACTGTTCATGGGGTTCTCAAGGCAAGAATACTGAAGTGGTTTGCCATTCCCTTCTCCAGCGGACCACACCCTGTCATATCTCTCCACCATGACCCGCCCATCCCAGGTTGCCCCTCGGGCATGGCTTAATTTCATTGAGTTAGACAAGGGTGTGGTCCTTGTGTGATTAGATTGACTAGTTTTCTGTGAGGATGGTTTTAGTGTATTTGCCCTCTGATGCCCTCTTTCAAGACCTACTGTCTTACTTGGGTTTCTCTTACCTCGGGCGTGGGGTATCTCGTCCCGGCTGCTCCTGGCTGCTCCCGGCCAGCGAAGCACAGCCATCGCACCTTACCTTGGACGAGGGGTCTCTCCTCACTGTCGCCCTTCCTGACCTCGGTCGTGGGGTTAGGGGTTGCTCTTCAGTAAATGTCAAATAAACAGACTTCTGGAACACTTAAAATTTCATGCTATGCGACTGTATGTTTCAATAACACACACACACACACATGCATGCACACCTAGGTCTAAAGGAACAAGAATTGGCACAGGCTAATTGTGTCTCTTACCTACTTTCCACAGTTATTTGCTCTTTGCTTATGCAGAACAGAAACATAATGGCAAACCCTCTGCAAAAAGATGGCAAACCATCTCCAAATTAGAGAGGTTGGCTGCAGGTGGGTATGAGAATGCAGAGTTTATGGAAACTTCACCTTGTATTTATTATTAATATCTTTGTTGAAACCTATGAGCTTAGCTCAGCCCAGCTACTCTGACTTGGGAAACATTTTTTTTTTAATTGGAGGCTAATTACTTTACAATATTGTAGTGGTTTTTGCCATACATTGACATGAATCAGCCATGGGTGTACATGTGTCCCCAGTCCTGAAGTTCCCTCCCACCTCCCTCCCCATCCCATCCCTCAGGGTCATCCCAGTGCAGCGGCCCTAAGCACCCTGCCTCATGCATCGAACCTGGACTGGCAATCTGTTTCACATATGGTAAAATACATGTTTCAATGCTATTCTCTCAAATCATCCCACCCTCGTCTTCTGTCACAAGGGTCCAAAAGTCTGTTCTTTACATCTGTGTCTCTTTTGCTGTCTTGCATATAGGGTCATCATTCTTAGGAAACATCTTGAGGCCTCTTTAGCTTTCTGACTCATGTTGTGTAATTGAGTTGGATGGACAAAAGCCTAGTAGTTATTTGCACAAGAGCAATATATAGGTTTACTTTGTCCTTATAATAGATTAAAACACTTGAGCACTCAAAATGGGGCTCTGTAACAACCTAGAGGGGTAGGATGGGGTGGGAAGAGAGAGGGAAGTTCAAGAGGGAGGGGACATTTGTATGCCTATGAGTGATTCATGTTGATGTATGGCAGAAACCAACACAATATTGTAAAGCAATTGTCTTTTAATTAAAAATAAATAAATTAAAAAAAAAAAACACTTGGACAAATAGGCTAAATTTGTTGTTGCATTGCTGGTCAGTAGTCTTTAAAAAGAAAAAAAAAATGTCATTCTCTAATTATATTCAGGAGAAAGCCGTTAGGGCTCCTCTATAACTTGGTGACAAAAATTTCACTAAAATGAAAAAATGTGGTCATTTACTCCGGCTTCTCTAGCAGGAAAAAAACTAAGTTTGTAAAAATTTTAAGTTATAAATAGCACTCACATATAAATATAACATGAGCATGTTGTGAAGATTCATTTAATATCACTGATATTAAATATCACTGATATTAAATTTGATATCACTGATATCAGCAGAGAATGAATGTTTGAATAAGACTGCTAGATCAGATAGAACACTGGCTAATGCCACACACAGCAATAATAGGATCATCTTTTATGATCCTTTTATTTAAAAGCAACCTGTAGAATCATCTTTTCTACTGGATATAAGTCACTTGCATTAGTGCTGGACAAAATCTATGAATTAATATTTCATAGAATCTGAGCATTAATCAACAGCAAATAGTATTATCAAATAAGGTGCATTTCCTTAAAGAATCAGATAGTCCTTAGATGGACCTATTAAAAATGCTCCAGTAAGATAGTGAAAGGACATGCAGCCATTCTTTTGCTTTATTTCAAGTTGAAACTTTGTCTTAATATTAGTAAGTGCTTTTTGGGGAAAGATGTTTCAGACAGAAAGACAATTGAGGCTCTGGGGAAGATTACTGCATAAATATTAACACAACAGCACTGCCATTCAAACTATGTTGAATCCTAAGAAATACAGAATTGGAGGTAGAAGCAATCCAAGTGTCCACTGAGGTTTGAATGGATAAACAAAATTTGGTATATACACACAATGGAATACTAGGCAGCCTTAAAAAGAAAGGAAATTCTGATACAAGCTATAACATGGATGAACCTTGAGAATATTATGCTTTGTAACATAAGCCAGTCACAAAAAGATAAATACTGTATGATTCTACCTATATAAGCTGTATAGAATAGTAAAATTCATAGAAACAGAAAGTAGAATGGTTTCCAGGGACTGTGATAAGGGAGAATGGGGAGTTGCTATTTACTAAGTATAAAGTTTCAGTTTTGCAAGATGGAAAAGACCTTGAAATTGGTTTCACAAACAATGGGAATAACACTATTGCACTGTACACTTAGAAATAGTTAAGATGGTAAATTCAATGTTATATATTTTTTTACCATAATGAAAAATAATAAAAATTCCAGAGTTGGTATCACCAATGCAGATTTATGTTATAAAGCAAACGAATGACCTCCACCAGAGTGAGATCAAGATACTGAGTGTAAAGCACCATCTGAAGGGCTAGATCATGACCATCTACAAGAGACACACACACAAAGTAACTGCAAAGATGCCAACCTAGCTATTGTGTATTTCAGCCCATATCATGGAAACAATCAAGCAATGTAACAGAGTTGGCTGCCCAAGCAGCCCAGCAACCTGTCATAGTGGTAATGCCAGCAGGAGCTCTGAATGCAGTACAAAGGTCATGTGTATGTCCTCCGTCACTCGGTCCTGTTTGACTCTTTATGACCCCATGGACTTTAGCCCGCCAGGCTCCTCCGTCCATGGGATTTCCCCGGCAGGAATACTGGAGTGGGTTGCCATTTCCTTCTCCAGGGGATCTTCCTGACTCTGGGATCAAACTCACATCTCCAACATTGGCAGGTGCATTCTTTATCACCAAGCCATCTGGGAATCCCATATAATGGCCATAGTCCAGTGCAAAGTCCAACAGCTGCAAAGGATTGTCTGTTCTTTTTTAAAAGAAAGATTTGTTCTTTATTTAAATTTTACCTCCTTTTTTATATCCTTCATAAAAATGTATTCAAAATGGGTCACAAACCTTTATTCATAAAAATGTGTTCAAAATGGGTCACAGACCTTAATTTAAGATGCAAAACTATGAAACTTCTGCAAGATAATGTAAGAAAAAACCTAGGTGATCTTTGGTTTGGCAATGAAATATAATATATTATATAATTTATAATATAAATTTATTGAAATATTGAAGTATAATAGACATAAAATTATTTGAAATATAATAGACATAAAATTTATTGAAATATAATTGAAATATAATAGACATAAATTGTTTATACTTAAGGTGCATAACTTGATATGTTGATATGTATACATTGTGAAATGATCACCACAGCCTAGCTAATTAACATATCCATCATTTTATATCATTAACATTCTGCTCTCTCTTTCTCTCTCTCTCTCTCTGTCTCTCTTTCTTTCTTTGGTGGTCAGAACACTTAAGTTCACCCATCACAGCAAATTTCAAGTCACAATATAGTACTGTTAAGCATTTTCATCATTCTGTACATTAGATTTCTGGAATTTACTCATCTTACATAACTGAAATTTTAACTGACTACTCAAAGAACTCTCCTTAGTCACCATCACCGTTAATTTTCCTTACCCCTATGTAACAGCTGAATGAGAAAACATTAACCTGATATTCATTAAACCTTGGGAACTAGTTTTCTGATTATCACATTTGCATCTTTTCTTAATTGCCCTCAGACTTTTGTGTCAGGCTCTAGAAAAATTAAGCCTCTTGCAAAAAGTGCAAAGAAAACTCTTTTGCTATCCAAGGGCAAAGCTCTCACTCTTGCCTGAAGTGACTTCATCATAACAGGTCTACACCCTCAGGCAGAATGTGAGAGCCCTTGCGTAAGAAGCTTTGCCACATATGTACAAGATATTTTTATTCCCTCATAAATTTGATTAATCTTCTCAACAGAGCAATCACATCTCTACTTTCTTTCTCTCTTTTTCCTAACCAATAGAAACTTTATTTAATTTTTATGGTGAATTGACATGATGCCATGGAATGCTGATTAAGATGAAATATTAAACCCAACTGCGTTTTAAAATCCACATCCTTTATGGAGTCAGAGGAAAACTACGTCTGTCTCCACTAGGCAGTGTCCTTCAAGGCCTTACTTACATAATGCCCACAGTCAGAGTATTTTACCATCTGGTCATTAATTTTTCAGCATTATAAAAATGGA
This sequence comes from Tragelaphus eurycerus, assembly GCA_935064755.1. Taxonomy (NCBI): domain Eukaryota; kingdom Metazoa; phylum Chordata; class Mammalia; order Artiodactyla; family Bovidae; genus Tragelaphus; species Tragelaphus eurycerus. The sequence continues at coordinate 21,931,835 of CAKXYN010000007.1, read as the reverse complement.
GAAACTTCATTCATTTGCAAAAACATTTAACTGAGCCTAATACGGAACTCTACACTAAAAACAAAAACTAACAATGTCTAGAAACACGTTCTGTTCCATTATATCTTCCATTGTTGAAATAAGCATTTCCTTGGAACAAACTGCTGTTGAAACTCAAATGCTCCTTAGAGCAAAAGAAATCATTCTCCGACATAGGAGCCCTCTCTTGGTATGATTTATTTCACAGCAAATTAATTCAGTGACGATTTTGGAGGTTGTAAACTAGGGTGTCCCTTTCAAAATCCGAACAAATCTCAGATACAAAAACACAACAGGTAGAGAAAAGAGGCATATAGCTCACTAAGGTTGGCTGTTTCAGTCTTTTGTTTTTCACGCTTTCCTTTTTCTTTTCATAAAGATTGGACTTTGTAGCAGCACGTATAACCAAACTCAACCCACTCTAAAGTTCAAGTCTTTCTAGTTCATACTGTCTCCTTTCATAGAATGACTTCAGATGGTCAGCCAAGAAAATAAGTAAAGCAAGCTCAGAGAAATTTATAAAACATTTAAATAGCTAACTAACAAGTTAACCATCAGAGGAAGCATGTAGAATTAAACAGAAACATTCATTTGGAGAGAGAAAAAAATAATAACAGAATGACAGAAAGAAAGCAAGAGAAAGGAAAGGGAAGGCAGACGAGATGAGAGCCACGAGAGAGAAAGAAGGAGTCCTTTCAAGCAGACGCAGTCTGAAAATGTAGGTGCTATAAAATATTTATTCTTCCTAAGTGTTTTCTCCTCTTTCTCCTCTTCTGCTGGACTGTGCTAGCTCACAATGGCTTGTAAACTCTTCCATTTTTTAATGGTCTTTTAGGTGCAGATGCTCATCAACTCAAAGGTGAACTACAACTACTTCACAGAAAATAAACTGTAAGTATTTTTATGTAATCCTTGCTCCAAGGCAGCATGGGAAGACAAAAGAATTCAGCACACTACCACTTTTAAGGTTTCGATCCCAGCCATAACTAAACCACATCTGAGTGTTCCGCTGTCTCAGCAACCCCCTCTTTCTCTTTTCTCCCCATCAGAGCATAGTCATTGACACCTCGAAGAGTCTCAAGTTGTTGGCACAGCTTGGCTGGCTCTCCAGCAGTCTCAACACTGACCAGCATCTCATCCAGTTTTACTTAACCCTTATTTTTGATCTTTGGGCATTGCAACTGTGAAAAAGGGGTTCAAAACCATGCAGTGTACTGGGGCATAAAAATGGCCTATATTCCTACAGAATACCTGGGGTGGGGGCGGGGGGATCCTTTCAGGAATAAAGCAAATGTTTATAGTAGCCCAAAGTGAAACTTAAATGTTTCAGCAGCCCAGCTGCCTGTGAAGCTGATATTGGGGCCGGGGGAGGAAGTAGTGGTTTTCGTTTGAAGCCAGGCTACTACAAGCCCAGGAGTGGCCAAGTTCAAGGCGGAAGCTGCCTCTCAACCCCTGCAGCCTCCTCCAGAGTGGCTGAGACAGATGGGGCTGTTCTCTTGCTTGTTTCATGAATGCAAAAAAGAAGTAGAAGAAACAAGAAACAAAATGATGAATTGGAAATTTTAAGGCTCTGGATTCAAACATTTTTATGGCAACTAAATTGTAAAAAAAATGAAATAAAAATTTGCCCACAGGAACATAGGAGGAACCATGTTGAACACTGAGCAAACCAAGGGGGTTGAAGGTGGATTTTTAAATTTTCTGATGTGATAAAAAGAAATTGAGTCCAAGAACTAAAAGAGAAGAGATGACCAAGTGTGACAAGCTCTCCAATGGGTTTTTTCATTTTTTGTCTTCAGCAATGGACTGCCTGTGGACCGAGAAAACACCTAGTAATGTGCCTCCCCACTCTGCTAAGCAGCCTCGAATCAAGTAGCTTTTGCCAAACACTGTGGTCTGTCCTACATATCAAAAAAGACCTCCTCCTCCATCCTCTTTTTCAGCTCTTCAGCTGAAGAGCAACTTCCATAAATACCCACCTCTCTGCTTCCAGGTCATTACTTCCCTCCTGTTATTCTGTATGAATAATCCACACTCCCACGGAGAGGATTCCTCTCAACCCCACTCCACCCTCATCTACTACTCTATTTATCTGTATCCCGTTACAATAAGACTATTTGAAAGAATTGCTTATTTCAGTGCTGTTTAGTAGAAATGTAACAAGGCATATTTGTAATTTTGGCTTTTCCTGTAGCCACATGAAAAAAGTAAAGAGAAACAAATAACATTAATTTTAATAATATATTTTATTTAATCCAACATGTTCAAAATAGTATCGTTTCAACATGTAATTGTTATCAAATATTATTAAGATACTAGACCTTCGTTTTATGAATTCTAACCTGATGCGCATATTACCCTTAGAGCACATTTCAATTCAGAGTAACCACATCGCAGGTACTCCTATGCCTCATGTCTTTAGTGAACAGTGCAGTTCTGTACTGTTCTGATTTCTCCTCTCACACTCTCTTGAACCCACTCCTTTCAGGCTTTTGCCTTCACCAGTCCACTGAAATTGCTCTTGTCAAAGTCTCCAGTAATCTCAATTCTGCCCTATTTAGAGGTCAATGCTCAGCTTGTATCTCCCCTGACCTGCCAGCAACCTCTGACCCAGTTGATCGCTCTTTCCTGCTTGATAAACTTTCTTCGCTTAGCTTCCAGAATACCACCTAGATTTCCCCCTACCTCACTGGTTGCTGCCTTCAGCCTCTGTTTGCTTATTCTTATCTCTCTGCCCTCTAAATAATGTCCCAGTGACAGGATTTAGTCTTTCATACTCTTCACTGCTCTAAGTATCCTGATTCCTTGGTGAACTCATACATCTATTGGTTGACAAATTCCAGCCTGAATCTCTCTCCTGAGTCCTAGCACCTGAATCTCCACTTAGATCCATACATTTCTACTTGGATGCCTCATGGAGTATCAAACTTAACACGTTCAAAAACTGATCTCTTGATCTCTATCTCCCAAACATTCATCTCTTGCTGTCTACCCCATTTCAGTATATGAAAATTCCTTGTTCTGGTGATTCATGGCAAAAAGTCTTGGGTTCATCTTTGCTCATTTTTGTTAATACGCTACACCCAGTCGTTCAACAAATCCTCCCAAGTATACCATTAAAATATACCCTACCAGAAAAGACAAAAACTCTAATTCAAAACAATACACACACCATAATGTTCATACTTACAAGAGCCAAGACAAGAAAGCAATCTAAATGTCCATCAACATACGAATGCATAAAAAAGATGTGGTGTATATATAGATATATATAAAATGTATATTACTCAGCCATAAAAAAGGATGAAATATTGCCATTTGCAGCAACATGGATGAACCCAGAGAAGAACATCACACTAGGTGAAATAAGTCAGACAGAGAAGACAAATACAATATGATATCACTTATATGTGAAATCTAAAAAATAATACAAATGAACTTATTTACAAAACAGAAACAGACTCACAGACATAGAAAACAAATTTATGGTTACCAAGGGGGAGGGAGTGCTGGGGGGATAAATCAGGATTATGGAATTAACAGATACAAAGCACTATATATAAAATAAATAAGAATTTACTGTATAGCACAAGAAACTGTATTCAATATTTTGTAATAACTTATAATGGAAAAGGGTCCCCAGGACCTTTGTGCATGCTGCTACAGTTGCCAGCTATATGTGTCTCTCTATATGCCTCTCCCCATCCTTCACCAACTCACCTAGTTCAGAAATTATCGCACTCAGGGAAGACTTTTCAGAACCGCCAAATCATATAACTCTTCACAGTAATTATCTCTGAAATATGCTTATTTTTTACAACAATTTGACTAATAGCTATTTCCCTCCACAAGACAATAAATTCTACTAGAAAATAAAACAAAAATCCACTATTATTCCCTGAAGCTCAGCCAGTTGCAGGCAAAGCACTGCATATCTTACTAATGAATAAATAAATGAAGGAATTAACACTAGCAGATAAGCCCCTCTCATCCACCCAACTCCCATAGTCTTAGAGTCTCTATTTGTAAAGAAGACAAGTCTTGGTTTGCCATGGAAGAAGTGGTCACAGCTACATCACTGGTGTTCAGTTTCTAAAATAAACTAGATTATATGCTAAAGGAAGAAGCAAGGCTTGAGATGAAGTGCTGCCTTCTGCTCATCCTCTGACCATCTTGCTAATCTCCCAAAGCAGGGAACTCACCACAAGGCAAGGTAGTCATCTCCATTTCTATTATTTTTGGCATGTTCGTTGAGTGACATTTCAATTACAGCCCTCTTGCCCCTGATTGCAGGGGTCATTTGAGCCTAAGAGAACTCACTCTTAATTCTGTCCAAAAACAGAATATCATATTCCAGTTCGGTGGCTGAGTATACCAGACGAGTACACTTGGTCAAGACATTGCAGGGTTATGAACTCCATGGGGCCTATAAGTTGCTGAAGAAAACTCTTTTAAGCTTTTGTACAAGACGCCCATAGGAGTTTAGTATTTAGATCTACTTTTGTGGGATGTTATTTGCAAGCTGCTTCTTTACCACCAGCATAGAATTGACCATTCTGGGAAGAACTCTGATAGGAAAGACAGCTGCTTCTCATTTCCAAGTAGACTCTTTAGAACACGTTGGGTTGAGCTAAACATTAAGTACCTAAAAAATTTTAAAACATTAAATTTAATTGCCACAAATACCAATAACAACAGTAGTAGTAAAAATAGCTACTCATTATGAGCTTTGTTTTAGATGTCTGGTATATCACATGATGTTCAAAGTAATACTATGAGAAAGGAGATACCTTTACCATTTTATGTATGAGAAAAATGAACCATTAAAAGGTAATTTGCCCAAGGTTCCTCAGCTTATAGGTGAGAAAGCAAGATTTCAAACCAAGATTTGTCTGAATCAAAAACTCTCAATTTTTCTAGAGAGGACTCTGTGAAGCTACCTGAAGTAATGCAGGGACTATAACCTCCAGAAGGTGCTCTATTTCTCCATATTGCCTCATCCACCTCCAGGCCTTTCCTCCTTTCATCCCAAATCCATTGTCACTTGACTGCAGAAGGACAAAGGAAGCTCTCCTAGACAGATGACGATTTCCTGGGTTTCCTCCAGGACTAATTCCCTGAACTTCACCCTGATCCACACTGAGCTAAAAGGCCTTCTGTTGGGTTTCTAAGCACTTAGCATCTGCTCCTATCATGACACAAACTAGGTTATCATGTTTACTACCAGCTCGTGGTTCTCTGCCACAGACTTTCAGAATGGGATGAGCCAAGTCGTAGTCATAATTGCAGTCACAATTGTAGTCATAATCTCAAGCTTTGAGGACTGTGTTTGGCATAAAGATAGTGCTCAAATATGTTTTTTGATTTAAACTGCATGAGAACACCTCCTTACTTCTCCCCAGATCTTTAAGAATAACACCATACTTTTTAAAGTAAGAAATCACAAATTAAAGAATATGTAGAAAAAGGTCTGCAGGAATGCAGTTTCCTGCCTGCTACTGCTGCTGCTAAGTCGCTTCAGTCGTGTTCGACTCTGTGCGACCCCACAGAGCCACCAGGGAAGCCCTCATGATCATTACTATCAACCAACTTGACCTACGTGATATTGACCCACAACAAAATACATATTTTTTGTAAGTGTACTTGTGATATTCATTAAGATAGATCATATTCTATACCATTAAATAAATTTTACCAATTTTTAAAAAAATAAATCATACTAAGAGTGGTCCCTGGCCATCCCTATTGAACTAAAATAGAAATGAATAACACAAAGATATCTGAAAATCTCCAATATTAGGAAATTAAGTCACTTATAAACAATGCACAAGTCAAAGAGGAAGTATCAAGATCAATTTTTAAATAATTTTGAACTGAATGAAAATTAAAAATCAGAGTATAAAAATTTGTGCTTAACAAAGCAGTGCTTAACCTTATATAAACATAGTCACAAAAATCCTGAACAAATACTAGCACATTTAAGGTAGGATATGTAAAGATGGATTTTAAAATATAGTACATCATGTCCAAGTAGAATTTATTCCAGAAATGCAAGACTGGTTCAGTACTCAGATATCAATCAATATAATCCATCACATTATAAAATAGAGAAGAAAATAACATGATCATCTTAATGGTGAAACAAAGTGCATTTTATACGTTTCAACAGCCATTTACCATAGAATCTCAGCACACTGGGAACAGAAGAGAACTTCCTTAGCCTGACAGAGAGAATCTACAAAAATACTACACATAACATACTTAACATTAAAAACTGAATATTTTTCTCAAATCATCAGGAACAAGGCAGGGATGTCCTCTCTTACTACTCATATTCAACATTACACTGTAAATCCTGGCTGATGCAATAAGGAAAGAAAAAGAAAAGCATATGGTTTGGAAAGGAAGACATGAAACTGTCTTTATTCACAGATCAAATTTCTAAGGAGATAGACTCTACACACACACACACACACACACACACACACAGAAAATGCTTGTAGAACTAATAACTGAGTTTAGCAAGGTTGTAGGATAAAAAGTCACAATAAATAATTATATTTCTATAATCAAGCAAAGTAGAAATATGATTGATAGTGGAATTCTAAATATATAAACAGTGTCATTTACAGCACCCTCAAAATGCTTAGTTATAAACTTAACACAATACGTATGGAATATATATACTATAAACTATAAAACACGGATAGGAAAAAAGCAAATTCTTAGATGAGTAGAGATATACCACGTTATAATTGGAAGACTCAATATTGTTAAGATGTCAGTTCTCCCCAAGTGATCTATAGATCCCATGCAAACTTGATTCGTGTTTCAATAGGAATTTTTTTTATAAATATCAACTGAATAGCCAAAACAATTTTGGGATTAATAAAAGAACAAAGTTGGAGGAATCACACTATCTATTCTCAAGATTTGTTATAAAGCTTCTGTAAAAAGAACACATTCTATGTGTGGATAGGCATATAGATCAATGAAATAGAATAGAGTCCAGAAAAAATGTATACAAATATAGCCAACTGATATTTGAAAAATGTATGGCAAAACAAATACAATATTGTAAAGTAATAAATAAATAAATAATTTTTAAAAAAGATTATTTCAAGGATAAACAATAGTCTTTTTAACAAACTGAATAAGAATATGTATACACAAAACAACCCTCAACTCATACCTTGCCCTCTATGCAAAAAATAACTCAAAATTTATCATAGACCTATTGTAAAACAAAAAACTAGAAAATTTCTAGAAAACAGGATAAATCTATGTGGCCTTGTGCTAACCAATGAATATAACATCAAAGGACAATCTATAAAAGAAAATATTTATTGTATTGTGCTTTATCAAAATTAAAATGTTTTATTTTGCAAGAGATATCATAAGGAAATCAACTGCTGCTACTGCTACTGCTAAGTCGCTTCAGTCGTGTCCGACTCTGTGCGGCCCCATAGACAGAAGCCCACTAGGCTCCCCCGTGCCTGGAGAATCCCAGAGACGGGGAAGCCTAGGGCAAGTCAAATATTGAGGTGAGGAAAAATATTTACAATTAGCATATCTGATAAATGACTGTATTTAGAATACATAAATAACCTTCAATGCTTAATAATTAAAAAAAAAACTCAGTTTAAAAGTGAGTAAAAGATTTGAACAGATATTTCACCAAAAAACATAAACAGATGGCAAATAAGCACATAAAAATATTTTCAAATTCATTAAATGTTAGAAAAATGCAAATTAGACCTCACTGTGAGCTACTACTACTTAGTAACTACTTACTACTGCTAAGTCGCTTCAGTCGTGTCTGACTCTGTGTGACCCCATAGACGGCAGCCCACCAGGCTCCCTTGTCCCTGGGATTCTCCAGGCAAGAACACTGGAGTGGGTTGCCATTTCCTTCCCCAATGCATGAAAGTGAAAAGTGAAAGTGAAGTCGCTCAATCGTGCCCGACTCCTAGGGACCCCATGGACTGCAGCCCACCAGGCTTCTCCGTCCAATGATTTAAATTAAAGAAACAAACTGACAATGCCAAGAGTTGGTGAGGATGTAGAGAATATGGACCCCTCAGACTTTGCTGGTGAGTACAAATTGTTACATCCTCTTTAGAAAACAATTTAGCCATTTACTGTCAAGTTAAGCCTATATTTATCATATATGACCAAGCAATCTCACTCCCAGGATTCTACTTAAGAGAAGTAAAAACCTATTTCTACACAGAAAGCCTATATGCAAATTTTTATAGCTGCTTAATTCTTAATTACCAAAAACTGGAAACAGTACAAATGTCCCACAAGTGAATAAGCTATGGTATATCCATACAACTGGGCTTCCCAGGTGGTTCAGTGGTAAAGAATCCATCTGCCACTGCAGGAGATGCAGAAGACGTGGGTTTGATTCCTGGGTTGGAAAGATCTCCTGGAGAAGGAAATGGCACCTCTCTCCAATATTCTTGCCTGAAAAAATCCCATGGACAGAGGAGCCTGGTGGACTACAGTCCACGGGGTCACCAAGAGTCAGACATGACTTACAGTCTAAGCACACACACACATCCATACAATGGGATACTACTCAGAAATAAAAATGAATAACCCAGTGATACATGAACAACATGGGTGGATCTCAAATGAATTTTGCTAAGTGACAGAAGTCAGATCCAAAAGATCAGGTACTGACGATGTTCAGGAAAATCAAAACTTTCAGATGGAGAAATGTCAGTGGTTGCCAGGGATTGGAAGTATGCAGGTAAATTGACTACAGAAGACATTTCTTGACACAGTGGAATACTCCATTGATTATGGTGATACACAACTCAATGCTTTTGTCAAAACTGTTTACTATCAAGAGTGAATTTTATAGTATGAAAATTTTAAACTAAAACAAAAATAAGTGTTTCATTCCAAGAAGAAGACAGAATTAAAGAAAAACTGTCCATTCTCTATAAACCTGGTCACCCTACAGAAGGAGTCCTACCTTTTAGAAAAACCATTGCCCGACCAAGTCATCCTAGGCAACCAAGGCCTCAGGTAAACCATTTGGCTCTGCACTTCACAAAGCATTTTGGGGGGGGGGGGGGCAGTATATTTTAAAATCAAATTATCAAATCAGATATATCCTAGTACCTCCCCTCATCATGTGCCAGGGCCCCGATAACAGACCAGCACTGCAGAATGTTTCAGCAAATGTAACTCTTTTCCTCTTCAACAAACCAAGGGCTGGAAAGCCCATAAATGTGCTATTTCAGCTGTTTTAAGCAGCTTATCATGATTTTCTGAGAGCCTGGCCTCAAGACTCTGGATCCCTTCTTAATAACATTTAATGCTACCATTATGTAATTGAATCCATTTTGTCAGTGTAGTGGGAATATCATTAAACTGTAATTCATTTCACTGTCTTCTAGCTTTCAGACCCTCAAGTCCCAGAGTCCAAAACACCAGGAACTTGAAGCAAGGAGTGATCCTAATCCTTTCCCCTCCCACCCCCTCCTGGGGCAGGCTAAGTTTTTCCACGCTGCACTGTTATCCATTCCATTATCACCAAGGCTATAGGATGCTTCAGGGTTGCAGAGAGATCTTCAGGCCTTGTGCCCGTCTGACAGTGCCTTAAGCTCCCTGACACTGAGTGACACCCCTTGATTTGCTGAGTCTCAGTCTGGGCCCAGAGCACTTTTGGAAATACAATCATATCAGGAGATGGTACTTTTCACATCAGTTGCCTCTCGACATTAAGAACCTGGCACCTTGCCACCTAACGTGCAAGTAGCCACATTATTATTGAAACCACATGTTCATTAGCAAGGTTGGCACCAACTCAACCCCCACTGTCCGAAGTTAATGTTATATTCCATTATAGTCCAGACAAGGGGACAGTGTAGGATACAGTTTGGGCATGAGAACAAACAGTCTTGTTTGATGAAATCTGAGTCTTCAACTGTTAGAAATACGATCTGGTTTCTATCTCGACATATGTCTGCACTGATGTTTCAGAGAGGGACATGTTTTGAAAGAAAATATCATTCTTTCAGTGTTATCTTTGCACAATTGTATTTAATTCTTTCCACCACTTGCAGGGACAACCGGAGTCCACCAGCTTCTTGCTGTGCTAATCAGTTCATCCCTGGAGATTCATGCAAAAGTGTTTCACTTAATATAAAGGAGTGACTCAGAACCATTGCTTTCAATTAAAAAAGCCTGAGAGAGTTCTGGGAACAGTGCTCTCTTCTTTTAGAAGTAGAGAGGAGGAGGGGTGCTGGGACAGGGCGGGAGGGAAGGAAAGAAGAGAGGAGAAAAAAACATATGCAGAAAAATGACTTGGGCACTCAGAATGAAATCATCATCAGTTTGACGCAGTATTTTCATAAAATTTAATTCAGATCCTACAAGTTCCTGGCCTTTTATAATTTATTGATGTGCAAAATGTATTTACTCTTTTGCTCCATCTTGATAGAAAGACATGCTGGATTTTAGAGAACTTTTTATTACAATTGTTTATACTCATGTGTGCATCTCACACATGATTTTCCTGTATCTCTTATTAGAGAAGCAAACCCTTTTTTTGCACATGTGCTCAGTATTGCCACCAAAAGCATTTGTCCAAACCTATTAGTCACATCGCTTTACAAAAGAGTTTCCTTCAGTATTGCATGGATTCAAGTCCCTTCTTAACATATGGCAATCACAAAGTAGACTTTACAAATTTAGAAACCTATATTGTGAGAGATGGATTAAAATATTTTTATGTTTGCTGCTAAAATAATGGCACTGAAGTCCAGGGTTTTTCCCACAAGATGATCCATGAGGTCTCATAATACTTTTTGGTATGACTAGGTCCATTATAATAAAATATTTTCCAGAAATCTGAGGATGATCTAACCTCATCAGTTTCTCCCCTAAGGAGCCATATTCCAACCAACAGTAAACAGTACTCTTACATCAGTGCAAAAGTATCAGTCAATAAACTATGCTGGTGAGCAGACCATCCTACCAGGTTTCATGATAAGTAATTATCTGGGCTTCCTGAAAAGATGGATCTGAGCCGGTGCTATATTGCCCCAAAGCAATGCAAGTATGGAGGCCCCAAGAAGCAAGAATACTACATCACCAGACAAAAAAGACTGTGAAAGAACATGATTTTTAAAAATTATTAATCACATGGAAAAAATCATAATAAAAGTCAGAATATTTTATTTATATCTTCTACTATCTTCTACTTAATCACAGTGCATTGCTACTTCTCTTTTGCATGTGTTGGATGGGCATAATCTTTATAGTGCTAGAGTCCTTTAATAGTTTTCCCGAAGCTCTGGTCTACTTACTGTCCTAATTTAGACCAGACAGGAAAGATCCTGAATGTCCCTCCCAGTGTCCAGGACTCAGGCATCACCTTCACACTGGGTCTTCCCAGGGTTCTAGCATTAAAAAACATCAGTATCTGTTTCAGGGATTCACTTCTGTTTCCAACTTCACATAAATTAAGCTTAAAACCAACTGAAGACAGGCAAACAGTCCCCTTTTTTTCTGTGTAAGCAAAGGGTTAACACTGACAAACAATGTTCTTAATGTGTTCATTTATGCATGTGCTTACGTGTCTAGCTGGACCCACTCTGCCCAAGCTCGTTTTCCATATGACCTTTTACAAGTAGCTAAGAAAGACATCCATTGTTTCCTTGCATTTAGTAGATTTGAAAACGTAGTTGTCACAACTGAAAAGGCAAATCAGAAAAGGCATGCCTAAAGCAAAGATACCACATTTTCCCCCAAGAAAAGCCACGTACCACACTGGACACAGTGGTAGCTGCCTTGGATACGGCACCCATATCTGCGAGATGTGTAGTAGACTGAATAGCTCTAAAATATAACTGTGTGCTTTCTTAAACTCCCACTCAGGTCCTTACACTCTCTTCCTATACCGAGAAATGTTTCCTTTCAAGCAAAAATAGAGCTATGTGTCTTTCACATGGGCCTGCCTGGCTGAGCTGATATCAAAGCATATTTTTTTTTATTTATACATATACAATATATACTATATTTTATGGATTATTTTTTACATTGTGTTACATAGTAGAGATAGGAGATATACATATCATCCCAGCTGATGGGCAGTAGGCTGTGATAAGCAGGCAGGCTCTAACCTTGCACATAAATTTGGTAGCTAGTCTCCAAAGACGACCTCAAAAAGTCCCACTCACCCTTCTATGTACATGCTGCTCCTCCCATCAAGAGATGGAGTATATTTCCTGCTCGCCTTGCATCTTGGCTGGTCCATGACTGCTTTGACCAATAGAATGTAGAAGAATGTTCTGGGACTTCTGAGCCCAGACATTAAAAAGATCTGGCAGATTCTGCTTTTGTTGTTGGTGGCGGTGGTGGTCTCTTTGCTCTATTTTTATGGTCTATTCACAACTTAAAAGATAAGCATTTGCTGTTTGTTTTTTGGTTTGGGGTTTTGTTATTGTTTTGGCCTTTTCTGGATGTGTGGAAATTGAACATCAAATAGTTCTTATGCAATAATATTTGAATGAGCTAAGTAGAAACATCTAAATTAAATTTCTGTAAAAATACAAATGATTTGTCAAATAAGGGGGAAAGAATTTGGCATAGTGTTTAGGACTCCAGCTATTTCATAAGTGTTTTAAAGAAGTTCTTCTATGCTTGGTTAACGCTTTCTATACCTCAACTCTAACTTGTGGTTTTTTAAAAAGGGACATTCCCTAATTTTTATAAAACTACTTATCACACAAAATTTCAAACATAGAATAGTATTTTTTAAAATCTCCAAGTATTTAATACTTAGTTTCAAAAACTATCCATTCATAGACAGTTTTGTTTCACCTGTACCCCAAGCCACTTCCCTCTCCCCTGATTATTTAAGCACATTCAAGAAAACATCATTTCACCCATAAACATTTCTAAGGATTTTTAGATAAAAGATAAAGATTCTTTTTTAAAACAAAACTGCAGTACAATTATGATGCCTTAAAAATGTTTAACAGTGATTTCTCTGTAGTTTCAAATATCTTAATGTTTAGAGGAGTTCTGTTTCATTTTTGTTTGTTTGTTTTTTTAATTGAGATTCAAATAAGGTCCATATATTGTTATTGGTTGACATGTGTCTTTAATGTAGGCTTCTTCTCTCCTTTTTTTCCTTTGACTCTTTTTTAGGAAATGGCAACCCACTCCAGTATTCTTGCCTAGAGAATCCCATGGACGGAGGAGCCTGGTGGGCTACAGTTCACGGGGTTGCAAAGAGTCGGATAGGACTGAGCAACTTCACTCACTTCTTTTTTTTTTTTGGCAGGGAACGGGGGGAGGAGGGAGGTTGTTGTTGAGACTATCAGATTGCTTATATACAGAGTTTCCTTGATCCAGGTTTTGCTGACTACATCCCCATAGCCTCACTAAATACGTCCTGCTGTTCCTTCTGATCCTATAAAACTGTAATTAGATTTTAGCTTTAAAGACAATTGGATTCAGGTTCAATTTTTTGGCCAGAATATTTCACAGTGGTAATGTGAAATTTCATCAGAAAGGACATATAATGTTTAATCATCTCTCTTTTAATGATGTGAACAGCTATCAACAGTTATTGCCTAGGTTCATTCATTCATATGGATAGAATTTTTCCTGTAAGTCAGTAAATGATCTTCTTTTACTTATATTAAGAATTTCCTAATTATTTTCCAAATTCTTTCTCTTCTAAAAAAATTTTATTGTACATTGGAATATAATTGAGCAACAACATTATGTTTCAGAGTACAAAAGAGTGATGCATATTCATGTATATGTTGTTTTTCAAATCATTTTCCAGTTTCGGTTATTACAGAGTATTGAGCAGAGTTCCCTGTGATATACAGTAGGTCCTTGCTGGTTATATAATTTAAATATAACAGTGTGTACATGTCAGTCCCAAACTCCCAATCTATCCATCTCCTCCACCAAATTCTTTTTAATTCTGCTTATTTACATCGTCAGAGCATATAGCCATAACACATTATAAAATGTCTTCCTTACAATTATTCAATTCAGTTCAGTTCAGTCACTCAGTCGTGTCTGACTCTTTGGGACCCCATGAATCGCAGCACGCCAGGCCTCCATGTCCATCACCAACTCCCAAAGTTCATTCAAACTCATGTCCATCGAGTCAGTGATGCCATCCAGCCATCTCATCCTCTGTCATCCCCTTCTCTTCCTGACCCCAATCCCTCCCAGCATCAGAGTCTTTTCCAATGAGTCAACTCTTTGCATGAGGTGGCAAAAGTACTGGAGTTTCAGCTTTAGCATCAGTCCTTCCAATGAACACCCAGGACTGATTAGCTTTAGATGGACTGGTTGGATCTCCTTGTAGTCCAAGGGACTCTCAAGAGTCTTCTCCAACACCACAGTTCAAAAGCATCAGTTCTTCAGTGATCAGCTTTCTTTATAGTTCAACTCTCACATCCATATATGACCACAGGAAAAACCATAGCCTTGACTAGACGGACCTTTGTTGGCAAAGTAATGTCTCTGCTTTTGAATATGCTATCTAGGTTGGTCATACCTTTCCTTCCAAGGAGTAAGCGTTTTCTAATTTCATGGCTGCAGTCACCATGTGCAGTGATTTTGGAGCCCAGAAAAATAAAGTCTGACACTGTTTCCACTGTTTCCCCATCTATTTCCCATGAAGTGATGGGACCAGATGCCACGATCTTCGTTTTCTGAATGTTGAGCTTTAAGCCAACTTTTTCACTCTCCTCTTTCACTTTCATCAAGAGGCTTTTCAGTTCCTCTTCACTTTCTGCCATAAGGGTGGTGTCATCTGCATATCTGAGGTTATTGATATTCCTCTCGGCAATCTTGATTCCAGCTTGTGCTTCTTCCAGTCCAGCGTTTCTCATGATGTACTCTGCATATAAGTTAAATAAGCAGGGTGACAATATACAGCCTTGATGTACTCCTTTTCCTATTTGGAACCAGTCCTTCGTACCATGTCCAGTTCTCACTGTTGCTTCCTGACCTGCATATAGGTTTCTCAAGAGGCATGTCAGGTGGTCTGGTATTTCCATCTCTTTCAGAATTTTCCTTTTCCACAGTTTATTGTGATCTACACAGTCAAAGGCTTTGGCATAGTCAATAAAGCAGAAATAGATGTTTTTCTGGAACTCTCTTGCTTTTTCGATGATCCAGCAGATGTTGGCAATTTGATCTCTGGTTCCTCTGCCTTTTCTAAAACCAGCTTGAACATCTGGAAGTTCACAGTTCATGTATAGCTGAAGCCTAGCTTGGAGAATTTTGAGCACTACTTTACTAGCGTGTGAGATGAGTGCAATTGTGCAGTAGTTTGAGCATTCTTTGGCATTGCCTTTCTTTGGGATTGGAATGAAAACTGACCTTTTCCAGTCCTGTGGCCACTGCTGGGTTACCCAAATTTGCTGGCATATTGAGGGCAGCACTTTCATATCATCATCTTTCAGGATTTGAAATAGCTCAACTGGAATTCCATCAACTCCTCTAGCTTTGTTCGTAGTGATGCTTTCTAAGGCCCACTTGACTTCACATTCCAGGATGTCTGGCTCTAGGTCAGTGATCACACCATCATGATTATCTGGGTCGTGAAGATCTTTTTTGTACAGTTCTTCTGTGTATTCTTGCCACTTCTTCTTAATATCTTCTGCTTCTGTTAGGTCCATACCATTTCTGTCCTTAATCGAGCCCATCTTTGCATGAAATGTTCCCTTGGTATCTCTCATTTTCTTGAAGAGATCTCTAGTCTTTCCCATTCTGTTGTTTTCCTCTATTTCTTTGCATTGATTGTTGAGGAAGGCTTTCTTATCTCTCCTTGCTATTCTTTGGAACTCTGATTATTATGTAATCTTAATTCTTCAGATAAATATATATTTAATGCTCTCAATCAGTCCTAAAAGTTATTCTAGTTACTTGAAGTTTATTTTTTGGGAGAGTCTTCATGAAGTCTCAATGAAACAATATTCTAAGATTTTGCATCAGTTCAGTTCAGTTCAGTTGCTCAGTCGTGTCCGACTCTTTGTAACCCCATGAATCGCAGCACACCAGGCCTCCCTGTCCATCACCATCTCCCAGAGTTCACTCAAACTCACGTCCATCGAGTCGGTGATGCCATCCAGCCATCTCATCCTCTGTCGTCCCCTTTTCCTCTGGCCTCCAATCCCTCCCAGCATCAGAGTCTTTTCCAATGAGTCAACTCTTCACATGAGGTGGTCAAAGTACTAGAGTTTCAGCTTTAGCATCATTCCTTCCAAAGAACACCCAGGGCTTATCTCCTTTATCTATTATCTTTATAGTTAAATGTCAGTTTGACAAATTATACTATCTTTGGCTCATATTTCAATTTTTTAAATGATTTTATTTATTTATGGTTGTGCAGGGTCTTCATGCTGTGTAGGCGTTTCTCTAGTTCCACGAGCAGGGGCTGCTCTCCAGTGGGGGGCAGGGGGTGCCACAGGCTTCTCACCGCGGTGGCTCCTCTTGTTGCAGAGCACAGGTTCTGGTGCCCACAGACCTCAGTAGCTGGGGCTCCCGGGCTCCATGAGCCCCGGCCCAGTGGCTGTGATGCACAGGCTTAGCTGCTCTGCCACATTGGGTCTTCCCAGACTAGGGGTGGAACTCGCATCCCCTGCTTTGGCAGGGGGGTGATTCTTTACCACTGAGCCGCCAAGGAAAGCCCTCAGGAGTATTTTAGATTCTAGTTTTCCACACTCCTATCTGGCGAGAAAGGCCTGGGAGCTGGGAGTCCTCAGCCACAGTGCTGGCGCTGCCATCAAAAGCTCTGGGGCCTCTAGTGAGCGCCTGCCCCTCCCTCAGTCGTGTCTGACTCTTTGCAACCACGCGGACTGTAGAACCCCAGGCTGCTCTGTCCATGGGATTCCCAAGGCAAGACTACTGGAGTGGGTTGCCATTTCCTTCTCCATTCAATTCTTGATTTTCTTTCTTTCTTTTTTTTTTTAATTTCTAATTGGTTCCTTTTTTTTTTTTTTTAACTTTACAATATTGTATTGGTTTTGCCATACATCAAAATGAACACGCCACAGGTATACATGTGTTCCCCATCCTGAGCCCTACTCCCTCCTCCCTCCCCATACCATCCCTCTGGGTCGTCCCAGCGCACCAGCCCCAGGCATCCAGTATCAGGCATCGAACCTGGACTGGTGACTCGTTTCAAATATGATATTATACATATTTCAATGCCATTCTCCCAAATCATCCCACACTCTCCCTCTCCCAGAGTCCAAAAGACTGTTCTATACATCAGTGTCTCTTTTGCTGTCTCGCATACAGGGTTATTGTTACCATCTTTCTAAATTCCATATATATGCGTTAGTATACTATATTTGTGTTTTTCTTTCTGGCTTACTTCACTCTGTATAATAGGCTCCAGTTTTGTCCACCTCATTAGAACTGATTCAAATGTATTCTTTTTAATGGCTGAGTAATACTCCATTGTGTATATGTACCACAGCTTTCTTATCCATTCATCTGCTGATGGACATCTAGGTTGCTTCCACGTCCTGGCTATTATAAACAGTGCTGCTATGAACATTGGGGTACATGTGTCTCTTTCACTTCTGGTTTTCTCAGTGTGTATGCCCAGCAGTGGGATTGCTGGATCCTTGATTTCCTTAAATGTCTTGCAACAGAGTTTTGCTATTGGAAAGTCTTATACAATCTGATTTCCTTTCTCTTATCAGTGACTTCATCATTTTACCTGGATGACCTAAGAATTGTTTTTCTTTAAAAACTATAGTTTTAGTAGAATATAGTCAGTTTTCCCAGGTTTGTAGTAACACCTTCCAATGAGTGTTTTCAGGTCAGGAAGTTTTTCTTGAATCATAATTTTGAGAACTTGTTCTTTTCCATTGCTCTGATTCTTTCTTTGGGGACTCTTGTTATAAATATTTTGGATTTCCTTTGCCTATCATTACAGATGCTATCTTCTTTTCAATCTTTTAATCTCTTCATTCATTTTTATATTTTTAAGTTTTTCATCTTTCCTTTGTCTAGTTTTCTTAAGGCATTTATTTGTTCCTGAGTTTCTTCTATTGAACTTGATTTTTTAAATTTTGTTTTCAATTCTTTCCTAAGTTCTGTCATCCTTTCCTTCCAAATCTTGTTTTTTTCCAATTACCTCATCTCTTGAGTTTCTCTAATTTAGATTTGTGTTTTTCTTTCCTATCTGTTAGTGTTTTCTCAACTTCTTTTGGCTATCTTGAGATATTAGGTTACAGTGTTTATCTGCTTTGGGGGCTTATTTTTCTGAAATGCCTTCAATGCCTGTAGAGACATTATTCTGTTTTATTTTTTCTCATAATAACTGCATATACGATTTTTCTATAATCTTCTCTGTTCTTCATGTTTCATTGAAATGAGTTTTTTTAATATACTTTTAGAGCAGAAATGAGGGCTTTAATTTACATTCTAGAGCAACCTCTTCTATTTTTTGTTCATGAAGGATTCCAAAATATAGCCCCATCCTCTCTGAGATCTTCCGCTGTTCCTCTCCCTCATTCTTATTGGAACCTTCTCTTTCCTTGCTCCTATTGTCCCCATCCTGATCAATTTAAGTTCTACTCCCAATAGTCTCTACTCAACGCAGAGCTTTGTTCTGAAAGTGAGCTTACTTGGTTAATTTCAACAGTTCATAGAGTCAGAGAGCCACAGCATCAGTTCTTACCATGGCCTCCTTGCACTCACCCATGAGTCAGATCCTGTGATGCCCACTCCCAGAATCAGTTGTTCTCCTTAGAGCAGACCACTGAGCCTCCAGTGAGTATCACTGGTGATGTTGATCTCCCACTCTCAAGTCCATTATAAGTCTCAATCCTTCTCTCGGCTTCTTGCACAGTTTTGGTGATACCACACAAGTCTTTTTGCTGTCAGGGTTTTGTCCCCAAACACACATTTATTAGGGTTTCTATTTTGTTCTTTTATTGTAGACTTCATCTTTGCCCATTTGGGTTTTGCTACTCCACCCATGTTGATTAGAAGATTCAGGAAGAGTCTAAACTTACTGCCCCTCTTGCCATCCTCCCAGAATTTTTGTTTCTCTAATTTCTTATAGAACTGAGCTTGAAAATAAATCATTGTTCTTTCTTCTACACAGATCATTTCTCATTGGTGCATCTATGAGGCATCTAAGGGATAATAAAAGCTTAGAAGATAGTAAAAATTTAAATAAAATATGCTTTGCACCAGTACCTATAAGGGCTGTCAGTTAATTTTCTAGGCATTTTTTAGTATTCTAACTACAGAGACATGCAATCTGGGGCAGGGGCGGGGGTGGGAGTGGTCAATGAATGCTAATGTAATTAAATTCTTTGTTTTCTATATGACCATTCTTTTTAATTGCTCTATATTTTCTCTGACTCTGCCATCTTGCCATTTTGTCAGAGAACTGTAACTTTTTCCAGTATACATTGTGATCTAGTCTATCCAATTATTGATACTAGTTTTCCATAAATAGATTTCCTAGATTTGTTGTAGGATTAAATGAGTTAATACATGTAATGTACTTAGAACCCTTAATAGAAGTTATACCTGCACCTGGGAAAGTGAAAGTCGCTCAGTCGTGTCTGACTCTTTGCAACCCCATAGACTATACAGTCCATGGGATTCTCCAGGCCAGAATACTGGAGTAGGCAGCCTTTCCCTCCTCCAGGGGATCTTCCCAACCCAGGGATTGAACCCAGGTCTCCTGCATTGTAGGCAGATTCTTAACCAGCTGAGCCACAAGGGAAGCCCAAGAATACTAGAGTGGGTAGCCTATCTCTTCTCCAGTGGATCTTCTTGACCTAGGAATCAAACCAGGGTCTCCTGCATTGTAGGTGAATTCTTTGCCAACTGAGCTATGAGGAAAGCCTAGTAAATGTTGCTGCTGCTGCTGCTAAGTCGCTTCAGTCGTGTCCGACTCTGTGCGACCCCATAGACGGAAGCTCACCAGGCTCCCCCGTCCCTGGGATTCTCCAGGCAAGAACACTGGAGTGGGTTGCCATTTCCTTCTCCAATGCATGAAAGTGAAAAGTGAAAGTGAAGTCGCTCAGTCGTGCCCAACTGAGCCTACCAGGATCCTCCGTCCATGGGATTTTCCAGGCAAAAGTACTGGGGTGGGGTGCCATTGCCTTCCCCGTAGTAAAGGTTAGGTACTATTTAATAATGTTCATGATCAGGTTTCTTGTTTCTATTGTTTTTATCAAGGGGACACATATTCCAGGCTTCCCCACTTGACCTTCTGCTGTAGTGTTGGATAAGGGACAGAACTATGTATTAACATAGAATATTATTTCTGTGAAATATTGAGAAACATTGTGTTCAAAACTAGTTCTAGTATCAAAAAATAGAACATTCTAGATTAAGGGAAAATAAGCTTGCCTTACCCACTGTAGTTTTCTGATAGTGAATTCAAAGCACTTCTCTGTCACCGCATTCACCCCACACTCTCTTCTGTTCACCTCCCCCCGCCACCATGATGTCCCGAGAAGTATTAACATTTGGAGTTCACTCAGGAATACCATACCCAACCATTATATTCACCTCAGATGCAAACTTAAGCATACTTCTCTGCCTCAAATGAAAGAATGAACAGAAGGAATAGAAGCAGATTCCTGTGTTGAGTTGGTTAAAAAAAAAAATGGAATATACTTGTGCCAATGTCTATAATTTACTTCAAAACATTCCATGTAATCAATGTAATGGGATGTTTGACCAGCTAAAGCTTTAATTCTAAAGATGGTTAGCTACTATGATACACAGAATGCATAGTTTATGGGTAGTCACCTTCATTACATCAGAGAAGGCCATGCTCCAGTGTATGCATGACAAGTCCTTTACCTCCCAGTAAAGTAATGAATAAAATTACTTTACTAATTAGCATCCTAATTTTACTGCCTAAACTAGTGACTAGCTTTCGAGCATGAAGAATATTAGAAATGAGCTCTCCTTGATGAAATAAATAACAAGATATGTGAACCAGTCAAAACAGTTTAAAAATACTCTCACATGCACAGAGTTTGAAAATCCAATGACTCCTACAACCTGAATGATTAGAAATGATTCCTGATTCCAGTCATTGGTTTAAGACAATTTCCGATTTCAGGGTATCTATTGGAATGAGGACACAAAATCCTGACCCTGGAATATCCTGCCTGCTTGGAGTGAATCTTTGAAACAAGATGTGCCAAAAACAAAAGCGAGCTTAGACTTCATCAAACTTATATAACAGACCCTTTGCAGTGCTCTGCGCTTGCTTGCTAATGAATGGCAATGCGATAAATGTCCAGGGGAAGAATCTCTCTTGTAACATTTTGATTACAGCCACGGAGCAAGTTTGTGGGGGCGTAGTCAACCTTAAACACTTCCAATCTCTTTGGTAGCTAATGCCACCTACCAAAAAATAAATAAGACAAAATACTAAGAGCTGTGCATTAATCAAAGTACCACTTTGGAAACAGGGGGTTGCCTATTATTCAAAGAACTCAAGAAAATGTTAAGTGTTGGCATAATTTTGATCACTAGAAGGTATCAGCTGAACAGATAACAAAGCACCTTTTAAAAACAGACTTCATATTTGAGAGTAGTTTCAGATTTACAGTATAACTACGAGTACTACAGAAAGTTACCACACTTACATCTGGTTCCCCCATTATCAACATCTTACAAGCAATGAACCAAAACTGGTACATTATTAATAACTAAATTTCATAGTCTATTGAGATTTCCTTAGTTTTAACCTAGCACCCTTTTTCTATCCCAGGATCCCATTCAGAATACAACAGTCCATTTAGTTGTCTTGTCTCTTTAGGCTCCTCTTTGCTGGGACAGTTTCTCAGAATTCTTTGCTTTTGATGACCTTGACAGTTTTGAGGAGTATTGGTCAGGTATGTTGTAGAATGTCCCAGTACTGGAATTTGTGTGTTGTTCTTCTCAAGATAAGACTGGGGTTATGGGTTCTGAGGAAGAAGAGGCCATCTTCATCTTATATCAAAGGCACATATTCTCAGTATGATCTGTGACTCTCAGTGTTGGCCTTGATCATACAGCTGAAAGTAGTATATAGCAAGCTTCTCTACAGTAAAGTTTCTCTTCCTCGCCTTCCAGTCCCTCCCCCGGGGTTTTTCCATATTATACACTTTGGAATGGAGTCACTATGTGCGGGTCATACATTAGGAATGGGAGTTATGCTCCCCACCCTTAAGGCAGAGGAAATATCTACATAAGTTATTTGGGATAAAAGTGCCTTTTACCTTGATGGGTTTTTTTAAAAAAATTATTTATTTTTAATTGAAAGATAATTGCTTTACAATATTGCTCTGGTTTCTGCCATACATCAACATGAATTAGCCATAGGTATACATAAGTCCCCTCCCTACTGAACCTCCCTCCCACCTCCTATCCTTTCCCACCCCTCCAGGTTGTTAACAGAGCCTTGTTACAGAGCCCCAGGAAATTTCCATTGTACCTTGAGTTTTATGATGCTGTAAATTAGCTTTAGAACTCTCACTCCCTCCACAGATTTCGTCCCTAGTTTTAAATGATTTGAAATGTTTTCTAAGTCTTCTAGGCACTTGTCAGTATACACATAGATTTCACACTTCACCAATTACCTCTATTGTCAAACAAAACATTAGAAAGTCAAGGAAATAATAATTTAACATAATATAGGCACTACTCTCTCTATGAGTAATTTCCTGGGTCTGAGGACAGCATCATTCATAAAATATATATATATATATATATATATATATATATATATATATATATATATACATATATATGAAATACCCACCCCCAAAAAAGCCAATTTGGTTCCAAGGAAGACAACTCTATAACACTCTTGACTGCTGCTGCAGGCGGTATAAGCCATCCAAAGACACAAAAATAGAAAGAAATCAGCAAGCGGTATTTTCTTTTGTTTTTGTTTTAGAAACAAGAATTCAACGATGATAACTCCATAAATTTCCAGCACTTAAGAAAATATAGTAAACTACTAATTTGGAGGCAGAAACCCAGTATTTAACCAGAGAGACACAAGCCTGTACAATATCTTGATGTTCTATAATTATCTCTGCCTTCATGCAGCAGGACTGTCAGATGAGGGCTCTCCAGGAGAGCAAGATGGAGAAGGTCAAAGGTCAAGAGTCCAATCATGAATTTTCAAGGAAGAAGACAAAATCCTGGAAGGTCTGAAGTTTCCAGCTGTATGTTTCACGCCAAAACAACATCAGAAGCAAGAGGATGAAGTTTGAATAATCAAAAGGACGTTATTCTCAGAGAAATAATTGTTTTAGACCTCAATATTAAATATTCCCATCCCCTGAGAGGAGAGGTTAAAGTTAAAATAATCCTGAATGGTCTCAAAAGTATTTTCTTATACAGATCATGCACTATCAAGTGTGGGTGGCTGGATAAACTTAGACTAAAGAGATGGTAATTGTGCTTTTCTTCATCTATTTTTAAAGTACCTCTTGTCCTCCTAAACTGAGAGTAGAAAGATCTACTTATTGTAAAAAAGAAATTGAGTACTATAACCAGAAATGGAAAAATCATGGCACATTTAACAATACGTGTGTGCATGTATTGACAGTAAGTGGGCCTTTGTTGTCTAAGTTAACTCTAGGTATACAGTAACGGTATCACAGTAGCAACAGTATCTTCATTTGTTAGCACTTCACAATTAAAAAAGCATTTTGACATTCATTATGCGTCTATTTTAACTCTACAGATCATAAAAGAATGTTTTTATTACTCCCATTTTACAGATGAGGAGAGAGCCTTGATGAGATTGAGTGACTTGCTCCAGGTTTCAGAACTGGAATGGCAACTCAACAGGAACCCAGCTCTTGAACTTCTGACCCAGAACTTTTCTGCTGCACTACCTTGCTTTTCCTAGTATGTGTGTAAACTGAGATGGTCCCAGTCAGAATGTCTGATCTTCCTTCTGCTGAGATGCTGAACCCGGTTCATTAAAAGATAAGCATGTGTGTGTGTATACACAAAGGTCTCCCTTTATTGCATCCTCTCCATATCCAGCAAAATTTTTATCATCTTTAAGTAGCTTAAATTAAGAAAATGAAAGTTTTTGGTTATTTTCAAATGTAAATAATATAATTTTGAAAACCTTTGATTGTATTTAATTATTATAAAAAAGGCTTTCTCAAATACACACTTTGCCCCCAACACCCCCAACACCTTTGTAGAGAATGCTAAACTTCCTCTCCATTACTTATGCTAATGAACCTAAGTGTCCTCCTCCTGACTAAGAAAAAATAAAATTGAAAGTAGAGACTACTTATCTGAAGATGTACACGGCATCTGTGTTTAGTCTGACACATTAAAAGTGATGCCAAGAAATATCAAAATACATCAAACATTCTTTATGAAAGCACATCAAAAACCTCTCAATCCACAAACCTGTTTTCCAAAATACCGAGAAGTCAGAAATGTTTATAACATGCAAAATGGTGGTGGGAATTAAAGTAATTTTCCAGATAATTTAAATTCAAAAGCTTCCTTCCTCTCATTTTGCTGTGGCATTTTGGCCCAAATTAGCCAGGTGGGTGACTCCATCCTGCACTGGACTTTAAACCTGACAAGTCCTTGCCTTTTAATGTGATGATGCATGTCAACACCAAGCTCAGAAATCAGCATTTCTGACTAAATCAGCACAGACTTACTTAGCACAAACACTTAAAGTGGTTCCCTCTCAGAAAAGAATAGTCAGTCTCTCCAGCTTTCTAATCAAGTTACCAGAGAAATTCAAGGTGAAAGTACTCTATTAGGTTATATTATCCATAACAATGCAAACATAAGAACACTTGCATACTTCCCTCACATTTTGCCTGAACTTACATGACGTAAATTACAGAAACTCCTCCTCATTCTTGGGGACTCTGTTTCACAACTTCATATACTTCAATGTCAGTATTTGCTGAGCATGGTTGACATTTTTCTCCATTTTTCATCATGACTTTTAGTTCTAGTCTCCTAAGCATCTTGACTATAGTTTGAATTTCATTACTGTCCTCAGGTAACAATAGCCATTTACTATAGCTACCATTTTCAAAGTACTTTAAATACTAATATCTTGATTGGGTGCCTGAGTGTGGTTACTAACCTATTTTACAGACAGTAAAGTTGAGGCACAGGAGGATTAAGGTGGCACAGTTAGTCAGAGGTAGATTCAGGACTTGGAGCCCTACTGCCCAGCTCCAGGGAGCATGTTGTAACCATCCATGCCCCTGAACTGCATCAACAGGCTCATCTAGAAACCATGGGTTTATTTTTTCCTTATAAATGAACGCCTTTACTATTTTCTGTTGCTGAGAGTACAAAGACCATCCTTCAGGACATACCCATGACCAAGTTGGATTCATCAGAGTCACAACGATGGTCTGATATATGCAAATCAACCAATGTGATACACCACATCAATAAAAGAAAGGACAAAAACCACATGATCATCTCAATAGATGCAGAAAAAGCATTTGATAAGACTCAAAATCCATTCATGATAAAAGTCCTTACAAAGATGGGTGCAGAGGAAACATATCTCAATATAATAAAAGGTATTTATGACAAACCCACAGCCAATATAATACTTGATAGTGAAAAGCTGAAAACCTTCCCAGTAAAATCTGCAACAAGACAAGGATGCCCACTCTCACAACTTCTCTTCAGCACAGTATTGGAAGTCCTAACCACAACAATTAGACAAGGAAAAGAAGTAAAATGTATTCAAATTGATAGGGGAGAGATAAAATTGTCATTATATGCATATGATGTGACACCATGTATAGAAAACCATAAAGACTCTACACAAAGGGCTTCCTTGGTTTCTCAATGGTAAAGAATCTGCCTGCTGATAGAGGAGACATGGGTTCAATCCCTGATCCAGGAAGATCCCACATGCTGCAGAGCAACTAAGCCCGTGTGTGTGTGTGTGTGTGTGTGTGTGTGTGTATGTTAGTAGCTCCAACTCTTTGCAACCCCATGAACTATAGCCCACCAGGCTCTTCTGTTCATGGGATTCTCCAGTCAAGAATACTAGAGTGGATTACCATTTCCTTTTCCAGGGGATCTTCCCAACCCAGGGGTCAAACCTGTGCTCCTATGTCTCCTGCATTGGCAGACAGGTTCTATCACTGCTAGCTCCACCTAACACCTAGCGCACCACAACTATTGAGCCTGAGCTCTAGAGCCCAGGACCACGACTACTGAGCCCATATGCTGCCACTAGATCCAGTGCACCCTAGAACTCATGCTGCACAACAGACAAGCCACCACAGTGAGAAGCCAGTGCACTGCACCTAGAGAGTAGCCCCCAGTCACCACATCACTAGAGAAAAATCCATACAGCAACAAAATAAATAAATAAGACTCCACACAAAAACTGCTAGAACCGATAAACAAATTCAGCAAGGTAGCAGAATACAAGATTAACATAGAGGAACTGGTTTCACTTCTTTACACTAACAATGAAATATCAGAAAAGGAGTGTAAACAAACAATCCCTTTTAAAATTGTATCCAAAAAAGTAAAATATTTAGGAATAAACCTCACCAAGGAGGTGAAAGGCATATGCTGAGAACCACAAAACAATAATAAAGGAAATTTAATATGATTCAAAGAAATGGAAAACTATCCTATGCTCTTGAATTGGAAGAATTAATATTGTTAAGTGGCAAAACTACCCAAAGCAATCTATAGATTTAATGTGATACTGGTCAAATTAGCTATGACATTTTTCACAGAACTAGAACAAACAATCCTAAGATTTATATGGAACTATAAAATACACAAAATTGCCAAAGCAATCCTGAGGAAAAAGAACAAAGAAGGAGACCTCACCCACCAATACTTAAAAGCTACTAAAAGTAGTCAAAACAGTGTGGTATCACCGAGTCAAGTAAGTTAGACAGAGAAGGAAAAATATGGCATCCCTTATATGTGGAATATAAAAAGAAATGGTACAAATTAACTTATTTACAAAGCAGAACAGGGAGGGCAATGGCACCCCCCCCAGTACTCTTGCCTGGAGAGTCCCATGGACGGAGGAGCCTGGTGGGCTCCAGTCCATGGGGTCGCTAAGAGTCAAACATAACTGAGCGACTTCACTTTCACTTTTCACTTTCATGCACTGGAGAAGGAAATGGCAACCCACTCCAGTGGTTCTTGCCTGGAGAGTCCCAGGGACGGGGGAGCCTGGTGGGCTGCCGTCTATGGGGTCGCACAGTCAGACACGACTGAAGCGACTTAGCAGTAGCAGCAGCACCACAAAGCAGAAACACAAATTTAGAGAATGAACTTATCATTCCCAAGTGAAGGATAGGAATAAGGGATAGCTAGGAAGTTTGGGATCAACATGTATACACTGCTGTATTTAAAATGGAATACCAACAAGAACCTGGGCTTCACAGGAGACTCAGAGATAAAGAATCCACCTGCAATGCATGAGTTCAGTTCAGTTCAGTCACTCAGTCATGTCCGACTCCTTGTGACTCCATGAAACGCAGCATGCCAGGCCTCCCTGTCCATCACCAACTCCTGGAGTCCACCCAAACCCATGTCCATTGAGTCAGTGATGCCATCCAACCATTTCATCCTCTGTCGTCTCCTTCTCCTCCAGCCTTCAATCTTTCCCATCATCAGTGTCTTTTCAAATGAGTCAGCTCTTCACATCAGGTGGCCAAAGTATTGGAGTTTCAGCTTCAAAATCAGTCCTTCCAATGAACATTCAGGACTGATCTCCTTTAGGATGGACTGGTTGGATCTCCTTGCAGTCCAAAGGACTCTCAAGAGTCTTCTCCAACACCACAGATCAAAAATAGCAACTCTTCAGTGCTCAGCTTTCTTACAGGTTCAATTTCTAGGTCAGGAAGATCCCCTGGAGGAGGGCATGGAAACCCTCTTCACTATTCTTGCCTGGAGACAGAGAAGCCTAGCAGGCTAACAGTCCATAGGGTCACAAATAATCGGAACAACTGAAGCAACTGAGCACAGCACAGCACACCAGCAAGGACCTACTGTAGAGCACAGGGAACTCTACTCAATGTTTCGTGGCAGCCTGGATGGAGGGGGAGTTTGGGAGAGAATGGATACATGTGTATGTATGACTGAGTCCCTTTGCTGTCCCCCTGAAACTATCACAGTATTGTTAATTGGCTAAACTCAAATACAAAATAAAAAGTTAAAAAACAGTGAAGTATCAGCACAAAAACAGACATATGGATCAATGGAACAGAACTGAGAGCCCAGAGAAAAAGTCACACAACTATGGTTAATTAATATTCAACAAAGGAGGCAAGAATGAAAAATAGGAAAAAGACGGTCTCTTCAGCAAGTGGTGCTGGAAAAGTCAGACAGCCATGTGTAAATCAATGAAGTTAGAACACACCCGCAAACCATGCCCAAAAATAAACTCAAAATGGCTTAAAGACTTAAGCATAAATATGACACCATAAAACTAGAAGAGATCATAGGCAAAACATTCTCTGACATAAATATCACTCCTTTTTTCTGAGATCAGTCCCCCAAGGTAATAAAAATATAAATAAAAACAAACAAATGGGACCTAATCAAATTTTAAAACTTTTGCATAGCAAAGGAAACCATAAAAGAAACAAAAAGACAACCTACAGAATGGGAGAAAATTTTTATAAACAATGCAACCAACAAAGGCTTAATTTCTAAAATACACAAACAGTTCACACAATTTGACAACAACAACAAAAACAATCCAGTTGAAAAATGGGCAGAACACCTAAATAGACATTTGTCCAAAGAAGACATACAAATGGCCAATAGGCACATGAAAAGATATTGCTGAACAATATCTCTAATTATCCAATCGATGCAAATCAAAACTACAATGAGGTACCACCTCACCACCAGTCAGAATGGCCATCATTAAAAAAAAAAATCTATAAATAAGACCTGAAGAGGGTATGGAAAAAAGGGTAATCTCTTACATTGCTGGTAGCAATGTAAATTGGTACATCCACTACGGAAAACAGTGTGGACATCCCTCAGAAAACTAGAACTACATGCTCTACATAATCTAGCAATCTCACGCTCAGGCTTTTACCCAGCCAAAACGATAATTCGAAAAGATATATGCACCCCTATGTTTATAGCAGCACTGTTTAAAATAAGCAACACATGGAAACAAGCTGAATGTCTATCAGCAGATGAAAGGCCCAAGAAGATGCAGCATACAGACACAGTGGAATATTATTCAGCCATCACAAAGAAGGAAATGATGCCAAAGGCAGCAACCTGGTTGGATCTAGAGATTATCATCCTAAGTGAAGAAAGTCAGAAAGAGAAAAGACAAATACCGTATGATGTCACTTATATATGGAATCTAAAATATGATACAAATCAAGATATCTACCAATCAAAAATAGACTCACAGATACTGAGAACAGACTTGTGGTTGCCAATGAGGACGAATGGAAATTTGGAATTAACAGGGGCAAACTGTTATACGTAGGATGGGTAAACAACAAGGTCCTACTCTATAGCACAGGGAATTATATTCAATATCCTGTGACAAACCCTAATGGAAAAGAATGCAAAAAAGAATATATATGTATATTCTTCTGTTCACTTTGATGAACAGATGAAATTAACACAACATTGGTTTTTTTTAATATAAATTTATTTATTTTAATTGGAGGCTAATTACTTTACAATATTGTATTGGTTTTGCCATACATCAACATGAATCCACCATGGGTGTACACGTGTTCCCAATCTTGAACCCCACTCCCACTTCCCTCCCCATACCATCTCTCTGGATCATCAGAGAGTGCACCAGCCCCAAGCATCCTGTATCATGCATCAAACCTGGACTGGCGATTCATTTCACATATGATATTATACATGTTTCAATGTCATTCTCCCAAATCATCCCACACTCTCCTTCTCCCTCTCCCACAGAGACCATAAGACTCTTCTATACATCTGTGTCTCTTTTGCTGTCCTGCATACAGGGTTATCATTACCATCTTTCTAAATTCCATATATATGCGTTAGTATACTGTATTGGTGCTTTTCTTCCTGGCTTACTTCACTCTGTATAATAGGCTCCAGTTTCATCCACCTCATTAGAACTGATTCAAATATATTCTTTTTAATGGCTGAGTAATATTCCATTGTGTATATGTACCACAGCTTTCTTTATCCATTCGTCTGCTGATGGACATCTGGGTTGCTTCCATGTCCTGGCTATTATAAACAGTGCTGCGATGAACATTGGGGTACACGTGTCTCTTTCAATTCTGGTTTCCTCGGTGTGTATGCCCAGCAGTGGGATTGCTGGGTCATAAGGCAGTTCTATTTCCAGTGTTTTATGGAATCTCCACACTCTTCTCCATAGTGGCTGTACTAGTTTGCATTCCCACCAACAGTGTAAGAGGGTTCCCTTTTCTCCACACCCTCTCCAGCATTTATTGCTTGTAGACTTTTGGATCGCAGCCATTCTGACTGGCATGAAATGATACCTCATTGTGGTTTTGATTTGCATTTCTCTGATAATGAGTGATATTGAGCATCTTTTCATGTGTTTGTTAGCCATCTGTATGTCTTCTTTCGAGAAATGTCTGTTTAGTTCTTTGCCCATTTTTTGATTGGGCCATTCATTTTTCTGGAATTGAGCCGCAATAGTTCCTTGTATATTTTTGAGATTAATTCTTTGTCAGTTGATTCATTTGCTATTATTTTCTCCCATTCTGAAGGCGGTCTTTTCACCTTGCTTAGAGTTTCCTTTGTTGTGCAGATGCTTTTAATTTTAATTAGGTCCCATTTGTTTATTTTTGCTTTTATTTCCAATATTCTGGGAAGTGGGTCATAGAGGATCCTGCTATGATGTATGTCAGAGAGTGTTTTGCCTATGTTCTCCTCTAGGAGTTTTATAGTTTCTGGTCTTATGTTTAGCTCTTTAATCCATTTTGAGTTTATTTTTGTGCATGGTGTTAGAAAGTGCTCTAGTTTCATTCCTTTACCAGTGGTTGACCAGTTTTCCCAGCACCACTTGTTAAAGAGATTGTCTTTTCTCCATTGTATATTCTTGCCTCCTTTGTCAAAGATAAGGTGTCCATAGGTGCGTGGATTTATCTCTGGGCTTTCTATTTTGTTCCACTGATTTATATTTCTGTTTTTGAAATCAACACAACATTGTAAATCAACTGTACATCAACAAAACTTAACCAAAAAAAGAAAAATCATCCTCCGGGATATCCTACTGTCTGATGATTAAAAGGCTGGTCTTGTCAACTGAAGTCTCTGTATCTCTGTCATAAGTTTAAAATCTGGTCTTCTGAGCATAATTTTCAGAAAGATTTCTTTAAAAATAATAACAGCAAAAGAACCATATTTCTCCTCTATCCCAAATCCTCAAGAAAATTACCTGACAGACAACTTGACAACTGTATAATTATTTCCCCAAAGCTTGTCAAGGCTTAAAGATGCCTTTATTTTTCCCACTAAGCTTATTTTTAAGAACTTCATTCCAAGTCATGGTTCTTTTTAGCTCCTCTCCCATGTTTTTCATATTAATAATAATAGCTAACATCAACTAAAACTTAAAATGTTCCAGGCACTCTTCCAACTGCTTTATAGGAGTTATAAAATCTACATGATATTATTATTATTAATATTATTATCATAAACATATTTTACATATATGTATGAAAACTGAGGCACAGAAGGCTCAACAAATTGCCAAAAGTCACACAGCTAGCAACAGGCAAATGCCTATCTATCTTCTGTATTAATACTTAGTGCTCTGCCAACATCCTTCTCAGCAACTCTTTCTTTTCTGTGGCAGAGATGGTAGCACTCACCAAGTATTAAAAGTACTCCTCTCTACTTCCTAGGTGCCTTGCACTTAGGCAGGGCCTTTTGACTAGTTATAATTGATAGAATATGAGAGAAAACACTGTGTGAAATAAATACCATTGTGCTTATGCATCCATGTGTTGAGATGGAGGGAGCCTGGACCCCAGAGTCTCTGCCTGGAGGAGATATGCTTTCTAGGGCTGCCTGAACTGCACAGGACATTATGTGGTGAGAAATGAGCCTTTATTCTATTAAATCATGGGAATGTAGAATTTATCTAATTAGTGCAATGTAACATAATAACAGAACATTACTCTAGTATATTCATCTTCCTCTTCTATTTCTCTGCTGGCTCTAATCTTATATCTGAACTTTTGGTTACGAAATTTTATTGAGAGGGAAGAGATACAAAAAATTTCTAATTCTACCAGTAACCAATAGGACCACTGATTAAATGCAAATGGAAGAAAACTTTTAAAATGTTAGTCTTATATATGAATAGAAATACTTCTATAAATATCTAATTCTTATTAATGTTATTTCAATTACCAGTTCATAAAAGCCTCCAATATATTAACTTTTAATGTTCAAAACTCCAATATTCTTTTTCAACAAAACATGTTTTAAGTACTGACCAGAGGCATTGAGTTCAAAGTAGAGAGAAAAATTTAAAAAGTAGAAAAGCCTGGAGTAGCATTTCATTAATTGCATTATAGAGGATAAAAAGTTCTATAAAGCCAGAGTGGAGCGATTCTTGCATGTAGGAAAGGAAATCTGGAAATTTTTCTATAAGCAGTGAGCACTGTTGGAAGTTTTTGAGCCAGAGAGTATAAGACTGTGCTTCCAAAAAACCTAACCCAACAGCTAAAGCATAATAAATTAGGCAGGGAGACTGGAGGCTGAGAGCTCAATGGAGAAGTTATTGCTAGTCTGAGATCAGGGATAAGGGAGTAGTGAGGGGAGGAAGGGCTTGCAGAGATACTATAGACAATCAACAGGATTTCACTGCACATTCAGATGTAAGCAAAGTGAAAGAGAAGGAGCAAAGATCCTATTGAGATTTAGAACCTGGAAATCAGATGGGATGTTGGGTCCATGAATACACAAAGGAACACGAGATGGAATGAAAAGCCTGTATATTAAGTTTTATTGTCCTATCAAGTCATTCAAAATATATTTTAACGTGCTACGTCTCACCACAAAGTTAGAAAACCTTCTTCCGAGGTGTCTCTGTTGCATCCTCAGAAGTTATTGTATGTTGTTTTTCTCTTTTCCTGGAGTTCACTCTCTCTTGTGCTCTGATAAACCCTCTTATGAGTCAGGGTCTAACTCCAGCGACAACTCCTCCCTGGAACCTAAACTAATCACCCCACATCCCTTCCCTTCACAGCCTCCACATTTACCATCAGGATCCCTGCTGCTGGCACTTCACCATACACAAAAACACACACCTGGATTCCAAGTCTCTAGAAGACAGAAAAAAGTATGATTCTTTTTATGTCTTAACTTCATTTTAACAGTGTCATGATTATGTGCCGAGAGAGAGAGAGAGAGAGAGAGAGAGAGAGAGAGAGAGATGAAACTGTTGCTATCATGGGTGGAAGAGTTGCTAAGAAGCAACTCAACTTTATATGAATGCTCATAAAAAGCATTCATATGTTTTATACTATGGCATTCTTATACCCCATAGTTGACAAATATTAAAATTTAAGGACTGTTAATATAGCCATTGGAGAAGGCAATGGCACCCCACTCCAGAACTTTTGCCTGGAAAATCCCATGGACGGAGGAGCCTGGTAGGCTGCAGTCCATGGGGTCACTACAGTCAGACACGACTGAGCGACTTCACTTTCACTTTTCACTTTCATGCACTGGAGAAGGAAATGGCAACCCACTCCAGTGTTCTTGCCTGGAGAATCCCAGGGACGGGGAGGCCTGATGGGCTGCCGTCTATGGGGTCACACAGAGTCGGACACGACTGAAGCGACTTAGCAGCAGCAGCAGCAATATAGCCATGAAATTAAAAGACGCTTACTCCTTGGAAGGAAAGTTATGACCAACCTAGATAGCATATTCAAAAGCAGAGACATTATTTTGCCAACAAAGGTCCGTCTAGTCAAGGCTATGGTTTTTCCAGTGGTCATGTATGGATGTGAGAGTTGGACTGTGAAGAAAGCTGAACGCCGTCTTTCTAAATTCCATATATATGCGTTAGTATACTGTATTTGTGTTTTTCTTTCTGGCTTACTGGAATTTAGAAAGATGGTAACAATAACCCTGTTTACGAGACAGCAAAAGAGACACTGATGTATAGAACAGTCTTTTGGACTCTGGGAACGGGAGAGGGTGGGATGATTTGGGAGAATAGCATTGAAATATGTATAATATCATATCTGAAATGAGTCGCCAGTCCAGGTACGATGCCTGATAACGGATGCCTGGGGCTGGTGCACTGGGACGACCCAGAGGGATGGTATGGGGAGGGAGGAGGGAGGAGGGTTCAGGATGGGGAACACATGTATACTTGTGGCGGATTCATCTTGATGTATAGCAAAAGCAATACAATATTGTAAAGTTAAGCAAAATAAAATTTTAAAAAAAGAAAGCTGAGCGCCAAAGAATTGATGCTTTTGAACTGTGGTGTTGGAGAAGACTCTTGAGAGTCTCTTGGACTGCAAGGAGATCCAACCAGTCCATTCTGAAGGAGACCAGCTCTGGGATTTCTTTGGAAGGACTGATGCTAAAGCTGAAACTCCAATACTTTGGCCACCTCATGCAAAGAATTGACTCATTGGAAAAGACTCTTATGCTGGGAGGGATTGGGGTCAGGAGAAGAAGGGGAAGACAGAGGATGAGATGGCTGGATGGTATCACTGACTCAATGGACGTGAGTCTGAGTGAACTCCAGGAGTTGGTGATGGACAGGGAGGCCTGGTGGGCTGCAATTCATGGGATCGCAAAGACACGACTGAGTGACTGAACCAAACCGAACCGAACCAAATATAGCTCTACCACATGTAATTTGCTCCAACTTTTGAAAAATACCATGTGAATTAATACAAAAGATTGATGCAAAACAGATGGTCTCTCCACTGATGCCACTCACGTATTCCACTTCAACAGCTGAAGACAAGAAATGGTCATCAAAGAACAGGTTTAAGAATTGGCAATATGGACACACAGAGAGAACTTTCCTTGACGCCTCAGCAGTACCAGAAACAAAGTTTCTGCTTTCCATACCAGATCTGTGGGCCCTTCCTTCTAAACTCTCTAAAATGCTTGTCTTAGCCAAGAGATCATGGGAAACATACATCAAGCAATCTAAAATTCTGTGTAGATAAAATTTATCTTCTCTCTCCTAAGCTATATAAATGAAATGCAAAAGTTAAGCAACCTAGTTGCTTTGGAATTCAATGCCAATTTTCCCCTGAGACAATACTCAGATTCATCCCTTCTCCCCTAAACCACCTAAAATTGGGCTGAGAGCCCACTTCTAAATTCACTCCAAAAAGCCAAAGGGTTAAGAGATGATCTAGGAAGTATAATATAGCTTTACAAATTACTCTATTTCCAACTGAACTGCAGTTTATTATTTAGAATTCACTTTCCCCATCCTGTCCTTCTCCCAATTCAAAAGGCATTCTTTTTTTTTTTAATAAAGAGAAGTAAATTTTATCTTAATTTAATCACGCAACTAGCCTGAAAATTAACTCAATGAATAAAGTTGTCAAAAGGAGTAAATGATAGGATTCCTTCTTAGCCAAGCTGTCTGTCTAAAATTAGACTGCCTTTCAGGATTTATGGCTGTTATTAAGTGAAAGTCCTTTTGACGATAAAGCAGTGCTTCTTGGATGTAGTGTGCTACAGAAAGTGCTTGGTGATGTACGACTCTGATGGACTCCAGGGATCTAACTGCTTCAGTGCTGTAGTCTGTTCTTGGTTCACCAGACGAAGACGCTGCAGGGGGATGCACAGTTCAAGACCAGCACTTGGAGAAAGAGGAGTTCAAGGACGTAGAGTACCTTGTTCCTGCCATGCTAACAGGATGAATTACAGTGTATTAAGAAAGTGTTGACACATGTGGGAATAAGCTCTTGACAGGCTTGCCGGTAATTAAGGCACATTGTATGTAAAGTCACTACAAAACATTGCAGTCTGGTTCTTTGTTCAGGGTCTTCTGCCAAGTGGTGTTATTCATAAGCTTGATGGAAAATACTTGCATCTACAAAATCTTTGTGATTCACTGCATGACGAGGGCAAGAAGGAAGAGAGATCTGGCTTTATGAGAGCTTAACTGTTCCTGCAGCTAGATGGGTACAGTAATGACTTTCCTACTACTCCAGAGGGCTGTACATTTTAAAGATAAATCACCTAAAATGGACAGGGACGTAACAGGACTTAAGAGAATGTTTGGGAAAGACAGAAAAATTTGTGCTCTCCATTTTTTCCCTCATCATTTATCCTTACTGCCCCCTCCTTTAAAATTCAATGGAAAAACCAAGAACTGCCTAATAGAGCCCTGTTTCATGTCACACTCCTGAAGGACCCACCTGGCTCCCCATCCTTGGCTACTGCCAAGAAACTGGGCTTCCTATTTGTGATAATAACCAAGTATACCTAGAGCAGACAAGACCAAAGCCCATAGCCAGACTTCAGACTGGAGCCAACAGGCTTTGTCCAGGCCCTTCTCACTTGGCCTCCAACCATCTGCACAGTCTCATTCCCCAGCCTAGCACAGACCTCAGGACCCAGCTCCCAGCCAGGAGCAGTAAGAAAAGACATACCTTAAGTTGCCTCCCCTGATGTCCAACAAGATTTAGGACATTTATGATTTCCAAGGGCTGAACTGTATGTAGTCTGACACTTTTAAACCTTATTTTCCTAATAAATTGTTTTATTGAGTGATAAGAAATAGAATTGACATCCCTGCCAGGTGTAATGGAAATTCTTGGAACTGTACATCACTAGGAACTAAACTAAACCTCTTGTTCCCTAAGAAGGGTTGAACTGAAGAGTTCATGTAAACAATAGCCTCATAATGAGTAATTTTCACTAGAGAGCTATTATCCCAAATTGTATCTCAGTGAAGGACAGATATTCAGACTGAATACCTGGCAAACACAGTGGTGAAGAGCAAGCTCTGCCTCTACACTCAAAGGGCCAAAGAACAGACTGGGAGTGGGATGGGCTTTCACTTGCCTCAGCTTATCCTGCCAGAGGGACCCCTGGCTTCCACTTCCTTGGCTGCTAAAATGAAGCAAAATGTCAGAACATATGCAGTGAGCCTCTGACAATGGTCTAAGCCTGGCTGCCTGTTAGAATCAACTGGGGAGGATTAAAAATATATATACCAGTGCATGGGAGATAATTTTCAAAGCCTCCTGCTGCTGCTGCTGCTAAGTCGCTTCAGTCGTGTCCGACTCTGTGCAACCCCATAGACGGAAGCTCACCAGGCTCCCCTGTCCCTGGGATTCTCCAGGCAAGAACACTGGAGTGGGTTGCCATTTCCTTCTCCATCAAAGCCTCCTAGATGATTCTAACATTCAGCCAGGACGAAGAGCCACCAGGTTAGGGGAATCTGAAGACCTGTTATCACTGTGACCAAAGTTGCTCCGTGGAGACCTCAATGCAAGGTGGGTATTTGTCACAGGCTTTGCACACCTTGTCCAGGTTGCCTGTCACTCACCATAGTCATATCTACTTTCTTTCTTCAAGAAAGGTTAATGCACAGATTAATTATAAAATTATAAAGACAAAATGATAAAAATACCCCATGTTCAACGTAGAGAATTTGGAAAATAAAATGTGAATAAAAATATAAAACCCCAAATTCCACCAAATAGATATAAATGCCTTTAATGTTTAGAAGTCTTTGTTTTTTTCCTACAAATAATAGCATACATATTCATTTTGTTCAAAAACACTGGACAAATATGTGGTTATATGCGTTTAGTTGCTTCAGTTGTGTCCGACTTTTTGTGACCCCATGGACTGTAGCCCTTCAGGCTCCTCTGTCCATGGGATACTGCTGGCAAGAATACTAGAATGGGTTGCCATTTCCTTCAGAGCATCTTCCCAACCCAAGGATCAAACCTGGGTCTCTTGTGTCTCCTGCATTGCAGACGGGAGTTCTTTACTGCTGAGCCTCCGGGAAAGTCCACATGGTTACATGTTGTTATTATTGTTCAGTTGCCCAGTCGTGTCTGACTCTTTGCGACCCCACGACTGCAGCACACCTGGCTTCCCTGTCCCTCATCATCTCCTGGAGTTTGCCCATGTTCATGTTCATTGAGTTGGTGATGCCGTCCAGCCATCTCATCCTCTGACGCCCTCTTCTCCTACATGGTTATATAGGAACAGCTTATTTATATCATTAGAATTATTTCTTTCTTGAATGTTTGAAAGAAGTTATCTGCAGAACCCTATGGCTCTAAAACTTTCTTGGATATAAATCTTTGACATTAAATTTTTTTATAATATTTTTTGTCTTTTAGAGTCAATCTTGATAATTCATAACTTTCTAAGAAAACAATATATTGGAAATTTCCATTTCTTGGCACAGAGTTTAATGTTGTTTTAGTCACTAAGTTGTGTCCAACTCTTTGTGACCCCATGAACTGTAGCCCACCAGGCTCCTCTGCCCATGGGATTTCCCAGGCAAGAATACTGGAGTGGGTTGCCATTTCCTTTTCCAGGGGATCTTTCTGACCCAGGGATCAAACCCACATCTCCTACATTGGTAGGTGAATTCTTTACCTCTGAGCCACCAGGGAAGCCCAGAGTCAAATGGAGTATTTCCTTATATCCCTTGCTATGTTATTCTCAAAGAGGAGTAGGGCAGGTAGCAATGGGGGGAATAGTGGATCATAACCTCCTAGGGGCATCTTTAGAGCACATGCCCCAACGTTCTGCCAAATGTGCCCAGTGCACCCTACTGCCACCACTCTTTGCTCTGCCATTGTTGAGAACCAATGAAGTGAATAACTAGCGAGAACTAGTGAGAGGTACAGATTACACACACGAATGGCATGAAGTCATTAAAAAAAAAAAAAAACCAGTGCTGAGAACCACCATGGGGCACTCTTGCTCCAGACCTCCTTTTTTAGTGGAAGAGCCTGAAACACCATTGGAACAGCAACACTGTCATCTGGTTTGCCCAATAAGAAGCATGACGTGAAGTAACACACTTTATTTATGTAGTTACTTGGGGCTAACACTACCTACATTCAGTGTGGAGTAGACCATCCAAACTCATAAATTCTACACATGTTCCTGCTATAAACAATTGGGCTTCACAATTAGATCCAATTACTTTTCACTTCCAAAAACTCAATCACTTCTGTCATAAGATGTTCATTACATCTGAATTTTTATTTTTGCTTTTTGGCAATTTACAATCCTTCTTAACATTGGCCCTGAGGAAGACATGGAGAGCTTCCAGACCTGTAAAAAGACTTAGTCGTCTTTCTGGACAACTTGATGAAGATGTATGCTCAATACACAGTGGTAATCCAAAATAAAAAAAGGCAGTAGAAGTAAAAGGATTTGGAAAAAATATAGGATGTATTTTTATTCTATTTCATAAGTCATCCATAACTTATCTTTATCATTTAGGGCCATCTTCTCCCAAAAGGGACAAAAAATCCACCAAAGAGCAATAAAAAAGAAGCAAGGCAGGGTGAGGATTTTCTCATACAGAGGAATAGAAAAGCCTAGAACTTTGTTTTTGGAAAAGGAGGAGTAATTAGAGAAATGTGAAATAATGTGTAAGGGGGAAGAAAATAAGTAAAACAGTGAATGAATGAACAAATGAATGACTGGCTTGCTATGTAAATTAACCAATTCTCTTTCATCAAAACCTACATAGCCACAATTGTAACAATAATTTGAAAATGTTAACCCAATTTTTATTGACTAAGAGCACTTATTTAAATTGAATTGAAGGCAATGATTTTTTTTATATAAAATCACATAAACTCCAGGTCTTAAAAGACTAGCAAAACAAATTGATTTCTGATTTTTTTCTGTACTAGCTAATTTAAATGTTATCAGCTATACTTTAATAAATTATGCAAATAGATCAAATTAAGTAGTTTCAAGTAAAATATAGCCCTACGTGAACAAAGGACTGCCATGAAAATGTCATTTTCCTGGAAGACTCAACCGAGCACATAAAGTGAAACTTGAAAATCACAACAAAAAAAGAACCTTAACACTTCCTAAGAAACACTTACTAAAGATGATTAACTCTACTTAGAACAACTGAGGGAGAAGGCAATGGCACCCCACTCCAGTACTCTTGCCTGGAGAATCCCATGGACGGAGGAGCCTGGTAGGCTGCAGTCCATGGGGTCGCTGAGGGTCGGACATGACTGAGCGACTTCACTTTCACTTTTCACTTTCATGCACTGGAGAAGGAAATGGCAACCCACTCCAGTGTTCTTGCCTGGAGAATCCCAGGGACGGGGGAGCCTGGTGGGCTGCCGTCTATGGGGTCGCAGAGTCTGACACGACTGAAGTGACTTAGCAGCAGCAGTAGAACAACTGAAGGATGAAAGCTTTGGGACATTTATGAGAGTTAGGAAGAGCAGACTCACATAGATGGAGTACACACAGCACTATGCATTATCCATCTTTCCTTAAACACTCCACATGCCCTATAAACAAGCTGAAAACAAAACTACACGTGTTACAGACACAATGATTTACAAAACTAGGACACCTTTAACAGAAATGCACCAACAGGCAACCATCCTCACCTTTTTTCTTTAAAAGCAAGCAGAATACTTCTTGGGGGAAAACAAAACAAAACATTATGAGGCCTTAGGTTCACCACTTAGTTCTGTAGAACTCAAAAGAGCCAGAGGCCATGGAAAAGCCTGACTTCACTGAATACTGATTCTGGAAATGTTATCTGTGTCCCACAACGCTAGGTCCTTTTTATAGAAAAGCTGTAGCCACAACCTCCCTTACCTGAATATACACACTCAACTGTACAAAGCTTCCAAAAAAGCAGTTTGACAATGTGTTTCAAAAGCCTTAAAAGCATTAATACAATTGCAGGAGAAATTTCACCTCCAGGAATACAGTCTAGAGAAGCAAAACAGAGACTCCACATGCATAGGAATGAATGATCATTGCACGTAATGTTTTCAAATTTGAATTTGTAGTTTTCAGAGAATTGTAGATTTACATGCAGCTAATTGTATGAAGAAATACAGAGAGATCCTTTGTCCCCTTTCCCCAGTTTTCCCTAATGATAACATCTTACAAAACAATGATACAAAATCAAAATTAGGATAATGACATTGATGAAGTCGAGATACTGAACATTTCCATCACAAGGATCTCTCACGTTGCCCTTTTATACTCACATCCACTTCCTTCCTATTCTCTCCCATCTCCTCTTTAACCTCTGGCAATCAGTTATATGTTTTCTATTTCTATAATGTTGTCATTTCAAGACTGTTGCATCAGTGGACTCTTACAGTATGTAATCTGGGAGACTGGCTTTTTACATTCAGTATAATTTCCTGGAGATTCATCCAAGTTGCATGCCGCAAACATTCATTCTTTTTTATTGCTGAGGAGTAGTCCCTGATGTAGATGTGCACCCATTGAAAGATATATGGGTTTTTTCCCAGCTTGAGATTGTTATAAATAAAGCTGCTATGAGCATTTGTGTACAGGCTTTTTGTGAAGTAAGTTTTTATTTCTCTGGGAGAAATACCCAAGCATTTAACTGCTGGGTCGCATGGTATTTGCATGTTTATTTTTTTTAAGAAGCTGCCAAAATGTTTTCAGAGTGTTTGTACTATTATACATTCCCACCAGCAATGTGTGAGTAAACCATTGTATTATTTTAAACACTGAAAATAGTAAACCACTTCAATTTCTAGTGGCAAAAACAAGTAATGCTATAGCCTCAGGATGGACTAATATTAGGGCATTTAAAAATAGTATTTAATACATCTTTATGGGGAGAAAATACCATTTAATGCTAAGCTTAAAAATTCAAATATAAGTAGGAATAAATATAACTACATAAATGTATGTTGTATTTATATGTGTACCTATGCACTGACACATACACACATATACACACATATGCAGAACTAGAAAACTAGCAAAAACATAACTCTAAGAAATGTAAAAGTTTATATTCTTAACACTTATTTTTTGAATTTTTTAGACTTGCTGCTGCTAAGTTGCTGCTAAGTCACTTCAGTCGTGTCCGACTCTGTGCGACCCCATAGATGGAAGCTCACCAGGCTCCCCTGTCCGTGGAAAAAGGACCCAGACTACCGCCCTCCCTCCATGGAATTTTAGGAAAAATAAAGGAGGGGGGGGGGTGTGAGGTAGGTTGAAATTTATAAATTAAAAAAAATTTTTTTTAAATAAATAAAATAATAATTTCCCCCCAACAAGATATTATTTTCTTTAAAATGATCTGTATGGACTTCCGAGTTAAGATGGCGGAGGATTAGGACGGGGAATACACTTTCTCCTCCACAAATTCATCAAAGGGACATCTGGGCGCCGAGTAAATTCCACAAACAGCTTCGGAGTGCTGGCGGAGGACGTCGGACACCCAGAAAAGCAACTCACTGCCTTCTAAAGGAGGTCGGAAAGAATATAGAAGCCAGAGAGAGACAAAGAGGGAGGGGCGGACCTCTGTCCGGGGAAGGGAGTCTTAAAAAGAGAAGTTTCCAAACACCAGGAAACACTCTCCCTGCGGAATCTGCGCCGAACCTGGGAAACACGGAGACTATCATAACAGGGAGGAGAACAGTTGAGCAATTAGAACCCACAGACTGCGGGCCCTGCGGTAACTTCCGCAGCGGCGAAGCATCGCTGCAAACGCCCACATCTGCCATTGGGGAGCCGGGGCTGAGCAGG
Organism: Tragelaphus eurycerus; assembly: GCA_935064755.1. Lineage (NCBI taxonomy): Eukaryota > Metazoa > Chordata > Mammalia > Artiodactyla > Bovidae > Tragelaphus > Tragelaphus eurycerus. The sequence goes on along the minus strand of CAKXYN010000007.1, from coordinate 21,889,064 downwards.
GAGACGCCTTGGCCGTTCCGACGTGGGACGCTCCCCTGCCGGCCGCTCCCCCGAGGGACCTCCCCCGTGGGACTCTCCCCGACTGGACGCTCCCCCCCGCCGGCCGCTCCCGCGCGGGCCGCAGCTGCTCCCACGCAGGCGTGCCCCCGCCTGCTGTGCCGGCAGCTCCCACGAGGGCCACCCTACCCTCCTCCCCTACCCGCCCACCATTCCCATGCGAGCCACCCCCTCGCCGGCCCCTCCCCCCTCTGCGGGCCGCGGCGCAGACTGCATTCGCCTGATTGTCTGGAGTGCTGCCTAATCGGAGTAGTTTGGGCTGGCAGTCCAGATTGTGCAGCGCCGACCACACGAGTGGCCGGCCTTGGCCCAGAACACCGCCGAACCGTGCACAGAACAAAGGACTATACAGACCAACTACAGAGAAAGGGGCCTATAGATCTTGAGAAATTTAAGCCGGAACAAGGAACTAGCCGAAAATGAACTGAACCCACAACAATAATAGAGAAACTCTTATATATATTGTTACTATTTTTACCATCATTATTTCCTTTTTTTTTTTTTTTTAATATTTTTTTTAATTTTTATTATTTTTTAATTGGAAAAAGGAAAACAAAAATTTTTTTTTCCTTTTAATTTTTTTTGTTGTTGTTGTTTTGTTTTGTTTCTTTTATTTTTATTTTTTTTATCCTCTAGTACTTCTTTAATCTCCACCTCTAGATATAACTTTTGTGACCCTGTTTTTTTTTTTTTTTTTTTTTCCTTTTTGTCCTTTGCTTTTTTCCTTTCCTTTTTTCTTTTCTTTACTGATTACTGACTAGATCTGGCTCTCTCCTTCACACTCCCTCCTTTTATCCTCCTGACCACCTCTGTCTCCTTCCTCCCTTTTTCCTTCTCTGTATAACTCCATGAACATCTCTGAGCGGTCCAGTTGTGGAATGCATTATAGAAGAAGAAGTTTTTGAGACTACTGTAAAAATAAGACCGATAACTGGAACCAGGAGGCTTAAGTCCATACCCTGATCCCACGAAACATTAATTGACAGGAGCTCATCAAAAGCCTCCATACCTACACTGAAACCAAGCATCACACAAAGACCAGCAAGTTCCACGACAAGACATACCAAGCAAATTCTCCAGAAAAACAAGAACACAGACCTGAGCTCCAATACACAGGCTACACAAAGCGACCCCAAAATCATAGACATCTCATAACTCACTACTAGACACTCCACTGCACCCCAGAGAAAAGAAATCCAGCCCCACCCACCAGAACACTGATACAAGCTTCCATAAACAAGAAACCTCGACAAGCCACCGGTACAAACCCACATATAGTGCAAAAACGCCACAATAAAGAGAACTCCACAAACTGCCAGAATACAGTAAAGACACCCTAAACTCAGCAATTTAAACAAGATGAAGAGACAGAAGAATTCCCAGCAGGTAAAGGAACAGGATAAATGCCCACCAAACCAAACAAAAGAGGAAGAAATAGCGAACCTACCTGATAAAGAATTCCGAATAATGATAGTGAAATTAATCCAAAATCTGGAAAGCAAAATGGAATCATGGATAAATAGCCTGGAGAAAAGCATTGAGAAGATGCAAGAAAGATTTAACAAGGACCTAGAAGAAATAAAAAAGAGTCAATATATAATGAATAATGCAATAAATGAGATCCAAAACACTCTGGAGGCAACAAATAGTAGAATAACAGAGGCAGAAGATAGAATTAGCGAATTAGAAGATAGAATGGCAGAATTAAATGAATCAGAGGAGAAAAAAGAAAAACGAATTAAAAGAAATGAGGACAATCTCAGAGACCTCCAGGACAATTTTAAACGTTACAATATTCGAATCATAGGAGTCCCACAAGAAGAAGACAAAAAGAAAGACCATGAGAAGATACTAGAGGAGATAATAGTTGAAAACTTCCCTAAAATGGGGAAGGAAATAATCACTCAAGTCCAAGAAACCCAGAGAGTCCCAAATAGAATAAACCCAAGGCGAAACACCCCAAGACACATATTAATCAAATTAACAAAGATCAAACACAAAGAACAAATATTAAAAGCAGCAAGGGAAAAACAACAAATAACATGCAAGGGAATTCCCATAAGGATAACAGCTGATCTTTCAATAGAAACTCTCCAAGCCAGGAGGGAATGGCAAGACATACTTAAAGTGATGAAAGAAAAGAACCTACAGCCCAGATTATTGTACCCAGCAAGGATCTCATTCAAATATGAAGGAGAAATCAAAACCTTTACAGACAAGCAAAAGCTGAGAGAATTCAGCACCACCAAACCAGCTCTCCAACAAATACTAAAGGACATTCTCTAGACAGGAAACACAAAAAGGATATATAAATTCAAACCCAAAACAACAAAGTAAATGGCAACGGGATCATATGTATCATTAATTACCTTAAATGTAAATGGGTTGAATGCCCCAACCAAAAGGCAGAGACTGGCTGAATGGATACAAAAACAAGACCCATACATATGTTGTCTACAAGAAACCCACCTCAAAACAGGGGACACATACAGACTGAAAGTCGAGGGCTGGAAAAAGATTTTCCAGGCAAATAGAGACCAAAAGAAAGCAGGAGTAGCAATACTCATATCAGATAAAATAGACTTTAAAACAAAGGATGTGAAAAGAGACAAAGAAGGTCACTACCTAATGATCAAAGGATCAATCCAAGAAGAAGATATAACAATTATAAATATATATGCACCCACCTTAGGAGCACCGCAATATATAAGACAAATACTAACAAGTATGAAAGGAGAAATCAACAATAACACAATAATAGTGGGAGACTTTAATACCCCACTCACACCAATGGATGGATCAACTAAACAGAAAATTAACAAGGAAACACAAACTTTAAACGATACAATAGACCAGTTAGAACTAATTGATATCTATAGGACATTTCATCCCAAAACAATGAATTTCACCTTTTTCTCAAGCGCACACGGAACCTTCTCCAGGATAGACCACATCCTGGGCCATAAATCTAGCCTTGGTAAGTTCAGAAAAATTGAAATCATTCCAAGCATTTTTTCTGACCACAATGCAGTAAGAGTAAATCTCAATAACAGGAGAAAAACTATTAAAAAGTCCAACATATGGAGGCTGAACAACACACTCCTGAATAACCAACAAATCACAGAAGAAATCAAAAAGGAAATCAAATTCTGCATAGAAACGAATGAAAATGAAAACACAACAACCCAAAACCTGTGGGACACTGTAAAAGCAGTCCTAAGGGGAAAGTTCATAGCAATACAGGCATACCTCAAGAAACAAGAAAAAAGCCAAATAAATAACCTAACTCTACACCTAAAGCAACTGGAAAAGGAAGAAATGAAGCACCCCAAGGTTAGTAGAAGGAAAGAAATCCTAAAAATTAGGGCAGAAATAAATGCAAAAGAAACAAAAGAGACCATAGCAAAAATCAACAAAGCCAAAAGCTGGTTCTTTGAAAGGGTAAATAAAATTGACAAACCACTAGCCAGACTCATCAAGAAACAAAGGGAGAAAAATCAAATCAATAAAATTAGAAATGAAAATGGAGAGATCACAACAGACAGCACAGAAATACAAAGGATCATAAGAGACTACTATCAGCAATTATATGGCAATAAAATGGACAATGTAGAAGAAATGGACAAATTCTTAGAAAAGTGCAACTTCCCAAAACTGGATCAGGAAAAAATAGAAACTCTTAACAGACCCATCACAAGCATGGAAATTGAAACTGTAATCAGAAATCTTCCAGCAAACAAAAGCCCAGGTCCAGACGGCTTCACAGCTGAATTCTACCAAAAATTTAGAGAAGAGCTAACACCTATCCTACTCAAACTGTTCCAGAAAATTGCAGAGGAAGGCAAACTTCCAAACTCATTCTATGAGGCCACCATCACCCTACTACCAAAACCTGACAAAGATCCCACAAAAAAAGAAAACTACAGGCCAATATCACTGATGAACATAGATGCAAAAATCCTTAACAAAATTCTAGCAATCAGAATCCAACAACACATTAAAAAGATCATACACCATGACCAAGTGGGCTTTATCCCAGGAATGCAAGGATTCTTCAATATCCGCAAATCAATCAATGTAATACACCACATTAACAAACTGAAGAATAAAAACCATATGATTATATCAATAGATGCAGAGAAAGCCTTTGACAAAGTTCAACATCCATTTATGATAAAAACTCTCCAGAAAGCAGCAATAGAAGGAACATACCTCAACATAATAAAAGCTATATATGACAAACCCACAGCAAACATTATCCTCAATGGTGAAAAACTGAAAGCATTTCCTCTAAAGTCAGGAACAAGACAAGGATGCCCACTTTCACCATTACTATTCAACATAGTTTTGGAAGTTTTGGCCACAGCAATCAGAGCAGAAAAAGAAATAAAAGGAATCCAAATTGGAAAAGAAGAAGTAAAACTCTCACTGTTTGCAGATGACATGATCCTCTACGTAGAAAACCCTAAAGATTCCACCAGAAAATTACTAGAACTGATCAATGAATATAGTAAAGTTGCAGGATATAAAATTAACACACAGAAATCCCTTGCATTCCTGTACACTAATAACGAGAAAATAGAAAGAGAAATTAAGGAAACAATTCCATTCACCATTGCAATGAAAACAATAAAATACTTAGGAATATATCTTCCTAAAGAATCTAAAGACCTATATATAGAAAACTATAAAACACTGGTGAAAGAAATCAAAGAGGACACTAATAGGTGGAGAAATATACCATGTTCATGGATTGGTAGAATCAATATAGTGAAAATGAGTATACTACCCAAAGCAATTTATAGATTCAATGCAATCCCCATCAAGCTACCAACGGTATTCTTCACAGAGCTAGAACAAATAATTTCTCAATTTGTATGGAAATACAAAAAACCTCGAATAGCCAAAGCTATCTTGAGAAAGAAGAACGGAACTGGAGGAATCAACCAGCCTGACTTCAGGCTCTACTACAAAGCCACAGTCATCAAGACAGTATGGTACTGGCACAAGGACAGAAATATAGATCAATGGAACAAAATACAAAGTCCAGAGATAAATCCACGCACATATCGTCACCTTATCTTTGACAAAGGAGGCAAGAATATACAATGGATTAAAGACAATCTCTTTAACAAGTGGTGCTGGGAAAACTGGTCAACCACTTGTAAAAGAATGAAACTAGAACACTTTGTAACACCATACACAAAAATAAACTCAAAATGGATTAAAGAGCTAAATGTAAGACCAGAAACCATAAAACTCCTAGAGGAAAACATAGGCAAAACACTCTCTGACTTACATCACAGCAGGATCCTCCATGACCCACCTCCCAGAATATCGGAAATAAAATCAAAAATGAACAAATGGGACCTAATCAAACTTAAAAGCTTCTACACAACAAAGGAAACTATAAGCAAGGTGAAAAGACAGCCTTCAGAATGGGAGAAAATAATAGCAAATGAAGCAACTGACAAACAACTAATCTCAAAAATATACAAGCAACTTCTACAGCTCAATTCCAGAAAAATAAATGACCCAATCAAAAAATGGGCCAAAGAACTAAATAGACATTTCTCCAAAGAAGACATACAGATGGCTAACAAACACATGAAAAGATGCTCAACATCACTCATTATCAGAGAAATGCAAATCAAAACCACTATGAGATACCATTTCACGCCAATCAGAATGGCTGCTATCCAAAAGTCCACAAGCAATAAATGCTGGAGAGGGTGCGGAGAGAAGGGAACCCTCTTGCACTGTTGGTGGGAATGCAAACTGGTACAGCCACTATGGAGAACAGTATGGAGATTCCTCAAAAAACTGGGAATACAACTGCCTTATGATCCAGCAATCCCACTGCTGGGCATATACACTGAGAAAACCAGAATTGAAAGAGGCACGTGTACCCCAATGTTCATAGCAGCACTGTTTGCAATAGCCAGAACGTGGAAGCAACCTAGATGTCCATCTGCAGATGAATGGATAAGCAAGCTGTGGTACATATACACAATGGAGTATTACTCAGCCATTAAAAAGAATACATTTGAATCAGTTCTAAGGAGGTGGATGGAACTGGAGCCTATTATACAGAGTGAAGTAAGCCAGAAACAAAAACACAAATACAGTATACTAACGCATATATATGGAATTTAGAAAGATGGTAAAAATAACCCTATTTACGAGACAGCAAAAGAGACACTGATGTATAGACCAGACTTTTGGACTCTGGGACCGGGAGAGGGTGGGATGATTGGGGAGAATAACATTGAAATATGTATAATATTATATCTGAAATGTATTAATCATTCAAACTAAACACTGTCATGTTACAATTTGTTCATATTAGATGTTTGTAATGTTTCTGATAATCAATAAAAGAGATTCTTGATAAAAAAAATAAAATAAAAAAAAATAAAATGATCTGTATGAATGTACTGTTACTTATCTATTCAATGCCCTCATTACACACATTGATGATTTTTCCAGCTTTCTGCCACTTCAAACAATTCTATAGTAAGAATCCTTGAAGAATATGTCATCTTATATTCTAATGACTTCATTTCTGTAGGAGAGATTCATAAAGGCAGAGCCAATAGTTTTGACTTTAATCTGCCAGATCACTTTCCAAAGAGGACACTTCACATTCCCAAGAGCAATTTATGAGGGCTACTTCCCCACATTCTTTTTACTTCTAGATGTTGTGAGTGCTTTACGTTATTGCCAGTATAGCACGTGAAAATGACAGCTTGTTGCTACTTTGACTTGCGTTTCCCTGACAACAGGTGGTGTGTGCATCTTTCCATTTGAGTAATTATTCATCTGCTTCCTTCTCCCACCTAGCACACCTGTTCATATTCTTTGTCCAGTTTAAAACTGGGTTACTTAGTTTTTCCTTATCAATTTGTAGGATTTTTTAAAATATAATAAGGGCATGAGAACATTAACTCCTTGACTGTCACATGAATTATAAATATTTTCTCCCTACGTGATTTGTTTTCAACTTTGCCTATTTTCTTTTTCCAAGAAAATGTTTATTATATGGTTAAATTTGTCCATCTTCTTGGCTTCTAGATTTCTCAAGTTGTTTAGAAGTCTACCTCAATACACACACACACACACACACACACCCAAGGTTATACACAGGATGTCCTAAGTGTTCTAATATTTTTAATGTTATACTTTTAATTCCTTAAATTCACTTTCATTTCTATATTATCACCTTTATATGTGAGACACAGTAAGTGCCTACATAAATGGGAGGATTGGGAATCATTTTGTTAGTAATTTAAAAGGCCAAGTTCCCATTTGAACTTAGAATTATTCCTGGACTCTCTATTATGATTTATCTATCTATTTTTGTTTTAATGTCACACAATTTTGATTAAGTAGCTTTATCATAAATTTTAATATCTGATAAAGCAATTTTCAAAATTGTCTTACTGCTTCAAACACACATTCTTCTACATGAACTTTAAATTCAGTTATATCCATGATAATATTAAATAAAAAAAGGTCAAGCTGTTAAACAGCCTAAATAGTATAATCTTATGGCCTAAAAAAAAAAAAAAAAAACAACAACAACACTGGGGGTGGAGGAGTGGAGTTCATGTGTGTGTTTTCTTAACTTCATGTGAGTATAAAGAAAAATCTAGAAATGGAGCACAAACCAATCTGTCAATATCAGTTACCCTAGAAGGATGGGAATTAGGAGTAGATGTAGGACTTTGCAACTCCATTGTTGTGTTACTTTGTGGTTTGGCTTATTATATGAATGCTAGCTTCAGAGAAAAAACCCAATTAAATATTTTAAATAAATAAAATATAATTAAATTATTAGACCTGGAAGAGACCTGAGAATATATCTCTTCCAGCTCCTACTGAAACAGGAATCTCCTTGGCAACATGTCTGCCAGATAGTCTTGTATACTGTTTGAAAACATCCAGAGACAGAATTCTCTTAATTTTGCTCCACTGCCTGCTTTATCACTGGAGAGCCATAACTGTTGGAAGGTTCTTTCTTACATTTGTTCAAAATATGTCAGCCTCTAATATCCACTCAGATCCTGGGATCTGTTTTCTGGAGCAATACAGTATGAAGAGAATTTTTTCTTTGGTCCCCTTAAGCATTTAATTGCTTCACAACCAGCTAGGTTAATCCTTCACCTGTACTATTATCCTTGTTAGTGGTGGTGTTGTTAAACACATTTTTAAAGTGTATCATGTATTAAGCACTGTGTAATTAAGAATTTTACATGGATTTACTTATTTAATTCTCACAATAACCCAATGATGTGGTTACTGTTACTGTCCTCATAGAAGAAGAAGGTACACCACAGAGGTAAACTTTCTGTCTTACATTATTTAGTTAGTAAATGATAGCACCAGGACTCAAAGCTATGTTTGACTAGCTCCAAAAACTATATTCTAACTACAACACCATGCTTAACTGTCCCCATAATAATACTATGGGGTTTTTATTTCAATGTAGACAATGCTGCAATGAACATCTTTGACCGTGTCTCCTTTGCACATGTGCCAGGAGCAAAAACCCACCTCACAGAAGATGTACCCTTTCAGTGCTATAAGATCCTCCAAACGTGGCCTCTAAAAGTAACTGACCAATTTATACTCTTGATCTTAACTTTCTATAGCTGAATGCATGTGTTCATGCTCAGTCACTTCAGTTGTGTCCTACTTTGTGACCCCATGGACTATAGCCCGCCAGGCTCCTCTGTCCATGGGGTTCTCCAGGTAAGAATAATGGAGTGGGCTGCCATTTCCTTCTCCACTGTAGCTGAATAAAGGCCCCAAATGCATCCTGATCCTCATCCCAAGAACCCATGAATGTTACCTTTATGGCAAAAGGGACTTCACAAAAGTATTTAATGTGCAAAAAGGCAGAGGAAGATTTGACTACAGAAATTAAAGGGGGAAAATAGCAATGTAACGATAGAAGCAGGGGGAGAAAGATGATGTGATAGGAGGAAGAGATCACAGCCAGGGAAGGCAGGCAACTTTTAAAACTAGAAATGATAGGGAAATAGTTTCCCCTAAATTGTCCAGAAAGAACTGAATCTGACAACACCTTGGTTTTAGCCCCTTAGAGTTTCTGGCCCTTGGAACTATAAGAAAACAAATTTGTATTGATATAGCCTACCAAGTTTGCAGCAATTTGTCATGGCAGCCACAGGAAACTGATACCGTTTTTAAGACCATTTTTTAAAAATTCTGAATGTACCGAATTTTATTTATTCCTTTTTTGGTACATCCAATGAGATAGATTTTTATCTTTTTCACTTTCTTAGTTTGAATTACATTGATGGGCTTTTTTATATCAAATAATTGTTATATTTTGAGGAAAAATTATACCTAGTCATGATGTATTTTTAGAATATGGGTTCCCTCAGTGGCTCAGTGGTACAGAATCCACCTGACAATGCAGGAAACATGGATTTGAACCCTGATCTGGAACAATCTCTTGGAAAAGGAAATGGCAACCCACTCTTGTATTCTTGCCTGGAAATCCCCATGGACAGAGGAGCCTGCCATGCTGTAATCCATGGGGTTGCAAAAGAGTCAGACACAACTTAGCAATTGGATAACAGCAATTTTTAAAATATACTGCGGAGTTCACTTTGGTATTTTTGCTTTATTTTTTGTCTATGTAAAAGTATCCTCTCATTTTCTCCTTTTTACTTTGCAGTCTGATGGGGAGAAAGATACATAATGATAGAATAATGGAATAAAACTATTTCTTTAGCAGACTATAGAAGGAACATCAAGAATGGAGAGACAAATAACCATGCAAGGAACATACTTTCTGTTTGGCCAAAATTTCTGATCTTTCTATGTCCTTGGTCCTTTACAAGATGGACTCCATCAGTCACATTCCATCCAGGCAATCTCCTAATTTCAGGCAGCCTTCTCTGTCTTCCTTCAGGGACCTGGAGCACATGGTTAATTGATCTTTAAAAGGGTCTTCTCCTCCATCTTCAGCTTGCTTTTTTTCCCCCAGTTCCTAGAACTGAGCGCCCTCCCCTCATCAATCTTCTTAAATAAAGGTGACTTTTACTTATCATAATCCCAAATGAACATATTCTCAACTTCCAAATAAAGCAGTCCTCTGTTCATTGCCCGCACACACACAAATAAAGACTTCAAAACTGTAAAAATCCAAGCTATGCCATAAGTTTATAAGACTGTACATTTATACAGATAGCAAAGTCTTGAAACTGAAGTGAAGTCATTCAGTCATGTCCACTCTTTGCGACCCCATGGACTGTAGCCTACCAGGCTCCTCTGTCCATGGAATTCTTAGTAGTTGTTAATTGTTTAAGTTGGGCTTTTTGTTGCTATTCTTGTTATCGTTGTTACAACATCTTCCTGACTCCCATTTCATCCTCCACAGAAATGACTCCAAGCCTCCATTCTCCCCAATCCTATCCTTACTCAGGCTACTATCAGAAAATCAACATGCGTGGTAGCTGAACTTATCATACCTCCACTATTTTTCTCTTCCCCAAGACCAGAGCTTTTTCTGTCTTTAGCTTATTATCTACAACAAAAATCCTGTGTCCTCCAGGACTAGTGTTTTCAAAGTTATACTATAACTTATACAAGAAACAAAACCCCTCTGGAGACAATTTGGCATGTAAAATTATCCATTTGAACTATTTCTAAGAATTTATCTCAAGGAAATAGTTGGAAAGAGTTAAACACAAAGGATGTCCATGCCAGTATTATTTGCAAATTGAAAAAACTAAAAACAACTTACATCAATAAAGGAATGACTAAATAAATTTCAACATGCGTGTGTAATGGAATACTATACGGTCATTAAAATTGATGAAACAGACGAGTATTGAATAATATCAGTGTCCACAAATTGAATAAATGTCCAGGACATATTATTGATTAAAAAGGAAAGCTGCAGAAAGCCGTGTATATTATTATTCAATTTATGTAGAAATTTTGCTTATGTGGTTATCTATATACTTACATGCAGAGAAATTACTTTAAACACATTCAGCAGAATCTTAACTTAGATGGTTATCTCTGAGTGGTGAGATGTGGAGTGATTTTTGCTCTCTTTTATCTCCTTCATGTATTTGTTTATGTATTTGTATGTGTGTATACATAAGGTCTCAGTTGATAATGGGCAGCATTTAGTGAAAATATTTTGACAACCAAAACCTTTATCAAATGTCACTGTCTCTAAAGCATAGGACTGGCCATAAGAGGTGAAATTTGTCTAACTGGACATGGATAAAGCCCCTAAGACTTACAGACAGATATACTGTTGGAAAACCTCTATTTTTTATGTAAAATTTGTGTATTTTTCCAAGGCTCAGCTGGATGTGGCTTTCATATGATCCCTCCAGAAATAAACAGACAAGGTTTAGTAATTGTGTCAAAGCATGTCATCTGTTAACTCACAAATGTTGACATTGACAACTGACAGGTAGGAACGTTCATAAGAATTATAGGCATCTCTGAGTGTATATTTTCTGAACCTTTAAGAAATTAAACTTAGAATTTGTACCACGTGCAATGTTAAATAAGCTGTTTTAAACTTAATATGGTAGATAAACATGTTTATAAGAATTGTATTCATTTCTGAGACATTTCTTTTTAACCTAGTCAAAGAAATTTTGTGGGTTTTGGTGTATGTATTTGTTTAATCAAAGGTTTAAAAGTTTTAAGTATAAAAATGGCTGAACTATGTGAAGGAATCCATGGATGAAATGCTAATAAAACATTGGAGAAGAGGCTCAATAAATACTAGGACTAAAGCAAAATTCTAGGATGATACAGACAGAGAAAGTACATTTAAGAAAGAGAACAACTTGGAAAGGAGTAGAGGAGAAAAAAACATAAAAATAATCTTAGAAGAGTACCACATGCAAATCATTAAGTTGGAGACATACTTCAAAGAAAATATATAGGTTAAAATAGCACAAGGCAATGCAGACATTGTCAACTAAAGTTAAACACAAAATAAATACAATCATATTTTGTTAAATCATATTTTGCTAGTAACTATTGGCTGATAGACTAGGGTACATTATGTCAGGTATGGCTAGTGTACAACAATGTGAGATGATCACATGCTACTACTTATCAATTTGAGGCTATAAATCACTTCCCCTCTGTTAGCAAATTTTTACACCAATTCAGCAGACGTGGCGGTGTCTTCCAGAGTACTAAGAGAGTGGGACAGAGGCACAGACCCAGTCACATAGCATGCTAATAGCAAGCCTGGAAGAAGACCAAAATCATAGCCCATGAACTTCATTCCTACTTTTGGATTCACTTCACCAAACCATACCCTTGAGATGTTAGATTGATTGTCCCTGCATGGAGTTGCCAACTTTTAACTGTTACTTTTATTCATGCAACCCTGCTGTGCTGCAGAAACTCGAGTTTGAAATGGTCCCTGGCTTTGCCTATTAGCCCACAGAAGATATTGAGTGCTGGAAACTACTACCTTGAGAGTCCCTTGGACTGCAAGGAGATGCAACCAGTCCATCTTAAAGGAAATCAGACCTGAATATTCATTGAAAGGATTGATGCTGAAACTCCAATACTTTGGCTACCTGATGCGAAGAACTGACTCATTGGAAAAGACTCTGATGCTGGTAAAGATTGAAGGCAGAAGGAGAAGGGGATGACAGAGGATGAGATGGTTGGATGGCATCACCGACATGATGGACATGGGTTTGAGTAAGCTCCGGGAGTTGATGAAGAACAGGGAAGCCTGGCATGCTGCAGTCCATGGGGTCGCAAAGAGTCGGACACGACTGATGACTGAACTGAACTGATCTACTACCTTCATCCATTTCTTGATTTGATTTGTTCAGGCTCTTTGAGAGACTCACACACCTGTCTCTACACCTAGAAAGTCAGTCTGATGACCAGAGTCGTGGGAGGGAGGATCCTTGACACTCACAGCCATTCCGTCTTCTTGTGCCACTCCACCTTATCATCTCCCAAGGAGACTTTCGAGTTGACTCTGTCAAAAGAAAATGCTCCAATAGGAAATGAATGCATGGAAATATCCCTTACAAGACTTCGACTTTTTAAATAAATTTTGCATGTCATTCAAGAGCTAACAGAATAACAACAAAGTATACCAATCAGCTAAGTCCAAACTTCAGACTAAACGTACTATATCAACTGCTGTTCGCATGGGACTGAGGAACGTCACTCTGTAACTGGAGAGCTGAAAAAGGTAACAGTTCCCACAGACATCTGATTCAGAAGAGAAGGTGCTCTCCCTTTTAATTTCATTACGTATATAATATGTACACTAAGTCACTTCAGTCATGTCCGACTCTGTGCGACCCCATAGACGGCATCCCACCAGGCTCCTCAGTCCCTGGGATTCTCCAGGCAAGAACACTGGAGTGGGTTGCCATTTCCTTCTCCAGTTCATGAAAGTGAAAAGTGAAAGTGAAGTTGCTCAGTTGTGTCTGACTCTTCAGGACCCCATGGACTGTAGCCTACCGGGCTCCTCCATCCATGGGATTTTCCAGGCAAGAGTACTGGAGTGGGTCGCCACTGCCTTCTCTGATATAATATATATATGTACAGATATATTAATAACTTCATACACATACATACGGGCTTCCCAGGTGGCGCTAGTGGTAAAGAATCTGTCTGCCAAAGAAGGAAATGCAAGAGATGCAGGTTCAATCCTTGGATCAGGAAGACTGAGTGACTGATCACGCACACACAAGTATAGTTTCAGCAAGAATGAAAATGGATTGAGGCAATGAAAGCAGATGATCATGAGCATAGGACCCATAATGAAAGTTAATATTAATACAAGGGAAATAATGACAGTTAGCAGGAAACTTGTGTGTGAAAGATAGGAGGAAACACCTATAAAAATAAGGAGAGAGCAAAGACAGAGAAAACGTGGAACATGGAAACGTCATAAATGTGTATGTGAGAGACTCGGAGACACAGACCCAGTGAATGAGATGCGTAAGAGAGTGAGCTTGATCTGCAGAGGCAACTTTTTCCTAGAGGTTTATCTGAGTGAAACGATGAAGCAATTCTCCAGCCCTGCTCCTGGAGATCAGGAGCTGGAATTGAGAACAGATCTGGAAACTGAAAGGACAGAATACACCAGTGTAAATACACCAGCTAAACCAACAAACTAGAGACTGGGGGTTGGGAGGAAAGTCTCAGAGGGATTTGGGCACACATGGAGCAGAGGAAATTCCCTCAGGTCAAGGCACAGTGGACGTCATGGTGACTGACATTAGATCTGAAGAAGACAGATGACCTGAGCTTTCAATTAGGCCATTTTTGTCTCAGTTGACTGTAGACACACTTGGCTTGAATCCATGTTTAGCCCAGGTATTTCCCTGTTGCTGGTAACAACAACAACTTAAAACAATTTTAAGTTTTGGCTCTGCATGAGGAAATGACTGGGAGACACAGTGGTTCTATCAATTTAGGCAGCTGGACCATATTGACCTGGTAATCTCATGGGCCCAAACCACATAAACTGCTCCCTGACACCCTCTGGGTATTTGCTCCACACTCAATCACATTTCTGAATTGTTCCTACAATGAATGGGGCCAGGACAGTGTCTAGTGATGACACATAACCTCAGAGTGCCAGAGGATGATTTGAAGAACGAATTCAAGCTGCAGCCATATCCAGCCAAGCACATAAAGCAAAGAGCAGTACTTGATAAGGAGCTCAAGAGCAACCTGAGACAATTCATTGTTCAAGAGAAGATGAAAGAGGGCAAAGAAACGGAGAACTTTTCTCCGCAGGTTCTTCCGTTATCCCTTCACTATCTTCTCAACAGTTACCACAAATGTTTAATTCATAGCTGTGTTTCCTTAAAATATTCTCTATGAGACTTGTGAATTTGCTTTGAATTTAAATTGCTTGCTGTTCCCCCTTGTTGGCTTATGTACCTGGGTTTTGCTGTCCTTTGTTGCATGTCTTTCTTACCTGAGTACTTCACAGCCACCACAGGACGTTGCCATTTGCTCCTCTCATGGGCAACTTGTTAAAAAAAAATATATAGCAACCTATACTAAGCCCCAAGTTCAATGCGAGATAATAGCATTATTAATTCTTTGTATTTATTCATTTGACTTGGCTTCTGGTCTTCATTTCAACTGTGTGATTTTCCATTTATAATCCAAATATTTGTACATATTATATATATAAGAGAGTTCCAGAAAAAAACATCTATTTCTGCTTTATTGACTATGCCTTAGCCTTTGACTGTGTGGATCACAACAAACTGTGGAAAATTCTGAAAGAGATGGGAATACCAGACCACCTGACCTGCCTCTTGAGAAACCTATATGCACGTCAGGAAGCAACAGTTAGAACTAAACATGGAACAACAGACTGGTTCCAAATAGGAAAAGAAGTACGTCAAGGCTGTATATTGTCACCCTTATATGCAGAGTACATCGGAGAAGGCAATGGCACCCCACTCCAGTACTTCTGCCTGGAAAATTCCATGGGTGGAGGAGCCTGGAAGACTGCAGTCCATGGGGTCGCTGAGGGTCGGACACGACTGAGCGACTTCACTTTCACTTTTCACTTTCATGCTTTGGAGAAGGAAATGGCAACCCACTCCAGTGTTCTTGCCTGGAGAATCCCAGGGACGGGTGAGCCTGGTGGGCTGCCGCCTATGGGGTCACACAGAGTCGGACACGACTGAAGCGACTTAGCAGCAGTAGCAGCAGCAGCAGAGTACATCATGAGAAATGCTGGGCTGGATGAAGCACAAGCTAGAATCAAGATTGCCGGGAGAAATATCAATAACCTCAGATATGCAGATGACACCATCTTTATGGCAGAAAGCAAAGAAGAACTAAGGAGCCTCTTGAGCAAAGTGAAAGAGGAAAGTGAAAAAGTTGGCTTAAAACTCAACATTCAGAAAACTAAGATCATGGCATCTGGTCCCATCACTTCATGGCAAATAGATGGGCAAACAGTGGAAACAGTGAGAGACTTTATTTTGGGGGGCTCCAAAATCACTGCAGATGGTGACTGCAGCCACGAAATTAAAAGATGCTTACTCCTTGGAAGGAAAGTTATGACCAACCTAGACGGCATATTAAAGAGCAGAGACATTACTTTGTCAACAAAGGTCCATCTAGTCAAAGCCATGGTTTTTCCAATAGTCATGTATGGATGTGAGAGTTGGACTATAAAGAAAGCTGAGTGCCAAAGAATTGATGCTTTTGAACTGTGGTGTTGGAGAAGACTCTTGAGTCTCTTGGACTACAAGGAGATCCAACCAGTCCATTCTAAAGAAAATCAGTCCTGAATATTCACTGGAAGGACTGATGCTGAGGCTGAAACTCCAATACTTTGGCCACCTGATGCAGAGAACTGACTCATTTGAAAAGACCCTGATGCTGGGAAAGATTGAAGGCAGGAGGAGAAGGGGACAACAGAGGATGAGATGGTTGGATGGCATCACTGACTCAATGGACATGAGTTTGAGTAAACTCTGGGAGTTGGTGATGGACAGGGAGACCTGGTGTGCTGCAGTTCATGGGGTCACAAAGAGTTGGACACGACTGAGTGACTAAACTGAAACATACATATATACATATATATGTATGTTTCAGTTATATATATATATACACACACTCACACACACATACACATACATATATATGTATATACATATATGTCTATAATGATGCATTTTCCTATTCTCTTTTTAAAATTCATTTATCTTTTAAAAATAAGGCTAATATATATGGACAGTAATGTATGTCCTTATGAAGATGAGAGTAATTTATAAGACTTTCTCAGTTGTTTTGTAAGTTCTTTCAGAAGGAGACTCTTAAATAAATTTTCCAGTCTTTTGTGAAGATAGGCAACAATTCCAACATTAGGCAACATCCTCTAGAATTCTAGCACCTGCAATAAGAATCCCATGCCTCCCCAGTTGGGCCTTCAACTATGTTTTGATTCCTAAAAATTGTCATTTAAGTCAAAGAAATTTAAGTACAATTTAAAATTTTCAAACAACGTAATTTGTTGTTCAGTTGCTAGCTCACATCTGACTCTTTTTTACCCCATGGACCACAGCACACCAGGACTCCCTGCCCTTCATTATCTCCTGGGGTTTGGTCAAACCCCTATCCATTGGGTTGGTGATGCCATCCAACTATCTCATCCTCTGTCATTCCCTTCTCCTCCTGCCTTCAATCGTTCCCAGCATCAGGGTCTTTTCCCATGAGTCAGCTCTTCACATCCAGTGGCCAAAGTTTTAGAGCTTCAGCATCAGTTTTTCCAATGAATATTCAGGACTGATTTCCTTTAGGATAGACTGGTTGAATCTCCTTGCAGTCCAAGGGACTCTCAAGAGTCTTCTCCAACACCACAGTTCAAAAGCATCAATTCTCCAGCACTCAGCCTTCTTTATGGTCCAACTCTCACATCCATACATAACTACTAGAAAAAGCACAGCTTTGACTATACGGATCTTTGTCAGCAAAGTGATGTCTCTGCTTTTTAATATGCTGTTTAGGATGAAAGCTTTTCTTCCAAGGGGCAAGCATCTTTTAATTTTGTGGTTGCTGTCACTGTCTGCAGTGATTTTGGAGCCCAAGAAAATAAATAAAACTGGTCACTGTTTCCACTTTTTCCCCATGTATTTGCCATGAAGTGATCAGACCAGATGCCATGATCTTAGTGTTTTGAATGTGAGTTTTAAGTCAGCTTTTTCACTTTTCTCTTTCACCCTCATCAAGAGGCTCTTTAGTTCCTCTTCACTTTCTGCCATTAGAGTGGTATCATCTGCATATCTGAGGTTGTTGATATTTCTCCCAGTAATCCTGATTCCAGCCTGTGATTCATCCAGCCTGGCATTTCACATGATGTACTCTGCATATAAGTTAAATAAGCAGGGTGACAATATACAGCCTTAACAGGAGTTAAGGAGTACTTTTGCCAATTTTGAACCAGTCAGTTGTTCAATGTAAGTTTTGAATTGTTACTTCTTGACCTGGATACAGGTTTCTCAGGAGTCAGGTAAGGTGGTCTGGTATTCCTATCTCTTTAAGAGTTTTCCACAGTTTGTTGTGATCCACACAGTCAAAGGCTTTAGCATAGTCAATAAAGCAGAAGTAGGTATTTTTCTGGAATTCCCTTGCTTTCTCTATGATCAAACAGAGGTTGGCCATTATGATCTCTGGTTTCTCTGCCTTTTCCAAATCCAGCTTATACACCTGAAAGATCTTGGTTCACATACTGCTATAGCATAGCTTGAAGAATTTTGAGCATTACCTTGCTAGCATGTGAGATGAGTGCAATTGTGCAGTAGTTTGAACATTCTTTGGCATTGTCCTTCTTTGGGATTGGAATGAAAACTGACCTTTTCCAGTCCTGTGGCCACTGCTGAGTTTTCCAAATTTGCTGGCATATTGAGTGCAGCACTTTCATAGCATCATTTTTTAGGATTTGAAATAGCTCAGCTGGAATTCAATCACCTCCACTAGTTTTGTTCACAATAATGCTTCCTAAGGCTCTCTTGACTTCACACTCTCACATGTCTGGCTCAAGAAGTGAAATTCTTGACCAATTAACTAAAGAATTTACCACAGATAATAAACAGTAAATTATTTTTCAGTAAACTGTATATAAAAAGCTCTCTTTGAAACAAACATTTTTTTTTTTAATTAGAAGCTGCTAAAGTGAAAGACAGGGAAGGCAATGGCACCCCAGATCAGATCAGATCAGATCAGTCGCTCAGTCGTGTCCGACTCTTTGCGACCCCATGAACCGCAGCACGCCAGGCCTCCCTGTCCATCACCAGCTCCCGGAGGTCACCCAGACTCACACCCATCAAGTCAGTGATGCCATCCAGCCATCTCATCCTCTGTCGTCCCCTTCTCCTCCTGCCCTCAATCCCTCCCAGCATCAGAGTCTTCTCCAATGAGTCAACTCTTCGCATGAGGTGGCCAAAATACTGGAGTTTCAGCTTTAGCATCATTCCTTCCAAAGAAATTCCAGGATTGATCTCCTTCAGAATGGACTGGTTGGATCTTCTTGCAGTCCAAGGGACTCTCAAGAGTCTTCTCCAACACCACAGTTCAAAAGCATCAATTCTTCGGCGCTCAGCCTTCTTCACAGTCCAGCTCTCACATCCATACATGACCACAGGAAACACCATAGCCTTGACTAGGCGAACCTTTGTTGGTAAAGTAATGTCTCTGCTTTTGAATATGCTATCTAGGTTGGTCATAACTTTCCTTCCAAGGAGTAAGCGTCTTTTAATTTCATGGCTGCAGTCACCATCTGCAGTGATTTTGGAGCCCAGAAAAACAAAGTCTGACACTGTTTCCACTGTTTCCCCATCTATTTCCCATGTAGTGATGGGACCAGATGCCATGATCTTCGTTTTCTGAATGTTGAGCTTTAAGCCAACCTTTTCACTCTCCACTTTCACTTTCATCAAGAGGCTTTTTAGCCCCTCTTCACTTTCTGCCATAAGAGTGGTGTCATCTGCATATCTGAGGTTATTGATATTTCTCCCAGCAATCTTGATTCCAACTTGTGTTTCTTCCAGTCCAGCATTTCTCATGATGTACTCTGCATATAAGTTAAATAAATATGGTGACAATATGCAGCCTTGACGTACTCCTTTTCCTATTTGGAACCAGTCCGTTGTTCCATGACCAGTTCTAACTGTTGCTTCCTGACCTGCATACAGATTTCTTAAGAGGCAGATCAGGTGGTCTGGTATTCCCATCTCTTTCAGAATTTTCCATAGTTTATTGTGATCTACACAGTCAAAGGCTTTGGCATAGTCAATAAAGCAGAAATAGATGTTTTTCTGGAACTCTCTTGCTTTTTCCATGATCCAGCGGATGTTGGCAATTTGATCTCTGGTTCCTCTGCCTTTTCTAAAACCAGCTTGAACATCAGGAAGTTCACGGTTCACATATTGCTGAAGCCTGGCTTGGAGAATTTTGAGCATTACTTTACTAGCGTGTGAGATGAGTGCAATTGTTCGGTAGTTTGAGCATTCTTTGGCATTGCCTTTCTTTGGGATTGGGATGAAAACTGACCTTTTCCAATCTTGTGGCCACTGCTGAGTTTTCCAAATTTGCTGGCATATTGAGTGCAGCACTTTCACAGCATCATCTTTCAGGACTTGGAATAGCTCCACTGGAATTCCATCACCTCCACCCCACCCCAGTACTTTTGCCTGGAAAATCCCATGGACGGAGGATCCTGGTAGGCTCCAGTCCATGGGGTCACTAAGAGTCGGACACGACTGAGCGACTTCACTTTCACTTTTCACTTTCATGCATTGGAGAAGGAACTGGCAACCCACTCCAGTATTCTTTCCAGGAGAATCCCAAGGACGGGGGAGCCTGGTGAGTTTCCGTCTATGGGGTCGCACAGAGTCGGACACGACTGAAGTGACTTAGCGGCAGCAGCAGCAAAGTGAAAGAAGGAAAGGAAATTTCCCATTAACTATAATCTAACTGATTTACTCATTTCGGTAGTCCTCATAATACAGAATTGATCACTGACAAATATTATGTGATTGAAGCAGATGACTCACAAAAGCAACTGAAGTAAACACTCAGTCAGCTCTACCCGTTAACTTCCCACAGAGTCAGGGCCTTCAATTTTCTCCTACCTTCCTAATAAAGGCACTGATAATAATAACACCAGTAATAATCATTATTATCAGTTCAGCTAACATTTATTGAGTAATTATCATATTAAGCCCTTAATTTGTACAGACATTATCTGTTTCAATGCTCACACATGCTTTATGAGAGAAATACGATTATCCTTCCCATTTTTCAGATGAGAACACTGAAGTAACAGCCCCAGGGTCCCACAGCTGTATGTGTGGGACCATGCATGGGGGCCTGACTTCAAAGGCAGGTTTTATCACCATATCAGTGGATTTCGAACCTTAGAAGCCATAAAAATCACCTGGAGAACTTGTTCAAATGCCAGATGCTCTAGCTCTGGATTCTGCCAGTCTGAGATAGGGCGAGGAATCTGCATCTTAAAAAGCAACTCAAGGGACTATAATGAAAGTGGTTCCCCAACCACACATTGCTATTCTGCCTGCCTGAATGCATAAACCAGGGACCACCTTCAAGTCATTCTCTTGACTCCTATGTCTTTAACCTCAGTGGTTCATAAGCTTTGGGGGAGAGGAGGCGGATCCCAGACCATCTGAGAATCCAATGAAAATCATAGACCTTCTCTTGATCAAAACCACAAACTTTTTGCATTTATGTTTTAGGAAATTGAAGCCCATAAACCCCAGAATAAGTGCTCCTGTTGTATGCTCTTTCCTTTTATTTTTTTCCTAGTGTCTCAACCCATTCCTATCTCTGAAATAATTACACGCACCCTCCTGGCTGCCTACTGTGCAGGCTATTATGAGGATCTCTTTTTAAAATATATATATATCTGTGTGTGTGTATATATATATATATAAGGATTCTGAGATTCAGAAATAGAAACACTATATGTAAACCTCAAGCTAATAATACACAGAGAAATAGGGAAAGACAGATTTGAGGAGGAAACTTAGAAACTTGAATGGAAAAGAGAAACTCATCACAGTGTTAAGGAAACAACTAGCAAATAACCTAAGCATAATCAGAAAGGTCATTTGCCATCTGTTGAGAACCTACTATGTGCCAGGAGGCAGTGTGGCTTGACTTTAAAGAATTTTCAAGCGCTCTCAACAGCTTTTTGATTGTCATATCATCTATATTTTACAAATGAGGAAACCCAGACTCATCATCAGAAAACTTACATCATTTTCCCAATACCAAATATCTAGTCAAGTTACTCAAATTCAGGTCTGTGTATGTGCAAAACCCATCCAATTTCCATGATATAAAGTTATGGCCAAAACCTCTTTTCAGTCAGGATACCATACACAGACCAGGCAGAGTTTTTGAGGCAAGTCCTGGAACTGGGGAGCTGATCTTCCACTTCACCTTCCTCCCAACCATCAATTTACCTCCTAGGATGATAGTCCCAACAGACTTAGTTACTATTATCAACCAGCTAGCTTGTCCTCCCAATGGAAGCAAAACAAAAGGCACTAGAAATGCTTAGGCTCTTGGTGGCAGAGCTGCCGAAGTCAGATCTGCAGCATTATAAAGGTTAACGTCTTTCTGCTTGTTCTGTGGCAAGTTTCTACTATCAAAACCCTTGGGACCAGCTGCATGAGTCATACTTCTAGATGCTGTTCCAACTGGTAGGAAACAGCCTTTCCTTTAAATAAATTTCACTTTCAGAAAAAGCTTTAAAGCACATTACAGATAGGACCATGAAACATTTGGCTACATGTAAATCCTTCCACAGCAAAAAAAAAAAAAAACCTCCTCATGTACCAGTAACACTAAAACTAAGTCCAGGAAAGTCTTAGCTAGAAGGGATGAAGAGATATCTGGTGGAAAAGAATGTTTTACTCTCATTCTGTTTCAAACCCACAGGGCCCTTTTGAAGGATTCTCTAATAATAGGAATTAATAGCAAGAACAAAACAAAACAAGAAAGTGTTAACTGAGGTCCTAAGTCCAGCAGGTAGTCTGTTCTCCTTCTCCACAAGTTGCCCTATGCTCTTCCTCTCCTACCTCAGCCCAGCCTAATGTCTTTTCCTTAAGGCCGCTTTTCACATCCTTGTTTGATGGACTAAAGCTATAACCTAAGTTTGCCTCAACACTCCCAGATATTGCAAGGAGACATTTCAGCTTGACTCCTGTCTCTTGCCCTTCACCCCCTAACTCTTGTCAATAGCTCAGTCTTTTGCATTCAAAGTGACAGTTTTAAGGGCACCAGCAATGTTATATACCATCCAATGAATCTTTTTTGGTTAATTTTTAAAAAGAGGGACTAGCTCCTTTAGCTATCCCAGGCTATTCTTGGCTGGTTATTGGAGAAAACCTGTTATATCAGGCAGCTGCTTTTCTTGTCAAAAATAAGCTTTTCTGATCTGGTATAGGCCTGATTCCACTATTTATTAACTAACCTCGTGATTTTCAACAAATTATCATACATCTCAGAATCATACTTTTCTTTTTTTGCAATACTTTCCCTTAACCCTGACATAAGGGAAGGATCATTATGTCATTTTCAAAATTCATAATAAAGGTCACAAACATAATGCTTTATTATAAGTCGTTGATATTATTTTTATATTATATGTCATGCAGAGGTTTCTGAGACACCAAGGAGCAACACTAATAACAACAGACAAGGTAATTCTAAGCTCAGGCCCTGGATAGATAAATTAGCAGCTCAACATTTTTCTGAACAAATCAGAATCTAATATGTAACAGATTCTATTTTAATAAACCCCATAACCTTGGATTTCTAATTGCCTACCACTTACTAGAATATAGTGGACAAACGCACAATAGCTTAGAATTCAGGAATCAAAAGTTACACAGCAATGGTTTTGCACATAATTGTCTAAAACCAAGGCAACAAGAATGGGGGAGGGCAAACCTCAATAATACTTAACGCAGAAAGCTTGATTCAGCCTTTCAGTGGTCAGGGTTCCATTGCAGAGAAAAGAACTTCATCTGGCTAGTTGAAGCAGAACTGTGTTTATTTCAGTGTGTTAAATGGTTACAGGACTTCGGGAGGGCTAACGAAACAAACTCTAGGTTCTTCTAGAAACACATCCCAAGCCACATAGCGGAACCAGGCCACCCAGGTTGCTGCCTGCTGGTTGGGAAGCTGGTGTACAAACATATCCCACTGCCATGAAGAAGAGACCTCCACAAGCCCCATCATTGCTGCGGGTTCCAGGACTCCACCAGAAGGCCATGCGCGCCGGCAGTATGGCTGCTTCATGACCTGCCTCTCAACATCGACTACCCTAGGGGCCAGGCCCTGGAGCCTTTAGTAACAGGGCTACAGAGAAACCACAGGTCCTCAGTCATCCCAGTCAGCAGGAGAAATAACTTTGCCTTTCAAATAAGAGCATATTGCTGATTCATGTTGATGCTTGACAAAAAAAACAACAAAATTCTGCAAAGCAATTATCCTTCAATTTAAAAAATTCATTGATTAAAAAAAAAAAAATGAGAGCAGCTAAACCCCATCTACCACTCAGGCCAAGAGGATTTCTGGGAAATGTAGTTTTTAGCTTTTCAGCCCTTGCCCCATAGGAGGCACAGTGAAAGGAGATTGAAACATGCTGAGTGACAACTCCTCCTGCTCCACCATATACGTCGATGTTAAGAGACTCTTCTTCTTCACGACCTCTTCTCTTCCCCACCCACCCACCAGGATTGCTGAGACAGATGTGGAAAAACTAGGTGATAAATGTAGTGAGGATTTGGTTGTACAAATACATGGCTCAGAGTCGGCACAGCTGATTCCACTAGGCTGCTTAGGAGGAGAGGTTACAACTAAATTGAGGAAGCTTTCTCTCCGTTAGCCAGCAATTGAAGAAAAGGTTTGTCCTCCTTAGCACCCTCAGGGGACACGGAATTGCTTTCCTTCCACTGGTGGTCTGGGCTCATTATGCCATTCTATTATGGGCCCTGCCCACAAGCCAATATAGTGTAACCCGGCATTATTTCAAACCTTCTCTTCTGAATGAGGCAATCAGATTACTCATCTTAGCTTCACTTAATTCTATTGGGCAGAACTTCTGGACTCACCAAAGACTCTAATAGAAAGTTGTCTATTTGTTAATAAATATGCAGCCAAACTAGCCTTCTTTCTGCAGTTAGAATTGCTATAGTGTTGTTGTTTGCATATATTTTACAAGAAGATCTTTGCTCTCTGTCTTTGCTGTCTACTGTGATTCAGCATCTTCTGCCAGGGACTCTGAATTCCATGATCCCAACACACATTGAAAAAAGCCCTATTAGGTGCTATTATATGTCAAGAACAAGAGACACAGAAATAAATAAGACAGACAAGGTCCCTGCCATTGTAGAGCTTATAGTCTAGTGTGTTAGTCACTTATTTGGGTCTGACTCTATGACCCCATGGACTGTAGCCCATCAGGTTCCTTTGTCTATGTGATTTCCCAGTCAAGAACACTGGAGTGGGTTACCATTTCTACCCAGAGGATACTCCCAAGCCAGGGATGGGACCCAGGCCTCTTGCATTGCGGGTAGATTTTTTACCATCTGAGCCATCAGATGGGATGTTTAGCACAAAAACAATATCATTACATACAGCCCTAAAATCTGAGAATTAACTGAATTCTCAAATTTTAGAATACTCTAAAATAGTCTAAATTTAGAATATTCTGAATAGAATTTCTGAGAATTTATTGCTCCAAAGTTAGTCACCTTTGGACTTCTTCCCCACATGTTTGAAGAAGTTTTAGCTAAGCAATAAAATTGTTTCAGTGTTCAAATCTAAAGTGTCCTATGGAAGAACACACCAGGCAAGGTCAATATAGAAGCCAAGTGCAGTATTCCAGGTCCCAATGCTAATGCCAGAATAGTATTTCCATCCTGAGGAAGGGAGCCTGGAGCTGATATGGGTCATAACTGAAATGTGGGGCTTCTGGTCAAGGTTCTGGTGTAGATATATTGACACAATGGTGGAGAAGCCTCACGAAACTTGATCTCAATGACAATTAAATGGCCACAGGTCACATTTCAGTTATTTTCCTGGGAAACAGGGATAATGAGCAAGCCAAATTAGCTTAGCCATGGTTTCCTTTACTGTCTGAATAGCAGCTGCTTCCATTTAGCTAAGGGAAAAAAAAAAATCTTTTAAATTAAATTTCCCTTAAAATGTACATGGGTTTAGAAGGTGTTAAACAAAATAGGGGAAAGCTGTGCCAAAAAGATTTAAAAATAGTTCTCTAGAGATTTTACAAAATCCCTCAGGCCATGAAATTCCCCTCACTCCCAGGTCAATTCCAGTTTGGTTTACATTTAAGCTGGAATTTGGGATGACATTTCATTCTAACAAAACAAGACAAACTAGACATGTTGGGCTTTTCAGGTTCCATATTGGAAAAGAAACAGTCTAATCCTTCTGAGTGGGACCTCATCCCCACTCCTTTCCGCAGTCTGTATTATGAACCAGGCAGTACTTGGTATTAGGAATACAGATGAGTAAGTTATGATCTCTGCCTTCCAGAAAAATAGCCTGTACCTCACAAAAAGAGATAAAGTTCTATCAAAGACACAGGATCTTATCTGAAGTGGTCATACACGAGCAGCCTATCTTGAGCATCAAGCAAGTATGGAAATATATGCGTGCATGCATACTAAGTCGCTTCAATAGTGTCTGACTCTTTGCAACCCTATGAACTGTAGCCTGCCAGGCTCCTCGGTCTATGGAATTCTCCAGGCAAGAATAATGGAGTGGGTTGCCATGCCCTCCTCCTGGGGATCTTCCCGATTCAGGGATCAAACCTGCGTCTCTTGCATTTCCTGCACTGGCAGGTGGGTTCTTTGCTGGTAGCACCAGCTGGGAAGCCCATGGACATAAATGAAGACCAAGCAAATGTGAAAAGCAAAGGCTATGTATTCAGAGCTTGCTATAGCAAGATTGTCAGCACCCATTCACTGGTGTTTCAATGGCAGGCATAGGAGTGGGAAAGCTTGACTGTGGATTAAACATAAGCCTCCAGTAAGCACTGGTTGGGGGCTGTTGGCCTGGGGAAGCTGGAGGTGGTCTGACTACACGTGGGGCATCCCGTATGAATGGGCAGGGTGCATGTTTGTCTTTCTTTAGTTGGTCCTAAGTTGGAAGTAGGGACAAAATGTAGGAAGCTGTCAGTTATTACTCAAGTCCTTGGTGCTACTGCTTAGCTTTCTGGACTGTTCACTAGAGATGGCAGTCTGGCTTCCTGAAAGCCTGACGTCTAGCAGGCAGGCTTTCTGGGTTATCTACTGAGACGAAGCGCTGCTATCCTGGACTGGCTGCTGCAGGTTGTGGGTCAAAGTTCTGTTCTTATATATGGTCTAGCAATTGTCCATTTCTATATTTCATCTTTCACAAGCCTAAGATTAGACTGTGTCCTGGCCCTAGGGCTCCCTTTGACATTAGCTTCCCCTTACAGTGGGAGCATCTCTGGAATCTCCCACCTAGACCTCCTTAGTGTGTCCCAACATGCTCAACTTCCAGCCTTCATGACCATACAATGAGAATGTCTGACAGACTTCCCCCTGGGCAAGACTCTACCTGCCTCTTTGCACCGACTCCATTCTGTGTAAGGTAAGGAGAGCCAGCCTTGCCCACAGCAAATTATGTAATATAGCAAGTCCTTGAATCATGCACAATCCTGTAATAAACACCCATCTGCAAGCATAATATTAATAGCAAACTGCTGCTGCTGCACTAAGTCGTGTCTAATTCCTTTGTGGCAATGGCACCCCACTCCAGTACTCTTGCCTGGCAAAGCCCATGGGCGGAGGAGCCTGGTAGGCTGCAGTCCATGGGGTCGCTAGGAGTCGGACAAGACTGAGCGACCTCACTTTCACTTTTCACTTTCATGCACTGGAGAAGGAAATGGCAACCCACTCCAGTGTTCTTGCCTGGAGAATCCCAGGGACGGGGGAGCCTGGTGCGCTGCCATCTCTGGGGTTGCACAGAGTCAGATACGACTGAAGCGATGTAGCAGCAGCAGCAGAAGACCGTGGCTTGCCAGGCTCCTCTGTTCACAGAATTTCCCAAGCAAGAATTCTCTAGTGGGTTGCCATTTCCTTCTCCAGGTGATCTTCCCGACAGAGGGGTCGAACCCGCATCTCCTGCATTGGCCAGCAAATTCTTTACCACTGAGTCACCAGGGAAGCCCAAAAAGAAAGACTGTACAGCAAAATAGAAAATATAAACATTACTGAGTGAAAAGGCATTAAAAGAACAATAACATACACAATCTCATTCTAAATCATGAGTATGTAAATGTAGGGAAAAAATAAAAGGGATAAAAAAAATTAAGTAAGTTCTCTCTCACTTGTAGAATTAACAGTGGTTTGTTTTTTTTTTTTTTTGAAATTTTTGTTTATTTGATTTCCTTTTTTTTTTTTTACAATTACATGCATTTCTTTGTAAAATCGTAAATAACAGTAAAAATTTTAATATTAAAAACCTAGGATGTATTTGAAAAATAAGACAGCAGCACATCTGATTCATTAAATCATTAACAGTCAACATTTCTGAGTACTTCTATAGTTATCACCCTCATAATAACTATGATTAATCCACAAGGTGAATGTTTCTATAGTGTTTTACAGATGAGGAAACCAAAGTGCAGAGAGTAGAGGCTAAAAACCTGATAGGTCTGTCAGAGCTACATGGAGCTCTCAGTCACCATTCTGTTCTTCCTCCCTTTTAGTACACATGCCCTGAAACTCTTCTCAGACCAGGTGCATGATCAAGGATATTCACTTTCCCTCTTTAAAGTGGGGATGATAATCATGCCTCTCTCAAATGGAAGGTTATAAGGACAAAGAGACACGGCACATACAGAGCTAACACAGGGCCCAGCCTGTGTGATTATTGATGTAAGGACCACTGTTTTTAGGGTTTTATGAATGCTCCAGAAAGAGCTTTTACATTTAAGTGAAAAGAAACAGCAAGGGGTAACAAGAACCATAGTAACAGAGTGTAATAGAGATTTGTAAGGAGATTGGGCTTTGGAATAAATTAATAGAGTTAAGAATAAGTGTGAAGGATTTTTTAAAATTTACTCTTGGGATCACCATCTTCATAGTTCAGTAAGTATCTATCTTAGAAATTAGTTATGATTTATTTCGATAAAATAGTAACATAGAACAAAGAAAATTTGAACCTTCCTCGAAAATCCCATGGATGGAGGAGCCTGGTGGGCTGCCGTCTATGGGGTCACACAGAATCGGACACAATTGATGCGACTTAGCAGCAGGCGCAGCAGCAGCAGGTAATCTCAACTGTGGCTAAAGTCAGGTTGCTCTGGGCCTAACACTGGGAGGCTGCACGCCCTGGCTTCCAGCTCTCTGATGTTTAATAAGGTCATCAGGGAGCCTGTAATCTACCCTGATGTCCAAGCTAACCACAGAGGTTTTGATCAAATTGGCCAGGTGGGGCCCTTACAAAGGTTAAACTTAAAAGTGTCCCAAGTACTGCAATGTATAGTGAGCTAAGAACCACCTGAACCTAAAGCCACAAGAAAACAGACAATTTCTTTGGGACTCAAATAGTAACAATCCCATAGGCAAGTGATCTGTCTAAAAGCAAGTTAACGTGTATCTTGTTTTGAACACATTTTCATTAATTTTATCTTTAAAGTCCCCATTGATGAAAAATAATATCTAATATTTTATTGAGCACTTATTTTGTGCCAGGCACAATACCAAGCACTTTTCAAAATGAAACAGATGACATAGGATTTGAACCAAAGAGTCTGCACAGCCAATCCTTATTTTAGAAGTGGTTTGGATGTTGAAAATGACTAACTTAAAATCTGTAAAGCTGAAATAAGTTTTTTCCATTTGACCCTGGTTTTGCACAACTAGGCAGTTTATGCTTATGGGCTAATCTGTTTTATTTATCTGTTTGAGCCAGTTGTCATAAAACCTCCCTTTCTGGAACAAGCAGATGCATTTAACAATAATGACTAGGGCAAATCATTCTACCTCAAAAATTCTCACAGTGTTTCACCCAGATTGTTGAGGGCTCAGGGCCCCTCATTTACGTGTCCCTGCCAAAGCAATTTTTACTTGCAAATTTGTTTTATTTTTTTCTAAAAAGGACACCCTAAAATCATATAAGATTTACTCTCCACCAAGCCTGGATCGGTCCCTGATGAGGTAGGTAGAGATGTGATTTGGTTCTCAAGACTAACTCTCGGACTAATGCAAGAGCTTTCTAGCTGATCTCCTCACCTGCAGGCTGTGGGTTCTAATCCTTACCAGAGCCACCATGGAAGAGTCCTGTGAATACTACTGTTGTCATATCTCTGCCCGACCCATTCAGGGATTCTCACTGCCTACAAAGCCCAGTCATCAGTGACTCTTCATAACCCGACTCCCACTTATACCTTGGGTCTTCTATCATTCTTCCATCTTTTACAGTCTGATATCCCCTTTAAAGTTTCAGTGCCATTTTATACCCTTTTATACCCAATGTAATTGAGTTTGGTTGTTTTTGAGGGTGACCTGTTCTTTCCCATTCCTTGGTCTTGTTCACTCATGTGCCATTTAAAGCAGCCCTCATATATATGGAATTTAGAAAGATGGTAACAATCACCCTGCTTATGAGACAGCAAAAGAGACACTGATGTATAGAACAGACTTTTGGACTCTGGGACTGGGAGAGGGTGGGACGATTGGGGAGAATAGCATTGAAATATGTATAATATCATATCTGAAACGAGTCAGTCCAGGTACGATGCCCTATAACAGATGCCTGGGACTGGAGCACTGGGATGACCTGGAGGGATGGTGTGGGAAGGGGGGAGGGAGGAGGGTTCAGGATGGGGAACACGTGTATTCTGGTGGCGGATCCATCTCGATGTATAGTAAAAGTAATACAATATTGTAAAGTTAAGAAAAATTAAAAAAATAACAATAATAATAATAAATAAATAAATAAACAAATATAATTCTAAAAAATAAATAAATAAATAAAGCAGCCCTCATACCATGGAAACATGTCTGCCCATTGATAATTCCTACCCATCTCTAAGGCCCAATACAAATGCAACTTTCTCCAGAAGCCTCCACCGGCCAGAAAAGATCACCAATTCTGATCTTTGCATTTGTGATCTTTGCAATTGTCTGCATTTTCTATAGAACCCTCACCTATAACTGCTTGAAATTACAGTTGCTAGCATATGTGTTCATCTCTCCTCCTAAATTTGTAAAATGGGGAATCACACATATTGTTGAGCAAAGTGTCATGCAAACTATAGGTTTTCAATAAATTTTGAAATATTTATGGCATCTTTATATCAAAAAAAGTTTAACCTCTGTTTTTGTATAAATTTATTACTTTCAACTTCATAGATTGTTGGGGAAAGAAGTGTAACACAAATAATTTTTCTTTGAGATGATACTGGGCAAGGACTTCCTTTTACCTGGTCAACCTCTAGCCACAGAATGATAGCCACTGTCAAGGTATGGCAGCCTGTAGACTCTTTTACCTTCTGTTCAACAGACAGGGCATAGTGAGGTGGCATGGACAAGGTAAGACTCTAAGTAGGTCCACACTCTATCAACATAAGCAAAGTAAATATACCACCTTTAGCTGAGAAGGAGAAAAACTGATAGTAACCATTTTTTTAAAAAAGTCAAGTAAAGGGAATTTTAACAGAAAGTCGGCCTGAAGACCCAGCCTTTAGGATCTACCCAGGAAAGGATCTAAGTTCAAAATTAATTCTGATTTGTTTAGCAAAGAGAAATAATTAAAGTCTGGAGGTTACAGTGGGGTTAGATTCTTCTGGAACTGCTATAATTAAACATTATCCTAAAGCGAATGCTGTCTAATTGGACTCTCGTCCTTTTCTCTCCTGAAAAATTAACTCTCAGATCATCCATGGTTTAATGTAGCTATTTTGTTTTTATATTTTTGAATCTGGCAAAGCAATAGTTATTCATGGAAGGGATCTTGTGCCAGACCTACCATGTAGAATTTGTAGCAGTATAATCAAATGCCATGAAAATGGCCGACCAAGAAAATGCAGACTCAAATACAGAATATGCAGAGCTTGTTATAAGGTTTCTGGAGACTGAAAATGTCACACCATCTTAGATTCCAGTCTGTACTAACAAACTTAAATTTAAAACTGTGCAATTATCGGGTATTTGGTATGCCCTCCCCAGCCCCTACAAGGCCCTTTCATTTGCATAAACTAAACATAGGAGATAAATGTTTGTATGGAGCTGGAGAAGGGCAGAACCTTAAATCCTTTGGATAGTCATCTGTTTTACTAAAATAAGCCTTACCATAAACTTTGCTTGGTTTCTTCACCCCAAAGAGACCTGAAAGTAATAAAAGAATGAGAAGAGAGGGATTACATCTTCATGTGTTTTCGAGAGAGATGCATCTTTTACCATAGAAAATGTCCCCGTTGGGGCTGAAGAATAATTTTCATCATAAACTCCCCTTTGTTGATTGCTTATAACTATATGTACTTTTAAAAAAATTAGTTTCCTTTTAGCTTGAATGTCTCAGTCTTGGTCTGTACTCCCCAAGGTAAATTACTTTGGAGCAATTGAGCAAAATAGCCTAAAGCAAAATGCTATTTTTCATATTAAATGGAAAGCACCTTTACCCCTAGTGTTCCTCCACGATGTCTGTGTCCAGGACCTCAGACTTGGCAAACAGACTTAGAAGCACTGATGAAGAGAAACAGACCCAAGCATGACCCTGCTAGCTGAGCGTTTTATTTAAGATGCAAAGGTTTTCATCTAAAGATAAACTGAGCACTGTAATAGGAGTATTTCTGCTGAGCAATGGAGTCTACCAGAAACAAAATCTCAGAGGGAAAGGCTACCAGGTAAACTGAACTCTCTTAAGCTTCCTCCAGACAATAACAGCCAGTGAAGTAAGACAATTGGAATAATTCATCCTCCTGGAGTTCAAAATGCAAGGAGGAATATGAAATGTGATATTAAGACTTTAAAATGAAGAATACAAAAGTGAGGAATATCCTTCCAAAATAAAAGTGTGGGTGGGAATTGATTAAATGTTAGAAGTTGCTCTGATATGTTTTAATCAACCAAAAGAATTTCATCCTGCCAAGATTCAGTGACAAGTAACAACCTTCAATGCTATTCTCCTTCAAACAAATACACAGGTATGGCAGCAGTTAAAAACAGTTGGCTATGAGTTACATCCAACTGACTTCATCTTGGACCCCCCTTCTTATGCTTTCACTGCTCATCTAGCACATGGTCCCTGATATGAGTCTTTTTCCCATGAACTTGGCAGACATAACCTGGCACTTTTATGTCAACCCTTGGCTTAGAGTTTGAGAAAAAGTTTTTCTTCTCCAGCTCCTCTGGTTTTTATCTCTGGTAATTTACATCTGCCAAATCCTTATGCTCTAATTCTATAGACCCATCCTGATATCCACTTGGTTATATTCACTTAACAAGATAATTTCAAAATATACAAACCATAAGTTGATGAAATACAAAGAGAATCTGACAAATCACATCTACATAAAAGATTTTAACATTCCTAAAATAAATTGGAAAAAATAAAGCTACAAAAGATTCAAACAACAGAACAAACAAGCTTGATCTATGGTGCGTGAGATATGAAAGCTACAATAAAAGTATAGTAATTAAAGCAATATGCAAAAAGACTGACATACCAATGGAAAAGAATGGAGAGCTCAGAAATTAAAACTTGTCAAAAACAATACTTTTATGGCCTTAGGTAAGAAATAGTTTCTTAAATAAGACATAATTAGCTCAAATCATAAAAGAAAAAAATTGATACATTCAGTTATGTTAAAATATAAACTTTCTATTTAACTAGAACATTATTTTTTAGAAGTAAAAAAATCAAGCTACAGACAAGGAGAAGATGGTTACAATCGCTACAAATAAATAAAAATTTTATTTCAATAATAAAATTACATAAAGAACTTACATTAAGGCAACCAACCCAATAGAAAGTAGACAAAGATGCAAACAGTTCCCAAGGAACCTTGTGCCTGACCAATACACGTATGAAAGATTATTAACCTCATGAATTACCAGTGTGTACATGCTAAGTCACTTCAATCGTGTCTGACTCTTTGGGACCCCATGGACTGTACCCCACCAGGTTCTTCTGTCCAAGGGATTCTTCAGGCAAGAATACTGGAGTGGGTTGCCATTCCCTCCTCCAAGGGATCTTCCCAACCCAGGGATCGAACCTGTAGCTCCTGTGTTGCAGGCAGATTCCATACCACTTGAGCCACTAGGGAAGCCCCTGAATTATCAGGGACATGTACATTTAAAAATAGCAATAAAATAGTGTTTTATACTCATGAGGTAAACAAAAATTAAGAAGCCTGACAAGAGTTATGAAGGATGTGTAAAATTAAAACTCTACTGGTGGAAATTAAGATTTGCATCAACTTTCACTAAGAGCATAAATTGGCAATATCTAATAAAATTGATGGTGTATATACCCTACCACCCAGGAGTTCCAAAGCTCTGTACATCCCCTAAAGAGACTCCAGCACATGTGCACTTGGAACCACGCACAGGGATACTCAATGCAGCATCACTTATGGCAGTGAAAAAAACGGAAACTGCTGTTATTACTTCTGGACAGATAAACCATGATAGATTCATTCTATAATGCATCAATTAGCAGCTAAAATAAATCAACTAAATCCACAAGCATCAACATGGATAAATGTCAGAAACAGAATGGGGAGAGAATAAAAGCAAATATCATTCAGATATGAAGCAAACAAGGCTTCCCAAGTGGTGCCAGTAGTAAAGAGCCCACCTGCCAGTGCAGGAGACACAGGTTCAATCCCTGGGTAGGAAGATCCCCTGGAGGGAGGGCTTGGCAATCCACTCCAGTATTCTTGCCTGGAGAAGCCCATGGACAGAGAAGGCTGGTGGGCTACGGTCCACAGGGTTGCAATGAGTTGAACACGATTGAAGCGACTTAGCACATGCATGTGTGTGAAGCAAATTACATGAAGTTATATAATATCTATAGATACAAGCCATGCACATACATTATAAAGTCTCTCTAATTAAAACAGTGTAGTTTGGGCTCTAAAAGATGGATCAGTGGAATAGTCAGAGATAACCCAGAAAGAACGCAAGTACATAAGGCAGTGTAGTCTGTGATAAAGCGTGGCATGACTTGTTGGCATGGCAAATCTGTAGGTATAAGATAGGCTTCTAAATAAATCTTGAAGAAACATAATAGATAGCCATTTGGATACATTTATATGGAGAGAAACAACATGTTATTGGATTGAAAGATGCAATAACAGTATTTCTAAGATGCCAGTTGCCTCTAAAATCAATGTAGTTTCAATACATTCAAATTAAAGTCCTCACGGAGGAAAAAAATTTGTGTGTGTATGTATATAGTAAATGTATAATGTAAGGAAAGGAACAACACAAGCTAACTTCCAAAAAGTCTACCTGTGAGGAGGAAAAAGGAAGAATGGGGTCAAGGAGGGTAAAATGAGAATTTCAAGCAAGTTCCCAGGTAAGGTTGATGCCACGAGCTGTTATAGGTAGAACTGTGTCTCCCCAAAACTCAAAACACTGAAGCTCTAATCACCAGTGTGGCTGTTTTGAGACAGAGGGCCTCTAAGAAAGCAATGAAGATTCAATGAGCCATAACGTCATGGTCCTATCCAGTAGAAGTAGTGTCTTTATAAGAAGAGACACCAGAGATCTCACTCTCTCTTCATGCACACAGGTTGAGGAAAGGCCAGGTGAGGCACAGCAAGAAGTCTGCAAGCCAAGAAGAGAGCTCTCACCAGAAACAAACCAACTAGCCTGTTGATCTGGGACTTGTAGCCTTCAGAACTGTGAAAAAATAAATTTCTGTTCTTAAGTCATACCATCCCCAACCTTTTTGGCACCAGGGATTAGCTTCGTGAAAGACAATTTTTCCACAGACTGGGGGTGGAGGGTGTTTCGGGATGACTCAAGCACATTACATTTATTGTGCACTTTTTTCTACTATTATTAGATCATCTCCACCTCAGATCATTAGGCATTAGATCCCGGAGGTGGGGGACCCCTGGTACGGTATTCTATTACAGCAACCTCAGCTGACTAACACAATGTCAAAACATTAGCAGTTGTTAAATCTAAATGGTGACTGTATAGGAGTGTGTTATACTAGGCGCTGAGCTTTTTACTTTATTCTAAATATTTCTGTCACATGTGTAGTCATTGTTTAATCTGACAGATGATACAAGGGAACATTAGCCATTTTAGTCATACTAAAAATAATGATACAGAACCAACTCTTCCCAGGAAGTTATAAAATTTTACATGTTGCTGAATTAAGGTTTTGGTGGGGAAAGAGGGACCTTCCGCAACCTGATGAGGTCACACGGCATGCCACTAGGAAGTCGGGGGAACTGACAGGCACTCGTGCCCTGCCTCCTACAGTGGCTCCCTTTGCTGTCCAGCCAGTAAAGACCCAACAGGATTGACACCATCATCAGTTTTCTGTCTCATGCCTTGAGTTTTAGGGAACCTGACAGTGCTGGTCCCAAACACTTTCAATTAAAACTTCTTGATAGGGAGAGAGAAAGTCTTGCCCATACTACCCTTCAAGCAACAAAGAAAGAAATGGTACTTCTGTGTCCTACATTTGCTTGCTATGTCAAACTGTGATCCTAAGTGTGCATTAAAGCATCTGAGTACAATGCCTGGCATCTAGGAAGCACTCAACAAGCATTTGTTGAACAAAGCATTTGTGTTTGTAATATTACCATCTGATTTCAGTTTAGCATTTACAGGTTGCTTAAAACTTACTATGTGAAATAAGATACCAGCTAAACCAAGTATGTTTCAGACTGAAAATCATTAACTTAGAGTGGTGACACTTTTATTCCAAGTGTTCAAACTTTATAAGGCATCAAGATTACTGGGAAGACTCACTGAAACACTGATTGCTGAGCCCCACTTCCTGAGTTTCTAGAGTGGAATTCAGAAACTGGTTTTCAAGGAAGTTCCCAGTTGAAGGTGATGCCATGGTCTGGAGCCTACATTTTAATAACTATTGGTCTATACCTATAGGGGTACCTACCTAGAGAAAGTGAAGTACTATTTTCTCTAATCTAACCTTTTCTTATTCATATATAGACAATATATATACACACACATGCATACATTCGTATGTTCGATCCCTGTGTTAGGAAGTTTCCCTGGAGAAGAGAATGGCAACCCACTCCAGCATTCTTGCCTAGAGAATTCCATGGACAGAGGAGCCTGACAGGCTCTAGCCCATGGGGCTGCAAAGAATGAGACACAACTGAGGGACTAACACACACACACACACATATGTAATAGTATACATACATATAATAAATTATGTTACTATAAAATAAGGTATGATTATCTTAAAATAAGATATAAATAAAATACAATAATAGATCTATAACAATCTTAGTATTCTCAAGTTACAAATTAATAAAACTGAAAAGTAATAAATAATAGCTGCCAACTACTGAATATTTATTATATGCAGGGCACTATAGTATAACCGAATAAGACACATTATTTATTTTACTCTTCCCAACTACTCTGTAAGGTAAGCACTATTACCCCTATTTGACATAGAATAAGTTGAGCCTCAGAGAAGTTAAATGACCCAGCCATTTAAAGAGTGGTGAGACTAGAATCTGTACCCAAGTTGAATTCCAGAGTCTAGGCTCTCAACATTGCTTTTATTGATACTGAAATAACAGTGGGCTTCCCACCATGGCATCAATCCACAAACCTGACAACTGTTTACACTGTAAAGCACTGACAATCGTAGCCAT
The DNA here is from genome assembly GCA_935064755.1 of Tragelaphus eurycerus. NCBI lineage: Eukaryota > Metazoa > Chordata > Mammalia > Artiodactyla > Bovidae > Tragelaphus > Tragelaphus eurycerus. Next base: position 21,851,563 of record CAKXYN010000007.1, on the reverse strand, counting down.
CAAGTCCTCTAATTCAAGGGAAAGGCTCTAAAGGACTTGCTTCCTTTCACCTGAAATTAACCATTCACCCAATAAGAAGACCAGAAGGAACAAATTGAAGACATAACTTGAATTGATATTTCATAACTTGAAAGATCCAGGTACTATTTTTCTTCTTGATCTCCCCAAATCACAAAACAAAGATTCCTATGCAATACATTCATTTCCTCCCTCAGTCCCAGTGGCATCATTTGCAAACACAATAAAGAAAATGACTAAACTGCACTTTGGGGGGAAATAGCATCCTTTAGTTTGTTTTTCCCTGGAGAGTGAGCAGTTATGGAAACTTTTGAAGTCTTCACATGTAAGGGACAGAAATGAAGACAGTTGGTTTTCAGTTGTCCAGAAAAAGTGTGCTGATGAGCGGATAAAAAAGGAATGAAGTAGCTCCAGTAGCAAGAGTATGAAATGAGATTGGCCCAGTCAAAAAGCCAATAAAATTTTAAAGCAAAAAAAATAAAGACTGGAAAAATTGGGACAAGCTACTCTTTAAAAGGGAAGAGCAAAGTGTCATCTCTCTCTTTAAAGTTAATGGCACACTCATCTTTCATACTTTTATAGTTTTATTTCAGTCTTAAAGAAGGAAAAAGTAAAAACATTAAAATACTAAATGGAGAGTAGAGCTTCTCATTAAAATAAATGCATTTTGTTTTATTGTTTGGAAAAGTCTAACAAGCTGCAGAATACTAACTGAATTCTGTCATATTTTGAAAAAGGAAATTCCAACGTATTTCCAGAAGTTAGCTTAAATTAGTCTACTTAATTAATCTTGAATTATAAATTAAAATAAAATATGCCAACACACTTAAAAAAATTACACGTCTTAGACTGCCTGTCTGGTGTATTCATGCAGAAATTTTCCTCCTTTTTGTCTGAAATGTGAGGCTATTAGCTACATTAACCTAAATGGCAGTGTTGCCTCAGTCTACATGGAGATTATTCTGCTGCGTGGCTGAGGATATCAACGTAGTTGGCATTGATCTTATATATTTATTTGGAGCTGAGAAACCCAATATCTATTTGGCACCAGCATCCATGCACTACTTAGGATTAAACCTTAAATTCTTCCTTGATGCCTTTTTCTCATACTCTACTTTTAATGGGCAAATCCCATCAAATCTAGCTTCAAAATATAACTCAAATTCAACCCCTTTTCTTCACCTCCACCACTTCCACCACAGTTCAAAGCTACTAGCATCTTTCATTTAGACTGCTGAATAAATCTCTTCCTGCCTCTGAATACTCTGCACAGAGTGATCAAAGTGATTCTTTTAAACTCTGACAGTGTCATGACACTGCACAAACCCTCCAATAGTGGCGCACTTCACTTTGAACAAAATCCAAATTCATTCTGACCCCAGCTCATCTCACAGACCACAGTTCTTACCTCTCAAGTCCTCTGTATCTATGGCAGCAAAATGCTACCCAGCAATCACTGGACTCTTCCTTGCTCCATTCCATCCTCTTCTCTTCTAGACAACCACATCACACCTTCTTTCCTCAAAGCTCCAAAAGTCCATTCCCACTCCCAGATGACAGCTTTGCTCCATATTGTATTGAGAAAACAGTAGCAATTAAAAGTCTTGACTCTTAGAATATAAATTAAGATAGCTATCTTATCACAACTGAAAACTACATATTAAAAACCTGAGACACATTTAGGACCCCAAATTCATAAACAACATATTCAACAATAAAATAAGCATGCTAAGTTCCCAACGGATTATCCAGAGTTAGACTGGAAAACATGCAGAACCATATTCAGGGCCATGTTGGGAAATACTTAGCTTTCTTACAAAGGGATGCCATTCAAATTAAGTGATTAGCACCTAGGTAACTAAATGGTAAGAAAGAGTTACTCCTACATGGAGGATCAGATGGTCACTGGCCCTCGAGCACTGTCATCCCCACAAGCAGTTTGCTCTTAAATAATTTAGGTCTTCAAATAGACATGGTCATTTCACAAAAACCCAAGTCAGAAATAATTGTTTACTATTATGACAACACAAGCAATGGGACCATTTCATGCCAAACTAATGACTTCAGGACATGCAAAGCACGACTCCTCTGTATAAATCCACTTCAGAGCAGGGGTCAAAACCATTAAATGAATGTTAAACTGGAGTCCCTGGGCCCAGAGTACCCCATGACTCCAGAGGACTTGGATTTGCAAGAAAAATACTAAACACAGAGATAAGTATAAACACTCTACGAGATTCTTTATACAAATGACTTTTTGTCTGAAATCAAAACACCCAAAATCAGAACTTTAAGTTGTTACTTTTAAATGAAAAATATCTTTATAAAGACATTCGATAATTACTTTTTAAAAAGAAAATCCTCTGAAGATGAAGGTATCACAGTTGGCTTTAATAAGTGTTCTGTTTTAAATGATCATTATAAAGACCTGGTCCCTCTAAAACATTTTCTTAAAAATTCAAGTTTAGAAATTTCTAGGAGCTTTAGTGTTAGTGTGATGGGTGATCATTTTTATAAGACATGTCCATTTGAAGGCTGAATTAGAGGTGAGTGACCTAGCTGCATGATGTCAACACACTGCCACAGAAGAAGGGAAAGAGACCAAATTTCATTGAGCTTTAATTTCAAGTTTAAATACATGGGACACTTTGTAATAAGGAAAGTTACCTACACAGAAACTAGCTAGCTTTTTACCAAATCTTTTCTGTTCTCATTTGGCACACACTGTATTTCCAGCCACCCTTCAGGTAAGTGTAACTGAGCCCTGCTACTGCTACTGCTAAGTCACTTCAGTCGTGTCAGACTCTGTGCGACCCCATAGACGGCAGCCCACCAGGCTCCCTGGTCCCTGGGATTCTCCAGGCAAGAACACTGGAGTGGGTTGCCATTTCCTTCTCCAATGCATGAAAGCAAAAAGTGAAAGTGAAGTCGCTCAGTCGTGTCCGACCCTCAGCGACCCCATAGACTGCAGCCTTCCAGGCTCCTCTGTCCATGGGATTCTCCAGGCAAGAGTACTGGAGTGGGGTGCCATTGCCTTCTCCGAACTGAGCCCTAGCCACTGCAATGTGAGCAGAAGTACTGTATGCCACCCTTAGTCTTAGGATACAGAAACTTCTCCCCAAGCAATGCCAGCTTGATGTGGATGGGTATGAAGCCTTAGAGGAAAGATGTCAAAGGTGGCAGAGCTCCAGATGGAAGGAGCCCTGGATTGTTATTTAAAAGACAGACGTCTTTTTAAAAGGGAGACAACTTTAGATGATAAAATAAACCATTTTTTAGATTTTTTTTCTTATAGTAGCTCCTATTGTCTTAATAAACATCCTATCTTGGTTCTGAATGATAAGACTCAATGAATAATTAAGTTAATAATAACTGTTTAAGGTAAGCAACTGTACACCAATCTCTAACATCCATTGTCTTCTGTGTTTAAATCCAACAGGCTTGCAAAAGTTGTAAATAGACTAATACCAGAGTCTACTTTTCAATATCTAAAGCTTTCTATGGACTAAACACCAAAGACCTCCATAAATAAGATAAAACAAAGATTTTGGTGGCTATTGCTACCATTGAATAAAAGACTCATGGTCTTTTTTTACTCTAATCTAGCTTCACCCTACCTCAACCATGGAGAAGAGCAAAAGGATCAGAAAGAGCAGGGGAAGAAAAGTAAAAGAAAAAAAAAATAAGTAAAAGAGCTACAAAGAACAGAAAAGGGCCCTTGAACCATGGGTCAGATCTGTGCAGGGAGAGGGGAGAAGCTTTAGATTCAACATAAAATTGAAATTCTTGTGTTGCCTAGATAAGACTTTTAAAGCTTGGCAGTATCTTAATGATCAAAATGAGGAAAGGGGGAACAAAAAAGATGGAGCAAACAGAAAACAAACAGCAATACAACAGATATACCTCTAACCACAATAATCATATTAAAAGTAAAGGAGTTAAACACTCTTATTAAAAAGCAAAGACTGTCATATTGGACAAAAGAACTCAACTACATACCACTTACAAGAAATATACTTCAGCAAATTAACAATATCAGGAATGAGAAAAGTGACAGCATTAGAAATTTAACAGCTATTACAATAATAATAAGGAAATGTTACAAGCAATTTTATGCCATCAAATTCAAAAACATAGGTAAAAAGGGTAAATTCCATGAAACACACAAATTAGTAAAGTTCACTCAAGGAAAAAAAAAAGATAACCTGAATAATCCTATATCTATATCAAAAGTTGAATTTTGTAGTTTAAAAACTAGAAAGTAAACTACTGGCGCAGATGCTTTCACTGGTGAATTCTACAGACATTTAAGAGGAGTGATATAAATTCAACAGAAATTCTTTCAGAAAAGGTATTCAGATTGAAAAGAGAGTAAATCTGCTGTTATTTGTAAATAACAAGACCATCTACATAGAAAGTCCAATTGAACCTATAAAAAAAATCTACTAGAACTAATAAGTAAATTTAGTAAGTCTGTAAGAAACAAAGTCAATATACCAAAAAAAAAAATTATATTTCTATATAGCAATAAAAACAAATTTTAATATAATTCATAATGGCATCAAAATATATAAAGTACTTGTATATTCTTCTAACAAATACTATACAAGATTTATACACAGAAAACTATAGAACATTGCTGAGGAAAATTGAAGATAAAAATTATCTACATAATTGGAGAAATATACTATGCCCTTCGTTGGAAGACTCAATATTATGAAGATGTCTGCTGCTGCTGCTAAGTCGCTTCAGTCGTATCCAACTCTGTGCGACCCCATAGACGGCAGCCCACCAGGCTCCCCGTCCCTGGGATTCTCCAGGCAAGAACACTGGAGTGGGTTGCCATTTCCTTCTCCAATGCATGAAAGTGAAAAGTGAAAGTGAAGTCGTTTAGCTGTATCAGACTCCTAGCAACCCCATGGACTGCAGCCTACTAGGCCCCTCCATCTATGGGATTTTCCAGGCAAGAGTACTGGAGTGGGGTGCCATTGCCTTCTCCGTATGAAGATGTCAGTTCTCCCCAAATTGATCTGTATGATCAATGTAATCCCAAACAATTTCCCAATAGACCTTTTTGTTAGAAATTGACAAGTTTTAATTCTAAAAGTCATATCAAAATGCAACTTTTTAAAAGAACAAAATTAGAGGACTAATCTCAAGTTTCATGACTTAATATAATAAGTTCCAGTGAGCAAAACAGGGTGCTTTGGGCACAAAAATAGACCAAAGGAATGAAATACAGAATCCAGAAACAGATCCACACATATATGGATGGTTAATTTTTTACAAAAGTACAAAGACAATTCAATAAAGAAACAATAGTCTTTCAATAAATGGTGCTTGTAAGAATTGGATATCCATACACAAGAATAAAATTAAAAAGCTTTCATTTACACCTCAAACCACAAACAAAAAGTAACTCAACTGAATCATGTCCTAAATGTAAAACCTAAAATGAAAACATCACGATGAAAATAGGAGAAAATAAATGATCTTAGACCAGTATACATTTCTCAGATAAAACACCAAAAGAATGTTTCATGAAACAAAACTCATAAAATGGACTTCATCAAAAATAAAACCTTCTTTTGAAAGACACCATTAAGAAAACAGAAGATAAGCAAAAGGAAGCTTCACAAAATTGTATATAAACAAAGTATTTAATATTAAAGAGGTACTAGATTATAGACTAACTTCTCAATAGCTTAAAAGTAAGACCCAATAGGAAAGTAAGACCAAATAGGAAAAGGAGTACATCAAGGCTGTATGTTGTCACCCTGCTTATTTAACTTATATGCAGAGTACTTCATGAGAAACACTGGGCTGGAAGAAGCACAAGCTGGAATCAAGATTGCCGGGAGAAATATCAGTAACCTCAGATATACAGATGACACCACCCTTATGGCAGAAAGTGAAGAGGAACTAAAAAGCCTCTTGATGAAAGTGAAAGAGGAGAGTGAAAAGGCTGGCTTCAAGCTCAACATTCAGAAAACGAAGATCATGGCATCTGGTCCCATCACTACATGGGAAATAGATGGGGAAACAGTGGAAACAGTGTCAGACTTTGTTTTTCTGGGCTCCAAAATCACTGCAGATGGTGACTGCAGCCATGAAATGAAAAGACGCTTACTCCTTGGAAGGAAAGTTATGACCAACCTAGATAGCATATTCAAAAGCAGAGACATTACTTTGCCAACAAAGGTTCGTCTAGTCAAGGCTATGGTCTTTCCTGTGGTCAGGTATGGATGTGAGAGTTGGACTGTGAAGAAGGCTGAGCACCGAAGAATTGATGCTTTTGAACTGTGGTGTTGGAGAAGACTCTTGAGAGTCCCTTGGACTACAAGGAGATCCAACCAGTCCATTCTAAAGAAGATCAGTCCTGGGTGTTCTTTGGAAGGAATGATGCTAAAGCTGAAACTCCAGTACTTCAGCCACTTCATACAAAGAGTTGACTCACTGGAAAAGACCCTGATGCTGGGAGGGATTGGGGGCAGGAGGAGAAGGGGACGACAGAGGATGAGATGGCTGGATGGCATCACCAACTCAATGGACATGAGTTTGGGTGAGCTCCGGGAGTTGGTGATGGACAGGGAGGCCTGGCGTGCTGCAATCAATTCATGGGGTCACAAAGAGTCAGACACGACTGAGCGACTGAACTGAACTGAACTGAACTGAAGACCCAATAGAAGCCATAGGACAGTGAAAGGACATATTTGATAAGCTAAAGGAAATTAGCTGACCCAAATCATAAACTTAGTAAAAAATATCTTTCAAAAATAATACTGAAATAGATATTATCGGGTGGGGGAAAGCTAAGAAAGTTTGGTATTATCTAATCTTTACTTATGAAAATTCTAAGAGATGTATTCCAAGCAATAGGAAAGCAATCCTGAGATGCAAGGAAAAATGAAGAGCAGAGAAATTAATATGTGGGTAATTCTAAACAACCGTAGAGTATAATACTACTAGTAGCAGTAGTAGTAAGGATAATAACTCAATAATATCTTGTGAGGTTTTTCTAATGCAAGGTATAATAGAAAATAAAACCATAACCTATAAGTTGAGAGAGAGGGTATATGGAGTTAACACGTTTTTGTGTTTCTTGGCAGGAGGGTAAAGGTGTTGATTAATTTTAAACCTTGACAAGTTAAATATGCATGTGGTATTTCTAGATAATCACTAAAATACAGAAAGAGAGTAGTTAACTTGCAAACAAATAGAAGAAAAACAGAATTAGAAAAAACAATTTACCTAAAAGCAGGGATATGGTGAAATGGGAGCAAATAGCAAAGGATATGATGGTAAGATGTAAATTCAATTGTAGAAATAATCATCTAAAATTTAAATTGACTAAATGCTCTATTTTAAAGGACAATATTATCAAACTGGATGATAAAAATTTAACTGTATGACATTTTCAAGAAACACCTAAAATATAAAAAGATAGAAAGACAGAAAGTAAAAGAATGAAAAACTGAACACCCTGCAAAACAAAAGAAAAGTGAAAGTCACTCAGTCGTGTCTGACTCTTTGCAGTGCCATGGACTATACAGTCCCTGGGATTCTCCAGGCCAGGATACTGGAGTGGGTAGCCTTTCCCTTCTCCAGGGGATCGAACCCAGGTTTCCCACATTGCAGGGGGATTCTTTACCAGCTGAGCTACAAGGGAAGCCCAACAAAAACAAAAGGAAAGCTGGAGTTTTATATTTAAAAACCTTACTATTTTTAGTTTTTTGAGAAAAGTATATGCTGTCCTCTATGCTTTTGAACTGTGGTGTTGGAGAAGACTCTTGAGAGTCCCTTGGACTGCAAGAAGATCCAACCAGTCCATTCTGAAGGAGATCAGCCCTGGGATTTCTTTGGAAGGAATATGCTAAAGCTGAAACTCCAGTATTTTGGCCACCTCATGTGAAGAGTTGACTCACTGGAGAAGACTCTGATGCTGGGACGGATTGAGGGCAGGAGGAGAAGGGGACGACAGAGGATGAGATGGCTGGATGGCATCACTGACTCGATGGATGCGAGTATGAGTGACCTCCGGGAGCTGGTGATGGACAGGGAGGCCTGGCGTGCTGCGGTTCATGGGGTCGCAAAGAGCCGGACACGACTGAGCGACTGATCTGATCTGATCTGAATTCACCATAAGTACATGAGTTTATTTCTGGGCTCCCCATTCTGTTCCATTGATTTATGTGTTTGTTTTTATGCCAGAACCATACTGTTTTGACAACTATAGTTTTTTTACATAGTCTTAAGTTGGAGAGACTGATACCTCCAGTTCCATTTTTCTCAAGATTGCTTTGGCTATTTGATGATTCTTATGTTTTCATGCAAATATAAAAATTTTTGTTCTAGCTCTGTAAAAAAACCATCATAAAAAAAAAAAGGTAATGAAACTAAAAATCACTCAGTCATGTCCACTCTTTGCAACCCCATGGGCTGTAGCCAGCTAGGCTCCTCTGTCCATGGTTCTACAGGCAAGAATACTGGAGTGGGTAGCTATTCCCTTCTCCAGATCTTCCTGAACCCGGAATCGAACCGAGATCTCCTGCATTGCAGGCAGATTCTTTACCAGCTAAGCTACCAGGGAAGACCTAAAAAATGGGCAAAAGATATGAACAGACATTTTCCCCAAAAAAGATATACAGAAGAACAAAAGATAGATGAAAAGATGCTCAGTATCACTGATCATAGGGGAAATTCAAATCAAAACAACAATGAGGTATCACCTCATACCTGTTAGAATGGCTTTTACCAAAAGGAAAAGAAATAACCAGTATTGGTAAGGGTGTGGAGAAAGGGAAACTCTTGTGCACTGTTGGCAGGAATGTAAACTGGTCCAGCCACTATGGAAAACAATACATCAAGAAATTAAAAAAAGAAGAACTACCATAAGATCCAAATATTCCACTTCTGGGTATTTATCTGAAGAAAATGAAAACATCAACTCAAAAATATACAAGCACCACCCCCATGTCGTTTGCAACATTATTTACAATAATCAAGATATGGGAACAATCTAAATGTTCATCAATTGACGAGTGGATAAAGACATTGTTGTTTATATATACACTGAACTACAATTCTGCTGTAAAAAAGAATGCTACTTTGCTATTTGTGACAACATGGATGGACCCTGAGGGCATTGTGCTAAGTGAAATAAGTCAGACAAAGGAAGATAATACATACGATCTCAATTATATGTGGAATCTAAAAACCTCAATTTAAAATTAAAAGCAAAAAATTAAGAATAAATAAAAAGATGATCAAAAATGTGTACTAAAAAAGAAAAGAAATATAAACTTCTATAAAATCATTGGAGCCAATAAAAAGGAAAACACTTTATAGTAAAACCACCTATAGGACACAAATAAGCTATACTTAAGGCAGAATATATAGCTTTAAATGCCTTGAGGTGTTTTAAAAAGCAGAAACTATAAAGGAACTTTGTATTAGTAAATAAAAAAATAAAATTAATAAAAATAAGCTGGGAAGATAGCATTTATAAACACAAAAGGTAAAATTCATAAAATGATAACAACAAAAATAAAAGAAAGGATAATTAAACCCAAAAGTGGATTCATTGAAAAGACTAGTAAAATAAAGAAAATGTTTTCTAAGCCTGATAAAGTAAAAAACAAATAGTATAAAGTAAATACAACTTAAGAATGAGAAAAGAAACATGACCACTGAGTCAGGAAGGACTGAAGAATGACATAAGAACATTAAATGTAACTCTGTGACAAAAGATTTGAAAACCCATAACACAACACTGTAAATCAACAATACTCCAATAAAAAAATTTTTTTAATATTTGAAAGCCCAAAAGAATGAATTATTTCCTAGCAGAATATCAATCACAAAACCAACCCAACAGGAAGTAGACAATTTTAATCAATTACCAAATAATCCATAAGATAGTCAAGAATGTATCATTTAAAAAGATACCAGGACCATATGCTTCATAACTGACTTTAATCTGGCTTTTAAATAACAGAAAATTCCTATATTGTTTAAAATAAGCCATTGAAATATATATAAAGCTCCCTAATGATGTCAACTTTTCATGCCCAAATTTAATAAAAATAGAAGCAAAATATAAAGCTGCAACCCAGTTTGGCTTATTTCTGTAAAAATAGTAACTCTAAATAAAATATTAACAAAGAAAATCTGTCAATATGTCAAAGGATGTATATATTTCAAGAATAGAGTGCTTAATATCAGGAAATATATCCATTGAAACCAGTACAGCAAAAATGTGAAAGATGTCTTACAACAGATACTTAAAAAGGCATTTGACAAAATTCAATAGTCAGTTCTAATTTTAAAAAAGCACTACAAAAGAACTTATGAAACAATAACAATAATTTTTCAAAAACTAGCAGTAAATTCTAAAATCAAAATCAAAGATGATCCATTTCACATTAATGATAACACTTTTATAGTATTATAGTAGATACTGAAGCAAATGAAGTATCAAGCAAAAAAACATTGGAAAAAGCAAAAACTGTCTCTTTCGCTGATTACATAACTGTACATTTTTATACACAGAAAACTCAAAAAATTCTAATACAAAACATTCTAAGGATAATAAAATAGTTTGTTCTAGTTTTTGGATTAAAAACATTTTTAATTAACAGCTTTTTTCTTTTGTAATATAAATTTATTTATATTAATTGGAGACTAATTACTTTACAATATTGTATTGGTTTTGCCATACATCAACATGAATCCACCACGGTGTACACGTGTTCCTAATCCTGAACCCCCCTCCCACCTCTCTCCCCATACCACAGGGTCATCCCAGTGCACCAGCCCCAAGAACCCTGTATTATGGGTTGAACCTGGACTGGCGATTTGTTTCACGTATGATATTATACATGTTTCAATGTCATTCTCCCAAATCATCCCACCCTCGCCCTCTCCCACAGAGTCCAAAAGACTGTTCTATACATCTGTGTCTCTTTTGCTGTCCTGCATACAGGGTTATCATTACCATCTTCCTAAATTCCATATATATGCGTTAGTATAATGTATTGGTGTTTTTCTTTCTGGCTTACTTCACTCTGTATAATAGGCTCCAGTTTCATCCTCATTAGAACTGATTCAAATGTATTCTTTTTAATGGCTGAGTAATACTCCATTGTGTATACGTACCACAGCTTTCTTATCCATTCATCTATTGATGGACATCTGGGTTGCTTCCATGTCCTGGCTATTATAAACAATGCTGCGATGAACACTGGTGTACACGTGTCTCTTTCAATTCTGGTTTCCTCGGTGTGTATGCCCAGCATTGGGATTGCTGGGTCATATGGCAGTTCTATTTCCAGTGTTTTAAGGAATCTCCACACTGTTCTCCATAGTGGCTGAACTAGTTTGCATTCCCACCAACAGTGTAAGAGGGTTCCCTTTTCTCCACACCCTCTCCAGCATTTATTGCTTGTAGACTTTTGGATAGCAGCCATTATGACTGTTGTGAAATGGTACATTATTGTGGTTTTGATTTGCATTTCTCTGATAATGAGTGATGTTGAGCATCTTTTCATGTTTGTTAGCCATCTGTATGTCTTCTTTGAAGAAATGTCTGTTTAGTTTTTTGGCGCATTTTTTGATTGGGTGGTTTATTTTTCTGGAATTGAGCTGCAGGAGTTGCTTGTATATTTTTTAGATTAATTCTTTGTCAGTTGCTTCATTTGATATTATTTTCTCCCATTCTGAAGGCTGTCTTTTCACCTTGCTTATAGTTTCCTTTTTTGTGCAGAAGATTTTAATTTTAATTAGGTCCCATTTGTTTATTTTTGCTTTTATTTCCAATATTCTGGGAGGTGGGTCATAGAGGATCCTGCTGTGATTTATGTCAGAGAGTGTTTTTCCTATGTTCTCCTCTAGGAGTTTTATAGTTTCTGGTCTTATGTTTAGATCTTTAATCCATTTTGAGTTTATTTTTGTGTATGGTGTTACAAAGTGTTCTAGTTTCATTCTTTTACCAGTGGTTGACCAGTTTTCCCAGCACCACTTGTTAAAGAGATTGTCTTTTCTCCATTGTATATTTTTGCCTCCTTTATCAAAGATAAGGTGACCATAGGTATGTGGGTTTATCTCCTGGCTTTCTATTTTGTTCCATTGATCTATATTTCTGTCTTTGTGCAAGTACCATACTGTCATGATGACTGTGGCTTTGTAGTAGAGCAGGCAAGTTGATTCCTCCAGTTCCATTCTTCTTTCTCAAGATTGCTTTGGCTATTCAAGGTTTTTTGTATTTCCATACAAATTGTGAAATTATTTATTCTAGCTCTGTGAAAAATACTGTTGGTAGCTTGATAGGGGTTGCATTGAATCTAATAGATTGCTTTGGGTAGTATACCCATTTTCACTATATTGATTCTTCCGATCCATGAACATGGTATATTTCTCTATTAGTGTCTTCTTTGATTTCTTTCACCAGTGTTTTATAGTTTTCTATATATAGGTCTTTAGTTTCTTTGAAAGTGAAGTCACTCAGTCATGTCCTACTCTTTGTGACCCCCATGGACTGTAACCTACCAGGCTCCTCTGTCCATGGAATTTTCCAGGCAATAGTACTGGAGTGGACTGCCATTTCTTTCTCCAGGGCATCTTCTTAACCCAGGGATTGAACCCAGGCCTCCCACATTGTAGACAGATGCTTTACCATCTGAGCCACCAGGGAAGTATATTAGTTTCTTTAGGTAGATATATTCCTAAGTATTTTATTCTTTTCATTGCAATGGTGAATGGAATTGTTTCCTTAATTTCTCTTTCTATTTCCTCATTATTAGTGTATGGGAATGCAAGAGATTTCTGTGTGTTGATTTTATATTCTGCAACTTTACTATATTCATTGATTAGCTCTAGTAATTTTCTGGTGGAGTCTTTAGGGTTTTCTATGTAGAGTATCATGTCATGTGCAAACAGTGAGAGTTTTACTTCTTCTTTTTCCAATTTGGATTCCTTTTATTTCTTTTTCTCCTCTGATTGCTGTGGCCAAAACTTCCAAAACTATGTTATAAGTGGGCACCCTTTTCTTGTTCCTGACTTTAGCAGAAATGCTTTCAATTTTTCACCATTGAGGATAATGTTTGCTGTGGGTTTGTCATATGTAACTTTTATTATGTTGAGGTTATGTTCCTTCTATTCCTGCTTTCTGGAGAGTTTTTAATCATAAATGGATGTTGAATTTTGTCAAAGGTTTTCTCTGAAGAAGGAAATGGCAACCCACTCCAGTGTTCTTGCCTGGAGAATCTCAGGGATGGGGGAGCCTGGTGGGTTGCCATCTATGGGGTTGCACAGAGTTAGACATGACTGAAGCGACTTAGCATTAGCAGTAGCATTGAGATAATCATATGGCTTTTATTTTTCAATTTGTTAATGTGGTGTATTACACTGATTGATTTGCAGACATTGAAGAATCCTTGCATCCCTGGGATAAAGCCCACTTGGTCATGATGTATGATCTTTTGAATGTATTGTTGGATTCTGATTGCTAGAATTTTGTTAAGGATTTTTGCATCTATGTTCATCAGTGATATTGGCCTGTAGTTTTCTTTTGGGGGGGGAATCTTGGTCAGGTTTTGGTATTAGGGTGATGGTGGCCTCATAGAATCTTGGTCAGGTTTTGGTATTAGGGTGATGGAGGCCTCATAGACCTCATAGAGTTTGGAGGTCTACCTTCCTCTGAAATCTTCTGGAAGAGTTTGAGTAGGATAGGTGTTAGCTCTTCTCTAAATTTTTGGTAGAATTCTAACAGCTTTTTTCTAACCATTAACATCAAGAAATGAAAAGTCCAATCTTTTTACAATAGTGACAACAACCATAAAATACTTTTAAGTAATTTAATTAAAAAGTCACAGGATAAATAGAATCTTATTAAAATATGTAATTGTGAAAATATGAAGATTCATTCCATCTCTTACAAGGGAATAACAGAAAAATGTGTTATTCTCCAAAAATTAGTCTACAAATTACATGCAATTTCAATAAGTATCCCAATAAATTTTAAATTAGATACATGATTTTAAAGTTGTATGTGAAAAAATTTTTACCTAAGAAAAATATGAAAAAATGGTATGAGAAGATTTGCCTTAACAATTATCGGAATATATTATAAAGTCATTATAATCCAATAGGAGCAAGTAAATGGAGCAGTAAAACATGGTAGATCTTCAGAAATAAATTCCAGTGTAGATGAGTTAATATGTTATAAACATGGTACATTTTTAATAGAAAAATTTTAGATTGTTTAATGACTGGTATTAATATCCTACTATTAGCATATGAGACACTAATATCTCATATAAAAAGAGGTCAGATTTTTAGTTAGTAGAGGTAAGAGTGGTAAGAGGGAGGAATTGGATGAAGGTCAAAAGGCACAAACTTCCAGATATAAAATAAATAATTACTAGCTATGTAATGTACAATACAATTAATATAACACTGATGTATGTTACACATGAAAATTTTTATGAGAGTCAATCCTAAGAGCTCTCATCACAAGGGAAAAAAGATTATTTTTTTCAATTTTATATCTGTATGAGATGATGGATGCTCACTAACTTATTGTGATGGATGTTGACTAACTTATTTCATGGGGTATATAAGTCACATCATCATTCTATACCCTTAAACTTACATAGTGCTGTATGTCTATTAACCTCAATAAAACTGGAAGAAAAATGACTGGGACTAATATCCTACATACATATCTAGAAGGAGATAAACATGAAAATCTGAGACTTCACAATTCAGTATTGTCTAGAATTCACAACTTCTTAACTCTGACTAGAAATTCAGAAGCTAAAGTGTGATACATTTGACTAAATAAAAATGAAAAGCTTTCATATAACAATGAATCTCATATACAAATATAATGTACTAAGAATAGATGTGGGAAAAATATTTGTAACACAGATGATAAAATTTTAAATTAATAATATGCAAAAATATTTTACAAATTGACAAGAAAGACATAGGTAACCAAATAAAATAGTGGGCAAAGATAACTCAGATGAATAAATCCTGTGGTAAGATACAAATGAAAAGATATACAAATTCACAAGGAGTAACCATGAATATGCAAATTATAGTAACTAAGTGATTATCACTTTATACCCATCAGAGTAACAAAAATTACAAAGAGCAACAAACAATATCTATTGCTGGCTGGGATATAATGAAAAGTATTCTCTCACATATATTGCTGGTGGAAATATGAAGTGTTACATCCTTTGGCAAAAGCAATCTGGCATCATGTATTATAATTAAAACACATACTCACAGACTCACCCAGCAATAATATTCATGGATATTCCAATAAAATAAAAGTATTTCTTTACAAAGATGTATGTAAAAAGATATTGATTGCAGCACGGTTAGTCATGGTAGGAAAAAAAAAAGAACTAACAAGCAATGTTGACCAATAGGAGAATGACTTTTTAAAAATTCCAGTCGTTAAAAATAATGAGTTGGAGCTCTACCAGATGATTTGGAGGATTTTCAAATGAGATATTGTTGAGTGAGAAAAGCAAGATGTAGAAAAGCATATAATATATGATCCTACACCCATAAAAAAACACATAAAACATGCCTATGCATGTATATTATATATTACAGAAGATTATATGGAGGATGGATAAAATGCATAGAAAAGATGCATGTGATGCTGTTTTAGAGGCTACTTGGGAGGTAGAGAGGCTGTTGTGAAAGGAAGCAAGAGGATGAAGCAAAGAAAAAGAAAAACTTACAGTAAAAGAACACCTGATAATTTTAAAGGTTTGCATTTGACCAAATTATGTACATGTGGGTACATATAGTCAAAATACATATTATTTAAAATATGTTAGATTTAAAATATTTTAAGGAAAAAGATGAAATAACAATAAAAAAATATTTTCCTTCTTTAGTGATCAAAGAAATCAAAGCTAAAATAATGATAATCATTTTTCCCTATAAGTCTAGAAAAGATTGATAAAGTTGGTAACTCCTACTGGTTATGTACAGGTGAAGAAATAAACACTTGCAATGCTCAATGCTCTGTGAACATGAATTGTTAGAACACTTCTGAATGATCCTTTGGCAATATTTAAGAAAAACTTTTAAATAACCACTGCATAATCACACATTCCAGTTGAGCTTCTTCAAATCCTAAAAGATGATGCTGTTAAAGTGCTGCACTCAATATGCCAGCAAATTTGGGAAACTCAGCAGTGGCCACAGGACTGGAAAAGGTCAGTTTTCATTCCAATCCCAAAGAAAGGCAATGCCAAAGAATGCTCGAACTACTGCACAATTGCATTCATCTCGAACACTAGTAAAGTAATGCTCAAAATTCTCTAACAGGCTTCAACAGTACATGAACCATAAACTTCCTGATGTTGAAGCTGAATTTAGAAAAGGCAGAGGAACCAGAGATCAAATTGCCAACATCTGTCAGATCATCAAAAAAGCAGAATTCCAGAAAAACTTCTGCGTTATTAACTATGCCAAAGCCTTGGACTGTGTGGATCACAACAAACTGTGGAAAATTCTGAAAGAGATGGGAATACCAGACCATCTTACCTGCCTCCTGAGAAACCTGTATGCAGGTCAGGAAGCAACAGTTAGAACTGGACATGGAACAACAGATCAGTTTTAATTTGGGAAAGGAGTACATGAAGGCTGTATATTGTCACCCTGCTTATTTAACTTATATGCAGAGTACATCATGCGAAATGCCGGGCTGGATAGAACACAAGCTGGAATCAAGATTGGAGAAATATCAATAACCTCAGATATACCGATGACACCATGCTTATGGCAGAAAGCAAAGAAGAACTAAGGAGCCTCTTGATGAAAGTGAAGGAAGAGAGTGAAAAAGTTGGCTTAAAACTCAACATTCAGAAAACCAAGATCATGGCATCTGGTCTCAGCACTTCATGACCAATAGATGGGGAAACAATGGAAACAGAGACAGACTTTATTTTTAGGGGCTCCAAAATCATTGCAGATGGTCACTGCAGCCATGAAATTAAGAGACGCTTGCTCCTTGGAAGAAAAGCTATGGCCAACTAGACAGCATATTAAAAAGCAGAGACATTACTTTACCAACAAAGGTCCATCTAGTCAAGGCTATGGTTTTTCCAGTAGTCATGTATGGATGTGAGAGTTGGACTACAGAGAAAGCTAAGTGCCAAGGGACTGATGGTTTTGAACTGTGGTGTTGGGGAAAACTCTTGAGAGTCCCTTGGACTGCAAGGAGATCCAACAAGTCAAGCCTAAAAGAAATCAGTCCTGAATATTCATTGGAAGGATTGATACTGAAGCTGAAGCTCCAATACTTTGACCACTTGATGCGAAGAATTGACTCATTGGAAAAGACCTGATGCTGGGTAGGACTGAAGGCAGGAAGAGAAGGGGACAACAGAGGATGAGATGGTTGGATGGCATCACTGACTCAATGGACATGAGTTTGAGTAAACTCTGGGAGTTGGTGATGGACAGGGAGGCCTGGCGTGCTGCAGTCCATAGGGTCGCAAAGAACTGGACACACCTGAGTGGCTGAACTGAACTCAATCACACAGAAATGTACATAAAAAGTGATCACTGTCAGTAATGTTAAGAAATTGGAAGCAAGTTAAAAAAATGAAATAAACACATATGTAAGATAGATAGGTAGTGATAGATAGATAGTGAAGTCGCTCAGTCATGTCCAACTCTTTGCAACCCCATGGACAATAGCCAACCAGGCTTCTCCGTCCGTGGGATTTTCCAGACAAGAATACTGGAGTGGGTTGCCATTTCCTTCTCCAGGGGATCTTCCCGACCCAAGGATCGAACCCGGGTCTCCCGCATTATAGGCAGACACTTTACCGTCTGAGCCACCAGGGAAGTCCAAATATGTAATACATATGTAAAGTACGCTTCAAATATCATTAGCATTCAATAAATGTCCTAAGTAAGGAAGATTGGTTAATCAAGTTGTAGTCCAATTCAGAAGAGGAAAGAGATAATGAAATATTTAATAAACACTACTAGCATCCTGGCATGGAAAACAATGTGAGTTTTAAAAATTATAGTGCAGACCCATATTCATGCCATAGAAAGACATTAACACAGCACAAGGTATTATTCAATATTAAAGGTGAAATGAATTTGTAAAGCAGTATTCATCTTTGAAAAGATATTTGTAATTATATTTGTGTAGAAAAATGTCTGTAAATAAGCAAAACAAAAGGATAAAACTGTTATCTCTGAATTGTGGAAATGTTTTTTGAGGTTTGTTTTTTTAATCCATCTGTGTTTCCTAATTTTTCCACAATGAGAAAGTATTTCTGTATAATTTGTAAACTTTTCAAAAGCATGTAGGGTGGATAAGTATCTGGAGTACGGAATTCCAGCTCCTTATTTTAATAGCAATGTGACATTAGGTACTTAACTTTTTAAAAACATGTTTTTTCATCTGCTGATTAATTACATGGAAACAAAATAACCCACCCATTGGTGATTCCAAATCAATAGGTATTTACTCTCCTTAAATCCATGGGCAGGGGCGCCCCGGCACCCCCCCCCCGGACCGGTGGGGGCCGGCCGCGGGGTGCAAGAGTCGGCATGCTGACATTTGCTCACACTTAGCAAAATCCTTTTTTGCCTGGAGCCCGGGGGCCTGGTGGGCGCCGTCTGGCCAGTCGCCTGCGACTTAGCAGCAGCAGCAGCAGTACATATTCAAAAGACTGGATCAGATACTGAAACTTGTGTGGTTATTTTCAAACATCTCATGACTTAAGAGAACAGGTGTTGGAGGAAACTGTGTCTACATATTTGCTAGGAAAGCATTCTCAGGTTTCTTTCCTAATCATGGAAAAGATGATACATTAATGTGACTATTACCCCTATTTTCTGAAAACAGCCAAGCAACCAGATGCATGAAACCCACATTCAGGAGAAATGAAGTCATTGGTAAGAGTCCCAAGAATTCTAGCAATTAAGCTATTAGAGTTACATAACATACAAGTTCCAACACGTTTTCCCAGGTCCACCATGTACCTAATAAAACTTTTCCAAGTTTTATTGACAATTCCAAATCCATATATCATAACCTTTGGACCAACTTCAACGAAATACAAAATGTCCCTCATGGGACTGTTTATGGATGCAATTGGTGCATGCTCAAAATTACTTCAGAAGACTAATGGAAATTTTTGATTCAAAGATGGATAGTGAAAAGGAGGAGAGGACATTCAGTTCTGGAACCAAAAACCATGAAAAAAACAAAGAGCAAGAAGAGAGATTGATATCTCCTTTCTCCTCTGGAAGAGCAAAGTGGGGAGGACAGTGAAATGTTGGAGGGAACATATGTGTACATCCACCAGCCCAGCACCATTCTTGCAAGGGAGATGATGAGGATCACTAATTCCTCAGAGTTTCTTTAATATTGAGAATAAGTGAACTGTTTCATGAATAATAAGAGGGCTGAATGCTCAGGATGAGTTCAGGGTGGAATCAAATAAAATTGCTGTGAGCCATTTAAAACTGAACTATCATCTTCCATCTGGGTTTTTCCAGTTCACTTCAGTTCAGTTCAGTTGCTCAGTCAATCAGTTCAGTCACTCAGTCGTGTCCAACTCTTTGCAACCCCATGAATCACAGCACGCCAGGCCTCCCTGTCCATCACCAACTCCCGGAGGTCACTCAAACTCATGTCCATCGAGTCGGTGATGCCATCCAGCCATCTCATCCTCTGTCGTCCCCTTCTCCTCTTGCCCCCAATCCCTCCCAGCATCAGAGTCTTTTCCAATGAGTCAACTCTTCTCATGAGGTGGCCAAAGTACTGGAGCTTCAGCTTTAGCATCATTCCTTCCAAAGAACACGCAGGGCTGATCTCCTTCAGAATGGACTGGTTGGATCTCCTTGCAGTCCAAGGGACTCTCAGGAGTCTTCTCCAACACCACAGTTCAGTTGCTCAGTCGTGTCCAACTCTTTGCAACCCCATGGACCACAGCACACCAGGCTTCCCTGTCCATCACCAACTCCTGGACCTTACTCAAACTCATGTCCATCAAGTCAGTGATGCCATCCAACCATCTCATCCTCTGTCATCCCCTTTTCCTTCCATCTTCAATCTCTCCCAGTATCAGGGTCTTTTCCAATGAGTCAGTTCTTTGTATCAGGTGGCCAAAGTATTGGAGTTTCAGCTTCAGCATCAGTCCTTCCAATGAATATTCAGGACTGATTTCCTTTAGGATGGACTGGTTGGATCACCTTCCAGTCCAAGGTACTCTCAAGAGTTTTCTCCAACACCACAGTTCAAAACCATCAATCCCTCGGCACTCAGCTTTCTCTGTAGTCCAACTCTCACATCCATACATGACTACTGGAAAAACCATAGCCTTGACTAGATGCACCTTTGTTGGTAAAGTGATGTCTCTGCTTTTTAATTTGCTGTCTAATTTGGTCATAGTTTTTCTTCAAAGAAGCAAGCGTCTCTTAATTTCATGGCTGCAGTCACCATCTGCAGTGATTTTGGAGCCCCTAAAAATAAAGTCTGTCTCTGTTTCCACTGTTTCCCCATCTATTTGCCATGAAGTGATAGGACTGGATGCCATGATCTTAGTTTTCTGAATGTTGAGTTTTAAGCCAACTTTTTCACTCTCTTCTTTCACTTTCACCAAGTGGCTCTTTAGTTCTTCTTCACTTTCTGCCATAAGCGTGGTGTCATCTGCATATCTGAGGTTCTTGATATTTCTCCCAGCAATCTTGATTCCAGCTGTGCTTCAACCAGCCCAGCATGTCTTGTGATGTACTCTGCATATAAGTTAAATAAGCAGGGTGACATTATACAGCCTTGATGTACCCCTTTCCCGATTTGGAACCAGTCTGTTGTTCCATGTCCAGTTCTAACTGTTGCTTCTTGACCTGCATACAAATTTCTCAGAAGGCAGGAAAGGTGGTCTGGTACTCCTATCTCTTTCAGAATTTTCCACAGTTTGTTTTGATCCACATAGTCAAAGGCTTTGGCATAATCAATAACGCAGAAGTAGATGTTTTTCTCGAATTCTGTTGCTTTTTTGATGATCCAACAGATGTTGGCAATTTGATCTCTGGTTCCTCTGTCTTTTCTAAATACAGCTTCAACATCTGGACTTTTCCAATGGCCTCCAAACGGGTCTCACTGTTTCCACTCCAGCCTTCCTAAGGTCCATGTTCATATGGCAGGAAGAGTGATCTTTTAAAAACAAAAAAATCAGATCATGTTTCTCCTTAATAGCTTCTCTTTGCATTTGGACTAAAATCCAAAGTCTTCACTTGGGCCAAGAGAGTAATCAAAGGTTTTAGTTTTTTGGTGACAATCCTGGTTTATGGCTAATAAAGTGCTCCCCCATATTCCTAGGGTCCATGCCCTCGCTTGATCAGGTCTCTGATCAAACATCATCTTCTCAGAGAGATCTTCCTTGATATTGATATTAAAAAAATGACTGTCTCCTCTCCCTGCCTTACTTTTCTCTTTCCAAATGCCTTATCACTACTTAACATTTATGTCACATTTCAATTCCTCACATGTACTGTCAGACTGGAACTGTGCTCTGAAAGGGCAGCACTTTGCTGTCTTCACTGACACACCACCACCTCTGACAGTCTTGCCTGGCAGTGGCTTAGCAAAATCCCGATGAATGAGTGAATGAGTCTTAGCCTCTGGTTCACTAATATTTATTCACTCCACGTTTGAACAACGCTTGAACAAGTGACTTGTAGATGATAACAAGCCTGATGGTGATGACTACTACTTTTAACCCTGCCGAACCATATTTCCATTTTCTTCTGATTGCTGTCCTACCTTCTGGGTGTATTGAACATTATCAGTGGGCAATGTCTTGAAGACAAACTCCAAGTATGGATTCTCAACAGTCAAGATTCTCTAGGAAGAACTTCCTCCAGACTCATGGCACAGACCCGAGCGTCCTTGTCTGCCTTTGGACTTTATCACTGTGTATGTGTAATCAGAGATGACAAAGAGACTAAGAGTAAACGTGATTTTGCACTGTCTACGGAAATGTCCTGAAAAAGCACACAAACACACAAAGAGAAGTCACAAAAATCCAAACACCTCTGACTTCTACGGGAGCAAGCCAAGCACTCTCATCTTTAGGGTGAGGTAATTTCAGTATTTTGAGTTTAAGGAACAGGTCTACGTTCATACAACTAAGAAGCAGTAGTACCCAGGCTTAGAGATACGATCGATCTGACACCAAAATCTATGCTACCTTCTTTAAAAACAACAAAAGAGGATGCCAGTCTTTAAAGGAAAATGGACTTTCCTATCAGCTTTTAAAAAACTTTTATTGGAGTATAATTGTTTTATAATGTTGTGTCAGTTTCTGTTGTACAGCAAAGTGAATCGGCTACATGTATACATATATGGCCTCTTTTTTGGATTTCCTTCCCATTTAAATCACCACAGAGCACAGAGTAGAGTTCCCTGTGCTATGCAGTTAGGTTCTCATTTCTTATCTGTTTTACACACAGTAGTGTATATATATATATATCAATCCCAATCTCCCAATCTATCCCAACTCTCTCCTCCCCTCTTGGTATCCATATGTTTATTCTCTACATCTGTGTCTCTGTTTCTACTTTGCAAGTAGGTTCATCTGTACCTTTTTTCTAGATTCCACATATATGTGTTAATATACAATATACTTTTTATGTATGAGCCCATATCTTAAAGGGGATCCACTTTGCTGAACAAATGACCTGAAAACATATTCTTGACTGGACAGTAAATAGTTGTCAACAAAGGCTCCCAATGACCCAAACTCCAACAAAGCCTATCAACCAGCTCAATCTCCTAAGCTTTGAAAACAGGCTGTAAATGGCGATGCTCCGAACACCCAGCAGCCCCAGAAATGAGAGGCAAGCTCTGCCCTTTATACATTTACCAACAAACAGTGGCTCATGAATAATTACATCAGAGGCAAAATTTGGCCTTGGGTTCAACTCTCAAAGTCAATGGAGAAACTCCATTTCTAGGCCTGAGGGGGTAGAGTTAGTGAACTGCTCCCCAAAGTTCCTGGTTCTTCACTCTGTCTCAAAGCAAAGCAGGCATGCGGAATCTGGGATCACAGGATCAGGGCCAGCAGGCTCCTGCAGCCACAATGGTAAGCCCTGGACTATATTCAGCTTTATGAGACTTTCTGCAGTGGAAGGGAATGTGTTCCACTGTTCTGTGTCTTTCTCTTGAAAAGTGTCAAGCTGGGGACTTTACTAACGCTTGCTTGAGGGTGGCTGTGCAAACACTCTGGCTCACGGAGTTCTTCCAGCTCCCACTCTTTTCCTTTGTCTCAGGGCTCCATTCTATCTCCAGTTTTAGGTGTGGTACTGTTCACAGATCTGAAAAACTACCTCATGGGGTGGTTCTCTGAAGGGTCTCCATGATATTCTGCAGACCCCTGAGTGGATGGAGGGAGGCCACTCCTGAGAGGATGAACCAGGACATCTGGGACCCTCCCACCCCAGGGCCAACCTGTGTGGAAAGCCCACCCTCTCTGCTGGGGTCTCCAAGGCTTTTCATGCTGCTCTTGGGGATGGGAGTGTGGGTGTTGAGACAGGAAGTGGGTGTTAAAAGAGCTGTTTCCTAGGGCTGAGGTGCGTGTGCCTACTATCAGGAACTGAGCAGCTCTCGCTGGTGTGTTTCCAGGAGAGGGAACAGCAGAAGCTAAGGAAGTGCCCCCAGGCCTGACCAGGGGTGGCAGGGCTGAGGCCAGCACTTCCTCCAGGTAACTCTCACAGGACCGAAACAACAAGTTGGGACAGAAATCAGTCTACAGAACATTGTGCCATGCGTTAATACACTGAATTGGTGTGATCTGGGAATAACCAGAGTCTTTTCTTTGCCGTGCCCAATACTGTGTTCTGACACAGAGGAGACACTGAATAAATATTTACTGAATAAACACAGAATAGGTGAAAAAAGGGTGAGGGTCAGTGTTGGGAACAAGAATTTGAGGGTCTCAAATTTAGGCCTGTGTGGGTCAGATGGTAAAGAGTCTGCCTGCAGTGCAGAAGACCTGGGTTCAGTCTCTGGGTTGGGAAGATCCCCTGGAGGAGGGTATGGCCACTCTTTCTAGTATTCTTGCCTGGAGAATCCCATGGACAGAGGAGCCTGGCCGGGCTACAGTCCATGGGATCGCCAAGGGTCAGACACAACTGAGCGACTAACACTTTCACTTCACTTTCAGCTTCAGGCTTGTGTAGGGTTGGGCCTCAGTTCCAACAACCCATCTCTGGACAACTTCAAGCCTTCTCTCAGACCCTGAAAGGCTATTTATTATTAAACTCAAATTCCCCAATTGCTACAGTAAGTTTACAAAATAAAAGGTAACTGAAACAACAGCTAACTGTCAGATTCCTCTGTGTTTAATAGCCCTAGGTATTTCCCCTATTTTCGTGGGAGACAAGACACTGACTGAGCCTATATGCCACTACCGCTTAAGCCCGCAAACCCTAGAGCCTCTGCTCCATAACAAGAGAAACCACTGCAACCAGAAACCTGCCCTCTGAAACTAGAGAGGAGCCCCTGTTCTCCCCAGCTGGAGAAGGCCCAAGCAGCACCGAAAACCCAGCACAGCCACAAAATAAATAAACAAATCTTTTCTAAAAAGAACAATACAATATTATTAACTATAGTCACCAGTAGACCCCCAGAGCTTATTCAACTCAGCTGAAAGTTTGAACCCTTGTGCCAACATCTTCCCATTTGACACTCCCAGCCCCTGGCAACAACTCTTCTACTCTCTGGTTCTACTTTTAGAGCTTAACTTTTCTTAGTTCCTCATATTTTAATACTGTATGTACTGATCAAGATTCAACCACTGGGGGCACAAAGGCCAGGTTCTCCCCATGAGCCTTGCCCTTAGGCCTAGCAGCCAGTCCACAAGGGCCTGGGTTCAAGAGGACAAAATACCCCATTCTTCTTAAATAGGAGAGAGTTAAAGCAGCTTCATGGAAACTCAGAGGAGTAAAATTCCTCACAAACATATCCTCACTGTTCAGAATGATTTCTTGCCTCTTAAAGTGAACATTTCATTTGCCTTAAATTAATTGTGAACAAAGGAGCTCAATCCAAAGGCCAGAGGGCTGATCTAACAATGAAAGTAAAGAGTAATTTAACAGCCAACATTAACTTGATGTTTACTAAGAGCCTGCACTTTGCTAAACACCAGGCATTCGTCATTATTCTTATTATTAATCCCCTCAAACACCGTATGATGCAGATTCTCTGTTGCTCCCCTTTTAGAGGTGAGGAAAGAGAGGTGTGCTAAATCAAACAGTGGCAACCCAAGGCAACAATCAGAAAGCAATGGCAGGCCCCTTCTCACAGATTCAAAACCCAACTTGAAGAGACAGAGGAGATGAAAAGACTAAAACTCCTGTTTGCCGGGCAGGAATAGAGACGCAGACGTAGAAAACGGACATGCGGACACAAAGAGGGGAAGCAAAGGGTGAGACGAGTTCAGAGAGCAATGCTGACAGATATATGCGACCGTGTGCAAAACAGATAGTGCGAAGCTGCTGCACAGCACAGAAGCTCAGCTAGCTGCCCTGGGCTGACCGAGAGGGGTGGGATGGGGGGAGGGGAGACTCAAGGGGGAGGGGATATGTGTTTACATATGGCTGATTCACTTCTTAGTATAGCAGAAACTAACACAACATTATAAAGCACTTACACTCCAACCAAAATAAAAAAGGCTGGGACTCCAGCAATGCGGCCACCTCAGAAAGACTTTAACTGTATTGATTCAGTTCATCTCAGATGTATAGACCATAGGTCCAAATAGACTCCTATAACTGCATTAATCACTCTAGACACTTTAATCCATTACTTAATACATTACTCAGATCCTGGTACCAGGAGGGAATGGCAGGAAGTCAAAGTTAGTTATACATGGGTGAAACAATAATAATCTTAAAAACACCTGCACCTGTGAATAAACAGGCAGTTTGGAAACAACTGTCTAAAAGTTTTACAATTTGTCATTTAAAATACTTGCTGTGGATCTTATTTCTACACACATAGTAACTTTGTGTTAGTGATCAGCTTTTAAATAATCATCCTCTAATTAGAGTAACCCCCAATCAAAAATGAGTCACTGACCTTTTCCTCAGTGTTTTATTTCAGTAAGCCAAAATAAACACATAGAATTGTTACCATGGAGACCAAAGGTACTGGAGGGACCCAGACTCTCATTAAAAAATTGACACACCAGCAGGAAAAAAAAATGATGGATGTTGTGGTTATTTTAGGGAAAATCATGTCCCAAATGTTGAGGTTAAGTCAGTCACCCTTTTTCCTCCAGAAAAAAAAAGTTTCCGATGCAAATGGTTTGAATTAATGCCATGGATATTTATAACAACAGTCTGGTTAGGAAACTTATTTGCTATTCATCAAGCAAATGTCCCCTAGGATTAAAGAAGCCCAAAGAAAATATTTTTAAAATAATAAATAAAATGTCTTTTGGGGTGGGAAGCAGTCATATTCGTATTCAAAAGCATGAATGCTGGGTTGAGTCCTCAAAGCCCAAGGCCTCTGGGACCGGACAATTCCCAATGCTTCTAGAAGAGGTCAGCAGGACACATGTGTCCCAGCTGACATGCCGGCAGGGGAGCCAGTGTTTTCTTAAGCTGACACCCCAAGTAGCACATAAGAAAAGAGAAACCAAGACTGGCCCAATACATAAATCCAAAATTGGAAAGGCACTGACTACCTCTTTTTAAAACAGCTTTATTAGTTGACTTTTGGAGAGAAAAGGTAGAAGAAGTGAAGTGAAAGTCACTCGGTTGTGTTTGAGTCTTTGCAACCCCATGGACTATACAGTCCATGGGATTCTCCAGGCCCGAATACTAGAGTGGGTAGCCTTTCCCTTCTCCAGGAGATCTTCCCAACCCAGGGATTGAACCCAGGTCTCTGGCATTGCGGGCAGATTCTTTACCAGCTGAGCTACAAAGAAGAGGTTAAATTTTTTTAGCATATCACTGGGAAATGCTGTCCTCATTTTTTTAAACAGCACTGAGTGAAGATGTACTGTTTTGGTGATGCCTACAGAAGTACCACCATACAGGCTCTACTCCTTCATGGTGACTCCGTATGGGAGGCTGGTGTGTGTACTCCTGTCGAAGGGTGGACTGAGAGGCCAAAATATTATGAAGGGCCCAGGAAGACCTGGGGAGTGAGGACCAGAGGGGCGGCCATGAGTAGACAGCCAGCATGGGGCTCACCATCCTGTCTCCACCCAGATGACCCAGAACCACACTGATAGTGTCTTTATCTTAAACATTGATAATATGTTCAGATGTAGATTTTTCAAAGCTATTTATGTTAATATTTAATATTTTAAAATACATAAAAGTATTATTTTCTTGATGATTAAATTCTTTGGTGGGCCCTTAAACTTTGTGCCCCAAGCAAGTGCCTCACTTGCCCTACCCTACTGCCTCACATCTTACTGTGAAGGGCAAGGGGGGGTCCATCAGGGTCCCTCAGCAGAAGAGCACCTGCTTTCCAAGCCAGACGGTAAGAAGAGAGCAGCTCAAGAAAAACCCGTTATCAGGGAGAGTGGCATCCTGGGAGAATCTCTAAGTAGAGGACTGTTCTTCACTCTTAACAAATCAGTCCAAGCAGAACCAACAAGACATCACTTCTAAACCCCAAGATAAATGGCAAGGCTGCAGTTGTGGCTTTGGATCGCTGGTCTTAGTCCCTTGTCTGCCATTCGATCAGTCAAGCCTCCCAGATTCCCTTTCCTCCTGTGTCACTGGGCATAAAAGAGAAGGCTGCTTCCTAGGACTGCTGTGAGAATTCAGTGGAAGCCATGCACAGGAAGAACTAAGAAACTCAAAACATGCCGTCAGTGTCAGCCATTGCTCTTGTTCTTCCACTCTTGGTTCCTCCACGAGGTACTTCACTCCTTGAAGTCTCGGTTTTCTGTTACATGAGAAATTAACAGTGCTCTCTCTCCAGGCCGCTGTAAAGAGTAGATGTTACCAAGTGCCTAGATCACTGTCTGCCTGAGGTGTTAACTACTACTATTACAACTACTACTATGACCACTATTTCTGTTGTTATCAGACTAGCTTTCTCCTCCTTCTCCTATTCTTCCTGTTACTGCTGCTGCCGGCTTTCTGGAAGTTGGCTAGTTAACACAGCTGCAAGAAAACCTAAAAACAATTTCTTCCACTGAGCAAGGGATCCTTAGGCTGTGTTTAACATTCAAATCAATTTACTATATGCTGTGCTTTTTAAAATGTTTTAAGCTATTCAAACATTTTTATTTTCTGCATGCAATGCCAAATAACCTGTTGAACTGATTTTCTAATTTTTTTTAGCTTGGTTGTTTGGTTATGCTGTAGACAGAACCCGAGGCAACAGAAGAGTTAGTGTACTTTGATTGTTTATAAAGGAGCGGCATAAAAATAATCTTTAAAGCTAAGGGAATGTTAATATTTAGATCCATCTAAGGGAAAATAATAACAGTTTGTGATTTCCTCCCTCCTCACTCACAGGGCAAACATTTTTGAGGGAGGATTTTATTTTGTAACATAAATTGTTTTCTATATAACCCCAAAGACATGAGTGTTTAATAGTGAGCTATAGAAAGAGATGCCCATAATTAGCAGCTTGGGTACAGTCAGATATAAACATATATTTTGTTTATGAAACACGTATCTTAAAAAAAATCACATATTGCTAGATGTCAAAATAGGGTCAAGATGAAAAGAAAAAAGCCATTAGAACAAAAAATTTTAAATAAAATTCAAATCAGATATCATATATATGTGCATACCTACACCACACAATCCTGAAACAAAATTTTATCCAGGTTTATTCCTTCATCATCATCAATATCATTGTAACTGTCATTGTTAGATTATCAATTTTGGTATAAAACTATGATTCTGATTTTAATTTTAACTCCATAGACCTTAACCAAACACATACTAATTACCTTGAATGCAGATAAATATTTCATCATATAATGTGTCAACATTTCATGACTGTATAATTTATATGGTTTATAATCATTAATAATAGAATTGATGGTATCTGGAACTCATAGGGTATTTATGAGACACCAGATACCAGCCTGAATTCCTTAAATGCACTGGATCTTGTAGTCCTTATAAGAACCCCTGTAGGATAAAAATGATCATTCCTGATTTATTAATGAAGACACCAAGACTCGGAGAAATCAAGTAATTTTACCAGTACTGCATTTTATAAGCAGAGTTGAGATTTGAATGCAGTCTGTTGGACATCAAAGCACATCCTCTAAACCACTGTACTAACCAGGAACAACCCAAGTTGACAAGACAACCTCCTTCTGATCACCATGAACGTCCGATATGGCATCCCTGCCCTTGATGCTCTGCATGTGGCTTGTGATTCTTCACTAATAGCCAGCCAGTGATTGGACCAACAGTGGACACCTGATTAAGGAGAATCGATCAGATTCTTGCTGTGTAGACACTGAACTGTGAACTCCTTAGTAGGTAACTTAGTAAGAGATCTGGGATGGGGCCAATACAGACTGTCCAGGTTGAGGGCTGGGAGGCATGGCATACAAAGCAAGAAATTAAAAGAGAGGGGATGGGCACTCAGGGAGACATGAAAGCCCTCATGTAGCCACTTAGAGACAGTTAAAACACACACACACACACACACACACCTTCATTTTCCACTTTCCAAGGACCCAGCTATACTTCTCTGCCTTTGGTTTCTAAGAGATTATTGTATATCCTTTCAACAAACCCTTCTTTGTATTGACCTGAGTTTAAGGGCATTCCGATCTTTGCAGGACAGAGAAGTGCCCATTCTTGACTAGACATTATCAAATGGAATTTTTCCTTATTATACAAAAAGCAAGGTTTAATTCTGCTCCCCAGATTCATGTGTGTAAGAAATGTGACTTTATTTTTCTACACACAACTGAATTTCTGTGTTTTTAAAATATAAATTTATTTATTTTAATTGGAAGTTAATTACTTTACAATATTATATTGGTTTTGCCATACATCAACATGAATCTGCCACAGGTATACATGTGTTCCCCATCCCAAACCCCGCTCCCTCCTTCCTCCCCATACCATCCCTCTGGGTCATCTCAGTGCACAAGCCCCAAGCATCCAGCATCATGCATCAAAACCTGGACTGGCGATTTGTTTCTTATATGGTATTATACATGTTTCAATGCCATTCTCCCAAATCATCCCCCCACTCCCTCTCCCACAGAGTCCAAAAGACTGTTCTATACATCTGTGTCTCTTTTACTATCTCGCATACAGGGTTATCATTACCATCTTTCTAATTCTATATATATGCGTTAGTATACTGTATTGGTGTTTTTCTTTCTGGCTTACTTCACTCTGTATAATAGGCTCCAGTTTCATCCACCTCATTAGAACTGATTCAAATGCATTCTTTTTAATGGCTGAGTAATACTCCATTGTGTATATGTACCACAACTTTCTTATCCATTCATCTATTGATGGACATCTGGGTTGCTTCCATGTCCTGGCTATTATAAACAGTGATGTGATGAACATTGGGGTACACGTATCTCTTTCAATTCTGCTTTTCTCAGTGTGTATGCCCAGCAATGGGATTGCTGGGTCATAAGGCAGTTCTATTTCCAGTTTTTTAAGGAATCTCCACACTGAATTTCTGTTTTGAGAGCCCTTGCTGAAGGGGTGGCAGAAGCTCAGTCCACACATTTCAGAATTCTAGGGGCTGCTGAGTAGTAACGAGGAGACAGGGAACCAGGTGGTGGACCTTGAGTTCCGGTCATCATCATTAGCTATCCACAGTGGCATCTCTGAGATGCCTGGCCCTGGGTATCATTCAACAAGCTCACTGCTTCCCAGCCCACATCCCATCTAAGCTTCTCCTTTTGCTTCTCCTGTGCTCCTCTCTTGTGCCCAGGAATTCACTTACTACTCCACACCCTGCTGGGCAGAGAAACACTGTGAGGTCATCCAAGAACCCATCCACTTGGCTCAGAGAATCATTCTTCTCATCACCCTGGGCCATAGGAAGCTAATGCTCAGGTGTTTCCTCCCACACATTCAATTCTCCTCTGAGCACCACCAGCAAAGTGCACATCCTGTGTGCATCTAGTTCCCACAGATCTATCTGGAGGCTCTGTAGTCACCCCTTCCCAGGGCTTGACCTGAGTAAGGGCTGGATACCAGTCTTTCTCAGGAGTTTTCCACACCAAAGATTTCAAATGCCACCCCACCCCCACAACTCCCTAATGCTTCCTGATCCATGGACTCCCGTCCCCCTCCAGGTGCGCAGCTGACCCTCAGTCCCATGATATTCTAGCTCATCAACTGCTCATGCCCTGAGGTTCTTCTCTCTTCTGAGGGAGCTAGGATTTTAGAACCCAAAAACTGAGATTGACTTCATATCTTGTGCTTGTCCTATGACCTAACTTCCCTAAGGCAATAAAACTAGACCAGCTTAGTTACTAAATGGAAGCCAAAGCCAAGCAACCTCAGGAAAAACTAGAAAAATCCTCAGTTGATATTTCACATATTGCCCTGCCACAATGCACGAGAACCCTACAGCCACAGAAAGCTTTCTTCTGGCCGTAGGCCTTGATTTCACTATCCATTTCCCATAGATGATGTTGGCCAAGCTGCAGTGGTATACTTCATCTTCAGCTAAATTGATGGCTCTGTGATTCTGCCATTTTGTATGTGAAAATAGTGATGATGTGTGATGAACCACTTATCTAGCTTTGTTTAAGATTTGTCTTTAGGGGCTTCTTTGGTGGTACAATGGTAAAGAATCTGCCTGCCAAGCAGGAGACACAGGCATGCCAAAGAACAACTGAGTCCATGTGCCACAACTATTTAGCTTGTGTTCTAGAACCCAGAAGCCACAACTACTGAGCCACATGCCCCAACTACTGAAGCCTGCACACCCTAGAACCCATGCTCCACAGCAATGGGAAACCCATGCACCACAAATAGAGAAAAGCCCGTGCCATAATGAAGACCCAGTACAGTCAAAAGTAAATATTAATAATTAAATAAGTTAATTACATTTAAAAAAGACATTTGCCTTTAGAGTAAGTCTCACACGGTGAAATCTGGGCGAAAGTAAATTGTAAATGAAGATGTGCTCTTTTTCCATGTTTCACCTTTCCAATAAAAGCTGTGATAAACATTAAGAAAATTTGTCTTTTTAGCTGCTTAAATAAATGTCCAGTTCAGTTCAGTTCAGTAGCTCAGTCGTGTCTGACTCTTTGTGACCCCATGAATCACAGCACGCCAGGCCCCCCAGTCCATCACTAACTCCTGGAGTTCACCCAGACTCACGTCCATCAAGTCAATGAGGCCATCCAGCCATCTCATCGTCTGTCATCTCCTTCTCCTCCTGCCCTCAATCCTTCCCAGCATCAGAGTCTTTTCCAGTGAGTCAATTCTTCGCATGAGGTGGCCAAAGTACTGGAGTTTCAGCTTCCTTTGGAAGGAAGTTTCATTCCTTCCAAAGAAATCCCAGGGCTGGTCTCCTTCAGAATGGACCGGTTGGACTCCTTGCAGTCCAAGGGACTCTTAAGAGTCTTCTCCAACACCACAGTTCAAAAGCATCAATTCTTCAGCGCTCAACCTTCTTCACAGTCCAACTCTTACATCCATACGTGACCACAGGAAAAACCATTGCCTTGACTAGACGAACTTTTGTTGGCAAAGTGATGTCTCTGCTTTTGAATATGCTATCTAGGTTGGTCATAACTTTCCTTCCAAGGAGTAAGCGTCTTTTAATTTCATGGCTGCAGTCATCATCTGCAGTGATTTTGGAGCCCAGAAAAATAAAGTCTGACACTGTTTCCACTGTTTCCCCATCTACTTCCCATGAAGTGATGGGACTGGATGCCATGATCTTCGTTTTCTGAATGTTGAGCTTTAAGCCAACTTTTTAACTCTCCACTTTCACTTTCATCAAGAGGCTTTTGAGTTCCTCTTCACTTTCTGCCATAAGAGTGGTGCCATCTGCATATCTGAGGTTATTGATATTTCTCCCAGCAATCTTGATTCCAGCTTGTGCTTCTTCCAGCCCAGAGTTTCTCATGATGTACTCTGCATAGAAGTTAAATAAACATGGTGACAATATACAGCCTTGACGTACTCCTTTTCCTATTTGGAACCAGCCTGTTGTTCCATGTCCAGTTCTAACTGTTGCTTCCTGACCTGCATACAGATTTCTCAAGAGGCAGGTCAGGTAGTCTGGTATTCCCATCTCTTTCAGAATTTTCCACAGTTTATTGTGATCCACACTGTCAAAGGCTTTGGCATAGTCCATAAAGCAGAAATAGATGTTTTTCTGGAATTCTCTTGCTTTTTCCATGATCCAGCAGATGTTGGCAATTTGATCTCTGGTTCCTCTGCCTTTTCTAAAACCAGCTTGAACATCAGAAAGTTCACGGTTCACGTATTGCTTAAGCCTGGCTTGGAGAATTTTGAGCATTACTTTACTAGCGTGTGAAATGAGTGCAATTGTGTGGTAGTTTGAGCATTCTTTGGCATTGCCTTTCTTTGGGGTTGGAATGAAAACTGACCTTTTCCAGTCCTGTGGCCACTGCTGAGTTTTCCAAATTTGCTGGCATATTGAGTGTAGCACTTTCACAGCATCATCTTTCAGGATTTGAAAAAGCTCAACTGGAATTCCATCACCTCCACTAGCTTTGTTCGTAGTGATGCTTTCTAAGGCCCACTTGACTTCACATTCCAGGATGTCTGGCTCTAGGTCAGCGATCACACCATCGCGATTATCTGGGTCATGAAGATCTTTTTTGTACGGTTCTTCTGTGTATTCTTGCCACCTCTTCTTAATGTCTTCTGCTTCTATTAGGTCCATACCATTTCTGTCCTTTATTGAGCCCATCTTTGCATGAAATGTTCCCTTGGTATCTCTCATTTTCTTAAAGAGATCTCTAGTCTTTCCCATTCTGTTGTTTTCCTCTATTTCTTTGCATTGATTGCTGAGGAAGGCTTTCTTATCTCTTCTTGCTATTACAGTCCCCACCAAAAGTCTCATAACTTATCCTCCTTAAGATACTTCTCCATCTTTGTAAAAATATCAAATAACACTTTCCCTTTTATATTTTATTGTCTCATAATAATAGTAAAAACATTTTAATGTAGACAAAAGAACCAATTGGTGGTTTACAGAAAATACATCCACATGAAGTATCACACTTAATAAAAATTAAGAAAACAAATAGTCATACTGTTTTATCAGAGTCAATATCAGAAGTTAAGCTGCTGCTGCTGCTAAGTCACTTCAGTCGTGTTCAACTCTGTGCAACCCCATAGATGGCAGCCCACCAGGTTCTGCCGTCCCTGGGATTCTCCAGGCAAGAACACTGGAGTGGGTTGCCATTTCCTTCTCCAATGCATGAAAGTGAAAAGTGAAAGTGAAGTCGCTCAGTCGTGTCCGACTCTTCGTGACCCCATGGACTGCAGCCCACCAGACTCCCCCATCCATGGGATTTTCCAGGCAAGAGTACTGGAGTGGGGTGCCATTGCCTTCTCCATCAGAAGTTAAGAGTTACGTCTAACCTGACTTGGGCATTTTATTTTTCTTATTTTTTAGTCTCAAAGAATATCACCTTTACTAACCTTCCTTAAGAGGCTCATACCGTAACAACATTTCTTAACAAACAAGTACTGTAGCTCACTCTTCTCTTGACTCCTTTAACACAGATTTATTTTAATAACTGATACAAGGAGGTCACAGATCAGTGGAGGAGATGGAAATTACAGTGCAAAGTAAGTTCTTATGACATAGAACTTACTAGGACTAGGTTCAGTTTTCTGCATTGTGTCCCAGTGTGGGATCTACCATCGTTCCAGCCTACACACTAGCACCAGTTCCCTTCTTCCAGTGTATTCCAGATTAAATCCTCCTCCTGCTGAAAAAA
The DNA here is from genome assembly GCA_935064755.1 of Tragelaphus eurycerus. Lineage (NCBI taxonomy): Eukaryota > Metazoa > Chordata > Mammalia > Artiodactyla > Bovidae > Tragelaphus > Tragelaphus eurycerus. Next base: position 21,816,572 of record CAKXYN010000007.1, on the reverse strand, counting down.
AAAAAGTCTCAGTGGTTCTCCAGTGTAATTTCCCAGTCTAAGTTGGGGGATATTAGTTTCAGGTATACCAATCTGAGAAGGTATTACACAAAAAGGGGACCTTGTGGTAACATAAAACGGAAACAATGGTTAAAACAGAGTTAGACCATTTGGTTGTGTTGCTTTCTCAGGAATTCTCAGAGCTTGTTATTCAAGCATATCTAGCTTTCAGCAATACTAAAATGCATTATGTAATGAAAATATTGTGCATATCCAAGAGGAAAGATATTTGAGGTCACTGATATTTTCTCAATATCAATAACCTCAGATATGCAGATGACACCACCCTTATGGCAGAAAGCGAAGAACTAAAGAGCTTCTTGATGAAAATAAAAGTGGAGAGTGAAAAAGTTGGCTTAAAACTCAACATTCAAAAAACTAAGATCATGACATCTGGTCTCAGCACTTTATGGCAAATAGATGGGGAAACAATGGAAGCAGTGAGAGACTTTATTTTCTTGGGCTCCAAAATCACTGCAGATGGTGACTGCAGCCATGAAATTAAAAGACGCTTGCTCCTTGGAAGAAAAGCTATGACCAACCTAGACAGTATATTATAAAGCAGAGGCATCACTTTGCCGACAAAGGTCTATCTAGTCAAAGCTATGTTTTTCCAGTAGTCATATATGGATGTGAGAGTCGGACCATAAAGAAAGCTGAGTGCTAAGGAACTGATGTTTTTGAACTGTGGTGCTGGAGAAGACTCTTGAGAGTCCCTTGGACTGTAAGGAGATCAAACCAGTAAATCTTCAAGGAAATTAGTCCTGAATATTCATCTGAAGGACTGATCCTGAAGTTGAAACTCCAATACTTTGGCCCACCTGATGCGAAGAACTGACTCATTGCAAAAGACCCTGATGCTGGGAAAGACTGAAGGCAGGAGGAGAAGGGGACAACAGATGGTTGGATGGCATCATCGACTTGATGGACATGAGTTTGAGCAAGCTCCAGGACTTGGTGATGGATAGGGAGGTCTGGCATGCTGCAGTCCATGAGATCGCAAAGAGTCAGACAGGACTGAGCAACTGAACTGACTGAAGAGAAAGGATGCATATTTATAGCATCTCTTCCAAAGTTAAGACCAGAGAACACTTTTCTTCCAAGGCATCTTGCACAACTAGCATTGAGAAAGAGAGAAAGAGAGAGAGAACCCCACCTAATAAACAAAACCAAACAAACAAAAAACCTGAAAAACCACTAGTCTAAGGAACAAAGTTCAAACTTATCAGCAACGTATTTATGTACTTACTGTTGTTGCCATTTGTCTCTAATCTATTCCTACAGCCCATTTCCTATCATTCCTTCCTTCCTGTACATCATGTACAACCCTTGTTGCCTTGCTGTTAGTTCTCTAAGTAGATGGTACACTTTTAACATGCTTCAGTTTTAATTTGTGTATTTCTCTGGTTATGTTGCTCCCCACCATTCTCCTTTACTTCACCTCTCTGCACCTGGACTCCTATTAATACTGCAAAACCCACTCAACTGTCATCTTATCAATAGTGCCTTCCCTGATCTACCCCCCAGATTGTGTGACTAACTCTTCTTCTATTAATATATTTCCACCACTCTGTACTATAGCACCAATCACTTTGTATATATATTTCTCTGCCTCTCTCAATAGAAAACAAGCTTTCTGGACTTCCTCTTTTTACCCCCAACATTTAGCCAATCTTCCATCACATAAATGATTGCATGCATACTGCAAATTTCATATTATCTTCAAACACTTGAAATTCCTTCATTTGTTTTTCAAACCACCAGAAAAATGCAGGTGTGAATTCAGTGTGACCCTTTCTCTTAAATTTAGATTCCCCATTTGAAACAGGGTTCTTACCAATAGATAGGCATCCATGACTACTACAAAGGGACCCCTTCAGATCAGATCAGATCAGTCACTCAGTCGTGTCCAACTCTTGCGACCCCATGAACCGCAGCACGCCAGGCCTCCCTATCCATCACCAGCTCTCAGAGGTCACTCAGACTCACATTCATCGAGTCAGTGATGCCATCCAGCCATCTCATCCTCTGTCGTCCCCTTCTCCTCCTGCCCCCAATCCCTCCCAGCATCAGAGTCTTCTCCAATGAGTCAACTCTTCGCATGAGGTGGCCAAAATACTGGAGTTTCAGCTTTAGCATCATTCCTTCCAAAGAAATCCCAGGGCTGATCTCCTTCAGAATGGACCGGTTGGATCTCCTTGCAGTCCAAGGGACTCTCAAGAGTCTTCTCCAACACCACAGTTCAAAAGCATCAATTCTTCGGCGCTCAGCCTTCTTCACAGTCCAACTCTCACATCCATACATGACCACAGGAAAGACCATAGCCTTGACTAGGTGAACCTTTGTTGGCAAAGTGATCTCTGCTTTTGAATATGCTATCTAGGTTGGTCATAACTTTCCTTCCAAGGAGTAAGCGTCTTTTAATTTCATGGCTGCAGCCACCATCTGCAGTGATTTTGGAGCCCAGAAAAAGAAAGTCTGACACTGTTTCCACTGTTTCTCCATCTATTTCCCATGTAGTGATGGACCCCTTAGGCCACCCATTATGTCTTAAGATTCTTTTTCTTTTGCCCAATTATAAAATCATATGTCATAATCATTTTTAAATTTGTACAAAATATTGCTCTGTATCTTTCTATAAACAGACAACAGGAGCTTTGTGCTACAGTGCCTGGCCACAAAAAAATATTTGTTGGAAACATGTAGAAAGTTATATTCTGTCAGAGAGAAAATAAGCTCCTCCCAAATGCCAGTTCTCCCCAAAGTCCACAGAGCGGACCCACGTGCTTCCTGTTATTCTCTGGACACTCATCAGCCTTTCCCCCTGGATTTTCTTTCTTTCATATTAATATTTTTGTCTGCCTCCTAGTGTTTAGGCATCCCCAGGACATCAGAAGAACTGGCAGACCAGGGTGGTCCGCACTCCTGTCCTCCTTCTTGGGCCCCCTTGCCCCCTCTCCAGTTTCCTCCTTCTCCCACTGAGACTTGAAGAAAATTTGTTCACTTTGCCAACAATTCTCAGACACTTTCAATTCAGCAAAGAGGCTGACTTATTTTATTCCTTGGTGGGGGAAAAAAAAAGTGACATTCTCTTCAAATTGTTAAACACTACTTTTTTTCTTGATGCAAAGGGAAAATTTAACATTGTACAATCCCCAAATGCTCAAGTTTTTAGTTAAATGGCATTTTCCTCCACATTTTAAAACCTTCTCTAGCATGAAAATGTGCACATGCGCACGCGCGCGCGCACACACACACACACACACAGTTTCTTAGAAGGGTCTAAACACCTCCAATTTGTATCCAAGGTCCTTTTTCATCTGCCCCCATCCTACGCCTTTCCTGCATACCCACTGCACCCTAGCTCTACAGCGATCTGATAAGGCTTATCAGTACCATGACAAGCTCATCCCCTAAATACTTTTGTACCCATGATTTCCACCCTCATCTTTCCAGGCTTCCAATCACAACTCAGATGATCCTCCAGGAAGCTTTCACTGACTATGGGGTTCACAGTGATCCTTCTCTAATCCACATGGTATTTTATTTCTATAGCATCTTTATTAGCTTTATTCAAAATGTTTCTAGTCTGGTATTCATTGTTATGTCTTGACTCTTTAACCAGCCGGCCAGTGAGCTAGAAGGAATGTGTGGGCTCTAAAGTCCAGCATCCTCTGGCTCAGGAGCTTAATTTTTGAGCTCAGAGAGGTCTAGATTTTGGGTTTGTTTTTTTTTTTAATTCTGGTGTGGGATCTTCTGGATCAGGGATTAAGCCCATGTCTCCTGCATTGGCAGGTGGATACTTTACCACTGAGCCACCAGAGAAGCCCAAGGTCTAGTTATATTATTTGTAAAATGAAGAAATAAACAGCCCCCAGCAACGTTGAATGTTGGTGGCAGTTTAGTCGCTAAGTCGTGTCGTACTCTTCTGACCCCATGGACTTCAGCCTGCCAGGCTCCTCTGTCCATGGGATTTCTCAGGCAAAAATACTGGAGTGGGTTGCCATTTCCTTCTCCAGGGGATCTTCCTCACCTGGGGATCAAACCTGGGTCTCCTGCCTAGCAGGTGAATTCTTTACCAAATGAGCCACCAGGGGAGCCCAAAGTTGAGGGTTGCCATGCATTAAATGAGGTCTCAGATGTGAAACTCTCTGCCTTCCTGATCTTCATGAATCCCCTTAGGGCTTGCTGAGGGCAGGACCAGGTCCTACACCAGTTCCCAGATCTACTAGTTGCCTAGCACAGTGACTAGGGGTGTGTGTGTATGTGTGTGCATTCAGCTGTGTCTGACTCTCTGTGACTCCTTGGACTGTACCCCCAGGCTCCTCTGTCCATGGGATTTGCCAAGCAAGAATACTCCAGTGAGATGTCATTTCCTCCTCCAGGGCATCTTCCAGACCCAGGGATCAAAGTTGCATCTCCTATGTCTCCTACACTGGCAGGTGGATTCTTTACCAACTGTGCCAGGCACTAGGGGTCTGATCAGGAGCAATTGTTGAAATGCCTAGAATTAAGAAAAAGCTGGAAACATAATCTCAGTTGGTGAGGAAATAAGACATATCTCTAGATTGAACTGGAAAATGAGAAAGCATAAAATAGCAGACCAGTCACAATGCACAGACCATTTCCATATAAGAAAGATAATTTATAGGACACAGATGGAAAATTAAATGTCCTGTCTCTAACACCTTGAACAAGGGCTGCCTTGAGTCTTATAGGGATATGCAACAAACAGATGTCCCCTTCAGCCTTTCTAACTAACCAAGCTCTGATTAGGTCCTATCACACATTCAATCACAAAACAGGATCTAAAATACTATCATAAGATAGGAAGAACATTTCTTTAGTCTGTTTGTGAGCTCAAAAGTGCTACATGGTTAGGGCTTCCCCAGTTGCTCAGCAATAAAGAATCTACCTGCAATGTAGGAGATGCAGGTTCGGTCCCTGGGTCAGGAAGATCCCCTGGGGTAGGAAATGGCACCCCACTCTAGTATTCTTGCCGGGAAAATCCCACGGACAGGGGTCACAAATAAGCAGAACATGACTTAGCAACTAACCAACAACAGCCACATTGCTGGTAAAGTCTCACTGTTGACCACAGGAGTCAGAACAAAACAATTTGAGTCCTACCAATTACACAGTGGGTGTAAGGAGAGTGAGTATTTCCATTTTACATGATTTCTATCATTTCCCATCACTAAATGGGGAAAAAAAAATGCCATCCATTCACACAAGGAGTTCCACTGAAAAGTCAAGTACTTCTTTCTGTTTACTTAAGCACGGAGCTAGAATATGCAGATGCACAATAAATTCTAAACATGGTGCACATCTGGTCCCCAAAACCACAATTAATTTATTACTGCATCTGAAACATTTTCAGCGACTGTCATATAATATATTTTCACACATTTCTAACAAGAAATTTTCTTGGAACCAAAAGAGACAGGTATATCTGTCAGTTCAATTCTTGCAAACGAAAGAGAAAAATGTTTGGCTCAGATTCCTGTACTGTCTTTGGAGCCGTGTAACTATTACACGAGAAGGGTATTAGTCAAAGATGCCAGAAGCTCTGCAATTACTTCCAAAGAGTGAAATTACTGGCTGCACAGAAAAATAAAAAGATATATGCATGTATGTAGGCACCCTCCCTTTCTCCCCATTCCAACAGAACCATTTATTGCACTTATTTGAAGAGATGTACCACAAGCTTGTTAAACCCATCTATCTCCCAGAACTATAATGTCGGACTCCCTATTAAATAGAATCTTTTGATCCCTGTGGCTCTGAAAGCAGAACTTTATTAAAAGTTTTATTAAAAATTAAAAAGCAATTGAAATCACATTCAAATGCTCAAAGGCTCTATATTTTCACCCTAACCCCCTCACAGGCATTTGAAAGGAGAGTCACAAAGGTATTGGACAGCCAAAGAGCCCTAAGCCTAATAAAGAGGGCTGCCAAAATGTCCCAGTACTGGCCCCAGTGAAACCTTTTACTGGCTGACTGTTGGCTGCAAAATCTGCCTTTAAGCACTTTCTCCTCTGCAAAAACCCAGGGCTCCTTTAAGAGCTTTGTCTCAGCACACAAAACTTTCAAGTGATTCACCCGGCTCTACCCCAGCCCCACACATCAGCTATACAGGCTTTGACCTCTCATGATAACCCACTAAAAGCACATTCTGCTCTCAGGGCTGGCAAGAAATGCAGAAAAGCAAGGCTATTTTGAAGTTGGACAAGGTTCATAAACAGCTCGGACATCATCAATTCTCTTTCACACTTCTTTCTGAGCCTTTGCCTGTGCTGCTGCTTCCACCATGAAGGCCCTGGCTGACTGCCTGGTGAACACCTCATCATGCTTCAGAACTCAGTTCAACGCGGACTTTTGGGTAACACTTTCCCTGACACCCCAATCCCTGCTGAATTAGACTGTCTAGTCGCTATGTGGAATGGAACATCCCATACAACCCTCCTCCAACTCCACCCTAGCATAAAGGTATTCAACCACCCTAGATAGGTTGTGTCATTACGTCTATCTTCCACCCCAGCAGGCAAGCCCCTTCTGGACAGGGCCTCTATATCCCCAGCACCAAGGACACTCTTGCATAAAGAAGTGATTCCAGGGACATTACTAGTGGTGGTGGTCCAGTGGTTAAGAATCTCTCTTCCAACGCAGGGGACGAGAGTTCGGTTCCCAGTAGGGGAATTAAGATCCCACATGCTGCAAGGCAACTAAGCCCACACGCTGCAACAAAGACCCAGCACAACCAAAATTTTTTAAAAATTTAAAAATAAAAAAAGAAGGGAGTCTTTAAATATTTCCTGCATGAAAGAACAATAGCAGAAGACCAGAAAATTCAGCTTCTATTGTTTTTCCATAAGCAAGAAAGAGAACTGAAAGGGCAAACTCAGGGTTTTCAGGTCTTCAATCAAAGAGCTAACAGTAAGGCAAATCCAAGGGATCACATGGAAATGAAGGAGAGAAACATATGCCTTTATAATCTGTGCCTGCAAGCTTGTTGTTAGAATTAGAGAAATAAAAGAGATATGGAAGAGCAGTCAAGAAAAGGGAATTTAAAGTGTTATACTAGACCAAACAGTGAGTGCTCTTCACTCTGAGAAAACAAAAGCTGAAAAGATAGGAGCAAGGTGAGGAACCCAGGAAGGGTGTAAGCAGAATGAGCAAAGGTGGGGAGGGATATAAGACTTAGTCAAATTCCAGCATCCTAGAAGAGCAAAGAGTTTCTTGGATGTGAGAAGGGACTATTGGTCCAGGAAAAACTTAGAAAGACTGTCCCTATGTTAGTAGATAAGAAAAGGGGATAGGAGGGTAGATTGCTTGAGGCTGGCAAAACAAAGTGACCCCAACTTGTGCTGAGTCGAGTTGAACAAAGAAAACTGCACTGATGAATTAATAGGAAGCTGATCCTGTACTTAAGTTGACAATGTAGAAGAGATTCACACAAAACACAGAAAACTTCAGGAGAGCTAGGCGAGGTCAGACAGAGGTGCGACACGGGGCTGGGGGGCCCACGTCCACAGCTCACAGGAACACATAGAGCTCTGCTTGCTCTGATGCAGGTGCGTGTAGAGAATGCCTAACAGCAGCTGAAATACCCCAAAACAAGGTGGTGAACGGCTGCCCTGGGCCAGAATGGAGACAAATTGGTTGAGTGGACAGTCCCTCTGCAGAGCTCTCCAACTGTTTGAGAATTCTGCCTTCTCTCCTGAGATGCCCTTGAAAAGCCTTTAAATTTTTATGTGGTTTCTAAGGCATCTTAATTTTTAATAAAAAGTTCTTAATAATATTCTGGATAAAAGACTATGGTACTTACAAGATCCATTTTATAATGCCAAACCCTTTGTGCAATATATGTATATATTTTTAAAAGACCACGGTTTGGCAAATGTGGACAGCCTTTAACACGTACGATTATTCTCCTTCCATTTACTCGACTGCTTGATCCTGCAGCCAAGGGCAAATCCATCCAGTTCTCTGCTCTGACTTTACTATAAGGGGAGGAGTTTAAAGGGACATGTAACATAGTGTTAATTTCCAGCTGCCTTAGCCCCTTAACCATGTTCATCCAGCTGACACTGTTGACACTGGCTTCAGACACATGTTCCCGAAGGCCCAAGCACGTCCAAGGGCATGTATCTCAGGCACGTTTCTAGGAATGATAGCTGTGTGCTCAGTAGTGCAGTCATGTTCAATTCTTTGTGACTCCATGGACTGTAGCCCACCAGGCTCCTCTGTCCATGGGATTCTCCAGGCAAGAACACTGGAGTGGGTTGCCATGCCCTCCTCCAGGTGATCTTCCTGACCCAGGAATTGAACCCCCATGTCTCTTATGTCTCCTGTACTGGCAGGCAGATTCTTTACCACTGAGCCACCAGTTAAGTCAGGGATGATGGCTATCACAAAGAAATAAGACACCTACCCACAAGTGTAAAGCAGAATCCCTTGAACTCTCCTGTCAATTGGTTAATGCCTTAAAATTTACAAAGTGCCTTCTGAGTCTCAGAGAAATGGTACTATTCACCAAGGTTCCATGGCTTAGGGATAGAGCCAGAAGCTTCACAGATATTTTTCCTGCAGGTCCAGGCTGTGGGAGCATTCTGACTGGAACACCTGTGGCCAGAATCGATTCAGTAATGAAGTGCAGTGATTATCAGACCAGTACTGGAGCCATTCAGAAAAGTGTAGGTGAAGACAACATGACGGGGAAAGGCTGGAGCTGAGATATCAGTCGAGGATGGACTGAACACCATTTTCAAAGAACTTCCCAAAAAACTTCCTTAATACAGGAGTCAGGTGATGCCTGAGCATTGTCAAGAATGAGTTATGGGAAACCATGGTGGAGAAGGCTAGACATTGTAGGAAGAGAAAATTCCGTATCATGTGAGCTAAACTTTAGGAAATTGCCTAGACTTATAAGAGTAGGTGGACTTCAGTCGGTAAAGCCCTGATGACCCAGTCAGTAAAGAATCCGCCTGCAATGCGGGAGACCTGGGTTCTATCCCTGGGTTCAGAAGATACCCTAGAGGAGGGCATGGCAGCCCACTCCAGTATTCTTGCCTGGAGAATCCCCAAGGACAGAGGAGCCTGGTGGGCTGCAGTCCATGGAGTCACAAAGAGTTGGACATGACTGAGCGACTAAACATGTAAGAGTAGATAAATCTGTCATTTGCTTAGGAAATGAGTTAGTTGCTTGAATCTCATTATCTCTTATCTGAGAAGGAAATGTAAGGGATGTTCAGAAAGATCAGATCAGACCAGATCAGATCAGTCGCTCAGTCGTGTCCGACTGTTTGCGACCCCATGAACTGCAGCATGCCAGGCCTCCCTGTCCATCACCAGCTCCCGGAGGTCACTCAGACTCACATCCATTGAGTCAGTGATGCCATCCAGCCATCTCATCCTCTGTCGTCCCCTTCTCCTCCTGCCCTCAATCCCTCCCAGCATCAGAGTCTTCTCCAATGAGTCAACTCTTCGCATGAGGTGGCCAAAATACTGGAGTTTCAGCTTCAGCATCATTCCTTCCAAAGAAATCCCAGGGCTCATCTCCTTCAGAATGGACCGGTTGGATCTCCTTGCAGTCCAAGGGACTCTCAAGAGTCTTCTCCAACACCACAGTTCAAAAGCATCAATTCTTCGGCGCTCAGCCTTCTTCACAGTCCAGCTCGCACATCCATACATGACCACAGGAAAGACCATAGCCTTGACTAGGCGAACCTTTGTTGGCAAAGTAATGTCTCTGCTTTTGAATATGCTATCTAGGTTGATCATAACTTTCCTTCCAAGGAGTAAGCGTCTTTTAATTTCATGGCTGCAGTCACCATCTGCAGTGATTTTGGAGACCAAAAAAGAAAGTCTGACACTGTTTCCACTGTTTCTCCCTCTATTTCCCATGTAGTGATGGGACCAGATGCCATGATCTTCGTTTTCTGAATGTTGAGCTTTAAGCCAACCTTTTCACTCTCCACTTTCACTTTCATCAAGAGGCTTTTTAGTTTCTCTTCACTTTCTGCCATAAGGGTGGTGCCATCTGCATATCTGAGGTTATTGATATTTCTCCCAGCAATCTTGATTCCAACTTGTGTTTCTTCCAGTCCAGCATTTCTCATGATGTACTCTGCATACAAGTTAAATAAACATGGTGACAATATACAGCCTTGATGTACTCCTTTTCCTATTTGGAACCAGTCCGTTGTTCCATGACCAGTTCTAACTGTTGCTTCCTGACCTGCATACAGATTTCTCAAGAGGCAGATCAGGTGGTCTGGTATTCCCATCTCTCTCAGAATTTTCCACAGTTTATTGTGATCTACACAGTCAAAGGCTTTGGCATAGTCAATAAAGCAGAAATAGATGTTTTTCTGGAACTCTCTTGCTTTTTCGATGATCCAGCGGATGTTGGCAATTTGATCTCTGGTTCCTCTGCCTTTTCTAAAACCAGCTTGAACAACAGAAAGTTCACGGTTCACATATTGCTGAAGCCTGGCTTGGAGAATTTTGAGCATTACTTTACTCACATGTGAGATGAGTGCAATTGTGCAGTAGTTTGAGCACTCTTTGGCATTGCCTTTCTTTGGGATTGGGATGAAAATTGACCTTTTCCAATCTTGTGGCCACTGCTGAGTTTTCCAAATTTGCTGGCATATTGAGTGTAGCACTTTCACAGCATCATCTTTCAGGATTTAGAATAACTCCACTGGAATTCCATCACCTCCACTAGCTTTGTTCGTAGTGATGCTTTCTAAGGCCCACTTGACTTCACATTCCAGGATGTCTGCCTCTAGGTCAGTGATCACACCATCATGCTTATCTGGGTCGAAAGATAAAGGTCCACAAACAATGAATTTTTCCCATTTGCTAGTTTCCTATTTGTGAAGTTAAATTTTCTTTCAGCTTCATGAGTTCATGCCACACGTTTCAAAACTGTCTTCTGCACTCAAATTTTGACTTTTCTTCAAAGGACTAAGAAGTCACTAATGTCCTTTAAAGACAAAGAAAACACACCAAACTTGAGAAGACAAGGAAATAGGAATTTTCACATTTATTCACACATATATTTGACTCATTTTCTAAGTGAACAACACATTGATCCTACTTTATAATTTAATAGGCTTTTTGTGCCTCTTTTCATCTGTAAAGTAGGAAAAACAATAGTACCTGCTCATGGGTTGTCATTAGGATTAAATGAGTCGATGTATATAAAGTACTTGGCATAGTGGCCAGCATAATAAATGACAAATAAATGGTAGCTATTACTCATATTCCAATGAGTTCTTTCGTTTCTATAAATCATGAAAGGTGATCCTTGAACACACACATGCAAGAAGTTTCCAGTGGTTTGCTAGTCTATGAAATTTGATCTTCCTTGCCTTACCTTGGCAAGAATCTTAAGTAGCTAAAGTTATTGATCCAGGTAGCAAGATCCACACCTCTACATAACTGTTTCCACTCACTGCAAATTTCCAGAAAGTAATCATTTCAGGCTGTAAGTGTCCATGTTTGGTCTCAACCCAGGAGAAACTCACTTGCGTTGGAAGATGGGAGCAGAATCCATACCCTGCTTTTGAGCAACTAGGTTGAGGAACAAACAGACTTTTTCTTCTATCCCAAAATAATGAGCGTTTAAAAATTATCAACCATTATAAGTTTGATATAAGCATAAAGTAAGCCCTGTATATAGTAAGTGACCACCTACTCTGAAGTTTCTATTATTTTTAAGATTTTTAAACCTCCTTTGAGACAAAGTAGACCCAAGTTAAAATTTGGGGTATCTTTTTTTTTTAATGTCCAAGTTTTTCAGCTAAAATATTCTACATTTTAATAGTTTCTTCTCTGATTTTTCTCTTTTAAATTTCATAACATATTTCACCATTCTAAGGTGCTGGTAAAATGGTATTGGAAAAGGATTTTAGCATAGATTAAATGCCAAGAGCCATCTACTCTACCCACCAGACATCTGCAGCCACAAGTCCTTTCTTCATGATGCCAAGACACTCCGATCTAGTGTTTGGAAACATAAATTTCCCAGTCATCAGACTGAACATGCCCTGCAGTTCATGCCCACCCAGCTCCAAACTCAGTGCCCACCATGACAGATGGCTGATGAGTGAATGAACCAACCGGCGTCATGTGGACCAAACTAGCACACAGTTAACTGAATATTTCACTCACTTGGAAATTTCTTAGAAATATTAAAAAGTCTTTTTTTAATTACAAATATTCCATTTGCCAATATGAAGGCTTCTTCTCTCTTTGTTCCTATCAACACTAGCCACCAGTGGCCACGTTATGGAATCAGTGGCTACACATCCTCAAACCCATGACCGCTCAGAGCTGCATTTGTTTTGACTGCACAGCAACCGAGGTCCAATTGTCCCCAAGGAATGTGACTCTGAAATGAGACCTTTCTGAACCCCCTTCCCTCTGATATGCTCCCATAAACTGAGAATTAGTTCAGATATAAATGAGGAAATATTTGGATAGAAAGGGCTGCAGGGAGGGGGACATGTGATACAGGAGAGTGGCACTCAAGCACTAGCTTCAGACTGCATCAGGGCAGCGTCCAGGCTTTGCAGACTCTCAGAGTCAATGAGAAATGATGGCTCAGAAAACATGCACTCCGCTTCATTCACAGCTCTGCTTAAACTCTCGAAATGTGAAAACCATGTCATTTACCTCTGTATTCTCAGGGGCCAAGGACAGAGGCTGGAATATGGAGAGGGGGCAGTTTAAGAATTTTTTTTGTGAAAGAAAGGAAGGAAGAAAGGGAGGGAGGAAGACAGCCAGTCTCTTTGGAGCCCCTATTTTGCTAAAATATTACTACAGCCTCCTCTGGGGTCCCTGCCAGGCCACTGTAGCTACTACAACTTCCTGTTGCCTTTCATCCAACTCCTTCAGTAATTTGTGCCTGGACTGTTTTCAGTTTTCTGGACAACATGGGCTAGGAGGCAAGTCTGGAGTATGTACAAATGATAAAGTTTTGAATATTAAGTTGGTGAGTTATCTCACGTCAGCTCTGCATGAGTGGCTTGCTTTAAATTTAGTGTACAGCTGGAGCCAGGAAGCAGGCACGGGATCCTATAAAACATGGAATCACATTATTGAAAATCATCAAAGGCTTTCACTTGAGTTCTTGAGGTTGGCAGGCATGGGAAATTAGAGCCATGGAGGACGCTATCTTGGAAGCAGAAGACATGACTCTTTGATTAAGCTTCAGGCTCTTGGAATCTCCTGATTGTTCATCCCATACTAGTGATCTGGGAGAAATGCTAGAGGGCAAGTTAATGGTACTCACTGCTGACTCTGAATTGGGAGGGAGCCACCTGAAATATCAGTAATTGTCCAAAGGAAAGAAATAATTACAGGCTGACTAGATTAGAAATCTAATCTCCACATGACTTTCCCACAGGTAAATGAGATCCAGCTTATAAAACATCATGAAGGAAAACAAGCTATCACACCCTCATCACTACGTACCTTAGAAATCTGGCTACATCTGGACTTTCACTATGCCCTCTTCAGTTACATGCCAGAGGGCTGGCCCCTCAGACAGAGTGTAGCCTCCAAACAGGCCATACTGAAAAATGTAACCCCTTAGCCCTACTCACGAGGACTGGACACTCAGCATGCCTGCCACCCTTCTTGACCCAGTGTGCACTGAGCACCCACTATGCACCATACACACTTGTGCCAGACCCTAAGACCCCAGAGATGAAGAAGATCCCATTTCTGGGCTTAGAGGACGATTGGGAGTGGTCCTTCCTTTGGAAGAAGACAATAGGAACTACATTTCTAACTTGGAACTTCTGGGCCAGCTTTGAACTCCATGCTTAGAAGCCTTGCCTTGGTGCAAGTTCCTCTAGCAGAGAAGAAACCACTGTCCTTGGAGTTGGAGAACACTGGTCAGATCTAGAGAGGCTGTGAGCCTCAGAGGGTGAGTGGGCTTGCCCCAGACTATCAAAGTGGGGAACCCACCATCTATCCTTATTGAACCCATTTTCTTTCTTATTTTTCCCTCCAGTATTTCCGAACAAGCTGCACACCAAAATCAGTGAAGGCAATTTTTAAAAACACAGATTTCTGACCCTACTCCACTCTTGCTGAATTAAATCCTTGGATTTAATTAATTGCTGAACCTAATCCTTGGATTGGGTAGAATTTGCTTTTTAAACAAATCTCTCAAAAAAAATTTATGTCAAATTAGAGAACTATTGGGTAATAGAAAGAGCATAGGCTGATAAACCAAGATCTGAAATTTAGTACTGCCACTTAATTAACATAATGAACCCTGAGGGACCTGGTTTAATTTCTTCTTTATGACCCAGTTTCCTGAGCAGTAAAATGGAACAATTCCCGGTATTGTTATAGACTCAGAATAGAGTATGCAAAATACTCAGCACTAAGCCATTACCATAATCTTTTTCCACTTCCATTAAAAGATGGCTCCCAGGAAAACATCTTATATTTTATAATTTGTTTCAAATTTAAGTTGAATTTCTCCAGGACAGTTGTTTTATGGGTATCTCTCTAGCTGCAGAAAGAAGAGCTTTGTTCACTAATTTTAAAACTTCAAGAATCATGTTGTAATTATGAAAGACACATTTTAGCCAAGGGGATTAACCTATGAGACCCTTTCCCTGGAGAGACAAAGTCAATAACAACCTCAATTACTGGAGGCAAGAGAGATAAATCTGGTAAAAAGAGTGAGAAAGATCCTACTACACTGACTTGTGTGGTCCACATCTTTTCAAAGTACAAAATATTCAATTAACAGTCACACAGATGAAGCAAGAAGGTTCCGTTAGGCATCAGAGCACTGAAGAGCAAGGAAGACCTTCCTGGGAGGGGAGCCCTCAGGAAGCACAGGTCTCAAATAGCTCACAGGAGTCTTAGACAGTGTTTACCATGAGTTTGCCAACCCTTGACTACCTTAGCATTCAGAGTTGCCTTCAGCCCAGGTTCTTGGGTAAAAGAGAGGTCGACTGAATATCCACATGCCGCCTGTCCCTGGATGTTCCACTGGCAGGATGCAACCAGAAAACACTTGAACCCAAACTTGGATAGAAAGGAGTTCTATCCAAGACAAAAGGTGACATCAACCCATTTTAGTTTCCAAGAAAGTTTGAAGAACATCCTCAGGGAGTGAGAAACCACCCAAGAGGGCCAAGTACTAGCAGTGGTGCAACCACAGCTACCAGCGGCCTAGCAGAGGCTCAGATACACCCCTCCCTGACAAGGCACCATGATTTTGGCAGCAGGTTACCCTGTGGTTGAAGTGACCCTGCTCATGCACAACATGATAGGAACTATTAACAGGATGTTTTGGGAAGGAGGGCAGGAATCAAGCCAGAAAAACCAGAAGAACATTCTACTTCCATCATAATGTATCAAAGTGTTACTCACTCAATCGTGTTCAACTCTTGGCAACCCCAGGCTCCTCTGTCCATGGGATTCTCCAGCAAGAATACTGGAGTGGGTAGCCACTCCCTTCTCCGGGGGATCTTCCCAACCCAGATGAACCCACGTTTCCCACATTGTGGGCAGATTCCTTACTGATCACCGGGGAAGCCCCATAAGAATAACTGGGCCCTGGCATAACCCTCCTTAACATTGCCTTCCCTACACTTTCTAATGTATCTGCCTTTCCTCCTATCTTCCCTTCTTCCTCTCCTCGCTTAGAGGATGAGATGTCACCTAACCTGAGAGTTTTGCATCATTCCACTCTGATGCCTCCTGTCTCCTGGATGACCACACAGCACTCTGTTCCGGATGACCACATGCCATCCTCTTCTGGATGATGTTAGCCCATCCTCTGCTGGGCAACCATATACCACACTCTCCTAAATGACCCTACCACCCTGTCTTAAATGATGGCAGAAAAACTGACTCTTATTTTTGCACCTTCCTTATTAGCTCGTCTTCCTCTATATTCCCCTTAAATGTTGGTTTCTTGGAATCCAGCGTGTGCCCTTTAACCTCTTTGTTGCACCTTCTCTCCTTGGACAGTCTCATCCACACCCAAGGGCCTCCATCACCACCTTCATGTCACAACCTGACACATCAATATAAGAGTTTCCAAATTCAGTTTAAGGTCCTGACTCAGATCTCAACTGTTCCCTGGTCTCTCATTTAGGACTAAAAGAAAATGACCTGAGCTACAAGAAGGAGCTTACAGTAGGATGTTCCTCAGAAGACCTTTTACCTAGGAAGTCATTCTGAGCATACTTCCTGTTTTCCTATTCAAACCACTCCCCCTTCCCAATTTCATGGCTGCTGAAGCAATACAGGATGTGGTACAAAAGAATCTGGCACCTAGATTTGAACCCCATTTCCACATTTGAGTGATGTATCTAATCTCTCCAACTCTTAAGTTTCATATCTGTGTTGAGGGGTTCATAATAATAGTCACATCATTAGGAACATAAATGAGATGATGCCTATAAAGTGTTAGCACAGTGCCCAGCATTTAGAAAGAGCTCAGTTAGCTATTAGTATATGTCTGTGGTTATTATGCAAAAGTGATTGTTCCCATTCCTCTATCTCAAGATGGGGAAAAAAATTTTTTTAATGCTTTCTAAGTCCTTTAACTCTTTCCTGCCCCAGAGCTACAGATAATCCAAATGGTAGATGTCATGTCATGAGGCTGCTGGTGGAAAAGCCTCTTTGAAGAAAATGGGATTTTTTTCTCTCTCTCTCGAGTCCCCTGGTCTTTCCTGGCAGCTCAGACAGTAAAGAATCTGCCTGCAATGCAGGGAACCTGGGTTTGATCCCTGGGTCAGGAAGATCCCCTGGAGAAGGAAATGGCAACCCACTCCAGTATTCTTACCTGGAAAATCCCATTGGCAGAGGAGCCTGGCAGGCTACAGTCCATGCGACCACAAAGAGTCAGAAATGACTGAGCGACTAACATCTTCATCTAAGTGTAAGATCATCCTATCGACCAGGTTGAGTTCATTTATGCTGAGCACCCTCCAATCCAGGGAAAAGCTGAAAGAGAAGATGCATGTCTGATTTCAAACCACAAGGAATAAAAGAGATGAACATCAAGCAGTCAGGAAAACAGGATGCCAAGTACAGGAAGCATTTTTTTTTTAACATAAGAATTAATTTGGTCAAATTTGCTCTGCTTTCAAATTCCATCTTTTGCCCTGTAATTAAAATTCTTCTGGTCTCACTCCCATTCAAAATGGTGAGAAAGAGCACACTTGAGATCCTATGAGAGACAAGAGACTGAAGAGACAAATTCTTGACCAATTAAAACAATTCTGTTGCTTATATCCTTTTCCCTTGAAAAAAATTCTAAAAAAATCTTCCTGAAGCTTTATTCTATGTGGTTTCCTTGGTGTTGTGTGTTTGTTCTCATTACCACTGGGCATGTACTTTCCTCCCTGCTGAAATCCCAGTTCTAATTTTTCTTTAGAAAGCAACACTTAGTTCACTAGAGCCCACTGTTTATGAGGGTGCCCAGACCCAGATGAATCACAGAAGCAGGCAGATTGCACAAATACAAATCCTCTGCACTGTGTCCACACCCACACCAACCTTCTCACACAGTCTCTCTTCCCAGAATCCCTTCCTGGATTACCTCATCCATACCCAAAGTACAATTACTGCATTCAGGCACTAGAGACAGTTAACAATGCAAGGAGGAGTGTAGCAAACAACCTTCTGATTCCTAGAATCTAGACCCAACACAAAGGCAAAAGAAATTTTTTAAAATGTAAAGGTATCTATGGGCTTCCCAGATGGCACAGTGATAAAGAATCCACCTGTCAATGCAGGAGACACGGGAGGTGCAAGTTCGATCTCTGGGTCAGAAAGATTCCCTGTAGTAGGAAATGGCAACCCACTCCAGTATTCTTTCCTGGAAAATCCCATGGACAGAGGAGCCTGGAAGGCTACAATCCATGAGGTTGCAAAGAGCTGGACATGACTGAGCAACTAACACACACTGCATGGCCACCCCAAGTCCAGCTGTACCACTGATAAGAGCCTTTGTTTGGACTGCACTGCCCTTCAACATCTCCTTCTGCCCAGCACCATTCTCATCACTTCTAATAATAAACAGCCTGAGTGCAAAGCTCCATCTCAGTATCTGTTTGCCATGGAGCATGATTTAAAATGATAGTTCAGACAGGCTAACATTTCAAAGTGCGGTGAGTCCAGTATTCCAGAAACTTCACCAAGACTTGAAGCCTTTCTTAAGAGCCGTGGAAATATCATGGAGCAGTCTATGGTATTCCACAGCCAGCTTGTCTCTTGGCTCCACAATAAGATGGATATGCAAGTAGGGCTCTGGGGAATGAAAAGAGCTGGGATTGGAGCCAACACATCTTGGGCTCAGTTCCAGTTCTTCTTCTGTGTACCCTTAAGCAGGTTTTTAGAGCAGTGCTTCTCAAATGAGCAGTGGTGAAAGACCTTTTTCATTTTCAATCTATCACAAACCAACTATATTTTTTATATCACACTTTATATATTTCATATATATCACAAACTATGTTTTTATAAAGCACAATAAAATAAATTACAACTCTCCACTCCTTAAGTGTCGGCTGCCCATAGTGACTTCCTTCAAAAGAGTACATGGAAGGGAGATGTGGGAAGACACTTTACAGTAGAGAAAACTGACAGTCACCACCTCAGCCACATGACCAAGATCAACATAAACAGTAATAAGTCATGTTGGTCATATATAGCCTTGCTATGATGTGATGAAAATGCCCTTCACCTCTCTGGTCTCCCTCCCTAAAACCCACATGCTCAGTTGAATCATGAGAACGTATCAGAGAAATCCCAATCGAAGGACACTCCATGAAATTTCTGACCACTACTCCTCAAAGCTGGCACAGTCACCAAAACCAACAAATGTCTGAGAAACTGTCACAACCAAGAGGAGCTTAAGGAGACATGACAACAAAAGGTAATGTGGGATCTTAGGTGGGATCCTGGGATAGAAAAGGGATATTAGGTTAAAAACTGAGGAAGTATAAATAAAATATGAACTTCAGTTAATTATGTGTCAATATGAGTTTGTTAATTGTAATGAACGTACCATACTAATGTAATATATTAAACATAGGGGAAATTTGGACAGAGGATATGAAAACCCTCCGTACTATCTTCTCAATATTTCTGTAAGTTTAAAATTGTTGTAAAAATAACCTTATCATAAAAAATAAAATGAATTAAATATACATTAATGTTTAAAGAGATATACATAATATAAGCCTAGCTTTTTAAACTATCAGTCTCAATTGACTTAAAATTATTCTGTCAAATTATTATAAAAGTTTCTAAATGCTTCTTTTTTCCATTTTTATTTATTTTTGAGGTATGGTCAACTTATAATTTATATTAATATCAGCTGTACAATGTAACTCAAAATTTTTATAGATTATACTCCATTTAAAGTTATTATAAAATATCAGCTATATTGCTGTATAATATATCCTTTTAGCTTATGTATTTTAACAAAATGCTTCTTACTTTTTCTTCTGTACCCATAGTGCCACCAACCAGTAGTAAGTGGTTCTCAGATGGGCACCAGTATGCCCATTTATTCTTATCAGTAAAATGAGGGTGTGAGATCAGAAGCTCCGATCTCCCATCCATGGTCCTTCTATAGATAGCCCCTGGAATGCTATGATAAGTCATCACCTTCTGCCCAAAACAGCAGATTCACAGAACCAGATGCCCAGAAACAAGCCCTTTCTCCATGACAATGGCACGAGGTACTCATTGTCCAGTTTTGCAAACAACTGTTCTCTCTCAGATTCCCTCATGGCTCAGACGGTAAAGCGTCTGCCTACAATGCAGGAGACCCGGGTTCAATCCTTGGGTCAGGAAGATCCCCTGGAGAAGGAAATGGCAACCCACTTCAGTACTCTTGCCTGAAAAATCCCATGACAGAGGAGCCTGGTATGCTTACAATCCATAGGGTCGCAAAGAGTCAGACACAACTGAGCGACTTGTCAATGTCAATGTTCTCTCCCAAAGCCTCCCAAATGCAAGTAGAACAAAGCGTATTGTCTCCAGGCTTCTTTTTTTCCTAATTCAGAACTAGAAAAGGGAGAAATTAAACATATTAAGTAATATTAAATTAAATAATAATAACATTAAATAATAAAAGTAATGCCACATGTTCAGGCTGCCACAGATGGTCCTCAAGCCAGGGTAAGTAGGTGTTCATTTTCTTTCCTCTCATTCAGAAGCCCTAAGAAATGGAGAGAAGCCTCTTGTGCCAGGGGATTAATGGAGTCATGAACCAGCTGTAATTGGCCAGGAACCAGAAGACTGTCAGCAGACCATGAATTGTCATAGTTCAGACAGGACACAGTATGAAAGAAGACAAAGCACAGATGTGGAAGCTGGTAAAACGAGTGAAAGTCAGACCTTCCAGTGAGCAAGAAGGAGGGGGTAAAAATGGCAGTTGAAAAACAGATGGTAGCAACCTGTCCTTTTAAATAGGTTTTTGAGATGTGAATGGAAGATTTTAAAACAACTGAGGAAGATAATTAATGCATCTTAGAGGGCCATAAATAACTCAGTTTCTAGTGAGTCTTGGAATACTTAGAGTTGAAGTCCATGAGGGAAGCCCCAAGAAACAGGGGGCATACACAGCAAAAGCCAATAGGGTTTTGTGTCCGTGGCTTAACACAGCAAAAGTGGTTCACTGCAGCTCAGCAGTGAGAGCACGGCTTCCGGTGTTTTTCAGAAATCAGGCTCCTCCCAACGTAGTGGCTCTAGGACCTTAAACACACACTAGTTGATGGCAATAGGGAGACTGGAGACAGAAAAAGCTGACCCATTCCTGCTTGCCTTGGCCTAGAAGGGACAATACCAGTGTTGCTGAAATCTCATGGGCAAGAACTAGTCACATGACCTCGATAGATACAGGAGGACCAAGAAACACACTTTGACCATGTGCCCAGGACAAAGAAACAGGTTTGGTGAGCATGGAGCCAGTTGCCAAGAGTAATCACATGAAGAACTCACAGAAAGCTGCCCAAACATGTTGGTCTTCAATAGTTTTACATGTCTCAGATAATAACATCCTAGAAAACAGGGGCAGCGTCTGGACAACCTTCTTATTAGCACTTGAGTCAGTGCCTCATCTATTAAAACTTATTCATAGGATTAAAAATGTGCAGAATTTGATTGCCTTTATTCAAAGCCAGATTCTGTTACTTGCCTCCTATGCAAGGTTATACATCCTCTTGGCACCTCAGTTTCCTCACTTGTAAAATAAGAATATTGGTACTTGTCTCACAGGACTATGAAATTTAAATGAGATAGCTCTTATAAAGCATCCAGCATAGCACCCAGCACAAGATTTCTTGACCTTTGTTAAATAATTCCTATATTTCACGGAATACAGGGGCTTTCCATTAATAAACTACAATGCTCACAGCAACACTAGGCAGGAACTTTCTCCACTGTATATACAGATAAACAGTCCAGAGTTGACCCATCCAAAGTCATACAACTAATAAGAGGAAAAGCTAGAATTGGCACTTTAGGCATTCTGGCTCCAGAACTCAATCTCTACACTATCACCTCCCACCTCTCAATAAATATTCCCAATTGTTATTGTTATCTTAATATGTTTGTGGATGTATAAGTGAGCTACTGCACATATTTCAGATGTATAATATGATAAGTTATGACATATTATACATCTGTGAAACTGAACCCACAACCAAGGAATGGATATATCCATCACCTGCAAGAGCTTCCTGAAGCCCCATGGTAATCCTTTCCTCCCATCACTCCTTAATTCCCATGTTTCCAGGTAACTACCTATCTGCTTTCTGTGACTATGGACCTGTCTGAGTTTCCAGATTTTTATACAAATAGAATTATACAGTATGGAATCATTTTTATCTGTTACTTAAAATTTCATTCATGATGTTGCATGTATCAATAGTTCATTCCTTTCTATTGCTAAGCATTCCATTGTATAGATAGACACACCATAATTTGTCCATTCATCTACTGATGGACATTTCAGTTGACTTTTGTGTTTTACTCTTATAATAAAGCTGCTATGATTAATCATGTACAAGTGTTTGTATAGACAAATACTTTCATTTCTCTTCAGTAATTTCCAGGAGTAAAATAGCTGGTCATATGCTAGGTATATCTTAGCTTTTAAAGAAAATGCCAATAGTGGGAGACTTTAATACCCCACTCACACCAATGGATAGATCAACTAAACAGAAAATTAACAAGGAAACACAAACTTTAAACGATACAATAGACCAGTTAGACCTAATTGATATCTATAGGACATTTCATCCCAAAACAATGAATTTCACCTTTTTCTCAAGCGCACACAGAACCTTCTCCAGGATAGACCACATCCTGGGCCATAAATCTAGCCTTGGTAAGTTCAGAAAAATTGAAATCATTCCAAGCATCTTTTCTGACCACAATGCAGAAAGATTAGATCTCAATAACAGGGGAAAAACTATTAAAAATTCCAACATATGGAGGCTGAACAACACGCTTCTGAATAACCAACAAATCACAGAAGAAATCAAAAAAGAAATCAAAATCTGCATAGAAACAAATGAAAATGAAAACACAACAACCCAAAACCTGTGGGACACTGTAAAAGCAGTCCTAAGGGGAAAGTTCATAGCAATACAGGCATACCTCGAGAAACAAGAAAAAAGCCAAATAAATAACCTAACTCTACACCTAAAGCAACTAGAAACGGAAGAAATGAAGCACCCCAAGGTTAGTAGAAGGAAAGAAATCTTAAAAATTAGGGCAGAAATAAATGCAAAAGAAACAAAAGAGACCATAGCAAAAATCAACAAAGCCAAAAGCTGGTTCTTTGAAAGGGTAAATAAAATTGACAAACCATTAGCCAGACTCATCAAGAAACAAAGGGAGAAAAATCAAATCAATAAAATTAGAAATGAAAATGGAGAGATCACAAGAGACAACACAGAAATACAAAGGATCATAAGAGACTACTATCAGCAATTATACGGCAATAAAATGGACAACGTGGAAGAAATGGACAAATTCTTAGAAAAGTACAACTTTCCAAAACTGGATCAGGAAGAAATAGAAAATCTTAACAGACCCATCACAAGCACGGAAATTGAAACCGTAATCAGAAATCTTCCAGCAAACAAAAGCCCAGGTCCAGACGGCTTCACAGCTGAATTCTACCAAAAATTTAGAGAAGAGCTAACACCTATCCTACTCAAACTGTTCCAGAAAATTGCAGAAGAAGGCAAACTTTCAAACTCGTTCTATGAGGCCACCATCACCCTAGTACCAAAACCGGACAAAGATGCCACAAAAAAAGAAAACTACAGGCCAATATCACTGATGAACATAGATGCAAAAATCCTTAACAAAATTCTAGCAATCAGAATTCAACAACACATTAAAGAGATCATACACCATGACCAAGTGGGCTTTATCCCAGGAATGCAAGGATTCTTCAATATCCGCAAATCAATCAACATAATACACCACATTAACAAATTGAAAAATAAAAACCATATGATTATCTCAAGAGATGCAGAGAAAGCCTTTGACAAAGTTCAACATCCATTTATGATAAAAACTCTTCAGAAAGCAGCAATAGAAGGAACATGCTTCAACATAATAAAAGCTATATATGACTAACCCACAGCAAACATTATCCTCAATGGTGAAAAATTGAAAGCATTTCCTCTAAAGTCAGGAACAAGACAAGGATGCCCACTTTCACCATTACTATTCAACATAGTTTTGGAAGTTTTGGCCACAGCAATCAGAGCAGAAAAAGAAATAAAAGGAATCCAAATTGGAAAAGAAGAAGTAAAACTCTCACTGTTTGCGGATGACATGATCCTCTACATAGAAAACCCTAAAGACTCCACCAGAAAATTACTAGAACTAATCAATGAATATAGTAAAGTTGCAGGATATAAAATCAACACACAGAAATCCCTTGCATTCCTGTACACTAGTAATGAGAAAACACAAAGAGAAATGAAGGAAACAATTCCATTCACCATTGCAATGAAAAGACTAAAATACTTAGGAATATATCTTCCTAAAGAAACTAAAGACCTATATATAGAAAACTATAAAACACTGGTGAAAGAAATCAAAGAGGACACTAATAGATGGAGAAATATACCATGTTCATGGATCAGTAGAATCAATATAGTGAAAATGAGTATACTACCCAAAGCAATTTATAGATTCTATGCAATCCCCATCAAGCTACCAATGGTATTCTTCACAGAACTAGAGCAAATAATTTCTCAATTTGTATGGAAATACAAAAAAACCTCGAATAGCCAAAGCTATCTTGAGAAAGAAGAACGGAACTGGAGGAATCAACCTGCCTGACTTCAGGCTCTACTACAAAGCCACAGTCATCAAGACAGTATGGTACCGGCACAAAGACAGAAATATAGATCAATGGAACAAAATAGAAAGCCCAGAGATAAATCCACGCACATATGGACACCTTATCTTTGACAAAGGAGGCAAGAATATACAATGGATTAAAGACAATTTCTTTAACAAGTGGTGTTGGGAAAACTGGTCAAACACTTGTAAAAGAATGAAATTAGAGCACTTTCTAACACCATCAGATTAGAGCCGTCGCTCAGTCGTGTCCGACTCTTTGCGACCCCATGAACTGCAGCACACCAGGCCTCCCTGTCCATCACCAGCTCTCGGAGGTCACTCAGACTCACATCCATCAAGTCAGTGATGCCATCCAGCCATCTCATCCTCTGTCGTCCTCTTCTCCTCCTGCCCCCAATCCCTCCCAGCATCAGAATCTTCTCCAATGAGTCAACTCTTCGCATGAGGTGGCCAAAATACTGGAGTTTCAGCTTTAGCATCATTCCTTCCAAATAAATCCCAGGGCTGATCTCCTTCAGAATGGACCGGTTGGATCTCCTTGCAGTCCAAGGGACTCTCAAGAGTCTTCTCCAACACCACAGTTCAAAAGCATCAATTCTTCGGCACTCAGCCTTCTTCACAGTCCAGCTCTCACATCCATACATGACCACAGGAAAGACCATAGCCTTGACTAGGCGAACCTTTGTTGGCAAAGTGATGTCTCTGCTTTTGAATATGCTATCTAGGTTGGTCATAACTTTCCTTCCAAGGAGCAAGCGTCTTTTAATTTCATGGCTGCAGTCACCATCTGCAGTGATTTTGGAGCCCAGAAAAAGAAAGTTTGACACTGTTTTCACTGTTTCTCCATCTATTTCCCATGTAGTGATGGGACCAGATGCCATGATCTTCGTTTTCTGAATGTTGAGCTTTAAGCCAACCTTTTCACTCTCCACTTTCACTTTCATCAAGAGGCTTTTGAGTTCCTCTTCACTTTCTGCCATAAGGGTGGTATCATCCGCATATCTGAGGTTATTGATATTTCTCCCGGCAATCTTGATTCCAGCTTGTGTTTCTTCCAATCCAGCATTTCTCATGATGTACTCTGCATATAAGTTAAATAAACATGGTGACAATATACAGCCTTGACGTACTCCTTTTCCTATTTGGAACCAGTCTGTTGTTCTATGACCAGTTCTAACTGTTGCTTCCTGACCTGCATACAGATTTCTCAAGAGGCAGATCAGGTGGTCTGGTATTCCCATCTCTTTCAGAATTTTCCACAGTTTATTGTGATCTACACAGTCAAAGGCTTTGGCATAGTCAATAAAGCAGAAATAGATGTTTTTCTGGAACTCTCTTGCTTTTTCCATGATCCAGCGGATGTTGGCAATTTGATCTCTGGTTCCTCTGCCTTTTCTAAATCCAGCTTGAACATCAGGAAGTTCACGGTTCACATACTGCTAAAGCCTGGCTTGGAGAATTTTGAGCATTACTTTACTAGCGTGTGAGATGAGTGCAATTGTGCAGTAGTTTGAGCACTCTTTGGCATTGCCTTTCTTTGGGATTGGGATGAAAACTGACCTTTTCCAATCTTGTGGCCACTGCTGAGTTTTCCAAATTTGCTGGCATATTGAGTGCAACACTTTCACAGCATCATCTTTCAGGATTTGGAATAGCTCCACTGGAATTCCATCACCTCCACTAGCTTTGTTCGTAGTGATGCTTTCTAAAGCCCACTTACTTCACATTCCAGGATGTCTGGCTCTAGGTCAGTGATCACACCATCATGATTATCTGGGTTGTGAACATCTTTTTTGTACAACCATACACAAAAATAAACTCAAAATGGATTAAAGACCTAAATGTAAGACCAGAAACCATAAAACTCATAGAGGAAAACATAGGCAAAACACTCACTGACATTCATCACAGCAGGATCCTCTATGAGCCACCTCCAAGAATATTGGAAATAAAATAAAAAATAAATAAATGGGATCTAATTAAACTTAAAAGTTTCTGCACAACAAAGGAAACTATAAGCAAGGTGAAAAGACAGCCTTCAGAATGGGAGAAAATAATAGCAAATGAAGCAACAGACAAACAACTAATCTCAAAAATATACAAGCAACTCCTACAGCTCAGTTCCAGAAAAGTAAATGACCCAATCAAAAAATGGGCCAAAGAACTAGGTAGACATTTCTCCAAAGAAGACATAGAGATGGCTAACAAATACATGAAAAGATGCTCAACATCACTCATTATCAGAGAAATGCAAATCAAAACCACTATGAGGTACCATTTCACGCTAGTTAGAATGGCTGCGATCCAAAAGTCCACAAGCAATAAATGCTGGAGAGGGTGTGGAGAGAAGGGAACCCTCTTACACTGTTGGTGGGAATGCAAACTAGTACAGCCACTATGGAGAACAGTATGGAGATTCCTCAAAAAACTGGGAATAGAACTGCCTTATGATCCAGCAATCCCACTGCTGGGCATACACACTGAGAAAACCAGAACTGAAAGAGACACATGTACCCCAATGTTCATAGCAGCACTGTTTACAATAGCCAGGACTTGGAAGCAACCTAGATGTCCATCCACAGATGAATGGATAAGCAAGCTGTGGTACATATACACAATGGAGTATTACTCAGCCATTAAAAGGAATGCATTTGAATCAGTTCTAATCAGGTGGATGGAACTAGAGCCTATTATACAGAGTGAAGTAAGCCAGAAAGAAAAACACAAATACAGTATACTAACGCATATATATGGAATTTAGAAAGATGGTAACAATAAGCCTGTTTACGAGACAGCAAAAGAGACACTGATGTATAGAACAGTCTTTTGGACTCTGGGAACGGGAGAGGGTGGGATGATTTGGGAGAATAGCATTGAAATATGTATAATATCATATCTGAAACAAGTCACCAGTCCAGGTACGATGCCTGA
This sequence comes from Tragelaphus eurycerus, assembly GCA_935064755.1. Classification (NCBI taxonomy): domain Eukaryota; kingdom Metazoa; phylum Chordata; class Mammalia; order Artiodactyla; family Bovidae; genus Tragelaphus; species Tragelaphus eurycerus. The sequence continues at coordinate 21,789,203 of CAKXYN010000007.1, read as the reverse complement.
TAACGGATGCCTGGGGCTGGTGCACTGGGACGACCCAGAGGGAGGGTATGGGGAGGGGGGAGGGAGGAGGGATCAGGATGGGGAACACATGTATACTTGTGGCGGATCCATCTTGATGTATGGCAAAAGCAATACAATATTGTAAAGTTAAGCAAAATAAAATTTAATAATTAAAAAAAAAAAGAAACTGCCAAACTATTTTTCAAAATGGTTGCACAATTTACATATTCACCATCAGTGTAAGAAGGTTCCCAGTTGCTCCACATCCTCAACTTGTCATGGTCAGTCTTTATTCTATTAATAATTGGTGTGTAACAGTATCTCATGACGGTTTTAATTTGCTCAGAACAAATCTTGGTATTGAGTATTTTTAGTATATGTATTTTCCATCTGTATGTTTTCTCTGGTAAAGTGTCAGTTCAAATCTTTTGCTTATTTTTAATTGGACTGCTTTTTCTCATACTACTTTAAGTATTCTGTTTGCAAATCTTTTATGAGATATGTGATTTGTAAATATTTTCTTCCAATAGCTAGACGTTTTATTCTCCTCACAGTCTTTTTATAAAGAGTAGAGGTTCTTAATTTTGGTGAAGTCCAATTTTTATGTTTTTTATTTTATAGATCATGCTTTTGATGTGAAATTTAAGAAGTTTTTGCCTAATACCAGATCACTATGATTTTCTTTTATGTTTCCTTCCAGAAATTCTATTCTTTTAGATTTTACATTTAAGTCCATGATCCTTTTTTGGTCTGTATATGTTGAAAGATTGAGATCAAAGATTTTTTTTTTCTTTTTTTGCACATGGATATCCGATTGTTCCAGCAGCAATTGTTGAAAAGGCTACCCTTTCTCTACTGAATCCTTTGCATCTTTATCAAAAATCAATGGATCATAGACATGTGGATTTGTTTTTCCACTATATCCTTTGACACATTTGTCCATCTTGACACCATTACCACTCTATCCAGATCATAGTAGTTTTATAGTAAGTCTTGGAATTAGATAGTGTGAGTCCTTCAACTTTGTTCTTTTTCAAAGTTGTTTGACTATTTTGAGTCTCTTGCATTTCTATATGAATTTTAGAATCAGCTTCTTTAATTTATTCTTAAAACAAGTCTGCTTTGAATATATAGATAAACTTCAAGAAAATTAACAACTTAAAAATACTGAGTCTCCCATTCCAGGAATTCAATATATATCCACATTTTCTTAGGTCCTCTCTAATTTCTCTTAGCAAGATTTAGTTGTTTATAGTATATACATATTGCTATTAGTAAAAACTTCTCTTATACCCATATTATTTCTATATCTAAGAGAATCACATTTCTCTTGAGTCTTCACTGAACTTCCATTTCCTCATCTGCAAAGAGGGAATTTTTAAAAGTCTACTTCACACAGTTGGACATAAAATCACACCTGTAAATCACCCGGTATCTGTGCCTGCTACTGGATCCTACTGGTCTGATTATAGAGTTGTTAACTTTTATTTAATAACAGGATAAGGAGGAAATTAGAAGAGTTGTCAGGATGAGGCCACAAAGTGTGGATGTAAAGCGAAAGACATCTAAACTGATAAGATAGAGACTAAAGAAAGAACCAAAGACCACAGTAGGTACTGCACATGAATTAACCCCAAGACTCAGATAACTAAATGAGGTGCTGTTATGACAGCATTAACACTCACGGCTACATAGAAAATGCATAGTAAGAAATCTGCTGTGTGCACATACATTAAGAGATTAACTGGTGATGTTCCAGTTAAGGAATAGATCTTAGAAGGGATTAGATAGTCAGCCAGAGAAGAACACTGAATGTTTAGCACTGTACATTCTCTGCATATCTGGCCAGGTTATAACCTTCACCAAGCCTTGGTAAGAACTGAACAAAGCTGAACCTGGCATGCTTTTAAAATATCTGAACCTCTATCTGGGCAAGAAAGGCCACACCACAACCACAGGAAACAGGGTTCCACCTACCCAGAGTGGGCACTCGATAGTGGAACACCTGCCATAATGCTAAGTGCTGCTGCTGCTGCTAAGTCGCTGCAGTCGTGCCCGACTCTGTGTGACCCCATAGACGGAAGCCCACCAGGCTCCCCCGTCCCTGGGATTCTCCAGGCAAGAATACTGGAGCGGGTTGCCATTTCCTTCTCCAACGCATGAAACTGAAAAGTGAAAGTGAAGTCGCTCAGTCGTGTCCGACTCTTAGCGACCCCATGGACTGGAGCCCACCAGGATCCTCCGTCCATGGGATTCTCCAGGCAAAAGTACATGCATGCTAAGTGCATGTAACCGCAAATACAGTTTTGACTGACCAGTCTTTTTCTGAGAATAAACACATTTACAATTAGGGTCCTAAAATGTTGACTGATTGGTGAGTGTGGAGAGAGTATATTTCTTAATCAAGGTAATTAGCACTTGCACTCACAACAAATAAACCAGAATCTTAGAAGCTTAGCACAATAAAGGTTGAGTTGATATGTATTGGTAGGCCTCTTTCAACTAATTGCTGCACAGTCTCTAACATGTGGCCTCCAAAGTTGCCACACCGAGGCGAGAGCACCATGGAGGAGATACACTGGCTCTTAACTGCTTCACCTCAGAAGATCCACCCACAGTCCGTGGAGCAGAACTAATCACACAGCCCAGTCACGTGGCCCATGACTAACTGCAAAGACGACTGGGCAACACAGGGGAGCAAGCAATGTAGTAAGCATTAGCTATATTCGTGCACATAAAGCCAGTTCTTTCCCCCAGTCTACTCCCTTTCTCCCCCCAAGAAGTGGTAGGGAAGTAGGCAGATAAACTATTTAAGCAAGGGGTCTGTTTTGAGGTGTGTTAAATGGCAGTATGAAAAAAGAGATGGAAATCAGGTCATAGTGATGAGGAAGATGGATCAGTATCTATGGAAGGCATTTCAAAGTAGAATTCTCAATGACAATATTCCTGTACCCAAATATCCACAACCAAAAAGCTCTGAAAAGTTACTGCATTCCAAATGTGTAACAAAGGGGTGAAATCAGAGAAACCTCATTTGATATCACTTCAAATGTCCTTCCCTTCCCCAAAATTCTGGGCTCTGAGAGCTGAAGGTTTCGGCCCTTGAAGAGTACATTGTTGTCAGGAGACAAATAGCAGGAGTCCCACTAAATTAACAGTTCTGACTACTGAAAGGCACTTTGGCCTCCAAGAGCCCAGCAGCACAGAGGAAGAGAGCAGTCAGTATATTGTCTTATCTCCACGGGATCTGCAGTTACATCCTCTTTTTTATTCCTGATATTGGTAATTTGTGTTCTTTTTTTCTTAATCACTCTAGCTATGGTTCTATCAATTTTCTTTATCTTTTCAAAAGTCAACTTCAATCTGTCTTAAAAGTGCATCTCTTGTAACCAACATAGCTTCATCAACTGCTGTTATCTTAATCAGTTCCATCTTTTTACTGAATGTGGATTTAATTTGCTCTATCTTTCTAAATTTCTAAGGTAACTTGTACTAGGTCACTTCGATCATGTCTGACTCTTTGCAACCCTATGGACTGTAGCCCACTAGGCTTCTCTGTCCAGGGGGATTCTCCAGACAAGAATACTGGAGTGGGTTGCCATTTCCTCCTCCAGGGGATTTTCCCAACCCAGGGATCGAACCAGAGTCTCTTACATCTCCTGCATTGGCAGGCAGGTTCTTTACAACTAGTGCCACCCAGGAAGTCCATATCCTAGATCATTAATTTATAAGTTTCTTCTTTTCTAATACAAGCCCTTATAGATATAAAATTTCCCCAAGTTATTGTTAGAACAGCTGCTTTAAAATCTATGTCTGATAATTCTAATATCTGAGTCGCCTCAGGATTGATCTGTATTGATTATATTTTCTCAATATAATAGAGAATAGGTCAAGAACTTCATTTTTGTTCATTGTGTGTCAAGTAACTTTGGATGGCTGGAGAAGGAAGTAGCAACCCACTCTAGTATTCTTGCCTGGAAAATCCCATGGACAGAGGAGACTGGAGGGCTATAGTCCAAGGGGTCACAAAGAGTCGGACACGACTGAGCAACTAAGCACAGCACAACTTTGGATGGGATCCTGGGTACTGTGGATGATTGCTCATGAGAACTCTGAATTCTATTGTACATCTCCCAAAGAGTATGATATTTTTCTTTTGGCAATACTGCCAAAAAAAAAAAAAAGTATCCTGTTTCTTGGGCAATATCTCATATCTTGAGTTTAGTTCATTGACCCTTTGCTGAGCTGGTTGTAGTCTGACACATACATTCATAGTTCAAGGATCAGCCAGGAATTGGGGAAGTTTTTCACAAAATTTGGGGCTCTCCTCTCTGACTCTCTCCTTTTGGAGATTCCTGCCCTCACTTTTCAATGTCTGTAGCTGCTCTCAACACTTTCTCCTAGTTCTTTAGGTCAGAAAACCTATGGGCATTGTCCACAGCCAATTCATAAGCTAAAAAAAAAATGATAAGGGAAGGAATTCCTTGTTTTGTCCTTTTATCGAATGCCAACCACCCTTCATAATCTCCTTGTATTAGTTCAAGTTCCAGGGCCTTCTGGTAGCTCTTTGCATTTTTCATCTGAGGTCAGTCTGGTAGCAACTTAGCTATCCCAGGAGTCAAAATCAGCACGTATTTTAACAAACAACAATTAGGCATAAGACACCTAAGTGTGGGAATTAACTTCTGGTGTTAATTTTTTCACAAGAAGATCTAGAGGAATGAAAGAACACAAGACAGCTTGGAAGTGAAGAGTAAACATTTCTAAATGGGGAGAAAATACAGAAGGGGAGGCAGACAACATAATTTTTGCATCACCATTGATTCAACCACACCTGACCAAAGGGATAGAAGTTATTGGTTAACATGTTTGGAAAACCGTGAGGCCGTGCTCCATACCTTCTGCTTACCCAGACCCACTTTCCACTCTTCTCCACCTGCTCTCTGCCCTGGGGGCCAACCTCTTTGGACCACATCAAGAGCTCCCTTCCCTTTCGGCTTCCATTTGGATTCTGCCAGTGTGAGTCCCTGCAAGAGATCAAAGCAAGGGGAAAATGTGAGGTCAGGAAATTTTTTTCCCAAGATCTCTCCCTGGTAGGTTTCTGTGGCTTGACTGCATCCCTCCACCAAAGGCCGCAGTTCTTGCCAGGTGGCTCTCTCCAGAATCTCCAGGCTCTGATAAACACTCCCTCTGCTTGCCTCTTCAAACCTAGCATAGGTAATGGCACCCCACTGGGGTACCGAGAGGTCCCTTGTCCCTTGGTACTTTTTCTAAATCCAGCACACACCTTTGTAAACAGTCCTTTTATTAAACTCTTCCCAGCATGAATGCACCATCTGTTTCCTGCCAAGCTCCTGACAAATAGAGCACTCCCAGAAAAAAATGACTTTAACAGGTCTTGGAAACAGACGATGGTAAAGTACCAGCCTACACGTTGTCAAACAGGGAAGGAGACCTTCACTACATCTAAAATAAGTAACCCATAAATTTCACACACATGCATTGTCTAAAATAATGCTAACAACACTCTGATTTCAAAGGTATTGATATCGTTTCCATTAAAAGTGAGAATATTAAGACTCTAAGGAAATGGGGTCACTGGATTCCCTGATTTTCTTTAGACTATAATTCCTATCATCTTCCCCCTACACTCTAACCCTTACCATTCAGATAACACACACACATCAGTAATGCTGAAATTGAGAGTTCTCTAATTTTGAGGGCAGGGAGGACATTTTTAAAGTCCTTGAAGTCCAGGGAAAGGAGGTGGAGAAATAGCACATGACAATTTCAGGTAGTTTGGAGTTTATCAGTTTGTTAGTTTAGTAGTCAGAGACTCCTCTTTCATTTATTTTAAAGAAATTTTATTTAAAAGAAATTATGATTTAATATTGGAGTTCCAATGTATACAGCACCCTTAAATATTTCTTAAACACTGTCCCATAGCTCCCCAAGAGTCCCTAAGTTTCAGCTGTGAAAGTCATGATATAGACTAAGAATTAGAAGAAAAGATTGAAATCTCGGGCTCTGGGGACAGTCAGATCCGAGTTTCCAGTACAGTTCTTCCTAGTAGCTGTGTGGGTGAGTTGCTTAACTTTTCTGATTCTCAGTTTTCTCATCTGTAAAATGCAAGTAATAATGGTACCCACATCATAATGTTAAATTAATTAAGTAAGCTAAAGCACTGTAGTATTTAATACAGGGCCTGGCTCACTATAATCATTTAATAAAACATGGCTAATAATACCCAGATTCAAATTCACAATAAAGATTTATTTTGCCATAACATGGCATGTAAATATTAAAGGGAAAAACAAACTTAGACACATACCAACACTCCCTAATTAGAAACTCAAAAAGAAAATAAAAAAATAAGCCTTAAGCATATCCAACATTGCTCCCTCTTACATTTTAATAAAAAAAAGAGAGACTCTAGAAGTTGCCAGACTTCTAAATAAGCCTGTCATTTCCTAAAGTAAATGCTATGTACCACTGGGTATAAAATGTAACAGAAAGCTGTGTGTTCAATTTATTTTATAGTTTCTTACTTATTGTTTTCCATTTCCTGTTTTAAAAGCTATAAACTTCCCTTAAGCTTCAGCTATTAATAAAATTATTATTGTCACTGAATTACCTGACTTCATACTATAGAATCTGGACTGGAGGCTACTCCTTCCCACAGCAAACTGCAAACTGGGGCTGTGCAGTTTGCTCCATTTTTTTTTCTTCTTTTATTATCCAACTGTACTTTTTTTCTCTTTTACTATCTAATTGTCATGTGCATTTTATTTTTTAATTAATTTTTATTGGAATATAGTTGCTTTACAACGTTGTGTTAGCTTCTGCTATACAGCGAAGTGAATGCATTATACATATACATGCGTGCACACTCACTCAGTTGGATCCAACTGTTTGTGATCCCATGGACAGGAGCCTGCCAAACTCCTTTGTCCATGGGATTTTTCAGCCAAGAATACTGGAGTGGGTTGCCATTTCCTCCTCCAGGGTATCTTCTTGACCCAGGGATTGAACCTGAGTCTCTTGCATCTCCCACACTGGCAGGCGAATTCTTCACTCCTGCATCACTTGGGAAGCCCCTATGCATATACAGGTATCCAGTCTTTTTTATATTTCTTTCCCATTTAGGGCACCACAGAGCACAGTGTTCCCTGTGCTATGTATATCTGTCAGTCCTAATCTCCTAACTCATCCCACCCTTAATCCCTCTCTCTTAGTAATCACAAGCTTGTTTCCTACATCTGTGGCAGCCTGCTTGTGTATATGGTTACGACCTTGCCATTTGACACAGGTGAGTTCTTTCTGTAGATAAAATTGTTCTAATGAGCAATTCTGGATCCAGATTTTGATCATGGAAGGCCTGTTATATATTTGGGGGGATTGATTAACTTACCAGAAATGGGAATATTTTAATATGGATTTGGTCATCTTCCACAGGAAGACCGGAAATTCCTCCCTTATAAAGGCTTTTTAACCTTTTAAATATTTTATCCCAAAATTCTATAAAGTGTATAAGAATGTATAAAGTGTATAAAGAGAGCCTCCAACCTGTCTTCTCCTTTTTGGTAAGGGCATGAGCAAGGCCAGGATCACTGAGCCTGATCTCCAGGCTCTGTCCATGGAGAGTTTCAGAAAAACCTACCCTCAGTTGTTGGCTGTCAAGGCACAAGCAAACCTTCCTGGGGGACATCATCTTGCAGAGTTGAGTTCAAAGCCAAAGACTTGTCTGTTCCACAGTAAGGATCCAGTTAATGTGTGAAAGAGTCGGACACAACTGAGTGACTTTCACACATCACTCACAATGTCTCACACACTTTCACTGACATGATCACAAAATTAATATTTTAATCAAATATCTGGTTGGACCAACTGGACCGTTTGGTGCATCTCTCTTGGGATGGCCTCCTGGGTCCATGAAATGAGTGGGTGTGGGGGGCTGCAGCGATGCAGAGATAGGTTGAATCTAGACATCTTCTTCTTGCACCCTGAGAGGCACAAAATGCTAAGCACAAGAACCATTCTGTCAACAAGAAAGACAGGGACTACAGGGCTATAGGGAAAATTCCTCCACACAGAGCTGGCAAGGGGACTACACTGGAACAATGCCAGTGGCCTTGGGAGCTACAAATGGGTCCTACCAGGAAGAGACCCTTTACTCTGGAGTGAGCTCTGCCTACCAGCTAGCAGACGCAAATGCTCAGATCAGATCAGATCAGTCCCTCAGTCGTGTCCGACTCTTTGCAACCCCATGAATCGCAGCACCCCAGGCCTCCCTGTCCATCACCAACTCCCGGAGGTCACCCAGACTCACATCCATCGAGTCAGTGGTGCCGTCCAGCCATCTCATCCTCTGTCGTCCCCTTCTCCTCTTGCCCTCAATCCCTCCCAGCATCAGAGTCTTCCCCAATGAGTCAACTCTTCACATGAGGTGGCCAAAGTACTGGAGTTTCAGCTTTAGCATCATTCCTTCCAAAGAAATCCCAGGGCTCATCTCCTTCAGAATGGACTGGTTGGATCTCCTTGCAGTCCAAGGGACTCTCAAGACTTCTCCAACACCACAGTTCAAAAGCATCGATTCTTTGGCGCTCAGCCTTCTTCACAGTCCAGCTCTCACATCCATACATGACCACAGGAAAAACCATAGCCTTGACTAGGTGAAACTTTGTTGGCAAAGTAATGTCTCTGCTTTTGAATATGTGATCTAGGTTGGTCATAACTTTCCTTCCAAGGAGTAAGCATCTTTAAATGCTCAAAATACTATTAAAGTACTGAAATGCAAAATGTATACATATATATATCTGGTCGGGTTTTTTGTTTGGTTGGTTTTCTGAGTTGATTTTTTTTCTTTCTTTCCTTTTTTTTTTTCCCTCACCTTCTTCAAAATCAATTTCTGTTCTGAAAAATCAAAAAGTAGGTACTTTTGTGTATTGGGGTATAGTGTGCAAGGTGGCTTAAACCCTTCAATTTATCCATCCTAATCCAAACCTCCCACTTCCTTCCCCTTGGGTGCCCCAGGCAAGCACAAATTTCTACTTTATGCCACAGCCTTTCAGACAGTCAGCAAGATCCCACAACTCAAGATTCTATACACTTGTGACTGTTTGTTTGTGTCAATCATAAACAGGTATCATCTAAACCACAATGACTTCTGGCATCCCCGAACTGGGACCAAATAAGTTTATACATCTCTGGGGAAGAAAGTATTGGATTTCTAACTTAAAATGTTATATAAGAACTCAATGAGTCTGAAGACAGATATTTAATCTTTCCTTGCAGTACAACTAACTGGCTGATTAGATAGACAAGACTCCTCACATTACTGATATAAAAGTTACTAAATTGTCTGTCTTCAGCTAAAAAGGAAAAAAAAAATGAATTTCAGTTTTCAGTAACCCAAAATAGCACATCACTGTGGCTACTATTTATTATCTTAGGTATTTCAATCGCTGGTTAGGGTATCATTAAAAATTGGAAGCAAATGAACTCAGAGGTGCTGCCTCAGGCTCTGTGAACCATCAACCTTCCTGCCAGGAAGTCTGGATATCATGCAAACTAGCTGGAAAGCAGGCTACCTGTTGCAAGGTGGTGAGTCAATGGCGTCACCCGCCTTCGCCCCACCCACCACAATCTGCATATCAGAAGATGGATTGAACACAGTGCCAGCTGCCACTGCTGAAATGGCTACAAATGTCTCCATCATCAGACGCGTCCCTGGCCCTGGCTGCCGGAAGGTGGTCAGGAGAGGCCAGGTGGGACTGCTTCCATCCTGAGGCTGTCTCCTTTAGTTCTCCAAACACAGGAGGCTCTTTCAGCTTCGGCTCTCATTTGCCTGGAAAACCACCACTGGAGACTGGAAAAATCAAAACTTCGCAGCAATGATAAGCGCACTGAGAAGCAGCCGACTTCCTGAGCCTTGAAAGGAAAGGTCACTGGAAGATATTTTTTTCTCACCGCTGTCTGTGTTTTCTTAGGCCCAGCTGTATTCAAAGCCAGTCTCTCCCTGTCTTAGGTACTCAGGGCTTTTGGTGACGGAGGGCAGGCAGCTGCAGAAAATGTGCGGCAGTGGGAAAAGGATACGAAACCCTCAGGAAGGTGTGTAATATTTTTGTTGAATCAAATCATGATTTTGCAAGGGGAAAAAGAACACACATAAAAGTTCGTTTAATGTTCGGCAAAAAAGAGAGAGAAAAAAAAAAAAGAGCTTTCTGTGTTTAATGCAAACTCACTTCAAGGGAGCTGTAGATCAAATTACCAGCCTGTGACATGTGGAGATGGGCTGGGCAGACTAACGGTAACTCAAATACCAGCGCTTCTGGACCGTTCCTGAGCCCATAAACTACACAGTAAATGATGCTAGTTGCTGAATTATTTTCAGTTCCAACAGCTGCTATAACAACTCAGAGAATTTTAATATGCATATACAGGCCTAGTGAGTAAGCACTTCAAATATTCTGTGATGGGGAGTCTATCTTTCCTTTCAATCCTATTAGCTATGGGTAGTAGTAGAGCTGCTTTGAGGGATCCAGAAGAACAAGGGAGCATGTTGAAGGGGATGACACAAGGAGTAGAATTAGAACCAGAATTCTAAGTGGAGAATTCGCAGGAGGGGAAAATGTATCTATTAACAATAAACATATACTCTTGCACTAGTTTTATAATTTAAAAATATACAAACAGCTCATGAAGCTCAGTATCAAAAAACAAACAATCCAATCAAAAAATGGACAGAATATCTAGATAGACATTTCCCCAAAGAAGACATACAGATGGCCAAAAAGCACATGAAAAGATACTCAACATCATTAACTATTAGACAAATGTAAATCAAAATTACAATGAGGTATAACCTCATACCCACTTGCCTGGAAAATCCCATGGACTGAGGAGCCTGGTAGGCTGCAGTCCATGGGGTCGTGAAGAGTCAGACACGACTGAGCGACTTCACTTTCACTTTTCACTTGCATGCTTTGGAGAAGGAAATGGCAACCCACTCCAGTGTTCTTGCCTGGAGAATCCCAGGGACAGGGGAGCCTGGTGGGCTGCTGTCTATGGGGTCGCACAGAGTCAGACATGACTGAAGCGACTTAGCAGCAGCAGCAGCATAACCTCATACCAATCAGCATGGTCACCATCAAAAAGTCTACAAACAATAAATGCTGGAATGAGTATGAAGAAAAGGAAATCTTCCTACATTGCTGGTGCGAATGTAAGTTAGTATAGCTACTATGGAAAACAGTATGGAGCTTCCTCAGAAAACTAAAAATAGAATTAACATATGATCCAGAAATCCCACTCCTGAGAATATACAGACAAAACTATAATTCAAAAAGATACATGCACCCCTATGTCCAAAGCAGCACTGTTCACAATAACCAAGACATGGAAACAACCTACATGTCCATTGACAGATGAATTAACAAGAAGATACAGCAGTTATATACAATGGAGTATTACTCTGTCATCCGTCAGTTCAGTTCAGTCACTCAGTCGTGTTCAACTCTTTGCGATCCCATGGACTGCAGTACACCAGGCTTCCTTGTCCACCACCAACTTCCAGAGTTTACTCAAATTCATGTCTATAGAATCCATGATGCTATCCAACCATCTCATCCTCTGTCGACCCCTTCTCCTCCCGCCCTCAATCTTTCCCAGCATCAGGGTCTTTTCCAATGTGTCAGTTCTTTGCGTCAGGTGGCCAAAGTATTAGAGTTTCAGCTCCATCGTCAGTCCTTCCAATGAACACACAGGACTGATCTCCTTTAGCATGGACTGGTTGGATCTCCTTGCAGGCCAAGGGACTTTCAAAAGTCTTCTCTAGCACCACAGTTCAAAAGCATCAATTCTTCTGTGCTCAGCTGGCTTTATAGTCCAACTCTCACATCCATATGACTACTAGAAAAACCACAGCTTTGACTAGACAGACCTTTGTTGGCAGAGAAATGTCTCTACGTTTTATATGCTGTCTAGGTTGGTCATAGCTTTTCTTCTAAGAAACAAGCATCTTTTAATTTCATGGCTGCAGTCACCATCTGCAGTGATTTTTGAGCCCCAAAAAACAGTCTGTCACTGTTTCCACTGTTTATCCACCTATTTGCCATGAAGTGATGGGACGAGATGCCATAATCTTAGCTTTCTGAATATTGAGTTTTAAGCCAACTTTTCACTCTCCTCTTTCACTTTCATCAAGAGGCTCTTTAGTTCTTCTTCATTTTCTGCCATAAGGGTGGTGTCATCAGCATATCTGAGGTTAATGATATTTCTCCTGGCAGTCTTGAATCCAGCTTGTGTTTCATCCAGCCCAGCATTCCTCATGATGTACTCTGCATATAAGTTAAATAAGCAGGGCGACAACATACAGCCTTGACATACTCCTTTCCCGATTTGGAACCAGTCTGTTGTTCCATGTCCAGTTCTAACTGTTGCTTCCTGACCTGCATACAAATTTCTCAAGAGGCAGGTCAGGTGGTCTGGTATTCCCATCTCTTTCAGAATTTTCCACAGTTTGTTGTGATCCACACAGTCAAAGACTTTGGTGTAGTCAATAAAGCAGAAGTAGATGTTTTTCTCGAATTTTCTTGCTTTTTCAATGATCCAGCAGATGTTGGCAATTTGATCTCTGGTTCCTCTGCCTTTTCTAAATCCAGCTTGAACATCAGGAAGTTCATGGTTTATGTACTGTTGAACCCTGGCTTGGAGAATTTTGAACATTACTTTGCTAGCATGTGAGATGAGTACAATTGTGTGGTAGTTTGAGCATTCTTTGGCATTGCCTTTCTTTGGGATTAGAATGAAAACTCACCTTTTCCAGCCCTGTGGACACTGCTGAGTTTTTCAATTTTCCTGGCATATTAAGTGCAGCACTTTCACAGAATCATGTTTTAGGATATGAAAAAGTTAACTGGAATTTTATCACCTCCACTAGCTTTGTTCATTGTGATGCTTCCTAAGGCCCACTTGACTTCACATTCCAGGATGTCTGGCTCTAGGTGAGTGATCACACCATTGTGATTATCTGGGTCATGAAGATCTTTTTTGGATAGTTCTTCTGTGTATTCTTGCCACCTCTTCTTAATATCTTCTGCTTCTGTTAGGTCCATACCATTTCTGTCCTTTATTGTGCCCATCTTTGCATGAAATGATCCCTTGGTAGCTCTAATTTTCTTGAGAAAGAATAAAATAATGCCATTTGCAGTACCATGGATGCAACTAGAAATTATCATACTAAATGAAGTCAGTCAGAGAAAGACAAGTATGATATCAGTTATATGTGGAATCTAAAATACCACACCAATGAACCTATGTACAGGACAGACACAGACTCATAGATGTGGAGAGCAGACTTGTGTGTCCAAAGGAGGGAGGGGATGGACTTGGAGTTTAGAGTTGGCAGACACAAGCCATTACATTTACAATAGATAAACAACAAGGTATAGCAAGGGCCAACCCCTGGGTCAGGAAGGTCCCCTGGAGAAGGATATGGCAATCCACTCCAGTATTCTTGCCTGGGAAATCCCATGGAGAGAGGAGCCTGGTGGGCTACAGTCCATGGGGTCACAAACAGTTGGACAGGACTTAGTGACTAAACAATAACAACAATGGAGAGCACAGGGAACTATACATAATATCCTGTGACAAACCATAATGGGAAATAATATAAAAAAGAATGTCTGTATGTGTATAACTAAGCCACTCTGTTGTACATCAGAGATTGGCACAACATTTTAAATCAACTGTAATTTAAAAAAAAAAGAATAAAACAAAAAAGAGAGAGGAAAAAATAAGGGAGTGTGGCCCCAGTTAATGAGATTTAAGATTAACCAATAAGTTTCCAGAAATGTCTAATTAATGTAATTGTGTGGTAACACATTAACCTAACTCAAGGAGGGATCTGGCTCTTGTCCCTTGGCTCCTAGGAGGTAGGTGTGTAGGTCCTATCTACTCTCTGTAGGTCCCTGGAATGTTTTACCTGATAGGAAGATCTTTGTGGGGTATTTTCCTATCCAGGGGACTTTGATGACTGAACGGTTTAACAATGTGATTTATAATGGAGGCTTTGGGAAATGTTGTATAAATTCCCAGGTCCAAAGAAACTGGACACTATAGGTATTAGCTTGAAACTCTAAGAGCCTGGAAGTCTGGAGACTAAATAGTCACACAAGCAGTGTGTGAATACTGCCTATAAAAAGTCTGGACACCAAAGGCTTCAGCGGACTTCCTCAGTGGGAAGGAATGTGTGTATATGTCACATACTGTGTCAAGAGCAGGTAACAGCATTATGAATCAACAGAGAAAAAGCAATTGGAAGTGTGACTTTGGGGTCCCTCCTGGACTCTTCCCTTTATGTCTCTTCCATTGGATGATATTAACATGTATCCCTGATCTGATCTGATCTCTCTTTTCAATAAGTTCTGTTGTAACCAAGCAGGACCCTATGGGGCTTTCCTGGAACAGACCTCTGCCCTGTATCCTCTGCCATAGCTCCTCTCTAAAGTACCTAGATAATAGTATCCAATACACATTTCCTGAGTTGTTTTATAGATGTGAAAACCCCCTGCCAAATGGATTGTGCTAACCGCTTGATGACAATCAATAAGCACACAGTCCCCAGACCTCCTGAGCCTAAGGATTGATGTTAATTGCTGGACATAACCCTGTTACCTCACCATCAACTAACTAGAGAATTGTACACAATCTGATTACATTCCTGTAATCTCCCCTCCTTTACCTGACCTTTACAAATGGTTCTAAAACCCTTCGAGGAGTTCAGGGGTTTTGAGCACGAGCCACCTGTTCTCCTTGTATGGTGCCCAATAATAAAACTGCATTTTCCTTTATCACCAATGTCAGTGTCAACAGACTGGCTTTCTGTACATGGGTGAGTGGACTTGTGTTTGACTCAGTAACACCGTGATTCCTTATAGAAAATTATCCAACCTGAGGGTGTCTTGGGGAATCCCCTGAACTTGTAGTTGGTGTCAGAAGTGAGGACAGTCTTATGGGGAGTCTTTCCCCAGACCATGCAGTTACTGTAAATACCCTGCATTACCCACCCCCCAAATCCTCAGAAAAATCTACTTCATGCCACAGTCTTATATTAGCTGTGTTTGGGGCAAATAAAGGACAAGAGGTGATACGCAGTATGGAGGAAGGCCATGCAAACATAAGAATGCGCCTCATGAAGTAGGAGAGACCATGGAGCTAAGTGACAGCAAAGACATGGTTGCAGTATGAGTCCCCATGCTTCCATCCTCACAAAAAACCCTCTTGGGAATACAGAGTGAGGTTCTGATCTTTCTATCACATGTAAGAGTATGACTCTTGTCTTTTTATTTAATCAAAGAGCACTCTCTCCAACCCTTTTTTTCCTCAAGTCTTTTGCCCAAGGAAAGAGTGAGTGAATAAATAAATGTATGAAAAATGCAGTTTATTCTCAACGGCATGGACAGAGTTGATCAGGGAGAACATACATAGCTAAAAAAGGGAATCCACAAAAGCCAATGTACACATTTTAATAGGTAGCCTCAAACTTCTCAAAGTTTTCTTAAGTTCCTACGATAAGAGACAAACAGGCAGGAAAAATAACTATCCCTTCAGCCTGCCTTTGCCTTTGCCTATAAGAACTGACAACAAACAGCAGAATTCCCCAAATGCCCTTTTGATCACCAAGAGCACAGAAAGAGTCTCACAGTCCATAAACAGGAGTCTCAGTCCCTGTTCCCCTAAAACACTTAAGATGAAAAATTACAGAATAAGAAGCAGGACTGATGTTTCTATTCCCCTCTGTTACTGTCTCACCAAGTGTTTGTCACAACCATCCTTGATTGTTGACTAGGGCCACAGGTGGTTGACCCTAGCTAGTATATCCCGGGGCTTCCCTGGTGACTATATTAGGAATATAATCAGACTTGTTATTGTCTTTAAACACACTTGAGCAATGAGAGATTATATGAACCATAAGCATCCGTGTAATACCAAGCAGCAAGTTGTGGGCATTCTTTGGGTTTATGCTCTTATGGGCTCTTTGAACTTCATGGGTCTTTCATTTCCCAGTGGAAAGCAAATCTTGCAAGGCTGGAGTTTAATTTGCTGCTACTGCTGCCTCTCATAGGCTGGACAGGATGCAAACAAACA
The DNA here is from genome assembly GCA_935064755.1 of Tragelaphus eurycerus. Classification (NCBI taxonomy): domain Eukaryota; kingdom Metazoa; phylum Chordata; class Mammalia; order Artiodactyla; family Bovidae; genus Tragelaphus; species Tragelaphus eurycerus. The sequence continues at coordinate 21,773,054 of CAKXYN010000007.1, read as the reverse complement.
AACAAAAAACACATCGGGTTCATTTTTATTCCCCTCTACTGTTCAATAGACAATTCAATCGAGGGAGATCCAATGGCAGAAAAAGAAAGAGGAGATTGAGGCAGTATTCTGAGACAAAATGGCCAGAGCCAGCACTGACAAACTTAGGAGAAGCAATTTTGAGGCAGAAGCAGTGGAAAACTCCCAGAGAGAAGCCACAAAAATGAGATACTGACTGTCAGAGACTGTTGGTTTGATACGTAAATTTGCACACATTTTCTGGAAGGTAATTTGTCCCTAAGAATCAAACTCCTCAAAATGGTGCTTACATTTTGATCCAATAACTCCAGTTCTAAAACTTTACCTGAGAGATAATCACACATGTGTGCAAAAATTTAGCTACAAAGTTATTTATCACAGAAGTACTTATAGTGAAAACGTAAGTTTTCTTATAGTGAAAAAGTAAGTATAGTGAAAAACGTAAGCAACCAAAATGTCCAACACTGGTGATTAATTATACACACAATAGAAATATAGCTTAATCATTAAATTTGTTGAGATAAAATGGGAAAGGTATTTACAACAATTAAGCAAAAATAACTCACAAAATTGTGTAACAGGGTACTCCTACTTATGTAAAAAGAGAGAGTGCTACATAGATACACATCAAAATTTAATAGTGATTATCCAAGTGGGGGAATTACTGGTAATTTTTTTTTCTGCTTTGTGTTTAATTGAGTTTTTAGTTTTTCTATGCATCAATTTTTCTGGGAGAAATACAATTATTTTTTATAGGAAAAAAGTAGCCTTTGGAATAAACCAGAAGAGCACATTGGACTTTTTAAGATGGAAGGTGCAGAGTGGTCAGTTTACTTCAAATTAGGATGGAATTTCTTACGAGAATGCACTGGATAACGAGGAGGCTTACAACCAGTGGAAGTCTCAGGAAACAGATCCAGGACTATCTTGAGGAGCCCAGAGAGGGGCACATCCCAGTCTAGCCAAAGCAGCTGGAAGGTCCCACGTTGCTGTAGGGGTGAGGTTACTCACCAAAGATAATTCAGTTAATTAAGATGCCTTTATATTCATCATAAATTACTTGGTTAATTAAGATCTTCATTAGAGGAATTACCATGAAAATATTTGACAAGCCTAGATTCATTCCTACCATAAAAATCAAGAGTATTTACAAATTAGTAAAATAAAAGAAGCTTTCAATTACTAAGGTTCTCTTCGTGTGGGTGGCCAGTTGCTCAGTCATGTCTGACTCTTTGGGTTCCCATGGACTGTAGCCTGCCAGTCTCCCCTGTCCATGGAATTTTCCAGGCAAGAATACTGCAGTGGATTGCCATTTCTTCCTCCAGGGGACCTTCCCAACTCAGGGATTGAACCCACATCTCCTGCATTGTAGGCGGATGTTTTCACCCATGAGCCACCAGGAGAAATTCTTAATCAAACAAATAAATAAGCAGCCTTGGATATACACTTGTAAACATAATGTAATGCAATGCATGAGTTTGCTGACTCTTCTGCCCCCGTGGATGGTCCATAACGTTATTTAAGATTGAGAATGATTTGAGTGGCCAAGGTCTACAGTTAGAAAGGAATGCAGAGAAACAGACTTACGAACAGCAGGTCACTTTGGTACAATTCTGAAGTGGTTGGCAGCTGGCTGCTTTGTGCTTTAGGCTGTTTTTATCTGTTTGTTTTTTCCCACCAGCTCACCATGACTTTGGCCAGGACTCTGTGCTGCTGCTGCTGCTGTTGCTGCTGCTGCTAAGTCGCTTCAGTCGTGTCTGACTCTGTGCGACCCCAAGACGGCAGCCCACCAGGCCCCGCCGTCCCTGGGATTCTCCAGGCAAGAACACTGGAGTGGGTTGCCATTTCCTTCTGCAATGCATGAAAGTGAAAAGTGAAAGTGAAGTCACTCAGTCATGTCCGACGCTTCGCGACCCCATGGACTGCAGCCCACCAGACTCCCCCATCCATGGGATTTTCCAGGCAAGAGTACTGGGGTGCCATTGCCTTCTCCAGACTCTGTGCTGCAAAGAGAACAACTCTTTGAGTTGTTCAAATCCTTCTGACTCAGCTCAGTCCCAGGTTTCTCTGGAAACTCTGGTCATCAGAGTCACTGTGGTGAGAACACTTAGGGTGTGCTGAGAAAGAAGGGCATGGAAATCTAAGACAAGTAAAATGTCTGCTGCTTGCTTTACTATTTTTGCTTTGGTTTTTATCTTCTTTAAGCAAAGCCCTTCTACCCCTATATAAGTAGATGAAGCTTAAAGAGCCTGTTTAACTCAACCAAAGGTGACCACTCACATCACTTTTCACATGCAAGGATTTTAAGGTGGGAAGGGAAAGGTACAGAAAGGAAGGAAAGAAAAGAAATGGAATAGTAATAGAGCCAAATCAGTATCAACTCAAAGACTTCCAATAGTGACATAATATTATAATTAAACTACCTGATTGTCTTTTACCTATAAAAACAAAAATTTCATACGACTCAATCTAATAATTAAAAATAGCCACTGTTACTGCACGCTTACTGTACCCTAGCACTATACACAGTTTATACACAGTTTGCCCATTACAGCCTTTTATTTTTATTACACTTCATTTGTAGTTCATAAATTAAAAGTTCTGAACACTCAAGTGTTTTCTAAGTCTAGAGTAAACTGACTCAGCAGCAAAAACTGACATAACCTAATGTGAGGCGGCTTATAGTCTTCAACCCATTTGGTACACATTGCATTACAGAAACATTAATGCATTTCATGAAGGAATAGTTCCCCAGACCGTCTCAGGGTTCCATATAGCAAATGGTATGTTTAATTTGGGCTTCCCAGGTAGTGAAGTGGTAAAGAATCCACCTACCAGTGCAGGAGACACAGGAGACGCAAGTTGGGTCCTAGGTAAAGAAGATGCCCTGGAGGAAGAAATGGCAACCCATTCCAATATTCTTATCTGGAAAATCCCACGGACAGAGGAGCCTGGTGGACCACAGTCCACAGCATCACAAAGAGTCAGACACAACTGAGCAAATGAGCACGCATGCACATTTATCTTATTACTTTTATAGAATATTAAATATACTGAACTCTGAAACTCATCTGGTTCCAAGAATTTTATATTTTTTCTCCCTGTTTTATGTATAAGAAAACTGAGATCTATTTGTCTTCGTGCAGTTATCCTGGTATTTCATTTGAGGTCTTTGAGACTTTGCTTTTTTGTTTACTTTTTTCTCCACCCTATTTCAGTTCATATCAATATATGCACTAATAAGAGTTTAGCAAGTTCTCTTACAGAAAAGTTTTGAAAGACATCTTTTTTCCCCCAAATGGAAAATGCTGACATTCTCAGAAATTTTTTGAACCCAGCTGAACTTGTTTTTAATTCCCCGACCCTTCATTTTCAGATTACTCAGTGTATTTAATGCTACCCTTCCTCAATTCCACCCAAAGCTCACGTGGCGATGTTAAGGACATTGGTTAAGGACCCGTCGAGGAGTCTGAGTGGACCCGAGATGCTGCTGAGCACTCTGACATGTGTGGTTAGAGTGTCTACATGAAGATTACCCATGCTGGGCTCCAGTGCTTCAATAGCAACCCCAGAATGAGTTCTTGGTCACTCTGTGGTCTAAACTCTGAGAAAGGCGAGTATTTTGTCCTACACTGCATTTCATAAACAATGATTTGATACATTGAAGAAACCATAAATATTATTTATCTTACCGTAGGCCTCAGAATGTCCAAATACCACAGCTAATTAGGGCTCAATAATAGAGTCAATAAGCCAAAGCCTGTTTTTCTGGTTGATCATAACAAGCAGAGCAATGGCCATTACTTTCTAATTTGTAACTCCTGTGTTTGATGGTTCTGAGTGGGAAGGACCCAGCATCATTTGTCCTATAGGAGGCCTTGCCACCATCTAAAGTCAGCACTAAGCTACATCTGTTGCCATTTACGACACTTTTTCCATTTGTTGAAGCACATTATTTGTTATAACCATAAGAGTACATTCAAATACAGATAGAGCTTTTGGTAGAAAATAGAAATGTACTTCTTTCCTTCCAACCAGCAAGAAGAAAAAAAAAAGGATTTGGTTAAAAGAAACTAATGAGAATTTCTTGTTGAATTGTTCTTTGCCCAGCAGCTGGGCCTGTGAAGAACTTAGCTGATATGCTGCATATAAAAATAGACACTTTAAAGTACTAGTAATACATACTAGACAGGGATCAAGACCATCCCCATGGAAAAGAAATGCAAAAAACCAAAATGGCTGTCTGGGGAGGCCTTACAAATAGCTGTGAAAGGAAGAGAAGGAAAAAGCAAAGGAGAAAAGGAAAGATATAAGCATCTGAATGCAGAGTTCCAAATAATAGCAAGGAGAGATAAGAAAGCCTTCCTCAGCAATCAATGCAAAGAAATAGAGGAAAACAACAGAATGGGAAAGACTAGAGATCTCTTTAAGAAAATGAGAGATACCAAGGGAACATTTCATGCAAAGATGGGCTAGATAAAGGACAGAAATGGTATAGACCTAACAGAAACAGAAGATATTAAGAAGAGGTGGCAAGAATACACAGAAGAATTGTACAAAAAAGATCTTCACAACCAAGATAATCACGATGGTATGATCACTCACCTAGAACAAGACATTCTGGAATGTGAAGTCAAGTGGGCCTTAGAAAGCATCACTAGATAGTGGAGGTGATGGAATTCCAGTTGAAGTATTTCAAATCCTGAAAGATGATGCTGTGAAAGTGCTGCACTCAATATGCCAACAAATTTGGAAAACTCAGTAGTGTCCACAGGGCTGGAAAAGGTCAATTTTCATTCCAATCCCAAAGAAAGGCAATGCCAAAGAATGCTCAAACTACCACACAATTGCATTCATCTCATACGCTAGTAAAGTAATGCTCAAAATTCTCTAAGCCAGGCTTCAGCAATATGTGAACCGTGAACTTCCTGATGTTCAAGCTGGTTTTGGAAAAGGCAGAGGAACCAGAGATCAAATTGCCAACATCCGTTGGATCATCAAAAAAGCAAGAGAGTTCCAGAAAAACATCTATTCCTGCTTTATTGACTATGCCAGAGCCTTTGACTGTGTGGATCACAATAAACTGTGGAAAATTCTGAAAGAGATGGGAATACCAGACCACCTGACATGCCTCTTGAGAAACCTATATTCAGGTCAAGAAGCAATAGTTAGAACTGGACATGGAACAACAGACTGGTTCCAAATAGGAAAAGGAGTACATCAAGGCTGTATATTGTCACCCTGCTTATTTAACTTATATGCAGAATACATCATGAGAAATGCTGGGCTGGAAGAAGCACAAGCTGGAATCAAGACTGCTGGGAAAAATATCAATAACCTCAGATATGCAGATGACACCACCCTTATGGCAGAAAGTGAAGAGGAACTCAAAAGCCTCTTGATGAAAGTGAAAGAGGAGGGTGAAAAAGTTGGCTTTAAATTCAACATTCAGAAAGCTAAGATCATGGCATCTGGTCCCATCACTTCATGGGAAACAGATGGGGAAACAGTGGCAGACTTTATTTTGGGGAGTTCCAAAATCACTGCAGATGGTGACTGCAGCCATGAAATGAAAAGATGCTTACTCCTTGGAAAGAAAGTTATGACCAACCTAGATAGCATATTCAAAAGCAGAGACATTACTTTGCCAACAAAGGTTCATCTAGTTAAGGCTATGGTTTTTCTAGTAGTCATGTATGGATATGAGAGCTGGACTGTGAAGAAAGCTGAGTGCCGAAGAATCGATGTTTTTGAACTGTGGTGTTGGAGAAGACTCTTGAGAGTCCCTTGGACTGCAAGGAGATCCAACCAGTCCATTCTAAAGGAGATCAGCCCTGGGTGTTCTTTGGAAGGAATGATGCTAAAGCTGGAAACTCCAGTACTTTGGCCACCTCATGTGAAGAGTTGACTCATTGGAAAAGACTCTGTTGCTGGGAGGGATTGCGGGCAGGAGGAGAAGGTGATGACAGAGGATGAGATGGCTGGATGGCATCACCAACTCGTTGGACGTGAGTTTGGGTGAACTCTGGGAGCTGGTGATGGACAGGGAGGCCTGGCGTGCTACAGTTCATGGGGCTGCAAAGAGTCGGACACAACTGAGGAACTGAACTGAACTGAATACACACTAGTATATTTCACCATTTCAGAGTAGCCCACTTGAAATCTTTTACTCAAAGCCCACTAAACCAAGGTTTCACAACCTCAGCACCATAGATTTTGGAGGGTAGATAATTCTTTGTTATGGGGGATGTCCTTGTGCATTGTAAGATGTTAGTAACATTCCTGGCTGATATCCATTAAATGCAGTAGCATCTCCGTTCCAGTCACAATAACCAAAAATGTCTCCAGATCCTGGGGAGGCAAAGTCATCCCCAGCTGTGAACCTTGACACTCTTCCACTCCTTACATGTGACACATCTTATTATTTCCAAGGAGGTGAATTTCTAACATTCAAAACCTTGCTCTAAAACAATTACATACAGATGTGTACACCAATATTTTGTAATAAATAGGGCATTTGTTTTAAACTATGTTATTTACACCATTCTAGTCTTACATTTTTTACTTAATTACATAGCTTGGAGATCATTGTATAAAGGGCTACCTAATTATTTTTACTATTAGTTACAAATTATGATGTTATATTGTTAATTAATTACAAAGCTGCTGCTACGTCGCTTCAGTCGTGTCCGACTCTGTGCGACCCCATAGACGGCAGCCCACCAGGCTCCCCCGTCCCTAGGATCCTCCAGGCAAGAACACTGGAGTGGGTTGCCATTTCCTTCTCCAATGCGTGAAAGTGAAAGTGAAAGTGAAAGTGAAGCCGCTCAGTCGTGTATGACTCTAGCGACCCCATGGACTGCAGCCTACCAGGCTCCTCCATCCATGGGATTTTCCAGGCAAATTTCCTTGAATGGATGTGCCATAATTTCTTCAAAATCCCCTAGGAAACAACATTTAGTTTTTTTCAAATCTTCTGCTACTCAAACAATGCTTCTTAAACTTGTGTGTAAATCACTAGACCATCCAGGCATTCTCCTGCCTTGAGGCCTTGACTCTGGCTGTTCCCATCTTCCTAAAATGCCCTTCCCTGAGATATACACATGGCTAACTCCCTCACCTCCTGAATTCGTGAGGGTTGGCTAGACTGCAATTACAAACAAACCTCAAAATCTCAGTGGTTTAAACACATAAAATTTCTATGTAGACTGTTCATAAAGATGGCATTCTTTCAAGTGGTAGCCAAAGAGTTGGGGCTGCTTCCATCTTAGGGCTCTGCTATCGTCATTTGAGGCTTCTGCAGTTGCCACAGCAGAGAGGAAAAGAGGGTGTCATTTACCAACTCTCAAGTATTTCTGCCCAAATCATTCCCAAATACAGTCCATTGATCAAAATTAGTCCCAGGGCGCTGCCTAATTGCAGGGGGCTGGGAAACATAGGGAAGCACAATATTCTGTAGTCACTAAATATCTCTGCTGGATCTCCTTCAAGTTGTTGCTCACAAGTCACCTCAATGAAGCCAACCCAAACCATACATTTGAAATTGCAACCCAAGAGTGGCCAATAATGCAGAATAGGAATACTCAGAGGTTACCTCCTCCCATGGGCACACCAAAATTACAACCATTTACAGAGAAACTATTGATGGAAAAAACCCACAAGACTAGCAGCAAAGATCTTCAGCCTCCCCAGGACCCAATCCCATCAACCAGCTGCAGGCAGCCTCCATACAAGGCAGGGCCTGGCAACCAACCAAGTGGAGCATCATCCACACCTGCCAGACTGCCCACAGTAGACAGCCTGCTACAACAGAAGGACCCAGGCAGCCCACATGGAGTGCACCCCTATAATATACAGCTCTGGTGATGAGAGAGGGGTCCACCGCTGGGACACAGAAGACATTTCCTACAAAAGGCCACTTCTCCAAGGAAACACAGAAGACATCCCCTACAAAAGGCCACTTCTCTCAGGAAACATAACTAACTTCCCAAATACACAGAAATAGAAATAGCAAATTAGGCCAAATGAGAGGACAAAAGGATATGTTCCAAACAGAAGAACTAAGAGAAGTGGAAATAGATAGGCAGTCTATCTGAGTTCTAGATAATGAATGTAAATCTGTTTAAAGAACCGAGGAGAGGAATGAATGAACAGAGTAGAAAGTCAGAATTGTTTAACAAACAAAAAATATGAAGAACAAAACAGAGATGAAGAATACTATAACTGAAATAAAAAATAAACTAGAAGGGATCAATAGTAGATTAGGTGATAAAGAGAAACAAATCAGCAAGCTGAAAGACTGAGTAGTGGAAATCACTGAAGCTGAATATAAAAAAGAATAAAAAGAAATGAGAACCATTTAAGAACCTCTGAGACAACATAAAGCATAATAACATTCTCATTTTAGGGGGTCCCAGAAGGAGAGAACATATTGGAGAACATGATAGCTGAAAACTTCTTTAACCTTGAAAAGGAAACAGATATCAACAAGTTACATACAAGGGAACTCCTATAAGGCTATCAGCTGATTTTTCAGCAGACACTCTGAAGGCCAGAAGGAAATGGCACAATACATTTAAAGTGATGAAAGGGAAGAGTGGGATTGACATATACACACTACTATAGTAAAACAGATAAGTAATAAGAACCTACTGTATAGCATAGGGAACTCAATACTTTGTAACAACCAATATGGGAATAGAATCTAAAAAAGAACGGATATATGTGTATGTATAACTGATTCACTGGGCTGTACAGCAGAAATTAACACAACATTGTAAAGCAACTATACTCCAAAAAAATTAATTTAAAATAAATAAATAAAGCAATGAAAAAGAAAAACCTACAACCAACAATACTCTTCCCAGCAAGGCTTTCACTCAGATTTAATGAAGAGAACAAAAGTTTTACAGACAAGTAAAGCTGAAAGAGTTCAGCACCACCAAACCAGTTTTACAAGTAAATGTTAAAGGGACTTGTCTAAGTGAAAAAGAAAAGAACACAACTAGAAACAAGAATATTATAAAAGGAAAAATTTCACTGGTAAAGACAAACACACAGTAAAGATAGTAAAACAACCACATATAAAGCTAGTAGGAAGGCTGAAAGGCAAAAGGAACAAAATCATCTATACCCACAGTAGGTAGTTATCAGATCAGATCAGATCAGTCGCTCAGTCGTGTCCGACTCTTTGCGACCCCATGAATCGCAGCATGCCAGGCCTCCCTGTCCATCACCAACTCCCGGAAGAGAGACACAAAACAAAAAGATATAAAATATGATGTCAAGAACAGTAAAAATGGAAGGAGGGGAGTAAAAAAATCAGAGTCGTTAAAATGCATTTGGACTTAAGAGATCAGCAACTTAAAATAATCACGTATATATAGATTGCTATATATAAACCCCATGGTAACCACAGACCAAAAACCTATAATAAATACACACACAAAAAAAGAGAAATGAATCCAAACATAGTACTAAAGATAGTCATCAAATCACAAGGGAAGACACTGAAAGAAGAAGGAACAAAAAAGAACTACACAAAAGAACCCAAAAACAACTTTAAAAATGATAACAGTACATATCTATCAATAATTACTTTAAATGTAAATGGACTAAATGCTCCAGTCAAAAGACACAGAGCAGCTGAATGGATACAAAAGACTTAGACATATGCTTCCTAGAAATGGCATGGACCTAACAGAAGCAGAAGATATTAAGAAGAGGTGGCAAGAATACACAGAAGAACTGTACAAAAAAGATCTTCATGACCCAGATAATCACGATGCTGTGATCACTGACCTATAGACAGACATCCTGGTATGTGAAGTCAAGTGGGCCTTAGAAAGCATCTCTACGAACAAAGCTAGTGGAGGTGATGGAATTCCAGTGGAGCTATTCCAAATCCTGAAAGATGATGCTGTGAAAGTGCCGCACTCAATATGCCAGCAAATTTGGAAAATTCAGCAGTGGCCACAGGACTGGAAAAAATCAGTTTTCATTCCAATCCCAAAGAAAGGCAATGCTAAAGAATGCTCAAACTACTGCACAATTGCACTCATCTCACACGCTAGTAAAGTAATGCTCAAAATTCTCCAAGCCAGGCTTCAGCAGTATGTGAACCGTGAACTTTCTGATGTTCAAGCTGGTTTTAGAAAAGGCAGAGGAACCAGAGATCAAACAGCCAACATCCGCTGGATCATCAAAAAAGCAAGAGAGTTCCAGAAAAAATATCTATTTCTGCTTTATTGACTATGCCAAGGCCTTTGACTGTGTGGATCACAATAAACTGTGGAAAATTCTGAAAGAGATGGGAATACCAGACCACCTGATCTGCCTCTTGAGAAACTTGTATGCAGGTCAGGAAGCAAGAGTTAGAACTGGCCATGGAACAACAGACTGGTTCCAAATGGGAAAAGGAGTTCGTCAAGGCTGTATATTGTCACCCTGCTTATTTAACTTCTATGCAGAGTACATCATGAGAAACGCTGGACTGGAAGAAACACAAGCTGGAATCAAGATTGCCAGGAGAAATATCAATAACCTCAGATATGCAGATGACACCACCCTTATGGCAGAAAGTGAAGAGGAACTAAAAAGCCTCTTGATGAAAGTGAAAGTGGAGAGTGAAAAAGTTGGCTTAAAGCTCAACATTCAGAAAACGAAGATCATGGCATCTGGTCCCATTACTTCATGGGAAACAGATGGGGAAACATTGGCAGACTTTATTTTTGGGGGTTCCAAAATCACTGCAGATGGTGCCTGCAGCCATGAAATGAAAAGACGCTTACTCCTTGGAAGGAAAGTTATGACGAACCTAGATAGCATATTGAAAAGCAGAGACATTACTTTGCCAACAAAGGTTCGTCTAGTCAAGGCTATGGTTTTTCCTGTGGTCAATGTATTGATGTGAGAGTTGGACTGTGAAGAAGGCTGAGTGCCAAAGAATTGATGCTTTGAACTGTGGTGTTGGAGAAGACTCTTGAGAGTCCCTTGGACTGCAAGGAGATCCAACCGGTCCATTCTGAAGGAGATCAGCCCTGGGATTTCTTTGGAAGGACTGATGCTGAAGCTGAAACTCCAGTACTTTGGCCACCTCATGCGAAGAGTTGACTCATTGGAGAAGACTCTGATGCTGGAAGGGACTGGGGGCAAGAGGAGAAGGGGACGACAGAGGATGAGATGGCTGGATGGCATCACTGACTCGATGGATGTGAGTCTGGGTGAACTCTGGGAGTTGGTGATGGACAGGGAGGCCTGGCGTGCTGCGATTCATGGGGTGGCAAAGAGTTGGACATGACTGAGCGACTGATCTGATCTGATCTGATATATAGATATAGATAAAGATGTACATATACACATATGTATAAAGAATGCAATTTATACTCAGCAATAGGAAAAAATGAAATCTTGCCATTTGTTGGACTAGAGGGTATTATGGACTAGAGGGTATTATGTTAAGTGAAATAAGTCAGACAGAGAAAGACAAATATTGTATGATTTTACTTATATGTGGAACTTAAGAATTTAAAACAAATGAACAATCTTAATAGAACAGAAACAGACTCAAGAGAAAACAAACAGGTGGCTGTCAGAAGGGAGGAGGTAAGAAGGAAAGGAATAGGCAAAAGAGACAGAGGCGCAGACTCCCAGTTGCAAAATAAATGAGTCATGGGTATGAAATGTACAGTCTGAGGAAGAAGTCAATAACTATATAATAGCTTTGTGTGGTAACACATTGCAATTAGACTTGCAGTGAGCAATTTGAAATATATAGAAATATCAAACTACTATGTTGTATAACAGGAACTAACACAGTGTCATAGGACAATTATACTTCAAAAACAAACAAACTCGTATAAAAAGACATTAGATATGTGACTATCAGTTTGCTATGATCCACAGAGTCAAAGGCTTTAGGGTCATCACTGAAGCTAAGGTAGGTGTTTGGAGATGTTGGTGGGAATGAAACTGGATGAAGGCAATCAAAAGGCACAGACTTTCAGTTATAAGATAAGTAAGTGCTAGGCATGTAGTGTACAACATGATAAGTATAATTAACACTGCTATTTATATATATATATATATATATATATATATATATATATATATATATACACACACATATATATACATGCTCGATGATATATGGATGATATATCAGTTCAGTTCAGTCACTAGGTCGTGTTCAACTCCTTGTGACCCCATGGACTGCAGCACGCCAGGCCTCCCTGTCCATCACCAACTCCTGAAGTTTACTCAAATTCATGTCCATTTAGTTGGTGATGCCATACAGCCATCTCATCCTCTGTCACCCCCTTTCCCTCCTGCCTTTAATCTTTCCCAGCATCAGGGTCTTTTCCAATGAGTCAGTTTTTCACATCAGGTGGCCAAAGAATTAAGAGCTTCAGCTCCAGATCAGTCCTTCCAATGAATATTCAGGACTGATTTCCTCTAGGATTGACTGGTTGGATCTCCTTGCTGTCCAAGGGACTCTCAAGAGGCTTCTCCAACACCACAGTTCAAAACCATCAATCCCTCGGCACTTAGCTTTCTCTGTAGTCCAACTCTCACATCCATACATGACTACTGGAAAAGTCATAGCTTTGACTAGACGGACCTTTGTTGGCAAAGTAATGTCTCCGCTTTTCAATATGCTGTCTTGGTTGGTCATAACTTTCCTTCCAACAAGCAAGCATCTTTAATTTCATGGCTGCAATCACCATTTGCAGTGATTCTGGAGCTCCAAAAGATAGTCTGTCACTGTTTCCCCATCTATTTGCCAAGAAGTGATGGGACCAGATGCCATAATCTTATTTTACTGAATGTTGAATTTTAAGCCAATTTTTTCCTCTCCTCTTTCACTTTCATCAAGAGGCTTTTGAGTTCCTCTTCACTTTCTGCCATAAGGGTGGTATCATCTGCATATCTGAGGTTATTGATATTTCTCCCAGCAGTCTTGAATCCAGTTTGTGCTTCATCCAGCCCAGCATTTCTCATGAAGTACTCTGCATAGAAGTTAAATAAGCAGGGTGACAATATACAGCCTTGACATATCCCTTTCCTGATTTGGAACCAGTCTGTTGTTCCATGTCCAGTTCTAACTGTTGCTTCCTGACCTGCATACAAATTTCTCAAGAGGCATGTCAGGTGGTCTGGTATTCCCATCTCTTTCAGAATTTTCCACAGTTTGTTGTGGTCCACACAGTCAAAGGCTTTGGCATAGTCAATAAAGCAGAAATAGATGTTTTTCTGGAACACTCTTGCTTTTTCGATGATCCAACCGATGTTGGCAATTTGGTCTCTGGTTCCTCTGCCTTTTCTAAATCCAGTTTGAACATCTGGAAGTTCACAGTTCACATACTGCTGAAGCCTGGCTTGGAGAATTTTTAGCATTACTTTGCTAGTGTGTGACATGAGTACAGTTGTGCAGTAGTTTGAACATTCTTTGGCATTGCCTTTCTTTGGGATTGGGATGAAAACTGACCTTTTCCAATCTTGTGGCCACTGCTGAGTTTTCCAAATTTGTTGGCATATTAAGTGCATCACTTTCACAGCATCATCTTTTAGGATTTGAAAAAGCTCAACTGGAATTCCATCACCTCCACTAGCTTGTCCGTAGTGATGCTTCCTAAGGCCCACTTGACTTCACATACAGGATGTCTGGCTCTAGGTGAGTGATCATACCATCATGATTATCTGGGTCATGAAGATCTTTTTTGTACAGTTCTTCTGTGTATTCTTGTCACCTCTTCTTAATATCTTCTGCTTCTGTAAGGTCCCTACCACTTCTGTCCTTTATTGTGCCCATCTTTGCATGAAATGCTTCCTTGGTATCTCTAATTTTCTTGAAGAAATCTCTAGTCTTTCCCATTCTGTTGTTTTCCTCTGTTTCTTTGCATTGATCACTAAACAAGGCTTTCTTATCTCTCCTTGCTATTCTTATATGCTGATATATATATACACACATATATATACATATATATACATATACATATATATATATATATATTCTCTATGATATAAACAATGGAAAGAGTGACAGACTATTTTCTTGGGCTCCAAAATCACTGCAGCCAGTGACTGCAGCCATGAAATTAAAAGAATCCTGCTCCTTGGAAGAAAAGCTATGACAAACCTAGACAGCATATTAAGAAGTAGAGACATTACTTTGCCAACAAAGATCCATCTAGTCAAAGCTATGGTTTTCCAGTAGTCATGTACAGATATGAGAATTGGACCATAAAGAAGGCTGAGCACCAAAGAATTGATGCTTTTGGACTATGGTGTTGGAGAAGACCCTTGAGAGTCCCTTGGACCTCAAGGAGATCAAACAAGTCAATCCTCAGATCAGATCAGATCAGATCAGTCGCTCAGTCGTGTCCAACTCTTTGCGACCCCATGAACTGCAGCACGCCAAGCCTCCCTATCCATCACCAGCTCTCGGAGGTCACTCAGACTCACATTCATCGAGTCAGTGATGCCATCCAGCCATCTCATCCTCTGTCGTCCCCTTCTCCTCCTGCCCCCAATCCCTCCCAGCATCAGAGTCTTCTCCAATGAGTCAACTCTTCGCATGAGGTGGCCAAAATACTGGAGTTTCAGCTTACAGGAAATCAATCCTTAATATTCATTGGAAGGACTGATGCTGAAGCTGAAGCTCCAATACTTAGGCCACCTGATGTGAAGAGCTGTCTCATTAGAAAAGACCCTGATGCTGGGAAAGTTTGAAGGCGGGAGGAGAAGGGGACTACAGAGGATGAAATGGTTGGATGGCATCACCGACTCAATGGTCCTAAGTTTGAGCAAGCTCCAGGAGATGGTGAAGGATAGGAAAGCCTTGTGTGCTGCAGTCCATGGGCTCTCAGAGAATCAGACACAAGTGAGTGACTGAACAACAACAATGATATATATAAAAGCTGTTAAGGGAGTAAATACTAAGAGTTTTCATAACAAAGAAAAAAAAAGTTTCTTGCTATTTCTTTTGTATCTATATGAGATGATGTGTGTTCCCTAAACTTACTGTGATAATCACTTCATGATGCATGTAGACTCAATCAGGTACACCTAAACTTACACAGTGCTAAATGTCAGTTATACCTCAACAAAACCGGAAGAAAAAAATAAATTGCAACCCATACCCACCTCCAGCACACCAAATCTCCTTTATCTTGCTCTTTTTCCAAAACACCTATCATTTTCTATATATTTTATCATGCATTTATTTTGTCTATTATAGATTGTCTTTCTCCCCTTATTAGAATATAATTTCCACTACGGCGAGGATCTTTGTTTTATGCACAGTGTATCCCAAGCAGCACTAGCACATAAATTACTTATTAAGTGAATTAACAAATGTCGCACATATATATCTATTGAAAAGTTTCCTAAAGTTAGAACTGCTGAGTCAAAGAGCATTGGCATTAAAATTTTCCACAGATATTGTTAAGTTGTTCTTCAGGTGGCTTTATTAACTTATATCCCTATCAACAATGCACGAAGCTATCTGTTTCCTCAAACACCAAATATGTTGTCAAACTTTTTGTTCTTGGCAAATTGGGTACATGAAAAAATGATACTATCAAATTTTATTTTTTATATTTCATAGTATCAGTAAAGTTAAGTGTATCTTCATGTTATAGAGCCATTTGTTCTTATTTTTCTGTGAACTACCTATTCTTGTTCTTTGCTAATTCCTTAGGGCTGCTAATCCTTTAATTATTGATATATACGTTATATATTTACATATATTATATGTTTATATAAAGTAATACAGGCACCCTGGAAATGTTCGTCAGTTTCTTATAAAAGTAAACATGTTTTGCCATCAGATCAGATCAGTCGCTCAGTCGTGTCCGACTCTTTGCGACCCCATGAACTGCAGCACGCCAGGCCTCCCTGTCCATCACCAACTCCGGGAGTTCACTCAGACTCGCAACCATCAAGTCGGTGATGCCATCCAGCCATCTCATCCTCTGTCGTCCCCTTCTCCTCCTGCCCCCAATCCCTCCCAGCATCAGAGTCTTCTCCAATGAGTCAACTCTTCGCATGAGGTGGCCAAAATACTGGAGTTTCAGCTTTAGCATCATTCCTTCCAACGAAATCCCAGGGCTGATCTCCTTCAGAATGGACCGGTTGGATCTCCTTGCAGTCCAAGGGACTCTCAAGAGTCTTCTCCAACACCACAGTTCAAAAGCATCAATTCTTCGGCGCTCAGCCTTCTTCACAGTCCAGCTTTCACATCCATACATGACCACAGGAAACACCATAGCCTTGACTAGGCGAACCTTTGTTGGCAAAGTAATGTCTCTGTTTTTGAATATGCTATGTAGGTTCGTCGTAACTTTCCTTCCAAGGAGTAAGCGTCTTTTAATTTCATGGCTGCAGTCACCATCTGCAGTGATTTTGGAGCCCAGAAAAATAAAGTCTGACACTGTTTCCACTGTTTCCCCATCTATTTCCCATGTAGTATAATCCAGCAATTGCGCTCCTGGACAGACAGGCTTATGCTCGCACAAAATCCGCACATGAAAAAAAACCAAAGCCGTTTTTAATGGTTTTATTTGTAATCACCAAAAATGAAAACAACCTAGATGTCTTTCAATGGGTGAATGATTTTCACCCTAAAAACCAGCACATCTATTCCATGGACTATTCCATGGACTATCTACCTGACTCAGGAATGAAAAGGAAAAACTGTTGCTACGTGCAACAACCTGAATGAACAAATCTCGGGAGAACCGAGTGAGTGAAAGAAGCCAAACCCAAAAGGTGACAGTATGATTCCATGTAAGGGACATTCATTAAATGATAACGTGATAGAAATGAAGAACAGATTAGTGATTACCTGGGGTCAGAATTGTGGAAAGTGGGGCAAGAGGGAGGTAGATGTGAGTGTGAAACAATAGCATGAAAGTCCCTTGTGGTCCTGAAACTGCTCTGTGTCTTGATCCTGGTCATATATACACAAAACACAAAATGTGTGGTAATAGTCTATGCTAGTAAATATACACACAATACAAACTCGTAAGATATTTAACAATAAGACAACAAAATCAAAACCCTGGCAATTTTAGACACATAGGTATCTTGTACTACCATGTAAGAACAAAATAGTAATGCCTCCTCTACATCTTACATTGAAATTAAATTTGCCAGCTTGCTGTTTATCTTATAACTTTGTGATGTTTTAATGACAAAAAAAGTTATTTTGGGGTGCTTATTTTATTAATATTTCCTTGAGCAGCTTTAGATGTTTCTGCCAGGCTTAGAAAGGCCTTGCTGTGGTAAACTGTTTTAAAATATTACCATGTTTTCCTGTAGCACTTTTATGACATCAGTTGTCATATATTTAAATCTTGAATGCATTTGATGTACAAATGAAGCAGGGTTGTGACTGTATGCAGTGTGTGCATATATCTGTGTGTGTGTGTGTGTATTAACAAATGGCTACCCAATTATCTTATTGTTATTTATAGAATAAACAACCATTGCCCATCAGGTATAATGTACATCTTTATAATATACTACATTCTTACCACATAAGTATCAAACATTTCCAGACTTACTCTCTGTTCTGTATCACTAATTTATTTATTCATAGAGCCAGCATCCTAATATCTAAATTATTATAATTTTATGTAATGCTTTAATGTTTAATAGTTCTCTTCCCTTCTCTTTGTACTTCTTTTTCAGAATTTTCAGAATATTTTAATATGAACTTTAGAATCTAGTCCTTGTCACTAAAAAAATTTTTTTCAAGAAAGGGAGAAGACAATCAGCAGCATCAATTTATACTATTTTCATAATTAATAATCCCAAGATTTACTGAGATCATGTTAAATTTAGAGACTACCTGCTCTGCTACCTACCACCTTAGGCAGATTACTTACTCTGCTGGGTAGTCTCAGTTTCTTTATCAGTAAAAATGAAGACAATGATAGTGACCATCACAGGGCTTTGGGATAATACATTACAGAGCACTGAGCACTGTGTCTGGCATAAAAGTGTTCAATGGGTGTTTGTGGTTATTATTCCTCTTTGTTCCCAGGGGCTTTTGTAAATCTCTTCATCTAAAAACCTTCCCACACAAATTGTCTGTTGCTTGCCTATTTGGCTGTGAACAC
Organism: Tragelaphus eurycerus; assembly: GCA_935064755.1. Lineage (NCBI taxonomy): Eukaryota > Metazoa > Chordata > Mammalia > Artiodactyla > Bovidae > Tragelaphus > Tragelaphus eurycerus. The sequence goes on along the minus strand of CAKXYN010000007.1, from coordinate 21,754,911 downwards.
ACAAGGACAGGAACCACGTTTTATTCCCCTTTCACACTGTTTAGAATGTGGTCCCTGCTGTGTTCCCTCGTGGCCTCTCACCTCTCCATCATGGCTCTTTTCACTCTCTGCTCCTTCCCAGTTGCTTCATATCCATCCTGACGTTCCATGTTGCCCTCTCACTGTTCAGACCCCCTCTCTTGCCTGCATCTGACCTGCTTAAATTGGTCTCTGAAGCTCACAGCTTCAAAAACCCTCCCATCCTCTCATCCTACTCCCTCCTTCTCTGCCCAATTAAGTCTATTCCCTGAGCTGAGGATCCCAGTTGACTTTCCTGGCTACATAGTAAGTCATAAATGACGTGATGGTGCTCAGGTCCAATGCTGTAATCCACAAGCATTGTGGATTAAATCAAATGTATTTCTGATTGATATAATGTACCTAGCAGTTTTCTGAAGTCATCTTACTTTTTCTATTAGAATATAATTGCTTCACAATGTTGTATTAGTTTCTGCTACACAATGAAATGAATCAGTGATATGTATACATTTAGCTAAAACTCTTGTAGCTAAAATTCTTGAGCTCCAACTGAACTGCACACAACCCACCTACTACTTCCTTTTTACTCCTCATCCTCTTTAGTTACTTTTTCTGGAAGTTGAAATGCATTCTGTCATATATCTTTCTCTTCCTCTTTTCAAAGAGATCGTTACCCTTGCCTGAAGGGTTTTTGATGAGCACTCAAATTAAAACTATAGAAGGGAAACTCTACAACTCTTAGGGAGCTGTATGCTTAAAGTCCAGTTCTAACAAAAAGATAAGCTTGGGTTTTGCAGGTCAAGACACTTCCCTGGGTTCCTGATATCCAGATGTAGCTTCTAAAGTGGGACTTCCCGGGACAGAGTTTCCGGCGTTCAGAGGCTTCAGGAATTGTTAATATTTTTCCAGATCCAAGCCAGAGTCCAAAGTTGAGATGCCCACCTCTGTCCTCAAATACTGCAGACCCCACAGTAACTCCTGCTGACAGCGCTACCCCTGTGGGGGACCCAACTCTATTCTGCAAGCCATCTTCACAGATTTTATTTTCCAATTCCTTTGTTGTGTCATAAGAGAGGAATTTCAGGGAGGGGAGTGACAGCAGTGTCAGTGTCTTAAGCTCACACCTTACTGTGCTTTTATTACACTTCCTGGTCACATCTGAATAACTCACTGCAGGAAAGAAATGCCCTGGCTCTCAGGAGTATGATATGGAGTTCCTCACTCTCCACCCGCCAGTTCTCCTTCTCGTGGGTGAGCCCCTCTCCAACATCATGTCCTCCACACTCCTCACCTCACACCTCAGTTCCTAGAACAGCCTCCTCACCACCTTTCCGCTTTCCTTCTTCCCACGTGACTCCATCCCACACACAGCTGTCAGAATCATCTTCCAAGAAACCCACTTACATCATAAAATGAACTGAATTACTCCTGCTCCTCTCTCCCCCCAACACTCCAGGCTCAGTCTGAGTTGCATCTCCTCCCTGAAATGGTGGCCTCATCCCTTGCTCTTCAAAGCTCCCATAACCAGGACTGATATTCCTGGTCACGGATTGTTCACTCCTAGAGTATGCTCTGATTGGGTTCCATCCCTTCTAAGCCCTGCTGATACCTGTTCAGTAGCATTCATGTCTATAGCATTTATTGCTTCTATCAGTCAGCTGGGTACTTTATCATAAACTGTATACTGTTCTTAACTATTCACAATGGGCATACTTTTTGACTGTTTCACTAGATTATATACTCCCCGAGGGGAATCACTCTTTCTAGCTCAATCACCATGAACTAGCTCAGAGGCACATGCAGAAGTGGCCCTTAGAGAAACTTGCTGAAGGAGTCAGTGGATGAGGTAAATAATTCACAGTAAAAACACTGCCCCTACCTATCATCATGTCGCCTAGCAGTTTTAGATCCCCTTGCCATGCCTAAGGGGCTTCCTAAGTGGCTCAGATGGTAAAGTATCTGCCTGCAATGCGGGAGACTTGGGTTCAATCCATGGGTCAGCAAGATTCCCTGGAGAAGGGAATGACAACCCATTCCAGTATTCTTGCCTGGAGAATCCCATGGACAGAGGAGCCTGGCGGGCTACAGTCCATGGGGTCGCAAAGAGTCGGACATGACTGAGCAGCCTAGGGCTACCCAGCCTGCCAAGTCACTTCACCTCTATTCCTATATACTTAACTGCACTTAAGTGTACAGTGCAGTAGTATTAAGAGTATTTACATTGTGGTGCCACCAGCCACACCCCACTCCAGTACTCTTGCCTGGAAAGTCCCATGGACAGAGAAGCCTGGTAGGCTGCAGTCCATGGGGTAGCTGAGGGTCGGACACGACTGAGCGACTTCACTTTCACTTTTCACTTTCATGCATTGGAGAAGGAAATGGCAACCCACTCCAGTGTTCTTGCCTGGAGAATCCCAGGGATGGGGGAGCCTGGTGGGCTGCTGTCCATGGGGTCGCACAGAGTCAGACATGACTGAAGTGACTTAGCAGCAGCAGCAGCAACCAGCCACGCACAGAACTCATTTCATCTTCACCACCTGAGACTCTGTACCCACAACAACTCCCCTTTCTCTCTCCCCCCATCCCCTGGCAACCACCATTCTACCTTTAGTCCCTGTGGATTTGACCACTCTATAGACACCTCACATAAGGGGAATGATGAGTTTGAGTGAACTCAGGGAGTTGGTGATGGACAGGGAGGCCTGGCATGCTGCAATTCATGGGGTCTCAAAGAGTCAGACACAACTGTGCAACTGAACTGAACAGTGTATGTCTTTCTGTGACTGGTCTATTTCACTTAGCATAATATCTTCAAGGTATATCCCTGTTGCAGCTTGTGTCAGAATGTCCTTCCTTTTTTTAAGCTGAGTAGTATTCCATTGTATACATAGACTACATTTTGTTTATCCAGTCATGCATTGATGGACAACGCATGAGGCTATTGTGACTAATGCTGCTATGAACATGGCTGCACAAATATAATTTTGAGATCCTTCTTTCAATTCTTTTGGGTACATACCCATAAGCAGAATTGCTGAATCATATGCTAATTGAAAAGATATATATTTCCAGGTAATATAATATATAAAAGGAAAACTCCCACATGGGGAGTTTTTGGGGTGGTTAACACCAATGCTGTGGCTATATGGTTATGGTTATATATGGTTAACACCAGGCTATGGGCATTTAGGGCTACCCTTGTGGCTCAGCTGGTAAAGAATCCACCTGCAATGAGGGAGACCTGGGTTCAATCCCTGGGTTGGGAAGATCCCCTGGAGAAAGGAAAGGCTACCCACTGCAGTGTTCTGGTCTGAGAATTCCATGGACTGTATAGTCTGTGGGTCACAAAGAGTCGGACATGACTGAGCAACTTTCACAATTCAATATATATCTTTTCTGTTTGTTTGATTGTTTATCCATCTTCTCTACCAGATACGTGAGCTCCGGTGAGCAAGATCCTTATCTGTCTTGTTTACTGAAGGCCCAGAACAATGACTAACATAATAAAGGCTTCAGTAAATATTTTTGAGTGAACAAATTCTTTTAAATAGTTACTAATCACCTTCGTAGGCACTGCACTCACTACTGCACATCCTGATATACATATGACATACTTTTTCTCTCACAGTTTAATTGGGAGATGGTTTATAAGCAAATCATTAAATACAGTGTGAGTTGCAGAATAAATAAGTATGTAAAAATAATACAAAGAAAGAAGTTATTCTAAGTCTATTTGGAGGCAGAAATCAAGGAAGGCTTTCATAGATAAATGCTCCTTACAAGGTTTTGAAGGTTAACTGGAGTTTCCCTAGAAGAAAAAGAAGGAAATGACATGGTATGTTTAGAGGATAGCAGGCCAATGCCACCAGGGCAGGACACATAAAGATGTACTGTGTACACAACAATTAATTTTGTGAAGCTAGATGTAAAGTTAAAGGGAGAGGATGGCAGGAGAGGAGTCCAGCGCAGGGACAGATCATAGAGGCTTATCAAAACATCTTGCCTCTATTTGATCCATAGGCAGTCAGAGCTACCAAAAGGCTGCACACAGAAAGTGACATGGGGAGATCATCATTTTAGAGAGAGGACATGGCTCTGGTGTAGTAGGAAGCCGGCCAGGAGAATCAGAGCTTCCTGGAGCCCCCAGCATGGGCATGGAACCAAGCAAGCTGCATTCACATTTACAAAGGCTGGAATGGGCTGCTAGACTGGCGCTGGATCCAAATTTGCCCTAATTCAACACAGAGTCTGAATCTCTGTTCTAGCACTTTAAAAGGAATTTCATCAGGGTTCTAGTCATTTGGGTTTTAGAACAGCTACTTGGGTTAAGATAGTTATATTTGACATGGAATAATTAGCCATTGGACTCTTGGTTTTCACATTCTACATCCCAAATTCCTTTTTATCTATGTCATTAAGCTACCCTACACTTTTGTTGGCCGACTCATAATAAAGAGGGTGTCTATTAAGCTGGGGCTAGTTCATGTGATTCAAATGAGTATATTCTGTGTGGTAGGAGAAGAATTGGCCACTTGAGCCCAGATCGCAGACTGCCTTCTCTTGGGTCCAGACTGCATGTGTGTGTCTGTGTGTTCTGTCACTCAGGCACGTCCAAATCTGTGCCACCCAGGGACTGCAGCACGCCAGACTCCCTGTCCTTCACTGTCCCTCAGGTGTCCAGACTGCACAGGGGGAAAACAAAGTCACTTCAAATAGTTTGAGGATTCACATGATGACACCCTGAAATCGGCTTAAAATTTACCTCCTCTAGTAACTCGGTCTCCACGGGGCCTCTGTGCATCCGACACGTCACCCTTACTCTACACAGATCCATCATCAGGTCCCATGTTGCCTAAGAACACAACGTATTCCACACTGTGGCAGTTTCTTAGGGCAGCTGGAACACAGTGCCGCAAACCAAGTGACTTAAAACAACAGAAATGTACTGTCTGCAGTTCTGGAGGCTGACACCAAAGTGTCACCAGGGCCACATTACTGAAAAATGTGGTTTTTCACATTACTGCTGAAACCTGCAGGTAAGAAATTTTGTCTGTCTCTCTCCTGGCTTCTGGTGGTTTTCGGGCAATCACTGGTAGTTTGGCTTGTTGTTGCTGTTGTTGTTTAGTCGCTCAGTTGGGTCAACGTCTTTGCGACCCCATGGACTGCAGCCCACGAGGCTCCTCTCTCTGTTCATGGAATTTCCCAGGCAAGAATCCTGGAGCAGGTTGCCATTTCCTCCTCTGTGTGCGTGTGTGTGTGGGGGGGGGGGGTGTCTTCCCAACCCAGGGATTGAACCCACATCTCCACATCTCCAAAACTGAAGGCAGATTCTTTACCTCTGAGCCACAGGCAACCGTGTAACTCCAACCTTTGCCTCCACTGTTACGTGGCATCCTCCATGTGTATCTCTGTTTTCATGCAGCCAGAAAGACACAGTCATACTGGATTTAGAGGCCACTCTACTCCAGTGTCACTCCATCTTAACTAATTAATCTGCAGTGACCTTATTTCCAAATAAGATCACATTCTGAGGGACTGGGGGTTAGGATTCCAAAATATCTTTGAGGGGAGAGGAAGGGACACAATTCACTTCTAACACTGCCTCTTCCCTTGGCTGCTTACCTGCAGTGTTTAGTCCAGAGCTGACAATGTGACAGTGAATGCTATTTACCAATGTGAATTAAGTCACCAGGACATCTGCCCATCTGCAAAAAAGCACAGTAGCTGTGTGACTACTTTGTGCCAACACACCGAACAGCTTCACTTTCAAGATGACTAAGGAAAATGCTGAGTGGGACTTGATCAAAGTTGTGGTCATCCTGACTGTTTTAAAAAATTGCATTTGCTATGGGGAGGGAGCGGGGAGGAGGGTTCAGGATGGAGAACACATGTATACCTGTGGTGGATTCATTTCGATATATGGCAAAACCAATACAATATTGTAAAGTTAAAAAATAAAATAAAATTTAAATAAATAAATAAATAAAATTTAAAAATTGCAGTGAGAATGTTTCAGGGTCACTTCTGACATGAATGTAACATTGAACCTTAACAAAATATAGATTTGTGGGGATGTCCTTATGTGAGTCTGTGCTGCCATGTCATTTTAGGCCATTCAAAAGCAGAGTATGACTTTCAATCATGGCATCACCATAATTAGTCATGGCAACATTTCCTTCAAGTTGCCCTTGAGGGCTGTAGAATCTCAGGCTGCCACCACTGCAATTAGACTAACAGCTGGCAAAGAGCCAAATGATGGAGGTGGGGGAGAATTATACTACCAAATCAAATATGGGTTTGTTTTGAATTAAGCATTCAAACTTCTGGTAGAGAAATCTGCTCTGATTACACCCTGACATTTTTATAAGTAAAATATGTTAAAAGAAAAATATATATTGAAGACCCTTTTAGCCTTTAACAGATGTCAGAGTTCTTTCTCAATAGGGTCTTTCCGTGGGATCCATTGGACTCAAATTAATGATTGAGGGTGCTGACTTTGTGACAGAGAAGGGTCCCTGAGAGCAACCAGGAAGACAAGGTTTGTGTGCCCCTCATTTCATTCCGTCTAAGCAAACAGTTGGCAAGAGGAGACATTTCCTATTGCCTGGGCAACGTTTTAATCACTGTTTAAATATTTGCCATCCTGTCTTTGTTTTGGTTAGAATTGCAGAGTTAATGCAATACAGATTTGTACCTTCTGCTGAGTGAAATATAGATTTCATCTTATGAACTAGAGCTATGTTCATTGGAAATAGCTTCTTCCCCCGCCCTACCTCCGCTACCTGTCTTTCATTTTATGCATCAGATTAATCATTTTATATCTGCACAACGCCTTCAGGTTAGCAACAAATTGCCACATTAAGTCTCAGCAAACCTGGCCCTACGTATGACTTGTTGCAAAATGTAAGGACCTCAAGTCAATCTCTCTGAGTACCAGCCCAGAAAAATATGAGTCCCAGGCAAGAGCCACACCATCTGATGGACATTCTGGGATCAAGGTAAAATGAGTTTCTGGCCTCAGGATAGCTTCTGATGGACAACTGGTTTGTGCCAAGGACTCTTTTTACTAACGAAGCGCCATAAAGTTTCAGCTGGCTCCAGGCTAACCTGGCCCCTGTGTAACTCGATTTCTTCAAACCTCACTAGCCGGGGTATTCTTAAAGGGTCATATTAACAGTAATAACTCAAATTTCACTGGTTCTTGCTCCCAGCTGCTGATGGAGGGCCTCTGGCTCCTTTTTTATTTTTGGCAGAATATAGAGTAAAAGTACCCTTTCTGTTTTAACGTACAGTCAACTCTCTCTAGGCAACTCTTTATAAATCCAGTGGGAGCTGGACAAAAAGGGGTATGAATGACTGACATCATACTCACCCCTCCTCTTCTTTGATAACCTAGATTCAGTTCTTGGGTGAAATTCATTTGTCTGGCTCCTTCTCCCTTCAGGATCAGCACCCTCTCAAATGTCTCCGCAATCCTAACCAGAGAAGAGGCTCTTCCACAAGAACTGTCAGACATGCTGGATTCCCAGCTTTGAATCTCCCTCAGACTCTACCTGGGACCCCACCAGACCAGAATAACCACTTACTTCTCTGGGAAAAACTTGATGCAAATTGAAAGGTTTGGGGTTTCTTATTCCAACAGTTCCAGACAGTAATTACTACCAAATCTTTTGCAAAAGAATACTAGAAAAATTACATTAAAAGTATAAAAAAACATATGTTTGATGGCATTAGGAAGTTAAAATGATGGCAATTAATTATCAGGACAGAACCCAGGAGAAAGCACAAGATAGAAGATGAAAGAGGAGAGCCCTACAACAGCACCAGTTTACTGCCATGGCATGGTCTCCAGGGCCTAACAGAGGAAGCAGGATGTAGTCTAACAGACTCCCTATGGTGAAAAGATGCAGCTAAGAGTTTCCAAAGACCAACATGGCTAAAGTTGGCTGGCTAGTAGGAGAAGAAAGAGCTGCAGGGCAAGAAAACTGGTCCCCTTTGAGGATTCAGCAGAATACTAATTAGTGCGTACATGAGAAGACACTAGCAGAGGCCAGAGAATTACAAAAAACAGTTCCTGGAGCTCATGAAAGGACAGGAAAAGTAATCCCCCTACCAGACTGAAAAATCTCATAATTTACAGAGAACTGAATAATCAGAAAGTTCTTGCTTCAGTGTGTGTTAGTTGCTCTGCTGCTGCTGCTACTGCTGCTGCTAAGTCGCTTCAGTCGTGTCCGACTCTGTGCAACCCCATAGACAACAGCCCACCAGGCTTCCTTGTCCCTGGGATTCTCCAGGCAAGAACACTGGAGTAGGTTGCCATTTCTTTCTCCAATTCATGAAAGTGAAAACTGAAAAGTGAAGTCACTCAGTCATGTCCGACTCTTAGCGACCCCATGGACTGCACCCTACCAGGCTCCTCTGTCCATGGGATTTTCCAGACAAGAGTACTGGAGCGGGGTGCCATTGCCTTCTCCGGTTAGTTGCTCAGTTGTGTCCAATTCTTTGTGACCCCAAGGACTGTAGCCCCCCAGACTCCTCTGTCCATGAAATTCTCCAGGCAAGAATACTGGAGTGGGCAGCCATTCCTTTCTCCAGGGGATCTTCCCAACCTAGGGATCGAGCCCAGGTCTCCTGCATTGCAGGTAGATTCTTTACCATCTGAGCCTTCAGCTGGAAGCCCTTCTTGCTGCAGTAGTGGGAAACAATAGCCCCCAGACTAAGCAGTGTTTCACTCCCACCTCACAAATATTAAAGGTAAGATTTCAAAGGATCAAACAATTCTTAAGTAACTTAACTACATCTAAGCCCAGAACAGAGTTCAAGATATTTAAAAGAATAAAAATAACCAGAACTCAACAGATGAGTTCTACATGAATATGTAAAATTTATAAAGCTGTCACTCTATCATAAATTACTGGACATGCAAAAAAACAGGAAAATATTGAGGAGAAAAAATCAACCAATCAAAACCAACCCAAAACACACAGATGTTAAAATTAACAGACAAGAGCATTTTAAAAGATATTTTAATTGTATTCCATATATCCAGAATGTTGACAAGGGGAATATATTACCAAAAAAAAAAAAAAAGACTCAAATCAAACTTCTAGAGATGAAAACACCACTGTAAGGAAGTAACAGCAGAAAAGACACTGCAGGGGAAAAAAATCAGTAAAATAAGTAAAACACAAAGAGGAAAAAGACTAAAACACAATTAACAGAGTGTTAGCTATAGTATAACTTCAAACAGTCTAATATACCTGTACAATATATAATTGGAGTCCCCACTACATTCAGAGATTTCAAACCCTCTCTTAATAATTGATTGAATAATTATAGAGAAAATCAGTAAGGATATGGAAATTTGAAAAATACTATCAACCATCTTGATCTAAGTGATATTTATGGAACACTCCATTCAACAACAGAAAATACACTTTTTCTTCAACCTCACACTGACCATTACCAAGATAAACCGTATTCCTGGCTATAAAAGAAGTCTCAATACATTTAAAAAGATGCAAGTCATACAAAATATGTTCTTTGACCACCATGGAATTAAATTAGAAATCAACAGAAGAATTCTCTATGGAAAAATCTCCCAAATATTTAGAAACTAAAAGTGCTTTTAAATAACCCACAAATCACAACATAATCAAAAAGGAAATTAGAAAGTACACTAAATGAATGAAAATGAATATGAATATGCAATATATCAAAATCTGTGAGACACTCCTAAAGCAACAATTTAAAGGAAAATATATAGTTCTAATGCCTACATTAAAAAGGGAACCAAATCAATAGCACAAAGCTTCCAATTAAAGAAACTAGCAAAGTAAACAAGTAAAAAAAAAAAAAAAAATCAGAGGAGAAATCAATGAAATAATAAAAAGAAAAATATAGAGAAAATTAATGAAACCAAAAGAAGGCAAAAAACTGTCATAAAATTGACAACACTTTACCAAGATTAGTAAGAAAAAAAGAGAGAAGACTCTTTTTATGATTATTATCAAGGAGAGAAGCAACATTATTACAGATTCTACAGATATTAAAAGGAAAAGAACAAAATATTGTTAAAAACCTTATGACAATAAATCTGATAACTTAAGTGAAATGGAAAAATCCCTTGAAAGACACAAATTACCACAACTCACACAAAATAAATAGGTTACTTAAATAGTCCTTTATTTCTAAAAATGTTAAATTCATAGTTAAAACTCTTTCTACAAAGACAATTCCAGACCCCAAAACTTCAGCAGTGAAAGTGAAAGTCATTCAGTAATGTCCAGCTCTTTGTGACCCCATGGACTATACAGTCCATGGAATTCTCCAGGCCAGAATATTGGAGTGGGTAGCCTTTCCTTTCTCCAGGGGAATCTTCCCAATCCAGGGATCAAACCAGGTCGCCCGAATTGCAGGCAGATTCTTTACCAATTGAGCCACAAGGGAAGCCCAAGAATACTGACAGGGTAGCCTATGCCTTCTCCAGAGGATCTTCCCAACCCAGGAATCCAATCAGGGTCTCCTGCATTGCTGGCGAATTCTTTACCAACTGAGCTATGAGGGAACTAAACATATAAGGGAGAAACAATACAATTTTTACACAAACTCTTCCAGAAGATTAAAGAGGAGGAACTATTTTCCAATTCATTCTGCAAGGCTATCATTACACTAGTGACAAAAAAACTAAAGACATTACAAGAAAAGAAAACTACAGTCCAATATTTCTCATAAATATAGATGCAAAAATTCAAAACACAATTTTAGCAAATCAGATTCAAGGCTGATTTAACCTTCAAAAATCAATCAACTTAATTCACAATATTAACAAACAAAAAGAAAAGCCATTTATCATTTCAATATATGTATAAAAAGGATATACCTAAATCCAACCTACATTCTGATTTAAAAAAAAAAAAAAAAAAGCAAACTTGGCAAACTAGGAATAGAAGGGAACTTCTTCAAATGGACAAAGGAAATCTACAAAAAAAAAAAACCTAGAGTCAACATTACACTTCCTCTAAGATCAAGAACAAGACAAAAATGTCTATTTTTACTGCTTTTATTCAACACTATAATGAAGGATATAACCAGTACAATAAGGTAAGAAATAAAAATTAGAGACATAAATATTAGAAAGCAAGAAGTAAAAGGAAGAAGATGACATGATTATCTGTGTGGAAAATCTGATGGAATATACAAAGAAGCTACTAAAAAGAACTAAAAAGTGAGCTAACACAGCAAGGTTGCGGCATTACATTACAACGTACAAAAAAATTCTATTTCTACATACAAGCAATAAACAATCAATATAAAATTTTTAAAAAAACACCATGCATAATAACATCAAAAAATACAGAATACTTAGGAAAATAAGAAAATATTACTGAAAGAATTTAATATCAAAATAAATGAAGAGCTGTATCTTGTTCATGGATTGGATGAGAATATTAAGGGGAAAAAAATCATCTGAGAAGCCAGCTCTATGGAATACACCTCCCTAAATTCCTTAACAGAGAAGTTAAACAGCAGACCAACAAACTGCTAGATTACGATCCCCCATTTTGGAGAAAACTGCAAATCCCCACCCTTAGATTTAGTCCTTTTTGGAAGCCCACTCCATGGCCACACTATTAGATCAGATCAGATCAGATCAGTCGCTCAGTCGTGTCCGACTCTTTGCGACCCCATGAACTGCAGCACGCCAGGCCTCCCTATCCATCACCAGCTCTCGGAGGTCACTCAGACTCACATTCATCGAGTCAGTGATGCCATCCAGCCATCTCATCCTCTGTCGTCCCCTTCTCCTCCTGCCCTCAATCCCTCCCAGCATCAGAGTCTTCTCCAATGAGTCAACTCTTCGCATGAGGTGGCCAAAATACTGGAGTTTCAGCTTTAGCATCATTCCTTCCAAAGAAATCCCAGGGCTGATCTCCTTCAGAATGGACCGGTTGGATCTCCTTGCAGTCCAAGGGACTCTCAAGAGTCTTCTCCAACACCACAGTTCAAAAGCATCAATTCTTCGGCGCTCAGCCTTCTTCACAGTCCAGCTCTCACATCCATACATGACCACAGGAAAGACCATAGCCTTGACTAGGCGAATCTTTGTTGGCAAAGTGATGTCTCTGCTTTTGAATATGCTATCTAGGTTGGTCATAACTTTCCTTCCAAGAAGTAAGCGTCTATTCTTTGCAGCCAAAGATGGAGAAGCTCTACACAATCAGCAAAAACAAGACCAGGAGCTGACTGTGGCTCAGACCATGAACTCCTTATTGCCAAATTCAGACTGAAATTGAAGAAAGTAGGGAAAACCACTAGACCATTCAGGTATGACCTAAATCAAATCCCTTATGATTATACAGTGGAAGTGAGAAATAGATTTAAGGGCCTAGATCTGATAGATAGAGTGCCTGATGAACTATGGAATGAGGTTCGTGACATTGTCCAGGAGACAGGGATCAAGACCATCCCCATGGAAAAGAAATGCAAAAAAGCAAAATGGCTGTCTGGGGAGGCCTTTCAAATAGCTGCGAAAAGAAGAGAATCGAAAAGCAAAGGAGAAAAGGAAAGATATAAACATATGAATGCAGAGTTCCAAAGAATAGCAAGAAGAGGCCACACTATTAAAATATGTCAAATGGAAGAAAAGTAGGTGGATTTGTAAATGTATATCAAGATAAGTCCTTTCAAAGAACTACATGTTTTGTACACTTTGGATCACTAAAAATCTATAGATTGCTTTTGTGTCCAGGGTTTATTTTAGTCAGCAAATTTTTTATTGATTTCAACAGATCAACTCATCAAGCAGTTCCCCAGTGCCTGTGCATGCCAGACTCTGCTCTAGACAGAGGAAACAAAGATGAAGGTGTCATATTGAGACGTGAGTGCTCCAGCATTCAAGGAGCCAAGCCCTTTGGTGACAACTGGGGCCAAATGAGGACCTCCTGAGGTGGTCCTGGTGGGAACTTCTCAGCAGATCACAAACTCAGAGGAACCTGGCAGGGTGGGGCAGGTCAGGAAATGCATGTGCACACGTTGTCAGAAGTCCCTCACTGGCTTCTAGACAGGGTGCATGTGCTGTGTGCTCAGTAGCTCAGTCTCCTTGCAACCCCATGGCCCACCAGGCTCCTCTGTCTATGGGATTTCCCAGGCAAGAATACTGCAGTGGGTTGCCATTTCCTTCTCCAGGAGATCTTCCCAACCCAGGGATCGAACCCACGTATCCTGCATTGCAGGGGGATTCTTAACCCTGAGCCTCTGGAGAAGCCCCAAATAGACCAATACCTATCATCAGCTACATATGTGTTTATCATCCCGTGGGCTGCAGGCACTGATTGGTTCAGAAGGGAAAGCTCCAGCAGGAACTTCTTCCCTTCTGAACCAGAGTCCCAGGACTAATGATAAATATGCGGCTACAGTTCTCTCTCAGGGTCAGACCGACAGTAGACGGCAGAGTTAAGTGAAAGATCTGCTGATTTGAGTGTGCCCATCACACACTTTGATGGATGTGCAGGTGCACATCAGCCTTTTAGAGATAGGTTCCCTCTCTTCTATACCTCCAGCTACTAGCATCATCCCAAGTCTGCATCAAACTGATGGTGGTGCTGCTGCGGAACATGGCATGAACCTAATCCAAGCAAAATACTCCAAGAGGGAGGTAGGGAGTGGAAGGCTTTCCCCCTGGGGTGCAGGAGTTAATGAAACAGTGGACACTATGCAGTCAACCTCTGATCCCAGATTGCTGTAGTGACTCAGCAATCCCACCCTGAGGACGAGTACTCAGCACACAGACAGCAGGGCATGCTCATCAATGAGCCCACTAGTTTGCAGGATTGGTGGTTTATGCCATCACCAGAGTAACGACACTATGAGAAAACTACCTAGGTTTATACTGTCAGCCTTTCCTCTCCAACTGCAAAAGCAGACATCTCTCAATCTCCTCAGAAACAGAAAGAAAGCATCCCCGCCCCCAAGAACACCCAGTAGTGCATATGGGAACGATACAAGGCTCAGCTTATCCAGGGCTCTTCATTATACCCCACCCATGCCCTCCTACCTGAATAGGCAAACACCTACCTCTACTCTCATCCCCAAACTAGACTACAGCCCAATCGGCCATGTGAAGCGTCTCACTGCTAGGAAAGTAGAGTTCCAGCAGTTCTCTCAGGCTTTACCTTCTTATTATCCAGAAGCTTGCAGGGAGCAGGAAATGGAGATCTCAATACCTCGGGAGTACTTATTTGCAGGGAAGGGAGCAAACATGGGCACGTATAAAGCATATGCACGTATAAAGCATATGCACGTATAAACTGTGTATCTGTAAAACCATCCTGCTGTTAGAAGAGACCAAGTAAGAATTTGGACACAAAACACGAATTTTTAAACTTCACTTATTTTCATTAGGTTTCTGGGCTTTTCTTTATTCCTTTTTCTCTTTATTTTTCTCTCTACATGAACGGAATTGAAAATGTGTTTGTAAAGAGGCTTCTCTAATATTTGCACCTCCTTGGAGATGCAGCACGAGGAGGAAGGAAGTTGGCTTACTTCATACCAGACCTTTAAAAAGTCCAATATCTTCGTACGTCGTGAGCGGATGTGAACAGTAATGGTGCCAGCATCCTGGACTAAGATTCCACAAGTTTCCTCTGATGCAGTCAATCTTCCCCCCCACCCCCACCCTCAACTAAAACAGACCTGAAACTCAGAAAGCCTAATTATCCCTGCATTTAAAATTTTATTGGCAAGTCATCCAGGGACTTTATTTCCTTCCTCAAAACAATAAGAGCCTCTGAATTTATTTTGTGAAAAAATATAGTATCTTTTCAGTACCTCTGTAGTCTGTAGATGACCCCCAAACCAAATTGAGGCCGTCATTACTATTGGAAAACTGCTCTGTGATGCCTGTAAGGGTGAATTGCTCTATTCATGTCTTTCTTTCCCTTCAATATGAAATGAAGATAAATAGTGGCAGTGGCATTGTATTGGATTGTTTAAACACTAGGCTCTCCTCTTAAAAAGACTATGTTACTATGAAATATTTCTGATGTGATTTTTAAACCCCAGTGCATACCCTGCTAGCTCTGAACACCAGAAGGTACTGTTGACTGCCAAGAGCCATTAATCAGAAGAAGAAATGGATGCACAGGGCTGAAAATGCTGTGGGGATTCTGCTTCTCTGCAGACAGGCTCCCCTCCTATGCCTCATTTCAGTCCGGGTCCCATCTGAGGACACAGAACCCCAAACAGAACACATTAACTTGCCTGCGATGGTGGGAGCCATGGGGAAATAGTGGGGCTCCGGGAGACCCTGTAGCAGTCTGAATCCATACTGACATAACTGCATGTCACCACAGCCTGCAGCTAACAGTGGAAGGGCGGAAAGGGGCATAACCTGCGTTTACACTGGTCTAAGACTGGGCAAGCTCCAGGGACCCTCCCAGGCTGTGTGCCGCAGCTCAGAGGCATCGTGTCCCTCTCAGCACTTGGGGTACGTGCACAGCTACACCACTGTGGTTGAAGTGGACACCCACCCAACAAGCTCAGGCTGCTTTCCTGACAACTCTTTATTCTTTCATGACATCTGAAAGGCAGAGCAAAGGAAATGGTCTTAAAAGGTAAACAGGCTACTTTCATTTACAGGCTTGATACTTTAGAACAGTCTAAATTATTTCAAGGTCTTAGATTTAATTTGTGTCATCAGTAACCAAACATATTCAAGAGTTAGTGGGTGTAATGAACTGAAAACTAAGACAAACATACTATCAGCATTCAGACCACTTAGAGGGTGCAGAAGAGAGAGCAGTTAGAAAAATAACCAACCAGAATACAGTCAAACCATCCTTCTAATCTTTTCATTTTATACCTGGGGTAGGGCACGGGGAGAGGTGATGTTAGCTTTTGGTTTTTTGCTTGCAAAAGCACATTTCAGTTTTTGAGCCGGGCTGTGCCAGTTAGTGACATAATGTCCACACGGTAATATGATATGGTAAGCACAAACACAGCGCACAGACCAGACTGCGGCCTGGGAAAGACAGGCTCTGTCCATATATCAACGGGAATGGCCTGGAACTCAGGGAGTGAGCATTTTGAAGCAATCGCACATGAATTCACCTTCAGGAGATTAGAGGCTGATGTCACCAGGAGAGTGAAGTCATCAGAAATGACCTAAACTAATGGGACGTTGCCAGAACAAAGCCGCACTGTGCAGACACAGCTTAACTCCTTCTAAGCTTAAGAGTTCTCCTCCAAAGAGGCAGGGTTTTTTGTTGTTTTTTTGATGAATGTGAGGAGCTTTCAACAGAGACACACAGCCAGTATGACTTTCACTCTCTTTAGCATTAGCTGGTGTTACTTGATGAAAGAGGTTTGAAAATAAATAGGTCCCACTAACCAAACATCCTAGAGGTAAGCCTCCATCTTTTCATTCCAGAGTTCTACCATTTCTGTATAGATCCCCAGGGGAAGAGGACTAGTAGGCTTTCAATAAATAGCAACTGGATTGGAGGGAGTAGATTGCTAGCAATAGCAGGATCCCAGAGTGGAATAGTTGGGCCCCCAGAATGGTAGTTCGACAACATTACAACAAAACCATCCCTCTAAAAAACAGCTGGCTGCTTGAGTTTGTAATTCTCAGTGGAGTTCTCCATTAACCAGTGAGTAATGAGATATTGGGCCATCCCTGCCTCCCTGGAGTTGCCTAGCATCCAGAAACCATCCTCTTCCCCTTGTGACCTTCATGCTTGAAACCCAGTGCCACATGCTTACTTCACTCCCTTCTGATATTATCTCTTGGTTACTAGAGATGTCATAAGCCCAATTATACCTTAAGTAATAGCAACATAACTTCAAAAGTTAAAAGTTAATCAGACACAGGAAATAAGGTCAGATAAATGAATCGCCTACTAGGCAGTGGTCATATTAACAATGAATCATCAAAACAGGCTAGAGAATATCCTGCTGGAGGACTCAGAGGCAGGAAGTTGAACTTGGCCTTCACTTGGGGATGAACCTAGCTTTTAGAATCTAGAATCCATAATAAAATGGGATGGAGTGGACAAAAGCATCTTACAAGCAGAAAAGTACTCACTAAAACATTTTGATTTCATGATGGTCCTCTACAAAGCAGGGATAAAGAAGCAAAATCAAAAGGTATGACCTGAATGAGTAGGCAAACTGGGAGGCTGGCTACCCACATGGAGTGGTGGAAGTTACGCACAGAAAGCTTCCTGTCCCTAACCTTCCCTGTCCTTCCTAATGCCTGCCATATGCCTAAAAACCAAACAACCTGCCTTAAGTCTGTGCATTTCACATTCTTCTCATTACTACCCACATAAAGAATACAAATCTTATAGCACTCTTCAGTACTGTTTCCTACATGAACAATTGAAACAAAAATTTTGCAAAACCAATACTTTCCCTGTTGCCTAAGAAGTGCTCTGATATCTTCTACTCTGTTTAATTCTACTTCTTTTTTCAGTTCTGGTTTGATTCATGAATTTAACTTCAACAACCACTAATGGGTAAAAGTTCACTATTTGAATAATACTGAAATTTAAAGCCATTTGGGCACATAACAGATAAAATATGAATTAAGGTGTTCAAGGTGAAAAACAGGATCCTTTGGAGGGAAACGCCACAATGCTTTAAGGCAAAGTAGAAGGCTGGGATCACTTCATGAATTACCCTGGGCTCCCAGTGGATACTCTCATCAGAGCCTATCAGTCTTCTGATTACATAACTCCTCTATCAGTCAGTCAGTTCAGTCGCTCAGTTGTGTCCAACTCTTTGAGATCCCATGGACTGAAGCATGCCAGACCTCCCTGTCCATCACCAACTCCCAGAGTCCACCCAAATCCATATCCATTGAGTCGGTGATGCCATTCAACTATCTCATCTTCTGTCGTCCCCTTCTCCTCCTGCCCTCAATCTTTTCCAGCATCAGGGTCTTTTCAAATGAGTCAGCTCTTTGCATCAGGTGGCCAAAGTATTGGAGTTTCAGCTTCAACATCAGTCCTTCCAATGAACACCCAGGACTGATCTCCTTTAGGATGGATTGGTTGGATCTCCTTACAGTCCAAGGGACTCTCAAGAGTCTTCTCCAACACCACAGTTCAAAAACACCGATTCTCTGGCACTCAGGTTTCTTTATAGTCCAACTCTGACATACATACATGACTACTGGAAAAACCATAGCTTTGACTAGACAGACCTTTGTTGTCTCTGCTTTTTAATATGCTGTCTAGGTTGGTCATAACTTTTCTTCCAAGGAACAAGCGTCTTTTAATTTCATGACTGCAGTCACCATCTGCAGTGATTTTGGAGCCCCCAAAAATAAAGTCTGTCACTGTTTCCACTGTTTCCCCATCTATTTCCCATGAAGTGATGGGACCAAATGCCATGATCCTCATTTTCTGAATGTTGAGTTTTAAGCCAACTTTTTCACTCTCCTTTTTCACTTTCATCAAGAGGCTCTTTAGTTCTTCTTCACTTTCTGCCAGAAGGGTGGTGTCATCTGCAAATCTGAGGTTATTGACATCTCTCCCAGCAATCTTGATTCCAGCTTGTGCTTCATCCAGCCCAGCATTTCGCAAGAAGTATTCTGCATATAAGTTAAATAAGCAGGGTTACAATATACAGCCTTGACATATTCCTTTCCCGATTTGGAACCAGTCTGTTGTTCTATGTCCAGTTTTAACTATTGCTTCCTGAACTGCAGATTTCTCAGGAGGCAGGTCAGGTGATCTGGTATTCCCATCTTCCATCTCTTTCAGAATTTTCCACATATTGTTGTGATCCACACAGTCAAAGGCTTTGGCACAGTCAATAAAGCAAAAGTAGATGTTTTTCTGGAATTCTCTTGCTTTTTCGATGATCCAACTCCTCTTTCACCCATTCCCAAACTTATCCACAATCACAGAAAGATAACACACCCTCCTGGATAGAACCTATTGGAAATCATTGGGCATTATTTATCTTAAACCACTTCAAACCAGTGAACTAAACATCAAAGAGATAATGGCCAATGAATAGACTGAAACCATTATGAAGCTGAGACTGAAGTAGGCCCCAGTTTTCTGGATATGAGTCAAATAACAGTGAGGTGAGGACATTCTTGCATCTACTTGACAGTAAATGGAAAAATTAGCTCCACTTTCTCACTTTAAAGTATCTTTGACCAGTCATCGGCACAGTTGGCTTTGGAAGCTAGAGTTGGCTTTCAAGGCCATTGAAACAACTGGAAGCACCATGAAATTTATGCTGACTCAGTTTTGGACTATTGCAAACACTAATTCAACCAAACATTTTCAGACACTGGGTCAATTTTTAAAATACAGTAAATATTTACTGAGTTCTTACTAAGCTGAACACTATAATAAATCTGGGGAGTCTTTAACCTGGTTGAATAATCTAGGTGTTTCAACTAACAGAACTGAGTGCTGTGATTGTGCTTATTGTCATAGCTCTGAACCTGAACAACGGTCAAGACAGCATCATTTGTGGGTTTCTTAAACACCGTTCAACATTCATTGCACTGAAACAAAATGTTACTATACATCCTTTGGATGTACTTTACTAAAATATCAATAACTTTCAAACATTCAAATCAACGTCAGAATAATGCATTGTCTGCCAAAGGAAGCAATTCAGGTATCTTTAAAAGGGACCCAAATTGGTCAGTTTCACTTGCTGCTTCCATTGAGACTACTTTCCTACATAATTGCCTTAAAACCTAGAATGAGTGATGAATTTAACCTAGTTTTAAAATTAAAACCCATGTTTGTGTGCCTGTTTTGTTTTAGTTTTAAGTATTGCACCAGCCAGTAGGAGAGATAGTATGCAGGCCCATCCCTAACAGTGTCAGATCTCAGCAAGAACACACATGGAGACCAGGTCCAGGGCACCCTTTTCTTTGCTCTGAGCTGCCCCTGAGGAACTCTGATCACATGCATGTGCAGGCTCTGACCCCTCTCATTCCACCTTCAAATGTAGCCATTCTTCAGAACGAAGTATGTGCACACCAGGCTAGACATAGAAGTCTAGGTGCTGGTCTACAAGTGGGTTGTCAGGGTAAGAGTGAGGGGTTGGTCAGAGGTGGAGAGAACAGGCCTGGAGTCTAGGGAAGGAGCCCTGGGTGTTCAACACCTAAAGGAGGAAGGAGGAGCAATCACTGTGCTAATATTAATACATTCAAATGAACACATTCACTCTGCTACTAACTGCACATGCGACATCCATGGCCAGTTAATGAAACTTCATCATGATATCAATAGAGCAAGCATGAAGGTATACCTAGCCCTAACTCAGAAGCCAAATTCTAGTGTATTCACTCTTAGAAAACAAATAAAAGTAAAACCAGATTTGTTTTTACCCAAGTAGCATTTTTCAGTTCAGTTCAGTTGCTCAGTCCTGTCTGACTCTTTGCAACCCCATGAATCGTAGCACGCCAGGCCTCCCTGTCCATCACCAACTCCTGGAGTTCACTCAGACTCATGGCCATCGAGTCAGTGATGTCATCCAGCCATCTCATCCTCTGTCGTCCCCTTCTCCTCCTGCCCCCACTCCCTCCCAGCATCAGAGTCTTTTCCAATGAGTCAACTCTTCCCATGAGGTGGCCAAAGTACTGGAGTTTCAGCTTTAGCATCTTTCCTTCCAAAGCACACACAGGGCTGATCTCCTTCAGAATGGACTAGTTGGATTTCCTTGCAGTCCAAGGGACTTTTTGTTTAAAAGAAGCTAATATTTCTCATATACTCATTTTTTTTAAACAAGATATTTTAGTTTGGAATCCATTTTAATCTGAGCCCGCTTTGAGCAAGTTCATAACGATCTTCCACCTGACATTCTCTTTTGCTGCCGAGGTATCCTGCCCATCTGCAGGGGGCAGGGCATGGGGAAATGCAGAAAAAGCATATATTTTTCAGCAGGTCCATATGTGAGATGAGTTGGGGAAGAAGTCAGGCACTATTTAAGCTCATGTCTCCCGATGTCAGCTGGTATATCTTAATAGCTTGTCTGTTAAGCGTGTCAAGTAACCCGTAGGAAAGAAAACATTTCTCCAACACCTGTAAGTCCACTCCAGGGGGCAGATATGGCATCCTCTCCCACCAGGGACCACTGCAAAGTTAAAGTCAACAATTAAGAACAGCTGCAGCCTTGCAACCGGCTGCCCTTGCTAACCCCCTTGGAGGGAGGAGAGGGAGAGTTCAAAAAGTGGTAATCAGCAGAGGAGACTGAAATTACTTTCTTTGCATTACTTTCTCTTGTAAAATGTGTTGAAACTACCTCTGTATACTGAAGAGTCGCAAGGCTGCTTTTCAATTAACCAAATGTCCTGCAATATTTCCAAGCCTTACAGACTCTGGTGATATCTAAGAATCCATTTCACAGAGCTGGGGCTCACAGCTTCAAAATGCTGCAGGAGAAGATTCAAATATGCAAGGAAATTCTTTTGCATTTGAGTAAGTTCCTTGGGGAAGAAATCACTAAAATGTGCCATTCAGTCACAAGCTGTGGGACCTCTCAAGAGCTAAGAAGGGTCCAACAGCCATTGATAAAATTATATGTTTTGTAAATTCTCTCAAAGGATTTGACTTGCCCACAAGGCAAAAAAGAAGAGCCATAACCAGGTGGTGGGAAGGTTAAAAGGATGAACAGTGGTTCATAGGTATCTTGGGAGAATGAATGAAAGGACAAAAAGAACTTCAGGATTATTCTAGATTAAAGCAACTAAAAAAATCATCAGAGAAAATGAAAATCATCTGAGAAAACTGTTTGATACTGATGGCTTTTCCTTGAGGACTAGCTCCCTGAGGAAACGGCAAGAAAACTATCAGCTAGACCATTTACAATAAAGAGGGGGAAAAGAATCAGAAAAACAGGTTATTTAGAACATTCTCCTCCTCTTCTTCTAGGTCTTCTGGGCTGCAAAATGGTGAATTGAGATTATTTCATGTGCTTTCTCATCTCTCAGTCTTGACCAGAGTGAAAACCTGTTTCAGGCTGCATGTCTCCCATCCTCTGCCTGTAGTCTTTCTGCTAATGGGGATGTTCAACACACAAACCCAGGATTTGCTCAATTTTTATTGAGCTTCTCCATTTCACTTTTAAGTAAATTAGGTCATCTTATCGGCACAAATTGTGATTTAGAGAGAAGACAGAAAAATAAATCAGGTTCGAAAGTCCTTTTGCTGTGGATATCACATGCCTGTCTGGGCAATGTTTTGGTGAGCTTAGTGTTTGGTGCTTTCTTATGCTTGCCCACGCTAGGGCTTGATAGTGTAAAAAAATCAAAATAAAACTACTACAAAACTACTACAAAAAGTTGATTCTCAGGTGTCTGATATCTTGCTTGTTTGATGCCCAGACTGTCTGTTTTTCACACAAAAGCATTCTCACCTGTAAATCTATCAACAAGTCAGAGGACACCCTGTCTGTCCTCTTTGTTTCGCTCTGTCGCTGCACGCCACATGTCTGGGACAGATGATTCTGCACCTGAGAAGTCAACCTATTCGAAAAGTTTTTGTTCAAATCTTTAAGAAAGCTAATGGCACCTAATCAAGAAGACTCAGTCGAACTTAAGAAAATAATTCATTAATCACTCAGTTCTAATATTATAGACTTCTGAGGACTTCCAATATACTTTATCCCTTCTCTTTTGATTCACCATTACTTCACTTTTTTCCTAAAGTAATTCATGGCAACAGACGTCAACCAGTTTGGATTTCTATATTTCACAAAAGTAAGCAGCATCCAGCACTCTCTTTAATTTCCAGCAAAAGGTTTAAGGTTTTGAGAGTGCCAGGAGACTGTGCCTTGCAGATCTCCAACTATAGGAATATCATAACCAAGGTCCCTACCTGCTGCACCCTGATATAGACTGTTATGTCTGTACCAAGGCCACGCTTGCCACAGGCTGCTCCCAGACAATGACAGGGTATGGCAGACAGTCCTGTTCTGGGGAAACAGGCTCTTCTGGTAGCCAACGCTGGTTCAAGGATTCCACAGTGGCTCTGCTGAACCTTTCTTAGGCTGCACGATGGTCAAGGTCACTTCTACCCAACCTTCCTTCCTTCCCTCTTTCATTTGTGGTTAGACTTGCATCACAGTCTGATGGCTCTGCCAGCTCCTTCTCCATTTTCTCTCATACAGGCATTCCCCCTAATCAAAGCCTTGCACAAATTCCCCTAATAAAATCCTTGCACCATCCTGGTATCTGCTTCTCAGAGAAACCAGACTAGTGCAGCTTGATTTTTCATTCTCAGTCCCTTTCAACAAATATAAGAAAGCTAGAGTCTTAGTATACAAATAGAGGCTCCTTCGTCTCTGTGCAGTCTAAAAGAAATAGATGAAAGTATGGTAGTCAGGAGCAGATCTCACTAGAAGAGTTGCTAGGCTCTTCACTCCTGTTCAGTCTAGTTCAATCTAACAGACAAGGGAATAATAGGAACCAGCAATTCCCCGAGTTGTGGCAATGTGATTCCAGCTGGGACAGCAAAAGCCATGGAACTCTGTTCATTTGATAATTGGAGAAAGTATCACTTCCTCTCTTCTTCCTTCATCTCCAATAATTTTGGAAGAATTAGCAACTAAGAATTTGCTAGTTGCCTATACAATGTTCATTCTCTCCTTTTTTCTGATGAGGAAAATCTCAATTTTATTCAGAGTACAGTATGTCCATATACATTTTCCAGTCACTCTTGCTGCTAGAGATGGTTATATGATGTAGTTCTAGCCAATGAGATGTAAAGAGAAGTCACTAGTTGGCTCTTACAGGAAACTTCTTTAAAAGAAAGTCAACTGGGACTTGCCTGGTAGTGCAGTGGATAAGAATCTGCCTGCCAATGCAGGAGATATGGGTTCGATCCCTGGTCCAGGAAGATTCCACATGCTTCGGACAACTAGGCCCCTGCGCCACAACTACTAAGCCCGCACTCTAGAGCCCGCAAGCCACAACTACTGAGCCTGCATGCTTCAACTAGTGAAGCCCATGGGCCTAGAGGCTGTGCTATGCGACAAGAGAAGTCACTGCAAAGAGAAGAGCCAGCACAGCCAAAAATAAAAATAAATAAATAAAAAATCAACTAAAGGGTTTTGCATATGGAAGATGATAAATTGATTCTAAAATGTAGATAGCTTCTCCAACAAACCCACAGCTAACATCATACTCAATGGTGAAAGATTTAAAAGCTTTTCCTCTAAAATCAGGAACAAGACAAGGGTGCCCACTCTCACTATTATTCAACATATTAATATTACTAGAAATGCTAGCTATAAAATTAGGCAAGACAAAGAAATAAAAGGCGTCTAAATCAGAAAAGAAGAAGTAAAATTGTCATTATTTGCAGATAATACAATCTTATATATAAAAAATCCTAAAGACTCAACCAAAAAACTGTCCAAAAAACTGTTAGAACTAATGAATAAATTCAATAAACTTATAGTATATAAAATCAACATACAGAAATAAGTCAGTGCATTTTCTATGCACTAACAACAAAACATCTTAAAAAATACAGAAAACTATCCCATTCACAATAGCACCAAAAACAATAAAATACTTAGGAATAAATTTAATCAAGGAAGTGAAAGATCATACAAAGAAAACTATAAGACTCTAATGAAAGAAATTAAAGCAGACACAAACAAATGAAAGATATTCTATGTTCATGGATTTGAAGAATTAATTGTTAAAATGTCCACACTTACCCAAAGGAGGAGACTTCCCAGCTGGAGCTACTGGTGAAGAACCCACCTGACAATGCAGGAGACATAAGAGATGTGGGTTCAATCCCTGGGTCGGGAAGATCCCCTGGAGGAGGGCACAGCAACCCACTCCAGTATTCTTGCCTGAAGAATCCCATGGAGAGAGGAGCCTGACCCAGTCCATAGGGTCGCACAGAGGTGGACACAACTGAAGTGACTTAGCACACACATGCATGCACATGTGAGTCTGATTACTAGCAGTGGGGTGTATAGCTGAAATGCTGTAATACAAATCCAAATTACCAATGGCTTATATATGGTAAGGACCCAACCCCACGTACGCTGCTGCTCCACCATCCCCAGGATACTGCCTTCATCGGCATGGTCCAGGATGGCTCGCCATTACTACTCTGCATTCAAGCAGCAGGGTGGAGGGATGATGGCAAAAGGACACATCTCTCCCTTTAAAAGCACAACCAGGGGTTGTACATGTCACTTCTGATCACATCCAATTTGCCAGAACTTGGTCAAGAACATTAGCAAGAAATGTTAGTAGTGGTTAGCTACTAACCACTCACTCAAGTGAGTAGCCATGATCTCACTTAAAAATGCAACTGCTATAAAAGAAGAGGAAAAGGGGAAACGGGAGAGATGGTGACTAGCAGTCCTGCTGCTACATGGAGTAAATACATTTCTACATCCATTTCATCTACCAAGAATATACATACTACAAGAAGCAAATTTCTTATTTTGTCAGAACAGATTTCTTATAAGTAAGTATAATTTGAACAACAACTTAATTTTTTTAATGTTAAACTAATTCTGGCCTCACCATATTTTCCAATTCTCAAAGAATTCTGTTCAAAGTTCACCTTTCCTGCTAAGCTCCCCAGATGAAAATACACCTGGTTCCAATTGCTCTAATTACTTCCCCAATTTCACCAACAGCACATATCTGTCTGTGTGCAGCACTAAGTGACTATGCATATGTGTAGACATTTTTTATTGAGCTTGAATGTATTTTTCTGTGATGAGGTAGAAATAACATGGCTTTTGAAGTCTGGCACTCATTGACTCAAATCCCAACTCTGTGGCTAAGTGGCTACATGACCTTGCTACAAACTCCCCACACATACTGATACCTTTGGTCTCAAAAGAGGAGTCTGCTCTGGTTCAACCGGTTTCTTGACCCCATCCCTCCCACTTAGGCCGACAATTATCCTCCCTGTGCCTTCAGTCTCTCTTTCCCCACTAACTTCTTCCCTTTATCATACATACAAGCTCCTCTCCTGCTAATTTTTTCAAAACTCTCTCTCATCACTGTATCCTCTTCTAGATAACCCTTCTCTGTCACTTCACCACATGGTTTCTTAAAAGTCTATGTCCCATTCCTTGTCTGCTGGCCGTCCCTATGCTGATTTCATTCCTAAGAACAAAACGACTCTGTCATTACAAACAGCCCTGTTGCTGCTGGTGCTACTGCTAAGTCATTTCAGTCGTGTCCAACTCTGTGCGACCCCAGAGACAGCAGCCCACCAGGCTCCCCCGTCCCTGAGATTCTCCAGGCAAGAACACTGGAGTGGGTTGCCATTTCCTTCTCCAATGCATGAAAGTGAAAAGTCAAAGTGAAGTCACTCAGTCGTGTCTGACTCTTAGCGACCCCATGGACTGCAGCCTACCAGGCTCCTCTGTCCATGGGATTTGCCAGGCAAGAGTACTGGAGCGGGGTGCCATTGCCTTCTCCAACAAACAGCCCTGACTACTTCCAAAAGCCAATCTAATCATCCGTTTTCTACAGTGTTCAACACAGTTGACTATTTCTTCATTAACAGAATTTTTCTCCCCTTGGTTTTCACAACCTCATCCCCTCAGATCTCTGCCTCTCTAGGCTTTCCTTCTGAGCTCCTTCATGAATTCCTCTTCCTCTATTATTTGTCAAAGGTTGGTTTCCTCAGGAGCCATCTTTGGTCACCTTTTCTTCTCACTCTCCACTTTCCCTATGGATGCTCATTCATGCATTTGGCTTTTGTAAATTCCAAACCATTTTTTCTAGCCCAGACTCTACTGATCTTTAGGCCATTCCAGTTTCCTTGGATCTGAAGGATTTCTTGAGACTTGGGACTTTAAGAGTGAGAAAGTCTCAGGCAAACCACAATGAGTCAGTTGGCCTAGAAACTCAAAGCACCTACCAGACATTTCTACTTCAATGTCCTACAGGCACCACAAATTGAATATGTTCATTCCTGATAGCATTGCCACGTCCCACCCCAAACCCACTCACCTTTCTGTTTTAACCTTTTGAAATCAGACTTTTTTAATGGATTTTTTTTTTTTTACTGAATGAAAGATTTCTTAAATTCTATAGTGCTTTACAACTTTCAAAAGTTTCACACACATGATTTCATATAATACCAAAACAACTCTTTTTTACCCTCCCCTGGTATTGCCCCTCCTCCCTCCCCTCTGGTAACCACTATTTTGTTCTCTATATCTGTAAGTCTGCTTCTTTTTTGTTTTATTCATTAGTTTGTTGTATTTTTTTTTGCTTCTACATATAAGTAATATTATATAGTACTTATCTTTCTCTGACTTAATTTCACTGAGCATAATGCCTTCCAGATCCATCCATGTTGCTGCAAATGGCAAAATGTCATTCTTTTGTATGGCTGACTAGCACTCCATTGTATGTATCTACCGTATCTTCCTTATTCATTCATCTCAAACCTGCTCACCTTTTATTCACTTCCTTGGTGAATGATGCCTAAATACAAACAGCTCCCTCAGCCACTGTGTCCACTAGTCACTAAAACCTGAACAGAACTGCAATGTACCTTTGTTGCCTCTGCCTTTCTCATCTCTTACTTGAACTATCATTACTACATCCTAACCTCCCTACTCCCAGCCTTGTACACCAATCTATGTAGGCATCAAAGTGATTTTTCTAGAGCCAAAACTCAATCAAGTTACTCCCCTGCTTTGCTGAAGGCTCCCATTAAGTTCAACCTCCTTTCAGAGGACTCCTACTAGTTCCACAAGATCTAACCCCCACCTGTGTCTCCAAAAATCCTTCGTCTGATCCCTGCTCCCACCTCTTGTAATATCCCTACATCAGATACTGCCTCTTTGCACTTTCCTGAGAAAGGGAGTGCTGTTTCTCATACCCATGACTTTGCTCATGCTGTCCTCTCCACTTGGAGTGTCCCTTCCTGCTACCCAACCAGCTCTTACTGATCCTTCCAAGCTTGTCTCATGTGTCTTCCTCCATGAGAAGCCATCCCTGTATCTAGAATTTACCTCTATCATACCTCTTAACACATGAAAATGCAATTACAGTTGTATTTAGATCTGTTTTCCTTGCCAGGCTGAGTATAAAATTCTTGGAAGCAGGAACCATGTATATTCATTTTGAATTCAGTGTTTGGAGCACACTCAAAACTAAAATATATTTTTAGTTGACTGACAACTCTCTGGGTCTAGATCCCCATTTCTAAGAGCTCAGATGTTATACTTCTTTTGAAGAGTATATTGTGGGGATTAACACACAGGAAAGTACCTATCACTCTTCCCTCATGTTTCTCTTCCCCTTTTCTGTTAAATTGAGACCTGTATTTTCTATATGCTTTATGTCCATGGGTAAAACCTAGACAGCATATTAAAAAACAGAGACATTACTTTGCCAAAAAAGGTCTGTCTAGTCAAAGCTATAGTTTTTCCAGTGGTCATATATGGATGTGACACTTGGACTATAAAGCTGAGCGCTGAAGAATTGATGCTTTAGAAATGTGGTATTGGAGAAGACTCTTGACAGTGCCTTGGACTGCAAGGGGGTTCAACCAGTCAATCCTAAAGGAAATCAGTCCCGAATATTCATTGGAAGGACTGATGATGAAGCTGAAGCTCCAATTCTTTGACACCTGATTCGAAGAACTGACTCATTGGAAAAGACCCTGATGCTGGGAAAGACTGAAGACAGGAGGAAAAGGGAACAACAAAAGATGAGACGGTTGGATGGCATCACCAACTCAATGGACATGAGTCTGAGTAAGGTCTGGGAGTTGGTGATGGACAGGGAATCCTGGTTTGCTGCAGTCCATGGGGTCTCAAAGAGTCAGATAGGAATGAGTGACTGAACTGAACTGAAAGCCTGGTAGATACTTCTAGGTGACTGACACACTTGTTTGGATCTGGGAGTGAGGTAAAGGCTTTATTCTTCCTTGGATTATTGCAAGAAGTCAATTTAGGGGTTAATCAATATTTATATCAGTATTGATTCCCAGCAACAATTGGTCATCTCTACATAAAGTTAGCAAGTATCTATGCTTTCATGCTGTTCAACCAGGTTCACATTCATGGAAGAACAATCTTGTTTTAAAATAATTCTCGATAGGGATTGCATTGAATCTATAAATTGCTTTGGGTAGTATACTCATTTTCACTATATTGATTCTTCGAATCCATGAACATGGTATATTTCTCCATCTATTAGTGTCCTCTTTGATTTCTTTCACCAGTGTTTTATAGTTTTCTATATATAGGTCTTTAGTTTCTTTAGGTAGATATATTCCTAAGTATTTTATTCTTTTTGTTGCAATGGTGAATGGAACTGTTTCCTTAATTTCTCTATTTTCTCATTATTAGTGTATAGGAATGCAAGGGATTTCTGTGTGTTGATTTTATATCCTGCAACTTTACTGTATTCACTGATTAGTTCTAGTAATTTTCTGGTGGAGTCTTTAGGGTTTTCTATGTAGAGGATCATGTCATCTTCAAACAGTGAGAGTATTATACAGAGTGAAGTAAGCCAGAAAGAAAAACACCAATACAGTATACTAACACATATGTATGGAATTTAGAAAGATGGTAACAATAACCCTGTATAAGAGACAGCAAAAGAGACACTGATGTATAGAACAGTCTTTTGGACTCTGTGGGAGAGGGAGAAGGTGGGATGATTTGGGAGAATGGCACTGAAACATGTATAATATCATATATGAAACGAGTCATCAGTCCAGGTTCGATGCACGATACTGGATGTTTGGGGCTGGTGCACTGGGACGACCCAGAGGGATGGTATGGGGAGGGAGGAGGGAGGAGGGTTCAGGATGGGGAACACATGTATACCAGTGGCAGATCCATGTTGATATATGGTAAAACCAATACAATATTGTAAAGTTAAAAAAAATAAATAAATAAAATAATTCTCATTGGTGCACCATATACATTGCAATTATTACCATCAAATGTTCAATAAAGATAACTGAGATTAAGTATTTGAAAAGAGAGTGTTAGACCATTTCACACCCACCAGATGTCCCCATCAGGAGGCAAAATTTTTCAATGGGATTGCCAGATGTCGGCAAAGATGTGACCTGATGGAGATGTTCATGCCAGTGGAAGCACAACTTGGGAGAGCACAATTTTAGAAAATAATTGAACACCACCTGCTGCTAAGTCACTTCAGTCATGTCCGACTCTGTGCGACCCCATAGACGGCAGCCTACCAGGCTCCTCTGTCCCTAGGATTCTCCAGGAAAGAACACTGGAGTGGGTTGCCATTTCCTTCTCCAATGCATGCATGCATGCATGCTAAGTCACTTCAGTCGTGCTTGCAAACACCCTATAATCAAGTAATTCCACTGTATGTAGATACTGTGTACAAACTCCTGCATGCGTGTACCAGTAAATGTGCACAAAAGTTTGGAACAGCAGAGTGTGTAGAAGAAAGAAAAAGAGAGAGAGAAAGGTAAGGGAGGGAGAGGAAAGGAAGGAGGAAGGAATAAAGGAAGGAAGGGAATAAAGGAGGAAACCCAAGGCCCATAAATGGGCGTGAAACACTTTTACAATGATGGAAATGGATTAACTATAGTGATGTGCTTAACATAAATTAATCCCAAAACTTAAAGTCTGGAGGAAAAAATAAATCAGTAAAATTCCACTTACATAAAGTTTAAAAATCACACCAAAACTAAAAAATACCTTGTTTAGAGATCTACACATATGATAAAGAAAAGCAAAGGAATAATGTAAACAAATTTTCAGTTCAAGACAGAGCGAAGGAGCGCCCAAGAGGGGCACTAGGGGCTTTCAAATGTTGGAGTAATGTTGAGTCTCTTAGATTGTATGGGTAGTATGTGGCTTCTTATTCTATTTTCGTGTTACTATTATATATTATTGTTATTCAAACTGGACATGTAAACTATACTCCTTTCTGTATATAAGATTTACTTTGAATTTTTTAAGTACTTTTTTAAGGAGAGGCTAAGAAACTTTTTCATGATCATGCTAAGAACAAATGGAGCCACAACTGGAACCCAAGTCTGTCTGACCATAAATTTTGTGGTGTTTCTACCACCTCACATACATACTGGCTCCAAAAATGGTGCATTCATATACAAGTTGCATATCCTTAGCTCAAATGTCCATGGAAGGATAATTGGATAAACAAAGTGTAATCTATTTAGCCTTAAGAGGGAAGAAAATTCTATCATTCTGCAACCTTGAGGACATTATGCCAAGTAAAATAAGCCAGTTACAAAAAGACTGACTCCATGACTCCACATGGAGTACATGACTCCACTTATAGGAGGTACCTAGAGTAGTCAAGTCTATACAGACAGAAAGTAGAATGGTGGTTGCCAGGGACTAGGAGAAGGCGGAATGGGTTTTTGGTTTTTTTTTAATCATTATTGTTTAATGATATAGTTTCAGTTTTACAAGGATTAAAACAGTTCTCAGGATGAATGATGATAATGATGATGTAAGTGTGAATGTACTTAATGCCACAAAACTGTACAGTTAAAAATTATTAAAATGGTAATTCTGTGTTACGTGCATTTTAACCACATTTTAAAAAAAAAAAGTTGCCTGTTCTTCTCTGAATATTAATCAAGGCAAGTAGAATTTAGTGGTAGGGCACAGAAAAAAGTGATTTTCTAAATCTCAAGACATGGCCTAATCATGCACTGTTGACCTGTTCACCTGGCTGCACCATCGCCTGAGTTTCTGGGCCGTGGGCTCCTGGAAAGTTGGTCTATCCACCAAGGCAACTGCCATCAGGTTTGCCCCTGGCTTCATCCCCATGGTGATGGAACAGAAGGTAGGGTGGCTGCCAAATGGCAGATGAATGAAAGGGCAAGATCTGAGGTCGAGAGAAACAAGAAATAAAGGAAGAGTGGATGCTGCTGAAGCAAGACTGGCACTCAGGGATCTGTGGGCCTCATTACTCCAGCCCATCACCCTCCAGCCACAGGGTGAGAGGCATAAGAACAGAAAAGAGATGAGGCATCAGAGGAGGAAATGAGAAACAGAAATCAGCACCTGCAACACTCGAGCAAGAGAACCAGCATTTGCCACAAAGCTAAGCTGTGAGCCTGAACACATCTCTAGGAAGAATGATTCGGCTCACTTATAATTTGGCAACTCATACTGGACAGAAACACAACACAATGCACAAGCAGACATACACAGACATATTCCAAAAGGGGATGTTGAGAGAGACAGTTTCATCATCTGGATAATTTGTCTACACAATATCAAGAAGCCAGAATCTAGATGACTGACTCAGTGCTTTCTGTCTGACTTTTTGCATCTGCTGGCCCAGCCTCAGAAGTCCAAGTAAAGGCTAAACTCTTCTTCTATGGCATGAAATCTACCACATATTTATCTTAAGAATTATCACAGCCAGTAGACAGCATATATATTAAACTAACATTTAGAGATGAAACACCACTGGGATAACAATGCTCTTAAGCACTCATGAAGCATCTGATGAGTGAGGATGCTTAGGATCCCATCTTCCGTTAATCCTCTAGGAGAAAGGGAGCTATTAAATGATCTCTTGTCCATGAGGAGAAACTGAGGCACAAAGAGGTGCAGGGACTGGTCAGGACACCTAGCAAAAGTCTCATTGCAGAGCTGTGATGAAGTCTCCTTCTGCCCCAAGCTTGGGGATGGGCTTGGTTGGTTAGGTCGAGGTACCTCTCTGAGCCGGTCACAGAAGACCCACAGAACTCTGGCTCCTGACCTTCCCCACTCAGGTGTAATCTGAAACACCCAGTACATGTTTCACAGGCATCTTCAAAGGTCCTTCACACCAGCTACCCCCAGTCTAAACATCCCCCAAATGACCAGATCCTCTAAGCCTCATTCAAAGAGATATATTAATCTACTTCCAAGTGGTCTGGACTATGCCAACTCCTATTTCCACTCGAGCACAGACCAAAGCACCAGATTCAGCCTCAGAAAAAAAAAATCAGCCTTACTAGAGTCCCAGGATGCAGTTTCATGTCTTCTACTAACTCCAAATTCACCTTATCATTCCCATCTCTCAACTCATGTACCTTCAAACTCCAGAGTTAGTACAGGAGAGTACACACCTAGACAGCCTGTATTTTCAAATGACACACTCAAGGGCTGTGTTGAAAGGGAACTGGTCCATGTGAGTGTGTGTAAATGGGGAAAACAAGAGTTAGTAATAGTCATCAGTCCTGCTATCTTTTTCTGTCTACCACGTTAGCTCCTCTTGGGTAGTTCTCAGTTGTGAGTGTTTGGCAAAGAAAGGCCCAATGTCGAATCTTTACCATCAGTCATATCAGGATGAAACTTCCTACATAGGCAATCTCCTCACTGAATATCTATGCTTTGGAGAAAACCTCAAAGAACAACAGAAAGTGACAGAAAACTTCAGGTGATGCTAAGCATCTCTAAAACATATTAGTTTGCCAGGTCCATACAGATCATCAGTTAACCAGTCCTTCAAATCCACAACAAGGAGTCATAGATGTTCTCACTATCCAGCTTGCAACTGCTATCCTGGAAAGGTCTCTAAAATTAAAGAAAACAATTTTAAACATAAAATGTCAAGAAAAACAGGAATGGAATGCCACATGGCTGTCCAGGTGCCAGCAGCTCCACCATGTACTGGGGATACTGGTATTCTGACTATGGTTTTCATCACACTTCTCAGACAGTCCTGTGCATCCCCTTAATTGTTTACCAACGTGGCTACATCCCAGCTGTATAAGGCTGCATGCACCAGAACTTATCTCCAGAAAGCTGAGGACTGCCTTGTTTCCATCACCACAGAGAAGTGGCTCAAAGAGGAAGCTAGTTAGCTGTGTGGTCCTCCTATCCAGGATAGCACTGGACACCTTCTTAGTAACAGCCCAAAGCATGAATCACTAAAAGCAAATTATCTTGATCAAAGGCCACAAATCTCAGGTTTGCAAGAATGCCACTATGCTTTTCCATCTCAAACTCCAGTTCACAAATGGCAGAACACATAATCTAGTCGATTCCAGAGAAATAAAACCATCAGGGTTTTCTCAATCATTGCAAGTTTTGTTAAGTCAGCTCCAGATTTTCTCCTCTACTCTTCTTCTCCCCTGGACTGACCTCAGTTCTAGGGTGTTTACAGAATGTCTTGGTGCCAGTGTTGGGGATAGAGGAGTTTTGGGTGTGGGATTGTCCTCTCTCCTCCCCGGGATACCTGAGTTGGTTAGTCCCATCTGGTTTCCATCTGTGAACATCTTCCCAGGCTGGGACTATGAACTGTCTGTATACCCACCTTGTCCTTGACTGCAGGACCAGTACTACCTTCAGCTGCAAAGACCTCTAGGCAGAATCCTAAGACCCATTCAGTTCCACTGGCCCTCCTGCTTTCTGGTGCTATTTAGTTTCTTCCTTCCTCTTTCCCTCAGCCAACTTACACACCTTCCATGGAACATGGGAAAACTCAGCTCTTCCGAGAGTAAGAGAAAACCACATGGGCAACTGTGGCCTCCTCTCTGACGGTACCCAGTGAAGCCATCGTGACTCTCGCTCCCACTCCCAGCAGCATGGGGAACCTGTAGGAGGAAGCCTCCTCCCAGCTTTCAAGGAGAATGAGGCACACGCTCTCCTCTTGCACACGAACTTCTCCATGCTCTTAGTATTCTACAGAGAGAGAGGGCGGGCCAAGACACACAGTCCATTCTCAGAAATCCCACCACTGCTGCTGCTAAGTCACTTCAGTCGTGTCCGACTCTGTGCGACCCCATAGACGGCAGCCCACCATGCTCCCCTGTCCCTGGGATTCTCCAGGCAAGAACACTGGAGTGGGTTGCCATTTCCTTCTCCAGGGGATTTTCCCAACCCAGGGATAAAACGCATGTCTCCTGCATTGGCAGGTGGATACGTTACCGCTGAGCCACGAAGGAAGCCCATCTCACAAATTTTACCTCCCTAACTTATTATAATTCCATAGATTGATACTTTATTTTGCATTTTGTATACGAAGATGTCCAGATTATTTAAAAGGGCTCCATGTGATACTAGGTAATTTGCTTACCTTCTATATGCCCCAGTTACCTCATCTGTAAATTAGGAAAAACCTAGGACTATAATAATTAGGTCACTACTTATAAGCAACTACAGAGTTCCAGGGACAACAGTGAAGTAGAAAGAACAGCGATGAACAGGAAATTAGGCAAACTGGCCACTTATGCTCTGTAAACCATGAACACATCACCTTCAGATCAGATCAGATCAATCGCTCAGTCGTGTCCGACTCTTTGCGACCCCATGAACTGCAGCACGTCGGGCCTCCCTGTCCATCATCAGCTCTCGGAGGTCACTCAGACTCACATCCATCGAGTCAGTGATGCCATCCAGCCATCTCATCCTCTGTCATCCCCTTCTCCTCCTGCCCCCAATCCCTCCCAGCATCAGAGTCTTCTCCAATGAGTCAACTCTTCACATGAGGTGGCCAAAATACTGGAGTTTCAGCTTTAGCATCATTCCTTCCAAAGAAATCCCAGGGCTCATCTCCTTCAGAATGGACTGGTTGGATCTCCTTGCAGTCCAAGGGACTCTCAAGAGTCTTCTCCAACACCACAGTTCAAAAGCATCAATTCTTCGGCACTCAGCCTTCTTCACAGTCCAGCTCTCACATCCATACATGACCATAGGAAAGACCATAGCCTTGACCAGGCGAACCTTTGTTGGCAAAGTAATGTCTCTGCTTTTGAATATGCTATCTAGGTTGGTCATAACTTTCCTTCCAAGGAGTAAGCGTCTTTTAATTTCATGGCTACAGTCACCACCTGCAGTGATTTTGGAGCCCAGAAAAACAAAGTCTGACACTGTTTCCACTGTTTCTCCATCTATTTCCCATGTAGTGATGGGACCAGATGCCATGATCTTCGTTTTCTGAATGTTGAGCTTTAAGCCAACCTTTTCACTCTCCACTTTCACTTTCATCAAGAGGCTTTTTAGCCCCTCTTCACTTGCTGCAATAAGGGTGGTGTCATCTGCATATCTGAGGTTATTGATATTTCTCCCAGCAATCTTGATTCCAACTTGTGTTTCTTCCAGTCCAGCATTTCTCATGATGTACTCTGCATATAAGTTAAATAAACATAGTGACAATATACAGCCTTGACGTACTCCCTTTCCTATTTGGAACCAGTCTGTTGTTCCATGACCAGTTCTAACTGTTGCTTCCTGACCTGCATACAGATTTCTCAAGAGGCAGATCAGGTGGTCTGGTATTCCCATCTCTCTCAGAATTTTCCACAGTTTATTGTGATCCACACAGTCAAAGGCTTTGGCATAGTCAATAAAGCAGAAATAGATGTTTTTCTGGAACTCTCTTGCTTTTTCCATGATCCAGCAGATGTTGGCAATTTGATCTCTGGTTCCTCTGCCTTTTCTAAAACCAGCTTGAACAACAGAAAGTTCACGGTTCACATATTGCTGAAGCCTGGCTTGGAGAATTTTGAGCATTACTTTACTAGCGTGTGAGATGAGTGCAATTGTGTGGTAGTTTGAGCATTCTCTGGCATTGCCTTTCTTTGGGATTGGGATGAAAACTGACCTTTTCCAATCTTGTGGCCACTGCTGAGTTTTCCAAATTTGCTGGCATATTGAGTGCAGCACTTTCACAGCATCATCTTTCAGGATTTAGAATAGCTCCACTGGAATTCCATCACCTCCACTAGCTTTGTTCCTAGTGATGCTTTCTAAGGCCCACTTGACTTCACATTCCAGGATGTCTGGCTCTAGGCCAGTGATCACACCATCATGATCATCTGGGTCGTGAAGATCTTTTTTGTACAGTTCTTCTGTGTATTCTTGCCCCCTCTTCTTAATATCTTCTGCTTCTGTTAGGTCCATACCATTTCTGTCTTTTATCGAGCCCATCTTTGCATGAAATGTTCCTTTGGTATCTCTGATTTTCTTGAAGAGATCCCTAGTCTTTCCCATTCTGTTGTTTTCCTCTATTTCTTTGCATTGATCTCTGAAGAAGGCTTTCTTATCTCTTCTTGCTATTCTTTGGAACTCTGCATTCAGATGTTTATATCTTTCCTTTTCTCCTTTGCTTTTCGCTTCTCTTCTTTTCACAGCTATTTGTAAGGCCTCCCCAGACAGCCATTTTGCTTTTTTGCATTTCTTTTCCATGGGGATGGTCTTGATCCCTGTCTCCTGGACAATGTCACGAACCTCATTCCATAGTTCATCAGGCACTCTATCTATCAGATCTAGGCCCTTAAATCTATTTCTCACTTCCACTGTATAATCATAAGGGATTTGATTTAGGTCATACCTGAATGGTCTAGTGGTTTTCCCTACTTTCTTCAATTTCAGTCTGAATTTGGCAATAAGGAGTTCATGGTCTGAGCCACAGTCAGCTCCTGGTCTTGTTTTTGCTGACTGTATAGAGCTTCTCCATCTTTGGCTGCAAAGAATATAATCGATCTGATTTCAGTGTTGACCATCTGGTGATGTTCATGTATAGAGTCTTCTCTTGTGTTGTTGGAAGAGGGTGTTTGCTATGACCAGTGCATTTTCTTGGCAAAACTCTGTTAGTCTTTGCCCTGCTTCATTCCGTATTCCAAGGCCAAATTTGCCTGTTACTCCAGGTGTTTCTTGACTTCCTACTTTTGCATTCCAGTCCCCTATAATGAAAAGGACACATCACCTTAGCTCTCTTTATTCTGCCATTTGTAAAACAAGCATGTTGAACTTGTCATTGTTTTTGTCTAGTTGCTAAGTTGTGTCCGACTCTTCTGTGACCCCATGGACTATAGCCCACCAGGTTCCTTCTGTTCATGGGATTTCCCAGTTGAGAATACTGGAGTGGGTTGCCATTTCCTTCTCCACAGGATCTTCCTGACCCAGAGATCAAACCCACATCTCCTGCATTGGCAGGCAGGTTCTTTACTCCTGAGCCACCAGGGAAGCCCATCTCACAATACACTATCTCACAAATTTCACCTCTCTAATTTCTTATCATTCCATAGACTGATATTTTAATTCCCATTTTGAACTAGATGATTGCTAAACAATCTTCTATCTCAGAAATTCATCATTCCTGAGTTCATCCTATATATCAACTCCATGCCAGATTCCATGCGATGGGACAGTTACCAAAATGCCTAATTTCCCTTGCTGTCTCAGCTCTCAAATGGGGCCCAGTCTCTCTACTCATCTAGAATAACAATTTGATAGGATACGTTAAGCAGTGAAGCATGAAGTAGCAATGCTACCTAGACAGCACCCCCATGATCATTTTCACCAGAAAAAGCAGGACAGCACGATCAGAATGGCATGAGTCAAACAATAAAGCCCCCAGGAAAGAGACGACAGGCAATGGGGCAGGGGGTGATCTCCAATGAGAAGCTTTCAAAGGGCACAGACCCTGGAGGTTCACCATGAGTTTGCACCATTTAAGATTTGCTTTAGTTTGCAGGTTCTATTTTTGCCAACATCACCATGTCATACTGAAGGAGTTACAACTATTAAAGTCACAAGTTGACTCTGAGATCTGGAAAGAAGAAAAGGGAGAGATGAAACTGTCTTCACTCTGCAGAGCTTCCCAGTGGCAGTAATAGACAATGGATGGATGAGTTTGGAGGGAGAGAGACAGGTCAGAGCCTAGGAGGGACAGTCAAGAAGGAAGTGCCGAGTGAGCTGAGCTGTTCACTTGGGAATGCTCTATACTCACTGCACTCTGCTCCCAGCTCCTAACCGTGGGCAGTTCCGAAAATGGAGCGTGAGTGACGCCCTCCCTTGTGCTCCCACAGCACTTAGCACATACCTTTATTGCACCACTTCAAATGCTAGCTGACCACAGTCTGCCTCCTGCACCAGACTCCTGAGGGTCCCCAGTGCCTGCCCTGTGCCTCAAGCCCAGCAGGTCCTCAGAAATGTTTATTTTACCAATGAAGGCAGCAATTAATTCCAGCAGAGAGGGTGGAGGACTGGGTAAAGTTCCACAGAGCTTTTAGTCTATGAACAGGATCTTTTTTTTTTTTTAATAAAGATTTTTCCAAATGAGAAAGCAAGCGCACTGGTGCTGAAAACAGAGAAGAAAAATTAAGAGAGAGAGAATAAGGCTAGTGTGAAGAAAGATAGGTCTTCTCAGGAGGGTCAGGGGCAGTTAGTAACCAAGAGAGAGAATACAGTTAGGACAAGGGAAGTTTGAGGAGCTCCTGGACACCCAGGAGAAGATGTCCCAAAGTGGGCTGGCTGTGTGGGTGTGGGACTAAAGACAGGAATGTGGATGACCCACAGACAACATGTGGAGGAAGAAAGGATAAGAGCCAAGGAGATGGCTCTGAAGACAGCTACATTTTAAGAACTGGGGAAAGTCAGCATTAAGGGAATAAAAAAGCATATACAGAGAGAGAAGGTAAAATATATGGGCTTACTGGCAAAGCCATGAGGGAAGAGAGTTTCCAGAAGTCAAAGAACATGGGCAGCTGAACTGTGGTTTCAGATTTAGCCCAAGAACTCAGCAAGTGGCTCTTACTTCATTCACATCCCAGAAGCAGCTCTGCTTCAGTGGTTCCAGGCCATCAGGGTCCCACCTCGCCCCTGACAGTTTTCTTGGAGACTGAGCAAATCCACTTTAACACCAATGAATGGCCTTGTGTTCCAGACTTA
Organism: Tragelaphus eurycerus; assembly: GCA_935064755.1. Taxonomy (NCBI): domain Eukaryota; kingdom Metazoa; phylum Chordata; class Mammalia; order Artiodactyla; family Bovidae; genus Tragelaphus; species Tragelaphus eurycerus. The sequence goes on along the minus strand of CAKXYN010000007.1, from coordinate 21,715,266 downwards.
CCGCAAAAGACTTGAAGTTCTCAGAACTGGTGTCTTTGGGGGAAAGGGCGGGGAAGTGAGGCCTCTTCTAATGCACGATAAAGGAAATGCACGAGAATGTTCCTAGTGTTGGCCTGAGGTGAGGGGTAGTTATTTTCCCATCTGTAAACCTCTGTGAAAAATCCAGGACTGTCCTTCCTTAAAGAGCCGAGCCTGCTGGCAGTGGTCGCCACCTGGGAGCACAGGTGTGGTTGAAAAGTGATACTGACAGGCCCTGCCATGCATGCACGTGCAGAGGCTGGGTGTTTATTTAAACACTGAAGCTGCTGCTTGCCGATCCTGAAGCTGTTTCTAGCTATTAGAATCCTGGATTTTTTTTTTTTTTTTTTTTTTGGTAATGCCTTTAGCTCCACAAGACCCATCCCAATTCTGCTTGCTACATAATGCATATTTGTGATTCACAAAAGTGCGTGAATTTTGCAAATGTTTTGCATGGCTCCAAGGATTGAGTTGGTCTGCCCCAATACTTTCTCAGAAACTCACCCAGAGATGTCATCTAAGTTTGTACCTTAAATGATTCCTTAGATCCATCCAGAATTCAGATTGGAGAGTTGACATAAGCCCCTGTCTGCCAACTAGTGCCTGAAAATCCTAAGAACAAATTCTTTGAGTTGGAGCTCTGTTCTCTGGGACAAAGAAATGCCCTTGGGCTTCTGGCTTAGAAACTAGAGAACATTCAAAAAACCTTCCACCAAAATCGCTTACATGAACAAAGAAAATATGAAATAAGAAAAACTGTCAGAGAAGGCGATGGCACCCCACTCCAGTACTCTCGCCTGGAGAATCCCATGGATAGAGGAGCCTGGTAGGCTGCAGTCCATGGGGTCGCTAAGAGTCGGATACAACTGAGTGACTTCATTTTCACTTTTCACTTGCATACATTGGAGAAGGAAATGGCAACCCACTCCAGTATTCTTGCTTGGAGAATCCCAGGGACGGCGGGGCCTGGTGGGCTGCCATCTATGGGGTCACACAGAGTCGGACACGACTGATGTGACTTAGCAGCAGCAGTAATGTGGAACCTTAGAAATTACAGCACTCTGGATTCCAATGCAAAATTAAACAATCCTCCTTAATACACGGCAGGCGATCAGCACCTGTTTATTCCACTTCAGTGCTTCAGGCTCTGGAGTGGGTCTTAGGTCCTGTGTGGACCTGTCTCAGGTCCAAAGCCCTGAGACCACTTTGCTTCCACATTGCCACAGAAAACATTTGTACTGACTTCCTTCTATCTATGTGTTTGCCTCTGCCTGTTCCCGGCTGATCCAGTTTGCTTGTGGGTCCAGGAAGTGGTCATTTGTTGACTAGGGGCAAACCAGTGAGCCTTTTCTTCTACGAGCCACTGCGCTTTGTGCCAGGGGGACTTAGTTTCCATGAAATGAAATCTCAGAGTGGGAGCCACATTTTCCAGCAACACCAACATTTGGTTGTCAATTCAGTACCTTTAGTCGTTTTATCTAATCCCAAAGAGGATCTTTGTGTCTTACTTAAGTGATTTTGGCCACCTCATGCGAAGAGTTGACTCATTGGAGAAGACTCTGATGCTGGGAGGGATTGGGGGCAGGAGGAAAAGGGGACGACAGAAGATGAGATGGCTGGATGGCATCACTGACTCGATGGATGTGAGTCTGAGTGACCTCCGGGAGCTGGTGATGGATAGGGAGGCCTGGCGTGCTGCGATTCATGGGGTCGCAAAGAGTCGGACACAACTGAGCGACTGATCTGATCTGATCTGATCTAAGTGAGGCTGTGCACCACTGGGTAGCTTCCATGTCTTGTCTATACTTGAACATTGGTCCTTCATAGGATAAGTAAAGAGAAATAAACCTGGGCATATGAAAATATTCTAAAGCATACAGATGAGAAGACAGACCAATGCTCAAAGTTTGGGGTTATAAATAATTATTTCATTCTTGACTGTGATATTTCAAAAAAAAAGACAGCTTTTATGGGGTTATGTTTTGTTTCTTTAAGGTATATTTCAATAGAATGAAAAAAACAGAATGTTTACATTTGGAGTAAAATGCAAAGCAAATGGTATATATAGCATAAGTCAGAATAAAAGGGAAATATAGAAACAAAAAGTATAAATCAAACCACCCAAAAGAAAATTTAGTTTAAAAGATATGGGAACAAATGTAAATGGATCAAATGGCTGTACAAAAAAAAGCTTTCAGACTAGACAAATAACAACAAGCTATCTATAAGAGAGTTCACATCTTATTTTTTAAGACTGGCAAGGTAAGCAAATGCAAGATGGAATTCAAAACAAATTACATTAAATTTTAAAGGAAGCAAAATTTGTAAAGGGATAATAATAATATTATGGATAATATCTTGCAGTAGAAATCTTTTATATATCAAAGAATAAAACACCAATATATACAGCCAATTCTAAATTCAGAGATACCAGTACCAGCTAGTACCAGACACCAGTACACCACAGAATAACCCTGGGATATTGACATCATTGATGGCTTCATTTTATAGGTAAGGAAATAAACTTAGGAAAGTTAAACGATTTTCTCAAGGTCATACAAAATAATAAGTAGAAGAGTTCAGAACCCATTATCAGGTCTTCTGACCAGAAATCCCATTTACTATACCACCAGTTTCATGTCATTCACTAATACTCTGTGCTTTTGTGTTTTCGCTTGTCCAATCAGTGCGGCGGTCATTAGCAGAGTTCAAAAAATAGCGGCTCTCTCCTTTCAGGCACAATCTGCACACCTGTGCACTTGGGATTAAGTGTGTGTGGCCAGCAATGTTCCGGACAATGACAACAACAAAGGCACAGAGCAAGATCCCCATCTCCCAGGATGGACTGGCAGTTTGAGAGAAAAGCCAACCTTTATTACTTTTGGCCACTAAGTTTAGAGGGCTGTTTGTTATTTCAGCATGGATTAAAGCCCAACCCAACTAATTCATCATTAACAAAATTTTTCTCTACGATGGTGTCAAGGACAAAGACTGGCAGCATTCCACAGCAAAGCATTTCAGAGGCCAAAAGCCACTGATCAGTAATTTCTGGCTTCAGCCATTTAACCAATTATTAATCCACCTAAATGTATAATACAATCATGTGGACCACAAGTCTATCAAAAGAAACCTTATCAAAGATTTATTGAAATCCAAAGATACCACACCTGCTGCATCGCCATTATTTGTCAGAGGAACAATAATGCAAAAATAAAAAAGGATGATGGGACTTCCCTGGTGGTCCAGGAGTTAAGAATCCACCTGTCAATGCAGGGACATGGATTTGATCCCTGATCCTGGAAGATCCCAGATCTTTAGTTGTTGCAGAGCAACTAAACCCATGAGCCACAACTACTGAGCCCAAAGTGCTGCAATTACCGAAGTTCACGTGCCTAGAGCCCATGCACCACAAGAGAAGCCACCACATTGAGAAGCCCCCTGCTCTGTGACTGGAGAGTAGCCCCCACTAGCCACAACTGGAAAAAGCCTGCTCGCAGCAACAAAGACCCAGCATAGCCAAAAAGGAAAAAAAAATTTTTAAGGAAAAATGTTTTTAAAAAGAAAATATGGTTTTTAAAAGAAGATGATATTCGTGTGGAATGACTTCTTTATCAAAAGCCACACAGGTTACCAGTGACCCCTGCTTCCTTTCCTAAATGTTCACAAACTCTTCCTTTTTTTTTTTTCTCAAAAACCTGTCCTATGAGCTAGAGGAAGGTAACACTTGATCTGAATGTTAAAACACAAATACAATTTTTACAGTCAGAAATTGAGAGGAAAGGACATTTCAGGTTGGACGACAGAAAGAACAAAATTGAGGGCTAACCAAAGTGTGCACTGAGAGTTAACCATCCCTTTGCTTCTATTTCAGACCAGGAAGCAGAGGTAGAAAAAGTGACTTCACAATAAATACAGATTTTCATTCTGTGCAAAGAGTTTCAGAAACAAAAAGTGACAGGACTGAGAAAATTTCATATTTAAGCCTTCAGCAACCTGTAACAACTAATGTAAACTTTGTCATTTTTAATTTACCTAAGAATTTTAAATTCATTAAGAATTAGATATTAACCTATGTCTTAAGACTGCCTCTTAAGAATAACTCATAAACTTTCAGTAACAACAGCTAAAACTCCTTCTTAAGATTGCTTGCATGCTAAGTCGCTTTAGTCATGTCCGACTCTGCGACGCTATGGACTGTAGCCTGTCAGGCTCCTCTGTCCATGGGATTCTCCAGGTAAGAATACTGGAGTGGGTTGCCATGCTCTCCTCCAGGGAAGAGGGATCCCAACCCAGGGATCAAACCTGTGTCTCTTACGTCTCCTGCATTGGCAGGCGGGTTCTTTACCACTAGCACACCTGGGAAGCACAGGGAGATAAATAACAGGCTTTTAAAAGTTTTCCATTTGAGGAATGAATTCTCTCTGCTCAACATTTTTTCCTAAAGTAAATTCATTTCCCATGCACTTGGTGACTCCACTCAGAAACTTCATGACAAAAAATAATAGAAAGCATCTGCAGAGCAATTACAGGCTCTCGTTGACTCACAAGGAGATACCACACCTCCTCTTCATGCTGTTATCCCTGAGATCAGAGGTCTCCTGTCTAGTACATAAAGCTAGAAATTTTCAAATAATCTAAGAAAACACTAAAACTGCTTCAGACAGTTTTTTTTTTCATTATTTATGATGCAATCCATGATAAGATGGGAATCTTCTTAGGGTCGCATGATAAGCTTCATGTAAGCAAGACACAGCTAATGGCTTGAGGAGTGGAATTCTGGTGCTTCCTGAAGAGGAATCTTAAGTACAATCTCCCCGTGACAGGGTTAAGCTGCCTATAGATTCCTTTGATAAGACTGGAAAGCAGAAAGTAGAATGTAGATCCAATTCTTCAGCTATGGTTTTTCCAGTCGTTATGTATGGATGTGAGAGTTGGACCATAAAGAAGGCTGAGTGCCAAAGAACTGATGCTTTTGAACTGTGGTGTTGGAGAAGACTCTTGAGAGTCCCCTGGATTGCAAGGAGATCCAATCAGTCCATTCTGAAGGAGATCAGCCCTGGGATTTCTTTGGAAGGAATGATGCTAAAGCTGAAACTCCAGTATTTTGGTCACCTGATGCGAAGAGTTGACTCATTGGAGAAAACTCTGATGCTGGGAGGGATTGGGGGCAGGAGGAGAAGGGGACGACAGAGGATGAGATGGCTGGATGGCATCACTGACTCGATGGATGTGAGTTTGGGTGAACTCTGGGAGTTGGTGATGGACAGGGAGGCCTGGCATGCTGCGGTTCATGGGGTCCCAAAGAGTCGGACACGACTGAGATTGTTGGGAGAAATATCAATAACCCCAGATATGCAGATGACACCACCCTTATGGCAGAAAGTGAAGAGGAACTAAAAAGCCTCTTGATGAAAGTGAAAGTGGAGAGTGAAAAGGTTGGCTTAAAGCTCAACATTCAGAAAACAAAGATCATGGCAACCGGTCCTATCACTTCATGGGAAATAGATGGGGAAACAGTGGAAACAGTGTCAGACTTTATTTTTCTGGGCTCCAAAATCACTGCAGATGGTGACTGCAGCCATGAAATTAAAAGACGCTTACTCCTTGGAAGGAAAGTTATGACCAACCTAGATAGCATATTCAAAACCAGAGACATTACTTTGCCAACAAAGGTTCGCCTAGTCAAGGCTATGGTCTTTCCTGTGGTCATGTATGGATGTGAGAGCTGGACTGTGAAGAAGGCTGAGTGCCGAAGAATTGATGCTTTTGAACTGTGGTGTTGAAGAAGACTCTTGAGAGTCCCTTAGACTGCAAGGAGATCCAATCAGTCAATTCTAAAGAAAATCAACCCAGAATATTCACTGGAAGGACTGATACTGAAGCTGAAGCTGAAGCTCCAATAATCTGGCCACAGGATGCAAAGAGCGGACTCATTAGAAAAGACCCTGATGCTGGGAAAAAGTGAAGGCAGGAGAAGAAGGAGATGACAAAGGATCAGATGGTTGGATGGCATCACTGACTCAATGGACGTGAGTTTGAGCAAGCTCTGGGAGATGGGGAAGGACATGGAAGTCTGGTTTGCTGCAGTCCCTGGGGTCACAAAGAGTCGGACACAACTGCACTACTGAACAACAACAGACCCAATTCTAATGCTTCAAGACAAAAATGGCAGAAAATAGCAAACTAAATAACAAAGAGCAAGGCTCTCCCAAAACGCAAGGCATCCTTCAGTTTGCCTGCCCCCACTGAAGACTAAAATGACAGAAAGCTAAACTGTTTCAGTATGTAATTAGCCACAGAGCTAGGCAAGCATTTTCAAACTGACTGAATCAAACCCCAAATTTTACCAAAATTGCCAACGAATTTGAACCACAGTTTTTTGTTTCGTTTTGTTTTGTTTTTAATTTCTTATAGCTGTATTTAGTTTACTACATGGCCATCATTTCTGAGCATGTCTTCATTTTGGTTTTTGGTCACAAGACAGCAGGATGTAATAATGATGCCAACGATAAGACACACTGAAGAGGTAAGAGGGCTTGCTTCTGCTGTCAGTTAAACAAGCCTCACCTTTTGCATCAGAAACCTATTCTACTCTGCTGACGAAGCAGCAGGCAGGGGCTCCATTCTGACATTTCTTAAGTCCTCTCTAGCTTGAATTTTATCGGAGAAAGCAATGGCACCCCACTCCAGTACTCTTGCCTGGAAAATCCCATGGATGGAGGAGTCTGATAGGCTGTAGTCCATGGGGTCGCTAAGAGTTGGACATGACTGTGTGATTTCACTTTCACTTTTCACTTTCATGCACTGGAGAAGGAAATGGCAACCCACTTCAGTGTTCTTGCCTGGAGAATACCAGGGACTGGGGAGCCTGGTGGGCTGCCATCTATGGGGTCGCACAGAGTCGGACATGACTGAAGTGCAGCAGCAGCAGCAGCTTGAATTTTATAACAGGAAGTAAAAATCCTAGAAAAGTACAAGTTCCTGTTTTAACATTTCAGGGCTACTTTGGAGTTTTGAAACACTAAGCTGATGTTCAAGCTGGTTTTAGAAAAGGCAGAGGAACCAGAGATCAAATTGCCAACAAATGCTGGATCATCAAAAAAGCAAGAGAGGTCCAAAAAAACATCTATTTCTGCTTTACTGACTATGCCAAAGTCTTTGACTGTGTGGATCACAATAAACTGTGGAGAATTCTTCAAGAGATAGGAATATCAGACCACCTGATCTGCCTCTTGAGAAACCTATATGGAGGTCAGGAAGCAACAGTTAGAACTGGACATGGAACAACAGACTGGTTCCAAATAGGAAAAGGAGTATGTCAAGGCTGTATATTGTCACCCTGCTTATTTAACTTATATGCAGAGTACATCACGAGAAATGCTAGGCTGGATGAAGCACAAGTTGGAATCAAGATTGCTGGGAGAAATACCAATAACCTCAGATATGCAGATGACACCACCCTTATGGCAGAAAGTGAAGAAGAACTAAAGAGCCTCTTGATGAAAGTGAAAGAGGACAGTGAAAAAGTTGGCTTAAAATTCAACATTCAGAAAACTAAGATTATGGCGTTGCTGGTGTCAGAGCCAAGGTCCTCATTCCCAAACTGGAAAGTATTTCCTCTATGCTGTACCGCCATTTTTGTCCACAATTAAAGCCCATAAAAGCCCAGAGGTGGAGTGGACAAATCCTACCACCTAAATATTTCTTGACTCTCTCTAGCCCAAACAACACTACCTTCCCCATTTCTTAAATATCATTGATAAAGGTAACATTTTCTTTCCTAAGGTTGTCCAGATTCAAATCTTATCCTCCCAATCCTCTTCTCTGCTGTTTAGAGTAAACAGAATAATTTACTTGAATTTCTCATTGTCAGTTTATTCAGTGTTCCTCTCATGCTTAAAACCTGGTGATTACTGTCCATCTTTTATCATCCTTCTCCCTTTTTGTTTGGGTAATACTTCCTCCTCTTTCAAGAGGTGGCTTGACCAACGTCTACTGAGTTCAAACTATTAGCCAAACATGAAGTAAGCATACCTTAAATTCAGAAGTGCCGTGTTAGGCACTGCATGAGTTTGCTGAAATATCTTATGAGCCCCACAACAATAATTCACCAAGATCAAAAACACTTAGACAAAATGGTATCTGATTAATAAAATAAGACTTTCCGAGCATAAAAGCAATAGAAACCATGAAGAAAAAATAAGTAAATCTAACTACCTGAAAATTAGACACTTCTGTAGGCAAAAAAACTTGAAAATTTTTGCATAGGACAAAAGATTGGTATCCTTAATAAATAAAAAGCTCTTACCAAGCAATAAGAAAAACGCCAAAAACCACAATAAAGGAATGATAAAGAACATGAACCAAGATTCATAAAAGATGTATAGATGGCTAACAAACAGTTCTAAAAATTAATCCCATTAGTAGACTAAAATAGCAAATTAAAAGAAAATATTTTTCAACTATTTATAACAATAATCATATTCAGTGATGATAAGTGTAATTAGTAATAATAATCACTCTCATATTTTGCCAATGGAACTAGATTTATATCATCTATCTGTAAAGCATCACAGACTTCTGACTGTGGTTTGTTTTCTTTCTGTCTCAAAATATAGCCTGAGAAAACTATCATAAATTACAGAGAACTGTACTTCATAGTATTATTTATGGTAGCAAAATGGGATATATTATTGTGTAGAATAAAGAAATTAAAAAATAAATTATGATATAAACATAGGACACAATGCAGTAAATAAATGGCATGAGAAATGTTTACAATTCAATGAAAAATCTCTTTTAAATTGAATTTTAAAAAAATTTTTGCAATATGATCCAAATTATATTTTAAACATATGTATGTCTAGAAAGTGAAGAGGAACTAAAAAGCCTCTTAATGAAAGTGAAAGTGGAGAGTGAAAAAGTTGGCTTAAAGCTCAACATTCAGAAAACGAAGATCATGGCAACCGGTCCTATCACTTCATGGGAAATAGATGGGGAAACAACGGAAACAGTGTCAGATTTTATTTTTTTGGTCTCCAAAATCACTGCAGATGGTGACTGCAGCCATGAAATTCAAAGACACTTACTCCTTGGAAAGACAGTTATGACCAACCTAGACAGCATATTCAAAACCAGAGACATTACTTTGCCAACAAAGGTTCGCCTAGTCAAGGCTATGGTCTTTCCTGTGGTCATGTATGGATGTGAGAGCTGGACTGTGAAGAAGGCTGAGCGCCGAAGAATTGATGCTTTTAAACTGTGGTGTTGGAGAAGACTCTAGAGAGTCCCTTGGACTGCAAGGAGATCCAACCAGTCCATTCTGAAGGAGATGAGCCCTGGGATTTCTTTGGAAGGAATGATGCTAAAGCTGAAACTCCAGTACTTTGGCCACCTCATGCGAAGAGTTGACTCATTGGAAAAGACTGATGCTAGGAGGGATTGGGGGCAGGAGGAGAAGGGGACGACAGAGGATGAGATGGCTGGATGGCATCACTGACTTGATGGACGTGAGTCTGGGTGAACTCCAGGTGTTGGTGATGGACAGGGAGGCCTGGCGTGCTGTGATTCATGGAGTCACAAAGAGTCGGACACAACTGACTGAACTGAACTGAACTGAATGTCTAGAAAAAGGACTAGAAAGATATATATCAAAATGTTGGACCTCCCTGATGGTACAGTGGATAAGAACCTGCCTGCCAATGCACAGGACATAGGTTCAATCCCTGGTTCAGGAAGATTCCACATGCTGCAGAGCAATTAAGCCTGTGTACCACAACTACTGAAAACTGCACTGTCTAGGGCCCATGTGCCACAGCTACTAAGCCTGTGTGCTGCAACCACTGAAGCCCGTGCACCTAGAGCCTGTGCTCCACAACAAGAGAAGCCTCTGCAAAAAGAAACCCAGGCACCACAACTAGAGAGTAGCCTCTGCTCTCCACAACTAGCGAAAGCCCACGCACAGAAATGAAGAACCAATGCAACCAAAAATAAAATAGGTAAATTATTTTTTTAAGTGTTAATGTTGATTATTTCTGGGGAATTTTTATTTTTCTCTTTGTACTTTTTATGATTTTCCAAAGACTCTTTGACAACTTTACACTGCTTTTATAATCAAGGAAAAGAAAGTGAAAGTGACTCAGTCATGTCTGACTCTTTGCCACCCCATTCCAGTGCATGGAGTTCTCCAGGCCAGAATACTGGAGTGGGTAGCTTTTCACTTCTCCAGAGGATCTTCCCAACCCAGAGTTTGAACCCAGGTCTCCTGCATTGCAAGCAGATTCTTTACCAGCTGAACCACAAGAAAGCCCTAACATATTAAGAGTGGGTAGTCTATGACTTCTCCAGCAGATCTTCCCGACCCAGGAATTGAACCAGGGTCTCCTTTACCAACTGAGCTATGAGGGAAGCCCCTAATCAGGGAAAGATACTAGTTTAAAAAAAAAAATTAAATGTATATAAAATTTACATATATATATATATACACAGAAAGAGAGATATATATTTTTTCTGTGTGTGTGTGTTTAAAACTAGTTCAATGCAGTAGTCCATTTACAAATTACATAATTAATCATTTTTTTAGCCAGGATATTCCTTTTAATTCCTAATAAAAGTATCTAGGCTTCCTGACATTTATAAGAAAATAGGGTACAGCAATCCCACCACTGGTTAATACTTCAAACAAAAAATTAAGTCTTCTCTAAGGAGAAGACTCTTGAGAGTCCCTTGGACTGCAAGGAGATCCAACCAGTCCATTCTGAAGGAGATCAGCCCTGGGATTTCTTTGGAAGGAATGATGCTAAAGCTGAAACTCCAGTACTTTGGCCACCTCATGTGAAGAATTGACTCATTGGAGAAGACTCTGATGCTGGGAGGAATTGGGGGCAAGAGGAGAAGGAGATGACAGACGATGAGATGGCTGGATGGCATCACTGACTCGATGGATGTGAGTCTGGGTGACCTCCGGGAGTTGGTGATGGACAGGGAGGCCTGGCGTGCTGCAGTTCATGGGGTCGCAAAGAGTCAGACACAACTGAGCGACTGAACTGAACTGAACTGAACAGCACCATAAACGTCTTCAGTCACTCAATTCAGTCACTCAGTTGTGTCCGACTCTTTGTGACCCCATAGACTGCAGCACACCAGGCTTCCCTGTCCTTCAGTCACAGTTTCACAATATTTTGTGTAGTTATTTGATTAAAATCCATCTTCCCTACTAGACTAGAGAATTCCAGGAGAGCAAGGGCTACCTACATTCTTAATCACTAGCATGTGATCTGAGGTAGTATGCCTGGCTACATATGAGGTACTGAATAATTGGTTTTTAATTGATTATGAAAGACACAGGGGGAACAAAATCAAGGCTATCAAAGGCCATGGAGTCTCTAAAAGAATGTGACACTTGGCAGGAAAGCTCTTAGTTCTCTCACATCCAACTTGCATGTCATCACAGTCACCACCCAGAAGGAAATCCTAGGAAATATGGAAATCCAACTTGTCTTCTCTTTTTCTCAAATTTATTCTCACTGAAAGTCCTTTTCACAATGACAGATTCCTTCTAGATATTCTACCTAATTAGAGCCATGGACAGATAACGATCATTGACACTTGGCAAGCTGCCTCCAGGAGGCTTCTGAACCCATAAATAGGCTCTTACTCTCTTAGAATGAAATCCTAGTTGACAAAATGATGAGTTAGGCAAGGTCTTTGTGGGCCATGTGCATGCCAAGTTGCTTCAGTCATGTCCAACTCTTTGCAACTCTGTGGACTGTATAGCCTGCTAGCCTCCTCTGTCCATGAGATTCTCCAAGCAAGAATACCAGACCGGTTGCCATGACCTCCTCCAGGGGATCTTCCCAACCCAGGGATCAAACCTGCATCACTTATGTCTCTCTGCCATAGGCCTTCTAACAACCCTTGGGCTATATTTCTCACAGCCAGCAAGACCTGCTCTGATCATTGTAAGTGAGAAAAAGAGAGAGACTGAAATAGACACGCCAGTGCTTATTAGTCAGTCTCCCATCCCAACCCATCCTCTCCTGGAGGTCCTCATCTCTGAAATTTCACTTTATTTCTGCTTCTATTTAGCCATGGTGATGATGGCACTCAATTCATTTAATTTGTCCAAGTCTTAATTCTCAACTTCAAAATATGGGTCTCAGTAAATGTAGCCTGCTGCTACTGCTGCTAAGTCGCTTCAGTCGTGTCCGACTCTGTGCGATCCCATAGACGGCTGTCCCTGGGATTCTCCAGGCAAGAATACTGGAGTGGGTTGCCATTTCCTTCTCCAAAGCATGAAAGTGAAAAGTGAAAGTGAAGTCGCTCAGTCGTGTCCGACTCTTGGCAACCCCATGGACTGGAGCTTACCACGCTCCGCCGTCCATGGGATTTTCCAGGCAAGAGTACTGGGGTGGGGTGCCATTGCCTTCCCCGAAATGCAGCCACTGATAGCTAAAAGAGTATCGCAAATTGGGCCACTGGAAATGAGAAAAGAGTATGCATTGGGAGGTTCATCTGGGTTTCTCAATTCAACAGTTCCCTCAGGGCAAGTGAACAATTAGACCAAGAGAATAGTAAAGAAAAATGATGTTGTTTTACTGTTTCTGAGACTTACAAGCAAAGATTGAATTGATAAACAAACATTTCTGTTTGTTTATAAGGATTGTATAATGAGAATAAATTCTATACAAAGAATGAGTGAATGAAGAGAAAAATGAAGATTTTCCAATGCACCAAATTATGGCTAATTTCCCGTGAGCCTCCAAAGTGTGAGACTTATTGATACTATCTGAAATTTATATTCAAGAGAAAAAAATATTATCTAAACTTTTATGAATCCTCTCTTGCTCTCAATTTGCAAAACACAAAACAACAACCACAAAACATTCACTGTTGCATAATAGTCTTTGCAAGTAGAAGGGGTGCTGACTCAATCTTCAAAGAAATCTGGTTTTCAATCTGGCTCAGGCACTAGACAGTGATGTGACATCGGCCAAGTCTCTGCCATCTCTCGAAAGGAGAATGATGGCAGCCACCTCAAAAGAGACACACAGTAAATTATCCTGATACACCAGACACACAATAAATGGTCTGTATGCAGATCTAAGCAAGAATAAAGCCATATAACACAATATTTATTAATAAATACTGACTGAATTATACATAGGGCTTCCCTGGTGGCTCAGATGGTAAAGAATCTGCCTGCAATGTGGGAGACCCGGGTTCAACCTAGGTCAAGAAGATCCCCTGGAGAAGGGCATGGCAACCCACTCCAGTGTTCCTGCCTGGAGAATCCCATGTACAGAGAAGTCTAGTGGGCTACAGTCCACGGGGTCTCAAAGAGTGGGACATGACTAAGAGACTAACACTTTCTTTTCACGAAGTATGTACAGACCTTAATTTAGATCATTTCCTTTTCTTGAATCTGAATTTTAGTGAATCTCCTTGCTTGCAGCAACATCTTCTCATTTTACTTCACATCATGACTGAGAAGTAGCAAAGGAACACATTTTGAAGTTGAGAAATTAAAACTTAGACAAATCAAATGAATCGTCTGTTATCATCACCATAGATAGAAAGAACCAGAAATAAAGTGAAATTCCAGGAGTTCAGAGTATTTTAAGTACTTTACTCTTTCCCCCAAGTAGCATGGTTTCTAAATAAATGTGAGCTACCCACTGGACAAACACAGTCAACTAAACAATTAACTTTAGGAAAGGTTCTCAAAACAGATGATAGAGACATAAAAGCCATGTGCAACAGGATGTCTAGCAAGAGCAACCCTGCTGTTTGTAGTAAAGGAAATATGTATTGGAAAGCCAGCCAGCTCAGCAAGATCAACAGATAGTAAGATCATAAGTGAGGTGGGAGAGCAGTACATGGAACTTCCAGATAGAGGAATTACTTCATTTATAACCAAAAAGGATGTCATAAGAATATATGTGTCAAAAAGGACAAAGACGCTCCAGTGGCTCTAAAATAATATTTTAAGTTGAAATGACATTTTTAGATTAACGCCACATCTGATACAACTCAGTGAAGCAAGATGAGGAATTGCTCATCAGTAATTTCTAAATGCTTTGAAAACCAAAAGTTTATTTCCTAAGTTTAGCACAAAAACCTCTCATATGGTGAGCTAACATGAGGTTATCTGATGCACTGTGAGTATTCAGAGGTTCCACATAGATTAGCAGTATTACCCTAAACCCTGACTGGGGAACTATGTAATATAGCCAGCATATTATCTAGTATCTACAAAGTTATAATTCTTTTTAAAAAAATTTTATTGGGATAACTGATTTATAACATGTAAGATCCATGTGTACAACATTATATTTCTACTTCTGTATACCCTACAACATGCTCACCACCAAAAATTTATTTTCCATGCACCATCATAAGTTGAATTCTTAAATATATGTGGCTCCAATAGTTTCAGACAAGAACTTGAAGACCTGTATTATTATCTTCTTTTTAAAATTGGGAAGTGGTTCAATCTCAAATTAATTTTTATGCTGCTTTGTATGTAATAATAATCTCTAAGTAAGAACACTCAAAATTATTTAGTAGAGAATCCTGCTAAGCAGAGAATCCATATGACTGTCATTTTAAAAAAATCCTCATGTACCTGGAAAGAAACCCAGGATATGTCTATAAAACAAGAGCAATTAGTTCAAAAAGGAACTAAATCATACATAGAGTTCCCAAGGTTACATCTTAATGACTGTAACATGACTGCTAAAGAAAATGTTTTTATCAAACTGTGTTGTTAAAACCATTGAGTTCTGATGTAAGAGGAAGATTTCAGCCAAGTCATCTGAGTGGTGTTCATAAAGACATCCCAGACCATTTGCCTATATTTTCATCTCTGTCGTGATGTGTGTCCTGGGACAGGCCAAGGACTTCAGACCTCTCCTCTCTTGGATAACTGCCTGGAGACCAGGCTTGAGAAGAAAACAGAAGAGTTACATCCTGAAAACAGCAACATAAAAAGATCAAACAAAGCCACAAAATTCCTCTGTTTGAGGAAGATTTTTTAAAAGAGTTATGAGGCTTCTGGGTGGGGCTTGGGTGAGTTCAGAGTTTGTGTGTCTGAACTGTTTGGGGTTGTCACAGAGAGGTGGAGAAGGGGCCCGCTCCTGAGGGTTTGCTGAAAGTCATCTGCTTCAGATCAAATGACTGGCTCAGAACTAATCCCTAAGAGGACCAAACCTGAAAGCAGGATGTATGTGTGCATTTAGGGGGCAGGAAGGCGAGAGGAGACAAGGAAGGGATGGAGAAAGCATTACACCCTGAGCCCGCCTCTCCAGCGTTTCCCTGCTTCTTTATAAGCTAAAGATGAGCCCTGCCGGGAATCCTTCCTGCTTTCTACCTCCCAGTAACGAACCCTCCCTAAGACACCAACAACGATATTTCCTCTGCCTGGAACATCTTCCCTCCTCTTCATCACTCAGCTCCACTCATCCTCCTGGCCTCAGTCAACAGTCTCTCTGTAGGAAGCCGTCCTTAACATACTCTCCGACATGCCCCTGCACTATACTAGATCTTCTCCTCTATAATCCACAGCTCCTTATAGCCTCCATCAGAGTACTTTGCTTTGTTATAATTGCTTTTTCTCCTCTGCCATCCCTGCCCTCCTTGAGGGCAGAGGCTGCATTTATCTTGTCACTATGACATTCACAGCACCTACTATAATGGTCAGTCCACAGTATGCGTTTCATAAATGCCTATTAAATAAATGAATGAATCAATTAATAAATTGGGGTTTGGTGCGCATTTAACAAAGCTCCAAACTGCAAAATTTGAACCAGTTGGAGTCTCTCAGGTACTGGTAAGATAGAATGGACTATATAATACATGGCGCCTAGAACTCCAAGAATCAGAGTGCTTCTTCCACTGCAAATGAGGAAGAAACACGGAGTAGCAGCAGGAATATGCCTGGTGTGTTCCAGAGCAATGATGAACCTAACTTACCTTCAACAGAAGGTCTGTGTGAGGCAGTAAAAGGAGAAAATGATGGCATGAAAATAAGGCTCGGTCCCAGAGCATGGTAGTCATGAAGCAAAGATGTCTGAACTTTGTCCCATGGTTAGTATAGAACCGAGAAGTGTATCTGACCTGGTAATAAAATGTAGAGATGAACTATAGGGGGACTGATGGGCAGAATGAGGGCTAATTAGCAGACAGTTTAGTCATAAGACAATGAGACCATGAGAATCTGGACTGCAAAGATGAGAGTGAAAAAAAGAAAATATTAAGAAGTATGCAGAACTTTCTGGTGATCCAGTGGTAAAGAATCATCTGCCAATGCAGGGGGCAGGGGTTAGATCCCTGGTCCAGGAAGGTTCCACATACCAGGGGGCAGTTAAGCCCATGTACCACCACTACTGAAGCTTCAGTGCTCTAGAGCCTCTGATCCACAACAAGAGAAGCCTCCACACTGCATGGAAGAGCAGCACCTGCTCACTGCAACTAGAAAAAGCCTGAACATAGCAACCAAGACCCAGGGCAGACATGTGCCATTAAAGAAGCATCCAGACTGAGTGATTAACTGAGTATACCTAAGAAAAACAGCACAGTCTAATTAGGAAGTTAGTTTGAAAAAAGATTACAAGCAATAATAATGATTTCAGCTCTCACTTGCTGAGTGTGTACCACATGCCAAGGGCCTTATATTTAACTTTCACAATAACTCTCTTGGGTATTATTCTGTGTTGTATCCATGAAAAAATTTTAAGTATTTTTTAAAAGCTGTTGCAGTCACATAGGCTAGTAGTTTTCAAACCGTAACATCTTCTAGCACTGCTTCATTGGGCTAAGGGGGGTTGCTCCAAGATCCCTTCCCTCATCTTCAATCAAAGAAGCTCCTCTTCACCTGCCTTACCTAACAATTCTCTATGTAGGAGTTCATCTCTATAAACTTTTTCTTTCTTTTAAAAAAAAAAAAGAAGTTTGGTAACTACAAAGCTAGACAATAGCAGTTGTGCATGCTAAGTCACTTCAGTCATGTCTGACTCTGAAACCCCATGGACTGTAGCTCACCAGGCTCCTCTGTCCACAGGATTCTCCAGGCAAGAATACTGGAGTGGGTTACCATGCCCTTCTCCAGGGGATCTTCTCAACCCAGGGACTGAATCCACGTCTCTTATGTCTCCTGCATTGGCAGGTGGGTTCTTTACCACTAGCGCCACTGGGAAGCCCACAACAGCAGTTAGGAACATATAAATCAGATAGTAGGAAGAGATATTTCACTTGCATCAATCGAATTTGGTATTACTGAAAAAGGAAGAAAGGGGTGGAGGATGATCTTATGTCTTGGGCTTAGAACCTCCCAACAGGGCAGTAGGGAACTTTACTGAGAGCAGATTACAGGAGAAAAACATTTAGAAAAGAGAATCCCTTTGGTTTGAATTGGGCTGATTTTAAGAGACCTCTTGGAAAACTCTTGGAGTAGGAAAAGGCAACCCACTTCAGTATTTTTGCCTGGAAAATTCCATGAACAGAGAAGCCTGGCAGGCTATAGTCCACAGGGTTGCAAAAGAGTCGGACGTGACTGAGCAACTGAGCACACAGAGGATAATTCCATGAAGATAATCAACTGGAAACACAGGTCTGGACCAGCATATTGATGACAGTGAAGCCATGTAGTTGGATAAGATCACCAAGGAAAAGAGGGAATGAGAAAAAGACCAATAATAGAACCCATAGCACCCCACTCCAGTACTCTTGCTTGGAAAATCCCACGGACGGAGGGGCCTGTTAGGCTGCAATCCATGGGGTCACTAAGAATCGGACATGACTGAGCAACTTCACTTTCACTTTTCACTTTTATGCACTGGAGAAGGAAATGGCAACCCACTCCAGTGTTCTTGCCTGGAGAATCCCAAGGATGGGGGAGCCTGGTGGGCTGCCGTCTATGGGTTCGCACAGAGTCAGACATGACTGAAGTGACTTAGCATAGCAAGGAAAACTAACATTTCATTCATTCCTCCAACAAGCATTTATTATCTACAATGAATTTGTAAATAGAAAGAGAAAAGATAGTAAAAGAGACAAAAAAGAGAGAAGAGTAATAAGAGAAACAGTGAGTAAGTCACAAAGAAATGAAGAAATAATTTCAATGATAGTGTAGTAAGCAGAGCCAAATATGGCAGAGTTCAAATAGGATAAGATTAGAAAAAGAGGAGGTGACAATTTGAAAGTCACAAGTGACCCCTGAGATAAGAAATGCCACTTCTCTTTATCTAACAAGTATTTTCTGAACATCTCTGAAGTGTCAGACACTGGGTCAGCCTCTGGTATTTAACGATGAGTACATGATGCTTTTGAACTGTGGTGTTGGAGAAGACTCTTGAGAGTCCCTTGGACTGCAAGGAGATCCAACCAGTCCATTCTGAAGGAGATCAGCCCTGGGATTTCTTTGGAAGGAATGATGCTAAAGCTGAAACTCCAGTATTTTGGCCACCTCATGCGAAGAGTTGACTCATTGGAGAAGACTCTGATGCTGGGAGGAATTGGGGGCAGGAGGAGAAGGGGACGACAGAGGATGAGATGGATGGATGGCATCACCGACTTGATGGATGTGAGTTTGAGTGAACTCCGGGAGTTGGTGATGGACAGGGAGGCCTGGCGTGATGCAATTCATGGGGTCACAAAGAGTTGGACACGACTGAGTGACTGAACTGACTGACTGAACTGACAATCATACAGGTTCCTGCTTTCATGGAGTTTATACATTAGTGAGGGAGAAAAGACATTAATCAAACAATGACACAAACTAAACATAAAATGAAAATTATGATAAGAGCCAAGGAAAAGACACATGGCAGGCCTTAGAAGTCTACAGCGGAAGAACTGGATCTTGCCTGGGAAGGTTTCCCTACTGAAATGATGCTTGTGAGGGAAGGTTTCCATATAGAAATAAACTAAGATGGCAGAGATGAGTAAAGAGGAAAGAGCTCATGTAAGCCCATTTACTAGGAGGAAGCTCAAGATGTGTTTGAGAGGTTGAAACTCCAGCGTGTCTACAGTATAGAGAGGAAGAGCAAGCAAGAGGTAAGAATGCAGAGGCATGCAGAAGCCAGGCTGTGTAGGGCTTGGAGGCCACATTGAACAGTTTTTTCCTTATGATATCCTAAGAGTAATAGTAAGAGCCAACTCATTGGAAAGGATCCTGATGCTAGGAAAGATTAAAGGCAAAAGGAGAAGGGGATGGCAGAGAAGGAGATGGTTAGATAGCACCACCAATTCTACGGACATGTATTTGAGCAAACTCTGGGAGATACTGAAGGACAGGGAAGCCTGGTATGCTGCAGACAATGAGTTGCAAAGAGTCGGACATGACTTAGCAACTGAACACCAACAACGAAGAGTAATAGTGGCCCCTAAAGTGTTTAAGCACCGGGGGACAGGGAGGAAGGCATGGCAGGATCGATCCAGGTGGAGTGATTGCAGATGTAACAGAAGCACGATAGCCAAATTTCGGAGTGATGCAAGAGGATCAGCCAAAACAAGAGTAAGGGGCAAGGATAATTTTGGAAAGGATGCCTCGTCCTGAGAGATAGGAAGGCAGAGCTTAAGATGTGAGGAAATGACCTTACTTCAAGGTAAAGAGGACATTTTGTTGAAAAGCTGAAATTTTTATTTATCTGCTAAGAATGAATAAAACATGAAAATAAGGTGGGGGTACAGTGCCTGCTACAGAGAAGACTGCAGTCAAAATTTATTGGATGTTAATGAACGTAAAGGTTTGGAACAGCTGCTGTGGCAAAGCCAAAAGGGATCTAGCCAGAATGACTCTAAGGATTGCCTAGCAACCCACGGCCCCACTTTGCTAGTTCTGCTTAGTGTGCACCATCCATGCCTAGAGGGTAAAATGTGCAGGCTCCAGAATATCATAAACTTGGAAGCACTGTGGACACCTGCACTAAGAAAATCTGAATCGTGGCATCATATTGCTTTTAAAATGCTCAAAATTAGGGGGAAGGTCTTTAACGTGCTTGATTACCACCTCGCAAGGGAAACGCAGGTCATCCTGAGATTGGTGTGATTAGTCATAGGTGGTCTGAATATTTTGGAAGTAATTTTTGCTGCTGGCATTTTCTAAAGAAGCATAAATTATGACTAAATCTCTCCTGTTTATATGCAATGCCGTTTCTTCCCACAGCTTTCATCAACAAATAGCAATCAGAGCAATATGGCTAAGAAGTAGTAGCTGAGCCTTGTTTCTAACATTAGCCAAGCCAGGCTTCCAACTGCTGTCTTATCTCATCTCTCCCCCAAGTTACAGAGGCTAAGAGGTAAGTGGCTGCTCCCCTGGAGACCAAATTCAGAAATAACAGTGCACGATACAGTTTTGATCACTGAAAGGAATAGGTGCGATGTTTTAATCTTTTGTAGCACCATAGAGATTGGCAGTCCTGAATATTCATTGGAAGGACTGATGTTGAAGCTGAAGCTCCAATACTTTGGCCCCCTGATGCGAGGAACTGACTTCTTGGAAAAGATCCTGATGCTGGGAAAGATTGAAGATGGGAGGAGAAGGGGACGACAGAGGATGAGATGGTTGGATGACATCACCCACTCTATGGACATGAGTTTTAGCAAGCTCCAGGAGTTGGTGATGGACAAGGAAGCCTGGCGTGCTGCAGTTCACGGGGTCGCAGTCAGACACGACTAAGTAAGTGACTGAATTGAACTGATCTGAGAGGTAGGGATTTTACCAGTGTTTTAAACAGGGAACATCATTCCTGATACTGATGCATTGAGACATGGGAAAAAAATATTAGAACTTGATTTTTAATTTATTTTTTAACACAAAGAATTAAGCTTTACTGGTGTTAAATTTACTATACAAATCAACACTAGCATTTTACTTAGTTTAAACTATCAGATGCCACATGTTGCCCCAGGGAAGGTGAGGAGTTTGGAGGGTTTGACTGTGGTGGTGTCTTTCATTGTGCCTCAGAAGATATGACTTTGTTAGCCTGTCTGTTTTCTCCTAATTGACTTACTGATTCAGTGCAATTTAAATCAAAATTCAATTTTTTAATAGCTGACAGCCAACTTTTCTGTAGAATTCTTAAATTCATATGGAAAATGCAAAGTATTTCAAACAGCTAAAGCAACTTTGAAAAAGAAGACTTGGAGGACTTCCATTCTTTGGTTTCAAGACTTATTATAAAGTCACAGTTATCAACACAGTGTGGTATCAACATAAAGACATGCAGATAAATCAGTGGAACAGATAAATGACTGGAGAGTCTAGAAATACATCCACACACATATAAACAACTGATTATAAACAAAAACTATAAAAGTAAATTAGTGGAATAATAATGATAGTCTCTCCCCACAAATGATCCTATGCAATTTGATATCCAAATACAAAAACATAAATTTTATCTATACTTTGCATCATATACAAAAATTAACTCAAAATGAAACACAAACCTAAAATAAAAATGTAAAACCTAAAACACTTCTACTAGGAATCAGTGGAAAAAACCTTTGTGACACTAGGTTAGGCAAAGATTTTTTAAATATAACAAAAAATGCACAATCCATAAAGAAAAAAATTATAAAACATTAAAGTTTTAAAACTTCTGCTCTTGAAAGACTGAAACGAATGAAAAGATAAACTATAAACTGAAAGAGAGTATTTGTAAATCACACCTGATAAAGAACATATAAAGAACTCAATAGTAAAAAAACAAAAATCCCAATTTAAAAATGAGCAGGGACTTCCCTAGTGGTCCAGTGGTTAAGACTCAGGCCTCCACTGTAGGGGCGCAGGTTCGATCCCTGGTCAGGGATCTAAGATTCCACATGCCATATGGTGTATTGCATCATGGCCACAAAAATAATAGGCAAAAGATTTGAACAAACACTTCACAAAATAAGATATACAATTAACAAATAAGCATATGTGAAGATGTTCAGCAACTTCAGTCTTTGGCAAAATGCAAATTAAAACTGCACTCTGTCACACTTATTAGAATGGCTAAAATTTAAAAAACTGACCATACCCAGGGTTGGCAAGGAAGTGAAGCTACCAGAACTCTCATAAACAGTTGGTGTGAATGTAAAATAGTGCAATCACTCTATAAAACAGTTTGGCAATTTCTTAAAAGTTAAACACACCCTTACATAAACATATCCAACAATTCTACTCATAGGTATTTGCCCAGAGTGGGAAAAAAGTATATGTCCACACAGTGTTGCTGTTGTTGTTCAGTTGGTAAGTCCTGTCCGACTCTTTGCGACCCCATGGACGGTAGCATGCCAGGCTTCCCTGTCCTTCACTATCTCCTAGAGTTTGCTCAGATTCGTGTCCATTGAGTCAGTGATGCTCTCTAACTATCTTATCCTCTGTCACCTCCTTCTCCTTTTGCCTTCAATCTTTCCCAGCATCAGGTCTTTTCTTCGCATCAAGTGGCCAAAGTATTGGAGCTTTACCTTCAGCATCAGCCCTTCCAATGAGTATTCAGAGTTGATTTCCTTTAGGATTTGCTGGTTTGATCTCTTTGCAGTTCAAGGGACTCTCAAAGAGTCTTCTCCAACACCACAATTCAAAAGCATTAATTGTTCAGCACTCAGCCTTCTTTATGGTCCAATTCTCATATCCATACATGACTAATAGAAAAACCATAGCTTTGACTATATTGACCTTCATCAGCAAAGTGATATCTCTGCTTTTTAATAAGCTGTCTAGGTTTGTCATGACTTTCTTTCCAAGGAGCAAGTGCTTTTTAATTTCATGGCTGCATTCACCAACCACAGTGATTTTGCAGCCTAAGAAAATAAAATCTGTCACTGTTTATACTTTTTCCTCTTCTATTTGCCAGGAAGTGATGGGACTAGATGTCATGATCTTAGTTTCTTTAATGTTGAGTTTCAAGCCAGCTTTTCACTCTCCTTTTTCACCCTCAACAAGAGTCTCTTCAACAACTGAAGAGTTCATCTTCGCTTTCTGCCATTAGAGTGGTAGGGTCTGCATATCTGAGGTTGTTGATATTTCTCCTGGCCATCTTGATTCCAGATTGTGATTCATCCAGTCCAGCATTTCATATGATGTACTCTGCATATTAGTTAAATAAGCAGGGTGACAATATACAGCCTTGTCGTTCTCCTTTTCAAATTTTGAACCAGTTAGTTATTCCATGTTTGGTTCTAACTGATGCTTCTTGACCCACATACAGGCTTCTCAGTAGACTGGTAAGGTGGTCTGACAATGAAGAGTTTTCCACGGTTTGTTGTGATCCACATAGTCAGAGGCTTTAGCATAGTCAGTGAAACAGAAATAGACATCTTTCTGGAAATTCCTTGCTTTCTCCTTGATCCAATGAATGTTAACAATTTTTTAATAATTTGATCTCTGACTTATACACAAATGTTTATAGGTATATTTTTTGTAATAGCCAAAAACTGGAAACAACCCAAATGTCCATCAACAAGTGAAAGGATTAAAAAAAATGTGAAAAGATAAACAAATTATAATATAGCCATAAAATGAAATACTACTTACCAACAAAAAGGAATGGACTATTTATACATCAACAGTGTCAATAAATCTCAAAACCACTATTCTGGGTGAAAGAAAAGAAGACTTTAAAAATATCCAATACTGTGTATTCAATTTATATAAAATTCTAGAAAGTGCAAACTAATATATAATAACATAAAGATCACTGGTTAGCTAAGAAATATATATGTGTGACTGTGTATATGTTTGCATGTACATATATGTTAAAACTTATCAAAGTACACTATCGGTTCAATCACTCAGTCATGTCCAACTCTTTGTGACCCCACGGACTGCAGCACGCCAGGCTTCCCTATCCATCACCAAATCCCAGAGCTTACTCAAACTCAGGTCCATCAAGTCAGTAATGACATTCAACCGTCTCATCCTCTGTACTCCCCTTCTCCTCATGCCTTCAATCTTTCCCAGCATCAGGGTCTTTTCCAATGAATCAGTTCTTCACATCAGGTGGCCAAAGTACTGGAGTTTCAGCTTCAACATCAATCCTTCCAGTGAATATTCAGGACTGATTTCCTTTAGGATTGACTGGTTGGATCTCCTTGCAGTCCAAGGGACTCTCAAGAGTCTTCTCCAACACCACAGTTCAAAAGCATCAATTCTTTGGTGCTCAGCTTTCTTTATAGTCCAACTCTCACACCCATATATGACTACTGGAAAAACTATACCTTTGACTAGATGGACCTTTGTCGGCAAAGTAATGTCTCTGCCTTTTAATACGCTGTCTAGGTTGGTCATAACTTTTCTTCCAAGGAGCAAGCATCTTTTAATTTCATGACTGCAGTCACCATCTGCAGAAAACAAAGTCTCTCACTTCCACTGTTTCCCTATCTATTTGCCATGAAGTGATGGGACCAGATGCCATGATCTTAGTTTTCTGAATGTTGAGTTTTAAGTCAACTTTTGCATGCTCCTCTTTCACTTTCATCAAGAGGCTCTTTAGTTCTTCACTTTCTGCCATAATGGTGGTGTCATCTGCATATCTGAGGTTATTGATATTTCTCCCAGCAATCTTTATTCCAGCTTGTGCTTCATCCAGTCTGGCATTTCTCATGATGTATTCTGCATATAAGTTAAATAAGCAGGGTGACAATATACAGCCTTTTCCTATTTGGAACCAGTCTGTTGTTCCATGTCCAGTTCTAACTGTTGCTTCCTGACCTGCATACAGATTTCTCAGGAGGCAGGTCAGGTGGTCTGGTATTCCTATCTCTTGAAGAATTTTCTACAGTTTGTTGTGTCCACACAGTCAAAGGCTTTGGTGTAGTCAATAAAGCAGAAGTAGGTGTTTTTCTGGAACTCTCTTGCTTCCCAACGGATGTTGGCAATTTGATCTCTCGTTCCTCTGCCTTTTCTAAATCCAGCTTGAATGTCTGGAAATTCACGGTTCACATACTGTTGAATCCCTGAACAACCACTGACAGGAGAATGTTGGATCCCACCAAGGGCCAAGGAGAAGTCCCAGCAAGATGGTAGGAGGGGTGAAATCGTGTTTAGAATCAAACCCCATACCCAGCCAGAGACACTCATAAGGCTTAAATAAAACATTATGCGTACCAGGAGATGCCACAGAGACTGAGCCAGACCTGCCTTTGAGTGTCTGAGTGTCTCCTGTGGAGGTACAGGTCAGCAGTGGCCTGCCGCAGGGGCAGGGGCTCTACGTGCAGCAGACCTAGGTATGGCATAAGCCCTCTTGGAGGAGGTCACCATTAACCCCACTATAGTGCCACCAGAACTTACACCAGACTGGGGAAACAGACTCCTGGAGGGTACAAACAAAAACATGTGCAAACCAGGACCCAGGAGAAAGGAGCAGTGACCCCACAAGAGACCCACCCAGACTTGCCCCTGAGTTCCAGGAGTCTCCAGCAGAGGTATAGGTCGGCTGTGGCCTGCTGCAGGGTAGGGGCCACTGAGTGCAACAGTGGGTGCACTGGACCTTTTGAAGGAGGTCACCATTATCTTCACTACCTCCACCATAGTTTGGCCTCAGGTCAAACAACAGGGAGGGAACATAGCCCCACCCATCAAAAGAAAATTGGATTAAAGATTTATGAAGCATGGCCTCACCCATCAGAACAAGACCCAGTTTCCCCCAGGTCAATTTCTGCAATCAGAAAGCTTCCATAAATCTCTTATCCTTATCCACCAGAGGGTAGATGGAATGAAAACCTATCCATCAGAGGGCAGATGGAATGAAAACCACAAAGAAAATGAGTCAAACTGATCACATGGACCACAGCTTTGTCTAACTCAATGAAACTATGAGCCCTGCCGTGTAGCACCACCCAAGGAGGACAGGTCATGATGGAGAGTTCTGACAAAACATGGTCCACTGGAGAAGGGAATGGCAAACCACTTCAGTATTCTTGCCTAGAGAATCCCATAAACAGTATGAAAAATGTACACTATAGCTATGTACAATTTATTGTATGTTATTTATATTTCAAAAAAGATGTTAAAAGAAATTATATCCTGTCCAACAAAAAATTATCTGTAGATTCAATAACATGTCATGAATACTACCTCACCCACTACAGTACTTAGACAGGTATGAGGGGTCATCTAGTAACCTTGCAAAGATTCCAGTTATATATGTAAAATGAAAATAACACCTCACTGAAGAATGATGAAAATTATTAACTAGTATTGACTGGGATCACTGGAAGTGCTAACTGTCCTGCAAACTGCTTTATTTTTAGTTATAAAATATGGCAGTTACTTTAAGTCATTAGATCTAACTAAGCATTAATTATCCATTTAATTCCAGGTATAGAATTATTTATTCATAGTTTAAATTTCTTATCCTTTCACAATAGAGACTTCATCTGCAGAATGTTTTTCCCATTTTATCTATTTTTTATTGCTCAAATACCCTGCCCTTAACAAACAAGTTAAATGCTACTATTTCTGAACAGTCATATTTGTACATAAAAACACGTCTTAGACACTTTACACATCCCACCCTTATCCTATGAATGTGTACTCACAGAAAGTTTTGGAATAAAGACGAGACTATTCAGAGGTTTGCTTTGGTTTTAAAAACTAATATTAAATGTGTTAAATTTATTAACATTACCAACCAAATAAACACCAGGCATGGACCAATGATGAGGATGTGTCATGAGCCAGGGATTCCAGCTGACCCAATTCTGAGTACCTGATATTCATATGATTAAAAAAAAATACATAAACCTCATTGTTCCCTAAATTTTTAAGTTTAGTTTACAAATATTTCTATATTTGGAACTCTAACAAATTCTAGCAGTCACTTTTAAGAACTTTTAGGTGATACTGACTCTAATGTTTAAATGTTTTAATATACCTAATTTACTTTTTAAAGTACTTCAATTACATTTAGCCAACAAATTATCCCATGAACTTTAAATAATTCTTATATCTTGATAAATTAATGAATATAGTGAACCTTCAGTTCAGTTCAGTTGCTCAGTCATATCCGACTCTGCGACCCCATGGACTGCAGCAGGCCAGGCGGCTTCCCTGTCTATCACCAACTCCCAGAGCTTACTCAGACTCATGTCCATCACTTCAGTGATGCCATCCAACCATCTCATCCTCTGTCATCCCCTCTCCTCCCCCTTAAATCTTTCCCAGCATCAGGGTCTTTTCCAGGGAGTCAGTTCTTCATATCAGGTGGCCAAAGAATTGGAGTTTCAGCATCAGTCCTTCCAGTGAATATTCAGGACTGACTTCCTTTAGGATGGACTAGTTTGATCTCCTTGCTGTCCAAGGGATTCTCAAGAGTCTTCTCTAACACCATAGTTCAAAAGCATTAATTCTTGGGCACTCAGATTAGTGAACTTTATCACTCAGAAATAATGAACCTTAATTTCTCTTAAATATTCTAATACTATAAACTAAAAATTTCATATTAAAAATCACAGCTCAAAATCAGCTATTCAAAGACATAAGATCTGTGTCTTGGGTCACTTTTTTAACATATGAACTTGTGATTGTTCAGCATCATTTGTTGAAACGGTAACAGCTTTTATCCTCTGAATTGCCTTAACTCCTTTGTCAGAGAGCAGTTGACTATATTTGTGAGGGCCTGTTCTGAGTTCCTTACTTTGTTCTGTATCTATCCTTTTGCCAGTATCATGATGTCTTGACTATTTTAACAGTACAATAAACCTTGACATCAGATAGTGTAAGTCATCCAATTTTGTTCTTATTCAGTAGTATGCTTCCTATGCTTAGTTTTTTGCCTTTCCAAATAAATTTTAGAATCAATTTGTTGATGCCCACAAAACAGCTTGCTGAGAATTTTTGCTTACATTTTGTTGAGGACTTGTACATCTAGGTTCATCAGAAATATTGGTATGTAGTTTTCTTTTCTTGTAATGTCATCACCTGGATTTAGTATCAGGGTAATGCTGCTTTCATAAAATGAATTAGGAAGTGTTTCCTATGCTTCTATCTTTCTAGAAAAGATTATGGAGAATTGGTATCATTTCTTCCCTAAATATTTGGTAGAATTCATTAGGTCTGGTTGCTTTCTTTTTTGGAAGGTTATTAATTACTAATTTAAGTTCTTTAGTCAATATAAGACTACTCAGGTTATCTGTCTCTCCTTTTGTGAGTCCGGATAGTGTCTTTCAAATAACTGGTTTTCATTTCTTCTGAGGTATCAAATTTGTAGGTATACCGTTGTTCATAGTATTCCTTTATTATCCTTTTAATGTCCAAGATATGGCCATGTACGATATATAAATATATTTTTCATTTAAAGAACCTTGAAGCACTCCTATATACTTTTCATATGTTTCCTATATCTTAGGACTATACAACTTGAACAGATGTTAAAATGATACCCCTGTGAAGTCTAGATATATCTCATTGATCTGTCCACCTTGTTCAATTCCCAAGGTCATTTCCCCAAAAGAGTTAGGAGGTGTCTGAGCAGTCTTGTAGTTTGTTAAGCAATTTTGGCCTAAACGAGCAATAGGTCAGCCTTGTTATTCCAACTAAAAATTGTTAATTCAGTAACTGAGATAGACTTGTGATTTGTAAAGATAAATCTTACTCTAATTATGTGTACTATAGAATATTTAAGAGTACTTAGGAATCAGCATATTTAGAAGTTTCTTTTACAGATTTATAAACATTACTTAAATCTTCAGAAAAGTTTTGTTGTCAGACAATTAATGTACTTATAAAAATCAAAATATTTAATTTTAAAAATAAGTAAATAAAGTGAATTTAAGTTTATAAATTAAAACCATATTCAAAGGCATCTTATGAGTAATTGTTAAAATTTATTGAAAAAGAGTGATAAGATCTTTTATCCCCTTTAAGAAAGGGAGCCCTTTTATACTATTGCAAACTAGTACAAATGCAAACTAGTACAGCCACTATGGAGAACAGTATGGCGATTCCTTAAAAAACTGGAAATAGAACTGCCATATGACCCAGCAATGCCACTGCTGGGCATACACACTGAGGAAACCAGAATTGAAAGAGACACATGTACTCCAATGTTCATCACAGCACTGTTTACAATAGTCAGGACATGGAAGCAACCTAGATGTCCATCGGCAGATGAATGGATAAGAAAGCTGTGGTACATATACACAATGGAATATTACTCAGCTATTAAAAAGAAGGCATTTGAATCATTTCTAATGAGGTGGATGAAACTGGAGCCTATTAAACAGAGTGAAGTAAGTCAGAAAGAAAAACACCAATACAGTATATTAATGCATATATATGGAATTTATAAAGATGGTAACCATGACCCTATATGCAAGACAGCAAAAGAGACACAGATATAAAGAACAGACTTTTGGACTCTGTGGGAGAAGGCAGGTGTGGGATGATTTGAGAGAATAGCATTGAAACATGTATATTACCATATGTGAAATAGATCACCAGTCCAAGTTCAATGCATGAAACAGGGCACTCAAAGCTGGTGCACTGGGACAATCCTGAGGGACAGGATGGGGAGGGAGGTAAAAGGGTGGTTCAGGATGAGGGACACATGTACACCCATGGCTGATTCATGTTAATGTAAGGCAAAAACCACTACAATATTGCAAAGTAATTAGCCTCCAAATAAAATAATTTTGTAAAAATGCTAAATTTTAAAAGTAAACCAAGAAATAGGTTTCCAAATGAAACTTTAAAAATTAATTATTAGTTTTAAAACCAAAGTCAGTCCCCTGAATTGCCTTTTATGGGAAACAACCACCTTGGAGGTAACTAAAACTCACATCTCGTGAATCTAGCATTTTTGGGTCAGAGAGTTTGCAAGTAGAAAAAGTCAAGGCAGTACAAAAGAGTATGTTTCACAAGGGCTTGATGGGAGTTGATTCTTATCAAAATGCCCTCCCTAAAGATAACCTATAACCAAGAGTTAAAGTAGCTTAATGCTCAAAAAGACAAGCCAACTCTATTCTCCATGCTTTTACTCTTCAAAGGCTGAAAATGAATGAGGAGGAGGAAATGAAATATGGGTTCAGAAGAGAGTGGCCCTGTTTCTTAATTTTGTGCTTTAAAATGCCTGAAGGAATACTGTACTTGTTAGCACAGGAAGCTGAAGGTGTGCACTTTCAGCAAGATCAGAAACATATTTGGGGGCTTTAAAATAAAACCTAAGACATTTCAGCAGCTTAACAGACCATTAACCAGTGCCTCCAAGTGTGTCTAACAATCACAGTGGCAGCCAGAGATGCCAGCAGGCACAAAGCTCAACCACAGACTCATTCTCCAGAGAGCCAAAAATGGGCTCTTCCCTTTCAGACCTCATATGACTGATATTTGTCAAGCTCTTTAACTTTTTGGATGAAAAGCACCACACAAGGACAGACTACTTTCTCATGATCCCAGACAGTTCTTTATAAATAACATAGTTACATTTACTACCAGTAAATAAAATGCACAAGGACAAGAACTAACATTTGTCAAGTATTATTTCAGCTGATCCCTGTGAGGTAAATAGTATTAGCCCCGTTTAACTGGATATTGGAAATTGAAGCTTAGAAATTTTTAATAATTTATCCAAGGTCATGAGGCAGAAAGTATAAGTGTCAAGACTTGAATTTCCTATGTGCCTGTTCTAATCAATACTTCAACACCATCCAACAGAAATACAGTGCAAGCCACAAATGCAAGCCACACATATACTTTTAAATTTCCTTGTAGCCACATTTTTAAAGTAAGAAGTAAGATGAAACAGATGAAATTAATTATAATCACATATTTTAGTTTTCCCAGTAGACCCAAAATACAATTTGAGATATAAATCAATGTAAAAACTACTAATGAGATAGTTCACATTCCTTTTTTCATACTAAGTCTCCCAAACCCAATGGGTTCTTCTAGCTCATCTCAATTTGGACTAGCCACATGTCAAGAACTAATAGTTCATGTGGCTAGTGGCTACCATATTGCCCAACACAGATCTATAACCTGTAGGTCACCCTACCATAGTGTTGTACATCGCTGGATTAGAACAAGCTGTCCTACACCTCCAATGAAACTGAAAAGAAAAATGCCACAGATTAACAGTCAAATTACTAGAAAACTACACATCTTTCTGGTCAAAGGACAAATAAAAAAGGAAGTCATTCATCAGCTACAATCCTCTGTACAACAATCATAAATGCAACAACTGTGCTGAGCTATTTACTTCAGTGGGACTGGAAACAAATGATCTAAAACTCATAAATCCACACATTCAGAAAGTGTAGACTGCCAGAGAGGGCAGTAAACCCAAATGAGTCCTATATGAATTCTAGGCTGTTCTTTTTTAATCGGTTTTAGAGGAATCCCCCACAAATTATACAGTCCTACAGGAATTTCATGAGTCCTCCCACCATCCACTCTAAAGAAACTCCCTCAAGGGACTTAGTCCGGGTTAAGGAATTTCCTTTATTTATTTTCCATTTCCTTCTTGTTGTAACTGTAGTTTTATCCATCCTGCTTCCACCACCCCACCCCACCCCACCCTACCCCCACTTCCTTTCCTCTCTTTTCTAGTTGGTCTCCCAGATTCTTAAACCTGCCCTAGGTTTTTTGTTTTATTTTGCTTTGTGTTTTAACCTGAATCATATTGTTTTGCTGCTGCTTTTTACTGACTGCCTGTCATGGTTATCATGTTCCCCCCAGCCTGGAGGGAAAAGAGCAAACCTTTCCAGCAACCATCACCAGGGCTGCTCCAGCTGCCACCTGAAAGGAGCAAGGGATGGAGGGATGGCGGAGACTTCCGCAGCACGCAGTCCCTGGCGGGGGACAGGAGTCTGGTGGGATGTATCCAGCTGCCAGTGCAGGCCTGCAATGAGATAAAAGAAATCTTAACATTGTAAAACTCATTTACTTTGGTTGTTCTGGATTGTGTTTATAAAACAAAACCAGCTTAATTTTTTCAGAAATAATACAAAAAACTAAAAAGGAGAAAGAAAAAAGGCACCTGAGATTCCACCAGCAGAAAGAACCACTACTGGCATTTTCTTTTTAAAAATCTCCACTTCTTTTTTAACCCACAGACAGTCAGCTGCCTCCTACCCCTACCCTAGGGTGAGAGGGGAAGAAAGTAGTTCTGACTTAGGTGTGAAATGATATAACTAATGTTTGTCTGAAATGAGCATGAAACTTGAATGAGCTATGCCTCACTCAAGCTGCTAGCAATCTTTGTCTGAATATTTGTCCTTCTGAACCTAGTTATGGGATAATAATAACACCCATCATTTACTGAAAACTAACCACGTGACAGGCATTAAACTGCATGCTGGCCATACGTCTTCCCATTTTAATTTGTGCCACAGCTCCATGAGTTATGAAGTACTTTTCTCCACTACACAAGTGGGGAAACTGAGACTCAGAGAGGTTAGGCCAGCTACTAAGTGACAAGAGTTAGGGTTTGAACTTAATCATGCCTGGTTCTAAAGGCTGTTCTTTTTGCTATAGCCAAGTGCCAGAGTTAAGGTCATCATAAAACCATGCCATCCCAAGTTGAGTGTTTATTGTTTGTAAAGAAAAAGTAATTTATTAAATTTTCCTTTACCAATTTTAGAAACTCAAATTTGGGCCTAAGAACTTGAAGTCCAGTATGAAGTAATTTACTTCAGGCAGAAATATTCCTAAAATTTCCACCATACAGTTCTCCAGCAGAAGGGTTTCCTCACTGCAGGAACTCCACAGCCTATAACTTTGAAAAGGAAGCTTATACCCACCAGCCAATTGCCATCCCTTTCAGGGCCGGGAGAACTCTGAATTCCAGATGCAAGGCATTTTCTACAAAAATCAAGAAGAGCCTAAAAAAAAAAAAAAACCAGCTAGTGGGAGAAACATTTTGTTTTTGATCAACAATGATCTTTCACTGTAATGACCATGTGGCTTAAGCTGTTTTTTGAAGGGTAGAATTGAGGATGGAGTGAATTAAGAAATTCACATTTGCTATCCACAATCTCTATCTCCATACACCCTAACAGCTACTTTGATTTACAAGAACTTTAGAGCAAAATCTGTTCATAACATAAAGAAAAGACATAAAGAATTCTTGGCAAGGAGTTAAGGTGACAGGTTCAGACACTAGCCAGCTCCCCGAAAACTTGATGACAAGACAAGGTAGTCAATGACTAATGTGACACGCTCTTCTTTAAAATCACTGTTTCCCAACATTGTCATGTTACGGCGCTCAGAGAAAATGGCACAATGGTGAAACTGCAGGAGACCTGAAGGGAAATCCTTTCAGTTTCCTTATATTATGTATTTATGACTTTAAAATAAAGTAAAAGTATTCAGGAAGATAGTAAGTATTGAAGAACTTAAAATTTCCAAATAAGATCTTTTCAGATTTTTAATACAAAAATCTAAGTTTGCTCCTTTGAATGTAACTTTTTCATATAAGACTTTATGAATAAGTTAACTATATGTGCTTTCTGACACAGGCTTTTTAAACCATGATCTCTTCAGAAATCTTGGTCACCATCAAAGAGAAACTTTGCACCAACAGGTGATTAAATTTTTTAACATTTTATAATCATGCAAAAATGTATAAGCACTAAAGCTATTTCAGTGAATCTAAGATCTTCCTCTTATTTTAAACTAAAAGGTCTGCTGGTAGTATGTGTTTCAAAACCAACAAAACTTGTTCATATCAAGAATTTCAAAATGATGATGAAATTCTAATTTTCAGAAAGTACCTAACCTGTTGGTGCAGTTCTTCTGAGGATAGTATGAATGCCACCGAAAACACGTCAACAGGTCTACTGACAGCTCTAGGCAGATTTACGGTGGCCATCTGGAGCTATACCTTCTACCAAGGAGACTAAACCAGACCAACAATTCATTACTTTAATCCATTCACACCACAACCATTGGTAACTTCTATCCTAGATGAAGATTACATACCCACACAGACCTATTTTCCAAAGTTCACTCTGTTTTTCTTCACTATACATGTTATATTGGTCTGACCAGAAAGTTAGTTTGGGTTTCCATAAGCTGTTATGGAAAACCTGAATGAACTCTTTGGCCAATCCAATAGTTCCTGTAGTCAAAACAGCCTTTCTCTCTTTGCTTACCTGGTACCACCCCTTAACTCTCACTGCCTGGATGTTCCATTTCACTGAGCTCTATTTACAGAGGGCACACTTAGATTTGCCTTCATGCCACACAAGAATCACAAAGAGATTTCAAAATGAAACTCCCCTAAAGGATTTCAAACACTAATTTAAAATAGCCTCAATTAAATGCAACTTTTTTAAAGCTTTTATACTTTACTTTTTAAGTTTTTAAAGTCCTATGTGGACTTTCACTTACATCATCTTCACATCTATAGGATAATGCTTTAAAGAGACAGTGTATTACTTTTCCCATTTTACACGAGAAACTGATACAGAAAGACTTAAGAAACCGGCCCACAATCATTGTACTTGTAAACAGTGAACTAGGAACTCCTGACTCATAAGCCATTGCTCTTCTTTGTCACATAACTTATCTACTTGAAGTTAACTACTCATGCCCTGCAGGCTCCCAAGAAGCAGAAGGTTATAGTATAAACCAGCAGTCCCTAACCTTTCTAGCACCAGAGACCAATTAGGCAGAAGACAATTTTTCTATGGACAGAGTTGGGGGGAGGATGGTTTGGGGATAATTCAAGAACATTTCAGTTATTGTGCACTTTATTTCTATTATTACTACATGAAGTCTACCTCAGATCAACAGGCATTAGACCCCAGAGGCTGGCAACCTCTGGTATAAAAAGTAGCTGTTACCTTTGTGTCTGCAGGGTCACAGTCTGAAGTCACTGGCCCAAACCAGACAGACTTCAAGGGTGCTCAGGACTGTCTAGGAGGGATCCTGCTAAAAAAAGGTCTGGATCCAGGGCAGGGTGAAAAAAAATAATCCCCTTCCATTTCCTCAGCTCTTTTCCAGCTCCTGTTTCTCCACTCCTCAGCCTTATCACAATCCTGCATTTTCCTTTGTCCAATGAGTATGAAATTAAAATAAACTTGATTGAAAGCAACTGCATAGACAAAAGGAAACCACAAAGGACAAGAGTCTACATGTGAGGGAAGCCAGGACAATCCATCTATGCCTCCAGAAGGTTAAAAATAAGAGAGAGAGTGGTTTCCATGCAGCTGAGCCAGAGCCTTTAAGAACTTGCTGGCAGGGCTACCTCCTTTATCCTAACTTTCTCCAGCATCTATTACTTGATGGACCTCCATCATGGACAGTGCTGTACCCCAGGGATGACTATGCTGCCAGTTTTCTCTGTATGGCCAAGATGGCTCTGCATACTCAGGAGGTGTTAAACTCTTAGTATGGGGAGCCAAGCACTCTCATAATTTGGATGGATACAACAGCTATGCAACCATATGATTCTAGTATAGCATTTCCTATGCATCATTGAAAATATGGCAAAATGTCAGCATAAAGACTACAGGCTGAAGCTTAGTTCATTCCCAGCTGTCTCTTAGCAGATATAACCTGCTTCTCAGAAAGGATAGCATTGTATATTAATCCAGTTAGAATCTGTCTCTCTAAATGGTTAATTGCCATTGCCTCACATTCCTCTATAATTTTTGCTTTAGTAAATTTCTTTGGCAATTTTTGCCTCCATGAATTTTTTTCCTCACATGGATATCCTCCCTCTGTGAGGTAAGAAAGGAAAGAAATGCCCTATTGAGTAGTCTTTTGCCTTCAGCTGCCTTCTCAGCTCTAGCTCTTGCTCTCTTTATGCCCTTCGCACCCTGAACTTCTAGCTGAACCCCTCAAGAACTTATAAATCAAGACTGCTGTCAAAGTTGTTTATACTGCATTACTATTTAAATCCTTCTATATACAAATCAAAATGGAATTATACTACTATTTCAATTTAACATTTCCTAATGAAGGGTTGATGGTTATTACTTCACATGAAAACCCAACTCTGTAGGCCATTTATAATTAATTCAAGTAACTCAATTGTTGCAAGAGTTTGCCTTGGTTTTTCCATTTTGGCAATATAAGAATGCTTCACAACTTCATCATATGGGTCAGCTGCAAATCTCAGAAATCCTTTAGCTATTAATGTTAAAGACTGTAGTAAAAATATGTAATGTTTTACAACAAAAATTTCTGGAGCAGTAAAGATGGTGACAAAGAGGTAAAAGGTAATGATGTGGTTTGATACCTCTGACCCAGTGATATGTCAAAATAGTCTAAATGAGTCTTATCATTTTTTAAGTCCTTTAAATTTTTTTTTAATGAGTTGTTTTCAATTTTGTACTTCTTGAACTGAGAAATCTATTAACCCAGGAATAAGTCAGGCAAAATGTGTTAAATGTTAGCAAGGTTTTGCATAGCTCTGCTTGCACTATTTTTTCTGATTCCAAAGTCAAATTCCCATAGTCCTTGAACAGTACTTTATACTCAACTCAGCTTTCAGTAGGATTAGGCATAGGTGACCTTTCCTTCCTCTCTGAAGCACTTTTCTCTCTTGACTTCCCTGACGATACATTCTCCTGGATTTCTTTCAACCCCATTAGATGTTCCTTCTCAGCTTCCTTTGCTGGCTCCACCTCATTTTTTCCCACCTTGAAATTATTGGTGTTACTCAGCGCTCAATCCTAGACTTTCTTTATCTCATGCATTCCTAAGGTAAACACATCCACTCCTGAGACCTTTAGGCTATTTCCTACTTGAAATCCAATACTGTATCTCTGGCTTAGATATCTTCTCTAACTCAACGTCTGCAGTTGGATGTGTTACAGAAAGCTTAATGTAACATGAGAGATATAAAAAAGCTAAAATTCAAGTGTTAAGCTTAGACTCAAGAACTGTCTAGAAGGGCAACATATTTCTATTTATCCTTTGCTGTAATATCTCTCCAATAGCTTTTTTTTTTTTTATCTACTGAGGTCTATTGAAATACAATAAACTGTACTTAGTTACAGTGTATAAACTGATTAGTGTTGACAAATACACCATAAACCAATCATTGCAAAGATAATATTTTACCACCCTAAAAGTTTTACCCTGTCCTTTTGTAATCCCTCCCTCTCTCCACTCTTTTTCCAGGCAACAATTGATTTACTTTCTGTCACTATAAATTAGTTTACATTTCCCAGAATTCTATATACATGAACCCATACAGAATATACTCTTCTGTGCTTAGATTCTTTCACTCACCATAATGATTTTTTATTGACGCCATAGTTTATTTACAATATTATATCAGTTTCAGGTGTACAACATAGTGATTCAGTATTTTTATAGACTATACTCCAGTTAAAGTTGCTATAAAAATGGTTATATTTCCCTGTGCTATTCAACATAACCTTTTGCTTATTTGTTTTATACATAGCAGTTTCTATTTCTTAATACCCTACCCCAGCCTTGCCTCTCTCTCTGTCCTTCTCCCCACTGATAACTGCAGGTTTGTTTTCTATGTGCCATGCTGTGCCAAGTCACTTCAGTCATGTTTGACTCCTTGTGACCCTGTGGACTGTAGCCTGCCAGGCTCCTCTGTCCATGGGATTCTCTAAGCAAGAATACTGGAGTAGGCTGTCATGCCCTCCTCCAGGAGATCTTCCCAACCCAGGGATCGAACCCACATCTCCTGCAATGGCAGGCAGATTCTGTACCACTAGTGCCACCTGAGAAGCTCTTGTTCCCTATATTTTCATCATAATGATTTTGAGATTCATCCATGTTGCTGTGTGCATTCACAGTTCATTCCTTTTTATTGCTGAGTAGTATTCCCTGGTAGCTCAGCTGGTAAAGAATCCACCTGCAATGCAGGAGACCCCGGTTTGATTCCTGGGTGAGGAAGATCCCCTGGAGAAGGGATAGGCTACCCACTCCAGTATTCTTGGGCTTCCCTGGTGACTCAGACAGTAAAGAATCCACCTGCTTTGCAGGAGATTGGGTTCAATTCCTGGGTTGGGAATATCCCTGGAGGAGGGCATGGCAACCTACTCCAATGTTCTTGCCTGGAGAATCCCCATGGACAGAGGAGTCTGGTGGGTTACAGTCCATGGGGTCACAAAGAATTGGACACAACTGAGCAACTAAGCATATCATATGGTATTCCCCTGTACTATATATGCCACAGTTTATTTTTCCATTCTCTTGTTGTGTTCATTTGGGTTGTTTTTATTTTTGTATGTTATGTATAAAGCTGCTATGATCATTTATGTATAAATCTTTGTACAGACTTAAGCTGCTACTTTTTTTTCTCTTGAGTAAATACCAAGATTGGAATGACCAGATCATACAGTAGTCATATACCTACAATCTTTAAGAAACTGCTGGTTCCAATTCCAGATGGCAACATAAGAGGTTCCTGAACTCACCTCCTCCCATGGACACAATGAATCTACAGTCAAATATGGAAGAATAATCTCTGAAAGAAATTCAGAAACCAGCTACACATTGGGTGGGCAAGAAAAACCGCATAATGAAATGAGTAGGAGAAGCTGATACATAATCTTGCCATAAACCCCAATCCTGACAGGGCATCACACAACTGAGAGGGAACTCACAACTCCCACCTTCTTCCTGAGGCGTGAAGAGCTTGGGCTCCCATATCTGGAGTCCTAGCTTTTAAGACTTCATGAGAGAAGGACATTCAAAATATTTTGCTTTGAAAGTCAACAACTTGCATCCATTAGACACATAAGACTATTAGCAAATTCAGTGACCATTCTTAAAGGGCTCACACAGACTCACCATGGCTATCCCCGCAGGACCCAACACAGAGGCAGCACACAAAGCCTCACATGGTCTTTTTGTAAAAGAGGTCTATTTGCTTATCTTAAAAGCTATAACCTTGGACTGACCTGATGGTCCAGTAATTGAAGATCTGCCTGCCAATGCCAGGGACACAAGTTCGATCCCTGGTCTAGGACAATTCCACATGCCACGGGGCAACTAAGCCTGTGTGCCACAGCTACTAAATCTGCTCTCTGGAGCCTCTGCTCTGCAACAAAAGAAGTCACGACAATAAGAGGCCTGCATAACACATCTAGAGAAAGCCCACGCAGCAATGAAGACCCAGTAGAGCCAAAAAAATTTTTTTTAATTTTTTCTAATTTTTAAGAAAGCTGTAGCCTTGTGATTTAAATTATGTCTAAGGACCCTGACTGCAATAATCTCCAAAGACCACAGAGGACAGCAGGCATCACCTTCCCATTCTCACTCTGCCTCACTCCAGGTCACTGATATCTCCTGGAAAAGAGCTGGTGTGCAGGACTTGGAGTTCTTCTAGGAGTTTTATGGTTTCAGGTCTTGCATTTAAGTCTCCACACTAGAGTTTTCCCTCAGTCTTCAACCCCTAAGGGTTCCTTTTCCTGATTTTTCTAGCTAGAAGGACTGGTTTTCCATTAAGATTTTATCTGCCCATAGTGCCATAACAGTACCCCCTTGGTATAAAGCTGTAAGAAAGAAGGGGGAGGGGACTCTCACCACCACACGGTGACTAATCCAAGTGTCCCCCTCCCCCAACAATCTGTCGGCTGAGATTTAGATTTCAGAGTCCTCAAATAGAGGGGGGGTTTTGCCTTTTTTTTTTTTTTTTTTTTTTTTGGTTTTGGTTCATTTGTTTGTATTTTGTTCAGTGTTTACAGTTGTATGTAATGAGTCAGGAAGATGGCTGTATTAAGAGATGATTTACTACATGCTGGAACCAAATTCCTTGGTTTAGCTTAATAGGCTGAAAACTGGGGCCATTTCTCTGCCATCCCAGTTATTTAAATTGAAAAATTCCTACAGGGACTTGGGCACATACATGTGCTTGCATGTATATGTGTGTGTGCATGTGTGATAAGCACTTGATCTACATTTGTACTAGTATAAATTCTTATCTCATAGTATATATTCCTATCTCTAATTTCAAGGCTTAAATAAGATAATGGAAAAAAAGTGCCCAGTACAGTGTCTAGTAAATTGCAAACATAGGTAAATATTAGGTCCTTTTACTGCTACTGACTATAAAGTACACTGAACTGCCTTGACCAGAGTTTTCAAACAAAAATAACTATGATGGAAAGTTAGCTTACTTAGACATGTAACTGGCATCTAATGATTACAGACACTGTTTCTCTTTCTGTTCTTTATCATATGCTACCTTGTCATTCTCTTTTGTTTACTCTTTCTCTTTGTTGACAATAATCAGTTATGTCATTGGGCTGACAATGAAGTCATGCACACCTATAGTATCAACTAAAGAAGAGCCTGTTTCCACAGTTCTGGCCCATCCTAAAGACTCAAGTCAGTCCTCTGCCTGCTTTGCATCATTATCACATACAATGGAATTGCCTGAAAGGAAACCACAAAGAAAACTAACTTCGAGATCCAAACTCACTTCAAAGTGAAGAAGTTCTCCACATGTAGCTGAGAATACCAAGGTGCAGCTCCTGAGTGGCACACAATATTCCATGACAATTAAGAAAAGATTACTGCAACACAGTCTCCAAAAAGGGGATCTGAAGGAAATGGAAGAGAGATGGAATGGGGGAAAAGTAAAGAAAGACTGAGTGAGAGAAAGAGAGAAACTAAAGCTTCCCTGTTTCTTAAAAGTGTAGGAAGAATACTAGTCAAAATATAATCATTCAAATCCTTTTTAGTCTTGCAGCTGTAATAATATGACCCAGTCCCACAGAAGTCAAAGCCATTTGCCATAAATAGAGGTGTCCCATCACCCCCAGGTCATGCACAGAACAGCTTTCCTGAGGCCCCTATTTCTGGTACTCCGCAAGCAAAAAAATAAAGAGCGTTTTTAAATGGAGAGTTGAAATGCAGTCTGCACAGAATTTAAACCCCTCTGATTACCCTCTAAATATAACCATATCCACCAACTTTTCTAGTGGCCTTGGTTAGGCAAGTATGGACCCCATAACCTACCCTCCTCAGCCTATTTCATCCATTTTTTCAATAAAAGCAATTCTAAAACATTGACCAGGGGAAAATCTGTTTCCATAGACAGCTCTGCTCCATTCTAAAGCTCTAAGCCGGCTCACTGCCTGCTTTGCATCATGGTCACACTAAGGAAACAGCCTGAATGGAAACCATGAGAAAAACAATAACTTTCTAAATCCAATCTCACTTCAAAATGAAGAAGTTCCCCATATGCAATCAACTACAGAGCTGACATCTTTTCATGCAGCTCAGTTTTCCAATCGGGCCAAGTGTTTGGAGCTTTCAGACTATGGGCCCATAGGGGCAGACCTCTAAAATAATCATTTTGCGGATAACAAGGTCTATTTTTGGTCTGTAATCAATCAGAAGCTGGAGGAAAGCAGGCCTATGTGATTACTGATTGCCAAATGTCATAGAGCAGGTCCACACCAACTATAAGTCCATATAAATGTGATCCTCACTCTGATGTCATAAAGGTCAAATGTAACTAAAGACAGAATAGAGGAGGATGTTCAGAGCACATATGCAAGTATTTTTTAAAAAGAAGTGAATTACACTATTGAAGCATTTTGTTGACTCCTTTACTTCATTTTGTTGCAAGTCAGTAACAGAAAAAGAGAAAATTTAAGAAAGTTTAAAAAAACACCTCCTTGGAAATTTTTATTATTCCTGGATTGTGTTATAGAAAAATCATGCTTGGGATATCACATTTAGTCACTGCTCTGCTCAAGCACTCTGCCAAGTATGTTTACAGTAACTTCTTTCAGTTTCACAAACACTGTGAAGCTAATCTCCATTTTAGAGATGAGAAAACTGAGAATCAGAGATAGTAAGTGACTTGATCAAAGACACAAAGCAAATGAGTAGTAGAACTGGGATTCTAACTGGATCTCTCTGACTGCAAATGTCCTTACATTTCTACTGTGGCTAATGTAGAAGCAGCTGAGTACTGGCCCTGGTTATTCATTCACTAACTCACTGAGTAACCATGGACAAGTTCCCCTATTTCTCTGGGACTTGTTTTCCTCATATGAACACGGTGGCTCCCAAGGCTCCCTTCTGTACTACCCCATATGCCCTCACTGCACGGGACTTCCCAACCCTTCCACTACCAAGGACCTTCTCATCTTTCTTATATTTTTCCTCTTGGAAGACATCTTTAGAATGATGAATCTACCCAAATTTGTATCTCTCAAGGAATAACGGATTTATTTTTTCCATTGTAATTAATAAATTTTTTAAAAATGCTATGTATTAGTTAGGGTCCAGTGAGGAAAATAGAAACCATGAGGTATTCTAAAACAGAGAAGATCCAACAGGAGGTATTTATTGCACAGATGATAGGAGAGCTGAAGGAGAACCCAGGAAATGGTGAGATGACCCAGGAAATGGTGAGATGACCCAGAACACAGAAAGAGCAGGAAGTCACTGCCATTCTATGGTTGACGAAACAATGAGAGGGGATGTTGTTGTTAAAACAGTCCAAAGCTGTGACCATCTAGCAGCAAACAGAACCACAGTGGAGGCTGCCTAGTGAGATGGAACTATAGACAGAGGGACTATACAGTGGAAGCTAGAGCCACTGAGAAAACACAGCCCATGAAGGAGGCAGCGCCCAAGGCAGAACAGAAAGGAAAGATCCCTGGTTTCGCCCCCTCTTCCACCCTCCAGACTTTCTTTGATGTCTCCCATTAGCTGAACCTAGGGGCTTCCCTGGTAGCTCAGTTGGTAAAGAATCTGCCTGCAATGCAGGAGACCCTGGTTCGATCCCTGGGTCGGGAAGATCCCCTGGAGAAGGGAAAGGCTACCCACTCTAGTATTCTGGCCTAGAGAATTCCATGGACTGTATAGTCCATGGGGTCGCAAAGAGTTGGACACCACTGCGTGACTTTCACTTTCACTTCACTCATAACGTAAGTTTGCAAGTAAACCTGGGAACTATAATTCCCTTTGATACAGAGCAGAGCAAGGAAAAGTGGACAATGAATTTGAATGAAAGCAGGTAAATGATCCACATTACCCCCCATTTAACTGGTAATCAGAGCTTCTGATCAGTATTTAACAACAAAGTAACCCAAGGGACTAGATAGAACTCTGGCCAAAAGCAAAGCAACCTAACATCTTATTTAGCCCACGATGTGTTGCCTCAGATTAAATGTACACTCTCCATTTGGCTCCCTAAAATAGTTTTGATATCTTTTGGAACCTTCACGTGACCAGGGACACCAGTTTGGGAATCATAATTTACATTTCACCAGAATGTGATTCTTATAAAATGGTGAGATCTAGACTCAAAGTACAGTGAGAGGGGAAACTGCTTCCTATATCTAACTCTGCCTGAAGTGACCCTCAGGAAATGACTTCCTTTTCTTTGCATCTCAAATTTTCAGTTTACAAATGAGTAGTCAAAAATTACTACTAATCTCTAGAATTAAAAATCATTATGAAATCATTACTAATCTCCAGAGTTACTAAATGAAATTATGTAGCAGAGCTCTAAATTTACTCACACCACACCCAGAAAATGTACCATATTTCTGAGTCTAAAATGTACTTTTTATGCATTTTAACATCCTAAAATTGAGATATGCCATTCCATAACCTTCCATGGTCTTTCTTGGTGGCTCAGACACTAAAGAATCAATCTGTAATGAAGGAGACCCAGGTTTGAATCCTGGGTCGGGAAGATCCACTAGAAAAGGAAATCAGTTCAGTTCAGTTCAGTCGCTCGTGTCCAACTCTTTGTGACCACAGCACGCCATGGACTGCAGCATGGAAAAAGGAATGGCTACCCACTCTTCTTGCCTGGGGAATTCCATGGACAGAGATGACTGGCGGGCTATAGTCTGTGGGGTCACAAAGAGTCAGACATGACTGAGCAACTAACGTTTTCACTTTTTCATAGAGAAAAAGTGACCTGCCACAGTAGCTGTGATGGTCAGTTTTATGTATCAACTTGGCTAGGCTACAACCATCAGGTATTAATTCAAACACTAATCTAGGTGTTACTATAAGGTATTTTATAGATGTGATTAAATAATCAGTTGACTTTTTTTTAACTTTTTAAAAAATAAATTCATTTGTATCTTTTTATTTTATATTGGAATATAGTTGATTAACAATGCTGTGTTAGTTTCAGGTACATAATAAAATGATTCAGTTATATATATATAGGTATATAGATATATATATATAGGTGTATATATATATAGAGGTATATAGATATACATACATGTATCTATTCTTTTTCAAATTCCTTGCTGAAACTCCAATACTTTGGCCACCTAATACGAAGAGCTGACTCATTTGAAAAGACACTGATGCTGGGAAAGATTGAGGGCAGGAGGAGAAGGGGACGACAGAGGTTGAGATGGGTTGGATGGCATCACCGACTCAATGGACATGAGTTTGAGTGGACTCCAGGAGTTGATGATGCACAGGGAGGCCTGGTGTGCTGCAGTTCATGGGGTCACAAAGAGTCAGACACAACTGAGCGATTGAACTGAACTGAACTGAACCTGTGCTCTACAGCAGGTCCTTGTTCGTTATCCAATTTTAATATAGCAGTGTGTACATGTCAATTCCAAACTCTCTGTCTCTTCCCCCAACCCTTCTCCCTGATAACCATAAGTTCATTTCTAAGACTGTGAACCAGTTTCTGTTTTGTAAAAATAAAATTAGAATATTATTTAACACCTTAAACAAAAAATAAGCTCAGAATGAATTAAAGACCTAAATGTGAGGCTGCTAAGTCGCTTCAGTCATGTCCGATTCTGTGCAACCCCATGGACAGC
The DNA here is from genome assembly GCA_935064755.1 of Tragelaphus eurycerus. Classification (NCBI taxonomy): domain Eukaryota; kingdom Metazoa; phylum Chordata; class Mammalia; order Artiodactyla; family Bovidae; genus Tragelaphus; species Tragelaphus eurycerus. The sequence continues at coordinate 21,670,551 of CAKXYN010000007.1, read as the reverse complement.
AGCCCACCAGGCTCCCCTGTCCCTGGCATTCTCCAGGCAAGAACACTGGAGTGGGTTGCCGTTTCCTTCTCCAATGTGAGACTACATATCATAAAACTCTTAGAGGAAAACATAGGGAGAACATTCTTTGACGTAAATCACGGCAGTATTTTTTTTGATCCATCTCCCAGAGTAATGGAAATAAAAATAAACAAATGGGACTTAATTAAACTCAAAAGCTTTTACACAGCAAAGGAAACCATAATCAAAACGAAAAGACAACCTACAGCATGGGAGAAAACATTTGCAAACGATGTAACTGATAAGGGATTAGTCTCCAGAATTTACAAACAGCTCATGTGGCTCAATATTATCAACAACAAACAACCCAATCAAAAAATGGGCAGAAGGTCTAAATAGACACTTCTCCAAAGAAGACAAACAGATGGCCAAGAGGCACATGAAAAGATGTTCAACACCGCTAATTATTAAAGAAATGCAAATCAAAACTACATTGAGATATCACCTCACACCAGTCAGAATGGCTGTCATCAAAAAAAAATCCATAAACAATAAATTCAGGAGAGCATGTGGAGAGAAGGGAACCCTCCTACATTGTTGGTGGGACTGTAAATTGGTTCAGCCACTATGGAACACATCATCAGGATTTCTTAGAAAACTAAAAATAGAGCTACCATATGACCCTGCAATCTCACACTGTTTACAATAGCCAAGACATGAAGGCAATCTGAATGTCCAACAATAGAGGAATGGATAAAAAGATTATATATATATATATATATATATATATAATGGAATATTATTTGGGCATTAAAAAGAATGAAATAATGCCATTTGCAGCAACATGGATGGATGTAGAGATGGTCATATGAGTGAAGTAAGACAGAGAAAGTGAAATATTGTATGATATCACTTATTTGTGGAATCTAAAGAAATGATACAAATGAACTTATTTATAAAATCAGTTGACTTTAAAGATTATCCTAGATAATCTGGGTGGGACTGATTCAATCTCTTAACAATATCTCCTACTAGTTCTGTTTCTCCAGTTGAATGCTTACTGATATAATAGCTTTATTTTTTTTAAATTCATAAAATAATGGTTCTTCTATTAATCAATAGCTTTGACAAAATATAGAAATTCCTACTTTCTTTCCATAACCCATATGATCATCCTCAAAAGCCCCTAAACTCTAAGCCTGGGAAAAAAATTAAAGGACTTTCCAACTGGCAAACTTGATCTGATGCAACAATTACTGCAGTTCCTTTAATAACTGCTTAATCTATTTGTGTAGAATCTCCTGTCCTTCCTCATTCTCCAACCCAAGATGACGACTGGTTCATATATGATGATTTGATAGAGAAGGAGAGGGGATCCTCAGTGCCATATGGGGTCATCTGGATTCTAAAGAGTGGCTGGACTAAGTTTCTCCATGAGCTGGTGACCACAGATGTACAACTGCCTGGTCATGTGAGGTCACATGCTGGCACTCACTGCTGGAGCCCATGGTTTAAGGTATTTATCCTCTTCTTTAAGTTCCCACCAAATATGAACCCCTGTCCCATATTAGGGCCTCTGGTAGTTCACCAGGACCCTCAGCATCTCTACCTCCTTTCCCTGGGCATAAAGTAACTTAAAAGGCCCAGGGTATCCAGAATAAAGGCTTAGTTCTCAACACCACTTGCGTTTACTCATATGCCACACTGGCCAGGGTACCAACCCCACACCTGCAACTTTCCTGCAGGGCTCAGCCTTCAGTATACTAGTCCAAAGGAGCAAAGGTTTCTTTGGATCCCTTATTCCAATATGAATGACACTTTCTAAAGCGCCTCCCCTTCCCTATCCTGTATTGGACGCTTAAAGAAGAAAAACAAAGACCCTGACAACTGACTTCTTATTCCCACAAGCTTCCCAGTCTGGAAGAGCAAACTTTGTGTGTTGTTCTCTACTTCATATCTTCCTCCTACTCAAGGACAGCAAGGTCCCTGGATCAACCTACAGACACAGCACAGGAATCTTCTAAACACTTCAGGAAGAAACTAAATGATCTGAGTCCTCCAAATCATATTCTTGATAAGCTCCAGATATTTAGAAAAGCCTCTTTCATTGGTCAACTGAGTTTATCTCAATAAGTAGTGCATGTGTGTGTGTTAGATCACTGCAGAAAGAAAGTGAAAGTGAAAGTCGCTCAGTCATGTTCGACTCTTTGCAACCCCATGGACTCTACAGTCCATGGAATTCTCCAGGGCAGAATACTGGAGTACTGGGTAGCCATTCCCTTCTCCAGGGGATCTTCCCAACCCAGGTCTCCTGCACTGCAGGCGGATTCTTTACCAGCTGAGCTACAAGGCAAGCCCAGGTCACTGTAGGAAACCCCCCAAATATCAAGATTTATAAAAGATGTAAATACACCTGGAGAAAAAATTTTAGTATATCATCTACTTTACAAATGCTTTTGTCACCATTAGGATCAAGAGTCTACATGCCAAAGGTGAACACAATACCCATAAATCCATTAAACAAATCCATTAAATCAGAAAGACTTGGATTGAGTGAGTGAGTTTTACTGAGTCAATAATGGGTAACACACAGAGCAGCAAATCCAGGTCTTGCCACTTAAACATCTGAGCCCTGCCACCTCCTCTGCAAAACCCTTTACTGCAATGTGAAAATGCTTTATAAATTTCACAGTGCTATGTGCATACAAGGTATTAATATTACTCTTTTTGAAAGCATTAAAATCCTTGTTTCACTAGTTTTTAAAATTATATTACTCAGACTAAGTTCTTAAGTACTACTGGTCTCTAGCCAATTTTCCCAGCTAAAGAAATCCATGGTCTCATTATGCTGTAACATAAGGTATTAGAGCAGCACTATTGTTATTGTTCGTAGAGTCAAAGCTATGGTTTTTCCAGTAGTCATGTATGGATGTGAGAGCTAGACCATAAAGAAGGCTGAGTACTGAAGAACTGATGCTTTCAAACTGTAGTGTTGGAGAAAATTCTTGAGAATCCCTTGGATGGCAAGGTGATCAAACCAGTCAATCCTAAAAGAAATCAACCCTGAATGTTCATGGGAAGGGATGATGCTAAAGCTGAAACTCCAATACTTTGGCCACCTGATGCAAAGAGTCAACTCACTGGAAAAGACCCTGATGCTGGGAAAGATTGAGGGCAGGAAGAGAATGGAGGCGACAGAGGACTAGATGGTTGGATGGCATCACTGACTCAATGAACCTGAGTTTGAGCAAACTCTGGGAGAGAGTGAAGGACAGGGAAGCCTGGTGTGCTACAGTGCATGGGGTCGCAAAGTCAGACAGGACAGAGCAACCGAACAACAATATTGTTATTGTTACTATTAGTACTAGTATCTAAAGGAAATATGTTTCATGTTTCAGCTAGGCATCTTGATATTTCTTCTTCCTTTTTCTGTTTATTTCCTAATAATCTGAGAAGGATTGAACATATTTTTTAACCAAATTTTATTCAGTGTCATAGGACAATAATTCTATCTAATTGTTCAGTTTGCCATTTGAATCGAAATGTGTATTGCCTCATTTTTCAAATACTGCCGATATTCTATGGTTTTCAAGAATTTCAGCAAAATCTGGTACATACAAAGAAATTACAGAAATTCAGATTGTCCTGAATGTTGACGGTAGGTTACACAACACCTAGTGGCTTGTAGTATTAGGAGAAGTCATATACTTCCTGAACTTGATGAGGCTGACAAAGCCCAGAAGAGTTGGCTGATAAGAGCAAAAGCTGCCTCCAGTCAAACAAAAGTGGTGCCTGTGTCACTGCAACTCTTAAGAGCAAACAAATCCTAGACTCAAAATTAAATTCATTTGTCTGCATTCTCTGAACAACCATCACCAGCTATACCTAACGTGTGCTTTTAAAAAATTTTTGCTTTGTAATGTTAGCTCACACCACACCCACAAGGGCTGGGAGCTGCCTTTCTGAATCTAAGACAGGACCCTTTGCTACAACTGCTAAGGACTGTGGTTGTGAAATGCTCAGGCCTGTCTAACACCAGCTTTCATCTGAGTTTGCATCCAAGGCAGTTACTGTAACTGTAACAGTGGCTTGGAGCATCCCCCTACCCCACCCGCCACTACCACCACCCCCCTCCCACCGCTCATCACAGCAGGTGGGTTTAATTACTTTTCTGACCAACTAGATAGAGAAATCAGAGAAGACTATGGCACTTCACTCCAGTACTCTTGCCTGGAAAATCCCGTGGATGGAGGAGCCTGGTGGGCTGCAGTGCATGGGGTCGCTAAGAGTCAGACACGACTGAGCCACTTCACTTTCATTTTTCATTTTCATGCACTGGAGAAGGAAATGGCAACCCACTCCAGTGTTCTTGCCTGGAGAATTCCAGGGACGGGGGAGCCTGGCGGGCTGCCATCTATGGGATTGCACAGAGTAGGACACGACTGAAGTGACTTAGCAGCAGCAGCCGATAGAGAAATACTTCATTTGGGTTCTCTCTAGAGTGCTTTATTTGGTAATTGGTCTTGGAATAGAGGAGGAAAAAAATATTTTTTGGCAGGAGCTAGGACCTCCAGACAAAATTTCTAGGAGTCCTGTGTTTAAATAAAGAGGGTGCCAGCAAGGCCTTGATGAAGCTTATTTTGACCATTCCAGCAGTCAGTGGCTCCAGGGGCCTGCATGGGGACGTTTGTTAGTCTGTTAAATTGTCATCTTTGAGGACAGTTGATTTTTGGAGATGAAAAAAGGTCATATGGAGCCAAGTCCACTAAACTAGAACTTCGGGGTTAAAAAAAAGCTCTACTGAAAATAGAACATTCTCCTGTGTGGTTCGCTCACTGGATTTAAAAATCATTCAAAGGCAGAAGTTTAAAAATGTATCCGGGCACTAAACTCAGAGTAGGCAACCAAAAAATATTTTATTGTCCTAGTAACTCAAAAAATGAGACATCATCAGACTAAGGACATAATCTTTCAAGGTTATTGATTTAAAGAGCAATACTGATTTGAATAGATAAATTCTGGAAATCTTAGTTTTTAAAAGTTTGATGATTTTACAATCTCATTGTCTCCATGCCCAAAGGAAAATAAAAACTCTTAGAAAGTACTTTCTAGACCTTCAGACATGGGCACTGTCTCGTCCTGCTTTTGGTCTACACATATTATCAACAGTGTATTGATAATACACTGGGGAGCATCATTCAAAAGACCAAATCATAAAAAGACTTAGCAACCATATGAGAAGGACAATCCTAAAGGATTTCATTATCAATTTTGGATTACAATTATTAAAGGATTACCATTATCAAGTTTGATTGAAAGTTCCATAGGTGTTGACAAAGTGTCACTGTTACCAAAAAAGTCAATGCAATCTCAGGCTTCAGGAATCAAAATACAGTGTTTAGCTTAATGTTTGCCAGGGGCCTGCCCAAATTTGTACTGATAAGGGAGCCTGGAGTGACCTGATCACTTCCAGAAAAACTGAAGAACAACAGAATAAAGCGACAGGCATGACGAGGGGACACAGAATCCTAAAAAAATGAAGAACAATTGCCAGGTTTAAGGAAACGTCACCTGGAGAGAAGTGCTGTGGGACACTCGATGATCCACCTATATCTACAAAGACTTATTGCATTTTCCTCTTCATCAAGAGGAGGAATTAGGATCGTAGACAGGAGTTATAGGAAAGTAGACGTGGATTAGTATAGAACTTTATGAAAATTAAAATGGTCCCAAAATGAAATGAGCTGCTGCCTAATGAGATAAAAAGGGGCCATTATCAAGAGGTGTTTAGGTAGAAAAGACATGACTATTTGTCAAAAATATTATAAAAGGATTTTTGCACCACAAATGAACAGATGATTGTCCGGGAAGACATCTGAGGAAGTTTCCCAGTTCTCAGAGCTCTTAATTCTAAATATTATCTGTGATCCTTACTGCATATGCTATATGTATGTATATACTCTACATGGGCAATGGATTTCTCTAAACTCATTAAAAATACTGTGACCTTACCACTGAGAGGAAAAAATAATCTGTTACTCATTTCCTGACATAACTGCTATTAACCACTTATCATTATGAAACTTTCTTGCATTTTTTCAGTTCAATCTTACTACTAGCTAGGAAGTCTAACTGAAATACTTGCTAACTTGAGTGCTTAATATTCAGAAGTGGCCGGCAAGCACTTACTTAGCACATTTATGTGTATGGCATTGTATTCAACACCTGCAAGAATGATAAGGCACAGTCTCTTCCCATATGGTTTCTACAGTCTAAAAGATCAAATTACATCTGAACAAAAAGTTTAATATATTCAGTAGTGAGCAAGAAGCCACAGAACCTATAGAAGGAGCCCATGGTTTAAGGGAAGACATTCTGGAGAGAATGATGGCTTGTCCAGTAAAAGTGAGCCAAGTAGATGAAAATGGGAAGGGTACGCCAGAGAGAAGGATTGTCGTGAAATGCAAAGCAGCACAACGTGAAAGGATCACAAGTGTGTGAAAGGTCAAATGTAAAGCAGGGAGGGGCACAAAATCAGGCTGTGGAGACAAAGAGAAGGAATGCACAAAGGGTTCATATCCTATTACTTAGGAGCTTGGAGACCAGCCACAGCAGGACCATAACCATGGCGGCAACGAGGTGAGGTCTGCATGTGAGGTAGAACAGTCGTGGGGTCGCTGAGAGTCGGACACGACTGAGCGACTTCACTTTCACTTTTCACTTTCATGCACTGGAGAAGGAAATGGCAACCCACTCCATTGTTCTTGCCTGGAGAATCCCAGAGGCGGTAGAGCCTGGTGGGCTGCTGTCTCTGGGGTCGCACAGAGTCGGACACGACTGAAGCGACTTAGCAGCAGCAGCAGCAGTCCAGCTATAATGACAAAGAAAGCAAACTTAAAATGTGTAAATGAGAAAACTCATTATGAAAGATGATTTATTCACACATAGTGTTGAAGGTTTAATTTTGAAATCCCACTAGATTAAATTCTAGGTTAAATATAGTTAACACCCTAGGTTAAACCCACACAAAAGCACAGATACAACACAATGGTGGTAAAAGCAACTGCTCGCATGGCTCTTTCTATGATCCACCTCTCCCTCTACTTCCCACTCCCAGGAACAGGAGAGTCAACGAAACATAGCTCTTTCTTATTCAGCTTTTTCAGAAATACATCTGGAAACCACCATTCATCATCATCTTTGTCCTAATAAGCTGAAAAGCAGAAATATAAACCTGCCCTTGAAGAAATAAATGTGGGAGATCTTTCTTTTTTATTACTGATGAAAAGTCACCTTTAGCTTTTTTTCATATCACCATGGACTGGGGTAAAGGAGAAACCTGAAATCCAAGTTACATTCAGAGATGACTGTTCTCACCACTGATTATTCTTTTGAGACCAGAATGAGAAAATGATGATCTTTACAAACCTTAAAGTTCATCTCTGGGAGTCTCTGAGAGCAACCTGGCTTTACCTGGTGAGGTGCCCCACCTGAGATGGAACAAATAACACTCCTGATTTGCTCTTATTTCTTCAAAATGCAAATCTCCTGTTCAGTGTATACACCACAACACTTTTATCCTCTTGTTTCCATACTTGAATATCCAGTATTGGTGACAGAGTCCCTTTTCCAGCACCTCTTCTAACACAGGTGTAATCTCCCATTTAAGTAAAGGAATGTTAACAGTAACATTCTAACAGTTTGGTTTGGAGTAGCTCAGTCTCACCATCCACACTGCATTTTTCAAATGTGTGCATGTGTGAATAAAACTATTTCTTTTTTCAAAAGCAAAAACTAACTTCTACTTCCTTATAATTATAAAACAAAGCCACAAAAAAAACTAAACAGGAAAAAAAAATTCAGCAGCTTGGAGGGCTGGAATTTTGCAACAATTTGCAAATGCTTCATGCATCTCACCAAAGACGTCTTACAGTCAAAAGTGGTCAAGAAGAAAACCATTATATGGCCATCCAGTAAAGAAAGATGCTTCATCCTTTTTTTAATCTCTAATCCCCAAATTCTGTTATTTTCCACAGAAAAGTTTAATAACATAGAGCTATGGGAAGTCCTAGAATTTTGCTACTCTATTTATTCAACCTAAAGAAGGGAAGGAACCGGGGTTCTGAAATGGAGAAGCTGGGGAAAAGTTTAGCTCGAAACAGTGCAGGAAAAACCAGTGGACACGGTAAGTGATCCTTTCTGGGTGAATGACCCCAGTGAATCTAGCATCCCTCATGGCCCCCGATTGTATACAGTTGCTGTTGGCAATACCTGGCTTTCTGTGATTTGTGCTTTTACTTACCTTTCCTTGGTTCTGCCCTGCCTTCTGCAGAAAATTGGAACGGTGGGTTTTGCAACTTCAATTTCCTCTGAAACTACAAACAACTAATAAAGTGCTCGCCACATATGGGGCACATGAACAAGGCCAACTGTCTTGACGACAAAGTGAACTAAAGGGGAACTTGCCACTGAATGTGGAAATTCCCTGGAGGAGAACCAGTCTGAGGCTCCATCCACAGAGTTCAAGTCTGATGCCTTCTGAAGACATGTATACTTTCACTGAGAATGAATACCATCCCCCTGTGAGCAAAGGATTTCACAGTTCACTGAAACAGTGAACAATGTTTGAGTTACAGCTAACATTTTAAAACTTTACCAAAACTTGAAACTTACATGGTAAGTCATTTAGGTCTCAATACAAAAGTCACTTCCTCAGAGAGGCCTGTTCAAACTACCAAGCTAAAGCCACATTTAGTGACTCTACCTTATAATCCAATTTTTAACCTTCTGCTTAGTACTTATCTGTACCTGAAATTATCACACTTATTTATGGTTTACTAGCTTAACACATATTCATTTATCAGCTTACTGTCTATCTCCACTCACTAGAATGTACAAGATCAGGAATGCTGTCCTTCTCTGCTTTATCCCCAGCCTCTAGAACAGGGTCCTGCATATAGTATGTACTGATTAATCTTTGTTGAATCTCAAATATTGGTTACACCTCTTCCTGTGTGATGTATAGGCTTGCTCTGGATGGGGTTTTTTAAATTTAGAGAACACATAGACATTAAAATTAAATAGAGATTGGAGACCACTTGGGACATGAACATAGTAAAACAAATAGTTCCATTAGATGAATGCTTGGGTGAAACCGTTTTCTCAGAAAATATCCATTAATCATTTAAAAGATAGTTTATTGGAAAATATGCAGCTAAAAGATAAATGTGAAGTCGTTTTCTGAGAGCTGCTGGCATGGAGAACAGATTCCTAGGCTATAGGAAACAGGTACATCATGCAGCAGGACACTTAACCCTTGACTGGGTGTAGTTACATGATCTGTGGTGCCCAGTGCAGAATAAAAATCCAGAGTGACATGTTCAAAAAGAATTAAGAACTTAAATATGGCAACAGCATAGCTATAAAACAAATTCAGGGCCCCTCCAAACATGGGGCCCTGTGTCCCCTGCCCATGAACTGGACCTGCTCCTTCTTCATCCACAGTAATAAAATGGGCCAAGCAGGGTGGTAGAGACACTAATCAGAATGGCAGCTTTTTGAAGCTGTATGTAACTGGAGACCAGAGATTTCTTGGCTCATCACTCACATATGTGTGGATGTGTAGGGGTGTGAGAGACAGAGAGAGAGAGAGTTGCACTCATGCAAGAACATACTGCCATTCCATTACCTAGTCGTAAGCAACTGTCACCAGAGAGTGAGAATCTGATCAGGAAGAGGGACTCGCGGAGAACATGATGTGTCTATGCAGAGGAGGGGGAGACTGGGAGAAACCAGGGAAACCAACCAACCTCCAGCAGCAAAAAGATGTGTCATGTAAAAAGGGGAAGTTGCCCCAAACTGGAATAAAGTAATTATGGTCTACTTTCTAATTTTCCCAAAAGCCACTTTTGCTCACTTCCAACCTCATAAGAGCCAATATATTTATTTCCCTTGAGATTTTTTTTTTTTAATTGGAGGATAACTGCTTCACAACGTTGTGTTGTTTTCTGTCATATAACATGAATCAGCGTAAGCACACATATATACCTCCCTCTTGAGCCTTCCTCCTGCCCCTCAGCCCACTCTGCTAGTTCATCACAGAGCACAGAGCTGAGATCCGTGTGTTATACAGCAGCTTCCCACGAGCGATCTATTTTACACATGGTAGTGGATATATTCCAGCATTACTCTCTCAGTTCGCCCCACCCTCTCCTTCCCCTGCTTTGTCCACAAGTTCATTCTCTATGTCTGGGTCTCTATTTCTGCTCTGAAAATAGGTTCATAAGTACCATTTTTCTAGATCTGAGTTTTATTTATGCTATAAAACATAACAAGTGATGGTTAAAGGAGACATCAGGCCCAGTAGTGTGATGCTGGTAGATGCTTTTTAAGAAAACAACATTGCCCTTCACCTCCCCTACTCCAGTTTCCCCTGCTCATGCCCCTCAGATCTCGTCTAGAAAACTGGAGTGAGTCTGTGAGGTCTCCAGCTAGGGCCCTGCTGCAGCTGGGTGGCAGGGGTTGGGGGCACTTCTCCTGGCTCCCACCTGCTGGTCAGAGCTTTGAAGAATTTGCCTTGCCTTGAGTTCCACCAGGACCTATCCAGTGCTCAGACTCTGCTCTGAGCATGTGTAAAGGGGAGAAGTCAGCCCTTCTAGATCTTTTTCTAAAGTTATTTTATCATGGACTAGTGTGTGTGTGCTTAAAAAAAAAAGATAAAAAGGATCTTTCCTACCAGGAAAAATAATTATAGTTCAGAATGACATAGCTGAGCTTTTCAGGAGCCTACATATACCAATTTTAAGATCCATCTCTGACCAAGCAGCTTCAACCTTGTAGAACCTCTACCAGGGCAAGGAGGGGCTCCAGGGCCCCCTTGGGAGTTTTGGTTGATCCTATGCTGGGGGATCAAAGAATGTTCAAACTGCACTCATCTCACATGCTAGTAATGCTCAAAATTCTCCAAGTCAGGCTTCAGCAATACATGAACCATGAACTTCCAGATGTTCAAGATGGATTTAGAAAAGGAAGAGGAACCAGAGATCAAATCGCCAACATCCACTGGATCATTGAAAAAGCAAGAGAGTTCCAGAAAAACATCTATTTCTGCTTTATTGACTACACCAAAGCCTTTGACTGTGTGAATCACAACAAACTGTGGAAAATTCTTCAAGAGATGGGAATACCAGACCACCTGACCTGCCTCCTGAGAAATCTGTATGCAGGTCAAGAAGCAACAGTTAGAACTAGACATGGAACAACAGACTGGTTCCAAATCGGGAAAAGAGTATGTCAAGGCTGTATGCTGTCACCCTGCTTATTTAACTTATATGCAGAGAATATCATGAGAAATGCCAGACTGGATGAAGCACAAGCTGGAATCAAGATTGCCGGGAGAAATATCAAAAACTTCAGCTATGCAGATAACACCAGCCTTATGGCAGAAAGCAAAGAAGAACTAAAGAGCCTCTTGATGAAAGTGAAAGACGAGAGTGAAAAAGTTGGCTTAAAACTCAACATTCAGAAAACTGAATCATGGCATCTGGTCCCACTACTTCATGGCAAATAGATGAGGAAACAGTGGAAACAGTGAGAGACTTTATTTTGGGGGGCTCCAAAATCACTGTCGGAGAAGGCGATGGCACCCCACTCCAGTACTCTTGCCTGGAAAATCCCACGGATGGAGGAGCCTAGTAGACTGCAGTCCATGGGGTCGCTAAGAGTCGGACACAACTGAGCGACTTCCCTTTCACTTTTTACTTTCATGCATTGGAGAAGGAAATGGCAACCCACTCCAGTGTTCTTGCCTGGAGAATCCCAGGGACGGGGGAGCCTGGTGGGCTTCCATCTATGGGGTCGCATAGAGTCAGACACGACTGAAGTGACTTAGCAGCAGCAAAATCACTGTAGATGGTAACTGCACCCATGAAATTAAAAGATGCTTACTCCTTGGAAGAAAAGTTACGACCAACCTAAACAGCATATTAAAAAGCAGAGTCATCAGTTTGCCAACAAAGGTCGGTCTAGTCAAAGCTATAGTTTTTCCAGTAGTCAAGTATGGATGTAAGAGTTGGACTATAAAGAAAGCTGAGTGCTGAAAAACTGATGCTTTTGAACTGTGGTGTTGGAGAAGACTTTTGAGAGTCCCCTGAACTGCAAGGAGATCCAACCACTCCATCCTAAAGGAAATCAGTCCTGAATATTCACTGGAAGGACTAATGCTGAAGCTGAAACTCCAATACTTTGGCCATCTGATGCAAAGAACTGACTCATATGAAAAGACTCTGATGCTGGAAACATTGAGGGTGGGAGGAGAAGGGGACAACAGAGGATGAGATGGTTGGATGGCATCACCGATTCAATGTACACAAGTTTCAGCAAGCTCCAGGAGTTGGTGATGGACAGGGAAGCCTGGCATGCTTCAGTCCATAGGGTCACAAAGAGTCAGACACAACTGAGCAACTGAACTGAGCTGAACTGAACTGATGCTGGGGGGGTTGGGGGAAGAAGCACAGTTTTGGACTTTCAGGTCATAGAAATCAAAGTCACCCCAACCTAATGAGTACACAGAAATTTTAGGGCCAGGGAGAAAGTGGAATCTCTATAAGCATATGATTGAATGATACAGTTCAGTAAAATAGATTCACAGCTAGTTTAACTATTTAACTATTTTAACTATTTAACTAACTATAGCTATTATAAACAAGCATAATCCAAGTGTTAATTAATCACTTGTTATCAACATGGAAGAATGTCTCTAACAGAATACTATAGGCCTCTGTCCTTAAATCTGTTCTTTGATTTACAGGAAAAGTTAGCAAGCCCATTTATCGGATCTACAGATGACCCAGAAATAAGCATAATAACTAATATGTTAAAATACAGAATCAATATTCAGTTGTATCACAACTAGTGAAATGTTAAGCTAAAACAAACTTAAGAGTTACTGTAAAGACCCTTACAGTTCCTAAAAAGTAAATTTCAAAATTGAAGAATATTACCAGAAGTTCAGTTTGAATAATCTAAAAATTCTAGCTAACCAGAAGTTTTTTTAAAATGCAGTTAATATGACATGCCTACTCTAAAAAAGTAGGGGTGGGGAGATTCTGAGACTGCTGCTGCTGCTGCTGCTAAGTCGCTTCAGTCGTGTGCGACCCCACAGACAGAAGCCCACCAGGCTCCCCTGTCCCTGGGATTCTCCAGGCAAGAATACTGGAGTGGGTTGCCATTTCCTTCTCCAACGTATGAAAGTGAAAAGCGAAAGTGAAGTCGCTCAGTCGTGTTCGACTCTTAGCGACCCCATGGACTGGAGCCTACCAGGCTCCTCCGTCTATGGGATTTTCCAGGCAAAAGTACTGGGGTGGGGTGCCATTGCCTTCCCCTCTGAGACTGCATTAATAAATAAATTCACAAAAGCCCATATCACAAGATAAAATAATCCCACTTTGTCTTCATTGAGCACATCCTCAAGCAAGTTGCAATACTCATTTTGTACAATGGTATGATTTTAAAGAATGTAGCAACACTTGCATATGGCCCACCACTACAAGGCTTATAGTGCAAAGCCAGAACTGCTGCTGCTAAGTCACTTCAGTCGTGTCCAACTCTGTGTGACCCCATAGATGGAAGCTCACCAGGCTCCCCCACCCCTGGGATTCTCCAGGCAAGAACACTGGAGTGGGTTGTCATTTCCTTCTCCAATGCATGGAAGTGAAAAGTGAAAGTGAAGTCGCTCAGTCGTGTCCGACTCTTAGCGACCCCATGGACTGGAGCCTACCAGGCTCCTTCGTCCATGGGATTTTCTAGGCAAAAGTACTGGGGTGGGGTGCCATTGCCTTCCCCGAAAGCCAGAACTAAGACCCAGTTATACCTAGACCACCAATTTTCCCCACTATATGATACCTCTTGCAAGCCATATTTGGTATTATCCTATCTAAGACCGGGCTACCCTGGTGTCTCAGTGGTAAAGAACTTACCTGCTTATGCAGGAGTGCCAGAGACACAGGTTCGATTCCTGGGCTGGGAAGATCCCTTGGAAAAGGAAATGGCAACCTATTCCATATTCTTGCCTGGCAGGCTACAGTCCATGGGGTCACAAAAGAGTCAGGCATGACTGAAGCAACTGAGTTGTTGTATATAGGATTAGAACATGTTCAAGAACATAATTTGTATTCACAAATTTTCTCCAGCAATTTGACCCATATAGAAAAGAATGGCTGTGGAGAATCCAAATAGGATTTAAGAATGCAGTAAATGGCAACCCACTCCAGTATTCTTGTCTGGAAAATCCCATGGACGGAGGAGTGTGATAGGCTACAGTTCATGGGGTCACAAAGAGTCGGACATGACTGAGCGACTTCACTTACATTTTCAATTTATGTAATACTCATATAATCAGTTTGCAAAGCATTTATGGAATTCATACCAGGTGCTTAGCATTGTGGGGTGGGGGGTGGGGGTGCTGACACTACTTAATAAGACCATTCCTCCCGCTCTTGTCATTCACAGTTCGATGGAGGAGACAACAGTGTTGATAATTGAATTCTTATTATCCGTCACAATATATCAATAATTGTAACTAGAAGGTACCTACTATGGTCTGAATGTCTGTGTTCCCACCCCCAAAATTCATACGCTGACAACCTAATACCCATGGTGACAGTATTAGGAGGTGAGACCTTGGGGAGGTGATTGCAAGGGGTTAGGGGGAGACTTCACAACTGGGATTAGCACCTTTTAAAAGAGGCCCCAGAGACTTAGCTCACCCTCTCCCCTATGTGAAGACACAAAATTTCTGTGACCTGGGCCCTCACTCAGCCATGTTACCATCATGATCTCAGACTTTCAGCCTCCAGAACCATGAGAAATTTTCGTTGTTTGTAAGCCACACGGTTTGTGATATTTTGTGATAGCAGCCTGAACAGACTAAGAAGCAGTAAAATGACAGCAGGTATTGAGTCTAAGAGAGCCAAAAAGGCTTCAGAGAGGAAGGGATATCCTACTTATCTTTATATCAGACTCCGGAGGGGGTCCTGTGTTACGTCAGCAAACCGGCTCTGCACTTCCGTGGAAAGAACGTGAAAAGGAGGCAAGCCTTGCTGAGGTGAACTTACAACATGACCCAAGTCCTTACCAAACAGGGTAGAACCATATCTAAGAATGACAGAATAATTTAAAATAAATCTCACATAACAAAGGGATAAAGTAAAGGCTCAACTTCAGCATCCACCCTACAAAGGTCTTCAAACGTGAAGACCCCAGAAATGCACTGACCACACTGCATACTAGGGAAAGAAATGTGAGGAAAAGCGTACCTTTCGCTTTCATTTTCCTTCTTTCTCTCAAAAACCGTCTAGTTATGCCTCCAGGCACTGTCTCCACCAGAATAAACTCCCCTCAAACTGGCTGGCTTTGGTCCATTGTTGTCTTATTCTTTCTCAGATACAAATGTCACCGAGGTACTTTACCCACTGAGGTCTCCGGGGGGCGGGGCGGGGGAGGGGAATAAGATAGAATTAACGTCCACTTGTCTATAGGGTACTGAGTGTAGAGGTCTTGTACCCAGCACTTCAGACCAGAGCTACTAGTGCAAGACGGCTGTGCCCACACCTCAGCGGGGCCATTGCAAGCTGCACAGGACCCCACGATTCAAGATGGCGGCAGCGGCCGCGTACAGAGATGGTGACTGCGTCACTCAAAATGGCAGTGGCAGCCGTGTACAGACAAGTTGACTGGAGATGGAGCGGCAGCAGCACAGCTGCACCCAGTCCCACAAAAGTTCGCTTCCTCCGCCTGCTGACGAGACCCTATAAGGCAGCCCTGTCCGTGGGAAGAGCGTGTGCTCTGGAGTGCAAGCTCGCGCCTCTTCATTCTTTGACCAAATAAGCTTTTCTTGCTTCTGAGCAAAATACTGTCTCATTCAATTGCCTCGAGTCACACCGAATAGAAGGACTCTTGTTGGGGCCAGATTCAGGAGGGTAGGTAACACTGAAGCAGTACTTTTTATCTTTTAAACAGACTACGTGCTGCGTGCCTGCTAAGTCTTTTCAGTCGTGTCCGACTCTTTGCGACGCTATGGACTGTAGCCCACCAGGCTCCTCTGTCCATGGGATTCTCCAGGCAAGAATACTGGAGTGGGTTGCCATGCCCTCCTCCAGGGGATCATCCTGACCCAGGAATCGAACCCACATCTGTTATGCCTCCTGCCCTGGTGGCATGTTCCTTACCATTGAGCTATCTGGGAAGACCAAACAGACTACATCTTGCTGAAACTTTGCCTGTGCTGTCAAAATGACTCCCACTATATTTCAAAAGGAATATTACATGAAGTGCACTGTTTGTTCTAGGATATTTTCTCTTATGGGGCTTCCCGGGTGGCACTAGTGGTAAATCTGTCTGCCAAGGCAGGAGACACAAGAGATAGGGGTTCGATTCTGGGTTGGGAAGACCCCTGGAGAAGGTAATGGCAACCTACTCCAGTATTCTTGCCTGGGTAAAGTCCATGGACAGAGGAGCCCGGTGGCTACGACAGTCCATGGGGTCACAAAGAGTCAGACATAAGTGACTGAGTATATTCCTTCTCTCTTATGTGTGAGGAACTGTGAAGTACCCATGTTTAACTGCTTGAGAGTATCATCGAGAGGTTCTTGCTTGCAAGGTACTGCTCACTGCTGGTTAGGAAGAGGGTTTTGTATTTTGGAGGCTCTTGTTTTCTTGTGTAGGGTCTGAGATGTGGAGGTTAGAGGGGGCTACACATTGACAGTAATCAGATAACTTCAGAATACTCAGTGTTTGACCTGCAAGTTCAGCCCAGTTCAGCCCTCTGGTGCCTCCTGCCTGGGCATGAGAGGGGCAATCACATTAAGAGTCTCTCCCCTCACTTCCCTTGTGGCTGGGCTTCCCTTGTGGCTCAGCTGGTAAAGAATCCACCTGCAATGCAAGAGACCTGGGTTCGATCCCTGGGTTGGGAAAATTCCCTGGAGAAGGGAAAGGCTACCCACTCCAGTATTTTGGCCTGGAGAACTCCATGGACTGTATAGTCCATGTGGTCACAAAGTGTTGGACACAACTGAGCAACTTTCACTTCACTTTCACCCCTCACTTCTTTTCCTATTATAGTATTAGTATCCTTCCTCTTCTTCTGTGAAATGTTCCTCAAACCCTGCTCTGAAACTAGTTTTTCTTTCTGTCAAGTTCCCATTTCACTCAGCTATTACAGCCCTTATCTCATTCATTTGTCTATTACAGTTAGATGTTTCTACATCTGTCTCTATCACTTCTTAGGAATAAGAACTGTTATAATTCATCTCTGATTTTTTTTCTCTGTTGGCATGGAACACAGTGCTTTACAGTTAGTAACTCTTGGTAGGTTGAATTCTACTAACTTCCATCTTTGCATGAAACAGCCAATCTGATCAATTTATTTTCAGCAACATGTAAACAGACTGCTTTAACTTTCCACTAAACTTCATCCTTAAATTTTCAGTGTCATGCATTAAGTTCTTGTATATGTGCTATCAGTCTAAGAAGATTACAGGGTGACTAAAAGTGTAGCCCACACGTTAGTGCAGCTCACACTTCTATCCTAGGTCATCCCAGACAGCTTCTTTTCTCATTTTTCCCTCAGTGATCTTACATATGTCCACAACATCAACTACCACTCAGAGACCAGCGACGCCCAAATCTCATACCTCTGGCCTTCAAGCTTCAAAACTATACCTCTAATTATCCATCCACATATTCATCTGAATGTCTCACAGATAACTCAAATTCAACATGACAACCATTCCCTTAAAAAATCATACCAGTTTCTTGGGGCCAGCAGATGAAAACTACCATGTGTGGTCTGAAGGATGCTAAAAGCCTCTACACTTTGCCTCACATTTCTACTATAACAGCTATTCCTTTGGATCAAGGTATGAGATTCTCATAGATCTCCAATGAAAGCAATATAGTATATAAATTAATGTGATCATTTTGCTATGACTCCCCTTATTTGTGATGCAAGAAAAGAACAAATTCTCATGATTTTATTCTACCTTCTAATGAGATAAGAGTCCATTCTGAAGGAGATCAGCCCTGGGATTTCTTTGGAAGGAATGATGCTAAAGCTGAAACTCCAGTACTTTGGCCACCTCATGTGAAGAGTTTACTCATTGGAAAAGACTCTGATGCCGGGAGGGATTGGGGGCAGGAGAAGAACGGGATGACAGAGGATGAGATGGCTGGATGGCATTACTGACTCAATGGACGTGAGTCTGAGTGAACTCCAGGAGTTGGTGATGGACAGGGAGACCTGGGGTGCTGTGATTCATGGGGTCACAAAGAGTCGGACACGACTGAGTGACTGAACTGAACTGAATGAGATAAGACTGGTGGCAAGCTATAAAAGAGAAAACAACATGTGTTTGGTCCCATGTTTTGTTTAAACCTAGAAAGGGCTCATTTTATTTCCTTGGTAAATTTATAATTGATGCTTTTGAACTGTGATGTTGGAGAAGACTCTTCAGAGTCCCTTGGACTGCAAGGAGATCAAACCAGTCCATCCTAAAGGAAATCAGTCCTGAATATTCAATGGAAGGACTGGTGCTGAAACTGAAATTCCAATACTTTGGCTACCTGACGCGCAGAACTGACTCACTGGAAAAGACCCTGATGCTCGGAAAGATTGAAGGCAAGAGGAGAAGGGGACAACAGGGAATGAGATGGTTGGATGGCATCACCAACACCATGAACATGAGTTTGAGCAAGCTTCAGGAGTTGGTGATGGACAGGGAAGCCTGGTGTGCTGCAGTCCATGAGGTCACAAAGAGTCAGACACAACAGAGAAACTGAACTGAACTGAAATTTATAAGATGGACTTTCCCAATGGCACAAGCAGTAAAGAATCCACCTGCAATGCAGGAGATGCCGGTTCAGTCCCTGGGTGGGGAAGATCCTCTGAAAGAGGAAATGGCAACCCACTCTACTATTCTTGCCTGGAAAATCCCATGGACAGAGAAACCTGGGGGGGCTACAGTTCATAGGGTCACCAAGAGTCAATCACAACTGAAGTGACTTCGCGCACACACACACATGATCTAAGACCTTTGTGCATATGGGGTGTGGTCTTAACTCCCAGCCTGTGGTTTCACCATGGATCCCCAGGAGTTTGCCCTGGAGGCTTGAGGTAGGCAGGTGTCTGACCAGGACACACTGAGTGCTCAGGGTTAATGTGTCCTCAGGCTAGCTCCCAGCTATAGCCTCATGAAAGAACTATAGAAGGGTATTCCAGGCTGACAGTGGTGTCCAAGCCTTTGTTGGTCAAGTTCCCTCCTAGTTTGAGTGGAGAGAAAACCCCCACACAAGTGGCAGCTTGATCTTCCAGGTCCCAGAAGGTCATTTCTTCTTTCCACTTTTCCCTACCCTGCTTGGGACTGAATAATATATACAGATGTGTAACTCAAAGCTACTGGGGAAAAAGTCAATGTCTATAAATAAAACCATATTTTGATTGATTTTCATGAAGTTATACTCTCATAAAATAAACATTTTGTACCTAAAGACATATAGTTAAATAATATGACAAACCATTTGAAACTGTATACTTAAACAAAACATCTTGACAAAATATGAATAATGATAAAAAAAAAAAAAACTGGTACCATTCAAATGTATCAAACCATTCTTAGATAAAGTCCACAGAACAGACAGTGAATATTGGTTAATAACCTTTTAATGTCAGTTTTCATCTCATCCTAACAAAAACAGGCCCATTTCAAGCTCTAAACATAGCTGTCACTGTTCCTTCTGGGGAATGTTTGATTTATACAATAGGTAGATCTAAATTGTGTTTCATAGCTCACGTTAGGGCTCTTACAGTTTTCCATGTGTTTATTTAGCAACTTTTGTCCATTTTTCATGGAGAAATTTGTACCATTGTGCACACAACTTAAATAGTTATTGCCTTGTCTTAATTATGGCTAAGAATGAGAAGGGCAAAACTTTTCCCAGAATGAGATTTTTTTTTAATGCGAGATCATTCAGGCTGTCCTAATTTTGTAATATCTTTCAGCAGCTGTCGTTTTTTTTTTTTTTTTTTCAGTTTTAAACCATTCGGTGGAAAACACTAATTGCTAACGTATTTTCAATCCACGACTGCCTGTGCTTACAGTCCTCTTTTGCAACTGTTGTTCATAACCAAGCCTCACACCTCAGTGCCTCCTACCCACCTCTGCTAATAAATAAAGCAAATTTTTTAAAATTTAATATGAAACAAATTAAAAAAAGAACTATTAGGAACCTTTCATTGTTTGTTTCAAACCCTGGTTATAATTGAAAGGTTAACCTAAATTCTCAGGCCACAAGCTGATGGGAAAATAAAGGTGATGAAAGGCATGTGTTTTATGTACTGTCATTTGGAATGTTTAAAGCCTGAGAGCACTAAATGGGGAATTCGGTACTCATTTGCCCATCAGGACTGAGGATCCAGTCTTCAGGCATTAATCAGGGAAGGCTGTGGAAGTGAACCTTATTACCTTACTCAAATAGAAATCCCTTTGAAGGCAATGAAGACATGCCAGGCAGAGAATCTTTACAGAAGTGTGGGCTACAGAAGCATCTGGGAACCAAACAATTGCACCTCTCTCCAGATGTGCCAAATAACCATTTTCTACAGAAAAAGAAATGTCTAATCTCATTGCTTTTCTTCCACCACTCTGCCCCCTTCCAAGATAAAATGCCTACCAAGCTTCCTCTACTAAAACTTGAGGACAAAAGTGGGAGTCATCTGGACTGATAAACTATCAGGCTTAAATCGCTTTCAGAGAAAATCTTACTCCTTTGCTCTAGGGGGACCCTTATCTAGACTATTCAGGAATTCATTCTGATTAAAGGGTGATTGAAGCAAGATAAATCTATGGGAGGCTGCATAGTTTTCTATCACCACAAAGATAATGGTGAAAAAATATCTGAGCATGTTATAAATCAACTAGAATAAATTAATGGTTCCTCTGACATGCTCAAAATAAACGTGTGCTTGTCATAAATGTAATTAAATAATTCAGTGGAAAAGTTAAATGCTGAAACAATTACCCACATGGTTTAAAGCATTATGAAAATATTATGGAAAAGAGAAATGGGAACTGTTATTAATAGAACATGGGGATTTTCATGTCTTTGGCCTTTTTTCCCCGCTCCATCTCTCTTAATGAAAGGAAAGAGACAATACTATTTATGCAGTACTCCATATGTGCCACTAAGTATATTCATGCTCATCATCTCTCTTGATTATGATAACAGTCTTGCAAGCTCATCCGACAGATAAGGTAAAGTAACTGAAGCTTGAAGATTACAGGTAACTTGCCCCAAACCACATAGCCAACCAGTAGATGAGTTAGCACTCCAGTTAAAGTTTGTGCAACCACAAAATACCAAACTCTTTCACTTCTATCACTCAGCGTCTCACCCCAGCCCTACATTATACGCTGTCTCTTTGCAGAAGCCAAAGACTTCAACCCTCACCACTTCCATTCTGCTCTGTCCACTGCTCAGCCTACAGCAGTCAGGACACGTAGATTCCTCTTCCAGGCCCAGTGACTATACCCTTGACTTTTATTAAATGTGTCATCTGTTGGCAGAAAATATGAAAAGTAATAATTAAAAGAAAACAAGAGGCAACTAATGCATTTGTGGCTCTCTCTCAGAGCCTACAGAAATCTGCCTATTAATATAAGTCCCTAGTGGTGAGAAGGTACTGGGAGGGCAGCCAACAGTAAGTGGGAGTGGGTGTGGGAAAAATGCAAAAGAAAGAAGGAAAGTTGCTAAAAATGACTGGCCATATGTAGCGAATTATAAATTCTCTGGCTGCAAAAATAATTTCTGCAAGTCCAGGGCCTCTTAAGGGAGCACACCTCGGATACATGGCAAGACCCAGTGAGTAGAATTCAGTGGATGTCCAGACAGAGCCACCCAACTATACTAAGATATGCACTTTCCCAATGACCCATGTGGCTGAGAACAGCGGAGGATCTGGAGACTGACAGCCTGGTGTTAACAGAAATAATAAAGATACTGTCTCAGGGCCATCGCCCAATCCCAGCTCAGCTTCAGCCTATGAAAAAGCCGACACCCTAACATAATTCAAACTTTGGAGGTTTCTGAAAATGTACAAAAAGATTTCATTAACCTTTCACTTAGCATTACAGTCATCAAGGAGCGCAGACTTAATGAAGGAAATTTCTGCGTTCTGAGTAATAAGGAGCAACTTATGCAAGAGCAGGCACCGTTGGTACCTCTCCCCTAAGAACACTTTCTGCAAAGTAAAAGCCAAGGATGATTTGGGTGGCTTGAAAATCCTTTATCCACAAACTACTTCCTCCATTCTCCTAAACAGCCTGAAATTCCCATATCACATTCTCCTTTGGAATAACACTCTCAAAAAATCCCTTTGAAGATGTAAATGTTATCTTGGAAAAGTAAACCAAAGAACTAATGCCATCCGTAAACACCACAAGTCAAAAAGTTTTATTAGAATGGCTCATATACTAAGCAGGGGACAGACACAGGAATGAGAGTAAAAGACACCACCACGACCCCAAGAGCAAATCAAGTTGGGTTGGTTTAGTGGCTAAGTCATGTCCGACTCTTTGTGACCCTGTGGACTGTAGCCTGCAAGACTCCTCTGTCCGTGGAATTCTCTTGCTAAGACTATTGGTGTGGATTGCCATTTCCTTCTCCAGGGGATCTTCCTGATCCAGGGATCGAACCCAGTCTCCTGCACTGCAGGCAGATTCTTTACTGACTGAGCTCCAGGGGACCTAGTGCAGCCCTGTTGTCGTGTATGTGTTGTCTTGGTACCAGTTTTATTGAGATATAATTCACATACCATACAATTCAGTCATCTAAATTGTACAATTCAATGATTTTTAACATATTCACAAAGTTGTGCAACCATCATCACAACCAATTTTAGAATATTTTCATCACCAAAAAAAAAAAAAATATACTTTTCAACTATCACCCTCTTATTCTCCCATTCCCTCCCCTAGCCATAAGCAACCAGTAATATACTTTCTGTCTTTATAGATTAGAAAATTCTGGATATTTCATACAAATGGAACCATACAATATGTGGTCTTTTGTGTCTGGCTTCTTTCATTTAACACAATGTTTTCAAATTCATCCATGTTGTTGCATGTGTCAGTACTTCATTTTTTTTTTTTTTTTATTGAAGTATAATTGACATGATATTTTAGCTCTCAGCTTTTTTTTGTATTTATCTATTTTACACTTTTTGTGTGTGGTTTGAGGTTCATATACAACATATCAGTTCAGTTCAGTTCAGTCACTCAGTCGTGTCCGACTCTTTGCAACCTCATGAATCACAGCACGCCAGGCCTCCCTGTCCATCACCAACTCCCGGAGGTCACTCAGACTCATATCCTTCGAGTCGGTGATGCCATCCAGCCATCTCATCCTCTGTCGTCCCCTTCTCCTCCTGCCCCCAATCCCTTCCAGCATCAGAGTCTTTTCCAATGAGTCAACTCTTCTTTTACAATGAGGCCAACATGAGGTGGCCAAAGTATTGGAGTTTCAGCTTTAGCATCAGTCCTTCCAATGAACACCCAGGACTGGTCTCCTTTAGGATGGACTGGTTGGATCTCCTTGCAGTCCAAGAGACTCTCAAGAGTCTTCTCTAGTACCACAGTTCAAAAGCATCAATTCTTCAGTGCTCAGCTTTCTTCACAGTCCAACTCTCACATCCATACGTGACCACTGCAAAAACCATAGCCGTGACTAGACGGACCTTTGTTGGCAAAGTAATGTCTCTGCTTTTGAATATGCTATCTAGGTTGGTCATAACTTTCCTTCCAAGAAGTAAGTGTCTTTTAATTTTATGGCTGCAGTCACCATCTGCAGTGATTTTGGAGCCCAAAAAAATAAAGTCTGACAGTTTCCCCATCTGTTTCCCATGAAGTGATGGCACCAGATGCCATGATGTTAGTTTTCTGAATGTTGAGCTTTAAGCCAACTTTTTCACTCTCCTCTTTCACTTTCAAGAGGCTTTTTAGTTCCTCTTCACTTTCTGCCATAAGGGTGGTGTCATCTGAATATCTGAGGTTATTGATATTTCTCCCAGCAGTCTTGATTCCAGCTTGTGCTTCTTCCAGTCCAGCGTTTCTCATGATGTACTCTGCATAGTAGTTAAATAAGCAGGGTGACAATATACAGCCTTGACATACTCCTTTCCTATTTGGAACCAGTCTGTTGTTCCATGTCCAGTTCTAACTGTGGCTTCCTGACCTGCATATAGGTTTCTCAAGAGGCAGGTCAGGTGGTCTGGTATTCCCATCTCTTTCAGAATTTTCCACAGTTTGTTGTGATCCACGCAGTCAAAGGCTTTGGCATAGTCAATAAAGCAGAAATAGATGTTTTTCTGGAACTCTCTTGCTTTTTCCATGATCCAGCAGATGTTGGCAATTTGGTCTCTGGTTCCTCTGCCTTTTCTAAAACCAGCTTGAACATCTGGAAGTTCACAGTTCATGTATTGCTGAAGCCTGGCTTGGAGAATATTGAGCATTACTTTACTAGCGTGTGAGATGAATGCAATTGTGTGGTAGTTTAAGCATTCTTTGGCCTTGCCATTCTTTGGGATTGGAATGAAAACTGACCTTTTCCAGTCCTGTGGCCACTGCTGACTTTTCCAAATTTGCTGGCATATTGAGTGCAGCACTTTCACAGCATCATCTTTCAGGATTTGAAATAGCTGCACTGGGATTCCATCACCTCCACTAGCTTTGTTTGTAGTGATGCTTTCTAAGGCCCACTTGACTTCACATTCCAGGATGTCTGGCTCTAGGTCAGTGATCATACCATCGTGATTATCTTGGTCGTGAAGATCTTTTTTGTAGTTTTCTGTGTATTCTTGCCACCTCTTCTTAATATCTTCTGCTTCTGTTAGGTCCATACCATTTCTGTCCTTTACTGAGCCCATCTTTGCATGAAATGTTCCCTTGGCATTTCTAATTTTCTTGAAGAGATCTCTAGTCTTTCCCATTCTGTTGTTTTCCTCTATTTCTTTGCATTGATTGCTGAGGAAGGCTTTCTTATCTCTTCTTGCTATTCTTTGGAACTCTGCATTCAGATGCTTATATCTTTCCTTGTCTCCTTTGTGTTTTGCTTCTCTTCTTTTCACAGCTATTTGTAAGGCCATGTTTACATATTATATATATAAAATTATAAAATTATTTTAAATTGATAATCTCTTAAATCTGAATGATTTTAATAAACCTGCATTTTTATGCACTCCCTCCATGTTTACTATGTTTTACATCATAATGTACATATTTTTGCTTTATGTATCTCTTAACTATTGATAAAGATGATTTCACTACTTCTGTCTTTTAATCCTTCTATTAGCTTTATAAGTGGGTGATCTACTACCTTTATGGTATGTTTGCCTTTACCAGTGAGATTTTTTTCCTTTGTACTTTTCATATTTCTAGTTATGGTCTTTTTTGCTTAGAGAAGTCCGTTTAACATTTGTTGTAAAGCAGGTACTGAACTCTTTTAGCTTTTGCTTGTCTGTAAAACTCTTTATATATCCTTCAAATATGAACAACAGCCTTGACTGGTAGAATATTTTTGGTTGTAGGGTTTTGGTTTTGCTTTTATCACTTTAAACCTTCTGGCCCATAAGCTATCTGCTGAAAAGTCACCTGATAGTCTTATGGGAGTTCCTTGTATGTAATTAGTTGCTTTTCTCTTCCTGCTTTTAAGACTCTTTAATTTTTGCCATTTTAATCATAATGTGTCTTGGTGTGATCCTCCTCAGGTTCTTCTTGTTTGGAACTGTCTCTGCTTCCTGGACCTGGATGTCTGTTTTCTTTCCCAGTTAGGGAAGTTTTCAGTTACTTTTTCTTCAAATAAGTTCTCTGCCCCTTTCTCTTTCTCTTCTCCTTCTGGGACCCCTATAATGCAAGTGTTAGTATACCTGATGTTAATGAGGTCTCTTAAACTATCGTCATTTTTAAAAATTCTTTGTCTTTTTTTCTGTTCAGCTTCAGTGATTTCCTCGACCCTGTCTTCCAGTTTGCAGATAAGCTCCTCTACATCATCTATTCTACTACTGATTTCCTCTAGTATATTGAGTTATTGTATTTTTGAGCTTTGTTTGGCCCTTCTCTATATTTTCTAACTCTTTGTTAAACTTCTTACTGTGCTCATTCATTCTTTTCCCAAGTACATTGAACATCTTTACAAACACTTTGAATTCTTTATCAGATAGATCGCTTATCTCCACTTCACTTAGTTCTTCTTCTTAGTTCTTCTTTTATTTTGTTTATTTGAAACATTATCATTGCTCCTTATTTTGCTCAGTTCCCTGTTTATTTCTGTGTATCCGGTAGGTATGTGTCAGGTAGGTTGGTTGCATTTCTCATCTGGAGAAGTAGCCTTTTGTAGAAGATGTCCTCTGGGACCCAGTAGCATATTCTCTCCTGGTCAACAGAGCCATGTTCTCTAAGAGTGAGCTGTATGGGACCCTCTGTTGTGGTGCAGCTAACGACTATGAGCATGTTGGTAGGCAGGACTGACCCTCAGATAATTAGCTGCCCAGCCCTGCTACCCCTGGTGTCTGCCAGCCTCTTGGCGGGTGAGACTGTGTCCTGGGGTGGCTGACTGCATGGCTTGAGGGGTCCCAGGCTGGTGCTGCCCCACTGGTGGGCAGAACTAGGTCCTGAAGTGGCTGCCAACCATATTTCTCTACATGCAAACATGCTACTCACTACGTAGCATAGTGGAAAGCACACTGGGATGGGAGGTGGGGGCTCTGGGTCCTAGCAGTGACCTGTCCCTACTGGCAGAGCTCTGAGGCCCTCAGGGCCTGTGCAGTGAGGGATGCTGAATGGGGAGCTCTCTGAGGACCACTCCAGATACCTGGTTCTACATCTGCAAGGATTTACTAAAGGGCATTTTGTCATTTTTCTCCTTCCTCTCCAGAAATCTTTTTCACCTAAAGTATGTGTCTACTGACATATGTAAAATAGATAGCCAATGGGAATTTGCTGTATGACTCTGGGAACTCAAACCAAGGCTCTGTGACAACCTAGAGGGGTGGGATGGGGTGGGAGGGAGGTTCAAGAGGGAGGGGACTTATGTATACCTATGGCTGATCCATGTTGATGTATGGCAGAGATCAACACAATATTGTGATTATCCTTCAATTAAAATTTTTTAAGATTTTAAATAAAAAATAAAGCATGTGTCTAAAATGCAGAGCAGAGACAAGAGGTGATGACACATTTTGCATCAGGAAATACTGTGAAAAGAGAGCTGAACAGACGTTGGGGGCATCATGAAATGTGGAGCCACTTTCTGACTTGAAATCATTCACAAACAGATCTGACTGACCACAATAAAAGGTCTCATCTCTTTGAACCTACAACTATCTCCTTTCCTCCCCCTCTTTGTAATTATCAGCCCAAGTATAAGTTGATTGTGGTTGTACTGCTGCATGGGAATGTGGTTGATCAGCCTGTCAATGAATGAGCTTGGGTAGCTTTTCCCACACCCGGCAAGATGTTGAAAATGCTGAAAAGCCAGAACAGGCTCACAGTTAACATCACAGACACAGGCTGGCCTGCCTCACAGGTGTGTCCCAGCTGGGTGTCAGCTGTGCCCTGCTTCCACCCATACCCTGTTCAGAAGGAGGGGGACAGAGCAATGCAGTTGGGTGGTACTGGGCCTGTCATTCTTGGCCCTGGTGACCCCAGCACTTCCTAGTAACAGGATCCACTTGTAAAGTGCTATAATCGGCAAGATGGGCAGCTTGAATAGGAGACCGAAGACTCTTTTTAAATATATGGCCTGCGGGGACCTCCCTGGTAGTCCAGTGCCTGAGACTCTACACTCCCAATGCAGAGGGCTCAGGTTCAACCCTTGGTCCGAGAACTAGATCCTACATGCCACAACTAATAGTTTGCATGTCATAACTAAGACCTGGTGCGGCCAAGTAAGTAATTTTAAAAAAAAATCCTTTAAAATAAATAAATATGGCCTGTACCTATCTATCCATTTACTTATCCATTCATCCATCCTCTCTCTAGTGCTAAAATATTATTACTTTAAATTATAAAAATAATAATAAGTGCCCACAAAACAAACAAAAGCTAGTTTCATTAACAATATTCTCTCTGTAACTAGACAGTTCCCCATGCATCCCACTGACTTCACCCACCTGAAATAACTATCATTCTAAGTTCCATATTCAATACTCCCGTGTTTTCCTTTCATGTAGTTGCATTGCTTTATACTCTTCACAAAAATCATATTTCTATTTTGGTTACTTTGGATACTATTATAAACACATCATGTTATTTGTTCTCTTTGAAACTTTTCTAGCTAAACATTACAATGCTAAGCTTCACCATATTGTTGCACTGAAGGCTATTTTTAAAGTGACCGCCATCTTAGAAAAAATTAACTCATTTGGGGGAAAAAAAATTCAAGAAAGAAAGTAAAACATATCATAACCCTGTATTTCTTTTGGTTTTTGCCTTTCCTATGTACATATATTTTTCCTCACAAAATAGGGATCATGTTGCATAAACAGTAGACAATCAAGTAAATAGGTAAGTACAAATTTTGGTAAGTGCTGCTGCTGCTGCTGCTGCTAAGTCGCTTCAGTCGTGTCCCACTCTGTGTGACCCCATAGACGGCAGCCCATCAGGCTCCCCCGACCCTGAGATTCTCTAGGCAAGAACACTGGAGTGGGTTGCCATTTCCTTCTCCAATGCATGAAAGTGAAAAGTGAAAGTGAAGTCGCTCAGTCATGTCAGACTCTTCGTGACCCCATGGACTGCAGCCTACCAGGCTCCTCCATCCATGGGATTTTCCAGGCAAGAGTACTGGAGTGGGTTGCCATTGCCTTCTCCTTGGTAAGTGCAATAAAGGAAAAAAACAGAGTATACTTTTTTTTTCAAGTGTTAGTCACTCAGTCGTGTCCGACTTTTTGTGACCCCATGGACTGTAGCCCACCAGGCTCCTCTGTCCATGGAATTCTCCAGGCAAGAATACTGGAGTGGGTTGCCATTTCCTTCTCCATTTCATTTCAAAGCAGTATTTTATTAAGTAAGATGTGTATGAAAGCTCTAAGCCCACTGGGAATGCAACTACACCGAGGTTGGCACCAACATAAAAAAGAACGAGAAGAAGAAAGGTTCCCATCGCCAAACCAACTGTGGCGGCAGGAACCAGGTGAGTGGCGACTTCCTGCAGGCTTGCGCACTCACCCTTGTTATTTTTTGTTGGAGGACTTTAAGCTGCCAGCCAGACACCCAGAGAATATTTTTTTCTGTGTAATAATAATGGGATATAAACCACTGAATTGTATACTTTTACAGGTGAATTTTATAACATGTATTATATCTCAACAAAGTTATCTTTCTATAATAAAGTTAAAGGACAGATGAGCAAACTAAGGTAGATAAGGAAACGTTCTAGTATACACTGTGCAGAAAGAGAGGTTGGAAAAGAATTTGGCAAGTCAATTTAATACTTGAAATATATGTGATTTGTTGGTATACACACTCTTCAGAGACCTTAACAACTTGCTTTAACAACGTGTTATGTTATACCATTTGTTGTTGGCATTATTTTAAAAACTGTCTTCTTTAAATATTTTAAGAATTGCCACACCAGAAGTCTAGAATACCATCTAGCAACATTTCATAAATAAATCATATTTGTAACCCGAGCAAACAGGAGAATAAACTATGTGAATTTTTCTCAGATTTTATCCTGAAAAACCTATTTTGATAGATCATTTTAGAATCAGATAAAGTTTGAGAAACTTATATTTTTATCAACTAAGAAATTAACAGGCATCTTATAATGACAGTAAAATCACTTTTGCTACTATGTGGTGGTGGTTTAGTTGCTAAATCATGTCCAACTCTTGAGACCCCATGGACTGTAGCCTGCCAAGCTCCTCTGCCGATGATATTTCCCAGGCAAGAATACTGGAGTGGGTGGCTACTTTCTTCTCCAGGGGATCTTCCCAACCCAGGGATCGAACCCATGTCTCCAGCACTGCAGGCAAATTCTTTACCGATTGAGCCACCAGGGAAGCCCCTTTGTACTATACTTAAATATAACCAGGAGCCCTAAAGGGTTTACGTGAAGTACTCACCCCAGGATCTCTATGAAGTGAGTAACTTCATCATCATTTTACAGGTAAAGGGCCCTAAGCCCTAGGAGGCAAACAGTTTGCAACAGAAAATCATTTGCAGCTAGAATGTCAGTACATTACTGCTGGTTTATAGGCGTCCACACAGTACAAGCTACAGATTTAGTAAGTATGAAGTTCAATGAATCAATACACACAGCCCAGTTGGATAATTCAAGTTTATCACCATCTGTAACCTGACTAAATGTATGCAGTTTGGCAGAAAAAGTACAGTTGGTGGAGGTCAGTACAATCATATTAGTCAAGGCTCTTTCCACTGCAGGTATAAAAATACCATTAAACCAGCACTTTTAAAAGGAAACTATATTGGAATCCCATAATTATAAAGTCCAGGGGCAATACTGAGATTCAAATAATATCACTGGGAATCTGCCTCTATTCCTCCATCCCTTAGTCCTGCTTCTTTTGTATTGACTCTCAATCTGTCTCTTCCTAGGAGTAGCAAGGCAATGGCACCTCACTCCAGTACTCTTGCCTGGAAAATCCCATGGATGGAGGAGCCTGGTGGGCTGTGGTCCATGGGGTCGCTAAGAGTCAGACACAACTGAGCGACTTCACTTTCACTTTTCACTTTTATGCATTGGAGAAGGAAATGGCAACCCACTCCAGTGTTCTTGCCTGGAGAATCCCAGGGATGGCGGTGCCTGGTGGGCTGCCATCTATGGGGTCGCACAGAGTCGGACACGACTGAAGTGACTTAGCAGTAGCAGTAGCAGGAGTAGCGAAGAGGACCATTTGGCAGCCCCCCAAAAAGACTGTACCTTTTCCTAGCCAGCTCTAGCAAGAGCTCCAGAACAAGCTCAGACAGGACTGACTCAGTCCCTCTGAGCCATTACTACAGCCAGGTGAATGGAGTTCTTTGATGGCCCAGACCTGGGTCGTGGGCCCACTTCTGGATCCAGAGGTTGGAGTCAGCCCCATCAGAACCTCAAAGCCCACGAATCATGAAGGAATGGTGACCACAGAGATATTAAGCAGACAAACAGCTTGCTGACAACAGTGACTACACCCCATGGTTTACTACTCTGGCAATAAAGACTGCAGCCTCAGGCCTGGGAAATGTATCAAGTGCCATGCTTCTACAATATGGACAGTGCTATTCCTCTGAGATTGTAAGATGGTTAGTCTCAAGTCATAGCCAGAGGGCAAGTTTAGGAAAGCCTGCAGGGGCCACCTAGGCTTTAAATTGAGATGAGAAAAGTCTGGGGTGGGATACATCTGAGTGCTACAGTCTTGACTCCTCATTTAGCATCTGTGTCAGCATATGCATGTGCTGGCATTCTGTGCCGGGTACCAGCACAACTCTGCTAGAGCTTCCTGACATGGGATGCAAAGCTGTGAAATTCAATGAAACAGACTAACATCTTGGAAGCATTCATATTCTTTTGATGTACATGTGAAAACATTAAGATGAAACATCTCTGGATATCCTTTTGGTAACGATGTCATATGAAGGACCAAGATTTATGCAGGCTTAAGAACTAGTTGATAGTCTTAACATTTTATATAGATTTCTCTGGGTTTTATATTATTTGTTTTCTTATTATATCACCAGCAATCTAAAGCCAAAAAATAAAATTCATGTCAACAATTATGTTTCTTTGAAAATACAGTTCAGAATATAACTGTGTTTAGAGTTGTAGCATCGGGGAAGGCAATGGCACCCCACCCCAGTACTTTTGCCTGGAAAATCCCATGGACGGAGGAGCCTGGTAGGCTCCAGTCCATGGGGTCGCTAAGAGTCGGACACGACTGAGCGACTTCACTTTCACTTTTCACTTTCATGCTTTGGAGAAGGAAATGGCAACCCACTCCAGTGTTCTTGCCTGGAGAATCCCAGGGACGGGGGAGCCTGGTGGGCTGCCATCTATGGGGTCGCACAGAGTCGGACACGACTGAAGCGACGCAGCAGCAGCAGAGTTGTAGCATATAATCCAGTATTTCGTGTAATACCCCTGTTATAAACAAGGTACCTTTGGAAATAAATATTCTAGAAAATCAGAACATCTCCAACTAGCACATGCAATACCCGTGCGGTGCCTCCATAGCTAGAATTTCCATGCTCACATACTCACGTACAATAGCTCACACACTGCTATTCATCAGTGAACAGTGTAACACCATGACAGATTTGAATACCTAACCCTCCAGTGAGAGAGAAGGCTATGATGAGGCAGAGGGGTTCCACTTTGAGCCTAAGCTGTTTCTATGGCTAGAATTCAGAGTGTGGGGGTCTTATCTGAAGAGTAAGTGGAACAACTCAACTAGAAGGCATCAATTTAAGGAAGTGATATGAGAAATCAGTAGAAAATAACTCACTGTGAAGTGGAAACATTTGCATGAGCTTGACCTTACATCAGTGCTCCATCTTAGGCCCCAGCCCACATCCCAACCCCAACTCTGGTCTTAGCAGGCACAGCATAGTGTCAGCCTAGCAATAAAAAGCTGGGAGGGAGAAACACAAATAAAATCTCGGTAAAAGGGTTTCTGTTTAAAATGATAAACTGGTTCAAGAGGGAGGGGACATATGTATTCCTATGCCTGATTCATGTTGATGTATGGCAGAAACCATCACAATATTATAAAGCAATTATCCTCCAATTAAAAATTAATTAATTAATTAAAAAATAATGATGAGGTGGACTCCCGCTGTTCCATCCTCAAACTCTACCAAAATATCCATAAAGGCATAATAAGCCCTTAAAGATAGGTGTGAAGATGGGAGAGGTGATAACAGCAGCAAAATCTGGAAGCTATAAAGCTGATGAAAACAATGGTAATGACATCACAGAACCAAGACAGCTGAATTCTAAACTGGCAATTTGGGGAAAGCCAGAAGCAACACAATTTATACCTCCAAATCCCCAAAAGGCTTGGGCAGCTCTGGAAATAGTGACAAAGGACAGGCTAAAAGTAGGTTTCTTTAAAAGTCTTCAGATCCCCCAGGGTCCCTCAAGAGTACAAAGTTTTATTCTCTAGTAAGAGTCAAACAAGTCTCTGGATTTCAAGGCAACAGGCACCAGTGAGGGTGGGTGTGCCATACTGACACAGAAAGATGAAATAAGAGCAGGAAGATGCTGAGATTCCCAGGCTCTTCTCTCATTCAACTCCCTTAACACTAGCAGTGAGGTTTATACCCTCTGGCAGGAGCTTGGAGCTGGAGGGCATAAGCTGGCCCAAGAGGAAAATACCTAAAGTTATTCACATCAGAAAATCACCCTATAAACAGCCCAGCCAGATCACCTTCAAATGAGGCGCACACATACACACAGACACACACACACACACACGCACGGGTTTCCAATCTGTTGCTGGTGCCCCATTTTTGCATATAAGTAGGCAATTAAGGAGATGAAATATTAGAGGAGAACTTCCATTATGAAAGACAAACAGAAACAGAAAGACAAAACAAACAGAAAGAAAAGCATACTCTGGGGGAAACACAATATGAAGGGAAAAGAAAGCTTAAAAAAATAATCTATCAGTAATAACTTAAGAGAGATACAAGAGACTATTGCACTTATTGTAAAAACTTGAATTTTAATGTAGTCAAAGAACAAAATAAAGCCTTAGAAATTTTTAAAAATGTGATAGCAGACATGAAAAACTCACTAAAAGGGCAAGTTAAAATTCAAGAAATCTCCTGGAAAGTACAACTGAAAAACAAAGATGAAAAATAGGAAAGGGAACATAAGAAAAGGTATTTATAAATATAGCAATACATAAAAATATTTAAATACTTCAGTATATAAAATACCAAATATATCACTGAACACATATGTAAATACACACATGAAACATCTCTTCTGACTCCACACACCAATACAGATATGTATACAGACCTCCCTCAAATTATGATGGGGTTGTTCAGTCACTAAATCGTATCCAACTCTTTGCAATCCCATGAACTGCATGATGGGGTTACATCCTAATAAACCTACCATAAGGTGAAAATATCATAAGTCAAATGGATTTAATATACCTAACCCACCAACGGACATGACTGAGCCACTGAACTGAACTGAACCCACCAAACATCCAAGCTTAGCTGTGCTGTGCTTAGTCGGTCAGTTATGTCCAACTCTTTGCAATCCCATGGACTGTAGCCCACCAGGCTTCTCTGTTCATGGGGATTCTCCAGGCAAGAACACTGGAGTGGACTGCCATTTCTAGGGGCTTCCCTGGTGGCTCAGATGGTAAAGCGTCTGCCTGCAATGCGGAAGACAAGGGTTCAATCCCTGGGTCAGGAAGATCCCCTGGAGAAGGAAGTGGCAACCCACTCTAGTACTCTGGCCTGGAAAATTCCATGGACGGAGGAGCCTGGTAGGCTACAGTCCATGAGGTTGCAAAGAGCTGGACACCACTGAGCAACTTCACATTCTTTCTTTCTTTGCCATTTCCTCTCCAGGGGATTTTCCCAACCCAGGGATCGAACCCAGGTTTCCTGCATTGCAGACAGATTCTTTACCAGCTGAGCTACCAGGGAAGCCCCCAAGCTAAGCTAGCCTACGTTAGATGTGCTCAGAGCACTTATGTTAGCCTAGAGTTGGGAAAAATCATCTTACACAAAGCCTATATTATAATAAAGTGTTGAATACTTCATGTAATTTATTGGATACTGTACTGAAAGTAAAAAACAGAATGATTGTTCGGTTACAGGATGGCTGTATGTATGTGTATCGGTTGTTAACCCTCATGATCACGTGAGGACTGGGAGCTGTGGCTCACTGCCCCTGCCCAGCATCATGAGAGGATACCATACCACATATCAATAGCCAGGGAAAATGTCAAAATTCAAAACTTTCTACTGAATGCATATCAATTTCACACCCTAATAACATCAAAAAATCATATGTTGACCCATTTCAAGTCAGGTACCATGGATCAAATCATCTACATATTGCTCTGTCTGTGGGGATTCTCCAGGTAAGAATACTGGAGTGGGTTGCCATGCCCTCCTCCAAGGGATCTTCCCAACCCAGGGATCAAACCCAGGCCTCCTGCATTGTAGGCAGATTCTTTACCAGCTGAGCTACCAGAGGGCCCTTAGATACTGCAAGTGCCACAGAAAATCATACAATTTCTTCCTCTAAACAACTAACTAAACACGCCGCACCAAATGGACTAGGTAGAAAGGGAAGAGAGAGGTACTACAAAGGATGTGAAGATGGAAGCAACTGCCACTTCAGGACTGTCATTGAATCCTCTGGAAATCTTGATGGTGATGGCAGAGAAACTGAAGAATCAACAGAAATGGCTGGAGTAACCCTCTATTTGGTGACCACCCTAGGTCACAGTTTAGGGGTTGACTATGAACTTCAGGAGGGCAAGAATGCTGCCTACTTGGGAGTCTTTACTGAGAGCATTTCCAGGCCTTGTGTCAAGGAAGCCGAAACTGCACCAGGCCATTCAGAAGATGAAAACATATAGTGAGAAGGTGGTTCCCCTCCACTCACACAGTGGTCAGGTGTTAATCACAGCACATAGCTTGAAGGGTTGAGAAATGTGTCAGTACTATTCTCATGGCACTAGCACAATTCCACAGAATTCTGCAGGAGGCACAGACCAGAATATGAGAGCAATCCAGGAAGGATAGCTCCTGGGTCTGCAGTGGTGAACCCCAACCTGGAGGATCAAAGTTCAAGGCACAGGCCAGGTGAGCCTTCCACCCACTCACTCCTACCAGCACCATAGCAGGCATTTACACCCTGCAATTGTGGTTTAAATGAACATCAAGGGCAGACACAACATATATCTCTATAAGGTTTACAAGACTCTCCATCCTTGTATCTGAATCCCAGTGCATGCAACCAAAAATAATTTCAAAATAATGCAAACATCATGAATGACTTCCATAGAACCCATTTATACTTCACCTTCTTCCTTCTCCATTTTCTTCACATATTAAACTGCTTCCAAACTTCTCTCCCCAATACATAACCCCAAATGCTCTTTTAGCACCTTGTCTCCAGGTGCCCCTTGGACAGTTCCCCTTCCTTCCCCCAGGCCTACTCAGGAAGGGAGACAAGTTTAAAAACTACAAGTATTCTTCAGAGCAGGGAAGGAGAGAGTGGGACAATTGGAGAGAGATGCATGGAAACATACACACTACCATATGCAAAATAGATAGCCAGTGGGAATATGCTGTGTGATTCTGGGATCTCCAAGTGTTACTCTGACAACGTAGAAGAGGGAGATGGGTGGGAGATCGGAGAGAGGTCCAAGAGGGAGGGGACATACGTATTCCTACCATTGATTCATGCTGATGTATGGCAGAAACCAACACAATATTGTAAAGCCATTATCCTTCAATTAAAAGAATAATTTTCAAAAAAACTACAAGTGTTATTATATTAATAATCTTTATTCTATCATGTTCTAAGAAGGAAACATGAAAGATATTAGCTAAAGTGTTCTTCTAAATGTGTATATATGTGTGTGTGTGTGTAACACAAGAGAGATTCAAAAGAATCTGAAGATATGTGATGTTGTTGGGTATACCTGTACTCTATAAACTGGATTGAGGAAGAGAAATTGTGAATAATGAATAGTGTGTAATTCATAAGCTGGTCAAGTCTATTCACACTGACAGCTACAATACTGGTGTCACCACAAAGAATAAATATATTCAACATCAATAAATTCAAGCTGAAGTTGAAAGGGAGCTTGCAAAATCAAAAATCCTGTCATTTGGGATACATTTCCTCCAGGAATTGAAAGCCAACCTTGGGGACAGCCCACAGAGGGAACAGATGGCTAGAGATATGACCACAGGCTCATACTGGCTACTTCAAGCTTGCCATGAAAAACTTAGAGACGAAAAACCATAATAAAAAGGACTGGGTTTATTACATTTCACTTGTAGTTCTTTTGTTTTAGTTAAGTTTTCTTTCCTTTAACTTGACCACACAAATAACATGTGGTTTTGTTTATCATGTTGTGAAAGGAAAGAAAACTGGAGCAGAGGTGCAAAGCAGAGAGGGTAGTGGTGTGAGATACTGCTGCCCTATATCAGCATGAAGTCAGGCCCCCAAGAATACATGCAGACCATAAAAGACACAGCCTCCATGAAAGGGACATTCTCCACTTGTTATTAAATGGTCTTTTCCAAGTTGTCTGCAATACACAAGTGTGTCACTTTTAAAATCACTTTTTTCCTTCTTCTTTCTTTTTTATATTTTAAATTATGAAAGCATGATAACACATTGACAGGAGGCTTGGAAAATACAGAACAAAGTTACATATAGTTCCACTATATATTACAATATTTTAAGTAGATAAACTAAGATTTTTAGTTGGAGTTTAAATATGATCACTTTCAATTTTTAAAAATATTGAGTGGGCCCTCCTTCTTTGCTTCTTGAACTTCTCAACATTGTATATATGCAACATTGCTTAAAAATCCCTTGATTGTTTCAAACGTGCAGGTCAGTGAATTCCTTGTTGACAAAATCAGCATTTGAAAGACTTTAAATGGTTGTGACACTGTTTAGAGGTATCATTGGGTACCTGGGTTCAGCTGACTGACAGCACACCTGTCACTGACTTAACAGACTAAGCCTTCTTGCCCAGGAAGTGAAGTCGCTCAGTCGTGTCCGACTCTTTGCGACCCCATGGGCTGTAGCTTACCAGGCTCCCCTGTCCACGGGATTTTCCAGGCAATAGTCCTGTAGTGGATTGCCATTTCCTTCTCCAGGGGATCTTCCCGACCTAGGGATTGAGCC
Organism: Tragelaphus eurycerus; assembly: GCA_935064755.1. Classification (NCBI taxonomy): domain Eukaryota; kingdom Metazoa; phylum Chordata; class Mammalia; order Artiodactyla; family Bovidae; genus Tragelaphus; species Tragelaphus eurycerus. The sequence goes on along the minus strand of CAKXYN010000007.1, from coordinate 21,632,601 downwards.
CGTGTCTCCTGTGTCTCCTGCACTGCAGGCATATTTTTTACCCACTGAGTCATCAAGGAAGTCGATACTATAGCAATGCTGTATAAGGTTAACACATGTTAGATCTGGCAGATACATGCATTATGAAGAAGCCAGTGATTAGTGCCAGGCTGCCTGCTTGAAAAAACTGTGGTTAGCATATTTTCCTCCAGTGAATTACTTCGCAACATGCACTGAATTTTGACAACTGGCTATCTCAAGACTACTCAAGGTATCTCAAGACTATCTCAATGCTTTGAACAGCAAAACCATTTTTTTCTACAAGAGATTCTTTCATTTCTTGGGAAATGTCTCTGAAAATGGACTTGAAAGACCCTTTACTGAATCTGCATAAATCTCAATTCTTGGGACTCTGTCTAAAGAGCATTCTGGAGGGCAGCTCCACGCTGTACTTCAGAGAACAGATCCTTGGTCAGAGGCCATACACACAAACCTGGAGAACAAGAGAAAGAGGGGGCCTGCCAGTCCCAATAACTGTGTCCTAAAGCCCCTGAGGGTTTCCCAGGTGGCTCAGTGGTAAAGAATTCACCTGCCAATGTGGAGATGCGGATTTGACATCTGTGTCAGGAAGATCCCCTAAAGAAGGAAATGGCAACCCGATTCAGTATTCTTGCTTGGGAAATGGACAGAGGAGCCTGCTGGGCTTACAGTCCATGGGATTGCAAAGAGGTGGACAAGAGTGAACAACTGAGCACACACACACAAAGCCACTGAGCTCTCTAGACTCTTCCATCTAACAATTTCCACATAGAGAACAATGGTTCTACATGTGTTTCTTTTGAAGAGGCTGAGAAACATCATAAGCTGCAAGTGATCAGAAGATAGATACCCCTTAAAAGGGCAATGGATAGACTGGGCAAGAGTGGTCGGATATATTTAAGGAATATGCTCCTTACATCAGGGAGGACCTTCCAAAAGTCGTGTGTGGTCTGCACCATGTTTTCCCAATTTATTAGTAATGTTCAAATATAACAGTAGAATCAACTCAGTGTGTGTGCTGGAAATTCCAGCCCCTTTTCCAAAAACACTCACTTGTCGTCACCTCAGATACTGCCATTGCAATCAGTGTCGTACTCCAGACAATAAAACGGCAGAGGAAGAAGAAAAACTACTGCTCAGAAACCTAACCACTACCAACACGAACACCTCCAAATTAGAGTTCTTGCAAAGTTACCCAGCTCCCTCTGGGGTGAATCACTCCAATTTGGGGCTCATCTGCACGCCTGGGTGAGGACATTTTTCAAATATCATGTCATAGGACACATCAGCTGTCTACATTTCTTCACCTCCCACTCACTCCCCCAATTCATTCCAATCTGGCCTTATTACCCCACCAAAACAGCTTTCACAAAGGCCACCGAGACCTGAGATGACCATGTGTCCACTCTTCATCTCACTAGGCTTCTCAGCAGCATCTAACCTTAGTGACCACTCCTCCCTTGAAGGCTTCTCTTCCTTTGGTTTCACTGACATCACTCTCTGGATTTTCGTCTCAGTTCTTTGCTGCTCTTCTCTCTCTTTCTCTCTCTCTTTCTCTCTCTCTCTCAATAGCTCCTTCCTCTCTGCCTGGCCTTTAAATATTGAAGTAATTCAATATTTGATCCTCAAAGCTCACCTTCCTTCTCGCACCATATTCCCTCCATAGGTCATCCATGGCCATCACGGTGCACAATTCCAGGAGACACTAGGCACACCACTATCTATGTAACTGGCTCACCCTCAAGCTGTACAGTGCATGGCTTGTGTGGCCATAAGGGCAGTTTCTATCCACTCCTGTGGCCTTAATTACCATACACATTAGGCCTTTACCTGGGGCTTCCCTGGTGGCTCAGATGATGCAGAATCTGCCTGCAATGCAGGAGACCTGGGTTCCATCCCTGAGTTGGGAAGATGCCCTAGAGAAGGAATGGCTCCATTCCAGTATTTTTGCCTGAAGAATTCCATGGACGGAGGAGCCTGGCAGGCTACAGTCCTTAGGGTCGCAAAGAGTCAAACATGACTGGCTCCCATCAAGTTGTACGGTACATGGCTTGTGTGGACATAAGAGTAGTTCCAACCCCTCCTGTGACTTTAATTACCGTATGTTCATTACAGACTGCAAAATGTTTATCTCAGACCTGGCAACACTGAAACTTAAACCCACATATACAACTGACTACTTGAGACCCACTTGTTCATCTCACAAGCACTTTACATAGCATATCAGAAACAAACCCATGCTCTTCCTGGACAAGTCTGTTTCTCCCTCAGCGTTCCTTGTCTTGGTGAATGGGCCCAGCATCCATCCAGTTGCCTATCCTAGAGCCCAGAGGGCATCTTGTCACTTCCCTCTCTGGCACCATAAACAAATGATCTATTTGCATGTGTGTTTGTGATCTGTCTCCCTCCACTACAATGTAAGTCCTGTGAAAGGTGAGATCTCTTTCATTCACCTTTATGCCTCCAGAGCTAGAGGTATGTCTGGAATAAATATTTGTCTAGTGAAATAATAAAGTCCTATTGACTTTACCTACTGTCTGTTTAAAGTCATCTCCATAACTACCAAGTAGTCTTCCCCAGGTTGCTCCCTAAAGCACCCCTTCTTTTATTTTAGTTAATGCCTGTTTATCTTTCAGACCTCAACTCAATATCACTTCCTCAGGGAACTTCCTCTGATGTACCAGCCTGGGCCAGACCCCCTTTAGATTGTATCATAGCTCTTCTTACCTAACACTTCTTTCCCTCTCTTTTCTCCATGACATTTTTATTTTTTGTACAATCTCTATCAAAGGCATTTTTCACTTTTCCATTCCCTGAAAATTGTTCCTTAATTCACCACCCCGCAAAAAAGTGCCAAATCTCAGGTATTAAGCTGGGTGCTGAAAAACCTAACAGAGGAAGTCTGAATAAGCAGTTCAGAAAAGGATAAGAGATGAAAACAAAGAGCGACCTCGCCTTCCCGCGACCGGCGCACAATTTAAGAGCACCTCCGCCTTCCCGCGACCGGCGCGCCATTTAAGAGCGCCCCCGCCGGCTGCGTCGCGCACTAAGAGCGCCCCCGCCGGCTGCGTCGCGCACTAAGAGCGCCCCCGCCGGCTGCGTCGCGCACTAAGAGCGCCCCCCGCCGGCTGCGTCGCGCACTAAGAGCGCCCCCGCCGGCTGCGTCGCGCACTAAGAGCGCCCCCGCCGGCTGCGTCGCGCACTAAGAGCGCCCCCGCCGGCTGCGTCGCGCACTAAGAGCGCCCCCGCCGGCCGTCGCGCACTAAGAGCGCCCCCGCCGGCTGCGTCGCGCACTAAGAGCGCCCCCGCCGGCCGCCGCGCACTAAGACCGCGGGCCGAGAGGAGCTACCCCACGACCGAGGAAGGACGGCGGTGAGGGCCAGCGTACTAAGCGCGGCCGAGAAGAGCTACCCCACGACCGAGGTCAGGAAGGGTGGCGGTGAGGAGAGACCCCTCGTCCAAGGTAAGGTGCGATGGCTGTGCTTCGCTGGCCGGGAGCAGCCAGGAGCAGCCGGGACGAGATACCCCACGCCCAAGGTAAGAGAAACCCAAGTAAGACAGTAGGTCTTGAAAGAGGGCATCAGAGGGCAAATACACTAAAACCATTCTCACAGAAAACTAGTCAATCTAATCACACAAGGACCACACCCTTGTCTAACTCAATGAAATTAAGCCATGCCCGAGGGGCAACCTGGGATGGGCAGGTCATGGTGGAGAGAGATGACAGGGTGTGGTCCGCTGGAGAAGGGAATGGCAAACCACTTCAGTATTCTTGCCTTGAGAAACCCATGAACAGTATGAAAAGACAAACTGATAGGATATTGAAAGAGAAACTCCCCAGGTCAGTAGAGGCCCAATATGCTACTGGAGATCAGTGGAGAAATAACTCCAGAAAGAATGAAGGGATGGAGCCAAAACAAAAAGAATACCCAGCTGTGGATGTGTCTGGTGATAGAAGCAAAGTCCGATGCTGTAAAGAGCAATATTGCATAGGAACCTGGAATGTCAGGTCCATGAATCAAGGCAAATTGGAAGTGGTCAAACAAGAGATGGCAAGAGTGAACGTTGACATTCTAGGAATTAGCGAACTAAAATGGACTGGAATGGGTGAATTTAACTCAGATGACCATTATATCTACTACTGTGGGCAGGAATCCCTCAGAAGAAATGGAGTGGCCATCATGGTCAACAAAAGAGTCCGAAATGCAGTACTTGGATGCAATCTCAAAAATGACAGAAAGATCTCTGTTCGTTTCCAAGGCAAACCATTCAATGTCACAGTAATCCAAATCTATGCCCCAACCAGTAACGCCGAAGAAGCTGAAGTTGAACGGTTCTATGAAGACCTACAAGACCTTTTAGAACTAACACCCAAAAGAGATGTCCTTTTCATTATAGGGGACTGGAATGCAAAAGTAGGAAGTCAAGAAACACCTGGAGTAACAGGCAAATTTGGCCTTGGAGTATGGAATGAAGCAGGGCAAAGGCTAATAGAGTTTTGCCAAAAGAACGCACTGGTCATAGCAAACACCCTTTTCCAACAACACAAGAGAAGACTCTATACATGGACATCACCAGATGGTCAACACCGAAATCAGATCGATTATATTCTTTGCAGCCAAAGATGGAGAAGCTCTATACAGTCAGCAAAAACAAGACCAGGAGCTGACTGTGGCTCAGACCATGAACTCCTTATTGCCAAATTCAGACTGAAATTGAAGAAAGTAGGGAAAACTACTAGACCATTCAGGTATGACCTAAATCAAATCCCTTATGATTATACAGTGGAAGTGAGAAATAGATTTAAGGGCCTAGATCTGATAGATAGAGTGCCTGATGAACTATGGAATGAGGTTCGTGACATTGTACAGGAGACAGGGATCAAGACCATCCCCATGGAAAAGAAATGCAAAAAAGCAAAATGGCTGTCTGGGGAGGCCTTACAAATAGCTGTGAAAAGAAGAGAAGCGAAAAGCAAAGGAGAAAAGGAAAGATATAAACATCTAAATGCAGAGTTCCAAAGAATAGCAAGAAGAGATAAGAAAGCCTTCTTCAGTGATCAATGCAAAGAAATAGAGGGAAACAACAGAATGGGAAAGACTAGGGATCTCTTCAAGAAAATCAGAGATACCAAAGGAACATTTCATGCAAAGATGGGCACGATAAAGGACAGAGATGGTGTGGACCTAACAGAAGCAGAAGATATTAAGAAGAGGTGGCAGGAATACACAGAAAAACTGTACAAAAAAGAGTTTCAAGACCCAGATAATCATGATGATGTGATCACTGACCTAGAGCCAGACATCTTGGAATGTGAAGTCAAATGGGCCTTAGAAAGCATCAGTACGAACAAAGCTAGTGGAGGTGATGGAATTCCAGTGGAGCTATTCCAAATCCTGAAAGATGATGCTGTGAAAGTGCTGCACTCAATATGCCAGCAAATTTGGAAAACTCAGCAGTGGCCACCCGACTGGAAAAGGTCAGTTTTCATCCCAATCCCAAAGAAAGGCAATGCCAAAGAATGCTCAAACTACCGAACAATTGCACTCATCTCACACGCTAGTAGAGTAATGCTCAAAATTCTCCAAGCCAGGCTTCAGCAATATGTGAACCGTGAACTTCCTGATGTTCAAGCTGGTTTTAGAAAAGGCAGAGGAACCAGAGATCAAATTGCCAACATCCGCTGGATCATGGAAAAAGCAAGAGAGTTCCAGAAAAACATCTATTTCTGCTTTATTGACTATGCCAAAGCCTTTGACTGTGTGGATCACAATAAACTATGGAAAATTCTGAAAGAGATGGGAATACCAGACCACCTGATCTGCCTCTTAAGAAATCTGTATGCAGGTCAGGAAGCAACAGTTAGAACTGGTCATGGAACAACAGACTGGTTCCAAATAGGAAAAGGAGTACGTCAAGGCTGCATATTGTCACCATGTTTATTTAACTTATATGCAGAGTACATCATGAGAAATGCTGGACTGGAAGAAACACAAGTTGGAATCAAGATTGCCGGGAGAAATATCAATAACCTCAGATATGCAGATGACACGACTCTTATGGCAGAAAGTGAAGAGGGGCTAAAAAGCCTCTTGATGAAAGTTAAAGTGGAGAGTGAAAAGGTTGGCTTAAAGCTCAACATTCAGAAAACGAAGATCATGGCATCTGGTCCCATCACTACATGGGAAATAGATGGGGAAACAGTGGAAACAGTGTCAGACTTTGTTTTTCTAGGCTCCAAAATCACTGCAGATAGTGATTGCAGTCATGAAATTAAAAGACACTTGCTCCTTGGAAGGAAAGTTATGACCAACCTAGATAGCATATTCAAAAGCAGAGACATTACTTTGCCAACAAAGGTTCGCCTAGTCAAGGCTATGGTCTTTCCTGTGGTCATGTATGGATGTGAGAGCTGGACTGTGAAGAAGGCTGAGCGCCGAAGAATTGATGCTTTTGAACTGTGGTGTTGGAGAAGACTCTTGAGAGTCCCTTGGACTGCAAGAAGAGCCAACCAGTCCATTCTGAAGGAGATCAATCCTGGAATTTCTTTGGAAGGAATGATGCTAAAGCTGAAACTCCAGTATTTTGGCCACCTCATGCGAAGAGTTGACTCATTGGAGAAGACTCTGATGCTGGGAGGGATTGAGGGCAGGAGGAGAAGGGGACGACAGAGGATGAGATGGCTGGATGGCATCACTGACTTGATGGACATGAATCTGAGTGAACTCCAGGAGTTGGTGATGGACAGGGAGGCCTGGTGTGCTGCGGTTCATGGGGTCGCAAAGAGTCGGACACGACTGAGCGACTGATCTGATCTGATCTGATATACATACATTATGTGGGGCTTCCCAGGAGGCATAGTGGTAAAGAATTCACTGCCAATGCAGGAGACATCAGAGATGTGGGTTCAATCCCTGAGTCAGGAAGATCCCCTGGAGGAGGAAATGGCAACCCGCTCCAGTATTCTTGCCAGGAAAATCCCATAGACAGAGAAGCCTGGTAGGCTACAGTCCCTAGGGTTGCAAAAAATTGGACACAACTAAGTGGCTTAGCACACAATACATTATGTAATATCTGCAAATACAGAGATATATACAAAATAGAGAAAAAAATGGTGATTAATCCCATACAGGTGAGGGTGGCCAGAGACATCTCACTGAGAAGGTTCCGCAAAGATCTTTCACCCTACTTCCTCAAAGACTATTCCTATATTTACAGGATTCATGCATACTGCTTAAGTTTTCAATATTTTCTCTTAACCCAGCTCTCAGGGTCAGCTCCAGGCATTTCCCTGGACTGTGCTTCCCCTCTCTTCATGCTTGGTGAACTCATCTCCTTCATTCAGCCTCAGATCGAACCCTTCTTCTTCTTCCAACTCCCACTGTGGCCTGCGCCTCCCCTTTCAGAATACTTACACACGTGTAGCTATTTAATCTTCACAACTAATAGTGTGCCTTGTTTTATCTGGATCCCCCAGGGCTTCACATCGTGCCTAATACATAGAAGGTCCTCGAAGCCAGTATTTATTGAATCAAATTGCTATTAATATATGTGTGCCCTCCACATACTTCCATTGCTACAACCATCACATATATTGTAAGTAATTTGTTTTCATGTCTATCTGCTTCCTTTTATAATAAGTCTCTTCCAGGAAATCATGAAGTATTAAATTTTTAATTCCTAGAGACTCCACATTTCCATGGCCCTCAATAAATGTGGAAAGAAGTGAGGGAGGGAGGGAAATCAAACTGGTTGTCATTTATACAATTCCAATAAAGTCTTAATAATCAGATCAGTCATTCAGTCGTGTCCGACTCTTTGGGACCCCATGAATCGCAGCACGCCAGGCCTCCCTGTCCATCACCAACTCCTGGAGTTCACCCAGACTCATGTCCATCGAGTCAGTGATGCCATCCAGCCATCTCATCCTCTGTCATCCCCTTCTCCTCCTGCCCTCAATCCCTCCCAGCATCAGAGTCTTCTCCAATGAGTCAGCTCTTCACATGAGGTGGCCAAAGTATTGGAGTTTCAGCTTTAGCATCATTCCTTCCAAAGAAATCCCAGGACTGACCTCCTTTAGAATGGACTGGTTGGATCTCCTTGCAGTCCAAGGGACTCTCAAGAGTCTTCTCCAACACCACAGTTCAAAAGCATCAATTTTTCGGAGCTCAGCCTTCTTCACAGTCCAACTCTCACATCCATACATGACCACAGGAAAAACAGCCTTGACTAGACGAACCTTTGTTGGCAAAGTAATGTCTTTGCTTTTGAATATGCTGTCTAGGTTGGTCATAACTTTCCTTCCAAGGAGTAAGCGTCTTTTAATTTCATGGCTGCAGTCACCATATGCAGTGATTTTGGAGCCCAAAAAAATAAAGTCTGACACTGTTTCCACTGTTTCCCTATCTATATCCCATTAAGTGATGGGACTGGATGCCATGATTTTCGTTTTCTGAATGTTGAGCTTTAAACCAACTTTTCCACTCTCCACTTTCACCTTCATCAAGAGGCTTTTTAGTTCCTCTTCACTTTCTGCCATAAGGGTCGTGTCATCTGCATATCTGAGGTTATTGATATTTCTCCTGGCAATCTTGATTCCAGCTTGTGCTTCTTCCAGCCCAGTGTTTCTCATGATGTACTTTGCATATAAGTTAAATAAACATGGTGACAATATACAGCCTTGACATACTCCTTTTCCTATTTGTTACCAGTCTGTTGTTCCATGTCCAGTTCTAACTGTTGCTTCCTGACCTGTATACAAATTTCTCAAGAAGCAGATCAGGTGGTCTGGTATTCCCATCTCTTTCAGAATTTCCCACAGTTTATTGTGATCCACACAGTCAAAGGCTTTGGCATAGTCAATAAAGCAGAAATAGATGTTTTTCTGGAACTCTCTTGCTTTTTCCATGATCCAGCGGATGTTGGCAGTTTTTACCTTTATGTCTGTAGGGAATCACAACAAACACTGTAAAAGCGAGGGGTCAAGCTCTCAGTGTTTGAAGACTCAAAGACTTCAGAAATAACTCCCAGTTTTCTGAAAGGGTCTTGAGTCAGCATGTTTGCCAGCACCAATAGCATTTGGATTGCCCTCCGTGCAAAGAAGAAAAGGAAGACCTAACATGACTGAGCACCTACTATGTACCAGAGCTTTGCATACAACATAGCTGATTCAGCAACAGCCTAGCTGAATATCAAGTTGCTATTAGGTACCATGCATGTGACCTAGCAATCAGAGATTTGTTATTATCCACTTAGAAAATATGACTCCTATATACTCGGTATATTGTAGTACCCTGTAAAGGAAAAGAATCTTAAAAAGAAATACATATAGTTGATTTACAATGCTGTTATATACATATCAGGGAAGGCAATGGCACCCCACCCCAGTACTTTTGCCTGGAAAATCCCATGGATGGAGGAGCCTGGTAGGCTCCAGTCCGTGGGGTCGCTATATAGATGATATGATACAATCACTTGCTGTACACCTAAAAGTAACATAACATTGTAAATCAACTATATTTCAATTTAAAAAATTTAAAAATATGACTCCTGGAACTGAGCACAATATTTCTGTTGTGTTCTGACCAATTCAGCTTAGGATACTCTATCTCTATTACTTCAGCCTGAGGTTCCACTAGAGCATTTCACAGCTACAGCCTTTGGGTTACCTATAATAGTGCTTGTGGTTACTTAACTCATCTCTAAGGTCTTTCCAACTGAAATAACCTCAAGTCAGGTTTTCCACAGCTTGGATTGAGTCAGTTGATTTCAAAATCTAAATCTGATACTTTACACTTTTTGCTTTACATAAATTTTACCATCTCTCAAGTCTACCAAAAATGTTTAATTCTTGGGGAGGATGGGATGAATTGAGAGAATAGCATGGAAACATATACATTACCATGTATAAAATAGACAGTCAGTGGAGATTTGCTCAGGGAGCTCAAACTGATACTCTGTGACAACCTAGAGGGGTGAGTTGGGGTGGGAGGTGGAAGGAAGGTTCAAGAGGGAGGGGCCATATGTGTACCTATGGCTGATTCATGTTGATGTATGGCAGAAACCAACACAATATTGTAAAGCAATTAGCCTCCAATTCAAAATAATTTTTTTAATGCTTAATTCTTGATTCTGTCATCAAACATTTAAGAGTGGCAGCCTGAGATCACAAAGCAAACTCCAAGATATCTTACCTTCTCTGAATGGGGCTGCCAAGTTGAACAATTCCAGAAACCTTATTCACATCATAGTCTACATGAGTGGTATCTTCTGAAGTCATTCAGTGGCCCAAGCTCAGGATCTGCCTTTGTGCCTCTGTAAAATCAATGGGTTGGGCCAAAACTTCCTTCTATGCTTTGGGCTTACTTACATTTTTGATAAACAGTTCTTCTATGCTTTCATTCTATTTAATGATAAAATGACTGCCTAGAAGCAAAATGCTGAGGAACATGTGTGTACCCAGGTCTCATTTTGCATCCTTAGGAGGTTAAGCTAAGTAGGTCAACAGTCATCCCTCACTTCCTTTAGAGCACCATAGGCCTTCAAGAGTGTGGAAGAGAGCAAATTGCCACTTCCTTGTCACACTGAGCAAAGTCCTCATGAGCTACAACATGAAACATATATTCTGAAAATCCCTTAAAGAAAAACAGTGACAATCTTATTAACCAAGAGAATAAAATAATTGATCTGAAAGTTACTGATATTTGGGATTGTGATCTATTATGGGCCTTTCTCTTTTGGTTCTGCTAGGCAAACACCCATAATCATCAAACACGATTGGATGTTCCTGGAAAGACAGGGAATTGCCATGCAACAGAGTGCTGGTAGAAGATGAAACCAATGGTGCTCTATTTCTCTAAGTTACTAATTATGTTTCCTGAAAATATTGGTTGTAAATTTGTAAATGGCTCAATAAAAGGAAATAAGATAAATGTGCTGTTATATATAAAAGTCAAAAAGAAGCATGTAAAAAAGTCCTACCTACAATGGGAAAGGGCTTAGTGAGTTCAAGGACTAAAGGAAACCAAAGTGGGAGGACCACAGAAGTCAAGCAGAAGAGCGACGGGAGTTAAACCAAGACGGACCAGATCTCACATGTTTATAGCCCATGTTAAGGATCTTGGGCTTCATCACAAGTGTGACTGCATACCTTTGTCCAACAGTAGAAGATTGGGCTAGTAAATTATGTTATAGCAGCACCACAAAATGGGGCTTCCCTGGTGGCTCAGTAGTAAAGAATCCGCCTGCAAATGCAGGAAGATCCTCTGGAAGAGGAAATAGCAACCCACTCCAGTATTCTTGCCTGTAGAATCCCATGGATAGAGGCGCCTGGAGGGCTACGGTCCGTGGAGTCACAGAGTCAGACACGACTGAGCACTAAAGGACAACAATAACACAGAATACGACCCATCGTTGATTTCCAAAGTGTGTTCCAAGCACTTATCTGTGGAACACACATTTATTTTATTGCATATTTTTTTAAGTTTTCATGTTAAAATTAATATGAAGAAAATGTGCCATATTATCCACTTTTTTTTTTTTTTTTATTAAAGCCTCTGACAATATTATAGCCTTTGGGAAATCCTACAGTAAAAGAATGTGTTTACTTTTACAACTTACCAAACTTATTGGCTCTCAGAGATATTTTCTTTTCCACAAGTTACATCATTGAGAATCTAGATTTTAGCTAGTTAAAGTTTTCTAGCTAAAGAAACTAGCATTTGTAAAAATATCTCTTGGTAAATATTGCTATATATCCATTTTAAATGTCCACGTATAGAGAATCTTCAGGCAAACAAAAAACATCCCACAATCGCAACTGCCTGAAAATAAGAATGTATGTGAAGGTAACATGAAACAATAAAATATCTGTTGCTTACAATGACAGATATTACAGTGATTTTATTTCTCTACTACATTTTTCTTTAATTTGGATACTAAATCATTTTTTCAATTAAAAATTAAAAAGTAGTAAAAAATTAATGACAGCCATATTTTTTACTGTATTTGAAGCTTTGCCAACTCAATCAATTCACAGACTGCTGCACAAATTTCACTTCATTAGTGTGTCTAGAGACTATGCAAGCTGCATTTTATGATGGAGAAAAATCAATCATCATAATAACAGTTCTATTCCCCTTGCTAGTAGGTTAATATAATTAACATCTCTTAATTGGATGCGTTAATTTAAATAAAAGCAAAACTTGATTCATGCCATGTTTAACTACAGACATCCTTCATAGGATTCATAAAATCCTCTCAACTTACCTTTCAATCCTGTGACTACCCAGAAAGCCATTTGAAAAAGTACTTCATATACACAAATCAAGATCATTTTGTAACTTTGGTTCTGGGGCCAGAAATTAAATCCTATGTATTCCTTCCTTCCTTCATTCATTCAACAAACATTTATGGAAAGCATTAGGCTATGCCTAAGAATATAAAACTTGAAAAGACAAGTCCTTATCTACAATGAATTTTCAGTAAGTGATACAGTCATGCAAAAAACTGTCAGTTCAGTTCAGTTCAGTCACTCAGCCATGTTCAACTCTTTGAGACCCCACGGACTGAAGTACGCCAGGCTTCCCTGTCCATCACCAACTCCCGGAGCCTACTCAAACTCCTGTCCATTGAATCAGTGATGCCATCCAATCTCATCCTCTGTTGTCCTCTTCTCCTCCCACCCTCAATCATTCCCAGCATCAGGGCCTTTTCAAATGAGTTAGTTCTTCACATCAGGTGGCCAAAGCAGTGGAGTTTTGGCTTCAGTATCAGTCCTTCCAATGAATATTCAGGACTGATTTCCTTTAGGATGGACGGGTTGGATCTCCTTGCAGTCCAAGGGACTCTCAAGAGTCTTCTCCAACACCACAGTTCAAAAGCATCAATTCTTCTGCGTTCAGCTATCTTTATAGTCCAACTCTCACATCCATACTTGACTACTGGAAAAACCATAGCTTTGACTAGATGGACCTTTGTTGGCAAAGTAATGTCTCTGCTTTTTAATATGCTGTCTAGGTTGGTCATAACTTTCCTTCCAAGGAGTATGCGTCTTCTAATTTCATGGCTGCAATTACCATCTGCAGTGATTTTGGCGCCCAAAAAAATAAAGTCTGTCGCTGTTTCCACCATTTCCCCATCTATTTGCCAAGAATTGATGGGACCAGATGCCATGATCTTAGTTTTCTGAATGCTGAATTTTAAGCCAACTTTTTCACTCTCCTCTTTCACTTTCATCAAGAGGCTCTTTAGTTCTTTGCTTTCTACCAAAAGGGTGGTGTCATCTGCATATCTGAGGTTATCGATATTTCTCCTGGCAATTTTGATTCCTGCTTGTGCTTCATCCAGTCCAGCGTTTCTCATGATGTACTCTGCATATAAGTTAAATAAGCAGGGTGAAAATATACAGCCTTGACGTATTCCTTTTCCTATTTGGAACCAGTCTATTTTTCCATAGAGAATAAATACTGTACTTTTGGTATGTATTGGCATAATGCATAAAGGAGAGAAAACTAGTTCTTCCCAGAATAGGGAGAGAAGGTCAGAATGGCTTCAAAGAGGATGAGACGTTTAAGCCACATCTTCAAAGGTGTTAGCATGAGTTTGCCAGGCAGGTTGGGCTGGGAACATTCTAGGCAAAGAAGCAAGTATACAAAGCATGGATGTGGGATTCAGTGCAAGAATGAAGAGGGCACAGAGAAGCCTGTCCTGGATCCATCAAATAAGATACAGACTAACAAATGACCGCAGGTTTGGCATTTAGATGGCAGCACCTACTTCAAAGCAAGAGAGGGAATCTAGGGGTAGGGAATTAAGAAGCACAGACTATTATGTATCAAATAAACTACAAGGATATATTGTACAACACAGGGAATATTGTCAATATTTTATGATAATTATAAATGGAGTATAACCTTCAAAATTTGTGAATCACTATATTCTACACCTATAACCTATATAGTACTGTATTAACTATACTTTAATAAAAACTAAAAATTAAACATTGAAAAAAAAGGCAAGACAAAGTTCAGAGAACCAAGAAGGGTTCAAACTGCAATCAATTGAAGAGTGAATAAAGGTGTCAAGAAGCACACTCAGCAGATCCACTTAAATGTGGGGTAACATTTTGGCAAGTGATATTCTTAACTCATGTAGTAACCAGGTGCTTCTGGTGGGATCATGTAGTGCATTAAAAATTTTAAGACGTATCTGTAACTCCGGACTTCTAACAGGTGGCACTGACAGAATCTAATGGATAGATAACCCTCAAGAATTCAAGCAGTTCATCCTTTTACTTCTTTATAAACAATAGCACTTCATGACAGATTGTAGAGAAACACTGATACCCTCCAATGAAAATGCTATCTAAATATAAAGGGTGATTTGGTAAATCTACTTCAAGTACAGAGACTCCTAAGGCACATGGCAGAGAAATGTGTGATTGGAGATCTTTGATGAAACAAAGAGACGAGTGGTGCTATTCATAGCGATCCTACACGTCGACACGTCAAGTGTTTTCAGCACTTTGTTAAGGGTTGAAGAACACCTTGCAAGTATGTTTACTCTCGTATGAAGAGAATAGTCTGTGCTCACGTTCAAAGAAAGATAAATAGGTGACATGATAAAATGCAAGAACTGCAAGGGACCTTAAGCATCATCTAGCCAACCTCTTCATTCTATGGATGAAGAAACAGAGTCAAAGAGGTTAAGTAGGTTGCCCACAGTTCACACAGTGAGTCAGAGTTGAAACCAAGATTGCAACCCAAGATCCCCGAGCTAGCAGGCAGGTGCATTTGTTTTTACTGCACGCTCCTGGCCCGTGCCAAAGGCCAAAACTAACTCAGAAACAGAACTAAGCGAGTTAAAAGTTAAGAGTCAACAATATAGTGATCCTACTCCCCCTGGGCCTATAACTGAGACTGCATTTTAGAGTGAACAGGGGAAAGGAGAGTCTCTGTGAACTCCTGCTACATGCCAGTCACTTTGTTGACACTTGCATACACACAAAAGACAAGATGCAAAAGTATTCCCTCATCATTCCATAGTCAGTGAGTCAAGAAATATTTCCTGTAGGCTCTTTGTGCCAAGGACAGTTCCAGGCCCTAGAGATCACATCACTGAACACGACAGTGTCCCTTCCTTCATAAAATTACATTCTAGTTGGAGGAGACAGAAAATAACAGTCATTAGACTACACTACACTAGAAAGTATTAAGACTTTCTACACTAGAAAGTATTAAGTGCTAGACAGATAAATGAAAATTAAATGATGCAAAAAAGGGGAGAAGTGGAAGACTGGGTACTGTCTTACCTAATCAGGTCTTTTCCTAATCCATCCTGTGGATGATAAGAAGGACTTGAAACCAGCAGTCAGGCATGAACTTTCACACAAGATGTAAAGATGGCCTAGAACCTGATGTCTAGGGATAAAACTAAGTCAGAAGTCAGGGCGAGGCAGATGGACGTAGAGATTATCAAACTGAGTAAAGTGAGACAGAGGAGAAATATCAAATAACATTCCTTCTATGTGGAATCTAAGAAGAAATGATACAAATGAACTTACTTACAAAACAGACTCACAGACTTAGAGAAGGAACTTAAGTTTGCCAGGTAGAAGGATTCGGAGAAGGGAGAATTAGGGAGTTTGGAATGGACATGTGCACACTGCTGTATTTAGAATGGATAACCAACAAGGACCTTACTGTATAGCACAGGGGAATCTGCTCAATGTTATGTGGCAATCAGGATGGGAGGGGAGTTTGGGGGAGAATGGATACATATATATGTATGGCTAAGTCCCTTCGCTGTTCACCTGAAACTATCACAACATTGTTAGTGGGGTATACCCCAATACACAATAAAAAGTTTATTAAAAAATCACATCAGGGCGGGACATGTGTGTGGAGGCACATGTCTGTCCAAATACAGCAACAGAAGCAGAAGAGAATGGGCTGAGGACAAAAGAATGTTCTGTAATAGTTCATTGCTGTTTCCTGTGACTTTTACTGGGCTGAGCAACTTAATATGCAATGGTATTCATCCCATGGCCTCCCTTCCTCAAGACTTTTAATATCTAATGCCCCCCTTTCTCTCCATAATACTCCTTTCCTCTTTTAACTGGATATAACTGTTTCATAACTTATGGGTTGAAGATGACAGAGAATTACTATCAAGACCCCCATATTAATCACAAGCATTTCCTAGACCAAGACCAGACAGACAGAGTGGTGGAAATGCCGGTCTAATGAGCACTGCAGTAAGCATAAGCAGATTGAACCCTAAGTCAGTGCAATACCATCAGGACTTCTTAAGGGAAAACAGCAATGAGATGCTGGGACTAATTAGAAGCCTCTGACATTGACAGAGCTGGAAGCAACACGAAGCTCAAAAAGTCAGTCTGCTTTGGGAATGTTAAAAGGAAACACTTGCTTGGAAAGAATTTTTAAGTGTGAAAAAGAAAGACTATTTTCCGTGGAACTTGTGAGCAGTGAGTCTGACCACACACTGAGGGCTGAGAGAAGACATATCGCTGAGGGAACCGTGGTCCAGCTCCCAGCAGTTGTCGTGCCCAACACCCCACTGAGGAATCATGTACTGTGATTAACGTTTGCGGCATGCCAAGTGACTCCACTGGGAGTGAACTGGACTCTCGAATCCAACCTCTGTCTTATTTCCATGCTTCCTTCTCCTCACCCCAACATCCTCTGTGTTTCTTCATTCTGTGCTGTGTACCCTGTAAGAACCACACACCTAAGGTTTACCTGTTTCATAAATCACTTCCTCATTTTCCACTGTGTAAAAACAAGTTCACACAAAACATTCCACTCCAGTGAGAGGGTTCCAATTGAGTCCACTAGACCATACTTCCTGTAACACTTGCCTAAGACCAAATTGAAGTCCACAAGGCTAAAGGACTTCACACCTGGAATGAGCCTACCTCCTCCATGTCTGGGCCAGTTGGGGTGTGTTTTATGACATCTGTCCCTACACTTAGTGTCTGGATGAACACTCAATCTTTAATTTGCCTTGTTGGTGTGATATTCAGGAACATTTTGGATCCCAGGGGTAAAAGAGTATACATTGTTCTGATTTATCTTCTTGGATAGCTTTTTTTTCTACCACTGCCTCAAGCACCAGTGGATCCTAAAAAGTACCTTCCTCGCAATCAACATTCATTAAAAAATGTCCAGTCATCCCCCAAATTCCATCATCAAGCTACACTTGTGAAGATGAGGTAACAGTGGTATAAGCACCCTACAACTGAGTTACAAGAGGCTGACTCCCAAGACTGGGGAAGCAAAAACACACCCACTAGCTGCTTAGAGTTAGAAAGCCCTCCTAGTCTGAAACCTCCATTTTTCTATCTCCTGATTTGCTAATCCAGAAAGCCAAAACTCTCCTCTTCTTCTCAGTGCAAGGTCCCAATATATTGCATATGACCATGATCCTTGGAATGGGTCATTTTCCACTTAAAGCTACAGCAGCTTTCCTGTCATAATATCTTAAATGTGAAGCTTCTCTGTCCTTCAAAGATACTAGAGACGTAAATTTAGAAATGATTTTTACAGAGTAATAATAACAATAGATACCTCTTACTGATGATTCCTCACCAAGGTGAAGGAGAAAAATTTTCAGGTTAGACTTACAGTGTTTAGTACAAACTACTATGTATAAAATAAATAAGCTACAAGGATATATTGTAAAATGCAGGAAATATAGCCAATATTTTATATTAACTCTAAATGAAGTATAATTTATGAAAATACTGAATCACTATGTTGCACCTGAAATTAATATACTATTATAAACCAACTATAATTTACAATAGATGTTAATATATTCTTTAGCTATAAACATATTATTTCAGGTAATCACTGAAAATTGTCTCAGTTCAACCTTTTCCACTACAATAAAGGAAATTTTAAGCTAGTGAGCTATACAGAAGACAAAATATGACATGATATAATAACTACATAAAATGTATATAAATATATAAATAATATCTATAGCCTAAAGGTTTAAAGCTTCAGTTCAGTTCAGTTCAGTCACTCAGTCGTGTCCGACTCTTTGCGACCCCATGAGTCGCAGCACGCCAGAACTCCCTGTCCATCACCAACTCCCGGAGGTCACTCAGACTCACGTCCATCAAGTCAGTGATGCCATCCAGCCATCTCATCCTCTGTCGTCCCTTTCTCCTCCTGTCCCCAATCCCTCCCAGCATCAGAGTCTTTTCCAATGAGTCAACTCTTCGCATGAGGTGGCCAAAGTACCGGATTTTCAGCTTCAGCATCATTCCTTCCAAAGAAATCCCAGGGCTGATCTCCTTCAGAATGGACTGGTTGGATCTCCTTGCGGTCCAAGGGGCTCTCAAGAGTCTTCTCCAACACCACAGTTCAAAAGCATCAATTCTTTGGCGCTCATCTTTGTTCACAGTCCAATTCTCACTTCCATACATGACCACTGGAAAAACCATAGCCTTGACTAGACGGACCTTTGTTGGCAAAGTAATGTCTCTGCTTTTGAATATGCTATCTAGGTTGGACATAACTTTCCTTCCAAGGAGTAAATGTCTTTTAATTTCATGGCTGCAGTCACCATCTGCAGTGATTTTAGAGCCCAGAAAAATAAAGTCTGACACTGTTTCCACTGTTTCCCCATCTATTTCCCATGCAGTGATGGGACCAGATGCCATGATCTTCATTTTCTGAATGTTGAGCTTTAAGCCAACTTTTTCACTCTCCACTTTCACTTTCATCAAGAGGCTTTTGAGTTCCTCTTCACTTTCTGCCATAACAGTGGTGTCATCTGCATATCTGAGGTTATTGATATTTCTCCCAGCAATCTTGATTCCAGCTTGTGCTTCTTCCAGCCCAGCACTTCTCATGATGTACTCTGCATAGAAGTTAAATAAGCAGGGTGACAATATACAGCCTTGATGTACTCCTTTTCCTATTTGGAACTAGTCTGTTGTTCCATGTCCAGTTCTAACTGTTGCTTCCTGACCTAGATACAGATTTCTCAAGAGGTAGGTCAGGTGGTCTGGTATTCCCATCTCTTTCAGAATTTCCCACAGTTTATTGTGATCCACACAGTCAAAGGCTTTGGCATAGTCAATAAAGCAGAAATAGATGTTTTTCTGGAACTCTCTTGCTTTTTCCATGATCCAGCAGATTTTGGCAATTTGATCTCTGGTTCCTCTGCCTTTTCTAAAACCAGCTTGAACATCAGGAAGTTCATGGTTCACATAAGAGATCATATAAATCTTTAAATTTTTTTAGCTCACCTTATAATCTAATTTTCTCATTCCAGATCTCCTGGATCAAAGATATGGAATGAATAACCATGATTTTACATGACTACATATAATAATTTGTAACACACATGTAGTAAATTGCATGCTGTGTTTTATTAAATATAATGACCTACTGCACAAACTTCATGGATATACAGTCAATCCTCATCTCTCACGGATTCCATATTTGCAAATTCTTCTACTTGCTAAACTTTCTTTGTAAGCCCAAAAACAATACTGCACTTTCATAGTTGTCTGAAGACACGAGAAGCAGTGAAAATTTTGTATTGCCTGACGCACACATTCCCAGCTGGGGTCAAACAAGGTCACACTCTGCTTTCTTGTTTCAATTCTTATGGTATAAACGTGTGTCCTTTTCAAGGTCAGCTAAGTGCCAGGTTTTCACATCGTTGTGCTTTTTGTTGGTAATTTTGCTGTGTAACATGGCCCCAAACATAGAGCTGAAGTCCCCTCTAGTGTTAAGTGCAAGAAGGTTGTGATGCAGCTACCAGGGGACAGATTTGTGTTAGATAAGTCTTTCACACCTCAGTTACTGCGCTGATGGCTGTGAGTTCAATGCTAATGAATATAGTAAATAAGGCATCTAAACACAAACACCCCTAAAACAAGGTTTTGTATCAATTGATGACAAAACTGTTGTGACCACAGACTGGTAGGAACCAAACCCCATGTTTCCCCTAAAAGCAATGGTTTAGTATTCACTAAATGAGGCTAAAGCTGAAACTCCAGTACTTTGGCCACCTCATGCGAAGAGTTGACTCATTGGAAAAGACTCTGATGCTGGGAGGGATTGGGGGCAAGAGGAGAAGGGAACGACAGAGGATGAGATGGCTGGATGGCATCACTGACTCGATGGACATGAGTCTGGGTGAACTCCAGGAGTTGGTGATGGACAGGGAGGCCTGGCGTGCTGCGATTCATGGGGTCGCAAAGAGTCAGACACGACTAAGCAACTAAACTGAACTGAATTCAGCATTCAAAGTGACTTTACAGAACAAGAATCAACTGTATCACATTTAAAATAAGTTCATGTGTTACCAAAAATGCTCTCCAAAGTTTCCATGCTTCCCACCTTGAAAACTCAAGGTGACTATGGAGTCCTCTTTCCACAGACCTTAGTTCAGTTCAGTTCAGTTTAGTCGCTCAGTCGTGTCCGACTCTAAGAACTATTAAAATGGGTCTCTTTACACTGCTATGATAATGCTTCCCAAGGGGCAAGAGGCTAGGAGGAAAATCCTGACCAGTAACCCTGGGGGCCTGAACAAGGTTTCCTACAAAGGAAGTCCTCTCACCAGAGCTATCACAAGGAACCATGGGCAGATCCCAGAGGCCGTATCCCACACAGTCATGTGAGCACTGAGGTGTATGTTCCATGGCCAGGTTATTACACCTGAATGGGGCAAAACGAGAAGGGACACTCAAAAGAACTAACAGGGCTGGAGCATGATCTGGGCAGAGATCCAAAGAGAAGACTGCGTCAGGGCCAGGGGTCCCCTAAGACTTCAGAGGAGGGGATGGTGACCTCTGGCCTGAAGCGAAGGGAGCTGCTAAAGTGCTGAAACAGGGAGTGGACAATGCAGACAGATACCTGAGTAACCTCCAAGGGAGGCAGACAAATCACCTCCAAGGTCCCTTTCAGCCCCTCGGGTGTATGATGACAGGGCAATGATAAGAAAGAACTGTGCGAGCTGACAGATCAGCTCTGTCAAATTTATCTAAATTCTTGCTTGCCATCAGAATCCTTAAAAGAGAAACAAATGTCCTTTGGGGAACACAGTTTCCCCAGTCTCTAGTAGTACTGTAGTGTATATTCAAAACGTTGCATATGTTTTATAGTATAAAATGTCTTTTTACTTTCTTAAGCTGTAACAAAAAAAAAAGTTTTTTTAATGCCTGGTTCTGTCCAATTATTATATCAGTCTAGTCTCTTTTTTTAAATCACTTCCCTGGTGGCTCAGACAGTAAAGAATTTGCCTTCCATGTGGGAGATCTAGGTTCGATTTCTGGGTCAGGAAGATCTCCTGGAGAAGGAAATGGGAATCCACTCCAGTATTCTTGCCTGGAGAATTCTATGGACAGAGGAGCCTGGCGGGGTCGCAAAGAGTCAACTAACACTTTCACTTTCAGTCTCTTTTTTTACATTTTATTATAAACTCAATCAAACAAAAAGTAGAGAGGATCATCTAATAGATCCTTATGTACCCATCACCTAGCTTCAATTATTTTCAACATTTTAGCCCAGTTTTTTAATCTTATTTGACTAACAGAGCTTTCATATATTTTCTCACTCAGCAAGTATTTACTGAGCAGCTGCCATGTCAGGCACTTTTCAAGTCCTGGAGCTACATGAGTGAAAAGGAGAAACCGGGCAAAAAGTACCTGCTGTGTCAAGAGCTGACATGCTAGTCAGACGAATAGTAGCAGCTAATTTTACTGAGAGTGACAGGCCATCACTGTTCTGGACATTTTTCAAGTATTTCATTTAATCCCCACAAGAATCCAATGACACAGGTGCTTCTGTTATACTCTTTTGCTGAGGAGGAAATTGTAGCATAGAAAAGTTAGGTAATTCGCCCAGGGTCACACAGGCACCAAACGTAGCTGGGGTTGAGACTGGCTCTAGAGTGTGGGCTCTTAACCATGGTGCCTAGAGCTTATCCATGCCTCAGCAGGCCCTGCTCTTCCACAGGTCACTTCCCCGTAGAATCCTGGGCTTCTCTGACTTCTTCAGTATAACAAAAACTACAAGAACAAGGTAGATGTTGGCTTCATAACCCTTTTTCCTCATTCATGTTGTCTTGGTGGAATCTTTGGATTAACAAAACTGTGATCATTTGTCCTTTGCTCATCCTGCTTCCTCTTAAAAGAGATGTCTTTTGTAGATTCCAATTCAAATATTATAGCAAGCTAAAATACTATCAAAACCCTATATTTTCTATCCTAATATTAAGAATAACTAACATTTATTGAGCCTTTGTGAGAACCAGGCTTTGAGCTGAGTTCCTTAGGTCCCTTCATATAGCCCTCATAACAACTCTACAAGATAAATATCATTATCCTTACGCTGCAGGTGAAGAAATGGAGGCACAAACAGATTGTATAAACTACCCGAGTTCTCATGACTAGAAAGAGGCAGAACCAGAATGTGACTTTAGCCCACATTCTTAAATACACTACTCCACCTCTACCTTAGAGGAATTCTCTACACTATAAAATCTGAACTCTTCTGATGGTTCAGCAAAATATTTTACATGTATCATATAATACTATTCTTCAAAACAAAGATTTTCAGCTTTTTATTGTACCACCCTACATTTCAAATTGCATTTAAAACTCTAGTTAGGTCTCCAAAGGGTCCTGGGAGTATTTATATTCTGATTAATTAGCTCATCCTATTTTATCATTCAAGACTTGGTAAACCAACAGAACAGGGTTTTATGACTAAGCCAAGCTCTCATATTAAAGGTATCTGTAGAGATAGCAAAGGGACCCAGAAACAGGATAGAAATCACGTATGAAGGAAAACATTCAATAAGGCAGGCCCTATTTCAAGCCATAAATCACCAAATAAAAATCAGTAGAGTAGTTGCTGTGCTCAGTTGTGTCCAACTCTTTACGACCCCACAGACCATAGCCTGCCAGGTTCCTCTATTCATGGGATTTTCCTGGGAAGGATACTGGAGTGGGTTGTCATTTCCTTCTCCAGGGGATCTTCCCAATCCAGGGTTTGAACCCAAGTCTCTTGCATCTCCTGCATTGCAGATGGATTCTTTACCACTGAGCCACCAGGGAAGCCCAGAGTGCTTGTTGACATTGGTTCAATTCATTAGTTTTTAAGTCGTGTGTAAATAAATCAGACTCTGCTTTTGAAAAGTAGTCCTGAAATCCAACAGCAAGCTATTTGTTACTAGCAAGGTGGAGTTGCTTAAAATGTTTCACTGAGTAACAGAAACCTCCCTAACCTCCACTCAAGATTAAGTGCATCTACTGGATGCTCTTATACTTCTCTGCATGTCTAGCGGATCTGTACACATCTTATCATATAGTAATAATTTGTCTACATGCCTTCCCAAGAAAACTATAAGCTCCATGAAGTTAACTATTTCTGGATCATGTTCACTGCCATATTTCTAATGCATAGCATGGAGCCACAGTAATGAAAGACAGATAAATAAGTTTCATTGAAAAGAGTGAATGAGAGAGTGAGTGAGTGAATGAATCAAACAGGCACTCTAGTACTAGAGAGGAAATGAGAGCTATCCAATTCATTCTGGCACCAGCTTTTCACAAGCCACAAGGAAATTCAAGTACACACTTGTTGTATACACTCAATCAGAATTTCCCACACCCAGGAGTTCTCACTCATGTTCTATGACCCTCTCCTTTTTCCTTTCTTCTTTCTAGTCTTTGTCTTGAGTACATCAGAATTTCCCACACCCAGGAGTTCTCACTCATGTTCTATGACCCTCTCCTTTTTCCTTTCTTCTTTCTAGTCTTTGTCTTGAGTACATCTGCTTTAGTTTTAAAATATCTGTTTTATCTATACGACCTTAACTCTTCTCTATAAGTTAGTCACTCAGTCAGGCCTGACTCTTTGCAACCCTATGGACTATACCCTGCCAGGCTCCTCTGTCCATGGGATTCTCCAGGCAAGACTACTGGAGTAAGTTGCCATTCCCTTCTCCAGGGGATCTTCCGAACCCCGGGGATTGAAGTCGGGTCTCCCGCACTGCAGGCAGATTCTTTACTGTCTGAGCCAACAGGGAAGCCCTAAGTTAATAAATAGACTATAAATACTCCACATTAACTTATGATTTGCCTACTAGAGAATTCCTATGCATAAAGAAATGTTCCAAATTCTTATTTCTGCCTAAATACCAGTGTATTATTTTTACTTTCCCAGAAAATTACCTTTAAGCTGTTGAATTTTTCACATATGCTTAGATGATTTGCACACTGATGATTTGGGAATTACAATGACCCTCAGTTAACTCTTTTCTACCTAAAATTAAATTTTGAAGCTACCCCAAAATGTTTGGAAATTCAATGCCCCCAAGGACTTTGCAATTCAAGTCATAACACAAAGGTTTAACATGTATAGAGTCTCTCTCTAATTTTCCAGACCCATTTTTTATAAATGGAGTGAAAAAAAGAGGAAAGGAAGAGAAAAGCTGATGGAATGCTGTCAGAATCACACTTTCCTGACATTTCTCAACATTACCGGCAACTCCTTTTCATTCCTTTCAGCGTAGTCCCGGGACTCTGAAGTTCAGTTGCAGCAAAGCTGTAGCAAGGGCTCTGGGCTGGAGTCAGATCTCCCCCATCAGTGACTCTGCCTGGCCCAGGTTCAGGTAGAAACCTCCCTCACAGCCAGGAAATGAAAACTCACCTGGCTCAAGTGCTATTACTCCAGCCATCTCTAGCTGACACTGGTCCTTTGGGCCATGAATCTACAATATCTGTCATTCCTGCTATTTTGCAGGTTGCCAACAATAGGCTCATCAACTGGGACCCAGGTCTGAACACAAACCTATGAACAAGGTCATTGACGCTGAGGATGTCACACAGTGAATGGGTGATATGCTCAGAATCTGAGACTGGGGTCCTAATCCCAGTTTTACCACTAACTTGTTGTATAACAAAAGATGAGTTCCTTTACCCCTCAGGACTCTGGTTTCCTCCCTTGTAGGGACAGAATACCTACCCTGCCAACTTTACCCGTACATTGTGAAAACATGTCAGCAGATGACTTCGTGCTTTGAAAAGTTAAAGAACCTTAAAAATGAACACATTAGAATGTGGTACCCTTCAACATCCTCTCTCTTCACCTCATTTGGGGTTTCTCTTGCTGATCCCCCCAAACCAACCCCAAAGAAACCATCTTAGACCATGAAGGACAAAGCCTTTCTTCAGCACCAATTCTGTGACCTCCCAGAGTGTAACTGGGAAGGAGAAAAATCCCCTACTATGTTAGTGGCCTATTCCTCCTCCTTTTCCTCCCTTCCAACAAAAAGAAAAAGAGTAATAACTACAACTATTACTATTTAGCCTTACACCAAGCATTTGGCTTGTTTCATTTGATAGCCACAAAACCCACTTTAATAAGAGTCAGTAGCCCCATTTTAAGTACTAGTATCATTTCACCAATTACTGGTCATTTATCAGTAACTATCAGTAGCCCTATTTCAGTGATGAGACAGAAAATGAGCTTAAATAACTAGCCCCACTGAAATATCTTCAGGACTTCCCAATCCCAGTGTTGGGGAGGAAGAAATCCCTTCAGGTCAGAACTTCAGGAGTTGTGGCACACCGATCAGAAAGATCATTTTTGTTTGAGGACTGGAAGATTCGTGTTTCTGAATCATACTTTCAGTCTCCCTTCACGGAACATCTATGAAAACAAGTAGCTCCAGAGTTCTCCCAAGTCACTCTCAGAGTAGAGAGCCCTGGATTCCAAAACAAAAGAACCCGGTGCGATTGAAAACGAGGTGGGGCACAGGAAAAAGACGCTTGTCCCAAGGAGCACAAATAAGCTTTCCCTCCACCACCAGGCACATTTACAAGTGACCACAAAAATTGTGATTTAACGGTCCAGCATGTGGTATAAAATGTCAGCAACTTTCACAGTTTTGAAAACTGGTGCAAATAGAGAAGCAGAGAAAGAAGTCTGTTCTTTACACCCACACGGTACTGTACACTTGATTTGAGCGCCCCGAAAATTCCCCTAAGCATTTTTATCGTTACGTATCATTTGTATCACTCCACAGTTTAGTCAGCCAAACCATATCCTTTTCCAGCTTTAGATAAATTGCCTTTTGACAAACTGCACACAGACAAAATATCACGAAGTCCCCAAGTTGTAATCTTTACCCTGTTTTTCTACCGAGATGAGTAAGATTTTCCTATTTAGTTTAAGTACATAAGCACCAGATGCATATAACAGGCAAGCATCATCTTTAGCATGTTTACTCATGCTTCCTTGCCGTATATCTGAGTTTTATCACTACTCTTCCCAGATTATGGTACCTGCAAAATGTAATATAGAAAATTACTATACAAAGATATATTGGTTTGAAAAAAGAAGCGGTCACTCAACTTTCCTAACTCTCCATTATGATGGATAAAGCTTTAGCTGTATTTGGGGGAAAAGAATGGAAATCATCAAAAAATGCAAGATGCTTTGTCACTTTCACCAAATTTATCATCAATATATAAATAAACCTTTTAATATACTATAGAGAAGCCAAACTTTATAAGCCACTACAAAATGTTTAAGCATAATTCATCTTTGCCAGACTCAAATAAAAGCTCACCTTGCTGTTGCTGTAACAAGGCTATGTTTATTTTGAAGAGAATACAGTAACTAATACTTTATTCATCCAGCTAACATTAAACTTACGTTCAATGGCCATCCAAGAAAATACTTAAGATTAGATAAAGAAAAACTGCACACAGTTCCCAGTGGCACTAAGCCTTTTAAGATCATTAACACATCAAAAAGGCCTCTGTCTATAAATACGTGGATGCAGCACTTTGGCAGGCTAATGAAACTGTTGTGCTATTCAACACACACACCACACACAAATATACATACTTGGAAAGACTAGCAACCATTAGTCGAAATAACCAGTGATTACTCCAAGAAGAGCAGTAGAAACATAATTCTGGTACCTGGTGTACATGGCAAGATCTCAGTATTTGGTCACAGATACTGATGGGTATATAGGCTTCTCCTGTGGCTCAAATGGTAAAGAATCCACCTATAATGCAGGAGACCTGGGTTTGATTCCTAGGTTGGGAAGATCCCCAGGAGAAGGGAATGGCTACCCACTCCAGTATTATTGCCTGGAGAATCACATGGACAGAGGAGCTGGGCAGGCTACAGTCCATGGTGTGGCCACGAGCCACACACGACTGAGTGACTAACACAGCAACTGATGGGTATTTAACCCTCGTGTAAATTTCTTACATGAGAATTGTAAAAATACTGGGCTCTGAAAATAAGTTAGAGGCAACAGTGTTGAACATTTTTAACATCTCAGTTTTTGTTTTGATATTTTTTTCATAAATGTCCTACTTGAAATTAATATACTACACCTTGAAATTAGTGTTACACAAGTTGGCGCATTTATATTCACATTCTAAAGTATACGAGTTTTACTTTCAGTTTTTACCTAATGAAACGTGTTTCTTCATCAGTACACATTAATTCACACAATCCTCTACAAAGCTAAGTGCTTTCAAAATGATTGTACTCTATATTTGTAGAGCACCTCAGAGTTTTCGATCACTTTCATGCACTTTATCTCATTTAACAGCAAATAACTATCATAGGAGAGAGATACACAGCTTCACTGACCCATCTTTACCAAGGAAACAAGCTCAGAGCAGTCAGTGTCTGCGCCGATATCACAGAACTAGTTAGTGACACAACTAGAACTGGAATCCAGGCCTCCTGGGTTTTCCTTTGACATGCCACCCACACATAGCACAACAAAATTACAACCATAAAATTCATCATGCAGAAACTATTTCCACTATGCCTTCATTCGTTCAACAGTCTATTTACTACCTACATGTGCCAGATACTGAACTAGAAAGATAGATAAAAGCTCAACACCACTGCAAGCTTTTCCAGAAGTTTTGTCTGACTCTTTTCCTTCTTCTTCTTGCCAGGGTAGCCTGGGTTTTCCCCCATTAAACTGTCCAAAATAAACATGGCAATGGCTACAAGTCACAGCATGCAATTGTGGGCACTGTGATAAAGGCATCTCCAAGTCCATTTGAGGGAGTGTTTCTGAGACCTTCCTCGAATTTTCAGTCTCCTGAACACTTTGGGGTAAAGCAGGGAGGCATGACTCTGTGCTGCTTGAAAAATATGATTCTGTGCCAGAGGAACATGCTATGTTTAATGTCCCACTGATTTTTGTCCCCATCATATCTATGGCACGATCACCGAGGTGAGTTGGTAACCTCCTTCCAGCGACTATCTACCACTCTAGCTGCATGTGATTCACTGAATCCCCCACCCACTCACCTCGGTCTGCACATCTAACCAGGATTCTTTAGGGAGGTGCTTTCTGGAGACCTGAGAGAACCATAATTTCTTCTACAAAATTTCTCCTTCTTGTAATGCTATCATTCAAGTTTTATTCTTTTTCATTAAACATGCTTCTCCCCATTCAGTTTGTTTTTCAAATGTGAGTGCTGCCAGAAAAATGACTGCGGGAAGTTTCTATAGCCTTAATGTGAATTTGATGACTGTGAGCTTTCTAGAAAGGTGGGAGGAACTGGCAATCACATGTAATTGGGGTCCTGAGAAAGGAGCTGCATAGAACATTCAGAGGCAGGGAGGAGAAAAACAAGGGAAGGACACAGCTCCCCACCAGTTGTGCCAAAAGGAGCTCTGAAATAAGAGGTGTATCACTGGCTCCTGAAGACATTATAGCCATAGGGCAGTTTTTCTGCCTTTGGTCCTTTTTTAATAAAAATTAATTTTTAATGTAAAAATAGAACTCTGGTTTCTAAGAAAATGGATAAATTATTTTGAGTATTAAAATTTCCAGCTGCCTCCAAAAATTTCTACTCAAGCACATCACCAAATCATCAAATAAATCACCATCCCCCAAAACCTCCCCGAACACTTCCTGATAAATGGTCAGTTTTTCTACAAATCCACCATTTATTCTAAGATAGTGGGAACCTCTTTGATACACTCTCTGTCTTTCTACCCATATCTAATCTATCACTGAATACTGACCCATGTCTCTCTCCAAACCAAGCAATTTGTTTTATCCCGTTGACTCCATTCCTTCCCATTGCACCCCTGGATTACAGCAGTGACCTGGGAACTGGATTACCTGCCTGGAGTCCAGTGGTTCTCTACTTCCATTTAACCCTAGAGAAAGTTTTAAAATACAAAGCCTGAGGTTCACTCACAGAGATTCTGATGTGATTGGTCTGTGGTACAACCTAGGCATTAGAGGGTTTTGTTTGTTTGTTTTTCTTTATTGTAATAAAATAAACTTAATATAAAATTTACTATTTTAATTACTTGTAAGTGTATAGTTCAATAATGTTAAGTATATTTAGACTGTGCAACCAATCTCCAGAATTCTTTTCATCTTACAAAACTAAAATTCATCACCTTATTAAACCATAACTCCCCATTCTCCCCTCTTCTAGCCTGTGGCAATCACCATTCTACTTTCTGTCTATGTACCTCATATAGAAGGAATCACACAGTATTTATCTTTTTGTGACTGGCTTGTTTTATTCAGCACGATGTCCTTGAGGTTCATCAAGCTGTAAGCTGACTAATGTTCTACGATACGCTCCTCTGTCCATGGGATTTCCCAGGCAAAAACACTGCAGTGGGTTGCCATTTCCTCCTCCAGGGGATCTTCCCGACACACGTCGCTTACATCTCCTGCAGGCAGGCAGGTTCTTTACCACTAGCACCACATGGGAAGCCCATGTCTATCCTATCTTTTGGTAATCCACTCATCCATTGATGGACACTTAGATTTGTCTCCCCCTCTTGGCTGTATCAATAATGCTGCTAACTGTGCAAATCTGTCACTGGCAACGCCCATTAACCATTCCCGGAAAATAAAAAGAGAATCTGGGTGACTAATAAAGTCGAACCTTTCTTTCCTTTGCACTTCGTCTAGTTTCACTTGCTCATAGGCCGCCACGTGCAGAGGACTTGAACTTGGCACTTCAGAAGAGAGTTCCTAAGGCAAAATGGCTGCACCCACACCTCAGCTGGGGGGTGGTGCGCGCAGAAACCACTCAGCACAGTGCAATCCAAGATGGCGGTGGCGCGCCGTGTGCAGAGATGCTGCCCCCCGGCACTGGATCCAGAGCCCAGAGCAGTGCCTGCCTCGCGAGAATTCCCACGCTTCCCCACTGACGAGACTCGATAAAGCAGCCTGGCCCACAGTCTGGCAGGGAAAGCATGTTCTCTAGAGTACAAGCATGTACCCCTCCATTCTTGCCTCAGAAAATCAAGCTTTCCTTTGCTTCTGAATCCTGTGCAAACACTATACCATTTTATATGAGGGACTTGAACACCTGAGCATTTAATACCCTCAGGGGTCCTGGACCAATGCAGAGTACTGAGACACACATACACAGAGACGTGTGTATGTGTGTGTGTGCGTGTGTGTGTGTATCAACTATTACACGTATATCAAATTCTAAAATTTTTCCAAGACATTGTCTTCTTATTTGAGGGGTCCCCTTGCCAGGACCCATAGCCATGTTGACTATGTCATCTGGGTCACTCAACACTGTCCATCCGTCTGGCAAAGACTAGGATTGGGTCCAGAGCCAACTCAAATAAAAGCCTGTGTCACATTTCCTGGCCTACCCTCCCTCCCCTGCCCCCGCCACATACACAGCAGGGTCTGAGAGCAGGACATTACAATCCAGTCCGAATGCTTTACACCATTTAGTGACAGTACATCACTAGATCCCATGGGGTGGAGGCACTGTGCTCTCACCTATTTATAGACAAGGGAGCTGAAACCCAGTCTAAAGTCACACGACAAGCCAGTGTCTCAGCCTGCTCTCCTGCCTGAGACAACTGCTCTTGTCCACAGCTCTCCTGGCATGCATCCCCCCAGCTCCTGCTCTCTTGGTAATCTAAGCCCTAAAGGAAATGGGAGCCCCAAACCCTCTTCCCAGGACACTTGTCATCCAGAGAAGAAGAAAGGATGCACATAATGAAAACAGACAGGAACACAAATTGTTTTAAATATGTAACCATATACAAAACCAGCTGCAGCTGGTGCACAGGGCTGTGGGCGGCTGATGGAGGAAGGGGTGGGGCTGCTCAGGAAGAGGTGGGCTCTGAGCAGAAGAGGGTGAAGGGACAGGGAGAGAGGGCCGTTGCAAGAAAAATGGCTGTCATGTAGGAAAGTTCCAAAGTTTGAGAACATGGAGAAAAGAGGTCTGGGAGCCAGAACGGGCCATCTTACCAGAAAAGATGATAATACAGGAAAATACAGGCAATTGACAAATGTTACAAATCTATGAATGCACTTGTAGGTTTGTTTTTGTTTTTGTTTTTCCTAGAGGCAACCAGATGCCAAGGACACAGCAGCTTCCCTCGGGAGTGTACTGGGCCTCCGTTCCCCTATGAGCTCTGCACACCCACCCCCACTACCTCATTTTCTCCTAGAGTGACCTGTGGTGAGGCCATAATTTGAAGAAATGCTTCAGTGTAGTAAATAATAGGGTAATGATAGGAAGGATCTGAAAAGTGCCAGAACAACCTTACATGAAAGAGAATTTTGATTGATTCAAATATCTCAATAGGGTAAGAAAGCAGGTCACTTCAAAGGCATCATTCCCTCTCTTTTAACTCTCCATTAACATTCTGAAAGACCAGATGAAGGTCTCAACAGGACCCTGCACCTCCCCTTCCTAAAATTCTTCCCACCTGTGGCTGTTTGTTTTCTGACTATCTTGCTACTAGACAGGAAGTTCTTCCAGGGTAAGAACCATATCTGTCTTCTTTTCAGTCAAATCCCCAGCAGGTTCCACAAAACTGGCTTATCATAAGTGCTCCATAAATATTTGTTAATTGTCTTCCTGGGGAACTGTGGAAATCTGAGTAAGTTATACCCCCTCTTTGAGCCTCAGTTTCCTCACTTATCAACTCACAGATTTAAATTAGCTCTACAGTCAAAAAAAAAAAAATCTAACCATGCTTGTGGTTGGCATTTCCCAAAAGGAAATGGGTTGCGATGAGGCATACCCAATGCAGGGCAGAACCAGAGGTCCTATCTCAACCTCCACTGTGCATCCCTGGTCCCCAACACTGATCTCAAGGGGCAACCTGAAGTGGGAGCTGGAGGAAAGACTGAGGATGTGTAAGGGGGCAAGATTCGATGGGAAATGACTGACCTGGAATTTAGAAGACCTGGTTCTAGTTCTGGATCCACTAGTCTCACTTGTGACCCAAAGAAAGTCACTGTGGGCTTCCCATGGCTATCAGTAGGAAAATTTGGAGCATCACTGTAATCCCTCCCCAAGTTAGAATAACTGCATTTTTTTCAGTTTCTGCATCTGTGCTGTCACTGGGGAGTTAGCTGGCTGTGTCTGTGTTTTAACATCTGTCAGCTAAATCAGAGACTTAACTGCAAAAATCGTGGGGCTCAGAAGCACCATGTGGTTTGACACTCCCTGGATGACACAAGGTCAAGAAAGCAATAAATGAATTGCCATGAGACCCAATATAACATTTTCATCAGTAACACAGCCCTTGTTCCAAAAAGCCTTTGCTCCAAAAAGAAAGAACTTGTACCCATTTTCCCCAGAACCATATTTGGACATTTCAAAGGAGCAAACCATAACAAACTAGAAGCATCTGGGGCAAACAACTGGCTTTCTATTTAAAGAGTGCCGTGTCTCTCAACATAACAGGACTGACATTGCCCATCAGAACCTACTCCAGGTATGAACAGTATCGCCTTGAAGCAAGATAGTGATACGTGTGCTTTGCCATCTGCTAAATAAAATTCTAGCCATGTGGGCATCTATTATGTAGAACTGCTTCCTAAGTTCTATCACTTTAACCAAAGGTTTCTCTTTGAACACACTTTGTTTTGCAGATAAAGAAACTGATCCAGGTGGTAGTGGAGTGATAGGCAAGCTCAAACAGCCTGATTTATACTAACACCAGGATTTGAAATTACAGAATTCTCAAGATTTCACAGAAAAATTGAGTTACCAAATCACTCTCCCCTGCACAAAGCACAAGTGTGGTATCAGTGTTTCAGAAGACCAGGTGGCTCACCAGCACATCCACAGAATGTGTCTTTCATTGGGGCTGGGGAGCATCTCCTCCCCTAAAGGAGTCCAAATTTTTAGTACCTACTAATTCCAAGCAAGATTTCTCAACTACAGTTGTGGTCATTGAAGCCCTGTAGAAAGAACAGTCCATGAATTTCTATACTGCCTTTCCATTTAAGCTTTTTTTTTTCAAATTAATGTTTGCTTAAATGAGAGTTTCTGAGCCCCTTTGCTTTTCACAAGTTTTGAACTCCACACCCAACAGCCACATGCAGCGGAAGGCCTCATCTGAACCCTTGTCTGTACTAACCAGATGCATGAATGCTTTCTTGTGCTTCCCTTAGACAGCAGCTGAAGCTCATTTCAGAGAAGGCAATGGCACCCCACTCCAGTACTCTTGCCTGGAAAAATCCCATGGATGGAGGAGCCTGGTAGGCTGCAGTCCATGGGGTAGCTAAGAGTTGGACACGACTGAGCGACTTCACTTTCACTTTTCACTTTCATGCACTGGAGAAGGAAATGGCAACCCACTCCAGTGTTCTTGCCTGGAGAATCCCAGGGACGGGGAAACCCGGTGGGCTGCCGTCTCTGGGGTCGCATAGAGTCTGACACGACTGAAACCACTTAGCAGCAGCAGAAGCTCATTTGATATGTAACTGTTAAGATTTAGTTCTTACTACAGTGCATCCATCATTGTAAGTTCTTTACATGAAATACCTCATTTAATCCTCAAAACAACCTTTTGAATTAAGTACCATTTTGTCATCCCATTTTACAAATATGGAAACCAGAGGCACAGAGAAGTTAACTCATTATTGACTAGGGGATTTGGGCAGAAACTAATGCCTATGTCCATGGGGATTCTGCAGGCAAGAATACTGGAGTGGGTTGCCATGCCCTCCTCCAGGGGATCTTCCTGACCCAGAGATTGAACCTGTGTCTCTTATGACTCCTGCGTTGGCAGGTAGGCTCTTTACCCCTAGCACCACCTGGGAAACCCACAACTTAGCACACACATGCTACACCTGTGGCCAGCGATTTTTCTTTTGGCCAGCCAAAAAACAATTGTTACTTCACTAACACTTTGCAGATTATTACATTCAATAACTAAGCCTGAAATACCTGAAAAACCTTCAGATTTTCATGAAACATTGTCTTCAGTCCACTCTTCTGTAGAAGCAAAGGAGCATTCTTCAGCATCGTGAATTTCATTTTCACTTTCCGTATCAGAATGCATCACTAATGTTTTTTGTCTTTTTCGTGGTCTAATATTCTCATTGTCTGAATCAGAACTATATTCTGAAAAACTATCATCTTCTGAGCTACTCGTATATATGTCACTTGAGCAGAGAAAGTATCTGCTTAAAATTCACCAAAAAATTCTTCTCCACTCAAAATTTCATGATGCATCATTTTTTAAAATTTTATGTATATAATATATGCAAGGTTGGAACAAAAACCTAATGGAGCAAACTGTGAATGATAATGACAATCATTAACTGTATACTGAACCTTTGACCAATTTTAAGCACTGCACAGTGATTTTAACTGTATCACTCTAGAAACACGGATTCATTTCCAGTCAGTAATTACCAGATAACAAAAGACACACTAATACATCCCCAGTCAATAATATGCTAGTCAAAGCTAAGTAACCCAACAAGCTCATAACTGATGGAGTCAGGATTTGAACTCAAGCTTTTCTCTGCACTAGTAAGCAAGCTTCATGAGAACAGAACTCTACTTTATTCACTGCTGTATTCTCAGCCATCTCCATGGTACTTGGGATATAGCATATGCTCAATAAATATTTATTGAATGACTACACCAAACATCCTCCACAAACCAAAAGAATGACCCAGCATCACAAGCACCAGCTTGAACCAAGAGAAATTTGCTTACAGCAGCATTTTGGACAAAAATTCTTCATGCAACCCCTGGGCTTTGTGTAAAGAATGCAAAGCCCATTGTGAATGTCTGAGAAAAGCTGGGAGAAAGCCATCTGACCTATTTTGTTCAAGCTGCTCTCCAAGCCCCCCTTCTCCCCGGCCACCCTGATTTGGTCACTGCTGAAACTGGGTCAGTGTCGAAACACCACAGTCAGCTTACAACGCTTTCACCATTAAAGGTTACTCTATCATCTGCACATTAAAGAAAAAAACTACCACACCAAATCACAATGCCAGAACCTCCTTTAGGTCTGGCTACAGACTCATGTTAAGACACAGATTTAGAGTTTGCCTCTAGTGTATCACAAAATAACCCTTCCAGAAACGGATGGAAGCCTGTGAGACCTCCAACTCCTCCACTCCCCAGCCCTCATCGGAGGGCCACCTAGCTCTTGTCCTCTGCTATTCTCCCAGGCTCCTTCCTAAATTAAAATTTTGGATTACCCGGACTCTAATGCCTATTTAAAACAAAACCTAAATTACTACCTTATGTTTGGGGCAAGTCAACACTCTGTCTGGCATCTCTCATTTCTGTGTGAGATTCGAACAAACCCACCGGCACAAGTGGAAAATTGGTCTTGCATCACATACACTGTTGGGATCACCACATTTGGAATTCTAGGTTTATTCTCCCACAGAGTCAAATTTAGCCGAACCCTCGAGAACAGCTCCATGCACTCTGACATTAAAAGTAGTATTTGCTAAAAAGCGTGGGGGGGTTTGCAGGCAACTTGAGCTGCAGCAAGAGGCATGTTATTACTGACTTAACTCCTACATGGCTTCCATCTTAGTCATCAGGCACATGGCTGGGTTTCACAACCTCCCCCTTTGTTTCACTCCAACCTCAGAGGACCCAGGTAGGTTTTGTGTAGTTGGTGTTTTGTTTTGTGACAGCCAAAGAGTAAGCCATAACAGTTATAGTATTTTTAAAAGGAAATCTCACCAAAAGGAGAGACATAACATATATAGGAAAGTATGCTTTGAATGAATGGGAGTGATGATGGTTGCCCCGGAGTAACCTGGACTGAACAAGGAAGTAGCCATCTTTAAAATATTCTGTGATTTAAAACCAAATTTTAAAGCTAAATTCAGTTCCCAGTGGGATTTATTTATCCCTCATGCTGCCAGTTTTCACTGTTCACCAACCAGACAGGCAGATGTCATTGTGAAAGATAATCTCTCTTCTAAAGACTGAACCACACTCAGATGGCCTCAAGCAAAACTTAGACTCATTTTAAAGATAAATGAGCTATGACTTCCCTGGTGGTCCAGTGGCTAAGATGTCACATTCCCAATGCAAGGGACCTGGTTCGATCCCTGGTCAGAGAACTAAATCTCACATGCCCCAACTAAGAGTTCCCATGCTCAAACTAAAGACTGAAGAATCCGAGGACTGCCACTAAGACCCAGCACATCCAAACAAATACATATAATAATAACTAAATAAATTATGAAAAATAAAATTGTTTCTAAAAACCCAGGACATTTTTGGAAATTATATACTCTCTAGCAACTTTGTGGGAATTTTTATACAAGCAGTGTTTTATGAGTTATATAAAAAAATGTTATAAAATAGAAAAAATAAAATTGTTTCCTATCTTTGATATTACTCTGATTTTTAACCCTCCCTCATGTTTCTTTGGAGAAGGCAATGGCACCCCACTCCAATACTCTTGCCTGGAAAATCCCATGGATGGGTGAGTCTGGTAGGCTGCAGTCCATGGGGTCGCTAAGAGTCGAATGTGACTGAGCGACTTCACTTTCACTTTTCACTTTCATTCATTGGAGAAGGACATGGCAACCCACTCCAGTGTTCTTACCTGGAGAATCCCAGGGACGGGGGAGCCTGGTGGGCTGCTGTCCGTGGGGTCGCACAGAGTCGGACACGACTGAAGCAACTTAGCAGCAGCAGCAGCATGTTTCTTTCTAACGGAGATATAATTGACACACGATCCATTCTCTCTCGTTTTTAAAAATCAAATTGGACAAACCCGGCAAAAATTTTAGATGGTAAATGTGATCACAATTGGAAAAATTCTGAGAGACTTTGATTCATGTGGGATAATGGATGAACTCTCAGCTCTTTCAGAAAGCTATCTTTCAGGGCAGGGAACATCATTATTCCCCTTCAAATTATCCCAACCCAAATTATTCGGTTCTTATCACCAAGAACCAAAAAAAAAAAAAAAAAAAAAAGGGTGCACACAATTTGAAGGAAAATCAATAAACATCGTTTTCTGTCACCATCTCTGCTTTTCACAAGCAGCACTTGCCCCTTGTGGCTCATTGATGCTCGGAAGAGAGTTAAAACCAACCACTGGCAATTCTATTCTAGTTTTTGCATGCCACTTCTCCACACTCCACCCAGTCTTTCTTTGATATTAAGAACAATGCTTACAATGTGATAACAACACAGTCCCTGTGCAAATGGAACCAACAGTCATAAAAGCCACCACCCAGGACCGTCTCTGTCTAATGTGCTTTACAGTGAGTGTCCCCCTGGGATAAAGGCGCCCGGTGCTTGGGGAGGGAACTATGGTTCAAGTCTCCACTGACCTGCAGCTGAACTTACCACTTGCTGTCTTTCTCTTATAATCTAAATCTGGAAATGCCCTGTCTGGTCAGCAGTGCACTACAAGTCATTCAGCAAAATGCTCCAGCTGCCATAAAAGCGTGCCTGTGTGTTAGAAAACGAACTTGTAAAATATAGTCTAAGGATTGTGTGAAGGCCGTTATTTCAGACAGCCAAAATGCTTCTGCCGAGACACCTTTGTAGTGCAGCCCGGCGGCAGCTGTGGGTATTGTAGACTCTGTGGGCGTGAGTCTGTCTGCAGTCACAGCTGACCCTGCCCCGGGGCCTGTCTTGTCACTGAACACCCTCGCTGGGACCAAGTCCCCAAACTGTCTCACTGGGCACTGACCCCATCGGCTGGGCCAGGCCTGCCTCGGCAAGTTCCTTTCACGTCAGCACTCTCTTTAGTCTAACTTCGTAAGACACATCACGACTCTCCAAACCACTGGCAAAGTGGAAAACAGACACAAATCATATGTGACAAATTTCATAATTTGATAAGGAGCAAGCCAACTTTTTGAAAAACACTGTCGTGGCTATTTTGAAAGAATAATTGTGCCTTAAAAAAAAAACAAGCATTTCATTATTCTATCTGGACTTTTGGTTTTTCAGAGCAGAACAGTGGTTTTCGTTCTTCCTTGTGTTTGTTACTCCGTTGCTTTGTCTCTTGCTTCTTAACAAACACATGGTGTTGATATCTTTTAGTAAAACTGTGTATTTGTGTTTTTTGTGTGTATAAATTATGTTCTCTATCACTGCATAATCTTTTCGTTGATTCCACCTCCCAGTTTTTCTCAGCTTGGTTCACTGCTCCTGACCACAGTCTCCCTCTCTGAGCCCCTGTACTAGCCTCCTACCCAGCCTCCCCACTCCACTGTTGCTCCCCCATCCATTCTCTGCACTGCAAAGAGAATTATTTTTTGAATCCACTTCTGACCAAGACACCTCCAGGCTTAAAAACTTTCAGTGACTTCCTAACGGCCCCTTCCTACTTCTCCAGCTTAATCGAACATTAATCTTCCCCCTCCACTCCGGCACCTGCAACCACACCTCAGGATTACAGGGGTCTTCTTTCAGTTTCTCCCAAGTCCTTGTGCCCTTCAGACACCTGCCAATGCCATTCCCTCTGCCAGAAATGCCCCTCCCACCTCTTCACCCCCAAGGACTCCCCCTGATCCCTCCTTGCAGCTCAGATACACTCCCTCTATAATTGTCAATGGGGTGAGATCCTGCTACCTGCTCTCAAAGCACCCTATCCATCATGCTTATAATCACAATGTACTTAATTACCATGTGCAACTAGCTTCTAATATGTGGTTTTGTGCCTGTGTTCACTTTGGTCTCCCCCAGATGCCTGAAATAATACCTCAGCAAATACCTGCCACACGGTGAGTGTGTCACCTTTACACGATATGATAACAGCTCAAAAGAACAACTAGAGTGACTTCCCAGGTGGCTCAGTGGTAAAGAATTTGCCTGCAGTGCAGAAGACGCGGGTTCAATCCCTGGGTTGAGAAGTTCCACTAGAGAAGGGAATAGCAATCCACTCCAGTATTCTTGACTGGATAATCCCATGGACAGAGGAGCCTGGCTGGCTACAGCCCATGGGGTCCCAAGAGACAGACACAACCCAGCAAGGAAACCACCACAACCACCAAAGCTGCACAGAAGGCAGGGGAGGGGCGGGTCTGAGAAGGTGGCTTTCCACTGATGGGAACAGTCTTCCCTCGGTGTTTCTGTCTCCCTGGAGTCTGCGAACAGATGATTAATTCAAATCTGGCTGAGAAGCTGGCTGGTGAAACTTATAGCCCAAAATTCAGTTGGCCAAACTGTACAGGAAATCACATTTCTAAAGTTAGAAGGACCTCCAGATTTTATTTATCTCTAGGAGTTAATGTCTAATAATTTAATAGGCTCTGAATTACATTTTTCTCCTATTACTTACTCTTTTCCTTGACTTACTTTTTATTTTCAAATACTTTAGATTATTGTGACATTAATACAGTGAATTCTCACACACCCCATACCCAGCTTCTTCTATTACTAGCATCTTCTCTACAATGGGATATTTTTCACAATTAATGAGCCAACATTGATATATTATTATTAACAAAGACCACACTTCCACTCAGACTCCCTCAATTTTCCTGTTATGTCCTTTGTCTAACTCTAAACACGTTATATTTAGTAGCAGATATCCTTAGACTCTTACTACTATGACAGTTTCTCAGATTTTCCTTGTTTTTGATGACCTTGACAATTTTGAGGATTACTGAACAGTATTTTGTATTCTGTTCTTCAAACTGCATTTTCTTAAATTGAGATATAATTCACAAACTATAAAATCCATTCTTTCAAAGAGTAGAATTCAGTGGTTTTAGTGCATTCACAAAGTTGTACAACCATCACCACTATCTAAATCCAAAACATTTTCACCAGCCTAAAAAAAAAAAAATCTAGCACTCATTAGACATTATCTCTCATTTTCCCTCCCCCTCCCCACCAGTCACAGCCAACCACTAATCCAGCTTCTGTCTCTATGGATTTGCTGTTCTGGACATTTCTTCATATCGAGTACCATGCTGAAATTTTTCTTTACTTTCTCTGAAAGTCTCTGAACAACACTTTACTGAGGCTGAACCTCATCCTGATTTCCAAAAAGATTTTCAGAAAAAGAATTTACCAGTCTCCCATTGCTCTAAAATAAAGTGGACTCTTTGTAACTGGACTATGTTTCATTTTAGAACAAAAATACCTGGATTCATGGCCTAGGACAGAGTTCATGCCATTATTCTGTTAATAGATATGAACTCCTAGTCTCTCAAATAGACTCTCTAATCTCAGAACACTTTCTATGTCTCTTAACATGTTACACTCATGTTTAACTGAAAAAATCCTGACATGGACAAGAGAGGCTATTCCGACAGACATCCGCCTCATATGGCACCGATTAATAGTTTGGCTCTATCTGGAGCACATGCGGATCTCCAGGGTATTTGAATACTCCATTACCTGTGTGCTCAGTGACAAAAGAGGAGCCAAAATGTTTGCTCCTCATTCCTGAAAGAAGTCTTGCCTGGTGGCTCAGATGGTGAAGAATCTGCCTGCAATGCAGGAGGCTTAGGTTCAATCCCTGGATCAGCTAGATCCCCTGGAGAAGGGAACGTCTACCCACTCCAGTTTTCGCACCTGGAGAGTCCCATGGACAGAGGAGCCTGGTGGAATACTGTCCGTGGGGCAGTAAAAAGTCAGACATGACTGAGTAACTAACACTTTCTCAACAGAGGCCTGATGAATCATATACCACACCACTGAGAGATGCAATATGGCTTAAGCTATAATCAACTCCCAGGAAAAGCAATTCCATGTTCCCCATAGAGGAGATAAGGACACAAGAATCGGACCGTTTCTTCCAAGGGGCCTTGAAAGAGCTACTGCTTCGGAGCTCGGGCAGTATTCAGAGGCTGGAGTACAGCTGGCCTTAGTCACCATTCAGAGCCAAACAAGAGGAAATGAGTCTAAACCTAATCAAAAGAAATCTAGGTTAGACAAAAGGAAAAATCTGTGAAGACTGTTAGCAGGATACAATGCCCAAGTGTTTGTCCAGCATTTTTTAAATTAGTCAACTGTCCTCACCAGTGGCTGTGACTAATTAAAAATCGTGTCACCACATTCAGAAATGCAAACTGGCTGTAGCCACAATCAACTACAAGAATACAACACTATGCCTCATGAACTGATATAAAAATCTTGTTCAACCCAGAAAGTGTTCCTGGGATATTTCTATACGAGAGAATTCAAGAATTTAGTTTTAAGTGACTACTGAAATAAACTCTGTGACATAAGCTACATGAAGATAAATAAACTGGGGGGTGGGGGAGAGGGAGGAAGGGGGGAGGGGCTGGGAGGGGTAAGTGTGTTTATTCAAAATTGGAGAAAAGCTACATAATTCACTATATATCAAGCCTAAACTTGGAAAAATCTATCATATACCAATTATGTGGTAACCAGTTTTTGCAAAACACTGGCTAACTTCCAATCAGTAATAAGGAATCTTTGAATTCAAAAATGCACATTGTTCTTTGGCTAAAAATAGTAAAAAATCTCAGTCCTTATGATCTCTAATTTAATGCACTTCCTGCCACCAACAAAAACTTACTGAATACCTATTATGTGCCTAGTTTATTAAAAGTTTTTGATAAACATCAAACTGAAAATTTTAATATGAACAAAAAGATGTTTTAAACCGTTAAAAAAAAAAAAAAGTTTAGCAGGTTTGGAAAATCGCATTATACATTTTTGACAAGATGTAATTTAGTATGTATTTTTTTCCTTCCCACACTTAGTAGCTATATTTCCTCAAATCTCTGAGACCTCTATAGAATTTTATTTTCAAGTGCTAAAGATTTTAAGCACAGTTTTCAGAACTGTGAGACAAGTTTACAGAAACAAACCCAGTGATGTGTAGGAACACAGGAATACCACAGCAATTGTGCTCCTGGCCCCCGAAGCCCTCTGAGTTCACCGCCCCACCACCACCACCCCCTCTCCACCCCCGCCCCTGGGGACGTCTGGAGCTCCAGTCTGGGAAAGCAATGCGCCTCCTGCACATCCTCTCCCAGGGTCTCTGCCTAGGCCCGCGTCCACGAGCAGAAATGCTGACTCATAGCCTCCGCGGCCGAGTAGCAGCTCTCACTTCCCCGGCCCTGCTAGGCGGGACCAGGCGGGTGGGCGTGGAGGGATGGAGGCGTCGAGGGCTGTGGGAAGAGTGTCTGGCGGGCGCTGGGAGCTACAGCCAAGACCTGGAGCCCCGGGATCAGAATGCTGGGCTGATCCAGGGAATCGCAGAAAAGGAAGAGGAAAAAAAAAAAGAAAATAAAAGGTCAAGAGGACAGAGAAGGCCAAGGGAGAAAATGAGGAGAAATGAGCTGCCCACCCTTTTCCTGGGTTCACTCTTCTTCTCCTGGCCCTCCCCAAGCTGAGGGCCTCCAGGCAGGATATGTCCTTGTCCCCGAGGGCAGCCAGCCAGCAGAATGTCTCCGTGCTTTGAGCTGACTTAACAAATAATCTTTGGCCAGACACCTATTTGGGTGTATTTGATTGCTCACCAGGCTCCCTTCCAAAAGGGCCACAAGGAGAAATTTTAATGGAAGCTATTTGCTCCAAAAGGGGATTCTCAGCTGGCTCGGTGGTAAAGAATTCGCCTGCCAATGTAGCAGATACCGGTTCAGTCCCT
This sequence comes from Tragelaphus eurycerus, assembly GCA_935064755.1. Lineage (NCBI taxonomy): Eukaryota > Metazoa > Chordata > Mammalia > Artiodactyla > Bovidae > Tragelaphus > Tragelaphus eurycerus. The sequence continues at coordinate 21,589,711 of CAKXYN010000007.1, read as the reverse complement.
GGGAGGGAAGATCCCCTGAAGAAGGGAATGGCAATCCACTCCAATATGACAACCCACTTGCCTGGGAAATCCCAAGGACAGAGGAGCCTGGTCGACTACAGTCCATGGGATTTCAAAGAGTTGGGCAACTGAGCACCCACTCACGCACTTGCCCAAGAAGATAGTCCAAGCTCTCTCTTGTCCACCACATTCAGGGGTAAACTACTGCTCTGCAGTGGATAATACCTCACTGATAATAATCTATGATTTTGTGTACTTTAGGACCCTGAAGGCCATATGTCATCACCCCAGAAACTTAATTAGTGCTAACAATAAAAGAAACACTCTTTTTTATTCCCAAAAGCAGTTGTATAATTCTAGTTGTAAGTTCTAGAATAGGCAAAACCAATCTATGATAGGAAAAAATCAGGACCATTGTTGCCTTAGGGATTTGGGCATGGGGATGGACTGGGGAGGAGCATGGAAGGAACTTTCTGGAATGATAATAATGTTCTGTATTTTAGTAGTGATTTGGATTACACAGCTATATGCATTTATCAAAACTTTTCCAGTGGGTATGTACAGTTTATTGCAAAAAAGAAAAAAAAAATCATAGAAAATATTTAACTCTAGCTGAGGACACACATGCTAAAGTGCATGCATGTCTTCAGCTGGACATGAAGCACAACAAAAGAGAGTGATTAAAAAGTCATCATATGAATTAACCAACAGTAACAAATAGCTTTTATTTTATCACATGCACAAGCTAACTTTTGTTAATGCAAAATAAACTTTATCTGCTGATACATGGGAAAAGAACACACAGAAGTATTTAGGGCATCAACCTATGGATAAATATTCTTGGGAACTGCTAGGTACTGTTCTTCATAGGGTGATAGAAAAGTTCCCCTACAGTTCTTGTTGTGTATATCTCTGTGCGATATATCCACATTACCAATCCCTTTAGATTATAAGAACCAGCAATTTTAAAACTCACTTGAAGTAGACAGATGGAAAGGTACATGTGGAGTGGGCTGAGAAGCTCTTGTTGAACATTAACAATATGGTCTTTATTTATGATTGCCTTCCCTTCTCAAGATTTTGAGAGGTTTCCAATAAAAATACATGTGATCACTGATAAAACTGAATAAAGAGAAGAGCATAAGGACTAAACAAAAGTAGTGGTTTTAGACCAACAAAAAGAAAGGCACAAATACACAACATAGGAGCCTAGGATAATAGCTACAGCTGAGCTTCATATTTGTCTCTGAGCCACCAAGAAAAATAAGAATCAGTTATATTTTTATTTTCCAATCTAATATTTAGCACAATGTTCTAAAGCAATTTTGTTATCTGAACTCTTTCAGGTGGTGCAGTGATGTCCCTGACAGTCACCTCAACACCATTCCTACCCCCAGAAAATGTACTAAGTGATTTTCTATACCTAGTTACTGTCATATTCTGACATTTTATTGTTTTTTATAATAAAAATAGTACTATAAAGTGTAAATATTATTATACACTGCACGGCTTGCAGGATTTTAGTTCCTCAACCAGGGACTGAACCCCTGACCTTAGCAATGATAGCACTGAGTCCTAACCACTGACCACCAGGAAATTCCCACATTCTTCAGTTTTAAAAATCTGCAACATAAGAAAATAGTTATTCCCAAAGCAAGGACTTCTAGTAAAGGGAATTCCAGGTAATAAAGTATATATCACCTCCAAAGGTGATGGAATAGATAGAAGTAAATAAGACAGAAGTAAATAAAATAAGGTTTTATGTCATGGTCTATGTCCTATATGAGCACCGAAGAATTGATGCTTTTGAACTATGGTGTTGGAAAAGACTCTTGAGAGTCCCTTGGACTGCAAAGAGATCCAGCCCGTCCATCCTAAAGGGGATCAGTCCTGGGTGTTCGTTGGAAGGACTGATGCTGAAGCTGAAACTCCAATACTTTGGCTACCTGATGTGAAGAACTGAGTCCTTGGAAAAGACCCTGATTCTGAGAAAGGCGGGAGGAGAAGAGGACGACAGAGGATGAGATGGTTGGATGGCATCACCAACTCAATCCGTCACACCCTCTCCTTCCCACACTATGTGAACAATTCTGTTCTCTATGGCTGTGTCAGCCCTGGAGGAATTCTTTCAGAGAGTTCTGTGAGACAACAGCATTGAATCCTTTTGATACACTTCCTGTTTTTCTAGGATAATATTTAATGAATATAATGTCATAAGAAACTTAGAAAATATATTCCAAGAATGGAAATTTCATTGCTTTGGCTTGATTCAAGCATAGAATTTGTAGCAACTAGAGGAAAAGATGAATTCTAAACCATCTCCCATAAATACCACTTTTTCAGCCAAGCTTTGATGAAGGTGATGAAGAGCAGACAATTTGAGTTGGCATGCTCTTGCAGGGTCTGGAATGCTCTTCTCTGAGCTGATCCATATGCTTCAGAAACCTCACAAGCAGATGGTGAGGTGTTGATGTTTTTGAAAACGGGGTAGACTTTTCTCTGGGCTCATCTAGATGAGCTCAGACTCATGAGGTTAATCAAGGTCAGCAAACTGGGGAAGATCAGAGCTCACCAGTTAGAACGGGTTTTAAATAGTTTTAGTAGCAATAATCAGTCACTGAGCTTTGATCAAATATAAGGCTTTTGATCAAAAGTGTGAAGGTTTATAATATCAGAATCTAAAGGAGGCCAGTTGTACAAGAACTATGGAGTTGGGAAAAGCAAAACTTTCAGATGTTAAGTGACCACTGTAAGCATCCAAAGGCAGTTTTCATAGTTTTCATATGAATTCATCGTTATTTAAGTATGTACTGTTGTTGTTGTTATTGTGTAATCACTAAGTCATGTCCAACTGTTTTGTGACCCCATAGACTATAGCCCACCAGCCTCCTCTGTCCATGGAATTTCCCAGGCAAGAGTACTGAAGTGGGTTACCATTGCCTCCTCCAGGGGACCTTCCTGACCAAGGGATTGAATCCACATCTCCTGCATTGCAGGCAGAGTCTTTACCTCTGAGCCACCAGGGAAGCCCAAAGTATGCATACTTATTGCAAAAAATTCAGAAAATACAGAATAGTATTTTAATAGAAGGTAATTAATAACTTGGGCTTCCCTGGTGGCTCAGTGGTTAAGAACCTGCCTGCCAATTCAGGAGACACAGGTTTGATCTCTGGGTCAGGAAGATCCCCTGGAGAAAGAAATGGCAACCCACTCCAATATTCTTGCCTGGGAAATCCCATGGACAGAGGAGCCTGGTGGGGTACAGCCCACGGGGTTGCAAAAGAATCAGACACAACTTAATGACTAAACAACAACAATTAATAACTCAATCTCTCAGGATAATCACTATTAATATTTTGCTATATATCCTTCTATACTTTTAACTAGGCTTAAGAAAAAAATTTTGTATAAAAATGTTTTATTTATAAATACTATTGTGTTCTTTCAACTCTATATTATAAATATGTATCAATGCCAATAGATTCTACCTCATCTCTTCAATACATAATATTCCAGTAAATGGATAGACCATCATAATGTATTCAATTGGTCTCCTACTCATGCATGTATGCGTGCTTCCTAAGTCATATCTGACTCTTTTGTGACCCCCATGGACTGTAACCCACCAGGCTCCTCTATCCATGGGATTCTCCAGGCAAGAATCCTGGAGTGGGTTGCCATTTCCTTCTCCAGGGGATCCTCCTGACACAGGAATTGAACCCATGTCTCCTTTGTCTCCTGTATTGGCAGGCAGATTTTTTTTACCACTAAGCCAACCTCAGTTCAGTTCAGTTCAGTTGCTGACTCCTTGTGACCCCATGGACTGCAGCATGCCAGGCTTCCCTGTCCATCACCAACTGGGAAGTGACAATAAAATCATGTTTTTCTAAACCACCCAGTTTGTGGTACTTTGTTACAGCAGCTCTAGCAAACTAATAAACCTCTCCACCCACCTTTAACATCAGAAAGAATAAAGTGTGAAACATCAAAAAATAAAGGGATTTGATTTCTCAAATCCTGCTCCTCTATGGTGATATAAAATAGTAATAAATCACAAAAATTAAGTTGTAGCATCAGATACTTGATTAGGGTCCCAGAAAGAAACACTGCCCCCCTCTTCCACCCACTGATTCAGTTCAGTTCAGTTCAGTAGCTCAGTCATGTCTGACTCTTTGCGACCCCATGAACTGCAGCACAACAGGCCTCCCTGTCCATCACCAACGCACGAGTTCACTCAAACTCACGTCCATTGAGTCGGTGATGCCATCCAGCCATCTCATCCTCTGTCATCCCCTTCTCCTTCCCCCAATCCCTCCCAGCATCAGGGTCTTTTCCAATGAGTCAACTCTTCGCATGAGGTGGCCAAAGTATTGGAGTTTCAGCTTTGCATCAGTCCTTCCAATGAACACCCAGGACTGATCTCCTTTAGGATGGACTGGTTGGATCTCCTTGCAGTCCAAGGGAAACTTACTCTCAGAGCTAGTAAGTGAAAGATCTGAGGTCTGACCCAGGCCTGTTCTAAAATAGTCATTCCATCCTGTACCTGGGCAAGCTCTCATCTGTCTTCTGAACCCTAATCCATCTCCTTGGCACCTCTCTTTGGCTCTCAGATACCGAAGGCCCACATGCTGCCTCTGGTCCCAGCCCCCACTGCACTCAACCCAAACCACCCCTCCTCTAGGGAACTGCATTCCAAAATGCACCTTCTTTGCTCCCCCTTGCTCCCCCTTGCTCCCCAAATAAAACTCCTAGGCCTTCAGAATCAGACCTCCACTAGATTTTCAGAAAAAAAGCCATCTGAATATGTAAAGCAATTTATAAAGCATGTACTTAAAGTGTACACCTGCCTGAGGAGTCTGTAAACCAAAGAATCTCTATTTGGCAGAAAGAGTGGGGCAAATAACTTCCGGAAGGTGCATTTTGGGTTTTACATGATGACTCTGGGCAACTTCCCTTACTCCTCCCAAACCCCCTTCTCAAACTGTCTGAATGCTGGTCAGGGATATAGAAAGTATTAACCAGTCCCCCAGAGTCCTTCCTCAATTCCATTCATCTGTTTATACTTTGTTAAAATGCACAGGTCCCTGGGAAATGTACAGCTCAGGGCAGCTGGCCTCTTCTGAGAGCCGCTGAGGATTGCGGGGAACAAGAGTGGCAATATCCCAGATCAGAAACAACAAAATTCTGTAAAGCAATTATCCTTCAATTAAAAAATAAATAAATTTAAAAACATATTCCAGGTCACAGATGGGGGAGAGATGCCTGCCCCGCCATCTTGCCCACACAGAAATAAACACTTTCCTAAGAGCTTTGCCCCTAAAGTGTCTTTGAGATGTCATGGAAACAGCAGCTTTACTGAGCACTTTCGCTAGCCATTTCACTACTCTCAGCACTTTTTAGGCATTAACTCATTTTGTCTTTACAACAATCCTAAGAAGTGAGTGCCTCTACCCTTCTTTCATAAATAAAAACCAGAGGCACCAAAAGGCAAAAAGAAAGTGAAAGTGACACAACGTAGTCACCAAGTCGTGTCCGACTCCTTATTGACCCCGTGGACTGTAGCCCACCAGGCTCCTCTGTCCATGGGACTCTCCAGGCAAGAATACTGGAGTGGATTGCCATTTCCTTCTCCACCAAAAGGCAAAACTAGTATCCAAACCGAGACAGGCTGACCCCACAGGTTCCTGCTCTAACCACTGTTATACACAGGGAAATCATGTATGTGATGTGGATTATTATTATTTCAGCAGAAATGAATAGTAGTAAATTTAAAAATCTGCCAGGCCATTTGAGATCCAGCAAATGTTCCCACTTAGATGCTCAAATCAGACATCAACAGCTCTAATGGACCAGCCTTGCAGAACCACCTGAGGATCCCACAGGTCCTGTTTGAATGATACCTGGGAATGACAATCAAAGGCCTGCCCTGGGAACCAAGTTTAAGTAACTAAGCATGTCTGAAAGCATGTCTCTGGCCTGAGGACTCAGGCTATTCCTTGCAGGTCAGATTTCAACGGCGCCTCCTGACTGTATTTCGCTGGAGACGGCTGAGCGGAGCCCCCAGCGCAGCCACCCCTTCATCATGCAACTGAGAGGCCTCTCCCCTGCCTGCCCACCTCTGGAGCATTCCACAGCAGCAGTCCAAACAGCTTGTCCAAACTGTCACACTAAGGGAATTAATTTTCAAACAGAACAGAAAAAAAGAAGAGGAGATCCCAAACGTCTGCTCTCCTTCCAAGATTTAAAAGGCCTGATGCAAGAAAGTAAAGATAACAAATTTCGAGGTGTGGGATTCTAGTGAATATAATGCCTCCAGGAGTTCATTTTACCATAAATTCTTTTTTTTTTAATTTATTTTTAATTGAAGGATAATTGCTTTACAGTGCTGTGTTGGTTTCTGCCATACATCAACATGAATCAACCATAGTATACATAAGTCCCCTCCCTCTTGAAGCTCCCTCCCACCTCCCACCCCATCCCATCCCTCTAGGCTTTCACAGAGACTCAGTTTGAGTTCCCAGAGTCATACAGCAAGTTCCCACTGGCTATCTATTTTACATATGGTAGTGTATATGTAAATTCTTAACCTGCCTGTGTCTTTTCACTGCGATAAGGAAGAAGTACGGGTTTCCCAGCTGGTGCTCGGGGTAAAGAACCCACCTGCCAATGCAGGAGATGTAGGAGATGCAGGTTCAACCCCTGGATTGGGAAGGTCCCCTGGACCAGGAAATGGCAGCCCATTCCAGTATTCTTGCCTGGAGAATCTCATGGACAGAGCAGGCTGGTGGGCTAGAGTCATAGGGTGGCACAGGATCAGACACGACTGAAGAGACTTAACACGTGTGCAAAGAGAGAAGTATAGTGTATCAGTGCCTGACTGTAACAAAACTGTAGCCAAATCAAAGGATGGCTCTATCAAACTGGTTTTGATTTCAGAATATCAATCTGAGCTTGTGATGGCTTTCAATTTCAATTTTATGGGCAGCTCTAAGACTTTCACACACATGTGCGCATGTGCACACCCACCCGTGCACACACATGCTTCTCTTACAGAGTGATCCTAGTGATGAGAAACAAAACACGGCATGCACAGTGAAGTGAATGCCAGGACAGGGTCTGCTCAGCTTTTGAGGGAGCGTCTGAGAGCTGCCCTAGTTCTCGAAGTTGTGCTCATCCAAGCCCACCGAATCCCAAGGGAGGAGGGACTGCTTGCTGGGTTGCCCACTTCTAGAGCCCACAACGGGGAAGGCAATGGCACCCCACCCCAGTACTCTTGCCTGGAAAATCCCGTGGACGGAGGACCCTGGTGGACCGCAGTCCATGGGGTCGCTAAGAGTCGGACACGACTGAGCGACTTCACTTTCACTTTTCACTTTTATGCACTGGAGAAGGAAATGGCAACCCACTCCAGTGTTCTTGCCTGGAGAATCCCGGGGACGGTGGAGCCTGGTGGGCTGCCGTCTATGGGGTCGCACAGAGTCGAACACGACTGAAGCGACTTAGCAGCAGCAGCAGCAGCAGCAGCAGAGCCCACAAGCCTCCTGCAGACAAAAAGACCCAGGTCTACCCCTCCCCCAGGAAGGAAGTATCTGCCAACAAGCTGATGAGCTGAAGTGTGTAACATACAAAAAGGGATGGGGGGGTGTGGTCCAGTGGTTAAGACTCCATGCTTCCACTGCGTGGGGCATAGGTTCCACCCCTGGGGAGGAAGCTAAAATCCCATATGCTGGTGCAGACCGGAAAAAAAAGGTGGGGGGAGAGTGAGGTGGCAGACTCTCCTCCTCTAGAGGATGGGAGGAGGAGGAGGATCCAGTGGGAGCAACAAAGTGGAGCAGGAAGGAGGGACACTGCATTCAAGACCAGTGGTGTACGTTTTCCAAAAAAAACAAACCGATATTCGTGGGGAATGACATAATGAGTATGTTGGATCAAGTCACAGCCTTTGCCTCTTTTTCTATATCGAGCAGGTAAATCAACCTTTCAATTCCGTAATTGTCCTGGGTGGATTCTGCCTGAGGAAGGCGGCCCTAGAGAAAGGAGGTAGTGGTCACCGTGTCATCATTCAGGGTCCTTCATCCGTGGCAAAGACTGACCTGACTCCTCCTGTGGAGGAGAGCTGGAGACCCGCCTCCTAGCTGCAGGGGCAGGCGGTGGGGGAACCTTTAGTCCTACAGGAGCCAAGACACCCCACACCCAGGAGTAAGAGGGAGCAAGACTGCACTTGTGGATGTTCCCCGTGTACAAGAGATTGAAAATGAACAACCCAGAGAGAGGAGGGTGAGGCTCCTGCCACCGGGAGTTACACTGCTAACTCCTACGTTTGTTCTCTTGCCCCTCTGTCTGCTCCTCTGCAGCGAAGAGCTCTGAAGTCCTTAAAACAAAAATGGTATTGGCCAGTTCACAGAGACGGAAAGTAGGGTGGTGGTGGCCAAGGACTGGGAGAAGGGGGAGTGAGAAAGTTTTTAATGGGTATAGAGTTTCAGTTTTGCAAGATAAAAAGAGTTCTGGAGATGATGGTAGGTGATGGTAACACAACAGTGTGAATATGCTTCATACCCCAGGCCTGGACACATAAACATGGCTGAGATGCTGAATTTTAAAGTCATCCCTGATGGTCCAGAGGTTAAGAATCTGCCTTGCAAGGCAGAGGATGAGGTTGGGGAACTAAGATCCCACGTTCTGCAAGTCAACTAAGCCCTCTCACTGCAACGCAAGATCCTGCATGATGCAACTGAGACCTGATGCAACAAAATAAACATATTTTTTAAAAACTGACTTTTTAAATGGTAAATTTTATATTATGTGTGTTTTACCACAAGTTTTAAAAATTAATATTATTTGCTGAGCTTCAGGGACTTCCCCCATGGCTCAGTGGTAAAGAAACCGCATGCAGTGCAGGAGACGCAGGAGACGTGGGTTTTATCCGAGTCGGGAAGATTCCGTAGAGAAGGAAATGGCAACCCACTCTGGTATTCTTGCCTGGGAAATCCCATGGATGGAGGAGACTGGTAGATTACAGTCCATGGGGCCACAAAGAGTCGGCCACAACTGAAGCGACTGAGCATTTATTGTTTGTAGATTTTCTTCATGATAGCCATTCTGACTGGTGTGAGGTGATACCTCATTGTAGTTTTGATTTGCCTTTCTCTATTAATGAGGGATGTTGAGCATCTTTTCACATATTTGTTGGCCATCTGTATGTCTTCTTCAGAGAAATTTCTATTTAGGTCTTCTGCCCATTTTTTGATTGGGTTGTGTTTTTGTTTTTTTTTTTAATGATATTGCGCTTCATGAGCTGTTTGTATATTTTAGAGATTAATCCCATGTCAGTTGCTTTGTTTGCAAATATTTTCCCTCATTCTGAGAGTTATCTTTTCATCTTATTTATAGTTTTCTTTGTTGTGCAAAAGCTTTTAAGTTTCATTAGGTCCCATTTGTTTATTTTTGTTTTTATTTTTGTTATTCCAGGAGGTGGGTGAAAAAAAGATGTTGCTGTGATTTATGTCAAAGAGTTTTCTTCCTAGGTTTTCCTCCAGGACTTTGATAGTGTCCAGTCTTACATTTAGGTCTTTCATCTATTTTGAGTCTATTCTTGGGTATGGTTGTTCGGGAGTGCTCTAATTTCATTTTTTTACATGTAGCTGTCCAGTTTTCCCAGCACCACTTATGGAAGAGCCTTGTCTTTTCCAAACCATTGCTGTTATATCTTTCCTCAAGGCACTGTTCCTCTGAAGCATGTGCTATCCATCGTGTAATGCCATCCTTTTCCACCCACTCCCCCCGTGGGCCTGCAGATCTTGGCATCTGGCTCCAGATCTTTCTCGCCCCTGGACTCCTGCCGGCATCCGAGTAACTTCAGTGTTCTCCTTGACGACTCGGCCAATCCGACTTCCCAGATAGTGAGTGCCAGGCACTCTATAAGTAATTTCACATCATTATCTACAACTCTCACAGCAAACCAAAAGCTCAGCTATAGCACCCCGATTTGGAGACAGCAGGGGCTGCGATTCTAAACCATGCTGGTCAGACTCCCAAGTTCACACTCGCCTCTGCGTCAGATCAAGAGACGTCATACTACCCTGCGTCAGAATGCACCTAAAACGTAAGCCTAAAAACCCTGCTCCCTGTCATACGCTCTTCCCTCACCCGCTCTCCCCCGCCCCTCAACCCTTCCTTGGCTCCCAATTAATCAGCCCTGCCTGACACCTTTCCCCCCATCTCTGTAGCCAGAGAAAACGCCAGGAACACCCCTCGTGAGGCTGTTTCTTTGGCCCAGTGCCCACGTTATAAGCCCTCTCCCTTTGATCACCAGACTACTGATTAAATTAGCAAAATCCGCTAGGCCTACAGTTGTAAGCAATGTTATGCTGGTGATATAAGTGCCGGTTTGAACTTTCAAGAAGTGTGCTAGATTGGTTGGGACCGAGTAGAGAGAAAACAGCTGATGGCAGGTGGCAATTGATAAGAACCATGGCTACTGCTAGCTAGCCCCATAAACCAAAGGGCCTGTGGTTCTGCCTGGGGTTCTTGGCCTAGCAAGAGCACTGTCACCATGAAGTCACTCCTGGCATCTACTAAAAGACATGGTGTCTCTGTCCATCCTAAAGACAGTGACTCAGCACTCTAGGGGTCCCACAGGTGGCTGGAAGAGATCCTCACCTCCCTTACCACCCATCAACATATACCCACCACTATTGACTTAGATGGCGAAGAACCTGCCTGCAACGCAGGAGACACAAGTTCAATCCCTGGGTCAGGAAGACCCCCTGGAGAAGGGAATGGCAACCCACTCCAGTATCCTTACCTGGAGAATTCCATGGACAGAAGAGCCTAGCAAGCTACAGTCCATGGGATCTCGAAGAGCTAGACACAACTTAGCAAGCGACACACACGGAATGATAAAATGTACTCTTGAGTAAACACCTCCCTTCCATCTTCTCTGGGACCAAAGTTTGTAGGGAAAGGTGCGAAGTGAATTAAGTGGACTTTGGTTGTTTAATGTTAAAACATATTTGTGCCTGTGTATTTTTTGTCTTTAAGCATATCAAAAATGCAAAGTGGGCTTCCCTGGTGGCTCAGTGGAAAAGAATCCACTTGTCAGTGCGGGAGACACGGATTCGATCGATGTGGTGGGAGGGGGCCCGGCGAGGAGGGGGAGGGGGGCGGGGGGGAAAAAAAAAAAAGAGTGTGGGTGGGGAGCCAGCCCACAACAACAAAAAAAAAAAAAAAAAAAAAAAAAAAAAAAAAAAAAAAAAAGAGGTTTTGTTATTAATTTGTTTCCCTTTTTACCAACAAAAAAAAAAAAGAGCGAACAAAAAAAAAAAAAAAAAAAAAAAAAATAAAATTAATTAGTTAATTAATTTTATTTTTTTTTCATTTGCAGAAAATCTTTTATTTTTCCATAGTAGTAACAAATGTTTATCATTTTTCACAATAAAGAGCCAGACAAAAAATAAAGAATAATTACAATTTCAAGCCATAATGGAAACATTATTAACCTAACTATAAAATAACTGCATACAATTTGGGGGGTGAAGTAGAGTGATGTGGTAAGTGGAAGTGCATACACGAACATGTTCTCTTTTTTTTTTTTTGATCAAGAATCTCTTTTATTGATTATCAGAAACATTACAAACATCTAGTATGAACAAATTGTAACATGATAGTGTTTAGTTTGAACAATTAATACATTTCAGATATAATATTATACATATTTCAATGCTATTCTCCCCAATCATCTCACCCTCTCCCGGTCCCAGAGTCCAAAAGTCTGGTCTATACATCAGTGTCTCTTTTGTTGTCTCGTAAATAGGGTTATTTTTTACCATCTTTCTAAATTCCATATATATGCGTTAGTATACTGTATTTGTTTTTGTTTCTGGCTTACTTCACTCTGTATAATAGGCTCCAGTTCCATCCACCTCCTTAGAACTGATTCAAATGTATTCTTTTTAATGGCTGAGTAATACTCCATTGTGTATATGTACCACAGCTTGTTTATCCATTCATCTGTGGATGGACATCTAGGTTGCTTCCACGTTCTGGCTATTGCAAACAGTGCTGCTATGAACATTGGGGTACAGGTGTCTCTTTCAATTCTGGTTTTCTCAGTGTATATGCCCAGCAGTGGGATTGCCGGATCATAAGGCAGTTCTATTCGCAGTTTTTTGAGGAATCTCCATACTGTTCTCCATAGTGGCTGTACTAGTTTGCATTCCCACCAACAGTGCAAGAGGGTTCCCTTCTCTCCGCACCCTCTCCAGCATTTATTGCTTGTAGACTTTTGGATAGCAGCCATTCTGATTGGCGTGAAATGGTATCTCATAGTGGTTTTGATTTGCATTTCTCTAATAATGAGTGATGTTGAGCATCTTTTCATGTGTTTGTTAGCCATCTGTATGTCTTCTTTGGAGAAATGTCTATTGAGTTCTTTGCCCATTTTTTGATTGGGGTTTTTTTTTTAATAAACCAAAAAAAAAAATAAAAATCTAAAAAAAAAAAACCAAAAAAAAAAAAAAAAAAAAATAAAAAATAACAAAGAGGGCTTTATCCCAGGAATGCAAGGATTCTTCAAAATCTGCAAATCAATCAACGTAATACACCACATTAACAAACTGAAGAATAAAAACCATATGATTATCTCAATAGATGCAGAGAAAGCCTTTGACAAAGTTCAACATCCATTTATGATAAAAACTCTCCAGAAAGCAGGAATAGAAGGAACATACCTCAACATAATAAAAGCTATATATGACAAGCCCACAGCAAACATTATCCTCAATGGTGAAAAATTGAAAGCATTTCCTCTAAAGTCAGGAACAAGACAAGGATGCCCACTTTCACCATTACTATTCAACATAGTTTTGGAAGTTTTGGCCACAGCAATCAGAGCAGAAAAAGAAATAAAAGGAATCCAAATTGGAAAAGAAGAAGTAAAACTCTCACTATTTGCAGATGACATGATCCTCTACGTAGAAAACCCTAAAGATTCCACCAGAAAATTACTAGAACTGATCAATGAATATGGTAAAGTTGCAGGATATAAAATTAACACACAGAAATCCCTTGCATTCCTGTACACTAATAACGAGAAAATAGAAAGAGAAATTAAGGAAACAATTCCATTCACCATTGCAATGAAAACAATAAAATACTTAGGAATATATCTTCCTAAAGAATCTAAAGACCTATATATAGAAAACTATAAAACACTGGTGAAAGAAATCAAAGAGGACACTAATAGATGGAGAAATATACCATGTTCATGGATTGGTAGAATCAATATAGTGAAAATGAGTATACTACCCAAAGCAATTTATAGATTCAATGCAATCCCCATCAAGCTACCAACGGTATTCTTCACAGAGCTAGAACAAATAATTTCTCAATTTGTATGGAAATACAAAAAACCTCGAATAGCCAAAGCTATCTTGAGAAAGAAGAACGGAACTGGAGGAATTAACCTGCCTGACTTCAGGCTCTACTACAAAGCCACAGTCATCAAGACAGTATGGTACTGGCACAAGGACAGAAATATAGATCAATGGAACAAAATAGAAAGCCCAGAGATAAATCCACGCACATATGGTCACCTTATCTTCGACAAAGGAGGCAAGAATATACAATGGATTAAAGACAATCTCTTTAATAAGTGGTGCTGGGAAAACTGGTCAAACACTTGTAAAAGAATGAAACTAGAACACTTTCTAACACCATACACAAAAATAAACTCAAAATGGATTAAAGAGCTAAATGTAAGACCAGAAACCATAAAACTCCTAGAGGAAAACATAGGCAAAACACTCTCTGACTTACATCACAGCAGGATCCTCTATGACCCACCTCCCAGAATATTGGAAATAAAATCAAAAATGAACAAATGGGACCTAATCAAACTTAAAAGCTTCTGCACAACAAAGGACACTATAAGCAAGGTGAAAAGACAGCCTTCAGAATGGGAGAAAATAATAGCAAATGAAGCAACTGACAAACAACTAATCTCAAAAATATACAAGCAACTTCTACAGCTCAATTCCAGAAAAATAAATGACCCAATCAAAAAATAGTTAATTAATTTTAAAAAATCAACGTAAAAGTATATGAGACATATCCACGACAAGTCCTGAACTCTTGGTCATCAGTAATACAGACAGTAATACTTGGCAATCACATCAACAATGTCCTCATCAACATTTCTGTTCTCTTGCCCTGTTATCCTGACCTGTTTCCTCTCACTGACAGGCCCCTTAGAATCTTAGAACTGATTCCCAGTTCTAATTTTTTTGGTACTACTAGAGAGAATCTCAAAACCCTGTTGATTACCTAAGTTATAATTTAAGAGCTCAGCTCTCCCCTAAATATATCCCTCTATTGCATTTCCCTACAGCAGTACTTCCAAACCCTTCCACGTTCTTTGAGTCCCCTATCCTAATCCTAGCCCGTAACTTCCAAATGAAAGAGTCATCCACAACGTCCATGCCTTTCACCTTTCCAGTTTTATTTCCATTCATCTTCCCCACTTCTTTCTTGTCCAAAAAGGAAAGTACCCTACTCCTTTCTACACCCAATCACTCCTGCATTTTGATCCCATCATCATCTTCCTCTTCTAGGATGTTTCATCAGTTATTGAGTTTTTTCCACCCAATCCATCAGTCAATAACACCAGGCTTCCCTCAATTCCACCTACTCCTCAAACCACTACCCTGCGTGCCCTTTCATTCACCACCAAGTCTATTTGTGGTCCGTGGGCCCTCAGCTGCCTCAACTCCCATTCATTTCTCACTTCCTGTAATTTAGTTCCCAGTCCTACTTCTATATTGAAGTTTTCCTAGCAAAAGTAAAAAATTCCTATTTGTCAAACCCAGTCTTCAGTTCTCATCCAACTCTCCTTTCTGGAGTTACAGCACGGCTGTGAGGCAATACCTAGTGGAATTAATAGCAGGAATCCTGGAGTCAGTGGTCTGGGTGTGGCCAGTTTCCACGAGGTTACAACTTGAGTTGAAGTATTCAACTTATTTGCATATCAATTTCCTCATCCCTAAAATGGAGAATGTGCTAATAGTAGCTCCTAGCATTTAAGGCTTATTAGCTAGCTTAGTCCGGAGAAGGCAATGGCATTCCACTCCAGTACTCTTGCCTGGAAAATCCCATGGATGGAGGAGCCTGGCAGGCTGCAGTCCACGGGGTCGCTGAGAGTCGGAGACGACTGAGCGACTTCACTTTCACTTTTCACTTCCATGCATTGGAGAAGGAAATGGCAACCCACTCCAGTGTTCTTGCCTGGAGAATCCCAGGGACCGGGGAGCCTGTTGGGCTGCCATCTATGGGGTTGCAGAGTCGGACATGACTGAAGTGACTTAGCAGCAGCAGCAGCAGCAGCTAGCTTATGTCAATGAGGAGGTGCAATCTGAGATAGTGAAAAGCCAGATTGGGAGTCAGGGGAACAGGAATTTAATCCTAACTCTAGAATCTTTGTAATAACAAGATCTCTGGGTCTCATTTTTTAAATAAACTGGGTGATCATGAAAGTGCTTTCTGGCCCTAAACACTTCTATGAGATATTAAACAGTTTGGCAATAATTTGAGAAAATGTACAAATGAGTACTAAATGAGCAACACGTGTAATAAGGGATTCAGGGAAAGGGAAGAATACTGTGAGCAAGATCAGATCAGATCAGATCAGTCGCTCAGTCATGTCCAACTCTTTGCGACCCCATGAATCGCAGCACGCCAGGCCTCCCTGTCCATCACCAACTCCCAGAGTCTCTCAGTGGAGACTCACATCCATCGAGTCAGTGATGCCATCCAGCTATCTCATCCTCTGTGGTTCCCTTCTCCTCTTGCCCCCAATCCCTCCCAGCATCAGAGTCTTCTCCAATGAGTCAACTGTTCGCATGACGTGGCCAAAGTATTGGAGTTTCAGCTTTAGCATCATTCCTTCCAAAGAAATCCCAGGGCTGATCTCCTTTGAGCAAGATAGTTGAAGGTTAAATGGGCAAAACTTTAGTGGACCCCAAGAGACAGGGAGGATTTTGATCGATGTAAAAGAGGAGGGAAAGTTCTGAATTTGAGAAGCAAAACAAAGGTATGCAGTGATTTTAGGCACACCAAGAAGAACTTCCCCATGACTTGTCTATGTGTCTGTGTGTGTGTACTCAATTGCCCAGTCATATCCAACTCTTCAATAAGTTCTGAATGTTAATGGTTAATGGTCTGAAGTTATTGTTAAACCACAAATAAACTGTTGTTTATAACTGGTAAAAATGAAAGTGACCTATATCCTGGAGCCACTTAAGGCAACTTGTAGAAGAATAATTAATTAAGGATGTACACCAAAATAGGCTTCCCAGGTGGCACTAGTGGTAAACCCACCTGCCAGTGCAGGAGACATAGGAGAGCGGGTTCAATCCCTGCATTGGGAAGATCCCCTGGAGGAGGGCATGGCAACCCACTCGAGCATTCTTGCCTATTCTTGTCCATGAGAGAATCCCATGGAAAGCGGAGCCTGACGTGTTACAGTCCATGGGGTTGCACAGAGTCAGACTGACTGAAGCGACTTAGCACACACGTACACCAAGGTATTAGTGATGGTTGTCTCTAGACAGTGGTTGCAAGTGACTTTTATTATGCTTATCTGTATTTTCTAAAATGAACATGAGGGACCACCCTGGTGACACAGTGGCTAAGACTCTGTGCTCCCCGTGCAAGGTTAGATCCCTGGTCAGGGAACCAGATCCCACGTGCCACAACTAAAGCTCCTGCCTGTGCTTTGTTGCTCAGTCATGTCTGACTCTTTGGCACCCCATGGACTGCAGCCTGCCAGACTCGTCTGTCCAAGGGGATTCTCCGGGCAAGAATACTGGCATGGGTTGCCATTTCCTCCTCCATAAAGATCCTGCATGATGCAGCTAAAAGATCCCACATGCTTCAACAAAGATTGAATATTCTGCATGCTGAAACTAAGACCTAAGGCAGGCAAATAAATAAATTCTTTAAAAGGAACATGAATTGTGGTTTATAACCAATACGAATAAGAACAAATTTAAGTTTTTAAATGCAGTTAAGGAGGTTGTGACATCTTAAACCAAATTAGCACAGGAAGTGACTGCTTGACAGATGAATGGGACTCAGTTGAAGTCACAGAGATGCTGGGGCACTGAAGGAGTTGTTGCAAGTGGGGACAGTGAAGCATTGGCAACAGTCATTGCCTAGAGCCTAATTTGCCCCTGCAACGGTATACTGTAACCCCTTAAAGCCCATTTTAATTTTTTTATACTCATTTTTATTTCTAATACCCAAAAATATTCAACAATTTTATTAATTACAAAAGCTCTCTGGGAATTCCCTGGTGGTTCGGTGGTTAGGACTCTGTATTTCTAGTGCAGGGGCCCAGGGTTCAATTCCTAGTCAGGGAACTAAGATCTCACAGGCTGTGCAACACAGCCAAAAAAAAAAAAAAAATCTCTTTTTAAGTAGTGATACACAAAGGGTAATACAGCTACTCAGCATTTTTCAGTCCTTTTTCAGTGACAAATGCCTGTCAGTTATTCCTCACCTCAGTCCTTATTCTCAGATTTGTGATTACCTTAGAGCAGTTAATGGAGTTCTGAAGAGTGAAGTTTTGGGCAAGACAACTCATAAGAATAAGCATAACAGGGATCATTTTTTATATATGTTAAGTTGTATTCTTAGTTCATTCTCTCCTATACATCAGATTTTCTGCACCCTTTCCACCATTATGCCCTCAGAGAAGGGGAAAAAGCAACTCCGCAGAAAGGAGGGAATGACTTAGAAATATTTCCTCCCAGTCAACAGGGAAAATTAAACTTTCCAGTAAATCGTGACTTCAAAATAAGAGACATAAGCAGAGAAACAAGTGTGGCCTGGTTCCTTTGCCTTGGGCCTACATCTCAAAGTAAGAGACCATTAGGTAAAAGCCGAGGGAAAAGTCCAAAGTTGAGGGGTTCCTGCCCCCAGTTCCTATTGGGGCTCCAAGAAGAAACCTCATCCCAGAATAATTTCCTCATCAGTTTAGAGGAGTCTCATGGGGGAGGTGGGAGGGGAAATGGTATGATTAGAAAGAGATCTGTGGGAGTTCCCTGGCAGTCCAATGGTTAGGACTCTGCACTTCCACTGCAGGGGGCCCAGGTTCCATCCCTGGTTGGGGGGCTAAGATCCCACATGCCACATGGTACGGCCAAAAATAGAAAGAGAAAAAGAAGACAAAGGTCTGAGGTAGCACCCCAAAGTCTTCCTCAGCTCCCTTATGAATAGAAAGGATCCAGAAATTCCCATGTTACCCATGGAGGACTTCCTGATGAATTTCCATGGAGGTTGCCAGGGTAGCAGTGGAAAGGTCCTGTGACCAAGGACCACAGAACAAACCATCCAGTCTGGGAATAAATAAGAATCCCGACAGACCTCAGAAGCATGTGTGGTGTCAGCAAGAGATGAGGTGAGTCAGGTGATCTAAAGGACAACTGCGGGAGAGGCCCAGGCGCATCAGAAGCTGATATCAGCAGGTGGTCAGTGACCTGCAGAGGTCACACTGACAAATGGAAAGGAGGCAACACAAAGGCCTAAGCCTCTGCACAGACCTTGAGGTCACTTAACACCACTGATGCTCTAATACATTAAATATTTAACAACAGACTCTCCAGAGAGGAAAAGCCCTGGTTTGTGGTGTTTAGAGATATCCTTGGTATAAAGACTGCCACCAAGGAAGATTTCATCTTTGCACCATCGAACACAGAGTTGGGAAGAGATGAGGTTCATAGAAGCATACAATTTTATAGTATTTCCACTTACAGATACAATTGATAGAACTTCAATAGCGAAGTGGTGAATTCTGAGTATTACTTTTCTTGTCAGTATTATTTCTTTCATTGTAAGTTTGTGCAACTTAGCTATTATTGAATATTGCATTTAAAAACGGACTTGCAAAATTCCCCAAAATTAAATAATCAGTTCTGGTAAGCTGATGCAAGCCAGTTAGAGCATGCCACTGCTTAAGAAACCCTACCCATTTTTTCCAGATATCATCTTGGATAGCCATATGGGTGGAGGAAGAAAAATCAAACCACTGGGTCATCTACCCCAAATAAATTAAATTATCATTAATTAATAAGTGTCAGTATCTACTATCACCTCCACCACCATCATTTACAACCTGAAAGCTGGGGAAGAAGATGAAATCAGTCATAAAAAATTAAATAAACTGTATTTTCTTTTCATATCTCCATTTAAGTGTGTGTCAATTAAAAATTTTGTACCCAATGAAAAGATGCTCAACATCACTCGTTATCAGAGAAATGCAAATCAAAACAACAATGAGGTACCACCTCACACCAGTCAGAATGGCTGCTATCCAAAAGTCTACAAGCAATAAATGCTGGAGAGGGTGTGGAGAAAAGGGAACCCTCTTACACTGTTGGTGGGAATGCAAACTAGTACAGCCACTATGGAGAACAGTGTGGAGAAAGTCACTACAATATTGTAAAGTAATTAGCCTCCAATTAACATAAATAAATTTATATTTAAAAAAATTTTTAAATAAAAATAAGTGCTATTTCCTTCTCCAGAGGATCTTCCTAACCCAGGGATCGAACCCAAGTCTCCCGCATTGTAGAGAGACACTTTTACCATCTGAGCCACCAGGGAAGCCCATAAGTGCAAACTTAAAAAAAAAAAAAGTCTACAAACAATAAATGCTGGAGAGGGTGTGGAGAAAAGGGAACCTTCTTACACTGTTGGTGAGAATGCAAACTAGTACAGCCACTATGGAGAACAGTGTGGAGATTCCTTAAAAAACTGGAAATAGAACTGCCTTATGACCCAGCAATGCCACTGCTGGGCATACACACTGAGGAAACCAGAATTGAAAGACATGTGTACCCCAATGTTATCGCAGCACTGTTTACAATAGCCAGGACATGGAAGCATCCTAGATGTCCATCAGCAGACAAATGGATAGGCAAGCTGTGGTACATATACACAATGGAATGTTCAGTTCAATTCAGTTCAGTTCAGTTACTCAGTCGTGTCCGACTCTTTGCCACCGCATGAATCACAGCATGCCAGGCCTCCCTGTCCATCACCAACTCCTGGAGTTCACTCAGACTTATGTCAATTGAGTCAATAATGCCATCCAGCTATCTCATCCTCTGTCGTCCCCTTCTCCTCCTGCCCCCAATCCCTCCCAGCATCAGAGTCTTTTCCAATGAGTCAACTCTTTGCATGAGGTGCCCAAAGTACTGGAGTTTCAGCTTTAGCATCATTCCTTCCAAAGAAATCCCAGGGCTGATCTCCTTCAGAATGGACTGGTTGGATCTCCTTGCAGTCCAAGGGATTCTCAATGGAATATTCAGATCAGATCAGTCGCTCAGTCGTGTCCGACTCTTTGCGACCCTGTGAACTGCAGCACGCCAGGCCTCCCTGTCCATCACCAGCTCCCGGAGGTCACTCCGACTCACATCCATCGAGTCAGTGATGCCATCCAGCCATCTCATCCTCTGTCGTCCCCTTCTCCTCCTGCCCTCAATCCCTCCCAGCATCAGAGTCTTCTCCAATGAGTCAACTCTTCGCATGAGGTGGCCAAAATACTGGAGTTTCAGCTTTAGCATCATTCCTTCCAAAGAAATTCCAGGGCTGATCTCCTTCAGAATGGACTGGTTGGATCTCCTTGCAGTTCAAGGGACTCTCAAGAGTCTTCTCCAACACCACAGTTCAAAAGCATCAATTCTTCGGCGCTCAGCCTTCTTCACAGTCCAGCTCTCACATCCACACATGACCACAGGAAAGACCATAGCCTTGACTAGGCAAACCTTTGTCGGTAAAGTAATGTCTCTGCTTTTGAATATGCTATCTAGGTTGGTCATAACTTTCCTTCCAAGGAGTAAGCGTCTTTTAATTTCATGGCTGCAGTCACCATCTGCAGTGATTTTGGAGCCCAGAAAAATAAAGTCTGACACTGTTTCCACTGTTTCTCCATCTATTTCCCATGTAGTGATGGGACCAGATGCCATGATCTTCGTTTTCTGAATGTTGAGCTTTAAGCCAACCTTTACACTATCCACTTTCACTCTCATCAAGAGCCTTTTTAGCTCCTCTTCACTTTCTGCCATAAGAATGGTGTCATCTGCATATCTGAGGTTATTGATATTTCTCCCAGCAATCTTGATTCCAACTTATGTTTCTTTCAGTCCAGCATTTCTCATGATTTACTCTGCATGTAAGTTAAATAAACATGGTGACAATATGCAGCCTTGACGTACTCCTTTTCCTATTTGGAACCAGTCTGTTGTTCCATGATCAGTTCTAACTGTTGCTTCCTGACCTGCATACAGATTTCTCAAGAGGCAGATCAGGTGGTCTGGTATTCCCATCTCTTTCAGAATTTTCCACAGTTTATTGTGATCCACACAGTCAAAGGCTTTGGCATAGTCAATAAAGCAGAAATAGATGTTTTTCTGGAACTCTCTTGCTTTTTCCATGATCCAGTGGATGTTGGCAATTTGATCTCTGGTTCCTCTGCCTTTTCTAAAACCAGCTTGAACATCAGGAAGTTCACGGTTCACATATTGCTGAAGCCTGGCTTGGAGAATTTTGAGCATTACTCTACTAGCGTGCGAGATGAGTGCAATTGTGTGGTAGTTTGAGCATTCTTTGGCATTGCCTTTCTTTGGGATTGGGATGAAAACTGACCTTTTCCAATCTTGTGGCCACTGCTGAGTTTTCCAAATTTGCTGGCATATTGAGTGCAGCACTTTCACAGCATCATCTTTCAGGATTTGGAATAGCTCCACTGGAATTCCATCACCTCCACTAGCTTTGTTCGTGGTGATGCTTTCTAAGGCCCACTTGACTTCACAAGTGGGCCTTAGAAAGGCCCCAACCAGTAACGCCGAAAAAGCTGAAGTTGAACGGTTCTATGAAGACCTACAAGACCTTTTAGAACTAACACCCAAAAAAGATGTCCTTTTCATTATAGGGGACTGGAATGCAAAAGTAGGAAGTCAAGAAACACCTGGAGTAACAGGCAAATTTGGCCTTGGAACACGGAATGAAGCAGGGCAAAGACTAACAGAGTTTTGCCAAGAAAATGCACTGGTCATAGCAAATACCCTCTTCCAACAACACAAGAGAAGACTCTATACATGGACATCACCAGATGGTCAACACCGAAATCAGATCGATTATATTCTTTGCAGCCAAAAATGGAGAAGCTCTATACAATCAGCAAAAACAAGACCAGGAGCTGACTGTGGCTCAGACCATGAACTCCTTATTGCCAAATTCAGACTGAAATTGAAGAAAGTAGGGAAAACTACTAGACCATTCAGGTATGACCTAAATCAAATCCCTTATGATTATACAGTGGAAGTGAGAAAAACCACTACAATATTGTAAAGTAATTAGCCTCCAATTAAAATAAATTAATTAATTTTAAAAAAATTTTGTACCCAGTAATTGAAGGCAATGACAGTAGCTTCTGTGGGTCTTTGTTTATCATCCTCACATAACAGAGTCAGGCCTGCTTGTACTCCATGGTCACAGAATAGCTGCACCAGTCCCATGCAATACACTTCTAGTCAAGATAAAGGGGGGAAAGCCCAGCAATTTCTGTACCCTTTTATCAGGAGCACAAAAATTTTCCCCAGAATCTGCCTTCTCTTGCCCCTCCCCGCTCACTTCCTCTCAGTGGACTTCTGTTACTTAAGTCTTGCTTAAGTAACCCAGTTCTTGTTCTGAACTGGGTTACTCAGCCACCTCTACCTGCAAAGGAGACTGGGAAAGATATCGTAATTAGCCTAGACCAGTCATGATCCACTGCCCAGGGTTGGGCATGCTGCTGTCAACAAGGAGAAAAATCAGGGTTCTATTAGTAAGGAAAAAGGGGGTAATGGAGAACAGGCAAGCTGAAAGCAAGTGGGACATAACATTAGTCAGTATTTCTAACCCCGATATACACAGCAAAGTGGAAGAATAATTTTAAAGGGGAAGGAGCCAAGATTTGGCATTTTTTCCCCAGAGTTTAAGATGGAAATGCAGGAAGAGCCTGGCAGTATCTCTCACACCTAATCAGAGACTGTGAAACGTGAAAGTAATAATCACTCAGTTGTGTCCAACTCTTTGTGACCCAGGCTCCTCTGTCCATGGAATTCTCCAGTCAAGAACACTGGAGTGGGTTGCCACTTCCTTCTCCAAAGGATCTTCACGACCCAGGGATCAAACCTGGGTCTCCTGCATTGCAGGCAGATTCTTAACTATCTGAACCATCAGGGAATCAGAGGTTATTAGGGGTGCAAACAGAAGGGAGGCTTGGAGGGTTTAGCCGCCCAAGCACTGGTCCCCCTCAGATTCCTAAAGGAAAACCACTTCATTTTAGCAGGAAATGGGATAAAGACAGTGAAGTTCAGTGTTAAAGAGGCCTCCCCATCAGGGAGAAGTAGGAATAATAGACTCTTATTGCTTAATAGTTTAGGATACTCAGAGCTTTGACCAAGCAGTGCCTTCTACGGACCTCAGTCCGACTTGTTCTCTGCTGAGTACAGACTTCAGGTGTCACTCACAAAGCTGGGGAGAGCAGCAGGACTGAGAAGGAAAGTGAAAAGATCCTTCCTCCCCTGCTCCTGATGAACCTCTAGACTCACAAAGGTTAATTGCTCAAAGGGTTGGGGCTTATTCCTTGGGAAAGGAGCTAAATGACTAAACATCTGTGGGTGCTGAGTCACACAGCCCATCAGCGAATGGAGCCTGCCCTACTGTGATTGGCTACATGACCATCATTGGCCAATTGCAGGAATCATACTAGGTCCAGGAAAAAAGCAAGTCACAGATGCGCAGGACAGGGTCTAGAGTAGGTGAAAGATTAACTCCTATGTTAAAAGTTCCACATTTTCTGATACAAAATGTAGGCCCTTTAGTTGAACAAACTGAATAAATGCAACCAATTTCAAGCAAAAAAGATCTGAGACTCATCAGGCCACACTGCAAAAATTACACATGTGCATTAGTTCCTTCTTCTAGTGTAGCATAGCCAATGCTTTTCCCCTCCCATATAGTATTAAGTTGTTTAAGAACACATATACAACAGCATTTTTAATTTTCCGTGTTTCTCAATCAAAGTTCTCTCCCTGAAATCTTTATTTGTGGGAAGAAAAAAAAAAAAAAGTTTCTGCCTCTTTAAACAAGTACTCAGACCTGAAAATGTTAACTAATTTCATTTTCTTGATAAAGTGTGCCTGTGATCAGAACTGAGTCATACCAAAAATACTTCGACAAGATTTGACCTTTTACTTAAACCCCACATGGAGATAATCTACTTAAAATCGTTATCAATAAGACCTTTGTTTTTAAAAGCACATTTAAAATAAATCACTTTTTTAAAGGAGAAAACTGTTTTCAATTAAGTTCTTTACAGGCAATCAGCTTGAAAGTTATGTTTGCTCTTTTATTTTCTTTATATATAAATTATGCCCAAGAGTGCCATGATAATAGTACTACACAAACTATGCTTTACCTTTGTATTTACTTCTTGTCAAAATAAACTCTACAGATTAATTTGTTTTTAGAGTGCTTTATGACCAGCAAGCCCCAGGGTGAAAACAATGCAAGCCACCACCATTTTTTTTACTATGAATGAGCAAAACCAAGTCCAATTATATGAGCATAATTAATTCTTAATTCCTTCTGACAAAGAGTTTTCTTGCAGTAGAAAAATTTTATTCAACTATAACAATGTTTCATTATTTAGAAAACCTTGGAAGACAGACTTTTTGCTTGAGTCCCTGAGCAAAATAACATTGTGATACCTAAATAAGGTTAATTACTAGGATTGGTTTCCTGTATGTTTTAGTCACCTAATTCTTTTGTCATCAAACTCCTGTTGCTCCTCAAAATGCTGGGAACTTACTAGATAGATATATAATCTAAAAATTATCCATTCCAAAATAGATATTTCTCAAATTTCCTAATTTTCTCCCTTTGGCTTCGCCCTCTACCCCATCCATGTTAAAGGCTGCTTATTAGTGGCAGATTTTACATTTCCCTTAGTGACTTACTATTAACGTTCTACAGGAGTAAAAAAAATTCGGGGAAGGCAATGGCACCCCACCCCAGTACTTTTGCCTGGAGAATCCCATGGACGGAGGATCCTGGTGGGCTCCAGTCCATGGGGTCGCTGAGAGTCGGACACGACTGAGCGACTTCACTTTCACTTTTCACTTTGATGCATTGGAGAAGGAAATGGCAACCCACTCCAGTGTTCTTGCCTGGAGAATCCCAGGGACAGGGGAGCCTGGTGGGCTTCCGTCTATGGGGTCGCACAGAGTCGGACACGACTGAAGCGACTTAGCAGCAGCTTAGCAGGAGTAAAATTATGACCTGAGCAAGCACAAGTCTGGAAAAGAAAATAATCTAAGAATGAAATAATTATATTTACTTATTTTATATATATAAATTTAATCCAAATCTGTGTGTGTGTGTGTGTGTGTGTGCACACGCAGTCGAGTCCAACTCTTTGCAATCCCACGTACTGTATTCCACTAGGCTCCTCTGCCCGTGGAATTTTCCAGGCAAGGACACTGGAGTGGGTTGCCATTTTCTTCTCCAGGGGATCTTTCTGACCCAGGGATTGAACCTGCGTCTGCTGCATTGGCAGGCAGATTCTTCCACACGTCACCTGGGAAGCTCCTTAAAAACAAAAAAGCACTTTAAAAACAAGTTGTAGAGTTTAGTTTGACAAGATGTAAATACAAAGTGAATATAATGCCCCACTCCAGTATCCTTGCCTGGAGAATTCCAAGGGCAGGGGAGCCTGGTGGGATACAGCCCATGGGGTCGCAAAGAGTTGGACACCACTGAGCGACTAACACTGTCAATCCAAATCACTATAAAATGATTCTGCTTCTAAAGTTACTTCTTAAGTTAGCTATGGGGTTAAGCGCAAGATTTTTTGAAAATTGGACATCATCAGATATTTCTCGGATTTCTCCTCCTTTACCCCTCCCACCATGGCCTAGGTAAGGAAGCACAAGGTGAGGCCCCAGAGTCCACAGTGCAGCTGGAAGAGGTGTTTATTTCAAGGATTTAGAAATGAGGAGAATTAGAGAAGAGTCAAGAAGAGAAAGAAGCTGAAAATCTCACCAACCAAAAGGGGCAAGCACATAGCTAGAAATGAAAGACAATGGTCGAGTTTGAGACTCTGGATGAGTACAAAGAACAGCCCAGGAGAAGATCTGGAGCAATGAGGTGCGCTTGTCCCAGCCACAAACCACACTGAGGAAGGGACATGGCTGAGAAAGGGACTGGGTGTGACCAAGCAGTCTGGTTGGAAGACACAAAGGGCAGCAATAAGAATGAACCCAGACTTCTGGTAAAGCCAGCAGTTCTCGTGAGTCTTTCTTTTGGGCCAGTTGAAAGTGAAAGTCGCTCAGTCAGGTCCAACTCTTTGTGACCCCATGGACTATATGGTCCATGGAATTCTCCCTGCCCAGAATACTGGAGCGGGTGGCCATTCCCTTCTCCAGAGGCTCTTCCCAACCCAGGGAGCAAACCCAGGTCTCCCACATTGCAGGCAGATTCTTTACCAGCTGAGCCACCAGGACAGCCCACTGGCCAGTTACTGGTCCAAAAATCTCTGAGATT
Source organism: Tragelaphus eurycerus (assembly GCA_935064755.1). Lineage (NCBI taxonomy): Eukaryota > Metazoa > Chordata > Mammalia > Artiodactyla > Bovidae > Tragelaphus > Tragelaphus eurycerus. The sequence continues at coordinate 21,563,065 of CAKXYN010000007.1, read as the reverse complement.
TACCATAAAAATAACAACATTACAGCATATTTTGCCTCCCAGTTAACTGGATTAAAAAAGTTAGGAGCTATATTTCCACCCTTCTTTTGAAGCCACCTCTGAAAGAAAGAGCCCCACACCCAGAAAGCCTGTCCCACCCGAAAGATAGTTCCCTGCACTGTGGCCCAAATAACTCTACCAGTCTGTTGACAGACTTGTCTCTCACTAAAATTCTCAGATGATGAAAGCTGACAATCAGATCAGATCAGATCAGATCAGTCGCTCAGTCGTGTCCGACTCTTTGCGACCCCATGAACCGCAGCACGCCAGGCCTCCCTGTCCATCACCAGCTTCCGGAGGTCACCCAGACTCGCATCCATCGAGTCAGTGATGCCATCCAGCCATCTCATCCTCTGTCGTCCCCTTCTCCTCCTGCCCTCAATCCCTCCCAGCATCAGAGTCTTCTCCAATGAGTCAACTCTTCGCATGAGGTGGCCAAAATACTGGAGTTTCAGCTTTAGCATCATTCCTTCCAAAGAAATTCCAGGATTGATTTCCTTCAGAATGGACTGGTTGGATCTTCTTGCAGTCCAAGGGACTCTCAAGAGTCTTCTCCAACACCACAGTTCAAAAGCATCAATTCTTCGGCGCTCAGCCTTCTTCACAGTCCAGCTCTCACATCCATACATGACCACAGGAAAGACCATAGCCTTGACTAGGCGAACCTTTGTTGGCAAAGTAATGTCTCTGCTTTTGAATATGCTATCTAGGTTGGTCATAACTTTCCTTCCAAGGAGTAAGCGTCTTTTAATTTCATGGCTACAGTCACCATCTGCAGTGATCTACAAAACCCAAAAGGCATCATACTGAGGTGAGTCAGCTTAAGCAGATTTCTCTGAAACAACACAAGTTAGATGAATCAAATGGGGAAAAAAACCACAGGCTTTCTTTAAGCTATCATTCAGGCAGAAACTCTGGTCTAACTATTCCTTTTGAGGTGGGTAAACCATTTAGAGACTTTATGGAGTGGATTAGCACCTTCTATGGTGAAAAAGAACATCATCTTTTCATAGAACAGAGAAAGAACTATCTTATTTCCTGATGTCAAGGACAGCAATATAAAGTATATACCCTAAATTGTTAAATGGAGTGGAAGAAAAGATATCTCTGGATCAATATAACCCTTTGAGAAAAACACATGAGATAAATAATTTTATTACAACTTTACCATGCCTTTCCTTTTACTGAACTCTAAAAACATGACCATATCCATCAAGGGGGGCTTCTCCTATAGTTCAGTGGGTAAAGAATCTGCCTTCAGTGCAGGAGACCCGGGTTTGATCCCTGGGTTGGGAAGATCCCCTGGAGAAGGAAATGGCAACCCACTCCAGTATCCTTGCCTGGAAAATCTCATGGACACGGGAGTCTGGTGGGCTGCAGTCCATGGGTCGCAAAGAGTCGGGCATGACTGAGCGACTAACACTTACTTACTTACTTATCCATCAAGGGATACCCATACATGAAAGTGAGAAAGTTGCTCAATCATGCCCAGCTCTTTGCAACCTCATGGACTGAGGCCTGCCAGGCTCCTCTGTTGCATGGTATTCTCCAGGCAAGAATACTGGATCGTGTTGTCATGCTCTTCTCCAGGGGATCTTCATGACCCAGGGACCAAAACTGGGTCTCTGCATTGTAGGCATATTCTTTACCATCTGAGCCCAATCCATGTACATGAATGAAAATTGAATTGTAAATTATATATTCCTACAATCTTGTAAATACTATTACTTATAAATTTATATGTCAATTTGACTTGGCTCCAGAGTACCCAGATATTTGATCAAACATTATTCTGAGTGTGTTTGTAAAGGTGTTTGTGGATGAGATTAACCTTTGAATGGATAGCCTGAGTAAAGCAGATTGCACTCACTACTGTGGGTGGGCCCCATCCAATCAGTTGAAGGCCAGGATAGAACACAAGGGATGAGTAGGAGAGAATTTCCTCTGCCTGACTGCCTACAAGCTGAGATATCAATTTTCTCCTCTCTCCAGACTTGAACTGAAACATCATCTCAAGCCTGCCAGCCTTCAGACTGAAAGTACATTATCAGCTCTCCTGGGTCTTCAGTTTGCACACCCATCCTGAAGATCTTGGAATTTGTAAGCCTCTACAGTCACCTGAGCTAGTCCATTCTGAAGGAGATCAGCCCTGGGATTTCTTTGGAAGGAATGATGCTAAAGCTGAAACTCCAGTATTTTGGCCACCTCATGCGAAGAGTTGACTCATTGGAGAAGACTCTGATGCTGGGAGGGATTGGGGGCAGGAGGAGAAGGGGACGACAGAGGATGAGATGGCTGGATGGCATCACTGACTCGATGGATGTGAGTCTGAGTGACCTCCGGGAGTTGGTGATGGACAGGGAGGCCTGGCGTGCTGCAGTTCATGGGGTCGCAAAGAGTCGGACATGACTGAGTGATTGATCTGATCTGATCTGATCTGATATATATATATATATGCTATGCTAAGTCACTTCAGTCGTGTCCGACTCTGTGTGACCCCATAGACGGTAGCCTACCAGGCTCCCCCGTCCCTGGGATTCTCCAGGCAAGAACATTGGAGTGGGTTGCCATTTCCTTCTCCAGTGCATGAAAGTGAAAAGTGAAAGTGAAGTCGCTCAGTCGTGTCAGACTCTTAGCGATCCCATGGACTGGAGCCCACCAGGCTCCTCCGTCCATGGGATTTTCCAGGCAAGAGTACTGGAGTGGGGTGCCATTGCCTTCTCCAATATATATATATAATATAATATAATATTTATATTATACACACACACACATCCTGTTTCTTTGGAGAACCCTAATACAGATGCTTCTATAAATTTTATAGCAAACTTGTACAAAAAATTAAGATGTATCAAGTATATCTTAGCTGTTTTCCTCTCCCCTGGACCCATAGCCATATATTCTGTTCTGGCAGTAACTCAAAGACTGATTGGGAGTAGAAGTCACACCCAGACCTAAAAGGCACTGGCCACTGCCCCCACCAGCACCATCGTATTTAGAGCGGCCACATTCAGTTAGACCCATTTACATCTAAACCTACCACTTCATGGGCTTCCCTGGTGGCACAGTGGTAAAGAATCCTCCTGCAATGCAGGAGACACAGGTGATGCAAGTTCAGTCCCTGGGTAGGAAGATCCCCCGGAGGAGGGCATGGCAACCCACTCCAGTACTCTTGTCTGGAGAATCCCACAGACAGAGGAGCCTGGAGGGCTACAGTCCATGGGGTCGCAGTCAGACATACTGAAGCGACTGAGCATGCATGCCTGCTACCACTTCATACAACTTTTGGGAGGCAGGTTGTTTTAAACAACATAATTTCTAAAGAGAGAACAAGAGAGGAAGTGAGGAGTGCTGCTTTGGGCCCACTGTCTGGTATATACTGTAACTGTACACCTCCCCTGGTAGTGGCCCCACTGATTTAATGAAAGAGTGAAGGCAGGTTGATCTGGTTTGCAGGGTCTTAGAAGACTTGACTGAACACATTATATCAACTTAAGAACAAGCAATGTGTCTCAAGCCAAGATCAAAGAGTAAATGAGAGCAAAACATTCGAAATGATATGGAATTTTCATTCATCAGAATTCTGGGGCAAGGGTAGCTTATGTTCACAAGGAAACCCACCAGAGCTAGAGTGTACACATTCTAGAGGAAATGAGCCTGTGGTGTGGGAGAGCACACCCAAAAGTGCACTCTGCATGGAACAAGAGACATTTTCACTGTTGTCCTGAGTGAGAAGCTGGTGGGAAGGAAAAAGGTGCAAAAGGAAATTTTAGGAAGCTTTCTGTATGATTTCACTATGTGAAACTGCTATACTGAGATATTTTAAAAATAAACTTTAAGGTAAATATTTACATTATTGTTCAAGGTTTCTTGAGTTACCTTTTGTTGAAAGTTGTACTTACAAGAGATTAGAGCTATACAAGGAAGCCTGGTTTTATGTGAGTTTCATTTAGACAAAGTCCATCTTCAGATCTCAACGTATTTCCCAAGCCCCTGTCAGGGAAGACCTTTCCTTTTATTATAACAACTGATGATCCATGATAAGGAGAACATGGAAAGATAGAACTCTAGTGAAATCTTAGCTTATTTTTATGACTTTTAGTATCTTGTGGCATAAGCATTTACCAATCAACTCTAAAAAATCAACGTGGAGCTCGTCCGATATTTTAACTCTGGGCGTGGCTCTAAGTTTCCTCAATAATGTCCCAGGTCAACAGTAAGGTTCTATAGACTCTATACAGCACATGTATAGAGTGCTGCTGCTGCTGCTAAGTTGCTTCAGTCGTGTCTGACTCTGTCTGACCCCATAGACGGCAGCCCACTGGGCTCCTCTGTCCCTGGGATTCTCCAGGCAAGAGTACTGGAGTGGGTTGCCATTGCCTTCTTCAATGCACGAAAGTGAAAAGTGAAAGTGAAGTCGCTCAGTCGTGCCCGACTCTTAGCGACCCCATGGACTGCAGCCTACCAGGCTCCTCCGTCCATGGGATTTTCCAGGCAAGAGTACTGGAGTGGGGTGCCATTGCCTTCTCCGACAGCACATGTAGAGAAGGCAACAAATACCAGCTCCAACTATATTCTCATCACCTAGGAAGACTAGAAAATATTTTACATTAAAAAGGGAACTCAGGGGCTTCCCTGGTAGCTCAAGTGGTAAAGAATCTGCTTGCCAATGCCTGAGACACAGGTTTGATCCCTGATTTGGGAAGATCCCATGTGCCACGGAGCAACTAAGACCAAGCGCCACAACCACTGAACCTGCGCCCCAGAGCCCAGGAGGGCACAGCTACTGAGCCCTTGGGCTGCAACCACGTGGCACGAGGAACCTCTAGGAAGCTTGCAGCCCTGGAGCTCGTGTTCCTCCACGAGAGAAGCCACCGCAGTGAGAAGCCCATTCACCGCAACGAGAGAGTAGCCCCTGCTCGCCACAACTACAGAAAGATCCATGCAGAGCCAAAAAATAAATACACCAAAATTATTAATATAATCAGGCCAGCATGTTACTGGCCTGAACTATATCACAAAAGGCACCAGAAAGAGAAACCAGATATTACTATAGTGTAATATCTTAGGGGACAGATTCTAAAATCAGCACTTAGGGTTAAAATTACATAGGATCAAAATGACCCTAGAAAATCCCTAAAGAGGGCACCATGTAGGAAATACACAGTCCTTCAGTTTAGGCCAACACGCCCGGATTTGCCTCCAAAGGTAAAACAGATGACCACGGTTTTGGTTAAAATCAGAGACCTGGCTTCTGTTTAGAGACTATATGGTAACAACAATATGTTATATCAATCAGTATCAAAACCGCACTCAACAGGAGGAAAAGTTCACAGCACGAGCCGCACACGGGAACTAAGACAAGCGAGGGAAGGGCAGGCTGTTTTCAGTCATCTCCTGCATGTCCCAAGGCAAGCGCTCGCTGCGTAGGGAACAAAATTTTCTAAGTATAATTGTATTTGTTTAAGCTAAACATGCAGTTGATATGATTCCAATCTATTCAAAAGAGAAAACATAGTGGGAAAGAAGACACATCAAAGTGGACTTGACCCTAATTAAAGCATTGAATTTGACCCTACAGCTGAAGACTCAGCGTCACTCACACTAAGTTTGCATGAATGTTTAGTCTCACCAGCAAATACGCTTTTTTGAAATCCAAAAGATAACAGTTTCTTTGAATTCTCAGAATTATCCTGAAGGTAGAGAAAAGAGAAACCACCTCCAGAGTAGACACTGGCCCAGAAGAGCTTAAGAGAAGTCACGCTCTGTTTTTCTACTAACTTAACAGAGAGTTGTGGCCCCGTGAAAACCGGAAGTGATGCAACATGACAGACACAAAGCATGTTCTAAAAAGCTGAGAAGCAAGAGAAGAACACTTCCCAGTCCCAGAGTCACCATCATGTGAGCCATCCAAAGATAGCTGGAATAAGATGTACTGTGAACACAGCTGATTTTAAACCCTGTGGGTTACAAAGCATGAGAAACCCATCTCAGATATTCTTCTACGAAAGCCCTGTGGCCACCGATGACCATCCCACCTATCCAAGCATCTGGACAGGAAAGGCCAAGCTAGAGCCAGTTGTCTATGTCTGCATTTGAGAGAAGCTGCATAGGGATCTGATTCTTTTTTAAGTTATATTAATAGTTTAATCATCATCATCATTATTACAATTACCACTAGTATGCAGTAGACTCAGTCAATCAAATAGAACTGTGGTTAACATATTAACTATGATTCATCCAGAACTCTGCTGTCCAATACAATAGCCACCAGCTATCTTGCCTGGAAAATCCCATGGATGGAGGAGCCTGGTGGGCTGCAGTCCATGGGGTCGCTAAGAGTCGGACACGACTGAGCGACTTCACTTTCACTTTTTCGCTTTCATGCATTGGAGAAGGAAATGGCAACCCACTCCAGTTTTCTTGCCTGGAGAATCCCAGGGGCAGGAGAGTCTGGTGGGCTGACGTCTATGGGGTCACGCAGAGTCGGACACGACTGAAGTGACTTAGCAGCAGCAGTAGCAGCAGCATATGTGGCTATTGAGCACTTAAGACTGTGTCTAGTCCAAATTAAAATGTTCTGTAAGTTTAAAATACACATCTGAGGTTGAAGACTTAGTACAGAAAATAGAAAGCAAAATATCTCATAAATAATGTTTTATGTTGATTATGTGTCAAAATGATATTATTTTGAATCTTTCAGGTTAAATAAAATGTATTCTTAAAAATGATTTTGCCAGTTTATTTTCACTTTTTAAAATGAGATTGCAATAGAACTACCATATAATCCAGCAATTCCACCTCTGGGTATTTACCCTAAGAAAACAAAAACACTAACTGAGAAAGATATAGGAATTTCTGGTTGTCCAGTGGTTAGGACTTGTGTTTTCACTGCCAAGGGCCCAGGTTCAATCCTAGCGGATCTGATTCTGAAGTATCCTCATTTTTATGTCCTTTAATTACCATCAGTCAAGTCCAGCCTAAGAATTTGATTCCCAAACCAGTCCTTGTCTTTTCCCCTGGGTTAGAGAAGAAAAGGCAGGGCAACGATGGGACAGCAGTGATGAGGGCGCAAGGGAGGGAGAATTAGGGTCTAAGAAGATAAACAGAAACGGAGGCTGCCACCAGAGAGGCTGAGTCAGCAGTACCATGACCGCCGCCCTCGGCTGCCCCAAGCTATCCATTCAACAAACACTGGTTGATACCATCTTTCTAAATTCCATATATATGCGTTAGTATACTGTACTTGCGGAGAAGGCAATGGCACCCCACTCCAGTACTCTTGCCTGGAAAATTCCACGGACAGAGGAGCCTGGTAGGCTGTAGTCCATGGGGTCGCTAAGAGTCAGACATGACTGAGCGACTTCACTTTTTCTTTTCACTTTCATGCATTGGAGAAGGAAATGGCAACCCACTCCAGTGTTCTTGCCTGGAAAATCCCAGGGATGGGGGAGCCTGATGGGCTGCCGTCTATGGGGTCACACAGAGTCGGACACGACTGAAGTGACTTAGCATAGCATAGCATACTGTACTTGTGTTTTTCTTTCTGGCTTACTTCACTCTGTATAATAGGCTCCAGTTCCATCCACCTCATTAGAACTGATTCAAATGTATTCTTTTTAATGGCTGAGTAATACTCCATCGTGTATATGTACCACAGCTTGCTTATCCATTCATCTGTGGATGGACATCTAGGTTGCTTCCACGTCCTGCCTGATGTATAGAACAGACTTTTGGACTCTGGGACTGGGAGAGGGTAGGACGATTGGGGAGAATAGCATTGAAATATGTATAATATATCTGAAACGAGTCAGTCCAGGTACAATGCCCTATAACAGATGCCTGGGACTGGAGCACTGGGATGACCTGGAGGGATGGTGTGGGAAGGGGGGAGGGAGGAGGGTTCAGGATGGGGAGCACGTGTATTCTGGTGGCGGATCCATCTCGATGTATAGTAAAAGTAATACAATATTGTAAAGTTAAGAAAAATTAAAAAAATAATAATAAAAAAAAAACCCACTGGTTGAGTATCTATTATGCACACAGTACCCTGCCGTGCATTTCTCATGTTTGACTGTCTTAAGAGGGGATTGTTTTCAGTGTCTTTTTTATTGACAGCCCCAGTTTACTGGATAAGTAAGCGATGACCTTCCCTTTCCTTATGGCAGGCCACAGTTCTCACCCCACCTTTATGCAGTCAGGCTCCTGACCCGAGGCAATGAAAAGAGGCCAGACACAGCTGTAAGCCAGGGGAATTGCCTCAAATATGGTCGGAGCTTCGAAATCAAAGCAGAGACTGGGTTCACGCAGTGTTCAGTGGTAAAACAACGTTTCATTTTCACTGCAGATCCCTGGAGGAACATATTTAGCACAGAAATTTGAGAACACTTGGATTATTCACTAGAGCTCAAAAAGGGAAGCCAATGAGGGTAATTTACAGTATTACAAGAGATTTTCAAGTTCAGAGATCAAGGACAGAGTCTATAAGATTGTAACACAAGTTAACATAAAGCAAGGGTTGTATATGGTGAGGCCAACAGAGGATCCACTTCATCTTCTGAGGGAAGAAAGATGCCTGCAATCCAGTTGCCATTTCTCAAAAAGACCATTTCCTGCCTGCAGTTCAGGAATTGAAGAAACTGTTGTTCCTAAGCCACAGAATTCATCTTTTCCTTGATCTAGCATAAATGTGCCCATCTGTGACAATGCACTTTTGGGCAATTAGAAAACAAGATCAAAGACAAGGAAATCCCAGTCACTGTCTTCTGAAAGCTCTCCTCAAGACTGACACCATGGTCTTTGCTCTCCTTGACATTGTTTATTGATTTTTCTTTCTTTTCTGTTAAAAACTATAATTATTAAAAGAAAAATAAAGTAACAGTGAGCATTGATAAGCTATTGTCCCGATGTACTTGTACCTGCATGAGACAAAGCTGAAAGTAGATAATTTAAAATACATTATTGACTAGAGATGAATTAATATGTCTTTTGCTACCTGAACATTTTTGACCAGAGATGTATCAATATGTTTTTAGAGAGTGATATAATTAACATCACCATGAGCAGTTGTTAGAGTTTAAAATTGATCAAAGATTCATTATACAGTTTATTATTGTCATTATCATTTACATTTTGCTCCATTAGGTTTTTATTCCAACCTTGCATATATTATAAACATCAGATCAGATCAGTCGCTCAGTCGTGTCCGACTCTTTGCAACCCCATGAATCACAGCACGCCAGGCTACTCTGTCCATCACCAACTCCTGGACTTCACCCAGACTCATGTCCATCGAGTCAGTGATGCCATCCAGCCATCTCATCCTCTGTCATCCCCTTCTCCTCTTGCCCCCAATCCCTCCCAGCATCAGATTTTCAAAAATGACACACTGCAAAATTTTGAGTAAAGAAGACTTTTTCAGTGAACTTTATGCAGATACTTTCTCTGCTTGACATATATACTAGTATCTCAGAAGATGATAGTTCTTCAGAATATAGTTCTGTTTCAGACAATATGAATACTAGGCCAACAAAAAGATAAAAAAAAACCTCAGCAACTGATTCTGATACACAAAGTGAAAATGAAACTCACAGTGTTGGAGGATGCTCCTTTGCTTCTATGGAAGAGTGGATTGAAGACAATATTTCACAAAAGTTAGGAAACTTGACAGGTCTGTCAGGTGTAACTATGGTATGTAATAACCCTTAAAGTGTTGGGCTCCCAGGTGGCGCTAGTAGTAAAGAACCCACCTGCTAATGCAGGCGACGTAAGAGACATGGGTTTGATCCCTGGATCAGGAAGATCCCCTGGAGGAGGGCATGGCAACCCACTCCAGTATTCTTGCCTGGAGAGGAGGACAGAGGAACCTGGGAGGGGCTACAATTCATAGGGTCGCAAAGAGTTGGACACAACTGAAGCAACTTAGCACACATGCACACAACTCGTAAAGTGTTAGTGAAATAATAGAATTAATTTCTGGCCAGCCAACATAAAAATCACTGGCCACAGGCATTCAGATCAGATCAGATCAGTCGCTCAGTCATGTCCGACTCTTTGCGACCCCATGAACCGCAGCACGCCAGGCCTCCCTGTCCATCACCAACTCCCGGAGATCACTCAGACTCACATCCATCGAGTCAGTGATGCCATCCAGCCATCTCATCCTCTGTCGTCCCCTTCTCCTCCTGCCCTCAATCCCTCCCAGCATCAGAGTCTTCTCCAATGAGTCAACTCTTCGCATGAGGTGGCCAAAATACTGGAGTTTCAGCTTTAGCATCATTCCTTCCAAAGAAATTCCAGGATTGATCTCCTTCAGAATGGACTGGTTGGATCTCCTTGCAGTCCAAGGGACTCTCAAGGGTTCTCCAACACCACAGTTCAAAAGCATCAATTCTTCGGCGCTCAGCCTTCTTCACAGTCCAGCTCTCACATCCAGACATGACCACAGGAAAGACCATAGCCTTGACTAGGTGAACCTTTGTTGGTAAAGTAATGTCTCTGCTTTTGAATATGCTATCTAGGTTCACACGCTAGTAAAGTAATGCTCAAAATTCTCCAAGCCAGGCTTCAGCCACAGGCATTAGTGTCCGCAAAAATTCCCCAGTCAGTAATGAGTTAAAAGTTCCTAGACAGGGACTGCAAGAAAGGGAGAATAGAAAGCAGAATCCAACTCCTTTCTTACCTCAGCAAATGTTTTGGTCCAAAACCATCCCTCTCAGTTAGTCTGGTTATTTATCTCATTAAATGAAGCAATAAGCCACAGTAAAACCATCAAGCACAGCATAAAATAACTTAGCAGTATTATTATTCCCTGGCCTGAATCTAAAGAGGAAGAATAACTTAATGGTACTGATACTGAGAAACAAAGAACTGCCAGCTGTCTAACTAGAACCTATAGTTTATTTACCATCCGATTACAGCAGAGGAAAGAGACATCGTAAGCCCAGTCCAAAAGCCTAAAACAGAGTTTGAGGTAAAGAGAAAGGAGCTTTGGGATAAGAGATGAGAGGATTCCAACCCCTTAAATATGGATTTCCATGGAAAAGACAAAGGGAATATAAAAACAGAGCAGCCAGTATCAGAGTGGGAAGGACTGGGAAGTAGGGACAAAGTGTCCACTGTGAGAACTGCTAAGGAATTTCTGAGGGACACACATCCAAGGCGCAAGATCTGCACCCTAACTCCAACCCCGGCACACAACTCCTTCCACACACACATCCAGAAGTAAGCAGAGGAGACCCTGGCGGGACGCCATGAGCACATCCTTTGAGGAGGGCCAGGGCAGCCAGAGGGCAGGCAGACACATGAAGCGAGTCTGCCTCAGAGGGGGCCAGGGCGCTTGGTGGAGGAGCAGAGGTCCTGGCAGACATGGTCGGTATGAAAAATTTCCTCTGCCCAGAGATAACGTGGCCAATTGTGACAGTCTAAGGCCCTGCCTCTTCCTCACCCTCCACCCTTGGATGCTGGGTCTCTGTGTAAATTTACATCCAACAAAGGTTTCCTGTTCCTATTATTTGAACAGGAAGGATTTGTGCATCTGAACTGGAAGGAAATTCACCAATTCTGTGCAGTTCTACTGTACACAAATTCTACCAATTTCTGACAGATCCCTCCTCAGCTCTTACTTTATTATAAGCTAGTAAGCACTCACACACCATTGTCTATGTGTATGTTAGTTGCTCAGTTGTGTCCGACTCTTTTGCAACCCCATGGACTACAGCCTGCCAGGCTCTGTTCATGGAATTCTCCAGGCAAGAATACTGGAGTGGATTGCCATTCCCTTCTCCACACCATTGTCTATAAGAATAAACAAACAGGAACTTCCCTGGCAGTCCAGTGGTTATGACCTCTCCTTTCAATGCAGGGGGTACAGGTTCGATCCCTGGTTGGGGAGCTAAGGCCCCACATGCCTCAAAGTCAGAAAACCAAAACATAAAACAGAAGCAGTAGTATAACAAATTCAATGAAGATGTTAAAAATGGTCCACATTAAAAAAAAATAATGGAGAAGGCAATGGCAACCCACTCCAGTACTCTTGCCTGGCAAATCCCATGGACAGAGGAGCAAAAAAAATAATAACAGAATAAACACAGTAAAAGTCCTTCTAGCCAACCTGCCCTAAAGACTATGTATTTAACAGGCATGAAAGTCCTATACCTACAAAAGACATAGAGCTCTATGTCCTCAGGAAAACATACAGGCTGACACCACAGCATCTTTAGCTCTCACAAGCCTGCAGGTCTCTTCTCCTACTAATTGCATGGTAGGCTTTCCAAGTATCAGTTGGTAGTGAGGTTGTGCCATTTGTCCTTACTATAATGATATAATTCAATTAAATATTGTATGAGCTGGTGAAATATGAGAAGAGAGTTACATTTGAAAACGCAAATCAAGTTACTTTAAATAATCAATAAAGATGAGTTTCTAAGAAAATCTGCTCTTAAATTGGCTGTGGGTGATACAACTATCAATAACAGAGAAGCAGCATAAAAAATACACAAGGACTCTGCACTCATCACATCACAAGTATCTTCAAGTTCTTGCTCCTGTTTAAAGAAACTGAAACCAGAAATCATAAGTAATTCATTTTGAGTATGATTTATGTAAGAGAGATGATATGAATAATTAGCAGGCCCATTTTCAAAGAAAATGCCTTGACCTTATACTAAAAGGTTGGCTAATTGAATGGATAGGGATATATTTTAGTTTAAAAGATGCGTCTCCATCATTTTCTGAAGTCAGTTCCATGAGGAGAGACACCAGGTCTATTTTGTTTACTGTTGCATTGACAGCACTTATCTCAGGGACCAACATATACCAAACATTCAAAAAATATTTGCTTCATAAATAAGTGTTGAAGATGAATATTCTACATCTAATATTCTATCCATAGGTCAGGACCCAGGTGGGGGAGAGCAGTGGATATAGGCTGTGAAAACTGCACCTGATTCTGTCTGTAAGAAGGAATTCATTGAAGACGTCTGAGCAGTTGAGTAACATGACTGAAGTAAGGAGTAGGAAGATTAACCTGTCTGCAATTAGGATATGTTAAAACAATCTAAATGTCCTGTCCGTTGATGGATGAATGGATAAACAAAATGTAGTTATATACATAAAATCTGTGCGCATGTGCTCAGTCATGTCCAACTCTTTGTCACCCAGGACTATAGTCTGCCAGGCTCTTCTGTCCATGGAATTTTCCAGGCAAGAATACTGGAGTGGGTTGCCATTTCCTTCTCCAATATACACACAATGGAATATTACTAAACCTTTATAAAGAAGGATATTCTGACACATGGTACAACATAGATGAACCTTGAAAACATTATACTAAGTCAAACAAGCCAGGCACAAAAGGAGAACGGATATACTAGGAGTTTGCATTTTTCCACATGACTGGAGCAAAACATTTGACATGTACAAGATCAGAGTTAGAGTGGTTACCAGACAGAATATGATGAGGAGACATGGCAACTCTGATAAAGAGTTGGGACTTGGCACTAGTGTTTGAATGAGTCTAACTAAAATGTTCAAGGTCATTCATGGAGTTAAAAAAAAAAAAAAAAAAGAGGAGAAACTGATGACAAGATGATCCAAGAGGCTGTTTCATCGATGCATGGTCTAAAGCACCAGTCCTCGTATTAGAAATAGAAAGGAAGGAAAGAACTTTTAACAAAGCCACACAAAGGAAGTATAAATGACTCATTGATTTATAAACAAAGGGTTTAACAAAAAGAAAACGTCAAAGTTTTCAGCCTGGGGCTGGAAAGATGATGGTACCATTAAGAGAAAAGATAGGACCAACGGAAAGAAGTAGTTTACAAGTTAAAATGATTTCCCTCTTCACACGCAAAGTTGGAGGCGAGAAAAGAAAAAAAGCAAGATGGGGAAGTCCAGTAAATAGTTAGAGATTTAAGTAAGTGATACAAAAGAAAGATAGCTAGTTCAGTCTACCAAAGGATGCTGAGGACATCATCCTCACTATGTAGTGGCTGATGAGTTAATCATGACCTCCAAGTAAAAGACCTATACGGGTACAGCAAACATACTGCCTGCTTTGCCAAAGACTGATCCCTACCACAGAAACAAGTTATTGAAAAGGTTATGAAAAAACAACAATGCATACATCCCCTTGTCTAAAATCAAGCACATTCTATTTAGATTATAATATACTGAAATAATTTTTTGAAGGCATTGCGGTGCTGTGCAAGCCGTGTCCAGCTCTTTGAAGGAAATAGCTGTTTTATTTAGTTTCCTTTCTCTATCAATTTTGGCAGGGAATCTTTGCATTAAGCTTCTGGCATAGCAGAGAGAGAGAAATCCTTGTAGTCAGACCGACCTGGGTTCAGTGTCTCTGCCATGTACTGTCAGTGACAAGCTAAAGTAAATGACTGCCCCATATCACCCCATCCAAATTCAGGTTCTCATCTGGATGTCCTGTCAGGGTTGGGGGTACTGTGGATAAAATGTGTACCATATACTATTTAAACAATTCATAGTTATTTTAATGAAATATCCCCATTGTCTGTACATCTTCTAGAATAAGGAAGATGAGGGTCTGAGTTTGAATGTGCCAATGCCAAAAAAAACTTTGGGTAGTGGAACATGAACTTGGCATCCTCTGGGCCAAGGTGAGGTTCAGATTTGATATTTATTTGATTCTTCTTGTGATTGTTTTGGGAGGTTTGGGGGAAATGGGTGTCAAAAAAGTGAGAAGGTGCTTGAGAAATAATTTTTGAGACAGATTTCCTTGGGTGGACTAATGGAACCAAAGGAGAAAACTTCAGAATCTATACTCTCAACTTTTCAATCCAGTTTTCTGAATTACTCGTCTGAGATTTCTTAGTCTAATAGCAACATACATTCTAGCACCATAATGTATGAAGGATTGTCAGTATCCTATTCTTTGGCATTATTATTATTCACCTAGCCATTCAACAAGCAGGTACTGATACAGAATTAGAGTAGGAATGCAAAGAGGAATGCCACATATCCCATGCCTTGGAAGAACCCAGAGTCTAGAGGGGAAAAACAGAACAGATGAAGCATTGCTCCTGATCCAGACATTAATACTCTTACCAAGGCTCCTGTAAATCTCCTGATAAAAAAAAAAAAAAAAGCCCACTTGTAGAGTCTACCTCAGCTTTTAGAAAAATCTGGTCTTATTATCAGTTGATAATAGCAAACTATTACAACCAATTACTATATCCTTGGTTAACTGATGCATATGTAATAATTGTAATTATCACTTTCAATGTATGGAGAAAGATGGGTGATAGCAGTTAGCAAGAAAGAAAAGAATGAGGATGAGCCATCAAGTTAGCAAATAATTTTGAAGCTCCGCTCTACTTAAATATGTAAACAGTATTCTTTGAAGAACTGAGAATCGACAATACTACATAGCCGCTCCAGCAGGAATTGTTACGACTTTTACTATCTATGCATTTCAATCGGCATGTTAAAAAGGACCGACTCATTCTGCTCACTATTATTTCGTAACTATACCCTTTTTTCCCCAGATATCATGCCAGCTCCTTAAGGATAAGAATAATGTCTTAGTTTCCTTTTGAGACTCCTATGATTCTAGAGTAGGTTTTAATAAATGCTTGCTTAACCTAATTAAAATAAATTATGTATGTGCCTTGAACTCCTGTGTCGGTTTCATTATATTGTAGAACACTGCCAAATTAGTAATTAAACATGCCACCCTTGGTTAGTACGAGATGATTTCTCTTCGATGTTTTTTAATATCCAAAGTGCTCCTTTTCTCTCTTATAGCCAGTTCCTACAACTTTGGAATTTACAGTATTTTCATATTTCCATAATGACACCTGCTGGTAGGAGAAGAACGGATGAACTGCAGGAATTTTATTCAACTAGCTGCAGCCAGTCATGCTGCAGTCTGAAATAACTAACATTCCTGAACATGCAAAGAGTACAGCTCAGTGACCTCAAATACTCAAGCACTAAAAATTTGACAATATAAGGTAAGTACTATTTCCATGTTCTTTTCCAACCAGAATTAAAACTTAGCCCAGTAACCTCAGCTCAAAGCAAAACTGCTGCAATCGAGAGTAGTTACTATTAAGGGCCTTAAAATTATCAATTAACTCCTGTTCCATAGTCAAAATTTAAAATATGGCTGTCTGAGACAATCATTCTTTTAAACTTTTCTGTTGTTTTATATGAGTAATTAATAGATCAAGGTTTAAGACAACTAATGGGGCATTTGTCTCTGGTAACCTGCATGTCTTGTCTGTTGAGAGAGCAAACCCAGCCACCTCTGGACACGCTGCTGGAAGCTTAGCATCAGCCCCAGGTCTTCTACAAAACCCAAAAAAGAGATATGGCTGCATGGTCCTATCTTCTGATCAGGGACAGGGTGATGTCTGCTCATGCCCACAGTCCTCAGCACACCCTTGCCACAAGGTGTACATGGATAAATATTTTTAAACAAGTGTGCATGTCTGTGTGTATTTAGCAGCCAAATAGACTAGATCCCAGGTAGATCTCAGCCAGACACCATGATGTCAACCAGATTAAGTGGGTTGACTTTGACAACCTGAGTGAGTTTATTTCACTCAGTAGTTCAGAAAACAGGAAAATTAACCAAGATAATCTCAAACAAATTTGGATAAGCTATACACACCCAGTTTTCTTTAATATGCAGAGGGTAAATGAATAATCCATTAGAACATATATTACATAGACTCTTTCTTACTTGACCAACAATTCCTCTTCGTTAGAAATCAGTCATGTATGACAGTTACGGGGGACAAGGTAATCTCAGAAAACAAGTTTTCTTTCTAACTGCCAGCAGGTTAGAGTCCACACAGCTCTTCACTCAACTGAGAGTCTACTTGTGATTTTTTGGTCTCTACAAGTATGCTAATTTCTCAGACGACCCTGGACTTGCTTACGTAAGAAAAGATGGTTTCTTTCACACCAAGAAGGAAGAGCTTAACAGCAAAATGTGTGAAGTAGACCAATTTTGATTTCCCATTTGAAAAATATTCCCCTTCTTCAAAAATATCATGCCAAGAGACATAATATTCATGCTTATTAATCAAAAGCTGCAGGTTTTTTTCAAAAAGGGAAACCTTTGGGCACTTTAAAAGTCTTCCTTTTTAATTCTACTGTATATAGATTATAAATCAATTAGATAGATACTATGAACAGCTACTATGTTAGCCCTGGTAGAAACTGCAAAAAAAAAAAAAAAGATATTCTTGGATCTTGCCTTTGAAGAAAACAGTTCATGGTTCAACATCACAGACATTAGTCAGTATGCTCTGTGGGCTGACTGGTACCCTGACAGCAAGTCAGCATTCAGCAACCTTCGTGTTTCCACTTCCCCCTCCCACCACCCAGAGACTATGTCTGCATGTATGTGACTGAAGCAAACCTATCAGGAGGGTTGTGCTGTTTGTTCCAGGGCACACCCCAGAAAAAAGCTATTTGCTCATGAGGACACCCCACAAACTGCAAATTCCAGTTCCCAGATTCCTATATCTCATGAAAACCTAACACATGGTTTGGGGCTTTGCTTATCAGATGAAGTTTTTAAGAAAACTTCAGTGATTCAGAATCATCTAATCCTTGAGCCATATCAAACAAATATGAGAAAGAGTGTGTGAGTGTGCATGCGTGTGGTGTGTGTGTGTGTGTGTGTGTGTGTGCGTGCGTGTGGCAGACACACTGAATTGGAACTTTCAGTCCAATATTCTTCACAACTAATGAAAGCACTTCATTCTTTGCTTATACTTAGAGAAAATATCATTGTGATTCATTTTGTCTCAGGCTTGTTAAAGACAGGAATCACAGGGGAAACCCCAGCACTCTTTTTAATATCCTTATATCAAAATTCATTTTGAAAAGACAAAATATTTCCTCCCCTGAGTCCCTGACCTCAGATAAACCCATGAACCATTCCAGAGAGAGAGAGGGAAAAAGGGGAAATGAGATTTATTGAGTGCTGATCACATGCCCCACACTATGTTAAGTATTCTGTGAAGTCTTAACAACAATCTTGTGAAGAAGGGGCATCCAAACATTACAGCTGAGGAAACTGAAGTTCAGAGAGGCTAAGAAACTTGCTGAAGCCACACAGCTTGTAGGTGGTAGAATCAAGGTTTCTCCTTCTGTTTCGGCATGCAGCGCCCCGCGCCCCCCCCCAACACACACACACAGGTACTCCCAGATCCTACTGAACACACACACATAGGAGAGAAGGTATGGAGCAGAGTGGATCCAGGCTCCTCAGGGCCTAAAGCTCATACAAACGTTGTGACCCCTGTCAACTCCAAACGCATTTGCCATCTACCTCAACAAAGATTAACATGCTTCTGCAGCTGCAGATCTGCAACACCTCCTGCAAGGAGTTAAGGGTGGAGAGAAGAAATGAGGCATTCTGTCCTCAGGGAAGGGGGAGGAGGGGCTGGCAGGACAGGTCTTCAGATAGTTTGATATTTTCTGAGCTGATTTTATGAGCCCAGCTCTTGTGTCTCCTCCTAGAAAAACACTAAAATCCTTCATGGTGATGACTGCTCCCTCATGAATAGCAGAAACCTTCTGAAAAAAAAAAAAAAAAAAAAGAGCCTGATTTCATGGGTTCCCCCTTCACCAAAATCACATATATACTGCCCGTCTCGCCTGCCTCTTTGGAGCAGTTTCTCAGAGCTACCTGAGGTGCTGTCTCCTAGGCTGCAGTCCTTATTTTGCCCCAAATAAAACTTAACTCTCATATTGTGCATTTTTTAAGTTGACATCCTCTTTAAGGAAAATAAAATACAAGATTCAATCAAAAATGAACTATGGAGAATGAGTAATTACACAAGTTACAATTTTTTAAGTTTTTTTTTTTTCACATGGACCATTTTTAAGACTGTATTGAATTTGTTACAATATTGCTTCTGTTTTATGTTTTATTTTTCTGGCCACAAGGCAAATGGAATCTTAACTCCCCAACCAGGGATCCAACCCACACCCCCTGTGCTGGAAGGCAAAGTGCCAACCACCAGTCATCCCACCAGGGAAGTCCCTACAATTTTTTTAAATAATGACAAGTACCACAAATAATTTCTTTCAATTTCCACTTTTGGCTTTCAAGACACATACATCTTTCTGGTCACAACATCTGAATTTTTGTATGAACAATAATAATGGCAAAAAAATACAAAACTAATCTGAAATTAAGACAGACACAAGAACAAGTCTAACGTTTCTATATTGTATTGAGTTATGTACAGAAAAATTGAATTCCTCTTATGCCATGTACTGTGGCTTGTGTGTGAGATGTGTGCGATGAATGTGTGTGAGAGCTTTGTCACCTGAACACTAGTTTCTCAAAGCGTTTCTCTTGCTTTGGTGGCAATTTTGTGCATCTTTCCCCACAGAAACCACCAAGTGTTGTTGGGACAAAATGCAATAGATACAAGAAGATGAGACCCAGAATAGGATGCTGGAAACATGCACCTTCTCCCACAGACATTCTTGCTGTACTGCCTACAACCTGCGCCCTACAAGCACAAGTCTTCTAACAAAATCCATTCCACACTATTCATACACACAGTGAGTTTATAATTGGATATTCAACATAATCAACTATTTTCCAGACAAGAGAACATCAGTCTTCTTCTCAAAACTTTATGTCTGCTGGCACTGTTTACAATAGCCAGGACATGGAAGCAACCTAGATGTCCATCCACAGATGAATGGATAAGCAAGCTGTGGTACATATACACGATGGAGTATTACTCAGCCATTAAAAAGAATACATTTGAATCAGTTCTAATGAGGTGGATGGAACTGGAGCCTATTATACAGAGTGAAGTAAGCCAGAAAGAAAAACACAAATACAGTATACTAACGCATATATATGGAATTTAGAAAGATGGTAACAATCACCCTGCTTATGAGACAGCTAAAGAGACACTGATGTATAGAACAGACTTTTGGACTCTGGGACCAGGAGAGGGTGGGATGATTGGGGAGAATAGCATTGAAATATGTATAATATCATATCTGAAGCGAGTCAGTCCAGGTACGATGCCCTATAACAGATGCCTGGGACTGGAGCACTGGGATGACCTGGAGGGATGGTGTGGGAAGGGGGAGGGAGGAGGGTTCAGGATGGGGAGCACGTGTATTCTGGTGGCGGACCCATCTCGATGTATAGTAAAAGTAATACAATATTGTAGTGTTAAGCAAAATAAAAAAAATTAAAAAAAAAAAAAACTTTATGTCTGCTGAAGGTAAGAAGCTGAACTCAAACCTTGCTTCCAACCTTCTTTTCCCTCCACGTCCCCCTGTACTTCCTGTGATGATTGCCGGAGGACTGGCTCATAGCCTTAGGACCTCTGCGCTCACCTTGGCTCCCCATCCATGCTGGTGAGCATCCAAGGTGGTAGGAGTATCCATAGAAGCCATTCCTCACCTAAAGTAAAGTAAAGAAAAGTGAGGTCGCTCAGTCATGTCCAACTCTTTGCGACCCCATGGACTGTAGCCTACCAGGCTCCTCTACCCATGGGATTTCCCAGGCAAGAGTACTGGCGTAGGTTGCCATTTCCTTCTCCAGAGGATCTTCCTGACCCAGGGATTGAACCCGGGTCTCCTGCATTGTAGGCAGACGCTTTCCCTGAGCCACCAGAGAAGTCCCATCTAGTTCCTCACCTAGATGGTTATAAAAGGGACTGTAAGCTACGTAAAACTACCCCACTAAATGATCAATACTTGGATCCCCAATTCAACTTTCTCTTAGTCAGATCCAAAATACACCCATCACTCAGATGGCAGCTGACAAAGGGTGACAGAGAGGGAGTCAGAGTGGAAAGATAAGGTGATCTTGAGTAACTGCATTTAAAACATCTTGCTTTGCAGGCTTCCCTGGTGACTCAGTGGTAGAGAATCCACCCATCAATACAAGCAGGAGATGGGGGCTCAATCCCTGGTCCGGGAAGATCCCACATGCCACAGAGCAACAAAGCCCGTGCATCACAACTACTGAGGCTATACTCTAGAGCCCGGGAGCTGCAATACTGAACCGACGTGTCACAAATACTGACGGTCTCATGCCTTAGAGCCCATTCTCTGCAACAGGAGATGCCACAACCAGAGAATAGCCCAAGCAGCAATGAAGACCCAGCACAGCCAAAAATAAATAAATAAATATTTTTTTAAATAATTTTTTTTTAATCTTGCTTTTGCAAAACTTAGAAACACTCATAATCCTGTGGACACACTGGTAGCAGCTTTTACAGAGCTTTTATTCGTTGATTGCTGGAGCCTGGCCGCTGGTGTGAAATAGATCGTATTGTAGAAAAACAGAGTTGGAAGAGAAGCAATCCAAAGACAGGACGTTGATGAGTCTAACAAAGCCTCTGGGTGTCTCTATATACCTGTAAGACTTGTTTCAAAGTAGATGACAAGTACAGAAAGAAGAGTAAAGGTCCAGCAATTGTCCATGCTTCAGTGATTTTAACTCATCATGGACCTGAAAAATGTTTGCAAAAAGTAACACCTGTGGTTGCAATTTTTATTTTGGTCAGTCAAAAATTACTTATGTTATTTCTCTAACACTTTGTGGGTTATTCCATTCAATAGTACTTTGTACACCTGACACACCTCTAAAGCCTTCTAACTTTTCTGAAATGTCATCTTCAATCCACTCTTCTGTAGAAGCAAGGAAGCATTCTCCAGCACCATGCATTTCACTTTCACTTTCTGTATCAGAATCCATCACTGGGGTTTTTTATCTTTTTGTTGGTCTATAGTCACATCATCTGAATCAGAACAATATTCTGAAGAACTATCATCTTCTGAGACATTCTGACACATGTCACTTGGACAATCAGAGAAAGTATTTGCATAAAATTCACCAAATTCTTCACTCAAAATTTTGCAATGTGTTATCTTTGAAACCTTTCATGTTTATAATACACAGAGTTGGAACAAAAAACTTAACAGAGCCAAATGTGAATGATAATGACAATCACAGGTTGTATAATGAACTCTTGACCAATTTTAAGCTCTAACAACTTCTCATGGTGATAGTAATTGTATCACTCTGTAGAAACATATTGACACAATGGAGTATTACTCAGCCATTAAAAAGAATACATTTGAATCAGTTCTAATGAGGTGGATGAAACTGGAGCCTATTATACAGAGTGACTGCTGCTGCTGCTAAGTCGCCTCAGTCGTGTCCGACTCTGTGCGACCCCAAAGATGGCAGCCCACCAGGCTCCCCCATCCCTGGGATTCTCCAGGCAAGAACACTGGAGTGGGTTGCCATTTCCTTCTCCAATGCATGAAAGTGAAAAGTCAAAGTGAACTTGCTCAGTCATGTCTGACTCTTAGCGACCCCATGGACTGCAGCCTACCAGGCTCCTCTGCCCATGGGATTTTCCAGGCAAGAGGACTGGAGTGGGGTGCCATTGCCTTCTCCAATACAGAGTGAAGTAAGCCAGAAAGAAAAACACCAATGCAGTATACTAACACATATATATGGAATTTAGAAAGATGGTAAGGATAACCCTGTATGTGAGACAGCACAAGAGACACAGATGTGTAGAACAGTCTTTTGGACTCTATGGGAGAGGGTGAGGGTGGGATGATTTGACAGAATGGCATTGAAACATGTATAATATCATATGTGAAACGAAACAGCAGTCCAGGTTCGATGCAGGATACAGGATGCTTGGGGCTGGTGCACTGGGATGACCCAGAGGGATGGTACCGGGAGGGAGGTGGGAGGAGGGTTCAGGACGGGGAACACATGTACACCCATGGCGGATTCATGTTGATGATGGCAAAACCAATACAATATTGTAAAGTAATTAGCCTCCAATTAAAGTAAATAAATTTATATTTTAAAAATTATAAAATAAAACGTATTGATATATCTCTGGTCAATAATGGAAGCATAGTCAGCCAGTGAGATTGAGAATCCTCCCTAAATGTTGCCTCCACACTCCACTTTTAAAAAACATGAGGCCAATATGGTACAGTTCAATAATTAAGATTACCTTTTTGGCCTTTTTTTCTCCCAGAGTGGTAGTTTCTTATCTTCCTCACATGCATGTAAGGATCACTTTGTAGAAACCTTAGAAGGACTATTGTCTCACACATTATTTTTAAGAGTCTGCTAGAGGACTTCCCTGGTGGTCCAGAGGTTAATAATCCACCTGCCAACACAGAAAAAATGGGTTCGATCCCTGGCCCAGGAAGATCCCACATGCTGTGGAACATCTAAGCCTGCGTGCCACAACTACTGAGCCCCTGCTCTAGAGCCTGGGAGCCGCAACAAGAGAAGCCACGAAAACGAGAAGCCCAGGCACTGGTGGGTACACCCCAGTGAAGACCAGCCCTGCTTGCAGCAACTAGAGAAAGCCCGTGTGTAGCTACGAAGACCCAGTGTGGCCAAAAATAAACAATTAATTAAATTGCTTACAAATGTGTATATATATATATACATCAGATCAGATCAGGTCAGATCAGTCGCTCAGTCATGTCCGATTCTTTGCAACCCCATGAACCGCAGCACGTCAGGCCTCCCTGTCCATCACCAACTCCCGGAGATCACTCAGACTCACATCCATCGAGTCAGTGATGCCATCCAGCCATCTCATCCTCTGTCATCCCCTTCTCCTCCTGCCCCCAATCCCTCCCAGCATCAGAGTCTATACATATATATGTATAAATATATATAGAGAGAGACAGTCTGCTACAGACTGAAAGTTTGTGGTTGCTGTCTTTTTCCCCCTCTTGTCAGCTTATCAAAGCTTACATGTCTAGTTTCAGGGGAGGCAAATTGGATTCTATCAGATTGGAAAAAACAAACATGGTCCCTCACAAAAAGTGTCAAGTCCCTTTATTCCATTTGATATTGTCTGAAGAGCTGATCCTTCAAAGGGAAATATCCATTAATTTCAGCTCCCAATGACACACAAAACTGACCCCACAGGACTTGAGGGCTTCATTTATATGTCTTATATAAACAATGCCTCCCTCCCCTCCTGTTGCTACCTGAATTTGGTGCAATGACCTACGGAGCTTGGGAATGCCTCTCTTCCCAGGCACAGATATTCTGCACGCAAATCCCACAGTCTTGCAGACTTCTCCTAACCCCCGTACCCAAATCCCTAATGCAAGCTTTTCTGACAGTTGTGAAATTGAAAAAAAAAAAAACACAAACTTGCCATGCTTGCTTAAGACTCTACAACAGAATCACATCACACTTCCTCTTGCCATAATGCTGGTTCACAAAAGAAAGGGAACACAAAATGTAGTTCCTGTCTACTGTCAACCAGAAACACACATCCATGCTTCATGCATACCCTTTTGAGGAAATACTGTTATCCATATTTTTTATTAGTTAATTACTTTATTACATTTTAGTGCTTTCTTAAAATAAATATAATAATATAATTATCAAACATACAGTGAGAAGTAAAGCACATGTGTGAACGGCATGTCACAGGAGTTCACTCAGGACTGTTTCAGCACTCAGCACTGGAGAAACCACACAGGTCTACCTATTTACAGACGATCCAACCGGGCAGGGCGAGGCCACCGCGTCCCCTCCATCCTCGTGGACACGGTCACTCCCCTTTGCATCGGAAATGACCAATTTGCGTTTTAACTTTTTCTCTCCGTTGAGCTTCAGTTTTTGTTGTTTTTTTTTCTTTTTTTCTTTCTTTCTTTCTTTCTGCAGTTTTGAGATAGATTCAAGTAACACTTCCAAGGGAAAATAAAAAATATGTGCAAAACTAAATAAGTGACTCCAGAACCTGCCGGTGGTCGGCTCGGCGGGTCAGTCGCACGGGCAGCACGTGTGCAGGCCGCGCCGGAAGGTCTGGTCCGGAGAAGCACCGGGGGGGCCGGCAGGAGCACCAGGCCCACCATCTGCGGGCAAGTGGCGGGGACCGGAGCGCCCCGCGGACTTGTGGTTCCCGGTCAGCAGCCAACGACCACTTTTCTGTTTGAATAGGCAACGCAACCAAACGCTCCGTCGACACGGAGAACCGCAAGGTCCCCGGCGGGCCCGAAGCTCTTCCAGAAGCCAAGGATCGGGACGGGACGAGTGAGGACGTGATAAAAACACTAGAAAGAACTGTCAGCTTAAGTGCATCATCACCTTTTTAAGAGAAACATGCTCAGAGTAAAAACTATTCTACTTTACCAAAAAATCTGTCTTTATTAAAGTGAACAATCATGGGCACGCGAACCCCAACGTACCGGGCGAGGGCTGTGTTGGCGCGGCTTGCCTGCCTCCAGCCGGGCGGGAGGACGCCAGCAGAGAACCGTGCCTCCCTCGAGACTGCATGGCCAGGGAGCCCGCCGCACTTGTAAACGTTATTCTAGCATATTTTTTAGATAAGGAAACTGAGGCTCAGAGAGATTAGAACATTTTCTCTAAGATCTTGTAGCTGTGAAGCAGCTGGGGGAGTATTCAAACAAAAGATATCTGAGATCTTTTTTTCTTAATTTTTTATTTATTTATTTTTGGCTGCACTGGGTCTTTGACACTGCCCACAGTCTTTCTTTAGTTGTGACAAATGGGGGCTACTCTTCGTTGCAGTGTGTGAGCTTTAGTAGTTGTGGCACACCAGCTTAGTTGCTCTGTGTTATGTGGGATCCTCCCAGACCAGGGATCAAACCTGTGTCTCCTGCATCAGCAGGCAGATTCTCAACCACTGGACCACTAGGGAAGTCCAGCATCTGACATCTTGTGAAGTGGTACCTACAGTGTGGGGAGACCATGGGCTCTGGGCTTAGCTCATGGCTCTGCACAGAACAGCGGTGTGACCTGAGACAGAGACCGTGCCTCTTTGCTTGTCATAAAATAGGGGTAAGAATAGCACCCACCCAGGTTGAGTGGTGGAGGTTGGAAAAGGCCAGCACTTAAAAGATATCCAGTAACTTTGCTACTTTCTCTCCTCAACTTTCTTGGAAGCAGAGGCAACACCTTTTTTCTTATCCTGCATGCACCCAGCCCTTAGTAATTGTGGTTGAAAAAGACTCCTGTCATGTCTAGTGCTTTTTGGCATTTTCCAAGGCCACACTGGTATCCCCATGCTCCAAATATTAAAGCTCTCAAGCTCTCATTTTAATAGACTGAATGGATGAAACACCTCACATGACAATGTGAATAAAGTATGAAATGGATGAGAGAAGCATTTTGCAATTTATTAAACTATCAGTTCCAAAATCTTTTCAAATTTTTTTTTTTAAATTTACTTGTATTTTTACTTTTTTGGCCACCATCACACAGTAAGGATAAACCCGAGCCCCCTGTAGTGGAAACGCAGAGTCTTAATCACTGAACTGCTAGGGAAGTTCCCAGCATCTCTTTGTCATTAAAAAATATATTTTAACCCAGAAGAATGTAATAATCAAGTTGTCACACATTCTGAGCAGCATCAGGCCCCTACAATAGGCATGAATGGCTAGTAAGTCAGAATTACATCCAATCCAGTGCTGCCCAGCTTCTATGGTTTTAAATCAGCTAGCTGCTCAGACACTAACCTAAGAACATGAATGCTGAAGCTAGCCTCTAGCCATAAATAAAGGCTACACCAGTGTGAGAAATTGGATTGGGCCTGCAAAGACACATTTTGGCAAGAATTGGTCCACTTCTCCCCATTTCTACTGCAAACACTCTAGTCTAAGCTACCATTATCTTTAGGCTGGAATTCTGTAATAGCTTCTCAGAGGAGCTCCTCCTCATCCTGCCCTTTCATCGATTCTCATACTGCAGCCATAACTTAAATACCAAATCACACTGTCAGTCTCCAAGTCTCCCACAGTTCTTAGAATCAAAACTGAACCCTTTTGTTAGTTTGGAGAACAGTATGGAGGTTCCTTTAAAAACTAAAAATAGAGCTACCATATGACCCTGTAATCCCATTCTGGGCATATACCCAGGAAAAAAAAATAACACATGATCCAAAAAGATACATGCACCCCAATGTTCACTGCAGCACTATTTACAACAGCCAAGATATGGAAGCAACCTAAGTGTCCATCAACAGGGGAGTGGATAAAGAAGAGGTGGTGCATATATGCAATGGAGCATTACTCTGCCATTAAAAAGAATGAAATACTGCCATTTGTAGCAACATGGATGGACCTAGAGATTGTCATACTGAGTGACGTAAGTCAGACAGAGGAGAAATATTAAATGACATCCCTTATATGTGGAATCTAAAAAGAAATGAAAGAAAACTAAATCCTTCATTATGACCTATAAGGCCTAATGAGATCTGGCTTCTGCTTATCTCTTTATTCAGTGAATGAATGAATGTGTAAGCTATAGCAATGCACCATTTATCTAACAGGAAGCTCAGAATGTCTTGTATACGATAGGTGACTTCATTGCTCTCAATTAAACTTTATGGAATGATGTAAACACACTGGGATGTGTACAGAACAACAAAAATAATTCAGTTCCTACACTTCAAGAGCTAATTTTCCAGGAGGTGGTTTTCCAAACATGGAAAGAAGGGAAAGGTCTTGTTTGGCAACACTTATTTCATTCTCTTCTCCCTTCTTCAGGGTTCAGTTCAATCGCTCAGTCATGTCCAAATTCTTGCGACCCCATGGACTGCAGCACACCAGGCTTCCCTGTCCAACTCCCAGAGCTTGCTCAAACTCATGTCCATCATGTCAGTGATGCCATCCAACCATCCCCTTCTCCTCCTGCCTTCAATCTTTCCCGGCATCAGGGTCTTTTCCAATGAGTCAGTTCTTTGCATCAGGTGGCCAAAGAATTGAAGCTTTAGCTTCAGCATCAGTCCTTCTAATGAATATTCATGATTGATTTCCTTTAGGATGGACTGGTTGGATCTCCTTGCAGTCCAAGGGACTCTCAAGAGTCTTCTCCAACACCACAGTTCAAAAGCATCAATTCTTTGGCACTCAGCTTTCTTTATAGTCCAACTCTCACATCCATACATGACTACTGGAAAAACCATAGCTTTGACTAGATGGACCTTTGCCTGCAAAGGCTTGTCTCTGTTTTTTAATATGCTGTTTAGGTTGGTCATAGCTTTTCTTCCAAGGAGCAAGCGTCTTTAAATTTCATGGCTGCAGTCACATCTGCAGTGATTTTGGAGCCCAAGAAAATAAAGTCTGTCACTGTTTTAATTGTTTTCCCATCTATGTGCCATGAAGTGATGGGACAGGATACCATAATTTTAGTTTTTTGAATGTTGAGTTTTAAGCCAGTTTTTTCACTCTCCTCTTTCACTTTCATCAAGAGGCTCTTCAGTTCCTCTTCGCTTTCTGCCATAAGGGTGGTATCATTTGTGTATCTGAGGTTACTGATATTTCTCCCGGCAATCTTGATTCCAGCTTGTGCTTCATCCAGCCAGCATTTTGCATGATGTACTCTGAACATAAGTTAAATAGCAGGTTGACAATATACAGCCTTGACGTACTCCTTTCCCAATTTGGAACCAGTCCATTTTTCCATGTCCGATTCTAAATGTTGCTTCTGAGTTAGACAGAGAAAATTGCATGTAGAGAGCCATGAAGAGTTGTGAAAGAGAAACTAGGAATCTAGGGAAAAGTAGATACAACCACTAGGAGGAAGAGAGAAAAAGAAATCAGTGAAACAATAAAGAATGGGGCAGGGAGGTGAGAGAAGGGAGGAAGTAAGGGGGAAGCCATATGTGGCTCTTGTCTCCCCCTGCCTGAAACAGCTGCTTAACTGGAAAAATCAGAAATTAAAGTAAGTCCCTTTGACCACAGACAGACCTGTGACCATCCAGAAATGATCTGCAGTATCTAGAAGAGCATATATGTGTCCTCGGTTCTCTGGGCTGATGGACAGAAAGCAAGAGCTACTGTTGGTTAATATTCCACCATCACTACCTTCATCTGCATTTCGGAAAATGATTTTCCTGTCACTCCCCAAATTTCCATAGACATTGACTCACAAGAGCAACACTGCATGAGCAAAGAAGTAAGAGATGAGCAAGCCTTTTTCCATTCTCCTCATCCCCTCTCTCATAGGGCTCCAGAGTCACTAAATAAGAGGAACAGACTATGGGTATATTAGCTATTTAAATAATCCCACTGTTCCTTCCTTTCTCTAAACTACTAAGTCATGTATTATATGTTGTTGTTGTTTAGTCACTCAGTCATGTCCAACTCTTTTGCTACTCCGTGGACTGTAAGCCACCACGCTCCTCTGTCCATGGGATTTCCCAGGCAAGAATACTGGAGTGGGTTTCTATTTCCCTCTCCAGGGGATCTTCCTAACCCAAGGATCAAATCTGCATCTCCTGCATTGGCAGGCAGATTCTTTACCATTGAATCAACCTGGGTTTCCCTATATGTATCATATACTATCTTATTATTTCCCTGATTCAAGGATGCCTTGTCTCTAATACCAAATGATCTTACCCAAATGTGGAATCTAAGGAAAACAGAAAAAAACAAACAAAAGAAGCTTACAGATTTAGAGAACAAATTAGTGATTGCCAGAGGTGGAGGATGGTGGAGTGAATGAAATAGATAAGGAGGATAAAAAATACAAACTTGCCGTTATAAAATAAATGTCATTAGAATATAATAAATAGCATTGAGACTATAATTAATAACACTGTGTCAAATATTTGAAAGTTCCAAAGAGCATAAAAGTTTTCAATATAAGAAAAAACAATTTTGTAACTACATATGGTGACAGAGGGGCTTCCTTGATGGCTCAGTAGTAAAGAATTCGCCTGCAATGCAGGAGATGCAGATTCCATCCCTGGGTCTGGAAGATCCCCAAAGAGAGCATGGCAACTCACTCCAGTACTCCTACTGGGAAAAATCTCATGGACAGAGGAGCCTGATGGGCTACCATCCATGGGGTTGTAAAGAGTCAAACATGACTGAAAAGTGACTAAGCACGATGGTGACAGATGTTGACGAGAATTACTGTGATGATCATTTGCAATAAATACAAATATATAATCATTATGTTGTACACCTGAAACTAACATAATGTTGTTTGTCAATTATACCTCAATGCTTTTAAATAATAAAAATAAAACAACCCATCTTTTGAAAAAGTGGGCAAAATCTTTGAATAGACACATTACAAAAATAAATAAATAAAAGATGCCTTGTCTCTCAATAAATTATAAGTTCCTTAAGGTATTCTCTTCATTTCTGTGGTATCCACCACAGCACTCAGCACACAGTGTCAGAAACACAGCAAACTTTCAAGAAAAAAAATCATTGCACTAAAATGTCATTTAGTGTTCTGTTGTCTTCAAAAATCTTCCCTCAAGAACATGAGAATTTACAGTCTGACGTTTGAGAAAAAACTAAGAATCACAGCTAAAATGTTAACAGTAATTTCAATAAATCAATGCACTCAACTTTTACAGAAAAAAAAAAATCAAAAAACAATCTGTATAGCTGGTCTACCACAGCAAAATACATTCTGATACCCCATGATGTGAGCAATACTAATAATAGCTCATCCCGTTGCCATGTAAACACTGAAGAGCTAGCCCATCAATAAATGTGCTGGAAATGCTGATCCAAGTCTAAAAATATCACTTCCTTTTCTCTTCAAGAAGCAATTTTCCAGGTTTATACAAATATGCAAGGATACTTAGTTAGGTCATGCAGTGCTCCTGTAGTCATTAACTCTTGTAGATTCATTAACGAGATCTCCCAAGCTCTTCTCACTCGTCAGGACTTGACTGGGTTGTCACTGTCACTGCTGATCTACTTAATTCTCAAAAATGCAGCAGAATCTATGGCTGCAATGACTGACTGCTTGTTCCCCTTGGACCTGTGGCAGAAATCATTAAATGATGGAATGCCTTCCCCTGAGTCTGGACTTGGCTTCAGAACTTCTCCTTGAGCCAGCACCCCAACCCAAGCAACCTCAATCAAGCAAAGTAAAGACTTGAGATGAAGTCTTTTCCCACACACAGGCAAAGGCCTTCTAATCTCCCATGAAGAGCTACTGTAAAGACCAAATTTCAAAAAAGTAGAGTAAAAATGGAAAATAGAGTTTATAAAGAGATTTAAAAAAAACACACACACAAAGAAAAACAAAAATAAAAGCATAAAAAACAAACGTTAAAAATTGAAATAACAGAAAAAAGAGCAACAGAAAAAACACACAAAATAATAGTAATAACATTAATAATGTCTTCCTGATGCTTCAGCTATCAATGTCCTTGCCCCACAGTGAGTCACAGCCAATCCCTGCCAAGTGGGGATGGGATGAATGGGGATATTGGGATTGACACATATACACTATTCAGTTCAGTTCAGTTGCTCAGTCGTGTCCAACTCTTTGCAACCCCATGAGCTGCAGCACGCCAGGCCTCTCTGTCCAACACCAACTCCCAGAGCCTACCCAAACTCATGTCCATTGAGTAGGTGATGCCATCCAACCATCTTATCCTCTGTCGTCCCCTTCTCCTCCTGCCTTCAATCTTTCCCAGCATCAGGGTCTTTTCAAATGAGTCAGCTCTTCGCATCAGGTGGCCAAAGTACTGGAGTTTCGGCTTCAACATCAGACTGTCCAGTGAGCACCCAGGACTGATCTCCTTTAGGATGGACTGGTTGGATCTCCTTGCAGTCCAAGGGACTCTCAAGAGTCTTCTCCAACACCACAGTTCAAAAGCATCAATTCTTCAGTTACTTAGCTTTCTTTATAGTCCAACTCTCACATCCATACATGACCACTGGAAAAACCATAGCCTTGACTAGACAGACCTTTGTCAGCAAAGTAATGTCTCTGCTTTTTAATATGCTGTCTAGATTGGTCATAACTTTCCTTCCAAGGAGTAAGCGTCTTTTAATTTCATGGCTGCAGTCACCATCTGTAGTGATTTTGGAGCCTAGAAAAATAAAGTCTGACACTGTTTCCACTGTTTTCCCATCTATTTCCCATGAAGTGATGGGACCAGATGCCACGATCTTAGTTTTCTGAATGTTGAGCTTTAAGCCACAACTATAAGTAAATAAGTGAAAGTCACTCAGTTGTATCTGACTCTGCAACCCCATGGACTGTACAGTCCATGGAATTCTCCAGATCAGAATATTGCAGTGGGTAACCTTTCCCTTCTCCAAGGGATGTTCCCAACCCAGGGATTGAACCCAGGTTTCCCACATTGCAGGCAGATTCTTTACCAGCTGAGCCACAAAGGAAGCCCAAGAATACTGGAGTGGGTAGACTATCCCTTCTCCAGCAGATCTTCCTGACTGACTCAGGAATCAAACCGGGGTCTCCTGCATTGCAGGAAAATTCTTTACCAACTGAGCTCTCAGGGAAGCCCAATTATCTATAAAGTACATATCTAATGAGAACCTACTGTATAGCACAGGGACCTCTACATAATGTTCTGTGATGACCTAAATGGGAAGGAAATTCAAAAAAGAGGATGCATATATATACATATAGCTGATTCACTTTGTTGTACAGCAAGAAACGAACACATTGTAAAGCAACCTCAATTAGAAAAAAAGATTTTCTCTTCTGGAAAAATTAAAAAACAAACAAAAAGACCAAACTTCAATTCGGGTTGTAATATAGGTTGCATTTGTCTTCAGGGATCTTTAACCTCCGTATCAGCTTTACTCCATTGTTTCTATCATTCTCCACCCCAACAAAGCCCCCACACCTAGGACGTGTATGCTAAATCAAGCTGCCAAATTTCCTTGCTTTGTGCTTACCCCTGGCCTCCCTTCCACAAACGTTATTATATTCTCAGGACCTTTATTCCTCCAACTTCTTTCCTATTAACACCTGGATATCTATCATCCTACTCCTCCTGGAATTTTCTTTCTTAGTTCCATAGATAACTGCTTAGTTAGTCAGAAAAAATCACCTCAGTTAGTGTGCTAACACTACAAGGGGCCATCGTTGAGTTTTGGCAGGATTCTTCTTGGAAATAATGCCCTGGGATAACACTAACGGGGCAGGTTTTAGAGCTTAGTGTTGACTGGCTGGAAGAGAAATTTGGAGGTCTGCTCCCTCTCATTCCTCTTTGATTTTCTGAGTGCACTCAAGAACCGTTTGTCAATCAGTCACTGCTGTGATGTATGTCAGAGAGTGTTTTGCCTATGTTTTCCTCTAGGAGTTTTATGGTTTCTGGTCTTACATTTAGCTCTTTAATCCATTTTGAGTTTACTTTTGTGTATGGTGTTAGAAAGTGTTCTAGTTTCATTCTTTTACAAGTGTTTGACCAGTTTTCCCAGCACCACTTGTTAAAGAGATTGTCTTTAATCCATTGTATATTCTTGCCTCCTTTGTCAAAGATATGGTGTCCATATGTGTGTGGATTTATCTCTGGGCTTTCTATTTTGTTCCATTGATCTATATTTCTGTCTTTGTGCCAGTACCATACTGTCTTGATGACTGTGGCTTTGTAGTAGAGCCTGAAGTCAGGCAGGTTGATTCCTCCAGTTCCATTCTTCTTTCTCAAAATAGCTTTGGCTATTCAAGGTTTTTTGTATTTCCATACAAATTGAGAAGTTATTTGTTCTAGCTCTGTGAAGAATATCCTTGGTAGCTCGATGGGGATTGCATTGAATCTATAGATTGCTTTGGGTAGTATACTCATTTTCACTATATTGATTCTACCAATCCATGAACATGGTATATTTCTCCATCTATTAGTGTCCTCTTTGATTTCTTTCACCAGTGTTTTATAGTTTTCTATATTTAGGTCTTTAGTTTCTTTAGGAAGATATATTCCTAAGTATTTTATTCTTTTCATCACAGCCATTCTGACTGGCGTGAAATGGTACCTCATAGTGGTTTTGATTTGCATTTCTCTGATAAT
The DNA here is from genome assembly GCA_935064755.1 of Tragelaphus eurycerus. NCBI lineage: Eukaryota > Metazoa > Chordata > Mammalia > Artiodactyla > Bovidae > Tragelaphus > Tragelaphus eurycerus. The sequence continues at coordinate 21,529,220 of CAKXYN010000007.1, read as the reverse complement.
GAGTGATGTTGAGCATCTTTTCATGTGCTGGAGAGGGTGCGGAGAGAAGGGAACCCTCTTGCACTGTTGGTGGGAATGCAAACTAGTACAGCCACTTTGGAGAACAGTATGGAGATTCCTCAAAAAACTGGGAATAGAACTGCCTTATGATCCAGCAATCCCACTGCTGGGCATACACACTGAGAAAACCAGAATTGAAAGAGTCACGTGTACCCCAATGTTCATAGCAGCACTGTTTACAATAGCCAGGACGTGGAAGCAACCTAGATGTCCATCCACAGATGAATGGATAAGCAAGCTGTGGTACATATACACAATGGAGTATTACTCAGCCATTAAAAAGAATACATTTGAATCAGTTCTAATGAGGTGGATGGAACTGGAGCTTATTATACAGAGTGAAGTAAGCCAGAAAGAAAAACACAAATACAGTATACTAATGCATATATATGGAATTTAGAAAGATGGCAACAATAACCCTGTTTACGAGACAGCAAAAGAGACACTGATGTATAGAACAGACTTTTGGACTCTGGGAACGGGAGAGGGTGGGATGATTTGGGAGAATAGCATTGAAATATGTATAATATCATATCTGAAATGAGTCGCCAGTCTAGGTACGATGCCTGATAACGGATGCCTGGGGCTGGTGCACTGGGATGACCCAGAGGGATGGTATGGGGAGGGAGGAGGGTTCAGGATGGGGAACACATGTATACTTGTGGCGGATCCATCTTGATGTATGGCAAAAGCAATACAATATTGTAAAGTTAAGCAAAATAAAATTTAATTAAAAAAAAAAAATCAGTCACTGCCCTCAGTCTTTCCAAGATCTATTTCAGCAAGTCAACTTAACCACTGCAGAAGTACATAGCCCATGATAGGCTATATAATACTAGGTAGCTATTAAAAATCATGCTAGCACTGAATTTGTTTAAACAGTAAACATTTGTTAAATTACTAATGTGCCAGCTATCGTTTGAGATTATAGGAATAAAAAAGTGGATAAATACACTGCTCTCCAAGGAGGCAATCACTCATGAAAAGAAAATACAATGAAACAGTATTGATTATGATCCATGTTTAACTAGTTATAATTTTGGCACAGAGGAGGAACTGATTCAGGGAGGGTGGTGTGTCAGGGAGGTCTGAGCAGAAGTGATGATTCTTACAGGTACATATGTGCATGCTAAGTCACTTGAGTAGTGTCCAACTCTTTGCACCCCTAAGAACTGTAGTCTGCCAGGTTCCTCTGTCCATGTGATTCTCCAGCAAGAATATTGGAGTGGGTTGCCATACCCTCCTCCAGGGGATCTCCCCCATCCGTGGATCAAACCCGAGTCTCTTATGTCTCCTGCATTGGCAGGCGGAGTCTTACTACTAGTGCCACCTGGTAAGCCCCAGTTCTTACAGGTAACTCTACTCTATCCTCTGTAATGACCTATATGGGAAAAGAATCTAAAAAAGAGTGGTCTTATGTATATGCATAACTGTTGACTTTGCTATACAGTAGGAACTAATATAACACTGTAAATTAACTATAAGCCAATAAAAAACAAATTTTTAAGAACATAACCCAGGAAACATGTAAAAATTCCTAAGAAAACTTAAAGTGATTGGAAATTTTAAAAAGCACTTGATTTCTATGGGTCTTTGAGCATGTGCTACCTAGAAGAGTTTGCTAGCACCTTCCCCCATCCTCTCAAATTTTAAATCCTGTCTCTATAAGCATCAACCTTCCACAAGCTGAATAAATTAGCTATCCAATACCACTTAGAGTAAGTGGCTTAATGTTTTCACCAGATCTGAACAGGCCTAGACAACAAGGAGTGGGTAAGGATGAGCATGTATTTTCATTTCTTTCATAAGCCTTATTCTCTGTGGACTGGTTGTTTCTAAAACTACACAGAGAAAACTTTAACTGCATGAGTAATTTTTGTTTTGTGGTATATTATTCTTCACTTTCAATCATGCAACTCAAAACTGACTTACAGGATTATAAGAGAGTAGTATAAAGTTTCTAATACAATTCAATGGCCCTTAAGTAAAAACATGAACACCATCAACTGCCATTATCCTGTGCAATGGCAGAAAACTGTCAAGCCCAATTATGTGAAAACGCCAGAGAACTGTTCAGACAAGCTCCTCACCAAGCCTTGCCATTGCTCATACGATGCAGGATGCTTAAGATCAAAACTTTAATGACATTACATCGGTTTTCTGAATATAAAACGTGCTTTTCAAGTCAGTTCAAGGTAGCATTCTCTCTTCTGGCACATGTATTAGGATAAACCTTCTAATAGTTACTTCTAGGAGGCAGATCACAGAAGCCACTTTCCAATCAAGATCTGTACATTCCAGGTGAAGCTGGAGAAAATTCTTCAGGTAAATTCACTAACGAAGAGTGATTTGAAAATACAAAATATTTGAGACACACACATGTATCCCCAGCTATCCATCCTGTTTTATTAAATGTATATCCATTTCTTTGTGTACTTGTTCAATTGAAATTTAGGAAAACTATTAGATTAACATTTGGCACATAGTAAATGCACCAAAAAATGTTTGATAAATGATAAATGAATGACTTTTTACACATTCTAAGTAGTTCCAACAGATGTAGAAAATTCATACATGGAACCATATCTCACTTTCCTCAAAAATGTTATTACTACTCTTCCGTGTTAATTACTCTCCTTAAGGAAGTTTCTCTTTTTGAAGTGTTTTAAGGCATTAATTTTCCCAGAAATGAATTAAATATTAGTTAAGCATCTGCACATTTATATTATTTAGGTATAGCATATATTTTTTCCCTATTTCACAGATTTCCTAAAATGTAGCCTGCCAGTGTTAAGTCATTAGCAGACAAGGATAAAAACTCACAAGTTTTGTGTTTTAGTTTATCTCATAGTCTGCTTCACAGCCCAACCAGGTCTCATAATGAAAACCCCCCTCAGCCAGTGCCTCCAGCACTTAACTTTTCAAATACAAATGATTTGGCCAATATCACTATGATTTAGAAATGTTTTCCTCCCTGTTGGTCTCAGCCATGATCTCCTCTGGATATAGTTCAATTAGATGCCTTTTCACTTTTTCACAAGCAGCCTGTTTTTGTAAAAGTTTGAAAAACTTTGAAAAAGTACTATAAAACGTTTTCACTGTCAATAGGAAAAAAAAATGGATTGCTGGAGGCAGACACAGCTCCCCGTAGAGCTAACCTTTTGATCCTGGAATCCTTTCATGCACTTAAGTCTTCTCTAGTGTCAATGGGAGTGTTGTGTATGCAAGGGCTGCAGGATCAAGTTCAGTCTCTTCTTTAGTACTCTGTAGCCAAGTGGGGTAGCCAGCTGAATCTGGTTTAGTTAAAAAAAAAAAAAAGAAACTTTCCTGATGCTTTGAAGTTTTTTGGGCGGTGTAATAATATCAGGATTTGTAGGAGGTTATTTTGCATAATCCTTAATAAGATATTCTTATGGCTTCAAAAAGTTAGTGGGATAAGAGATGCAAGATGAAGTATTTTTTTTTTAAGTTTTCTGTAGAAATGACCCAAATGCATTTCAGGAAGATGTATAAAGTATAAGACTGTCCAAATGTGTGTCTAGGCAGGAATGCACTCAAAACCATTCCTGAAAAGATGGATTTCTACCCTCTTTTTAAAAGAAAGAGATATAATATCCCTCAAAAAAGTCTCCACAAAATAAAATGGTGGTTGCCAGGGGTCAGGGGAAAGGGAGAATGGGAAGTTTTTGTTTAGTGGGTACAGGGTTTCAATTTTACAGGATGAAAAGAGTTCTGGAGATGGATGGTGGTGGCAACCACACAACAATGTGAATGTATTTAATGCCACTGATTTAACTCACTTAAAATAGTTAAAATAGTACATTGTATGCTATGTATATTTTAATGACAATTTTTAAATATATTTAAAATTTAAAACTGACTCAATGGACATGATTTTGAGCAAACTCTGGAAGATAGTGAAGGACAGGGAAGCCTGGCGTGCTGCAGTTCATGGGGTCCCAAAGAGTGGGCACACCACTTAGCAACTGAGCAACAGCAAACGCTTATACAACTTAGAATCAGGAAAATTGGAACTCCGTTAACTGAACAGTTCCTCCATGGTTTGCATTCACGTGTTCATTTTTTTCCTCTTAACTAAGTGCAAAATACTCTGATGAACAAAAGGAGTTTGCTGGAGGATTCTACTATGTGTAATGGATTAAGTATCCCTGAGACTAATGCAGTTATTTGAATTGAAACAAAGCACTCTTTTCTTTAATCCTTATCACCCTAAACCCACAAGTACTCACTGATGAGGATGTTTTTCCAACCAAGGTGAGAGGGCTGAGCAAGGTGTGCCAAGTGGAAAAGGGAGCTAAGGAAGGGGGAAGTACAGGAGCACGTCCCAAGCCGCAAAATCTCTCTGCTGGAAGTGAGTTCACTTTATTATTACCAAGAAACCAAGCTTCATTTTCTGGCATGTTGGTCTGGAAAATTAAGAATTTAAACTAACCCCACTGGACATAACCTACCTACTGTTTTTAAAAACAAGCACTTTATTATCACTCTGTTGAAGGGTACTAAAACCCTTGTGATTTATTCATATTGGGAATTTAGCAGCAACTTCAGTCTGAAAAAAAAAAATAGCCTCACTCAAAAAGTGATGGTCTCAACACTATATATGAAGTTAGGAGGGAGTTTCTCTCTAATTAAATACACACACACACACACACACATTACAGAACCCTAATGATGAAGCTGAAAAAAACAAACAGAAGAAAAGTAAACATTTTTTTCAGCAGTTGGAAATAATATGCATAAATAAGAAACTGATTTTTCCCTACTTTTTTGGAACCCAGATATTAAACAACATAATCTTTGCTCCAGGTGACTACTGTCTCTTTAATAAACTCTTAAAACTTCAGTTGTGGTCCTCAGACAAAAAGACACTACATTAAGAGGTAAAATCTCCAAATTCTCTTCTTTGCTATCTCTGACAAATGAGGACTATGGGTCCACATGTTCACTTACCTGACTAAAGAAAGTATTTTGTCACCTGTTTGGGATATAGCTTAGGATTATAAAATTAGATGACTTCAGCAGAATAAAACAGATCTCTCTCTTTCAAGAAAAACCACTGGACAAAGAACACGCAATGAATAATGGCCAATAATTATGCAAAGACATATTCAGTTTTGCTTGTGATGTAAGCCATGCAAATAAATCCAGTAGAGCAATTTTTCTATCAAGACGGCACATTTTAAAAGACTGACAATCAGAGCATAGGGGAGAATGTGTGAGCACAGATACCTTTGTGTACTATTGATGATGGTATAAATTTGAACAACTTGAGCATAAATTTAGTGACTCAACAAGTTTATCACTATCACACTGTAAAATATTTCCATCTTTCGACCCAGCAATTCTAAGCAATTTGACCTGCTTCTAAGAAGTTTCTTTAAACAGATCATTGTACATGCGAACAAAGATGATACCAAAGGATATTCATTGCAGTGTAATTTACTATAGTGAAAAATTGGAAATAGACCATGTCTATTAATAGGAGATTGGTTAGGACTGCTCTGGCGAGCCAGTGGTTAAGACTCTGTGCTTCCAGTGCAGGGGGCTTGGGTTCAGTCCCTAGCTGGGGAAAACTAAGATTTCATGTGCTGAGTGGCATGGCCAAAATAATAATAATAATTAAAAAACAGGAGATTGGTTAAATAAATTATTGCTCATCCATTCAACAACTATTGGTTAAGGGCCTATTGAATGCCAGGCAGCATTCTATACACATTATATACATAAGACATCCAGTAAAATAATGATTAGATCTGTAGCTATTAGTATAGGAAAAGATTACAAGCAGTTTTTTGGTATTATTTCATTTATGTAAAAGGGCATGTAAAAGTACATATTTATATGTGAACATAAGTATATTGAGAAACATCTGTAAGGATGATCATGAATGTATTACCATACTACCAGCATTATCTCGAGGTCTTTTTTGTTGTTAACCTCCATACTTTCCTATACTGTTTGAATATTTTCTAACAAAGCTACCTTATTTTTATAATCTAAAAATATTAGGGGTATATTCATTTTGAAGGGATCAAAAGAGAACCATTGGTACAATTTAATCATATTAATATGCAGAAGAAAATACCAGACAGCCACAGAATTCCAGAATCCAGCTGCAGTCCTAAGAAGTAAGATGAAAAAGCAGATGCTTGCCCACAAGGATGAGGTAAATAGGGATGAAGCACAAGGGGTCCATAGAACTCAAATGCACAATGCAGCTGAATGTACTCCACTAAACTAGAAATCCAGGCCAGCAAAGTCCCCAAAGACTATAAAGCCTAAAAACTAGTAACAATAAACGTATCATACACAGGGCTTTTATATAACTTGCATGTTATTCGTGTTGAAACGATGATCCTTTAGCAGTTTATAATATTGCTTTTTAACTTGGTATATCATTCTTTTTTCCTTTAAAAGTGATCTCTCATGAACCCTCCCCTTTCCTTTAATCCTCCAAAACAGTGTTTAGGCTGGGCAGGTAGGAAAGGTATATCTAATTAAAAAGCTAAAATATTCTTGCCTTTACTTGCCTTTTCAGTATCTTAGACAAAGTATCAAATGTATGTCAACAATGCAGTCATATTCCAAAATAATTCCTTTCCACCTTCATGAGCAGAATCAACAGGATGTGCATCATAAAAACAGATAGAGAAACCATAACACAGAATAATATACCAGAACTCCTGCTAGAAATTCTTCCATGAATCTGCTGCATCTGAATATATGAATAGCAGGCCACATGAATAAAAGGACAGGAACATACGAGTCCGTCAGATCTATTAACTGTTAGGGACCAACATTCACAGGTATCTCATGTTATATGCGTATTGCAGTTACCTAAAGGTCTGGGCTTCTCTTGCGAGGTGTTCTAAGTATACAACTTGGGATTTTGTTGTTGTTGTTATGTTGCTTTTTACTCTTACTAGGTTACTTTGCATTTTTATACCTTGTACTGCACATGCATCATAAAACACCAGCTTTCTGAAATCTGTATAAAACTTCTGCTCCAGGTCTTTAAGATGGAATCAATCCCAATAGTAAGCAAATACCTTGCCTTCACAGTTTTTACGATAAAAATTGAAAACGAAACTTGAAGACGTTTAGTTAAAACAAAACAAAGCAAATACTACAGTCTGGTGTCCTGGGCCAACTTTGAGCTCTGAACAGCAAACTTGCTTGACTACATAGAAGTCTTAAGAATAAGTGTATGTGTGCATATGCGTCAAATGCTACCATGAGCCCAGAAGATGTATGTAACAGTATAGCTCTGCTCAAAAACTGTTTCAGGAAATCAGGATAACCCACCAGCAAGTTTTGAAGAACTGAAAAAGTATTCTGTAACATATGACCTTTCCAGTTAGAGAGAGGGCACATACAGACTACTGACCAAACCCAAGCTTCTGGCTGTCGCTGTTCACAAAGCTCAAAGACTTGCTGACTTAAGTAAGTTACCTGGGCCAGAAGCATCAAGCTTTCTCTGACTTCTTGCCCTTACTTCCTCATTTGTTATATTCTTTAGATGAAAAATCCAACTTTAAGCAGCCTGCTGGTGTTCCTGAATAAATCAGGTTTTATAGACCTAAATCGGAGAAGGCAATGGCACCCCACTCCAGTACTCTTGCCTGGAAAATCCCATGGACAGAGAAGCCTGGTGGGCTGCAGTCCATGGGGTCGCTAAGAGTCGGACACGACTGTGCGACTTCACTTTCATTTTTCACTTTCATGAACTGGAGAAGGAAATGGCAACCTACTCCGGTGTTCTTGCCTGGAGAATCCCAGGGACGGGGGAGCCTAGTGGGCTGCTGTCTCTGGGGTCGCACAGAGTCAGACACGACTGAAGTGACTTAGCAGCAGCAGCATAGACCTAAATATCTTGCAACAACAAAGAAAATTCAGCAAGCCCTAAGACTATTAGACTGACCGATTAATTTTTTTTGGATGTTGACCATGTTAGTATGAATAGGTCTGATTACTCCTATCGAAAGGTAACATCAGGTTTCTGGACTTTATATTAACAGTTCAAAGCTAGGCGGTGGGGTGGGAAATTGAGCACAAGGCACCTGCCTTGCCTGCCAAAGCACGTCCTCACTGCAGTTGCTTCTTTATGAATTTTTGTGAATGAGGCATTTTAAAGGCAATGACTAAAAGAGAAAGAATAGTCCATGTTCATTAGTCTGATGCTGCACGGCAAAATGTTACTTTCGTTTTCTTTAAAGACATTTTTGTAAAATGATGTCAGAAGGAAAGTTTACAACACAGTTTTAATCTCAAAACTTCTTAAAACAGTTGAAAGAGAGAAATCTCTAGGCTAAAAATGCAGTAGTATAATCTTTCATCTTAAGTGTTCAGTTTACATTTGTTTGTATGTGTGTGCACGTGTGTGTGGTCATAATCAGTTATTAGTATTGATTCAATCTCTTAGTGTAATTCTATAGCAATAACTGTGTTTGAAGCAACCAAGAATATTTTATTAGTCAGTATGCAAAGTTTTAGTAGTTAAAACTGAGTAAATATTGTCAAATCTCTTAAGTTGTGTCTAAACGATAAAGTAAATTTTTAAAAATAGAAAAATTCAATTCAGTAAAAGTATCATACTAGCAGTTTGGTTAAAAATAGCACACTGAGTTATTTTGGCTAATGTGATTTTACTTAAATTCTTGTGGTAATATGTGTAGTATTTACTACTGTCATGGCAATGCAATTTAGGGATTATTAATAAGCTTAGAAAAACTCTTCCACAGTTTTAAATGAGATAGCCACTCCAAGATTTCAAGCAAGCCTAAAAATCTAAAATTCTAATCAATTTATTAACAAGAACTAAATGGAATGCTTCTTTGGAGACACACACATATTTCTGTATCTCAAATATTTTAAGAAAGAAGCAGTTTTAATGAATACACAGAAATTATATTTCTGAGGAAAAAATAGTATTTGAGGCAAAGAAAGAAAGAAGAAAGGAAGGAAAGAAAAAAGAAGTTACAAGGGTCCCTCACACTTGATAGACTTTTCCCTTATTCACTCAGAATTCTTTGAAGGGGGCTTATGTATATTTTTGCCTGTGACAAGGCAGCATTCTTTACCTCCTCCACTCCTGGCCCAATCACTACTTCCCACCAAGTAATAATTAGATACCAAGAAAATCAAGCCTGTGGCAGTGTGAACACTGGCTCAGCATCCACTAAAACAGTTGAAGGCAAGAGCTAACCTGGCACTCTTCCATACCTTGTCAGACTGAGGGCCAGCTGGCTTGGTGTAGGGACCAGCAAGGGGCAGATCATCTGGTTGATTCTCCAGGGCCCTAGGCAAGACTCCACCTCTTCAAACCATTCCTCCCACATCAGTTTCTGACTTATTTGCAAACATCTCCAGAAAGAGATTTCACGGTAATCCATTCCAATGCTTAGCAAACCTCACTTTAGGGAAATGCTTCCCTGTGTTCAACCTAGCTCCCCTCTGCTGAAGTTAGAGATCTTTTCCTTTTGTTCTCCTCTTAGCAGCAAAGAGAACAGCTGGTCACCAGTTTCCATACAATAACCCTTCATATGCCCGAAAAGTTTTATTAAGCCACCCACAAGTTTCTCTCTTCTAAGCAAAAATAATCCTGGCTCCTTTAACCCTTGTACAGTCCTATTTTGTCAAACTTTTGATTAATTTCTTCTTTCATCTGTATTCTCTTCCTGCTATAATTTATACAATAAATTCCTAGAAAAGAGAAAGTGAAATCTGATAACATATACACACTGTGTGAGCTGTGCTTAGTCGCTCAGTCGTGTCTGACTCTTTGAAACCCCATGGACTGTAGCCCACCAGGCTCCTCTGTCCATGGGGATTTTCCAGGCAAGAATACTGAAGTGGGTTGCCATGCCCTCTTCCAGGGGATCTTCCTGACCCAGGAATCAAACTGGAGTCTCCTGCATTGCAGTTGGCTTCTTTACCAGCTGAGTTACACACTACTATATATAAAAGATTGAGGGCAGGAGTAGAAGGGGGCAACAGAGGATGAGATGGTTGGATGGCATCATCGACTCAATGGACATGAGTTTAAGCAAATTCCAGGAGATAATAAAGGACAGGGAAGCCTGGTGTGCCGCAGTCCATGTGGTCACAAAGAGTCAGACATGACTGAATGACTGAACAGCAACAAATATATAAAAGTTGATTAATAAGAACCTACTGTATAATGCTAGGAATTCTATTCAGTGCTCTATCTATAATGATCTATATGGGAAAAGACTCTAAAAAGAATGGGGAGATATATATATATATGTATAATTGATTCACTTTGCTGCACAGCAAAAACTAACACAACATTGTAAATAAACAGTACTCCAATAAAAAATTAATTAAAAAGTAAATAAGAAATAAAAATGAAATCTGAAATGTTGAGTCCATTAAAGTGGACTGAGGAGTGAGTTTGAGGATTATAAAACAAGGTGTGGGGATGGTCAGAAGGGGTTTCAGACAGAAAACTGGAGAAAGATACTGAAATGTAATTCCTAAAGCCAAAGTAGTCTTAGAAATGTCTTAGTCATTCTAAATTTTCCACCAATATTTTTTAAATAAACATATAAATGTTCCACAATTGCTTATAGAGTCACTGCATTTTCAAGACTAGCATTGGATAACTTTTCATTCATGTTGCAAGTTTTGTGAATGTCAGTCTTGTCCAACATTTGGAAAACATGCTGTCTGAGGCACCCTTCCACACCAAGCTAGACTGCAGTTAAACAGCTAGATAATATCGGCTGTCCAAAAGAATGTCAATCTCCATTAACTCATCAGCTAGTAAATGCTGAATGCAAATGTTAAATCATACACTGAAATGCATGGTTTGACGCTATCCCAATCTTTCATCAAGACAGATAGCATGGTCGATGCCTGACATGATCATTCCTTGTCCTAAGGTGGTCTGATGTGCCTTGCAATTTTGATCTAAATCCCAGATGGCAGAAAACGTGAAACTGTTTCTTAGAGCACCCTGGGTGTGCCTCAGAGAACGTGCCATACTTAGTACCCCGAGAGTTCTCTTTACAAGCCTTTTTCTCAATTTTTATTAAATAAGAATACAATAAATGCATTCAAGTATACAAAGTTAACCTTTTTATTCTTGATTATGACAGGATACTTAAAAAAAAAAGAAAAGCAGTTTTGGGAAAATTGAAAATGAAACCTGCCTTACTTTGTGGCCTCAATAAAGTGAAATAAGGAGCTTCCCTGATGGCTCAGTGGTAGAGTCTGCCTGCCAATGCAGGGGACACAGGTTTGAGCCCTGATCCAGGAAGATCCCACGTGCCGTGGGGCAACTAAAGCTGTGCACAACTCCTGAGCCTGTGCTCTGGAGCCTGGGAGCCGCAACTATGGAGCCCTCGCACTGCAATACTGAGCCTGTGTGCCTAGAGCTCCGTGCCCAGCAATAAGAAAACCCACTGCAATGAGAAGCTCACCCACTGCAGCTAGAGAGTAGCCCCCGCTCTCCACAACTAGAGAAAAGCCCTCTCAGCAACAAAGACCCGGAACAGCCAGAAATAAAAATAAATAAAATTATTTAAAAAAATAAAGTGAAATACAGATTATGTACACTTTGTCAAGATGCTGCTTCTGTTATGCCAGTTTTGACAAAGTGTGCTGTTCTACAAGTTCTTGTTTCTCAAATATCACATTTCTGCCTCAGAACTGTTTTTTTCTTAAGGTATAATTTTTCCCAAAATAAACGTGGTTCCATTTGTACTCCCCAACTGTAAGTCCAATTCTGTTCTCAAGAATCAGTAAGGCAGGGCACTTTAATAATTGTATGCACGTTCCTGCATCCATCAGTGAATTGTGTATGTGAAAGTGTTTTTGGAATGTGTCTATAACTTACCGTCCTGTTGTGCGGACACGTTGGTCAGTCACTGGTTGAGAAGGTATTGAGCTACTCCTCAAAAACAAATTGTTGCCATCTTAAAATAAGTGACTAAAGATATTAGTTCAACAATGAAATTCAGGAATTAAAAATATTGAGGCAGAGATACTTTTAATATGCAAATTTGGTTTTTCTCCCACTCCCCACTTCCAATCTCAGCATACTGAAGAAGGATCAAACAGCAATAACTGCAAAGATGAGTTCATACCCCCCACAGGGAAGCCAGCGGTGAAGTTCTCAAGAGGCCAGTGCATCTGCAAGGCATGCAGAGCCCAGGGGTCCCAGAAGTAGGGTGGGCTCCTTCAACGTGTGCCTTCCAGTCAGACCCCCCTGACTCCCACCGCTGTGAGTTTAAGGGAGTAGCACAGGACCTGACACATGGTCAGAGTCAAGAAACCTTTGCTGAATAAATGAATGAAGAAATAAAGTCACAGATTCTAGGCTATATCTCACTGGTACCAATATTTTACTATAGTGGAGAAACTCAGGCACAGAAGAAGAAAAGGCCTGTCTGTATGGGCGAAACTGAACTTAGTGCTTAGGGGTTCTTTTTTCCCACTTGTATTTTGACCACCGAAATTAGTGAAGATACCATGGAGTGTTAGGGCCCTAAACTGAATTGCTCATTCACACTGTTATTTATTAGTTGCCTATCCTGTTATGGGGGCTTCCCTGGTAGCGCAGCTGGTAAAGAATCCGCCTGCAATGCAGGAGACCCTGGTTCGTTTCGTGGGTTGGAAGATCCCCTGGAGAAGGGATAGGCTACCCACTCATTCTTGGGCTTTACTGGTGGCTCAGACAGTAAAGACACTGCCTGCAATGGGGGAGACCTGGATTCCATCCCTGGGTTGGGAAGATCCCCTGGAGAAGGGAAGAGCTACCCACTCCAGTATCCCCATGGACAGAGGTTCCTGGCAGGTACAGTGCATTGGGTGGAAAACAGTTGTACACAACTGAGCACCTAAGCACAGCACAGCGCAGCACATCCTGTCACGACCTACGTTACCTGTCCAGAGTTATGCAGGTTATTTAATTCCTCCAGGGCCAGGAGTCAAACACAAGTATCCTGGCTTAGTGTTGAACCTGCTCCCCATTACACCACGACTTCAATTCCTTTGTGACTAGTTACTGCATTCCATTGTCATAAACAAAACCCCCACGGAAGAGTGCTATATTAAAATGTTGTTGGCTGTGTTTCAAAACATTGCCCATTTGGGAGCTCTCTTTTCTAGGAAAAAGGCATAGCAATAACTCCGGTGTATCTCCAGTCACAAAATCTAAAGACCAGGAAAATATTCAACTAAAATGCAATACATTTCTTTAAAGACTGAATGAAATTGTGGTTTGCAACTAATGGTTACAGCTTGCTAAAACCTAAGTGCTAACGTGTGTTGTTCAATGCAAATAAAATATGGTTACCTTTACTGTTAATATTTTTAAAAGGCTTTGGATCTTGGTAATTTTTAACTCCAATGTATTTTAATTGCTATTCATTACACCGGCTCTCCATTGGTCCCCTGGCCCTCCAACAATGACCTTTCCTCTAGGATAAAGTGCCCTGTCCTCCAGTCTTGGACTTTCTTTCCCTTCTACTGACAAAGATTTTTAGAAGCTCAGTCAAACCAGAATCTAGTTCTAGAATATGAATGACAATGTCCTTTAACAGGTTTCATTCCCAAAGGACTTTATATTTTAACAGAAGAGGAAACCTAAGCCACCCAATTTCAAAATTTAAAAGAAGAGGTATATAAATTATTAATCTATGAGTCCTTCATACTAAATAAAAATAGAAATATAGCATAGTAAAACTTAAGCATCTTTTACAAAGTCTCAACAGAAGAACCAAAGATGATCAAGACACCAGAGATTTTGAATTACTTTTTTTTCCTATACTTTTTGTTAACTGACACTTTTTGTTTATTTTATTTGGCTGCACCACAAGGCGTGCAGGATCTTAGTCCCCCAACCAGGGATCAAACCAGCACCCCCGGCACTGGAAGCACAGAGTCTCAGCTGGGCCGCCAGAGAAGTCCCTTTTTTTCTTATACTTTGAAAAGAATGTCCTGAACTGAAATTGAGGTAAAAAATGGCACAGTGATGATGAAAAATTTGCTTTAAATTTTGACAAGTTCTGAACTGGAAATGGACAAAGCTTCTCATATATGGTTTTCAGGAATATAAACCAAAATGATCTTTCTGTAGGAAAACTGTCAATACGTACCAAAAATCACAGGGCCTTCCTGGTGGCTCAGACATTAAAGAATCTGCCTGCAATGTGGGAGACCTAGGTTCAATCCCTGGTTTGGGAAGATTCCCTGGAGAAGGGAATGGAACCCACTCCAGTACTCTTTCCTGAAGAATCCCATGATTAGAGGAGCCTGGCAAGCTACAGTCCATGGGATGGCAAAGAGTCGGATACACTGAGTGACTAACACAAATCAAAATGACCTTTCTGTAGGAAAACTGTCAATAAGTACCAAAAATCACATTTGACCCAGTCATTTTACATCTAGGAATTCATTCTAGGGAAATAATCAAAGATGAACCCAAAATTTGGGTATAAGATATTTATGCAACACTTTTAAAAGCAAAATAAAATAATCTTAAGTCAACTACAATGTCCATCAATAGGAGACTGATTAAATAAAATTGGTCAACCCCCTGGACGGAATTACTGTAAAGTCACTGCAGTAGGGTAATTCTGGCTATATATACTCTAGAAAATATCCACCCCGTTGACCATTTTGAAATGTATAGAAATATTGAATCACTATGTTGCATACAGGAATTAGCATAGTGTTGGAGATCAATTACATTCCAAAAACAAACTCACAGAAAAAAAGAGACCAGATTTGTGGTTACCAGAGGCGAGCATAAGGGAAGGACAGACTGGATGAAAGTGATCCAAGGGCACAAACTCTAGTCATAAATATACACTAGGGATATAGTATACAACATGATAATCAACACTGCTTATGTTACATACGAAAGTGATTAATAGAGTAAATCCTAAGAGTTCTTTGCATCTATATGAGATGATAGCTATTCACTAAACTTACTGTGATGATCATTTCACAATGCATGTAAGTCAAATCATTATGCTGTATACCTTAAACTTATACAGTGCTGTGTGTCAGTTATACTTCAATAAAACTAGAAGAAAAAAATAAAGAAACCATGCACCCATGATGCTGCCAGAAAACTCACAAAGTGTAAAGTGGCTTGAGTGAAATGACCTTATTTAGAAAAAGCTCACATACACATACATTTATATACTTACATTTTTTAATGACCATAAGAATATACCCCAAGCTTTAAATAGAGTTTCCTCCAGGGAATATGATGGAGTCAAAGTGAGTCAGCAGTGTGTGAAGAGAGTTTAATTTTCTGCTTTATGAAACTAGTTATTGCTTAAATCTTTATATCTGGCAAATATCTCTTTTATAGTTCAAACATGAAAATAAAAAGATTTCAAAAATTATGTTTCAAAATAAGGACATGGGAAGCAACTCACAATGTTTTCTCAAGTGAAAAAAACACAAAACAGCATAAACAATGTAAAAATACTTTACAAACTTTGTAAAAATAAATCATACATGGCATAGAATGTAAGAGAAATATAAAGAGCCGAAAGGAATGAAAATATATCAAAATATTATTGGTTAGTTCTGAGTAGTGATATTAAGATTCTTTTTATTTTTCTGAATTTCATAAATGTTCTGCAATGAACACAGCATAACAGAAAAAAGTAAATGTTATTCTTAATACATTAAAATTTTTTCAAACTGTCAGTTCAATAAGTTAATGGTATTTGCTTTTCTAATGCTAAGATGTATACACTCTGCCAACACTGACACTCACTTTAAAAGCTAAAGCAGTGCTATTCTGCAGCTTGAAATGTCAAATTTCTACAGATAAGCATCCTTGTAGCTCGCTATAGTGTGCTTGTTCTAATAAAGACATAAAATATTAGACAAAAGAAGTGATCTTACGTGGCTGACCAACATGCAGCTAGCATAGCTGAGGTCCGAGTTAAAGTGGTTTTCCAAAAGTTCAAATCTTTTCGTTTAATGGAAGGACTGAGACGAGAATTGATTCTCCCAGACCAGTGTTTTTCCATGACATGAGACTGCTATGTTTTTGGATGAGAATCACTGAAACCACAACAAAAATAGCACTTTAAGAAATATACAGCAAAAGGGCAAATGAACAAAATTTGTACGTAGCTTCAGGGAGAACTGTTAAATCCAGCAAAACTTCAGGTTCCACTCTCAAAATGCCATTGGCCTTTCTGAGAATTCTATCTAGAAAAAAAAAAAAGATTAGATCGGACCTAGAAGAATACTTAAAGAAAACTTGATTTTTATTTTAATAG
Source organism: Tragelaphus eurycerus (assembly GCA_935064755.1). Classification (NCBI taxonomy): domain Eukaryota; kingdom Metazoa; phylum Chordata; class Mammalia; order Artiodactyla; family Bovidae; genus Tragelaphus; species Tragelaphus eurycerus. Next base: position 21,512,862 of record CAKXYN010000007.1, on the reverse strand, counting down.
TAATACAATTCAAAGCCTAAATGAAAACATCTGGTTTCACTTTCTTTACTGATTATGATAGTTAGAGATTCTGAGACATCAAGTATGACTCTCATTTATTTGATATGCAAATAAAGTTCTTGGCTTGAGTGTAAATCTCATACTTTCAGTTGTGCCCCTTGTAGCTAATTATTTTTTATATCCCCTCTTGGGTCCAAAAAAGTTAGAGGTAGAGTTAGTCATTAAGAAATGCATCCTTCCCACAAAATGCCTACAGGCACTATTTCCCCCTACCAAAAAAAAAAAGTAGACTTTAATTAATTAGAATCCAGATCACTGGGATAACTGCCAATTCCACTTTTTTCCACCCTTCCACAAAGGTTGTGACCCAGATCTCAAGAGGAAAGGCCAAATTTGGGGGCAGGGGGTAGAGACAGGGAAGAGGCAACCACGTGGCAGAGGCATCAGTTTATACCACAGCGAGGAAACAAGCCACTCGTTAGGAGCCGAGTACTATGCTAAATGAGAGTCAAAGATTACCAGGTTCAGATGAGAAACTTGGGGTTGTTCCCAAAGGGATCAGACCCCCGGAACTGTTCTCACACTGCCTGGCTCTCACCAAACACCCTCTACACACACACACACACCAAAACAAACAAAAATATCCAAAACTATCAGCCCTCTCATTAACCAGATAGGTTTGGGCACTTTCACCCCGGCTAGTGAAAACCTTGCTTTGGTTCTGTGTATCACAACACAAAATGAGTAATTCTGGATCTCAGTAATGAACTACTACTTCTGGGACTTGTTGCAACACATCCTCATACTTCGAGGGCCTTAGGCCTATCTTTTTCTCCTAGTTGGGATCTGTGCCTATATTCACTGACAGTCACAGGGTACAAGAGTATGACTGTGTATTCATTCACATCAGGCAACATGACATTTCAGAAAATGGGGGCCTAGAAGGGCCCTCTCCCTCAGTTTCTATTTCACCAGACCTAGATATAAAATGGATAATTCCATCTAAACCAGAAAGAGACACTGAGAAGAAAACCCAGATAATAGACTACAAATATATACCTTTCCATAGTCAGTCACAGTCTCACTTCACAATACTCCTCAAATTAGTGTAAAAGAGGAAATATCCAAAATATTCCTTTATTTATTTAAGCAAACAGATATTAAAACAATGGGGGAAAAGAAATGACCCACAAATCACAATTAATTATTATTTAACTTTTAAAAAATAAACTAACCAGTTCATGTAGCTAGAATTTTTAAAAATACGTCCTTCAACCTCCTTTTATGAGATGAGGGCAAATGAATAGTATTTCAACTGGCAACAGGATATTAAAATAGGCAACTGCTAGCTTATACCAACTAAATTTGTATATATTAAGCCCAGTCCCCACATTTCCATGTCTGATGCTGCACAGTAGCAACTGTTGCTTATAACCCATTGAAGTTCACAATAATAACTATGATGTGCTAAAATGGCTACTAAATAAATCAACTAGATTAAATCCTATTAGTATCATCATGCTACTCGAGAGAACTCATATTTTTTCTCAGATTTTAATTGATCATAAACGGGCAAGCCACATACGATAACAAAGTCCTATTAGTTTAAAATAGCCCCGTCCTGAACATTTAAAACCACACTGACTTAACCTACTACAAATATGACAAGTAAAACAGAAAAAGAGACCAAACCACACCGACAAACCAGGAAGCTATATTCACTGCACTGTCTCATCATCTAATATTACATGCTGAAATATTTAAGTATGTCCCGACTTTTACATCCGTCCAGATCTCATATCCGTAAATAGACATAAACTATTTTCCAAGTGCAGAAATCAAGCTGGTTTCTTTTATTCTAGCTTCCTGAGAATTCTGACAACTACTCCCCACCTCCCTCGACTACTCATACATTTTCACCACTTGAGACATTGCAGGGTGAGGGAAAGAGAAAGAAAGAGAAGTCCCATGACTTCTGAAATTGGAAAGAGGAATTAAGTTCTAAAAAGGAGAAAGAGAGTGGCAGTTTTGCTTAATTCAAGGATTGAGTAAAATATTGTTGTTTAATTATTTTTCAAAAGATACACTCCAGTGTAACAGATAACTGAAGTAATTGCTTTTTTATTTCAATGACAGTACTTTTCATTTCTAAGATTTATAATCAATTCTATTTTGTATTTATCTATTTTGTTTCATTTTTGTTTGGTGTCGATTAATAATTTGTTGGTGTTTAAAAATGGGGAAAAAAGATACACTCTTTTTGGCCATCTCTTTATTTGATTTATAAGAAATGAAACTGTAATGTAATGAAACTTGACCACACAAAAATCACTTTGCTTCACACACCTGACAACATCCTACAATATCCTACCCTCCTTACCCCCCAAATCATAGCTCGAGTGATAGAACCTCCTTTGTACTCTTAAGTATGAAGCAAACTAAATGTTAAAATGAAGAGTCTAACACGGTGAAACTGGGAAAAACACAAAGTGGAAATTTATCCCCCTTGCAAAAATAAGTAAAGTATATGTTAAGGAAATGGGTAATTCAGGGAACCAGAGCATTTAAATAAATTTCCAGATGTTTGCGCTACTGTCTGAACATTTTAAAAAGGAAAAAGCTTTTCATGACTTCATGACTCCTCTCATTCTGAAGATGATTTCAAAGGCCCCAGCATTCAGCAGAGAAAGTCTGTTCTCAGAGCCGTCAGGTTCCTGCTGCGTCTCGGGAACCACAAAGGTTCCAAGAACCCACAGAGAAAGCTCAGGCCTGAAAAATGTCTAATTTTGACCTCCCAATCCCCAGGTCTGTGTTTATATGATTCACGATTAAAGTGGATTTATGACTCTCAGATAAAGTCACATTTCATATTTCCCCAATCAATATTTCAAAACAAGTAAACCAACAGTACTTTTAACATTACCTGCATGGATAGGACAGTCATAAATCCTCACACCTTCCCCTGCACCTCACACACCTCCACTGAGAAGCTTTAACTACCTCTGGCAGTGCCAATGGATGTGGTTAAAAATCAAGCAGAAAACGCCCAAGTGTGCACACTCAGCCACATGATGTTCACTGTCTAAGGCTGAAAAAATTTTTTTCTCAAACAATTTTCACCCAATTGAGCTTGCCTTTCTTGCCTGTAAATTGCAATACTGCCAAGTTACAAGTTAAAGGTTTTGCCAATTTTTCAGTTTTGCAAGCAAAAAAAAAGAAAGTCAGTGTACTTTCCCTAAATGGGTAATGTGTGTATATTGAGTTAACACTTGGTTATAGCAGTATACCACAACTACATATGGAAATCTTGTTCAAATTTTCTAAAATAACACACACACACACACACATACCACTTTCGTGTACAGATCATTAAAAAAAAAGTCAAACCCAGACTGAACTGAGAGGACTGGGAAAGATATTGTTTGTAAGCTGTAAGTGATAATATCCACTGCCATTATTGATGCAATTTAGAGAGAACAATTTACCACCCTCCTAGATCTTTATTCTAACGTGACTCATATCACACATGTGGTCAAATGACTAGTTTCAACCTCCACACAAACAAATTTAACTTCTAGAGAAGTCCCCAAAGCAAATTCACAGCCAAAGACAGACTCAGTTCAGAAGTGGTGGTGGTCATGGTGGAAGAAGTTCTTCTGGGGTAATGTCTCATTTAGGCCCAAGCATGAAGCTCTGAAATCAAGATGAAAACACTCAGAACACCCTACAGGCATGAGGCAGCAGCCACAGAGCCAGCTAATCAGCCTTCCTCAGACAATGCTGCATTTTAATAAAAAGCAAAACATTGAGATAGGTTTTTAACTGTAAATATCTGAAAAATATCTATACTACATCCAGGGCTTTAATACCCTCCCTTTCTTCCCAAAGCTAGGAAAGTGGTATGCTCACTATCAAATAACCAGTACAGACCATAAACAGCCAGACTGTCATTATAGGGTGAGTAGCAAGAACTTCGGGGAAGGCAATGGCACCCCACCCCAGTACTTTTGCCTGGAGAATCCCATGGACGGAGGAGCCTGGTAGGCTCCAGTCCATGGGGTCGCTAAGAGTCGGACACGACTGAGCGACTTCACTTTCACTTTTCACTTTCATTCATTGGAGAAGGAAATGGCAACCCACTCCAGTGTTCTTGCCTGGAGAATCCCAGGGACAGGGCAGCCTGGTGGGCTTCCGTCTGTGGGGTCGCACAGAGTCGGGCACGACTGAAGCGACTTAGCAGCAGCAGCAGCAGCAGCAAGAACTTACATCCATTGTCAGCAGGAGTCCAACCATTCCGGGGGGTCAAAAGCCTTATAAAATATGCATTCCTTAAATACTGAGACACAGACACACAAAGATTAAAGGATACTCAGTGTCACGCTCTTCAGACTAGTGAAAAAAATGGAAAACAATCCAAATGTTCAACAATAAGAAATTAGTTTGACAAAACGTGATACTTTGTTCCATAGATTATAATGAAGAAATTTTAAAAATGATGTGATAGAAGAATACTTAATGACATAGGACATATTCATGTACATTATTTAATGATAAAAGCAAGTTTAAGACACATTAGGATGTGATCCTAATTTAAGAAAAAAAGACTACTGTATAGTGCTTCCCTGGTGGCTCAGTGGTAAAGGGTCCAGCTGCCAATGGAGGAGACATGGGTTTGAATCCTGGTCCAAGAAGACCCCACACGCCGTGGAGCAGTCAAGTCCGTGCGTCACAACTACTAAACCTGTTCTCTAGAGCCCATGAGCCCCAACTACTGAGCCCGTGGGCCCCAACTACTGCAGCCCAGGCACCCTAGAGCCCCTGCTCAGCAACAAGAGAAGCCACTGCAAAGAGAAGACTGTGCACCACAACTAGAGAAAAGCCCACACAGCAACAAAGACCCAGCATGGCCAAAAATAATTAACTAAAAAAAAATTTTTAAACACTACTGTATAAAGATACACTTAGAATGATAGATACCAGTAATAGCATTATCTCTGGGTAATGACAGGAAAAAGTGATTTTTTTATTTCCTTCTTTCTGCTTTACTGTATTTTCCAAACTTTTTACAGTGAAAATATACTATTTTCATCATCAGATTAAAAAAAAAATTTATTTTTAGACTTAATCATGTGAGATTCTTACAGAGAAACGGTTTCCTTTCTTCCTTTCTGTCCTATGCTACTGCTACCCTCATATACAAAGCGGCCTGCATTCTGCCAGGTTTCCTGACTTCACCTGGGTTCTTTTCATGACTAAGTCAAGTGGAAACAGTCCTAGAGGAAATTAGACTGTAAAAACCAAATGCTTCATAAATTCATGTTCAAAGAAGGCAAGCAGGACCATTATGTGGCCAAAAGAATTTGCAGATGAAAATGAGCCACCAAATGGGTTATTTACTTTAGTCTTTACTGATTAAAAAAAAAAATTGGCAAGATTTGCATTTCTCAATTACATTTTGAAACAGAAATGATGACATTTTACTCAGTTATTCACTCAGTCATTGTCTTAGTCCGTTTGGGACTGATATAGCAGAATACCAAGTGCTGGGTAATTATAAACACAAGAAATGTATTTCTCACTGTTTTGGAGACTGGGAATTCCAAGGTCTTGGTGCCAGCAGAGTCAGTGTCTGGTGTAGGTCAGCTTTTTGGCTCATAGACAGAAGTCTTTTGACTGTAGCCTTGCCTGGTGGAAGGAGCAAGGAAACTCTCTGAGGTCTCTTTTACAAGGGCACTAACCCCATTCATGAGGGCTCCACCCTCATAATATCATCTCCTAAAGACCCCATCTCCAAAATACCCATACATTGGTGTGGGGTTAGGTTTCAACATAGGAATATGACAGAGAGGATACATTTAGTCCATAGGAGTCATCAAACACTGTGCATTTATGTGCCCACACAGTGCCAGGGCTTGGAACACAAGCCCAGTCCTTGGCTTATATCCCTCACAAGCTGCTGAATTCACAGCTGCACTTGCGGTTTTCAGAGAACCCACCTCTTCCTCACCCATCCTTTTCTTCAACCACAGCAGTTCTTTATACGTCAGCCTCCCATTAAAGTTTCATTGGAATAAAAGATTCCTTGACCTAAAAATAAATAAAGGAGCATTTGAAACTCTCTACTCTACTCTTATTTAATCAACTAGATGGAGTTGAGTGGCATCCACTCACAAATTTTAAATGAACTCACGGGTAAAACTATCAGCCAAAATGTTCCCCAATATAATGTGTTATAATTGTATGTCATCATCATCATCTGTTTTGAAAATTTCCTGTCAAACTTTCCTATGCTTTAGCACACTGAATTCCCTAAGTGGGTTTGAATTCTTAACTTTTGATGGTAAGGTATAACCACATCCCAGTTAGGCACTGGGGGACTAATTTCCTTTACGGCACTTTGACTGTAATCAAGCGGTCTAGTTATTTTCTCCAAATTCTGGTCTAGAACTAGAATAAGAGCTATTGGAGAATGTGTTTGAAATGAAATGTCAGGCCCCACTTCCAGAAAATCTGAATCTACAAAAGTGAGTGGGATTTTATGTTTTTAAGGAGCCATTTCAGTATTCTTGCCTAGAGAATTCCATGGACAGAGGAGCCTGGTGGGCTACAGTGTATGGAGTCGCAGAGTATCACATGACTGAGCAACTAACACTTTCACTTTCACTTTTCAATGAGCGGCCCAGGTGTCTTCTAGATTGACAAACACTTTGCGGAGACAAAGGTTCTAGCGTTGGTGAGGGATGTGCAGAATATTGTTAGATCTCGAGACCTTGGGCCTCTCTTGTAGCACATTTTCATAATCTACTGCTTATATATTCTCTTTCACCCACTAGACTTGAAGCCCCTTTCTGAAAAGTAACTTGCCACAGTTTCTGTGTCTACAGGCTCAAGGCAATTGTCTATGTCCAATAAATGTTTGGCATTACAGTAATTAATAAAACAAAGAACAGCAATAATTCATCAGATTCTGATCCTATTAGGCTAGAAGCTTTTTTTTTTCCATCAATGGATTATTAATAATAAACTTGCTATTAGAGTTTATATGATTTTTCTCTTGCGAGAGTCAATTAAGCTAAACAATTAGGATTAGCTTTAAGAAAAAAAAAATTCTTACAGTGCTTTTGAGTTTTAAGAGTACTCCACGAAGTAAACAGGATAAGAATAGTTATCCAGCTGTTTTAGTTGAGGACACAGGCCAAGGAGGGATAATATGACTAGCAAGTACTCACAATTTTTAGTATTTGCACAGTCAAGAATACAGTGTGTTTTAGTGAAAATACATACTCTTCATTGCTGTGTTTGAACTGGAGCTCTGCCATTCACTAGCTGTGTAATCTTGTTTAAATTATTTAAATTTTCTGAGCCTCTATTTTTTTGTGCAGGTACATTATACACAGGGACAAAGAGCAGGCTTGTCTGAAGGAGTAAATATGTCTAGGAGAGCGTTGGGCACATCAACCCAGGGAGAGTGACTAGAGACTACTAACCGGGAAACAAAAAGAGAGTTTCCATTTAAATATAAGATAGAAGACTATACATATGTGTTTCTCTGTATAATAAAACAAAATTAATACATCAGCATCTCTTTATTCTGAAATTTTTCTAGCAAACAAAAATGGTAAAGACAAATTAACCACGTGTGAATTCAATCTGTATGAAACATTCCTACATATTGTGATCTCCTTAATTTTTATATTGGCAACCAAGAGCTTCACGACCCAGATAATCATGAGGGTGTGATCACTGACCTAGAGCCAGACATCCTGGAATGTGAAGTCAAGCGGGTCTTAGAAAGCATCACTACGAACAAAGCTAGTGGAGGTGATGGAATTCCAGCTGAGCTATTCCAAATCCTGAAAGATGATGCTGTGAAAGTGCTGCACTCAATATGCCAGCAAATTGGGGAAACTCAGCAGTGGTCACAGGACTGGAAAAGGTCAGTTTTCATTCCAATCCCAAAGAAAGGCAATGCCAAGGAATGCTCAAACTATGGTACAATTGCAGTCATCTCACATGCTAGTAAAGTAATGCTCAAAATTCTCCAAGCCAGGCTTCAGCAATATGTGAACCGTGAACTTCCTGATGTTCAAGCTGGATTTAGAAAAGGCAGAGGATCAGATCAGATCAGTCGCTCAGTCGTGTCCGACTCTTCGCGACCCCATGAACCGCAGCACGCCAGGCCTCCCTGTCCATCACCAGCTCCCGGAGGTCACCCAGACTCACACCCATCGAGTCAGTGATGCCATCCAGCCATCTCATCCTCTGTCGTCCCCTTCTCCTCCTGCCCTCAATCCCTCCCAGTATCAGAGTCTTCTCCAATGAGTCAACTCTTCGCATGAGGTGGCCAAAATACTGGAGTTTCAGCTTTAGCATCATTCCTTCTAAAGAAATTCCAGGATTGATCTCCTTCAGAATGGACTGGTTGGATCTTCTTGCAGTCCAAGGGACTCTCAAGAGTCTTCTCCAACACCACAGTTCAAAAGCATCAATTCTTCGGCGCTCAGCTTTCTTCACAGTCCAGCTCTCACATCCATACATGACCACAGGAAAGACCATAGCCTTGACTAGGCAAACCTTTGTTGGTAAAGTAATGTCTCTGCTTTTGAATATGCTATCTAGGTTGGTCATAACTTTCCTTCCAAGGAGTAAGCGTCTTTTAATTTCATGGCTGCAGTCACCATCTGCAGTGATTTTGGAGCCCAGAAAAACAAAGTCTGACACTGTTTCCACTGTTTCCCCATCTATTTCCCATGTAGTGATGGGACCAGATGCCATGATCTTTGTTTTCTGAATGTTGAGCTTTAAGCCAACCTTTTCACTCTCCACTTTCACTTTCATCAAGAGGCTTTTTAGCCCCTCTTCACTTTCTGCCATAAGAGTCGTGTCATCTGCATATCTGAGGTTATTGATATTTCTCCCAGCAATCTTGATTCCAACTTGTGTTTCTTCCAGTCCAGCATTTCTCATGGTGTGCTCTGCATATAAGTTAAATAAACATGGTGACAATATGCAGCCTTGACGTACTCCTTTTCTTATTTGGAACCAGTCTGTTGTTCCATGACCAGTTCTAACTGTTGCTTCCTGACCTGCATACAGATTTCTTAAGAGGCAGATCAGGTGGTCTGGTATTCCCATCTCTTTCAGAATTTTCCATAGTTTATTGTGATCTACACAGTCAAAGGCTTTGGCATAGTCAATAAAGCAGAAATAGATGTTTTTCTGGAACTCTCTTGCTTTTTCCATGATCCAGCGGATGTTGGCAATTTGATCTCTGGTTCCTCTGCCTTTTCTAAAACCAGCTTGAACATCAGGAAGTTCACGGTTCACATATTGCTGAAGCCTGGCTTGGAGAATTTTGAGAGGAACCAGAGATCAAATTGCCAACATCCGCTGGATCATGGAAAAAGCAAGAGAGTTCCAGAAAAACATCTATTTCTGCTTTATTGACTATGCCAAAGCCTTTGACTGTGTAGATCACAATAAACTGTGGAAAATTCTGAGAGAGATGGCATCACTGACTCGATGAATGTGAGTCTGAGTGACCTCTGAGAGCTGGTGATGGATAGGGAGGCCTGGCATGCTGCAGTTCACGGGGTCGCAAAGAGTCGGACACGACTGAGCGACTGATCTGATCTGATCTGATAAGTTCACCCAATCCTATTTTTTTCCACAGGGACTGAAAGCCCTCAGATGTGAATTCTTTTAATATGATTTTCTTTTCAAGGCTTATCACCCTCCGAGTTGGAAAAAGACCATGTGAGAAGAGTAAACAGAACATAGACTTGAAGTCAGATAGCTCTGCAACTTACTTGCCAAGTGACCTTGCATAATAAACTCACTAGGCCTCAGTTTCCTAATCTATATAATGGAAACATAAACACCTACTACATGGAGTTGTTATGTGGGTTAGAAAAGGCAATGTATGTGGCATGCCTATGAAACACAGCAGGTACTCAAAAAGACCATGATGCTGGGAAAGACTGAGGGCAGGAGAAGGGGACAACAGAGGATGAGATAGTTGGATGGCATCACTGACTATATTCAATGAACATGAGTTTGGGTAAACTCCGGGAGTTGGTGATGGACAGGGAGGCCTGGTGTGCTGCAGTCTATGGGGTTGCAGAGTCGGACACGACTGAGCAACTGAACTGAACTGAACCTGCCCCTGCTAAAACGCTATGAAAGGATTCAGTAGCTCCAATTAAAGGTACAACATCTAGGCATTTTCATAATTAAGCACGGGGACATTAATGTAACATTTCTTAAACTCTAGTTAGTTGCAAGACTTTTCCTTTGTCCCTCTAGAGCAGAGTCATTAGCTTCGAGCAGTCCTGAGACTCCCAAATGTCAGGAAGGCTCCAACATTTTATGAGAGGAAAAGGACTGTGTCAATCCATGAAAGCTTTCTCTTTCCTATGAATATTATCCAAATTTCTCCATGGGACTTCTCTGAACTACTACGAGCTAACTGCCCCACTCCATGATCTGGTTTCTGGGAGTTTAAAGCCTGCCCTGTCTGATGCCCTTTATATATCAGAGATGCAGAACAGCTTGTATTTATTTCTCTGTATCTTCCATTGGATTGAAAATTCGTGTGGTTAAAACAGTGTCTTCCCACTATTTTAGGGTTCACCTCAAATATAAATTTTCTAACTGCAATATTGTCACAAAATTTTATATTAGATGAGTTCTCTTAAAATCAGTTTTTAAGGGGAATTCCCTGGAGGTCCAGTGGTTAAAACTCAAAGGCCCAGGTTCAATCTTTGGTCAGGTAATTAAGATTTCACAAGCCTCAAGGCATGATCAAAAATAATTTTTTAAAAATTTTAGTTTTAGGGGCTTTTTCTTTTCAATGTCTGAAATATTAACTATGCAGTAGAATAGGCATCAGATCAGTCGCTCAGTTGTGTACGACTCTTTGCGACCCCATGAACTGCAGCACGCCAGGCCTCCCTGTCCATCACCAACTCCGGAGTTCACCCAGACTCATGTCCATCGAGTCAGTGATGCCATCCAGCCATCTCATCCTTCTTCTCTTGCCCCCAATCTCTCTCAGCATCAGAGTCTTTTCCAATGAGTCAACTCTTCGCATGAGGTGCTCAAAGTACTGGAGTTTCAGCTTTAGCATCATTCCTTTCAAAGAAATCCCAGGGCTGATCTCCTTCAGAATGGACTGGTTGAATCTCCTTGCAGTCCAAGGGACTCTCAAGAGTCTTCTCCAACACCACAGTTCAAAAGCATCAATTCTTCCGCGCTCAGCCTCTGTCACAGTCCAACTCTCACATCCATACATGACCACAGGAAAAACCATAGCCTTGACTAGACGAATCTTTGTTGGTAAAGTAGTGTCTCTGCTTTTGAATATGCTATCTAGGTTGGTCATAACTTTCCTTCCAAGGAGTAAGTGTCTTTTAATTTCATGGCTGCAGTCACCATCTGTAGTGATTTTGGAGCCTAGAAAAATAAAGTCTGACACTGTTTCCACTGTTTCCCCATCTATTTGCCATGAAGTGATGGGACCAGATGCCATGATCTTCGTTTTCTGAATGTTGAGCTTTAAGCCAACTTTTTCCTCTCCACTTTCACTTTCATCAAGAGGCTTTTTAGTTCCTCTTCACTTTCTGCCATAAGGGTGGTGTCATCTGCATATCTGAGGTTATTGATATTTCTCCCAGCAATCTTGATTCCAGCTTGTGTTTCTTCCAGTCCAGCGTTTCTCATGCATAGATATGTTTTATTTATCCATATATGCACTTATATTGGGCTTCCCTGAGGGCTCAGATGGTAAAGAATCTGCCTGCAATGCAAGAGACCCAGGTTCAATCCCTGAGTCGGGAAGATCCCGTGGAGGAGGAAATGGCAACACACTCCAGTATTCCTTCCTGTAGAATCCCATGGACTGAGGAGCCTGGCAGGCTATGGTCCATGGGACCACAGAGACTTGGCCGCGACCCAGCAATTAACAGTTGCACTTTCACTTGCCTCAGCAGATGGTAGCACAGAATATCAGGCCCCTTAATAAAATAGAAGTGAATCTTTCAAATCTTAACACCAGAAGGGAAATGTAGAGGGCATCTGATCTAAAGCAGCACCAAGGCCTCCTCAGCATCATTTCCTGTGCCACCACCAGGAGGGCCCCATGACACACTGCTCTCCCTTTAAACTCCTCTCTTGGGTCCAGGCTAATCACCCACCCAGTCCTCTTCTCTCTATGTTCCAGAAATGTTGAATTTCTTGTTGCTGTTGTTCAGTCACTCAGTTGTGTTAGACTCTTTTGTGACCCAATGGACAGTGAAGCCTGTCAGGCTCCTCTGTCCATGGGATTTTACAGGCAAGAATACTGGAGTGGGTTGCCATTTCTTTTTTCTGAATTTCTTACAAACAGCCCTAAATCGTCCTGCTCCCTTCATCATATATGCCTCCACATGTCCCTTTTCACAGCATATTTTAATTGCCTGTTTTTTTCTTTTTCTCTCTATAGAGAAAATTGGATGGTAAGCCCTGTGAGGACAGGAACTGTCCTATTCATTATCCCATTCCTGCTCTAGGCATCTAGTAGGCTCTCAATAACTATCTGTTTAAACGAATGACATCCTTTTGGCAAGGTTTTCAGAAACACTTGACTAAAGAGTAAACAGAAAACAAATGGGAAGGGATTAAAATACAAGAAACAGCAGGAAAACAGAGATTTGCCATCCTGGTTTGGTCTCTGGGAGCTGGGGCCTTGCCCCACCCAGCTTTAGACTGGGCATATCCACCTTAAAAGCTCCACAGGCCTCTTCTTCTCAGGGAGAAGGCTGCCCTTACCACCCCCAGCCCTCCACACACAGCTCAGGCCCTCCCCCTCCTCGCCCTGCCTCCCTGCAGTCTTCCAGGTAGGCCTCTCACTCGCATCTGGTTGAAAAGGCCACCTCCCCCGCTCAGCAGGCCCAGCAGGGTGTGGTACACACAAGGCCGCAAGAAGGAGGCACAGACCTAACAGGGGGCAAAGAGTGAACAGGCCTGTGGCCAGCTCACGTGAGGTTAAAGAGGAACGGCTCAAATTTACTTCTACAGGCAAAAATACCTACAGGATCCTAAGAAAGCAGTCGGCCTGGAGTTCACCGCAGATCTGGGAAACTTGTGTCATTCTTTTTTGGTGGAGGCAGAAACCTGACTCTGAACTAACCCCTGCCCAGAGGCCACTGCGGCCTGGAAATACCCCTGTGAATTCTCCGCGTCTAGGCCGGGGCCTGGGGCTTCCCTGCCGTCCGGCCATTTGCAGGGGCCTCCCTGAGAACCAGGTCGGCCGCGACTGGACGACCTGCGGCCAGACTGCGGCCCGCACCCCGAAAGCTGAGGCCGCCGCGTCGCCCGGGCTGGGAACGCCTCGGGGTCGCTCGGGCCAGGCCCGGCGAGGCCGCTGCAAACTCTGAGGCTCCTGCGACCCTCACCCAGAGCGCCTCCGCTGACCCTCCGGACCCGTAGGAACAGAGAGCTCCTCTCCGCCCCTCTTTCCCCTCCCCCTCCAGACTGGCCTGCGCCTCGAAGCTCGAGAAGCGGTTCCCCCTGCGTGCCTCTCACTCCAGGCCGAGCTAGGAAGCGCCTCCGACTTCGCCGCGGCGCCGGAGCCCGCGTGGGCTACCCTCGGCCGCCGCTGCTCTGTGACCCCGGCTCCGCGCGCGCCGCCGTCCCCCGTGCCCCGCGCCCCTCAATGCGAGGCCCGGCCAGGACCCCGAGGGTCCTGGGAGCCCTGGCCCGCCCGACCCCATGACCCTCCAAACCAGAGAGTCCTGGAGTTATTCCGGGCCGTGGGGGTGGTGGAGCATGAGCGCTCCATTCAAGTCTTGGTTTGCAACAGTAAGGACCTGTCCACCCCAGCGAAGGCCAGCCAGTGACCCCGCCGGCCCTTCAGGCGCGGCGTCCAGTTTGCGCGAAGTCCAGTAACCATCAACTGCTACGCTCTGGGAAGGATTTTGAGTAGGTGCGGGGCTGAGCCCCAGACAGCAGCTCCGGGCCGGACTACAAATCTGTTTTATCCGATCTGACCTGGATCCGTGGCTCTGAACTGAACGTGACCTCGGCGGCCCGCCTTGGGCTCTGCACGAGCGGGAACCCAGGTGCAGGGGAGGGGGCTTGCAGACCACTGGATGGCAAGTCGGGGAGGTATTTGTATGGTGGGCTTCCGTACGGGCTATTTTTCTAGAAAGAGATATATAGATCTCAAAAGTAAAGACCTGGTCCCGAAGCACGACCGCGTCCCTAGATCTCTCCACAGATCGCCCCTAGCGCTTGTCAGAAGAGGAGGCTGGTGCCCCAAGTTTTCCTCCCGCGCGGCGCGTTGAACTTGGGCGCAGCGCTGGAGAAGCGCACGCTGCGCCCACGCGCTCACCTCGGCGCGAGCCACGGACCAATTCGGCGCCCAGGTTCTCCGGCTCCGCCGACGGGGCAGCCCAGCTCCGGGAGGCTGAGACCTGCCGCAGACGCCAAGGTCACCCGTCGTGACCCGCCTCGTCGTCATGTAGGAGAAAGGGCCAAAGGGCTGCTGGGGACACTTTTTAAAAATACTTAACAATTTGAAAGAGGAGCCTGAAAGCGGAGACTAACGTGCGGGAATTCTCTGTTGTTTAAAGAGCAGTGCAAACTTGCTAGGAAACTCACTACGACGTGACTGTTTACTCCGGGCGAATGGGCCCCAAAGAAAATATGCCCGGACCAGATGACCGGGCGAGATCCCCAACGCCAGCCGCTCCCGGCGACTCTCCTCCCGAGAGTCCGACACCCGGGAGGGACGTGCGGGCAGGTGGGTTTCCTTCTCCCGTGAGTGCTACAGCCTTCTTCTCTATTTTCTCATTTTATTTTTTTTTAAATTAAAAAGAGACAGAGAGCGCACAAGTCTTAAAAGTGGATAAACGAGCAGCGTCCGGTAAAATTTGCGCTATGAAAAATATGAGGTCGAGATAGATTAGTGTGTGGGTGAAGGCTGCTCTAGCAGAAACGCGAGAAATGAGCAGGAGCCCACAATTTTCGTTTTTACTGTAGAAATCGGTAAACGAAATCGAATGGTAATGGTTTGCCTATTACGGCCAATGAGAAAGTTCGAAATAATTTAATGTTTCGGATTTATACGTATGTAATCACTATACTTTTTATTTTGTCTAGCTATTTCCATTAAGTTTTAATAAGCTGTTAAAGTTCCCTGGGTAAATTTTGTGAGGGTTTTTTTTTTTTTTTTTTTTTTTTGAGTGAGTGGAGATTACATGAACCAGAAGCGAAGTTTGAGCATAATTTCCTTAGCCACTGGGAAGTCTGTATCTCCTGCCAAAATTTCCAAGGATGTGGAGAAGAAAAGAAGACGAAATACTCATCGAGTACCTACTATGCGCAGACACCCTGGTAGAACTGGCTTTACAAATTTTATTTCATAGTAATAATTGTTGATCAATAGGTGCTCTTTTCAAAAAGACCAAACCCTTTCTTCTGCATCCAAGACCTCAAGTGGACAGCTACCATAATTTTATTTTATTCGCAAGAATTTCGTTTTTATTACTTCCTTCTTCGAAGTGACATTATTGCCAAGGTTAATGGAGAGATCCATGTTTAATGATATTAAAGTCTGTTGGTTTAACTGATTACATCGTTTAGTGCTAATGCTGTGGGGGAGGGGGAGTAAAGGTGAGTCAGCACTCACCGAATTTCTCCTAACTCTTTAGGCCCGTGTAAAAATAAAGAAATCTTTATTGTGTTTGGCAGGAGAGGGAACTTGTAACTAGGAAGAGAGCGCCGTCACTGAAAGCAATGGGGGGGTGGCGAGGGAAACATGCAAACCAACACTTTTCCGTCCCTGTGGATCAAAGGAACCGAAAACATGACTCGTTTTGTAAGGACGACGCAAACACTGTGGCTTATACTGACCATTGACAGAGGCTGAGCTAGACTAAAGGCTTCGTGTGTTACAAAGGATATGATGAAGTTGAGTATCAGGAGCTTTAAAAAAGAGACAGAGAGAGAGAACCGAGTTGACAACCAGATGAAGTGGGAAAGAAGGGGAGGAGAATACACCCAGGAGCCTGAGCAGGCAGGTAAATCATCAAAAATTCAGTTCCTGCAACTAATGAAAAAACCAATCTCACTGTAGTCCAGGGGAAATGGTTCGCTGACGCAAGGCTCGATGGTGAGTCTATTTGTCGTGCTTCTTTTCCGGACTATCAAAAAAAGTTATTTCGAGATTCAGCCAAATGTTTTGACTGGGAGATTGAAAACGGGACGAGGAGTTTCCTGCCGTTACGTCCGAGCCCGCAGCTGGGCCCAGCGCCGAGCGCGCCCCGAGCCGCGCGCCTGCCGCCCGGGGCGGCTCAGAAAGGGCGCTCCCCGCTGCCCTAGGAAGAAGCGAGCCCGAAGTCAGCCGGCGGGGGCTGCTCGGCTTCCCCGCGGGGCCTGAACTGCAGCCTTCCTCCGGAGGAACGCTTCTCTAGTTTTGTTCTGGAAGGGGAAATGGGCTCAGCTCTTGGAGAGCTCTCAGGATTCCCTGTTGCTGGACAAACTTGCAAACTTTGGGAATTACTATACTGAGCTTCTCTGGTTCCTGAGTCCCTTTGTATCTTGGCTTCCAGGGCTAAAGGGCCGCTTGCGGAGGAGGGGGTGCTTCTTTAGTTTTTGGGGTTTTTTTTTTCCACGTAGACTGGAGAAGCGCCGCCGCCCGCTCCGAAGGCGACTTGCCGACCTCAGCGCCCTAGGCTCGCGCGGCGCACCGCCCGCCCCTCCGCGCCCGCCCGGCCCCGCTCGCGGAGTGCGCGCGAGGGGGAGTATCGTCTCCTCGGGCTGGAGCTCGGCGCCAGGACGCTTTCCTGACATAACCCTGCCCCGGGGCGGGCCAAGACGGGCACTAACCATTGCTTAGCTTCCCTACTGCCGCTCAGGTCCCCACTACGACCGGCAACTGCCTTGAAACCCACCTCCAATGGCAGACACTCTGGCCTCACACCTCCCCTTGGTCCCCGCTTTCCCGGCCCTTTCCGGGGATCCCACACCCTCACCCCATTTCTCCCGCCCGTCGGGGCCGAACACTGGCACCTCTCCTCGCGCGCATTCTGCCGCGCCATTTTAACCCCTTAGACGTTTCCGCTGCGGAGGGGGCGGAAACGGAGGAAACCCATCCACCCCACCTCACCCCACCCCGCCCCACCCGCGCGGGCCCTCGCCTTAAGGCAGCCCGGAGGGGATTGTGAAACAACCCGGTGGCGGGTGGGGGTGGGGGACCCGCTACCTCCGGGCTCTCCAAACTTTGGCAAAATCTCGGGAACACTGGTGCTCCCCCAGGACAGTTTTTTCGCCTCGCGGCAAGCGCGGGGTATCCGAGTTTCTCGGCACCAACGGCGAAAAGCCTCTCCCCTTTCCCCAGCCCCTTTAAGGACATCTGATCTTCAGTCTCTTAACTTTCTCCTCGGGTCTGACAGCTTCGTCAGCCGCGGAGAGCGACCCCGGGCGAAGCCGGAAAGGGAGAAAGCCAGGGTGTGGGGCTCATCCAAACCCGGGCGCCCAGAGGTTGGCTGAGGCCCTGCGGGTCGAGGCCCCGCGGGCTTTAGAGCAGGAGGAAGCCTCCGGGGATCTGCGAGGGGCACGTTGCCGCGCCTGAAACAGGCGTTCCCTTTTCCAGATCATATTCCCCATAAAATCTAAAGCCAGATGCATCGCTTGGGCAAGTTCCCATTTCACCGCGAAAAGCACGGATTTGTTTCCAAACTGGACTCCAAATCGAGGTTTCTGGTGCGGGTTCCAGTGGCGTGCGCAAGGTTGGGGTTTCGATGCCTCAAGGGACTGCCCGGGCGGGTAACGTTTTAGATACTCTAGCCCAGGCAAAGCATCATTTACGAATGCGGAGATTTAATTTTAAAAAAAGGTGGGTAGGGGGTGGTGCGAAGTAAACACAACTATGGGCTTTCAAAGCCGTGTGTGTACTTTTTAAGTGAGGTGGAAGATAAAAGATCAATTTCATCTATAGACGCCCAGTTTAGCAAGATAACCTGATGGAATCTCTGTTTCACAGAAATAAGTTACAAGGGGGGAAACTTGCAAGAAAGTGAGAACAGTGGCCACATATGAAACCAAAGGGCGAGCATGGTTGAAAGCAGGCATTTTAATCACCCTGTTGAGTCAAAAAAATAGTTTTGCTGAGTTGGCTTTTTCTTTTTTTTTTTTTTTTAAGAAATAGAAGACTCCTTCCCAAAGTAATAGCCTATGGGTCTATTTCACCTGCAAGTTTCCTCTCATTATTGTATAAAGAAATTTGGGTGGAGTGGGCCATGTTTTTCACAGAACTTTCTGGTATTTGCAGTTGTGGTGAACAGGAAAGGAATAAAAACGGACATAATTAGTCTGGGATTGACTACTGCCTATTACCGGCATAACATCAGCAGGAAATTAAGACTGCCTTCCCGAAGTTCGCTTATAATAATTCAATTTTGCATCTTTTAAAAGTATAGCCGTTTTTAAGTCCTTTTGGTGAAATGAATAACCAGCGATGCAGGACCTAAACAATGCACACAAGCACACAATTCCAAGTCTACTTATTTAAGGAGTGAAAAGGTGCGGCGCCAAAGTGCCCCTGCACGGGTTGAGGTGTCACGGCTGTGGGCTGCGCCGTGTATTAGGTGCCAGTGAGAGAAAGCACAGACCCAAACTACTCGCACAGAAAACTGTTTCCACGTTTGACTCATTTAGGATCAAATGGTATTTTTAACACTTGCCAAAACCCACAGCTAATGCGACAAGAAAGGTGCCAGGCAAGAATGAAGTTAGTTGTTTATTAGGGCAAGGTGGGGCTTTTCGCGCTTTTGGCTACATACGTGTACCCGAGTGACAGGGTGAGCATCTTGCAGGCCACTCTCCCCGTGTTGGTTCATTGCAAGGGAAGGTGGGGGAAACGGGACGCCTTTTAGCAGATCAGACTCTGGCTGTCACCCGTGAGGGGTGGTGGTAGGGGGTGGTTAACTTCACTTCGTAAAGATACTCATCCTCTTCTTAACTGAAGAAGTCTAAGGCCGCGAAGGCCGCCCACAGAGGCCGCGCCTTGTCCAAATCTGCTCAGGCCGGCTTTGTCCCCGCAGTGACTACCGAGAGGGAGGGGGGGCGGGCGCGGAGGTTGTCACCAAAGTTTCCTCAAGTCTTTATACGGCGAAGAACTCTGGGTTTTGCGGGTAAGCAAGCTGCCTATCTAATCTGAATGGAGCGACAATTCCGTGGGCCTCCGGTCCCCGGAGGCCTCCGCGCGCCCTCGCCCGCCCCGGCCTCTCCCCTGGATCAGTCGCCAGGGGCCAACGCTCGCCCCTGCGCCACACTCCTGGGCCTCTGGGTCCCGTCCGCACGGTCCCAATCAGTCTCGAATTTCAATCCAAGACCCAGGCCAAACTTTCCCTTCGGGGCTGGTATATTCTCACACACGGACGCCTTTCCCAGGGGGAGGAGGAGCGATGGAGCTCCGGGCAGCTCCCGGGGGCCCTGCGGGGACCACCCGCCACCCGGTTTCCACGCAGCCCCCGCGCCCACCCTTGCCTCCCGACCCCAGACCTTGACCTCCCACGGCCGTACTCAGGGAAGCCGCCGCGACTGATGCGCCCCGGGTGCTTTCGTTTTGCTTTCGCTCCCCTTCTCTCCGCAGCTGGACGACTGCGGAAGAACAAAATGGGGGTGGAAAACTCGTGTTCTGACAAAAGTGATGGGGACATCGCGGTTCCGTCCCAGGCTGGGCGGGGAGAAGGGGGAGGCTCAGGCTGAGGCCTGGGTACCCCTGTCCCTTGCATGGGCGAAAAGGGCCAGGAGGCCCTGGCTTGTTTTCTTCGTGTAAAGAAACGTGATTTGTAGATACTGAAGCAACAAAGTTGGCGCGGAAACGAATTCGCCTGCTTAGGAGGACTGTGTCTTGCAGTTACAGACGAATAGGCACGGTAGAAAGGCCGGAAGAGGGGCAGCCGGAGCCTTTCACTAAATTGGAAGGAAACCGAGAGAGAAGGTTCGAGAGCCGGGATCCGGCTCCCACCCCAAGCTCCGAGTACCATCAGGTGTGAGGGGGCACCAACGCCTAGTCCCATTTGCTGCTCATCCACTCAGCTCTGCGCTTTGGAAAAACCCAGCAACCACTACACAGGCTCGCTTTACTTTATCTCGCCTCTCTCTTCATGGTGAGCAAAGCACATGTATCCTAAACTGATGAACTAATGGCCTAAGGTCTCCCCCTAAAAAAAAAAAAAAAGCCAAACCTGGAAAGATTTCTCAAAAAGAGGCAAACTTGTTGCTGCCCCGAGTGGCCCGCGCGAAAGCTCTCCTAGGATTGCACGCGCCCAGCGCAGGGCCGGGAAGTGCCGCTCCCGGGCAAGGGCCGGGGCAGAGTCCCGCCCTCCTCCCCCGGCGGCCTGCACTTGAGCCCGAACGAGGGTGAGTGCGAGGGAACAGTCTCTCCAAACTCCTTAGAAAATAACTCTTGCAGACTGTTTACCACACTGTCTAGCTGCCCGGAAAGGTCCGACGCGTTTCCTGCACTCGTCCCAGCTCGGTTCAAACTTTTCTCCACCCGTGATCTGAAGAGCTAAATTATTTTTATTCCGACTCTGGAAAGTTAAACTAAGATCTAAATAAATCACTAAGGGAAATGACCGGAAGCTGCGAAGGTAAATTACACTCAAACTAGCTACTTGCACTTGTTTTTTTTTTTTTAAATAAGGCCTTCCTCTAGTATTGACCGCCCTCCTTGTTTACACCGAGCTCAGGAACAGAAGCTTTAGGCCAGCAAGGGAGCTCAGTTTCATTTCGGGGCGTATGGCGGGGCCTATCACTTCGTCATCAGGTTTGAGAAGAAAGTTCGAATGTTTTTTTGTCACAGATCTAACTTCCAGTAACTCCTCAAAAACTCCAGTACCCCCACGGCGGCTCAGGTCTGCAAAACTCCTCGGTCCGCAGATGTCCGGGAGGCAGTCAAGTTGAGCTCGCGCGACGCCCCGCTGCACCTGCGGAGGAGGCAGGGCGTCTCCGCGCGTCTCGGAACGGCCGCACCGTACTTCCCGCGCTCAGCCCGCCAGCCTCCGGGCGGCCGCCAGCCACCACGGCGTCCCTCGGTCCCCCGCCCGCAGCCGACCGTGCGGGGGAGAAAAAGGAAAGGGGACTGGCATCCCCTCCTCTGCGGAAGCGGCCGCGCGAGGGCCCAGTTAGGCGCCCGGCTCGCAGCGAGGCCCGAACGCGCGCACACTCGGCAACCAGGGCGGTGGCGCTCCAAAGATCGGGCGGGGTGGTGGTGGCGGGGAGGTTTGAGGAGGGCGGAAGCGCCGATGGCTGGCGAGCACTCTCCGAGAGTCGCGGACCCCAGGTTTACCCGGGTGACCAGGGTGCGGGTGCCCACGCTGTGCGCGACGCCTGGGTCACTGGCTGGAGCCCACGAGCCAGGCGCACAGCTGAGCTAGGCGGCCGCCGCCACGGAGCCTGGTGGGCGGCGCGGAGCCCCGGGGAGCTGGTTTTCCCGGGCGGGCACGTGACGGGGTTGGCAGCGCTCTGGCCCGGGCAGGGAGGAGGGGGAGGCGGCGAGCGGGAGGCCGGGGGCGGGCGGGCGGCTGGCGCGCTGTGTACTTAGGTCGTGTGCTGGGGCTTTTCTCTCCCAGGAGCCGGCTGGAGGAGGGGGAGGGGGGGGAGGGGCCACCGCTCCGCCTTCTCCTTTTCGCAATGTTGACGCAATCTATAAATAGTGGAACAAAAGGACCAACTTCCTCGGAGCTTTGCTGAAACTGCACAAAAAAATCGAGCTGGGGGGTTCCCTGTTCCCTGGCGATGGGGCGGGGAGCGCGGCGCCTGGGGGAGGGGGCGGGCGCGGCAGCGCGGGCCCCGCCGAGGGGGGACACCTGGCTGAGGCATTGCCGCCGCCGCCGCCGCCGCCGCGCCTCTCCGCGCGAACCCAGGGCTCCGGTCCCTGCGCGGGCTCGGGAGCTCGCCCGGATCGGGGGGTCTTCCTCCTCCGCCGTTGACAGGTTAGTCCGCACCGCCCCTTTCTACACTGGGTTTTCTCTTCCCTCCCCCAAGCCTCTACTTTTAGAAGGGAATAAAGGGGGAAAAAATTAGAGCGAGGCGCAGCAGTGACAGCCACCCAATCTGGAAGCCCAGCAGTGCACAGTGGGGTGGCCGAGGGGCTCCGGAGACGGTCAGCGCCTCGCCCCCCTAGTCGTACAGCCGGTGGCCGCGCCGCGGCCGGAGACGAAGCCAGGACTAGCTTGCGCCGCCCAGGCGGCAAGGAGTGGAGGCGGGAGCGCCGCGGGGGCGCGGGCGGGCGAGCGAGCGAGCGAGCGAGCAGTCGACGGCGGGCTCCCTGCAGCAGCTCCTGCCTGGGCTACCGAAATCCCAGGGACGACGCGCCAGGACCAGGGGGCTGCTGAGCCCAGCTCGCCCCCTCGGAGCTCGGACCTAGCGTCCCCACCTCGTCCCGCTCAGCTGCCGTGGGAGGGCTGAGCGGAGAAGCGCTGTCGCCTCACGCCACCGCACACCCCTGGCTCCGGTGCCCACGCGACCCGCCGCGCCGGCGATTGAGGGGAGGGGGGCGAGGTGAGGACAGAAGGCAACGCTTTCCACCGGGGCGCCCGGACCCGAGCGCGAGCGCCCGCCGCGCCGCCGTGGCGGTTACACTGGGCGCGGGGGAGGGGGCGGAGCTGGCGCTGTTGACAGCCGCGCTGGAGCGGGGAGGGCAAAAGCTGGGGAAAGCGGGTGGGGGAGGGGAACGCGCGCTCGCGCGCGCGGGGTTCAGCTGGGATTGGGGGGGGGTCACGTGATGGGCAGACGCCCCCGCTACAGGCTGACAGTGGGGGTGACGTCACCATCCCCTGACTGCAGGGGGTGGCACTTCCGTTCCCCCCCCACTAGCCCCGAAGCAGCGGCTGCAGCCATTTCGAAGTGTGGGAGTGGGCGGGCGGGAGACGGGCGGAGGGGGTTTTCGTTGCCGTCCCAGCTCCTGGCTGCGTCCCCAGCTGCCCGGAGCCCCAGGCCCGGGCCCAGAGCGGTGGCTGAGGCCGTCCTCCCCCGACGCGCCCCATTGTGTGAGCGGGCGGGCGGCACCGCGCGGAGGCTGGTGCCGGCCCCCTGCGGCTCCCAGCTCCGGAGGGGGCGGGGACGGCCCCGGACGGTCAAGGCCAAGTCTTGGCCGCGTCCCGAGAGCGCCCTACGCGCTCCTGAGGTCCGACTCTGAATTCCAGGCTGGGACATAGGCTGTCGTGCCCGCGTTCTCCGAAAGCCGGGTGTTTGGGGACCCCGCTCAGCGGTGCAAGCCTAGCGTCCAGCCTTGCGGGTGTGTGACAGGCGTTTGTCACCGTTCCGGAGGACTCGATTCCAGCAGTCGTTATAAAGCTATTTGGGGAAACTCTGGGTTTTGGTGACTCAGCGCGGTAAGCGCTATTTATAAGTTGATGCGTTAGTAGCAGGGAAATACACTTCGCTCAGATCCGTCCACCCGAGGAGGGAAAAGATCTCTGTTTCGAGGCAGCAATTAAGGCTTTACTTTTTCTGAACGAGTAAAAGGGTTGACTTTAAAAAGCCTGTGCTGTGAGAGAAAGCAGACCTCACAAGTACACAGTGTATCTCAAAAAGTAGGAGCGTCTTCCTGGGTAGATGGAGAATTTTAAGGACACTTCACGATGTGTTAGACCTTTTTGGGGCGGTGATGTCGCGTGAACCAAGGCGAAACAATTCAGATAAATGACCCAGCAATCCTGGTAGATGGCAGAATATCAGAACTGTTTATTAACTTCAGTATTTGTGGCTGGGCATAAGATAAAGGAAAATGGGATGATGCTGAAAATTCCTGTAGGAAATTCTCTTAACAGGAAAGTGTCTGTTGTATTTATCATCAAAACTCTGGGGCAAATATAAATTACATGTTTGCTACCCAGTCTCTCCCTCCTAAGAAAGCACTACAAAAGTGTATACTACAACCTGGGATGATTGTTCAGTGTAAGTGCTGCACAAACAGTTTATTAGTCACTGCTTGTTTTACAGGTTTTACTTCACGGTTTTATTTTCTTCCCACCTCCACCCCAGTTTGGAAATCCAAGAGGTAGACGTTAAGAGAAAGAGCAGTTGCTAGCCTGGCTTCAGGAAGGCAGGAATTCACACCCAGCTTGCTTAGCCTGAATAGCTTTCTGTAGGTAGCTGACCTGAGGTGCTTCTTAAAAGAAAGAAGATAGTTTCCTGGATGGGCAGAAGTTAGACCAGCTAAGGAAAGAGTTTTCCCAAGCTGAACAAGCAAAGTAGCAGGTACAAAGGCCTGTAGTGAACAACTACAGCCAAGTAAGAATGGGTGGGCTGTGAAAAGGGAGAGAAGGGAGTCTGGCCGAAAGGCCAGATCACACAGGGCTTTGTAGTCCATGCTGGGGAGTTTGGAATTTAGCTTGAGACCTACAAGTTTTTAGCTTCTGGGGACACGCATACCCTTTTGAAAACCTAGGGAAAGCAATCTGGTCTCTCTCCAGAGTAAAAAGCACCTACAGACCTCTACTACAATTCAGCATACAATCTCAAATGTTTACTCTGTGTGTAAATGATTATTGGGCCTCAGGATTTAAACCTACAGAAAAGGGAAAACCATAAAAGGATTTCATTTTTTTAATGGAAATGCATGGTCATGTACGAAAAGAATACAGGTCCTTGAAAAAAATTACACCAGTTGGGGTCCTGGAGACAGGAAGATGGAAAACAAAATAGCCTGTGATCTAAGAATCAACTAGGACTACTGATGTATACCTAGTGGCAGTAGGGATAGGAGAGGCGTTCAAGAAAGCTAATTTGAAAGAGTTGGTGGAATGGGAAAGTGACTGACGGGCCAGATCAAGGGATCCCCATTCTGGTTTGGGCTGTGGACTGGGAGGAGAAATGGGCCGCTGGTGCAGGAGGAGGAACTCTGTTTTGCTTCCTTGAAAAGGAATGAAAAGCTGTGGCTGAAAATTCACTGAAAAGGCTGTGTACCCTTCCAGTGAAAAAGCACCTTCCCAAAGATTTGAATTCAGAAGGGAGATGAGGGCAGGAGAGGATAAAATCTTGCTTTCCTCTCTTTTGAAAAACTGTGGATAGCTAGAGAAGAAAAGGAGAGATAGATGGACTCAAGCTTTGTTTTTGCCCTACTCAACCACTAGACCTTCAAGGAAAGGGACATGAGCTAGAATGAATTCCCATAAGGGTGGTATTTGTTTCTCATGGCCCTTCAAAACCACACTTAATCATACACAGTTAGTACCCAGAAGTGCTTAAGATCTCAGTCTGGCTAGGGAAACAAAAAAAGTTAGGGGGAAGGTTTCCCAGTTGTCACAGCTAACCTGAGCTAGAGATTTAATGGAAGCAGGAACTCAGATAGAAAACAAACCACCTGCAGAAGGTAATGGTTTAAAAACAACACTTGCTCATGAATATGCAGTTACGGGTAGGGCTCTGTAAAACAGCTCCTTTCTAGTCCACAGGGAGTCAGCTGGGGCAGCTCATAGGCTAAAGGCTTGCATCATCTGAAGGCGTGTTCACTTTCCCATCTAGCAATCCCTGCTCACAGATGGCTAGGATCTTAGCTAGGGCTTTCAGCCAGAACACCTGCACATGGCCCCTCCCTGTGGTCTGGGCTTCCTCACAGCATGGCTCTGGGTTCCAAGGGTCCCAAGACAGAGCCAAGTGAAGCTGTAGAACCTAATCCTAGAAGTCCTATCCATCACATTCTGTTCATCTGAGGCAGAGCACTTAAGCCATACAGATTCTAGAAGGAGAATCAGACTCTGCCTTTTACTGGGAAGAGCGTCAAAGAATTTGCCGTGTGTTTAAAATCACCACACATTTTAACTTCAGATAAACAGATTTAAACAATACGTTGTATATAAAAACTGTTTAAACACATCAAATAAATACCTTTTTGATATTAGAATGGAATATAAAAATCCAAGTATTTCATCATTACAGCAAAGCTGAGAGCCAGTCTGAGTGGGCAATCTCATAATCTTCCCCCCTTTTTCTCCTCCATGACCATTCCCTCCCCTCCAGGTCAGGCCTCCATATACAGACTCCTGTCTCTCCAAAGCTAGGTAGGACACTCCCAGTAGTTGTACTTTTCAAAGAGATTATCGGGTCCTGAAAGTTTTCCACTGCCTCCTTAAACTGTCCCTGACTTTGGACATTACTGGCTCATTGGCAAGACTGTCAGTGACTTCTCAAAGTTTAAAAGCAAAATGCTATGGAGATTATTCCATTAAGTAATTTTATAATAAATTTATGTTATATAATTAAGACAGAATGACAGTTCTTAAAAAGGGTTCTATTTAGATATCAGGATCTTTTTTACTTGGGCTTGTTGATTCATAAAACTCAGTATAATTCTAAAGTGATGGTTGAGATTTTAGGTATAAGAATCTGCATGTTTCCTTGAAGTGATATAAAACTTGATTATGACCATACAAAATTTGAATAGCTCTTCTTTCTCTTTTACAATGCCTACTGCCTGAACTGCATGACATACTGTTATTTGGTTGGTAAAGGAGCTTAAGAGTTCTCTAAGGAACTGAAAATACCTTTCTCTATTCGATCAAGATAAAATATTCTTATAACCTGGTATCTTTTTAAATTCTCCCAAAGCTGATATTATTACAGTTTATATACCTTTGATGTTCTCATAGAAAACTTCCTTTATGACCTAGAGAAGGAATAGTGCTTAGGCTGTTTTAATAATTCATACTCTCCTAAAGGGTGTGCTCTATATATTTTGGTAATTTTGCATAATTATTTATAGTTCTATTGGGTCAAAATCACACTGTGAATTCAGGATGTACAGATTTTAAAATAAGCACATTTAATGAGCAAATGTACATTTATGATTGCTTTGTGTTTTATTTCATAATTTTTGAAGTAGCAAGCTCTTTTAAAAAATAAAATGAGTCAATATCTTTGTTTTTAAACTTCCTTATATGGCAATGATTTAAAAAAAAAAAAATTGACAGTGTTCACATTAAACCAATAGACTTTGTTATCAGGCCCCAAACTGTTCCTAATTCTCAGTGACTTCATAGCTACCATGGAGGCAGCCCAAAGGAGCTTAAGTAAACACTTTAAAATTACGTAATGCAGTTCCGAAGGAGGAACAACCCCAGCCAAACTGTGCCATATAGTTTTACAGATGCAATTTTGCTGTATGCCAGAATGCTTATTAACCTATCTACAGAATGACTTCATAGCAAAGATAACAAGTAAGGAAGTTGGAAGTGAGCCAGTCTGTTTCTAGGTCTCTTGAATGAAGGCAGGGTTGTGGAAATTATTTCAAAGTAGTTATCCAGAGAATGTTTTTCTTAACCTTATAGATTAAGTATTTCAAAGCATTCTGAAAAGTTCTGTAGTAAAAATGGCACCTTAAGCAATAAATTCAATATGATTTCCATAAATAAAATATGTTTTTATTTTACAACATAATACAAGATGTTGCTGGTTGATAGTAATATTGCTCTACTACTACATTAAGAATTGAAGACTACATGTGTCTCTTCCCTCTTGGACCTCCCTCCACCCTACCCCTACCTCCAATCCCAGCCATCTAGGTCATCACAGAGCATTGTTTTGTGGTCAGAATATGGCCTGTACAATTTCTCTTTTCTTGTACTGTGTTGAACTTCCTTTGTGCCCAAGAAATAATTAATTGCATATATATTTAATGGAAATGTAAAAGTAAGCAGTATTCTCCATTTCTATAATGGAAAATCAATTTATATATCTATTAAGCTTCTTAAACGATCATAATAAAACTTTCCTGTTTCAAAAAAAAAATTAAACAATCTTTTTATTAAGTAAAATAATTTGGATCCTTTTTTATGTTCCTTTTTCTTCACCTTTCTATGTGTTCAAAATATAATTTATCTTAAATGCTGCCAAAGCCAATAACAAAATATATTTTCTTCAATATCTTGGCAAGGCTCTATAAAGAACTGTAAGTCCCTAAAATGGTAAAGTCATTAACATGAGTGTATGAGCAAAATGCAACTTTATCTAAATTACAGAAAGAGTCTTTCCATTAGATTGGCAGAGACTGAAAATAAATGCTAATAACTGTTACCAAGAATGTAATTTACATACCCATCTATTACTATATTACCTTTCTGGAGTCAAAAATGTCCAAATCTTTGATACAGTAGTTTCACTTAAAGGAACCAATCCTGAAAAAAACAAAAAATTATATGAAATCAAAGATTTATATATGCTTATGACAGTACCTATAGATAGGAGACCATCTGAATATTCTATAGTAAAGGAATGATAAAACAAACTAAGGTACATCAATCTAATGGAATTTTTGTAACCACTAAAAATACTGAATACCACAGAGAAATGCTAATGTTTAATTTAATGTACAGATAAATCTTTTAGGTTATAAAACTATTTCTCCTCAAGGATTGGGGGGAAATATACCAAAGTATATTATGTAATTATTGTAATTTTTACCATTTTTTTTGCATTTTCTAAAATGAGCATATATTTTAACCATCAGAAGAAAATCATTAAAAGATTTCTTCCCAAAATATAAATCAAATGACACATATTACATTCTTATAACACTAAGATATTTAATAGGGTTATACAACAGTTACTTTTTACATGCATCTTTTTATTTTGCATATATATAACATCAGCTGCCAGTGAATGATCTCTGTTTCTAAAACTAAATCAGATAAGATATAAGCAAATACAGAGTATTATTTGAAGGGTATAACTTGAGTAATGTTTGGTGGAAAAGTTTATTTGGGGAGAACTTTGGATAGTCAAAATCCATCTGGAAAGCCATAATGGCTGGACCAATTTTATATCATAACTTTTATAACAATATTTTTTATTTTCAATTGTGTTAAAAAGTAGTTAAAAAAACACATAACATAAAATTTACCATCTTAACAATTTAAAAATGTACAGTTCAGTAGTATTAAGTGTATTTGCAGTGTTGTATGTAATAGTATTTTAAGGATAGTGTTTTTATTGGTTTCATAAAAACAATACATGTTCATTTATAAATAATTCAAACAATACAGAAAGTTATAGGAAGATTTTTAAATCTCTTCAGATCCCAGACTTTTACCATCAGTATTAAGTGATCATCATGGCAGGCATATTTCTATGCACTTATACAAATAAATAATCTTATTTAAGATGAGAATGTGTATACTTTTTAAATATTTTAAATATTGAATTTAAAATTATTTGAATATGGTAGTACTATGATAAACTGAAGGAATTGCTGAACTTCCAGAAAATGTTTCTTTGCAACAAGAGATCTTATTTCCTAAAATATCTAGTTTAAAAAATTAAGAGTGGAGATTTTTTAATCTGTATGTTTTCAATTTAGAGACACAAGTTGACTGCTGTGAAAAAATGTATTATTTTGGTCATTTTAAGTGAAGGTTTTATGGTTTGTTTTGTAACTTTAACTTCCTTTGGTCATTTGGTCATGACCTCTATTTTAAAATCCAGTGGTCACAACACACCTCAATTCTTAATTCCTATTTACTAATTTTGATTCATCACTTATCTGCTCTACATTAAGTAGTCTTGTTCTTTTTTTCCTACCAGGGATTCATGGATGCTATATTTGCCTTTCTCAGTCAATATCCAAATGACACTTATTTAGATATAATAGTTTGGGGTCTTGCTGGCTTTGCCCTAAAACTGCAAACATTTTTGCTTTGAATATTGCTTAGAGGAAGTCTAAAGCCAGCATGATTTCCTCCTTCTTATATGTTACTTAGTTTTCTAGCCTAGAGGTCTGAGGTTCTTCCTTCATTCTTAATAGCTTAACCAGTATATATCTTGATAGCGAATATTTATGTCCCTTTTTCTTTGAATATGTTATTCTGCATATTCATTCAGTTCTTTCATAATTTTGTGGAAATTCTCTTCTGTTAATCTTTAAATGGTTTTTCTGATTCATTTGTTGCATTATGTACTCAGGAGTGGAATCCAGCTATATTGTGTTGTCTTTGTCTCAGTTGCATACTATCTTCTTTGCAATTACCTTGGTCCACTTTTCTTCTGTATTTTCACTGCAATTCACTATTAAATTCATTTGTCAACTGGAATGTATTGAGTGCCAGCACCCATGGTAAATGAGATCACATCCCTTCCTTAGTATGAAGCAATGGAGCTTTTACTTGAGAATAGGGAAGGGAGAAATAAATATAACAAAGTCAGGTAATGATCATAGTAAGAAACCCAAGTAAGGAAAGGGAGGGTTGTGGGGAGGAATCATGCATTTTAGATAATGCAGTGAGAACAGGTCTCTCTGAGATGACACTTGAGAATAAACGTGAATGAAGTAAGGCAGTGAGCTAGGCAAAGACCTGGGCAATGCAGAGGCAGAGAAGAGCAAGTGCAAAGGCCCCATGGTGGAAATGCAGTGTGTTCAAAACAGAATGATACGAGCCAGATGAGAAATCAGAAACTGGTGAGAGATGAGAGCAGAGAATCAGACTAGGTCACAAAAGAGGCTGGAGGCCTGAGAGAGGAGGCTGAATTTTGTTCTGTGACAAGGAGAGGGGGACCATACGTGCTTTAGAGCAGGGATCCCCAACCTCTGGGATCTAATGCCTGATGATTTGAGGTGGAGTTGATATAGTAATAATAAAGTGCACAGTAAATGTAATAAACTTGAATCATCCCCAAACCACCCCTTACCCCTGGTCTGTGGAAAAATCATCTTCCATAAAACTGGTCCCTGATGCCAAAAAGGTTGGGGACCACTGCTTTAGAGGAGGCACTCTGGCCTTTTGCTAAGTATTTCAACAACAGTAAATTGAGCATAAAAAATTGATCAAGTGTTGTCTAACAGAAAAAGGAAAAGGGGAGCACTAAGATAAGAGAGTAATAACTTCAGGAAGTCATCTAGTCCTGGATTAACCGAGGAAGACCTGAAGTTACTAGAATCCAGCTTCCCAGTTGGTGCTAAGGTAAAGAACCCACCTGTCAACCCAAGAGACGTTAGAGATGTGGATTCGATCCCTAGGTCGGGAAGAGCCCCTGGACAAGGACATGGAAACTCAATCCAGTATTCTTGCCTGGAGAATCCCCATGGACAGAGGAGGCTGGAGGGGGAACAGTCCACAGGGTCGCACAGAGTCAGCCACGACTAAAGCGACTTAGCTCAAGCACGAATGCACAGGAACCAGAAGCAGGGACTCACAGAGCTGGAACCCTGGCCTGGGGTAGGAGGTGTTGCCCACTTGCTAGTAGCTCTGAGAGGGTGCGCTGAGGCTGCTTCCAGGAAAGTGGAAGATCGTTGAAATTTGGGGCTAACTGCTGCTGTCAGGGTGAAGGTCTACAGTGGGCAATGCCGGCAGGTGGAAAGTCAACAAGGAGGAGGAGCAAGTTCTTTTTCTGTCTTCTTACTTTTAGGCTTTTATCTAATGCCTCTTATGGACTATAGCAAGAGTTCAGCTGAAAAAAGTAAAAATGTAGCTTGCAGAGTCCCAGCCACAGCAGCACAAAGCAGAGTAGGGAAGGGTTTATTGCTAAAAGTTAACAGTCTAATAACTGGAACAGAGAGAAATTCAGGATCTCTAGGTTTCTGTCTTGAGCAACTGGATGAAAATAATGCCATTTATTGACATGGAGAAAACTCAGGGAGAAGTAAATTGAGAGGAAAAAGAAAATGTTTGGGTATGTTATTGCCAATTTAGTATTTAAATACAAACTAATGCAAAATATATCATTTTTCCCAAGTCTATTTCCTTTAGCCAGACTATTCAGATCTCTCATTCATTAATCTTTGTATTCCTTTGCTTTTATTTTTTAATTTCTTCAGTTTTTGATTGGAGGATAATTGCTTTACAATGTCATGTTGGTTTCTGCTGTATAACATCAATCAGCTGCAAGTATACATACATCCCCTCCCTCTTGAGCCTCCCTCCCACCCTCACCCCCATACCCTCCACCCCCACGCACCCCTCATCACAGACCACCAAGCTGATATTTCCCACAAGCTACCTATTCTACACATGGTAGTGTATATATGTCAAGGCTACTCTCAATTCACCCCACCCTCTCCTTCCCCACCCCGTGTCCACAAGCCCATTCTCTACCTCTAACATGTTTGTTTTGAATGAATTAATTTTGAGGTCCTTATTAGATATATGAGTGGAGTTCATGGGAAGGGAGTTGAATATGAGTTTAGAGCTTAATAAAGGTATTAAGGATAGAATACAAATTTAAGGAGTCCTAAAAACACAGACAAACAACATTTTAAAACCAGAAAAACTGAATAAGATGACTCAGGGAGGGGCAGGGAATGAATATTGATAAAGAAAAAAAGGGGGTGAGGAATATGCATGCCTGGGAGTCCCAAACATTTGGGAAGAAGAACATGATCTGGCAAGAAGGTAATTGGTGATCTCAACACGAGCAGTTTAGGTGGAGCTATGGACACAATAATCTAATTGGAATGGATTGATGAGATGATATACAGTGAGGAAGTGGAAACTGCAAGTACAAACAACCTTTTAAAAGTCTACTATAAAGCATAGCAGAAAAAAATGGGCTCCTACTCACCATGAAAGCAGGGGTGGCTATGAGATCTATGGTGATAGTATTTTTAGAAGGGGAAGTAGTATAGTATGTTTGGAAGTGGTGGTGGTTTAGTCGCTAAATTGTGTCCGACTCTTGGACCCACCAGGCTCCTCTGTCCATGGGATTTCCCAGGCAGGAATATTGGAGTGCGTTGCCATTTCCTTCTCCAGGGCATCTTCCTGACAAGGATCGAACCTGTGTCTCCTGCATTGCAGGTGGATTCTTTACTGCGGAGCCACCAGGGAAGTACTGATTGGAATAATCCAATAGAGAGAGAGAAACTGAGGATGCAGAAAATGGAGGGGATAGTCACGGGACACAATCCTTGACTGTGTAAGAACGGGTGGGCTTCAGGACACTAGTGGAGGGGCTTGCCTTAGTTAAGAGCAGGGCTTGCTAACCCTTTACAGAAGAGAGAGTTTATATGAGTACAGATGAAGGCAGGTCGATAGGTATAGTGTGGGAAAGATGAGTTTCTCTTGTGAAAGCGTCTATTTATCAATAAAATCAGAGTTTGAAGTGAGGAGCAGGGAAATGTGGGAGATGTAGGAGAGAGGAGAGGAGGCACCATCATCTTGATGAACTGACTAGGGGATGTGCTCCAGCTGCCAGTCTGTTTTTGGTGATTCTGATTTCCAACCATGCTTATTTCATTTCTTGCTGTTCCAAATTTATTTATTTTGAAATGACAGTATTACTTTGGCCTTCATTGGCTTAGGTAGCTTGCTTGCTACTACTGGTAATGCTTTTAAAGGAGTTTTTATTGTTCTTTGCACAAACTGTTTTGTCAAGTATTTGGGGAGGAAGATTTTGTGATCTGCCTTCACTCCCCCATCTTTATCCCAAAGTCTAGAATGTTTTTAAGTAGACTGCACTTCATGTTTTTCAATTCACCCTATATATAGTAATGTGACTAAGAAATCACAGTAATATTACATATTGTATTATTATAATAGCCACTGTTTGCTGAATGCCTGTGTGCCGTGTACTATACTGGGCATTTATTTACATACGTGATTTCTAAACCATAACAACCCTACAAGGTAGGTATTGTCGCCAGTTATTTCTTGTGGAAGAAACCTTTTTTTACTGGTGGTGTCAGATCACAGAATCTTACTTGAAACTCATAGCTAGCCAGTATAAACAAGGTAAGAACCAATTTTTCTCCCTTTGTGTCTGTAAAAAATTAGCACTTAAGAGGCTGTTCTTTTTGAAGTACAAAATAATACTTTGCAAAAGCGCACCACACAAACGAAGGGAGATTTTATGGACAGCTTTTTGACACCAGACTATATCACTCATCTCTTGGTGGGAGAGTTGCTAACTGACAGATTCAAGGAACTTGGTAAATTAATTGAGGTGTCCCTTCTCTAACCATATCATCAGCAAACATACTGAGAGCCTGCTATGTTGAAATAACTAGTAAATTATACTAAACCACTATAATTTTACAAGTTATAGGATATGTATCAGTGTTTGTTTTGGAAACTCCATTATTTGGATTTAAGTAATATCAAACTTTTCTTCTGGCAACAATATTTATACTCATGTGATGATACTGAAAACATATCACTGGGACATAAACACATATCTATGCCAAGTAATAGGTTTCTTTTTCTGATTATAAAAGTAGTAC
The DNA here is from genome assembly GCA_935064755.1 of Tragelaphus eurycerus. Taxonomy (NCBI): domain Eukaryota; kingdom Metazoa; phylum Chordata; class Mammalia; order Artiodactyla; family Bovidae; genus Tragelaphus; species Tragelaphus eurycerus. The sequence continues at coordinate 21,478,664 of CAKXYN010000007.1, read as the reverse complement.
AAGTAAAGAAAAATTTGAAATTATGTTTAAAGAAAAAATATTTTTATTTTAGGAAAATGTAGATAAAATAACCAATAATTCCTTTATTTAAAGGTAACTGACTTACAGTTGACATATTTCCATGAAGTTTTTTAAGCATATGAAGTTTAAACTTTTTTCCTCAGTCACTGACTTTTTTCATAACAGTTTATCAGAAATGCTTCCTCAAGTCATTTAAAACTCTTAAAAACATTTTCAATGGCTGCATAAAGATCCTTGTGTGGAGTAGGGTTTCGTTAGGTGGTCACTTACACTATTTTCCTTACTTTCTTATAATGTTGCTTTGAACTTTTTATGCATAAATATATTTTAGCATTTCAGATTATATCCTAAATTAGGATCAATTCTTAGAAATAGACTACATGGCCAACATTTTTAGGCTTCTTCATCTATAAAAATTTTGCTGTTAAAAAAAAAAAAATCTCTTAATTCTCTACATACATGTATATTGAAAATAAGCCTGAGGGAAAAATGTATGAGGCCTACCTTTTACCTTTGAGGAAAAATCCACTCTTCAAAATATTATTTACTTCTTTTCATCAGGTTTAAAATTTATACAATTTGAGATAGGAGTTTAAATATTTACTTTTTTCAGCCTAATGCTTCTATTTTTCAAAGTATTACCATTTCATTTTTCTTATTTCCAAATATGTTCTCCCAACAGTGTTACCTCCAGACTCATCAGTTCAGTGTCACATTTGACATTGACATTGACAAGTCGCTCGGTCATGTCTGACTCTCTGCAACCCTATTGACTGTAGCCTACCAGGCTCCTCTGTCCATGGGATTCTCCAGGCAAGAAAACTGGAGTGGGTTGCCATTTCCTTCTCCAGGGGATCTTCCTGACCCAGGGATTGAACCTGGGTCTCCTGCATATACACCACTAATTCATGGTATAAGTGTACACATGCATCTGTGGATAAAAACCTAAATAAAATTACAGATCATGGTCATTCTCAAATCTAGCAAATTTGGCACAAGAGTTTAAGAGTACCAAAATTAATATTATAAAACAGTTCAAAGGTATTAGACTGAAATACAGAGCTATAAATGGGGCACATTCACCCAATTCTAACATTAATTTACAGTGGTGAAGGAATCACAAAATTTGGAAAAACCTCCAGAAGAAATCAAAGTAAATAAGGAGTACTGCTTTTTAGTACTACCATTTATTAATTCACTTGACTAATTAAAGATGTTCAATACTTACTGAACATCTTTTATATGTCAAACAGTTGCTAGGAGGGAGCAAAAAGATACAGGCCTGCCTTCCTGGAAGATATATCCTAGTGGAAGAGACAGGCAAAAGCAAATGAACAAATAAGTAAAGGTCATAAGTTGTAATCTAGTCGCTTCTGTTACTCAGTATTATTCCTGTGAGACAAAGAAGTGATCTGAGTTCTACCCCCCTAAAATTTTTAAAGCAGTACCAAGTTAAAAAATTGAAGATTTAGAATTATTAAGAAATGGATCTCTACAGATATTTTGACTCTTGTTTATGACTCATTTAAAATATTTTAGATATTTTATGACTCATTCCCTTGTACCCTACACACTCCCTTGCCATAAGTATCTAGTCTGACTCTACCTCAGTTGTAGCATATTACAGTAGAAGGTGTGTGTATGTGCTGTCACTCAGTTGTATCTGACTCTTTGTGACCCCATGGACTGTAGCCTGCAAGGTTTCTCTGTCCATGGAATTTTCTACGCAAGAATACTGGAGTGGGCTGCCATTTCCTTCTCCAGGGGAATCTTCCCAACTCAGGGATCAAACCCACGTCTCCTGCATCAGCAGGTGGATTCTTTACCACTGAGCCACCTTTAAAATGTGCCAAATTTGGGGAGCAAGGAAACCCAGGTTTTAGCAAGTAGCAATGCTGATACTGAGATCTTTGGTAAAATGTTTAATTTTCTGGTGTCAGTTTCCTTTGCAAAATGATGAATTTTGACTAAATGATGGCTAAAATCCCTTTTGGTTTTAAAATTCATTGTCTATGCATCTGTCCTTAAAACCTTTCTTCTGTTATGCTCCTATTTATACTGGGGGTGGGGGAGGAAATAGCATGAAGAATACAGAGGTTGGAAAGAATAAGATTGATTCCTGTTTGATAGCAATAAAGAATCTATAGTTTATAATGATCATTTCCCCATGTTATTTAATTTTTTGAAAACATGTTTTTAACATCTGCACGACATTCCAACATAGGGATATACCAAAATTTATTTATGTATGCCTTCATTTTAAAAATTGTTTTCCTAATTTCTGCAATTATCTAAAGATATTTAAAATCCATACTTTAATGATACTTAAAAGAGTATGGCCGGCTCTCACTCTGTCTTGTTCCTTTTGCAGAAAAAAAAAGTTACTGTAATTCCTTCTTATCTACTCCAGCCTATACATAGCTTTCTCTTAACATAAAAACTCCACTTTAGACAACGGTCTACAGCCTGTCCTTTCTCCTTTCTAAAACAGCATCACCCCTGAGTGAAGGCCGTATTTCTGCAGCTCTCCCAAAGCAAAAGAATGTGAATTAAAGCCAATTCTGTGCCTGCATCAAGTCTGGATAATGTATATTTTTAGTTTTAACCAAAGCTTAGATCCGTGAGATTAAAATCCCTACCAACAGACAAACAGGTAAAGATTCATTTTTGTCAGCTATAACAAAAACATGATTTAGCACTAAGTCACATATGACTTAGTTAACTCTGGTAAAAGTTAACTGTGACTTGGGTGATTGGCCATGATCCTGAACTTGTTAAAGCATTGATTGTTATGTTGAAACATTAGAATATAAGTATACAATTAGAAGTAAAACTTAAATTTTTAGCTGCTAAATTCAGCCAACAACTGCACAATCTGCTATATAGGGTTGCTTTTTTTGATAATATGGTATATGTTATTTCAATAAATGTCAAATTCTGCACTGCTTTGATACTTCACCCACAGAGTAAAGGAATCAGAGAGGTGACAAAGTACTTAATAATTACTCTAAAAAATATCCTGAGTGAGTTAAAAATCTTTCCAATTTAATAGTTTTTGTTTGGGAAAAGAGTAGAATCTCTGTTGTACCTCTTGGATTGTGAATTACCACAAGTTAAACATCTTTTTTATAATTTCAAGTTACTTTTAAGCACCTATATAGTATCAATTTGGAATCTGAAAGAATACTCACATTAACAATTATTTCTACCAATAGCTATGGACATTGTAGTTATAGATAGTAGAATTTTAGATCTTTGGGGTCATATAATCCAGCTCTCATCTTACAGATAAGGAAAATGAAGCCCAGAAAAGTTTTTATAATTCATAACAGTAAGCTTGGCAAGCAGAAGGGAAGAAGGCTCCTAACACACTCTTTTGGCCTAATGCATGCCAGAGGGTAACAGGTTTTAAGAAAGTCTGTAGTTAGCTACAGTTGAACAACTCTTAAGAAAAAAACCTGCTTTGGTTCCTAAATACACATTTTCCCCTTAAGATTCTTACTGGATGATCCATTCCACCTTAATTTATTACCACAAACACAAAAGGGAAGTGTCTTTACACAAATTAATGCACCTACAAAATAAAACCCAAGAGAGAAGCTGGAGTTAGTGTGGCAGAGCTACAGTGTTGCACAATGTCCGGGGAGGACGTTTATACATATCCATATGTATACATACTGTAGCCTCTTAATTGTGCTTCAGGAAATGGCACTGACATACACTGGGTGTAAACGTTGCCCACAGGAGTTGTACATCACACATGGACACTGCAAATATGAGTTTTGTATATTGAATTAATTAAGGAAGGCTAATTGCCGAAACAGATCAACACCAAAATATATCATGGCTCAAGGACATTTCTTGCTAAAATAAACAAGCACTACAGTAATTACTTTTCAAGGTCTTTCTGTACTGTCGCTTTCATAATCAAAGTTCCAAGGTCACCCTAAGGGTCTTTTCTCTTTCAGCCTGTAGGAAAGTGAGTTTTTCAGGGGAGAGGCTTCCCAGGTGACACCAGTGGTAAAGAATCTGCCTGCCAGTGCAGGAGATACAGGAGACATGGGTTCAATCCCTGAGTCGGGAAGATCCCCTGGAGTAGGAGGTGGCAACCCACTCTAGTATTCTTGCCTGGAAAATTTGGACGAGGAGTGTGGAAGACTACAGTACATGGGGTTGCAAAGAGTTGGACCATGACTAAAGCACACATGCGTGCGCAAGCACGTGCGCGCACGTGCACACACTCTCTCTCTCTTGCCAAGTAGTACATGTTAACTTCCATTCTTATTCTATTGGCTGTAACTTAAGTCACACGTCCACAGGTAACTGCAAGGGAGGCTGGAGATAGACTTACGTGGATGGCCCAGAAGTGAGAGCATGGATTTTGATACTAGTTAACAGTCACTGCCCACTTGGGTGCTCACTCTCTCCACATATATACATACACACACAAATTCTAAAGTTGTCGCCAAAATTAAATTAACTCATACAATTATGCTTCAAATAGAATAAGTTAGTAGTGGAAGAAAAGGCCTTTTACTTAAGAATCAGATTCATCTCTACCCTTTCCCTCCTTCAGTTCAGTTCAGTCGCTCAGTCGTGTCCAACTCTTTGCAACCCCATAGACTGCAGTACGCCAGGCCTCCCTGTCCATCACCAACTCCTGGAGTTTACTCAAACTCATGTCAGTGATGCCATCCAACCATCTCATCCTCTTTCGTCCCCTTCTCCTCCGGCCTTTAATCTTTCCCAGCATCAGGGTCTTTTCCAATGAGTCAGTACTTCCCATCAAGTGGCCAAAGTACTGAAGTTTCAGCTTCAGTATCAGTCCTTCCAAAGAATATTAAGGACTGATTTCCTTTAGGATGGACTGGTTGGACCTCCTTGCAGTCCAAGGGACTCTCAAGAGTCTTCTCCAACACCACAGTTCAAAAGCATCAATTCTTCAGCATTCAGCTTTCTATATAGTCCAACTCTCACATCCATACATGACCACTGGAAAAACCATAGCCTTGACTAGATGGACCTTTGTTGGCAAAGTAATGCCTCTGCTTTTTAATATGCTGTCTGGGTTAGTCATAACTTCCAAGGAGCAAGCATCTTTTAATTTCATGGCTGCAGTCACTATCTGCAGTGATTTTTGGATCCCCCAAAAATAAAGTCTGTCACTCTTTCCCCATCTGTTTGCCATGAAGTGATGGGACGAGATGCCGTGATCTTAGTTCTGAATATTAAGTCAACTTTTTCACACTCCTCTTTCAGTTTCATCAAGAGACTCTTTAGTTTTTCACTTTCTGCCATAAGGGTGGTGTCATCTGCATATCTGAGGTTATTGATATTTCTCCCAGCAATCTTGATTCCAGCTTGTGCTTCATCCAGCCAGCATTTCTCATGATGTACTCTGCACAGAAGTTAAATAAGCAGGGTGACAATATACAGCCTTGACAAACTCCTTTTCCTATTTGGAACCAGTCTGTTGTTCCATGTCCAGTTCTAACTGTTGCTTCCTGACCTGCATATAAATTTCTCAAGAGGCAGGTCCCTCCTTCAGGCAGAACTAATTGTTAATTAATGCATAACAACAGTCAACTGAAATCTCAAAATGAGGGAAAAAAGCAAATGTTTGCAAGAATTACCTTTTTTATACATCTATATGTACAAAGACATTTATATGTCTGAGATATAGAAGGAGGTTGGCTTGGCTTCGTTATCCCATCACCTACTCAAATTCAGGACTAAGACTTACAACTGGGCTGTTTGTTTTAAAAGTACAAAGCCATCAAGTTCCCTTTTAATTATGAATAAATGATGTCTGAAGATATTCAGCTTTTTTTACACAACACAGTAATTCTATAAACAGTAAATTTAGTGTGTGTTTTTTTGAGTAAGTTGCCATTTTAATCCTCAAAACTGTTCCCAGTTAGTTTTTCACAGAAGCACTGTCTGGCTGCACTTCTGAAATCAGAAACAGGAAGTATGATATATAAATGTCAGTAAAACTAAAACTCAATCCTATAGTTTGATATTTTTCTTTCTCTCATATTACCATGTTAATGTCTGATTTTATGTGTATTGTACTTAGACCAATTACATGAAGGCAAACAGTAATTCATTACCTGATCAGTTTTCTTTGGCAACCTAACTGTTTTGGGGGGCATGAAAAAAACACGTGCAATAACCTAAATGTTGTTCATTTTCATGGAGGAGGGAATGGAAATGACCGGAAAACTGCTGTTGATTTTGCATTGTTAGAAACTGCTTTCATGCATAGATTGCACAACTTTATTGTTGCCAGAAGACAGTGTAGATGGAGGAGGCCAGAGAGTGAATGACTCTTTAAATACTTGAAAACCCATTACAGAAAGCATTTTTACAGTTTGCACCATCTTATTCCGATCTTCAGTAACTCCTTGAATGTGTTTACCTACATTAATTCTGTTGTGAGACAACTAAGGAGTTGTTTAAGTAGTGCAAAAATTCAGGATATTATCTCTGACTTCCCTATGAAGAAACTATGGTTCTTTCTATAGTTAGTATTTTCTATGTAACATTATTTCAGTGTGTCTGCTACCTGAACTTTTCTATGGAAATTCCAAGAAAAAGATTAAAATTGACCAGTCTAGTTTGTGTATTACCTTAAATATTTCTGGAGAGATGTTCCAACATATAAATGCTGCTGTAAGTCTAAAATATTTTTCTTTAGGAAACCATTCCTGACCTTGTTCTTAAACCGAACACTGAAGGAATGAATTTACTCAAAGTCACACAATATATGAGAGGAAAAAAAAAAAAAAAAAAACCCAGAACCTATGTATCTAAACTTCCTTTCAAGGCAGATCACACAGACCCAGAGAATATGTTTCACAAGGAGGTAGCCTGCCTATCTATTGAGGGTCTACCTTTCTGCAGCACAGGAGGCCCTGCTGAATTGCACATATGGTATTTGACACTTGAGGCATTATCTTCTATTGAAAATACAACATACATAGAATAGATACAGGAATATGTGAAAAGTAACATAAGAATACACTAATCAAGTACAAGCTACAAATAATTGCTATGGGGATGTGGAAAATGAAGTAACTTAAAACTAGATGGATAATGGACAGAAGTTTAGTGGAATCAGAAAATCTTACATAGATGTTTTGAAAGTGCTGATGGGTTTGGATTCCCAGAGAGAAAAAATAACCATTCATTTATTCATCAAATACCATATTTACTAAGTGCTTCCTGTATGTTATATGCCAGGCACTGTTCAAGGCACTAGAGATGCAACACTATACAAGACTGCTACAGAGCAGGACCAGGCAGGTCATCTCACAGACATGATGGGAACAGAGAACACAATATGAGAGTAGAGAGAAATTAAATACTAGGCCTGAAATACTCAAGTAAAAAGTGTTAGTCACTCAGTCATATCAGACTCTGCAACTCCATGGATTATAGCTGGCCAGGCTCTTCTATCCATGAAATTTTCCATGTAAGTATACTGGAATGGGTTGCTATGCCCTTCTCCAGGGGATCTCCCCAACCCAGGGATCAATCTCAGTCTCTGGCACTGCAGGCAGATTCTTTACCATCTGAGCCACCTATGTGCTTAAAGAAAGTGAAGTTGCTCAGTCGTGTCCGACTCTGTGACCTCATGGACTGTAGCCTACTAGGCTCCTCCGTCCATGGAATTTTCCAGGCAAGGATACTGGAGTGGGTTGCCATTTTCTTCTCCAGGGGATCTTCCCGACCTGGGGATTGAACCCAGGTCTCCAGTATTGCTGGCACACACTTTACCATCTGAGCCACCTGGGAAGCCCAAGTATTTATATGCTTTGTTCTTGCCTGGAGAATCCCAGGGACGGGGGAGCCTGGTAGGCTACCGTCTAGGGAGTCACACAGAGTCGGACATGACTGAAGTGACTTGGCATAGCATAGCATAGGATGTTTCTAAATGGGAGAAAGATGTTTGGTTCGCCTTGAACTCCTTTTGTCATTATGGTCAGAACAAACTGCTTTCCCTTCTCAGTTGGTCAGCTCTCTTAGCCTCTTAGATATAACTTTATTACAACCAGAATAACACAAGTCAAATAACTACTACCTGCATAAAGATTCCCAGCTGAAGTGTGCAGAGAGCAAAAAGGGAGAGAATGGCTAGTGGGAAATTCAATTTTATGGCTCCTTTTATCTTTCCAGTGGTTACTATCATATATTATCAGTCTCTTGCCAGAAACATCTCCCACTTGGTGTTTGTCTGAGTTGTGATTCAATTCCTGAAGGTTCTGCTCTCCTCCTTTCAGGTAGAATCACTGAAAGGAGACTTCATGTAAATTCCTTTTTGCTACTGATAATTAAACAAGTTTTCTTTATTCATCCAGCAATACTTCTTTACAGACTGATGGAAAGTATTCTGTGTTTTACGTAAGCTAGTGGGGAAGAGGATAAGATGGGATGCGGGGCTAGGGAGACTACAAGAGGCTGCGATACAAGAGGCTACAATATAAATGGCAATTAAGAGCTTGGATTAAATGGGCAATTTTCAAAATGCAAAGGACCGTATTAAGTACCAATGTACTAAAAGAACAAGTTTAGCAACTGTTTACCTATGGGAAGTAAAGAAAGAAAGACATAACCTAAGACTGCAAGTTTGAAGGTTCCAAGATTTGTGTTATCACCAACAATAGCCAAGAAATTTGGAAAAAATAGCTTGAAGGAAAAAATGAAACTAATGTCAGATCTAAGCAGGATATCACTAGAAGACAGAGGACTCAAGCTTTCTTGATAACCTATTGGGCCTGTTGATGTACATGTGAAAATCATTATTATATAGAAAAGAGATTGAAACCCTATGGGCTAAAAAGGGAATGCAATAAACAACATCAAACGGCTGTGTATGATGAGGTAGCAATTTCAAAAGAAGTAACTTGGCTTTGGAACTCTTTCCTTCAGGTCAAAGAAGCCCTTTACTAAACATTCTCTCCCTTTTAGCAGACCCCTTAGTGAGTGAGAATAATAAACTTAATGAATAAAATTAAAAGACTTTGTTTCCCTGGATTATCTGTAGATAGTAAGTAGGCAGAGCTAGGATTTAAGTCCAGATCTGTTTGATTCCAGTGCTACTTTTCTTAATAATCTACTTTGCCTCCAAAAGTTATCTAAAAACAATACATAAACAAACAAATAAAAATTGTTTGGCTGTCCTAGATCTTTTGCATTTCTATATGAATTAATTTTAGAATCAGCTTAACGTTTAAGCCTACTAGAATTTTGATTTGAATTGTATTGAACCTTTAGATCAATTTGAGAACAGACATATTAATATAAACCCATGAGTCAGGTAAATCTCTCCAGTTACTTAAGTCATCTTTAATTCCTCTTGGCGCTATTTGCTCTTTTCAGTTTTCAGGACTTTTGTGCTTTTTTTCAAATTTATTCATAACTTATTTTTTATGCTACTGTAAATGCTGTATATTTTTTACATTTCCATTTTCAATTGTTTGGTGCTAGAACATGGTTGCTAAGAGTCGGACATGACTGAGCGACTTCACTTTCACTTTTTTGCTTTCATGCATTGGAGAAGGAAATGGCAACCCACTCCAGTTTTCTTGCCTGGAGAATCCCAGGGGCAGGAGAGCCTGGTGGGCTGACGTCTATGGGGTCACGCGGAGTCGGACACGACTGAAGTGACTTAGCAGCAGCAGCAGCAGAACGTGGAAATTTAAATGATTATTATATATTGATTTTATATCCCATGTCTTGCTAAACTCAAATTATCCTAGTAGCTCTTGATCAGTTCCACCATGTGGAAGAGATGCATGATTTATTGTTGTTTAGTTGCTCAGTCCGACTCTTTGTGACCCCATGGATTGCAGCCTGTCACGCTCCTCTGGCCATGGGATTTCCCAGGCAAGAATACTGGAGAGGGTTGCCATTCCCTTCTCCAGATCTTCCCAACTGAAGGATCAAATCCACATCTCCTGCATTGCAGGCAGATTCTTTACCACTGAGCCACCTGGGAATTCTCCTAGATGGATGATTACATCAGTTTTATTTCCTCTTTACCAATCTGAATTTTTTTTTTCCTTCCTGATTGTACTGGTCAGAACTTCCAATACTGAATAAAAGTGGTAAGGGCAGAAGTCCTTGTATTGTTCCTGATCTCAGGGAGAAAGCATGCTATCTTTTGTCAGTAGATACAAGGTTATTTTAGGTTTTGTGTAGATACCTTTTATCTGACTGAAGAAATATCCTTGCATTCCAAGTTTGCTGAGTTTTTTAAAATCAGGAATGAATACTGGGTTTTGTCACACGTTTCTTCTGCATCTATTAAGATGATCAGTTTTTCTTTTTTAGTTAAAAATGGTGAATTATACTCATTGATTTTTGAATGTTAAAACCAATCCTACATTCTTGAGATAAACCCAATAATAATACTATTCTTCTTATATAATATGTTGGATTTTATTTGATAAAATTTTGTTTAGGATTTTTCAGTTTATGTTTATGAGGAAGACTGGCCTGAGTTTTCTTGTTATGTCTTCATAGTGTTTGAGTATCAGGGTAATGCTGGCCTCCAAGAACAAGTTTGGAAGTATTCTCTCCTCTTCACTTTTGTGTAAGAGTTTATGTATAACTGGTATTATTTTTCTTTTCCTAAATGTTTTGGAAGGATTTGTCAGTGAAGCCCTATGCACCAGAAGTTTTCTTTGTAGGAATGTATATATATAAAGTGAAAAGTGAGTAAAGTGAAGTCGCTCAGTCATGTCCGACTCTTTGTGACTCCGTGGACTATAGCCCCCAGGCTCCTCCATCCATGGAATTTTCTAGGCAAGAGTACTGGAGTGGGTTGCCATTTCCTTCTCCAATATATAAATATTTATTTATTTGGCTGCATCAGGTTCAGTAGTTGTAGTGTGGGCTTAGTTGCTCTGAGGCATGTGGGATCTTACTTCTCCAACTAGGGACTGGACCTCTGTCCTCTGTATTGCAAGGTAGATTCTACCACTGGACCACCAGGGAAGTCCCTGTAGGAATATTTTAAACTAATAATTCAACAGAAAAATTACAACTCAGGTTATCTATTTCTTCTATTATACCTATTTCTTCTTGAGTAAGCTTGGTAATTTGTAATCTTTCAAGGACTTTGGCCATTTCATCTAAATTGCTATTGTTGTTTGCCTAAAGTTGTTCATAATATTCCCTTATCATCCTTTAAGTACCTGTAAAATGTGTAATGATGTCACCTCTCTTATTCCTGATTACCAATCTTCCTGATATGTGTCTTATCTTCCCCCCCGCCGCCCCAGTCTGGCTAAAGGTTTATCAGTTTTACTGACCTCAACGAACCAAGCTTTCATCACACAGATATTCTCAATTGATTTTTGTTTTCCATCTATCTCATTGATTTCCACTTCAATCTAAATTATTTCATGATTTTTTTTTTTTTGCTTCTTTGTGTTTAATTTGCTCTTAAGTTGAGGTCATTGCTTTGAGGGTTTCTTTTTTTGGTATATTCTAATATAGGCATTTCATTTATTCAGAATTCGATAATGTATTTTTATTCTCCTTCAGTTCAAAACACTTTCTGATTTCACTTTTGAGTCCTTTAATCAATGGATTATATTTGTTTCAAAATACTAGGGATTTTCCAGTTAGCTTTCTATTACTGATTTCTTATTTAATTCCTTTGTGGCCATAATAAACTTTGCATGATTTGGATCCTTTAAAATATACTGGGACATATTTTATGACCTAAAACAGAGTTCCAAAGAATAGCAAGAAGAGATAAGAAAGCCTTCTTCAGTGATCAATGCAAAGAAATAGAAGAAAACAACAGAATGGGAAAGACTAGGGATCTCTTCAAGAAAATCAGAGATACCAAAGGAACATTTCATGCAAAGGTGGGCACGATAAAGGACAGAGATGGTGTGGACCTAACAGAAGCAGAAGATATTAAGAAGAGGTGGCAAGAATACACAGAAGAACTGTACAAAAAAGAGCTTCAAGACCTAGATAAACATGATGATGTGATCACTGACCTAGAGCCAGACATCTTGGAATGTGAAGTCAAATGGGCCTTAGAAAGCATCACTACGAACAAAGCTAGTGGAGGTGATGGAATTCCAGTGGAGCTATTCCAAGTCCTGAAAGATGATGCTGTGAAAGTGCTGCACTCAATATGCCAGCAAATTTGGAAAACTCAGCAGTGGCCACAAGATTGGAAAAGGTCAGTTTTCATCCCAATCCCAAAGAAAGGCAATGCCAAGGAGTGCTCAAACTACCGAACAATTGCACTCATCTCACACGCTAGTCGGAGAAGGCAATGGCACCCCACTCCAGTACTCTGCCTGGAAAATCCCACGGACAGAGGAGCCTGGTAGGCTACAGTCCATGGGATCGCTCAGAGTCGGACACGACTGAGCGATTTCACTTTCTCTTTTCACTTTCATGCACTGGAGAAGGAAATGGCAACCCACTCCAGTGTTCTTGCCTGGAGAATCCCAGGGACGGGGAGGCCTGGTGGGCTGCCGTCTATGGGGTCACACAGAGTCGGACACGACTGAAGTGACTTAGCATAGCATAGCATAGCACACGCTAGTAAAGTAATGCTCAAAATTCTCCAAGCCAGGCTTCAGCAATATGTGAACCGTGAACTTCCTGATGTTCAAGCTGGTTTTAGAAAAGGCAAAGGAACCAGAGATCAAATTGCCAACATCTGCTGGATCATGGAAAAAGCAAGAGAGTTCCAGAAAAACATCTATTTCTGCTTTATTGACTATGCCAAAGCCTTTGACTGTGTGGATCACAATAAACTATGGAAAATTCTGAAAGAGATGGGAATACCAGACCACCTGATCTGCCTCTTAAGAAATCTGTATGCAGGTCAGGAAGCAACAGTTAGAACTGGTCATGGAACAACAGACTGGTTCCAAATAGGAAAAGGAGTACGTCAAGGCTGCATATTGTCACCGTGTTTATTTAACTTATATGCAGAGTACATCATGAGAAACGCTGGACTGGAAGAAACAGAAGTTGGAATCAAGATTGCCGGGAGAAATATCAATAACCTCAGATACGCAGATGACACCACTCTTATGGCAGAAAGTGAAGAGGGGCTAAAAAGCCTCTTGATGAAAATGAAAGTGGATAGTAAAAAGGTTGGCTTAAAGCTCAACATTCAGAAAACGAAGATCATGGCATCTGGTCCCATCACTGCATGGGAAATAGATGGGGAAACAGTGGAAACAGTGTCAGACTTTGTTTTTCTGGGCTCCAAAATCACTGCAGATGGTGACTGCAGCCATGAAATTAAAAGACGCTTACTCCTTGGAAGGAAAGTTATGACCAACCTAGATAGCATATTCAAAAACAGAGACATGACTTTATCAACAAAGGTTCGCCTAGTCAAGGCTATGGTCTTTCCTGTGGTCATGTATGGATGTGAGAGCTGGACTGTGAAGAAGGCTGAGCGCCGAAGAATTGATGCTTTTGAACTGTGGTGTTGGAGAAGACTCTTGAGAGTCCCTTGGACTGCAAGAAGATCCAACCAGTCCATTCTGAAGGAGATCAATCCTGGAATTTCTTTGGAAGGAATGATGCTAAAGCTGAAACTCCAGTATTTTGGCCACCTCATGCGAAGAGTTGACTCATTGGAGAAGACTCTGATGCTGGGAGGGATTGAGGGCAGGAGGAGAAGGGGACGACAGAGGATGAGATGGCTGGATGGCATCACTGACTTGATGGGTGTGAGTCTGGATGACCTCCGGGAGCTGGTGATGGACAGGGAGGCCTGGCGTGCTGCGGTTCATGGGGTCCCAAAGAGTCAGACACGACTGAGCGACTGATCTGATCTGATCTGAAAACAGAGATCAGAAAACTTTTTCTGTAAAGGGTCAGGAAGTAAATATTCTAACCTTTGCAGGCCAAAAACTCTGTCAAAATTTGTTTCTGTTTTTCCAAGAAACCTTTCAAAATATGAAAACCATTCTTAGTTCACAAGGCAATATAAAACCAAGCTAGATTTGGCAGTACGGCCGATAGTTTGCTGACCCCTGGCCTAGAATATGCTCACTCTGGGTAAACGTTTCATGTATACTTGAAAGGGAATGTGTATTCTGCTATTTTAAGTGGTATGTTCTAGGAAGTCAATTAGGTAATATTGCTGGATAGTGTTATTTAAGTTTATTACATCCTTGTTAGGCTTCAACTTCTTCAAGCAGTTATTAAAAGAGGCATACTGAAATCTCTGACTATAATTGTAGATTTTTCTTTTTCTCCTTGCAGTTCTATCAGTTTTTGCTTCATATATTGTGCACCGACTGTTATTTAGGGCATAAACGTTTAGGATTTTTATGCATTCCTGATTAACTGGCCCATTTATTATCATGAAATGACACTCATTATCTCTTGTAATATTTTTCACTTTGAAATCTTACTTCTTTTGCTATGTTAATCAGGCCACACCAGTTTTCTTTTGACTAATGTCAGCATCGGCATGGTATTTTCCATCCTTTCATTCTTAACATTGTTTTGTATATAAAGTGTTTTGCTTTTGGTTTTGTATCTAAAGTGTTTTGCTTTTATCCAATCTGATAATCTCTGCCTTTTAATGAGGATTTTTAGATCACTTACATTTAATGTGATGATTGATATGCTTAGATTTAAGTCTATCATCTTGCTGTTTTCTGTTTGTTCTATTTATCCTATGTTCCATTTGTTTATTGTTCCTTTTTTCCTTTTTCTGCCTTTTTTCAGATTGAATTTTTTATGGTTCCATTTTTTCTCATTTGTTGGCTTACTATCGAATATTGTTTTACTATTCTACTGGTTGTTTTAGGGTTTACAGTCTGTATATATAACTTATCAGTCTACTTCCTAGTGATATTACACTACTATTATGTACAGCAAATATCATACTCTTATTTTTCCTGGACTTTATGCTATTATTGTTTTCATATATTTTACTTGTGCATGTTGTAACCCCCATAATATATTATTTTTTTAAAAACAGTTGATTATCTTAAAGGAGAAGTAAATAGAAAAAAATCTTACGTAGTTACCTTTTCCAGTGCTCATCATCCCTTTGTGTAAACCTGTATTTTCACCTGGTATCATTTCCCTTCTCTCTGAAGGACTTCTTCAACATTTCTTGTAGTGTAGTCTGTTGAAATTTCACTCTGTGAATTTTCAGTTTCTGTAACACTCTCAGTTTCAATGTGGGTAAACATTAATTAATCGATTCCCTGCCATATAGTACTATAAATAGCCTTGGCTAAACTGTAGGAGAAAGAACTGAAAATGAATGTATTGTACAACCATGAAATAGCCTAGAACCTTGCCTGTACAAGTCCAGCTTTGGGCAATCGGAACTTTAAGTATTCCAGGGTGAATAAAAGCTGAATAAACTTGGATTATCTTCTAAAATATCAATTTTACTCAGAGATTTTGAAAAAAATTATAAGTAATATATTTATATTAACCATAGGACTATTATGGTTTATAATGCACTTTCATTTTAAAATCAAGACAAAGTACAAAACTAAAGAAAATTTAAAAAAAAAGAAAATTCTATCTTGGGACCCAGATTTTGGGGCAGTTATTCACTCTTCTCTGCTATTAACCAAACTTTTGTGGAAAAGTCTGAGGAGCAGTGACTTTGATATTATTCATGATTTTTTAAAACCTTTCCTAAAATTGGATGCTGTCAACAAATGTAGGTTATTCATAGAGATTTTTATTTAATTTGAATATATATTTCTAAATTGACCACTATATCTTGTTATTCAGCTCATGAATCATTTCTTATTGTACTCATAAAAAGTATACTTGATTCCAAGTTTTTAAAACACCCATCACTATTCCCGTGAAGAACTTTTACTTACCAGTTCTTACTTTGGCTGGTCAGTGTGCCTGCATCAATCAGAACCTACAACATTGTCCAATTTTCTGATTCCAGTCCAGGATAGAGTAAGAATGCACACAAACAAGCCTGTTAGAAATAGGCCTAAAATAAAGATAGAAAATTGTTAGTTGCTCAGTCAAGTCTGACTCTTTGCGACCCCATGGACTGTAGCCCACCAGGCTCCTCAGTCCATGAAATTCTCCAAGCAAGAATACTGGAGTGGATAGTCATTCCCATCTCCAGGGGATCTTCCCAATTCAGGGATTGAACCCTGGTCTCCTGTATTGCAGGCAGATTCTTTACTATCTGAGCCACCAGGGAAGCCCAAAAATAAAAAGACTCATTATGAAGACCTACCAGAAAATCCAATTCTAAGATTGCATCCTAAGGAAATAAGTCAAAAATTTAATTATTTTATTGTTCCTTTTAGCAGTAGAGAAAAATCTGCAGGAATCAATAAAGACTCCCAAATAAGAAACTGCTTATTTTACAACCTAATATTCTATAATAGAATACTTATTCAGTCATTAAAATATATTATAGTTGAATACCTTTTGCTCAGAAATACATATGAACAAAAAACAGGTATGAAAATTTATTC
Source organism: Tragelaphus eurycerus (assembly GCA_935064755.1). Lineage (NCBI taxonomy): Eukaryota > Metazoa > Chordata > Mammalia > Artiodactyla > Bovidae > Tragelaphus > Tragelaphus eurycerus. The sequence goes on along the minus strand of CAKXYN010000007.1, from coordinate 21,462,156 downwards.
ACTTCATGCACTTCCTTAACACCTGCTTTTTACCTTATTATAACCTCAATTCTCAACTATTCCATTTTCCTTCAAACCACAATCTTTCACATACCTTCACATCATTTCCTATCCAGCCTAGATTCCCAGGCTCATCGATCTCTCCTGCTTATAAACTTGCTCCTCCCTCTCCCATTCTTTATAGCATGTATTATACTTTTTACTCAAACTCACCTATGCATTTATATTTTATGTATCCTTTATCAGAAAAAAAAAATCAAAAGTTTCAGCCATGAACCTCCATTTCAGTCCCACAATTTAAGTTACACATGTAACCATCTTTGCCTCCGCTCTAATCTCAGAGGAAGTATTCTTCCTTTTCTTTTCCAGCTCAGTTCCTCTATTTACACCCTTGATCCTATATCAGTATTGAATATTTCCTCATCTCTTAAGGTCTTGCTTTACCTTTATCCCTATTTTTTTTAATCCCTTCTCTTTTTAATCTCTCCTCTGTGCTGTCTGTTCCTCACATTTTATAAATATGTTAAACTCTTTTCACTGTAGGATCTCCTTCATCTTTTAACTTCCTCCCTACAACTATCATTCTTTAATTCTATTTTGAGTAAGAGATGAAAAGTTTTGGAAATTCCATGGCAGTCCAGTGGTTAAGACTCAGCGCTTTCACTGCTGGGTCCCTGGGTTTGATCGCTGCTCAAGGAACTAAGATTCCTCAAGCTGCAAGGCGTGACCAAAAAAGAGAGAGAGAGCTGAGGAGACTTGGAATAATATAAACTTAATATAACCTCTCTGCATATAAGTTAAATAAACATGGTGACAATATGCAGCCTTGACGTACTCCTTTTCCTATTTGGAACCAGTCTGTTGTTCCATGACCAGTTCTAACTGTTGCTTCCTGACCTGCATACAGATTTCTTAAGAGGCAGATCAGGTGGTCTGGTATTCCCATCTCTTTCAGAATTTTCCATAGTTTATTGTGATCCACACAGTCAAAGGCTTTGGCATAGTCAATAAAGCAGAAATAGATGTTTTTCTGGAACTCTCTTGCTTTTTCCATGATCCAGTATTTTGGCCACCTCATGCGAAGAGTTGACTCATTGGAGAAGACTCTGATGCTGGGAGGGATTGAGGGCAGGAGGAGAAGGGGACGACAGAGGATGAGATGGCTGGATGGCATCACTGACTCGATGGATGCGAGTCTGGGTGACCTCCGGGAGCTGGTGATGGACAGGGAGGCCTGGCGTGCTGCAGTTCATGGGGTCGCAAAGAGTCGGACACGACTGAGCTACTGATCTGATCTGAATATAACCTCTCTCAATTTTAATATACTTTTCAACTCAACACAAACAGAATTCTGCTACCATCAGTACACTGAATGTGCACTGCAAACATTCTGGCAAACAATACTAATAACAAAATTGCCGTCATGTTTTTCAATTTATTCCACTCGTGTTTACTGTCTGACCCTCCTGACTTCTTTCCTTCTGAATCTTCTCGCCCATCGGCTTCACAAGCACAGCTCAGTTGGTGCTCCCTTCCCTTCTTCTGCTATTTATCAGTTCTTTATCTTCCTCCTCTTTATTTGCCCATCTATAATGCTGGTTCTCATTTCCTCTCCATATATTGCATCTCTATGAGCAATGGCATCCCTGATTTTAACTATCACCTATTTAATGATATCTGCCTTCAGCCAGGCCTTTCTCCTCAGCCTCAGACACACAGATGCCAAGCTCCCTAGTGAACTTCTCTACGTGGATACCCTACTGGCACTTAATCTTCCATATTCAGTATGTCTTCACTGAGTTTCTCATCTCCCTCCCCTTTCCTAGTTTTCCATTTCACACTTTTACATATACACACAAAGAAGCCCCATTCCTCCTCCATTTGTCTCTATTCCAGTAAAACTGTACTGTACAACCAAGTTGGGAACTAGGGAGTCATTTAAGACTCTTATCTCTATTTTGGGCATAACATCCCAGCGCAAAATCTCATTATTTCCCTCCATGGCTATAAAACGACACAAAAATACTTCCATTTATTTAAAAAATAAAATAAAAGCACATTTTCTAACACTTCCTCTAGTATTTACACTATGGAACAACAATCATGTTATCTTACTAGCAAACCATGAAGGTTTTATGTTGTTATTTAGTCATTAAGCCATATCCTTATCCTGGTGGGCTGCCGTCTCTGGGGTCACATAGAGTCGGACACTACTGAAGCGACTTAGCAGCAGGAGCAGCAGCAAGCCATATCCCACTCTTTGCGACCCCATGGACTGTAGCCCACCAGGCTGCTCTGTCCATGAGATTTCCCAGGCAAGAACACTGGAGTAGGTTGCAATTTCCTTCTCCAGGGGATCTTCCAAACCCAGGAATCAAACCCAGGTCTCCTACATTGGCAGGCAGATTCTTTACCACTGAGCCATCAGGGAAGCTCTATGAATGTTCATATAGAAACATATATAGCTTGCACTACTTCCAGAAAGCCTTGTTAATACTCCTGTACCTAATGGTAGTTAGCACACAGCAGTTATTGCTTAATTCTGTGTTCATTTTTGAATAAAGTAAATGTGACATATTTGACATTATCTATGGTAATAATTTTCTTCCAAGGAGTAAGCGTCTTTTAAAAAAATTTCATGGCTGCAGTCACCATCTGCAGTGATTTTGGAGCCCAGAAAAATAAAGTCTGATACTGTTTCCACTGTTTCCCCATCTATTTCCCATGAAGTGATGGGACCAGATGCCATGATCTTCGTTTTCTGAATGTTGAGCTTTAAGCCAAACTTTTCACTCTCCACTTTCACCTTCATCAAGAGGCTTTTTAGTTCCTCTTCACTTTCTGCCATAAGGGTGGTGTCATCTGCATATCTGAGGTTATTGATATTTTTCCCGGCAGTCTTGATTCCAGCTTGTGTTTCTTCCAGTCCAGCATTTCTCATGATGTACTCTGCATATAAGGTAAATAAAGAGGGTGACAATATACAGCCTTGACGAACTCCTTTTCCTATTTGGAACCAGTCTGTTGTTCCATGTCTAGTTCTAACTGTTGCTTCCTGACCTGCATACAAATTTCTCAAGAGGCAGATCAGGTGGTCTGGTATTCCCATCTCTTTCAGAATTTTCCACAGTTTATTGTGATCCACACAGTCAAAGGCTTTGGCATAGTCAATAAAGCAGAAATAGATGTTTTTCTAGAACTCTTGCTTTTTCCATGATCCAATGGATGTTGGCAATTTGATCTCTGGTTCCTTTGCCTTTTCTAAAACCAGCTTGAACATCAGGAAGTGTACAGTTCACATATTGCTGAAGCCTGGCTTGGAGAATTTTGAGCATTACTTTACTAGCGTGTGAGATGAGTGCAATTGTGCGGTAGTTTGAGCATTCTTTGGCATTGCCTTTCTTTGGGATTGGAATGAAAACTGACATTTTCCAGTCCTGTGGCCACTGCTGAGTTTTCCAAATGTGCTGGCATATTGAGTGCAGCACTTTCACAGCATCGTCTTTCAGGATTTGAAATAGCTCCACTGGAATTCCATCACCTCCACTAGCTTTGTTCGTAGTGATGCTTTCTAAGGCCCACTTGACTTCACATTCCAGCATGTCTGGCTCTAGGTCAGTGATCACACCATCGTGATTATCTGGGTTGTGAAGATCTTTTTTGTACAGTTCTTCTGTGTATTACTCCTTGGAAGGAAAGTTATGACCAACCTAGATAGCATATTCAAAAGCAGAAACACTACTTTGCCAACAAAGGTTCATTTAGTCAAGGCTATGGTTTTTCCTGTGGTCATGTATGGATGTGAGAGCTGGACTGTGAAGAAGGCTGAGCACCGAAGAATTGATGCTTTTGAACTGTGGTGTTGGAGAAGACTCTTGAGAGTCCCTTGGACTGCAAGGAGATCCAACCAGTCCATTCTGAAGGAGATCAGCCCTGGGATTTCTTTGGAAGGAATGATGCTAAAGCTGAAACTCCAGTATTTTGGCCACCTCATGCGAAGACTTGACTCATTGGAAAAGACTCTGATGCTGGGAGGGATTGGGGGCAGGAGGAGAAGGGGACGATAGAGGATGAGATGGCTGGATGGCATCACTGACTCGATGGACATTGAGTCTCAGTGAACTCCAGTAGTTGTTGATGGACAAGGAGGCCTGGCGTGCTGCGATTCATGGGGTTGCAAAGAGTCAGACACGACTGAGCAACTGATCTGATATGATGGTAATGATTAAGCTGCATTTTACACAGTTCAATAAATGACAGGATTCATATACTATTTTATAATTAGGGAGGAAATGTTCAAAAGTAAGTTCCCAGATCCAGTTTTAAGGGCAAATAAAAGTTATACATAAAGTATCTTTACATCAAGTAATTTAGAAGCTTTGAACTTTATTATAATTAACAACTAAAGCAAAGAAGAACTAAAAAGCCTCTTGATGAAAATGAAAGAGAGTGAAAAAGCAGGCTTAAAACTCAACATTCAGAAAACTAAGATCATGGCATCCAGTCCCATCACTTCATGGCAAATAGATGGGGAAACACTGGAAACAGTGACAGACTTTATTTTTTGAGCTCCAAAATCACTGCAGATGGTGACTGCAGCCATGAAATTAAAAGACACTTGCTCCTTGGAAGAAAAGCTATGACCAACATAGACAGCATATTGAAAAGGAGAGACATTACTTTGCCAACAAAGGTCCATCTAATCAAAGCTATGGTTTTTCCGGTAGTCATGTATGGATGTGAGAGTTGGACTATAAAGAAAGCTGAGCACCAAAGAATTGATGCTTTTGAACTGTGGTATTGGAGAAGATCCTTGAGAGTCCCTTGGACTGCAAGGAGATCCAACCAGTCCATCCTAAAGGCAATCAGTCCTAAATATTCATTGGAAGGACTGATGCTGAAGTTAAAGCTCCAATTCTTTGGCCACCTGATGTGAAGAACTAGCTCACTGGAAAACACCCTGATGCTGGGAAAGATTGAAGGCAGACGGAGAAGGGGATGACAGAGGGTGAGATGGTGGGATAGCTCACCGACTCAATGGACATGAGTTTGAGCAAGCTCAGGGAATTGGTGATGGACGGGGAGGCCTGGTGTGCTGCGATTCATGGGGTCACAAAGAGTCAGACACAATTGAGCTACTGTACTGAAACTGATATATGCTAACATTTTTCACATCTGAGGATTAAACTTTAGGAATCTCAACTTTATATAATAGGAAAGGAAACTGAGTATAAGTAGAGATAGATGAAAGGACCGTTAGATTTAGCTACACGCTTTAAGAATTTCCTGTCAGGAAAAGGTTTCCTATCTACTATACTCTATCTGTGGTTTTGCAGTTTATTAGAAGTACTGCAGTTAAATTACACCAGTTTGGGGTTGTTTTGCCAACAGCATAAACATCTAATTGTAAAAACTCCGTGTTTATAAAAATACATCTTCCAAAAGGGGAAAAAAGTTCTTTGGTTAAGTATATATGTGCTACTTCTCTACATGGAACATTGACATGAATTTAATCTTCTGTTTCACTTCAAACATTATTTTTCTTTAAGGGTTTCTTTAAAATTAGCTATGTGGTCTGTATATACCATCCAAGTTCACTGGGTCAAAAGTTAACAGTATGGGGTCATCAAGTAAATTAAATGTTAACAGCAAAAATTAAAGGACTTAAATTAAAAACATAGGGCCTAATCCTACGATGAAGAAAAGTAAGGAAAAAGTGTTCCCATAAGAGCTATAAACTGTTCACCTATTTAAAATAAATTACTTCTTCAGAGCTGCCTTAAAAAGTTAATTTGTTTAAAACACGTAAGCATTTCTTTGCCAAAAGAGAACGTGAGGCATTTTATTCTCCTTATTTCCCTATATATTTCTTCTATAAGAAATAATTTTTTACATATTAATAATAGAAATGTAGCATGAAGCCGAACTGGTCACATGGCCTCAGTCATATCTCCTAGAGCCCAGAGAGTTCTAATTTGACTTCTGTTTACTAGAAATGAGTAAGAAATGAATGTCAATAGATTCTTGTCCTCCTCAACTTCTAGGAAAAGGTTCTTCCCAAGTCAAGAAAGCCTCTGAGAAAGCCATGAAATGTTTTTTACTCGTCGTGAAGTTTACTTATTGTGTGTGCCTACTCAGTCATGTCTGACTCTTTGCGACCCCATGGACTGTAGCCCACCAGGTTCCTCTGTCCATGGGATTTTCCAGACAAAAATACTGAAGTAGGTTGCTGTTTTCTCCTCCAGGGGATCTTCCTGATCCAGGGATTGAACTCACATCTCCTGTGTCTCCTGCAGTTTCTTTACCACTTCACTCAATGTGAAGTTTATTTATTAAATCCCTTCAATTTTCCTTTGACACAGAGTCAAGAATATACCCATTTTTATTATTTACCAGTCCTTTGTATTATTTAAATTGTTCCTCAAAGACACACATTTTAATGGCTAGGCAAAAAGTTAACTGACTCCTGTGTATTTCAGGCCATATATGGTACAAGATCTACCATCTGAGGTGTCACTTTTTAAGATGGGCTCTGTTAAACTGGAGAATAACCAGAAAAGGGAACCAAGAGTATGAAGTGTTTAAAATCAAAAGCCACTAAAGAAACTAAGGATGTTTGGAGAGTAGAGGTTCAGTTGTCCTCATGGTTGAAAATACTAATGGTCATACTTAAGGGGTTATCACATATAGATAGGAGTGAATTTGTTCTCAGTAGTTCCAGGGGGCAATTACAAATAGGTGTGCTTTAACTAATAAAAGCCTATGATTCCAAACATGAATAAGCTAACTTTCCTTTACTATGAAAATTTACATTATTTTAAAACAATATTTCAGAACACTATATCATCTGAGGTCTCAACACTTTCACACTAATTATTTAGAAGGTAGATAACTGAAACAAATGGGTTTATCCCTTTCCAAGTATCCTTATTGTAATGTGTTGGGAGCAGGGTAATTCATACTTCTTGAATAAATATTACCATTAATAACTGTCAGTCAGTTCAGTCGCTCAGTCGTGTCCGACTCTTTGCAACCCTATGAATCGCAGCACGCCAGGCATCCCTGTCCATCACCAACTCCCGGAGTTCACTCAAACTCATGTTCATCGAGTCAGTGATGCCATCCAGCCATCTCATCCTCTGTCGTCTCCTTCTCCTCCTGCACCCAATCCGTCCCAGCATCAGAGTCTTTTCCAATGAGTCAACTCTTCACATGAGGTGGCCAAAGTATTAGAGTTTCAGCTTTAGCATCAGTTCTTCCAATGAACACCCAGGACTGATCTTTAGAATGGACTGGCTGGATCTCCTTGCAGTCCAAGGGACTCTCAAGAGTCTTCTCCAACACCACAGTTCAAAAGCATCAATTCTTCCGCGCTCAGCTTTCTTCACAGTCCAACTCTCATATCTGTACATGACCACTGGAAAAACCATGTGGACTAGAGGACCTTTATTAGCAAAGTAATGTCTCTGCTTTTGAATATGCTATCTAGGTTGGTTACAACTGTCCTTCCAAGAAGTAAGCGTCTTTTAATTTCATGGCTGCAGTCACCATCTGCAGTGATTTTGGAGCCCCCAAAAATAAAGTCTGACACTGTTTCCACTGTTTCCCCATCTATTTCCCATGAAGTGATGGGACCAGATGCCATGATCTTCGTTTTCTGAATGTTGAGCTTTAAGCCAACTTTTTCACTCTCCACTTTCACTTTCATCAAGAGGCTTTTTAGTTCCTCTTCACTTTCTGCCATAAGGGTGGTGTCATCTGCATATCTGAGGTTATTGATATTTCTCCCAGCAATCTTGATTCCAGCTTGTGTTTCTTCCAGTCCAGCATTTCTCATGATGTACTCTGCATATAAGTTAAATAAACAGGGTGACAATATATAGCCTTGACGAACTCCTTTTCGTATTTGGAACCAGTCTGTTGTTCCATGTCCAGTTCTAACTGTTGCTTCCTGACCTGCATACAAATTTCTCAAGAGGCAGATCAGGTGGTCTGGTATTCCCATTTCTTTCAGAATTTTCCACAGTTTCTTGTGATCCACACAGTCAAAGGCTTTGGCATAGTCAATAAAGCAGAAATAGATGCTTTTCTGGAACTCTCTTGCTTTTTCCATGATCCAGTGGATGTTGGCAATTTGATCTCTGGTTCCTTTGCCTTTTCTAAAACCAGCTTGAACATCAGGAAGTTCACGGTTCACATATTGCTGAAGCCTAGCTTGGAGAATTTTGAGCATTACTTTACTAGCGTGTGAGATGAGTGCAATTGTGCGGTAGTTTGAGCATTCTTTGGCATTGCCTTTCTTTGGGATTGGAATGAAAACTGACTTCTTCCAGTCCTGTGGCCACTGCTGAGTTTTCCAAATGTGCTGGCATATTGAGTGCAGCACTTTCACAGCATCGTCTTTCAGGATTTGAAATAGCTCAACTGGGATTCCATCACCTCCACTAGCTTTGTTCGTAGTGATGCTTTCAAAGGCCCACTTGACTTCACATTCCAGGATGTCTGGCTCTAGGTGAGTGATCACACCATCATGATTATCTGGGTCATGAAGATCTTTTTTGTACAGCTCTTGTGTGTATTCTTGTCACCTCTTCTTAGTATCTTCTGCTTCTGTTAGATCCATACCATTTCTGTATGGACATGCCACTCCTTTGTCAAGCCCATCTTTGCATGAAATGTTCCCCTGGTATCTCTAATTTTCTTGAATGAATTTTAATTCAGTCTTACAATCTGCGACCAAGAATACAGAAGCAAAACAATTTCTCAGGTAGGGAAAAATCCTAACAGAATCAGAGTTGAAAATATGTGTGCATCTGTCTTAAGCCACTTCCAGAAACTAGGGCTCAAAACCATGCAAAGCAAATTTCCCCAAACAGAAGTATATCTCCTGATCCATGTCTAAATTTTCTCCCATATAACTAACATGGATATACTCTAAAAAGGAACTACTCTAAAAGTAGTTTGGTTTTTTTTTTCCGCCTTTGATGACTTTTAAAGGGTTCTCCCAAAATATTTATGTATAATAAAGTACTTATAAACTGATACCTAATTAACTAAAGCATATACTTATGAACCATTTAAGTACCTGCTGAGGAGGACTCTCAGCAATTAAACAAATTGATTGTTTAATCAATTTAGTTACAGGGAAAGACTATCAAAGTTACTTCATAGAACAAAAATATTATCAATATCTGAAAAAAAAAAAAACACACTTGCATTTTAAAAAGGGAATGTAAATGGGTGAATATGTGGGAAGAACTCATCACATTACCAACGAATTTCAGTGAATGTTGTACAGGTTTATGACTAGAGAACTAGATGCTATATCTAATGAAACAACTATTGTCCATTTTGAGGTCTGACACTTCACAGACCTAAAAAAAGACAAACAGTACTTTCAATGAATTTGTTAAAGAAAAAATTACAGAAAATTACCTAGATTTGGTATTTTTACCAATATATACAATATTTTTATCAATGTATGTATATATACAAATACATATACACTCATCTGATTAGAGGCTTAATTTAAAATTTCCAGGTAAATATTAAATTTGAAAAATTAAAAGCTAATAGTAGAAACTAAATAGCCATCAGATCATGGATAGATATATGACACAGATAAGAAACATTTTCAAAGTAGCCATTATTGTTAAGCCTTATTCTCTTTTCTTTTTTTATGAACTTTTTATTTTGTATTGAAGTATAGCCAGTTAACAATACTGTGACAGTTTTAAGTCAACAGTGAAAGGACTCAGCCTTACAGATACATTTATCCATTCTCCCCCGCCGCAGGCCATCCAGCCTGCCACATAACATTGAGCCGAGTTCCATGTGCTATACAATAAACCTTATTCTTTTTGCCTTATTATAATTCTTCTAGTTTACTAGTTATAATATTCCTAACATTTTTTAGGGAAAAATTCCTAAGCATAGCTATTTTTAGCATGTTTTAAATATATGATAACCATCAAGTACAAAACAGTCTTAGAACACTTTGTCCATAAGAGATACTCAAAAAACATCAATTTATTTCAATTAGAAAATAGACTTCAGGATGGACATGTACACACTACTATATTTAAAATGGATAACCAACGACAGCCCGCTATATAGCACAAGGAACTCTACTCAACTCTGCTATGCTTATGGCAGCCTAGGTGCGAGCAGAGTTTGGGGAAGGATGGATCGTGTATGGCTGAGTCCCTTCACTGTTCACCTGAAATATCACAGCACTGTTAATTGGCTATACCCCGATATGAAATAAAAGGTTAAAAAATAAAAATAAACTTCAAATACAGCTTTTACAATCAATATAGAATATTTAATATTTTATATTCTTACCATTTTAACTCACAGATTATAAGAACACACAGAACATAAGAGAGCAAAAAAAAAAAGGTAACTCTCAAATTTGCTCAGGTGGCAGAATAAATGGTACTGGTGCCAAGTACCATTCATTCCCATTAATCTTTATTAGGAGACACAAGAGGCCTGGGTTCAATCCCTGGGTCAGGAAGATCCCCTGGAGTTGGAAATAGCAACCCACTCCAGTATTCCTGCCTGAAAAAAGTCCATGGACAAAGGAGCCTGGCGGGCTACCATCCACGGGTTTGCAGAGTTGGACACAACTGAGTGAGTAAGCAGAACTGTGCTGCAGACACAAAAAAAGGACACGGTCTAGGCCGTCACGAAATTCTCAGAACCAGGAACTACATCTCCATGTATGCATATTCACTACCACAGCCACATATCAACACACGCAAAGTCACTGTTTACATATAGCATTCAATATTTTCCTATTTGCTGCTTTAACAATTACCATAAATTTAATGGCTTAAAACAACAGAAATGTATTATTTTACAGTTTCAGAAGTCCCAAATGGGTCTCAGTGGGCTAAAATCAAGGTATAGATAGAGCCTCTAAGGAAGAAATTTGGAGCTTCTCTGGAGCCTCTAAGGAAGAATCTGTTTTCTTGGCTTTTCCAGCTTCTAGAGGTTGCCTTCATCCCTTGGCTTATGGCCTGCTTCTATCTTCAAAGCCAGCAACGGCTGGTTGAGTCTCTCCCATCTTACCACTCTGACACTGACTATTCTGCTTCCCTCTTCCACATCTAGAAAAACTGTGGAATTATATTGGGTCTACTCAGATAATTGAGGATAATCTATTTTTAGGTCATGTGAGTAGCAACATTAATTCTGTCTGCAATTTGAATACCCCTTGCCACGTAACAACATATTCACAGATTATAGGGATTAAGATGTGGACTTCTTTTGGAGAACCAGTATCCTGCCAACCAGGATAACCATATAAATGAACCATTTTCCTCTGCTTTTCTTCAGGAACTCCATCAACCGTCATCTAACTCTAATAAAATTACATGCAAACAGTTCACACGTGCACACAATTCCAGAGACGGAGGGCCCTGCAATTATAAACATATTCTGAACGTTTAAGAATCACTGGACTAGCTCATAGAATATCCATGTTCCAGAGAAGGATCGTTTGATAGTATCAAAATGCCAAATTTTAGACTGGCATTTTAACGTGTGTATTTTTAGCTTTGATCAGAAAACCTTGATACGGGTTGAAAGTTTTTTCTTGTATTTCCCCTCTATGTATTTTTTAAAAGTAGTTCTAATCATCCTAATTATACCTGTACATCTTGCACTTATAAACAGTTATCCAGTTGGTATGCATCATTTTGTGATGATGCTAATAGTAAATCCAGTCATTTCCCCACAATTTACTTAATAATCTTACTACTATTGGACATTCCAACCCAATCCTCCCTTTCTGCTACTTAGTACTATATTTAATATTCTCGGCATCTTCCTGTATAGATCTTTTCCCATAGTTCAGATTTATTTCATCTAGATTCCTGAAATTGGAATTTCTGGCAGGAAGATGAATATTTCTATCACCCTTTTTATTATTGCTAAATTACTTTTAAAAGGCCTGCTTTAACTTACATTGCCACCAGCCTTTCCTCACTCATTCCGTCAATATGAGGGGTTTTTAAAATGGCTTTTGTGCACTGAAAAGACTATTCAGAGGTCATTTAAATTCTTATCAAAGTTATGAATTAAAAAACTTAGTTCTTCCTTGACTTTTAAATTCAACTTGAAGCTCTGGTTAGTCTTTGTAAATTTTACCAGCAATCACTTTCAAGGAGGCTTTTAAAGGTCTCTTAAATATTTAGCTTTTAGAATTTTATAACTTCTATAACTTCTGCTTTCCTTAAGTACTTAAAGCTGGATTAATAAACAAAACCTCTCCAAGAACTTATTTAAAAAAAGAAAAACAAGAAAAACCTGTATTTGTTTTTCTTCTTTTGCTGTGTATTTGTTAACTGTTCTGTTTTTCTTACAGACCTCTTATTAACCCTTTATCCGCTTTATATGTTAAAAAATATTTTTTGATTTGTCATGTGTCTTTACCATTTATAGCAAAATTTTTCCTGTGTATATACATTTTTTGTGTAGCTAACAATGTTCTCCAAGATTCTGTGTTGAGCCTTTCTATCATTCTACATACCTCCTGCAGTGATCTCATTCAATCCCAGTTTAAACTACCATCTACAACTACAATTAGTCAAGTTGTAGTAAATAGATAAAATACTAGTAAATCTACAGATAAGAGCGCACACCAGAACTTCCCCTAAAGTTCCAGACTTCCAAATCAAAACACCAATCCTAATATCCAGTTATCTCTCCAGAGGATGAGAGGATTGTACTTAACCCAGAGGCATATAAAAATCAACATTTCACATGTCAAAATCCATCAAACCTGTTCTGTTTTTCCCTATCTCAGGAAATGGTACACCAGAAACCAAGGAGCCCTACTACCATGCTTCCTTCTCTCTCTCCTCCATATACAAAGGCTCCTAAACCTCTCTCGTCTTAGCTTCAACTTTCTCCATCCTAGCTTACTCTGCTTTAACCATAAGGGCATTGAATTTACTGGTCCTTTTGGCACAGGACATTAACCTATGCTCCTTTTTTGCCTAGAGTGGTTTCCCGTTTTTTTGGCCTACCTAATAACTAAGTCTCAGTTTAACGGCCCCTCCTTTGAAAGTGTTAGTTGCTCTGTTGTGTCTGACTCTTTGCAACCCCATGGACTACAGCCCACCAGGCTCATGTGTCCAAGGAATTCTCCAGGCAAGAATACTGGAGTAGGTTGCCATTCCCTTCTCCAGGGGATCTTCCTGACCCAGGGATCAAACCCCGGTCTCCTGCACTGCAGGCAGATTCTTAACCATCTGAGCCACCAGAGAAGCTGCCCCCCCCCCGCCCCGCCCACTTAGAAAGGCCTTATTTAAATCTCCAGAGGTTAAGTCCCCATTGTGTATGCTTTCATAGCATCCTATATTTTTCATGGCATCCTGTACTTATCACAATGGTAATTTGTATAATTATTAACTTAATCCTCTTTTCTCTTAGTAGACTACACCACAGAGAGAGGAACTGTGGCTTTTCTCACCCCTAGATGCTCAGGACCTTAAACAATACATAACACAGTGTTAAGTCACTCAGTCGTGTCTGACTCTTTGTGACCCCATGGACTGTTGCCCACCAGGCTCTTCTGTTCATGGAATTCTCCAGGCAAGAACACTGGAGTGGGTGGCCGTTCCCTTCTCCAGGGGACCTTCTTGACCCAGGGTCAAACCCGGGTCTCCTGCACTACAGGTGGATTCTTTCCTGACTGAGCCACCAGGAAAGCCCTACATAACACAGAGTAGATGCTAAACAGTTACCTGTAAATAGTTACACATTAAAACTAGAGAAGTAAATCCAGTTTTGTTTATACTTCATTTCACCATCATTTCTAATCTGTGCTTCAAGTACTTTTTATCTCTTGCCTGGATACTACTGATACCATAGCCTCTGTAGGACTTTCTATCACTGCTCTTGCACTTTCTAATCTGTTCTCCAGTACCCTTGTTAAAGTGAATTTCTAAAATATAAATCTGATATTACCAATTGGTTTCAGATTTTTCAGTTGCATCAATATAAAAGTGACATGTAAGGAATGGTAGAATCTACTAAATGATAATGTAGCGGAGAAATTCAGAATGAGACTGTACAACTAACATAGTAACTCAGATGCTTCTTACATGTTAAGTGGAAAAAGACAAAACTATTTCACATTGTGACCTTATAAAATTATATTTACAGACATTTATTAAGGGAACATGAAAATTGCATGTGAATTGTGATTTGACTTTATTCAGAACTTTATAAATTGCTATATCTTCTCAATTATAGTTATAATAAAGATAATTTAAAATTAAACCCATGTTATTAACAGATACATATATTAGTATATGCATATTTTAATGTACATATACACATATATATTTCCTAACTCTGTCTTCTAAAAGGTCTAAGAAGCAGCAATGAACCTAACCTTGGTCTCTAAGAGCATATTCACTAAGAGGAAACAGGGTTATTTAGAGAAAAAGCTAACTCCAGGGTTACAGCAGGAGCTAGATTTGAAACATCTTACTATACCGGAAAGTAAGTAAGTATTCCCAGAAAATGATACAGGCACACCACAAAGGCATAGGACCCAGAATAAAGGTGCTCCCACTAGCTGAATCTAGGACAATTCAAACACCAAAACTAATCAAATACAGACTTTAAAATAGAGGTGAAAGGTCATGATGTGAACCTTACCTTGAAATGGTTCAGAAAAAAATGTACAAAATATACACATACAAATATAGATAGAACACAAGGAAACAAAATACAGAAGTGGAAAACACAGGAATTCATAAGTTAATTGCAGATAATAAATAAACAGAAGAGAAGGAAGGGCCCTCTGTTTGCAGTAGAATGCTGTGGACTGACTGGTCAATATCAAAGGACTTAATTTGATTTGTTGAATCATGTTGCAACCATCATTGTAAAACTATATTGGCAGTAACATATCCTAAATTTAAATGAGAACTTTGATGAGTAAGATGTATCTTCAAGTATTTCCCCACAGATTGTTTATTTGCCAGGAAGGAAAAAAAAAAAAACCCAGTTAACCAAACATTGGAAAATTCTAGCCACATAAAGACCAGATAATCAAAATGAACATCATCCGTGAGGGACATATGGCTATCACATGCTTCCAGAAGTGGTACTCAGAAGGACGCAATATCACCTGTGCCATAGTCTAGTTAAGAATGCAAAACCTCAATTTAACTTAATGAGGATGCATCAGACAAAAACAAAATAAGGAATGTTCTCTCTAAAAGGAGAGTGGAGGGAGAAACTATATTCTTTAACAATGTCAAAGTCATAAAAGATAAAGAAAGGCTGCGAAAACGTTCCAGTAAAAGAAGCTAGAATCAAGACCCACTAAATGTAGTACCTGACCCCAGACTGGCTCCTACATTGAAGGAGGAAGTGCTATAAGGACCAACCTACAAAACGCCTGTATCAATGGTAGATTGAAGTATTTTTTCAATGTAAATTTATGAAGTTGATAGGAAATACAAGTATTTACGGATCAAGGATGTATGTAACTTAACCTCAAATGGTTCAGAAAAAAATTGCATCTAAAGAAACATATATATTTGGAGAGACACAGAATTTGCAAAAGAGCAAGTAAATGATACCAGTGTTCTCTGAACTATTTCTATTTTTGCAACTTTTTGTAAATTTGAAATCATTTCCAAGTAAAAAAAGTTTTTTTAAAAAATTAAGTCCGCCTCAGAAAAACAAGACCAACAGGAAAATAAAAGCTATTTATGTAGCTTTTACATCTGTGCAATTTGCATCTATGCAAACTGTTTTTAAAACACTCACCAGTATATACTGAGTTTTCAGGTTACTGCTCACAGTGTTTTAAGAGGCTTCATTCTTCCTTAAAACATGAATAGACCTGTAACTTTCACAGTTTATCTAAATAAGCTAATATGTTGAAGCCAACATTCCAACAGTTGCAGCTTACTCTTAAGAAACAGCAGGAGGGGGAATAAAAAAAAGCATCGAAATTACAAGACCTCTGCTCTCCACACTACCCATATTTACCATTCATTTGCTGCTGACTGCATGGCAGTTTCCAAAGTAAAACCTCAAATTTTAAATTATGACTTCAGTTTTATGACAAGTCAAGAAGAGTATGCAGAGAAACAAACTAGGTGGGTGGAAAGGGGTGGGCGTAGGTTGGCTAACTCTTCACTGTATTGAAGATGAAAGAAAGCTGCAAACTTCTGCCCCAATTGAGTCCCTAAATAATTGAGTCCGTTCTTCTCATCAAGTGTTATCACTGTGTGAAGTATTAAAGTTAAAGGAAGGTGTTCTTAACTATTTTTTTACCTGTGAATCCGAAGACCTGATGTGCTTTTTTCTTCTTTGCTTTCAAGTTCATTTTGGGAATTTGCACCCCCTTGTGGTCAAACATAAAATTCTTCATTTTCAAAACCTTTTTTTTTTTCCCAGTTTGGTTTTTTTTGTTCAGGCATAAGAACCAAGTTACTTGATTTTGTTTTCTCCCATGTTAGTGAATCAAGAAACTTTAATGAAGGATTTTAAAATCCTTTTTTTGTTAAATAGGATCTGAAACAAACAGGACTTAATTCTTCTAAAAGTGACCTCTATATAAACTTTAGTCTGTGCAAAATGGAGAGAATAATTACACCTACCTGAGTTATGAAGATTCAAGGAGAAAATGGATATACATGCTTAGCTGACATACAGTACCTAGTAGGTACTCAATAAATGTTATTATTTATTAATATCAGCCTTTTGGAATTCTGACAGAATAAATCTTAAAAGTGGATGGACTGGATAAAAATTTTACCAATTCATGATGTTCTAGTACAGTCTTGCAAATAAGTTCCCCCAAATATACCACTTATCCAGACTGCAGCTAGCTGATTCTCTCTACAGGTATATTGTTAAATTACAAACAATATGTGTTTATCTCTAGATGATATAAATTTGGATGGTTTTTATAGAGTGGCCTGATTTTTCCCCTTTTCCCCCTTTAATAATTAGAGCAGTAAAACTATTCCATTTTCATAGGTTACTCTTATGAAATGGCAAAACAAATTAACATCTTTATTCATCTGACAGAAATTATCACTCCATTTGGCAAAAATAATTTGCCTGGCTGATTTATCATTTTAAGAGGCTCTTGAACACAAATGCTAATTCCTAATGGCCCTAACTGTAATCTGGTCTTTGAAACACCTCTAAAGAAACCATCTTCAAAGATTAGTGTTAATGACTGACCCACAACAATAGCTAACATTTACTAATATACCATGCACTGTTCAAATACCTTTAATACAGTAGCCCATTCACATCCTTAAAACAACTGGATGAAGTATTAGCATTAATCCTTTTACAAAAGATCAAACTGAGAAAAAGGTAACTCTTGCAGGGTCACAAAGCTAGTAAATATCAGATGAACTCCAACCCAGGCAGTTTGGTTCCAGAGTTCATTCACTTAACCAGTGCACAAAAAGTACCATAGAGATGTTAAGTCACATACTATGCAGCCATGATACTACTTGATGATGTCAAATTATTAAATTATTAAAACCCATTTCTCTTCTGATTGTACCTCAGTAACGCAAACCATGCTACCTTCTCCCATTTCCTTCCTTCTTAGTAATTGAGGCATTTTCACACTCGTCTAATTTAACTCTCACAATGATGTATGTCTTTGTATACTCAAAACATTTATGATTCATCACAAGTTGTTTTACAATAAAATCTAGGAA
Source organism: Tragelaphus eurycerus (assembly GCA_935064755.1). NCBI lineage: Eukaryota > Metazoa > Chordata > Mammalia > Artiodactyla > Bovidae > Tragelaphus > Tragelaphus eurycerus. The sequence goes on along the minus strand of CAKXYN010000007.1, from coordinate 21,444,430 downwards.
AAGGTGTAACAATGCCCCAGATTTTTAACTGTTGGATTCTTCAGAGAATTCGTAATAACTTGGGATCAGGAAAAAAGCAACCAGTTTTAAAATAATCTTACAATGTAATCATTTAAGATAAAAGGGAGTCTTTTTTTTTAAATCTTAACTAGCCTGGCAACAGGTGAAATAATTCTCTCAAGCAAATGAATAGTTAAAGGTTTTTAAAGAAGGTATTCAATATTGACAGCTTATCACCTTTTACTGTCCTACCACAGTGCCTGGTTTTTTTGACACTGGATAGATCTGCCTGGGTCTTGTGCTTCTGTTTAGTAGTTTTAAGACTTTGGGGAGAGTTTCTTAATCTGAATCTCAGGTATCCTCTTAAGTAAAATAAAGATAATGCCTACTTCACAGAGCTGTTGTGGGCAATAAACATGATCATTCCGTAAAGCGTTTAGTTAGCACCATGGCAGCCCAGAGTACAGTCAATACAATGTATCTAGTTGTTATTACTTTACCAATGCGTGGCACAATAGAAACCCATCTTTGCTAGATTAAGCTCCCTTAGCAACCTTTAAAAAAAAAAATCCCTCTAAGTGATCCCCCAAACTGCCCATAACCCATTCACCTTTCTAAACCCCGGCAGAATGTTTAAGAACGAGAAGACAGTGAGAGACTAGATTCAATCAAAAGTTGCACAGCAAGGTAGAGAATGACCCGGCCTCCAGAATCTGACAGAAGCAGACTCGTTCACGTGCTTGCTACCTGTGCTACCTTAGGGAAATAAAACTCTTTGGGCCTTGGTTTCCTGGTCTGCAAACGGAGAATAATAACAGTACCTACCTCACAAAGTTGTTTTGAGGCTTAAGTGAGATAGCTCCCGTAAAGCGTTGACTTACAGCAAGAGCTCTGCAAACAGGCGGGCTGCTCTAAAGTACACGTGTATCCATACACACGCTCCCAGACACATTCCGTTGTTAGGAGTTTAGACACTGGCAATAAGCTATTTCTCTTTTCACCTAAGCTGTACCCCTGTTTGTTTTCGTCGAACAGTAGAATAAATGCCTACCGACTGATAATGTCACCTACAGCCCCTCGGGCCTACAGTCCCCACGGCCCCTCCAGCCCCGCGGCTGAGCACAGGAACTGCACGCACGCGCAGGAAAAGAGGTAGGACTACCGCGGCTGAGGAAGCGAAGGGAGATCGGCGACCACGAGAGGATTCTGCGCATGTTCAAGGAGAGGGGTAGGAGTAGGAGTTTGCGCATGAGCAGAAGTGTCGGGAAAGCTAGCGTAGTGGGGGTTAGGAGGCGGTATTGACAGCTGTGGAGGCAGCCCGCGTTCCCGGCATGCCCCGGGGCGGCGGGGTTGGCTCTAACGAATTTGAATGAGGAGCCTCAGCGCTTTCGGCGCCATTTTCGAGTGATGCCTGATCTCATCAATCTAGCGGGAGAGACAGAGTAACCTGTCCGAGACTACAGCGCCTTTAAGACTCGGCCGAAAAATCACTAAAAAAATCCCCAAAATTTACTTGGAGCAAAGGGCACTTGGCGGAGCCTCGTCAGGGTTGGCGCAGCGGGTAAGAGCCAGTACAAGTAGCAGAGCGGGACTCGGGAGGTGGCAGTGGTGGGACCGGCAGGCGGTGGGGGGTGCAGAGAGTGAGGCAGTGGGTCCCCTTTATTTTAATCGCAAAAAAAAAAAAAAAAAGTGCAAGAAGATAGGGTTGGGGGGGGGGTAATAGGGTTGTCTGAGTGGGCGGCGGCGGGCGGGATGTGGCGGGAGCGCGGAGAGTCGCGGGCGTGGGGGGAGGGGAGCTGCAGTTTGAGCGGGACGCGGACGCGCTGCGGCTCGGCGGCCGCCGCCCAGCGGATCTGTCAGCGGGACCCCCCGCCCGGGGCCGGGGCCGCGGCGCGCCGGGGCTCGGCCGGCCGCGGCTCCTTGACAGGAGGAGGGGGACGGGCGCCCCCTCCCCGCCGTGGGCGAACCGAGCCGTCTTTTATCGCAGTTTCCCCGGCCCGCGGCGGCCGTCTTCCCGTGACAAGAAACTTGAGGTCGGGGGAAAATTGAGGACCCGGCGTAGCGGGTGCCTCCGGTCCGACACGCGGACAGTCCTCCCCGCGGGACCCAGCCGTGTGTATTGTCGTCTCTGACGCCAAAGCGGGAGATGCCCTGGCGATATGAGTCTGTCCACGCCGCGCTCGGGCTCCGCGCCCCTGGGTCCCGGCAGGGGTAGCACTGACCCGGGTCTGGCTTTTCCAATTTGGGCAAGATGGGGCGGGGGCAGGCTTTTGAGGTTTTAGCGGGCTCCTAGGAAAGATGCTGGACTTTCGCTTTTTGCTCGGGATTTTGGTCGTTTGCTCTCACGGTGCCGTCCTTTCCTCGGGGGGCGGGGGGAGTGTTCTTGGGTGAGATGAAAGATGGGGCTTCGACCTTGAGATTTCCTTCTCCGAGCCGCACTTTTCTTAGAAGACTTTTTCCTTCTCCAGCCTTTGAAACCTGTCGCAAGGGGAAAAGGCAATCTTTGAAACTGTTGATGTTTTCCTCCCGAAAAATCTTTCCCCGGAGAACTTAACGGTAATTTTGCAATCCCCACCTTTTCTTGGGAGCGCTCTTGACTTCGAGGCGGAGGGGAAAGGGCTGTTATTTGCCTTTCCCTTTAGTGATTTTTTTTTTTTTTTCCTCCTCGTAGTTTCTACCAATTTTTGCTCGACTGCACTTGAATGATTTGAGCCAGTGACGGCTTCAAGTTTAATACTTTATAGGTAGATAATGGCCTTTGTAAAATTCCTCATTAAAAATGTACTGGATCTTAAATCCTTTTCTGCGCTGAAGGCACCCTAGATTAACCCTTTGCTGGTGTGATGTATTGCGTATGGGGCGCGCGACTCTGGGTTGCGAATATGCAGGAGTTCATTTTTGCAGCAGCTACTCAATTGTTCGAAAAAGAGGAATAACGCTTTCAGTCACACACTTCTTAGGACTGCCTGCCTAAAGTTTACCTCCCCCACCCCGCCCCTGGAACTGATGTAACGATTGATTGATTTCTTATTTCTGTAAAGATTGGGGGACCCGCCCTCACTTAGAATCTTTCCCCGAAGAGAATTAGGAGAGCGCAATGTGATGTTTTTCAAATGGTGTCTAACGGAGCTCCCAAAACACCGAACTTGTTACCCCTGATTGGCTGGAAGGAAGCGGGACTGGGGGGTTTGAATGTTGAACACTAGATTATAATTCTTGACTTTACAAAAAATTACACTTTTAGAAAACCACGTAATGAAACGTTAAGACGAGGAATTCAAGAGCTGGTGTGTAGTATTTTTTTCGTCCATAAAGGATTTTCGAGTGATTTTTAAATGTATATTAAAAGTAAAACCTAGAGAAGACAATTTTCGCAAAATTGTAATTCTGCTGGCTGAGATTACAAGACTTATATGTTTGCCCCTGTTCTCTATTGGTTAAACACTGAGTTTGGATGTTTTTTTTTGTTCCTCTGACAGAAAATTTTCATCTTAAGCTACATGTATTTGTCAGATGCAGATTACGGAAGAATTGTTCTTTTATTTCCATGAAAAGAAACTTTAATTTTCTTAATGTTAAGAACGAGCTTTTCCACATTTCCCACAGAAATTGAATAGATTTTTTAAACGTTTCACAGATAATTTTAAATATATAGGTTTTGCTAATTTAGCCATTGCAATGGACTTAAAACCTTATTTACAAGAAATATATGTTGCTTAATTTAGACAATACAACAGGTAAGTAGCACAGGTGCAGTGTGTATGATTTCATTCATAAATTCATTATGAAGAAATGTACAGCATACAACACTGTGGATGTGTTGTGTTTTATTTGATTTTCAGTTGATTTTTGTTTGATATTGCTTGAGACAACCGTCAATGTATTTCTATTTATTACAAAGCTTGTCATTCCGTTTAATGGTATCTTGATAAAAGGCGGGTGTGGTTTACAAAGAAAATCGGTAAACTCACTGATAAACAAGATAGCCATAGATGGGTTTTGAAAGATTTTTTTAATAGAAATTTATACTTTTTATGAATAGTAATTGAAATTTTGAAACTTAAGAGTTTGTATTCTCACATTAGGTCAAGTATTCATTGTTAGAAAATATTCAGATGAAAAGATCCTAGGACTTTTTTTATAAATCTCTGTAGATCTATAAATATAATTTATGTTAATAAGTGGAGTAGCTGAGTTTATAAATCATACTATTTTATATTGCCTTCAAAACAGGGATTAGAACGACACAACCTATGTTCATTACTTTTTTTCAGAGCTGTTTATTTTTAATCATCTGTTGAAAATTTCATAAGAGATGCTATTTATCCTCTCTAAAATGTGCTTTAATGAAATTGTATGAAACTCTATTTCTATTTTTAATGTAATTTTACCTAAAATACCAAAGTCAGTAGGTTTTGCTCTTTTAGGTTTTGAGCTTTAATTTTCATTCAAATTATTATGTGACTTGTAGAGTTTTGAGGGTGGGGTAGGGAAAGACTTTATAAATTCCACCAGGCTGGTTAAATTTAACCATACTTTTTTAATGTTTTGGTTTATGGGGTTTTTTGTTTGTTTTAGGAGGTGATAGGTGCCGGATTGTTACATTTAATACATCTTGAAGTGAAGAGATTCCTTTATTGTAAATACTACACTGAAGCTTGAGAACACACTAGCACCTAAATAAAATCCACAGCATTTACAATATTTTCCCATTTACGTGGTGCTAATAAGAGGAAGATTTTGGTTTTAGGCTTGTGGGCATGTAGATATGAGTTCCAACAGATGTATATTAAGTATATTAACTATATTTCTCTGCAAAAATGGAGAGTTCTAATTTATTTTTTACTGTAAGGACTAGAAAAGTCTTACATTACCACAGCAAAACAATGGTGAGGAAAAGTGTTGATACTGTCACTCAGCTCTTTTTAAAGCTATGTTTGCATGTTTTGGGGCAGAGGGAACTAGAGAAGGCAAGGTATCAGTCTTCCTGGTAGCATTGATCTTCATTTGTTTGCCCTTCATTCTGTTTTATAAAAGTCCAGTTTTAGACTTTGTGTTAATGCTGATAAGTTGTCTTCGTTGTACATTTACAAAATGTAGCCTCAGGTGTTTGTGTGTAACACAGCTTTTTTCCTAATCAAATTAATAATCACTTTTAATGTTCATCTAGAGCTAAGGATGAAAATTTCAAAATAGCTTTCATATTCTGGAGCCCTTCTTTCATCATGCTTTGTGTACTGCGTTTTTGTTTGTTTTTGGTTTTGTGGAGACATACATATTTTTATCTTTATGTAAAGCAATATGTAGTAACTGTTCAGAATGTCACAAAATAACTTCAATCAGAAATACTAGTCAGTTGATTTGGTTTACAAAAAGAATGCCCAGTGACTATATTAGATATTTCTTCTACATGATACATAAGTTTTTTCCAGTTAAAAATATCAGTATAAACTTACACATGATTTTGAAATTTTATTCTATAAAAAATTTGTCTTATTCTAAAATACTGGCCTAAAATTGACTGTCCTTTTTTTTTTCCTTTTGTTAAATGAAGCTTGAGTAATCGTCACTGATTTCTCTTTAACCCTTTTTTAGAAGAAACAGATTATTGGTCTGATTATAACTAGAAAACACCATCTTAGAAAGAATTGTCAGAGTATTACTATACATGTAGTTTTACTTTGTTTCAATTCAGCAAACTTAGAAACACTATGTGCCAGGCAACAGTTTTGGCATGTAGTTAGAATTCAGACTATGACTTTCTGAGATTTGGTAGCCCCAAATCCCTTAAGACTAAAGGAAATCAGTAATAAACTACCACTTTTCTTTCAAATAAGTGTCAAAATGAGATTAAGCCACTTTTGCATTTTTTACAAGTGACAGTACTAGAACTTTAAAATCATTATTAATATTAACAGGAGTAAATCAGTTGTAGAGTATCACATTACTAATATGTGTTTATGGATTTTTCTTATTAATTGCATGAACAAATGACTCTAGAACCTTCCTAAGAATACTGCTTTCTGGTAGGGAAATGATTTTCTCTTGCCTTTTTTTTTTTCTTTGCCTGTATTAAAGATACTTTAAAGCATCTTTCTTTTAGAAGGATAAGTTTAAAGTATTAGAATTGATATTAAATAGATATGTGAATTTTAGTCAATATTTTTTATCAAATTCTGAGACATTAAATACACTTTTGTTTAATCCTGTCCCATTTCACTAAAGAGTCTTTGTACTGGAAATACTTGTCGTAGGTTCAAAGTGTAAAAAGCTGTGCTTTGTAATAGATTTGAATTTTAGTATTTCAAGATTTTTTAACATGTTTTTTATCATAAACATTTGGTTTAATATTTGTCTTCTGTCTGAACCTCTTTGTACTTTATTATTTAGTATTTTTTCTTTCCCTACTATTTAAAATCTTAACATTTGGCATGGAATACATATTGGCTTCTTCTATTATCCTGTGATTTTTAAAATTAAGATAGCTTCATTTTCTTTATACTCACATATAGAAAACTATCTTTTGAGGAACACTGTGTAGAAATTATTCTAGTATTTTTAAATGTCATGGTTTCAGGATTAGTGTTTGTGAGTTATATATGTGTGTTTTTTGTCATTAAAAGATCAGATATTTGGCTTCAGAGGATTAAAGGATTGTTTTATTTTAAATAAAAATGGAAAACTCAGTGTTGTGGTTCATATATATGTATTATAAGCCTTTGGTAATTAACTAATATTTTTATACAGTTGATCATCACTAAGTTATTAAGATTCAGGTAAAACAAATGAAAACACCCTTACATACATATAGTTACACCACCTCAACTTGGACACATTAAACAAAACAGTAGCTCAGCATTCATCCATTTATTACTTACAAATATTTTAATTTGTCTTAAAAGTAAATTCTAAATTTTCTTCTGTTAGATTGTAACATCTTAAAACATTTGGAAATAGCAGTGTTATTCACTCCGGCTTGACAAAAGACTAAAGTTAAAAATAATGGTAATTTCTGTCATTAAAACATAATTTGGGAAGAAAAGTAGTTAAAAAATTGTCTCTATCCCTTGAAAACCTTTTAAACTGTGTGGATTTAAGAAGCATAGACAAACTATATTTCTATTTTCTTTATGGAGTCTTCTTGACCAGTCCTCTAACAACTACCTACATAAATACACACACTCATCTACATTGCTTTCAAAGTGAAGGTCCTAAAGAGAAATGAAAGCAGAAACATATTAATCTGATTTGTTTGAAGAGGCTTCGGATGATAAAGCATATCACAGGTGTTTCTAATCAAGATATTTCTATTTTTAAAACGTTATTGTCAAGTTAGGGTTTCTTTGAACATAGGCAAAATTGGGGTTGTTTTGAAGATCTTACCTCTGTGTTCAGGGATCAACTGTGAAACTGCAGGAGGCGGAAATCTGTTGAGTGTCTTCATGCTATAATACATGACATTTTTATTGCAGGTTTTGACCTTTAGGAGAGAGCCAGTTCTGGAAAACAAGCTAACTTCTTTGATTGAACATATAATGCATTGGAACATAATAGGAGATTAAGGTATACTAATGAATTTTAAAAGCATACAATTTTATATCCAATATAATTGAGCTAGACAGTTTGTAAAGCTAGAACTTTTTGCTAAGCTAAAATCAATAAAGATTTATTAATAGATAGAAATCATCCAGTGAAGTGGCCACAGTTGAGTTCTCTTGATTTATTAAAACTTCAGGTTTTTTTAATGTATATATAACTAATGTTCTTAACATTTGGTCTTTAGTCCAACTCCAAGTGAATTTACTTATTCTAAAAATGAATGTAGATATATTTTTTCTTTTTTTCTTCTTAAGGTTATTATGACATTGTTATATGTAAAAGACTTAAATAGTAGATTTTTCATATTATAAAATGGTAGATTTAAATCAAATGGAATTTGGTGCTTTGCTTTGCTCTTTGACAGGTATAGTAGTAGATGGAGCCTGCAAAATCAGATAATGAGAATATTTTAAGAGATTTGAAGTATTCCAAGTACTGTCCTAACCAAAAGTGGCAATTTGGTTGAAACTGAAAAACCCACTTTCCTAAGCAGAAACTAGCCTCTTACTCACAGGACTCTGAATAAAAAAATACTTAAATTGTTCATATCAAAAGTTGCAAACAGTTTAAAAATAAACTGTAGGATTCCAAAACTTCCAGTGACTTGTTGTCTTTACCTCCAAAATACTTTATCACAGATAAAATGATTTATACTTTTCTAGCATGTTTATTTGCTTTGAAAGAAGATTTATTTTATAGCTTTAACTGAAATTTTCAGATACTTAGCTAATAAAATTTTGGCTGTCTTCTGAATTGTAATCTGGTGTAGTGATAACTCATTGAACAGTATTACAGTGTATTTGGTTAATTTTTGAGTAGTAAAGTATTACATGAAAAATTATTAGCCATAATGTTTTTTAAAATGCTATTTGCTAAATAAAGTGAGGTTTACTAAAAAAAAAAAAATACTAATTTTTTTTTTTTAATTTTTTTCACCTAAAAAATGCTTGCTGTATGTATTTAAGATACAGGAAATTACAAAGTAAGAAAAGTGTAATTTAGTCTTAAGAGTGAAGTGTATTTATCATATGGTCCTAGAACTGTTTTTTAATCTTTAAAAAGTGTTTTTAAAAAAATGTTTTAAGTATATTATCAGATGTGTGTTTTAAAATGTTTGAACATTGAGATACATATCAAAATAAAAAAATCAGATATTTCTGTTTCATTTGATAATCCAGGAATGTGAATCTGTTAACAGATATCTTTAAGTAAAATGTTAAAATTTGATAGAAATCAGTTTGATATAAAAGTGAAGTTCAGATATTGGTGTCATTGTACTGTAAAGTGGTTGTTTGAGATAAATACAAGATGCAGAAAGTCTTTATAACCTTAATTTGTGATTTTTTAAAAAGCAGCTTAATTTGGATAGAACGAAAATGACTACAGTTTTTTCCCCTTTAACTTAACCAGTGTATTCTAGGTGAGAGAATATTAAAATGAAAAGTAAAAAATAACAATTTCTGGGGAAGAGTGAAAAAATACAATTATCTAAGAGGGGGAAAAAATCCAAGTTCAGCTTATCATTTTCAATCCAGATATCTTTATACACAGCCTTAAATGGGGGAAAAGAGATAGCTTTTGAGTTTATATTGTGAAAAAGATGTAAATCCACACAGTTATTCCTAATTTAGAGAATTTATGATTTGTGATCTCTGAAATTGTCAAAACTTACTGTTTGGACACAAGTATTTAGAATTAGAAAACTGTCCCATCTATATAGCTTATAAACTTCCAAATTTTTAGCTTAGTTAAGAATATCTAAAAGAATTGTGCAGATATTAACCGTTTTATTTAGTCAGTTCTTCAGAGTTAAGAAACTTTAACATAATTAGTAATGTGTGTTATTTTAGAAGATAGGTTAATAAGGGCTTTACTGCTGTATGTGATTGGCTATCCCTTAACTGCCCCGAAAGGACATTTTGTAAGAATTTTGGCTGTTTTAAATTTACAAACCTGGTTATCTAAGCCTTTAACATGTAGTTCTTTATAACAAGATATGATGAAAAGGATTTATCTTGTTACATTTTTTCAGTGATTTGTCTTATTTGTGAAATATTTATATTTTTGGTTAAATGCATTTTCAGGATTAAATAACGTTTATTTTAAGGAAAATTCTTAGCTTTTCATAAAATACAGTTACACTGTCAGTGTTCTAGTTTTATTGAAAGAGTTATCCTTAGGGGGAAAGAATACTTGGAGAAACTAGAAGAGAGGCAATTTAACGTATCTACATATGAAGGGACTTGAAATTATTCATTATTTGTTACTGATGTATAATGCTGGTATATAAGGACAACTTATAGTTTAAAAAGTTTGTCAGCTGTAACCATTTTCTTTGAGGTCTACCATGTTGCCAAGGATTCATTAAAGAGTAGATAGAATTTCCTAATGAAAAAATTTTTGATGTTTATTTGAAGTAGTTTTTGTACGTGTGTGTATGTTTTCTTTTTTGACTAGTAAATAGATCCTTAATCTGTTTGTTTTCTTCATATAGACCTAATGCATCAGAATTGTATTTTCTGATGAGTATTTTCAAGAAGCACTGTTTAATTAATGTCTGGACTTAATTTTTTTTTTAATAGCATTTTGAAGTAAAATTTCAGTTCTCAGCACCACAAACCACTTTTTATATTTCATTAACATATGTGATTTGGCTTAGTTTTACTTTCCTATTTTCATGGTTAGAGTCACTTGGAAGAGAAAAATGCAGCCTGATTCAAATATAGTTACTAAGACTGATTGGGTAATAGTTTTTTTAATTTATTACTGTTTCTAAATGTCTTAATTTTTAAAAATCGTTAATATTTGCTGTTATTCTTTTTATTGAAAGCTTTCATACTAAACAAATATATTTAATAATTTTGTGATCCTCAGAATTTTTTAAAATTTTTATTAATATTGTTATTGAGCTGCTAAGTGGGAAAATTACTTTTTCTATTTTGATAAAAATTAAGATTGAGGTTTTTAATAAAGTATCCAAATTGTAACTATTACTTTATCTTATACGTTTATTTTAATCTACACCTAGCCTTCTTGACTAGCTATTTAAATTTACCAGCCAATTCTTGCATGTAAAAAATTTACAGATGTCCTAATTTTTCTGACTTAACTATTTTTCAGAATCAGAAATACATAAGATGTTAAAGAATAAAAATTTCTTTTAAATTTAAAATTATGAGTCCATAAATAGAATCACATTTAAGTTTAAAGATAATTTGACAGAACAAATATTTCTGTTAGTCATCAATTGATATTATGTACTTACTAAGTTTATAGCTTTGTATTACACATTCAAAGGTTAATTACATGTGGAAAGTTTTTTTAATAATTGTAGTTTTTGTAAAAACTTTTGGGGTAAAATCTTACTTGCTAATAGTATCTGATGTCAAACATATGATGCTGATTAGATATGTGGAACCTGGGAGACTGGAGCTCTTTATAGGCATAATATAATTTCAACTCTTGATTAAAGTTTAGATACTTTCTTATATTCTAGAATAATGGGTAGGGGAGATATTCTTTATGAATTCACCCTGAACCTTGTTCACACTCTTCTGAGAATTTTAATAATTGAGCAGTTAAATCTAAACTAGGAACTGAAGTGTCATTAAGGAAAAAAAATTAATGATACATGTAGATACATTACAGGTTCCCTTTCTAATCAAACCCCAATTTTGTCTTTAATTCTCTCTCCATCCCACTTTTTAAAGAAAAAATTTCTTCTTTTTGATATTATCATGTAGTGATACAGGCAGACCTGCTAGATAGGTTGAGCTGAACCAATTTTTCCTTCTGTGTGCTAAGTTGCATGTGCTTTTCTCAGCTTGCTGCTTCAGTAGCAGCAACAGTGAATAAGTATCACCAACAGCCCTTGTTCTTGCTTCTTCACAGTTTGGAGCAGGGACTGGGAGATTGCTGCTGCTTGTCAGCTGTTGTACAGAATAGCATCAATATGTAATAATGGTGGCCAATGGAGCCTGTACCCACCAGCTTTTACAGACCAGGTGGGAAGGGCCCGACTATCAGTGTAACCCATATATAATAAAATGAATACATTCTTTGACAAAAAGGTATTTTCTTCCCAAAACAACTTAAAGAGAACAGTTAGAGGCTTATAGTTCTCAAGACATTGTATTTTACTGTTTACTCTGGTTTTATTTTATTTTATTCAGTTAATTACATGTGTTTGAATGGAAAACTGTCTTGATTCTGAAAGTATTTATGGTATGTTTCATGCTTTTCACTTTTAAGCTGGTAGGCTGGAATAAATTATTAATGGTTGTTGATGACCCAAGTTAGGTAATACACTGAGGAAAGAAAAGTTGACTGTGGTGTCATAGGAGTGTTAATTTCACTTTGGGACCATATTCTAAGCCCGTAATGCCTATATATTTTATAGCCCAGTCTAAACAAGGCCAAATTTTTTTTTTTTTATTTCACTGTAACTAAAAAGAACAACAAACTGTATGCTTGGGCATTGTGTATACAAAGTGGGCTACAGGTGGAAGCCCATAAATCTTTACTTTTTTGTATTAGTAAAATAATGTCTTATATCTGAAATTAGTATTTGGAAAGTTAAGATAATTCTCAATCTTTTGGAAATAAAACTGTAATTTCAAGTAGTATAGAAGAGTTGTTTTTACTTTTAATTATTTGAATTTGCAAATGTGCATAATCTAAATGCTGTCAATATATTTTTCTCCTCTTTTGTTTCCAAATTCCAATAGGTTGTAGCTAAAGGGAAGTGAATATTGGATTTCTATTAAAGTTCAGATTTCACTTTTAACATTCTTGGAAAACTTATAAATGAAGTTTTTAGCATATAAGCCTAGTGCCCCAGTTCTTAAAGTCCAACATTTATATAGCATTCATTCTTTTGAAAAGATAATCATGGGGTGTCTTTTTGTTTGGTTGGTTGATTTTTGTTTTTTTTTTTTCCCCCTAATACTGCAGTGTTTCATTAATATGCTGATGTAATTTAACAGATAGCATATTAATTACTATTACCTATCCTTAACCAAAAAAGTGAGTTACATAATGCTTTATATTGGAAACATCTTGTTATTACTACTAATGACTGTGTAAAGTGTTTGTGGACTACCTATACCAGAATAACCTAGAATAAAGCATTTTTCCAGATGTGTTGAACCAGAATCTGTGGCTGGACTTAGGAATCTGTGTTTTTTTCAAGTGCTAAGTGAGATGTTTTGTCGGGGTTTTGTTTTGTTTTGTTTTCAGAAGTATCACATGTGAGAACACTGCCCAAAATTACTTAGGGGAGGATTCTTCACACCAATGAACCATTTATATTATCTGCTTTTTTTTTTTCCCCCTCTAAGCTCAAAAACTAATTATGAATCTTATAATTTCTTAAACAGTAGTTCTAAATTAAGTCTTGGTATTTCTTCCATTGTTAGCTTTTTCTTTCATATCATGATAACTTTATTTTTGTTCAAGTACCTTGGGCCAAATTTTAAGTTTGTTTGTTGGTATATTTAGTATACTTCTATTTAACCTGTACTTGATGAAAACAGAAGGAATTGATCACTTGAATTTTTTAAATTTCCATTTAGGTAGTAGCTATTTATCTTAAATGTACTTCTAAATATGTATTGGAGAAAATTCAGAAAGGGAACCTTTCATATGCTGCTTGTGGGAGCATTTGGCAACACCCTGCTAAAGGATGAAAATAGACATAGGCTCAACACTTCCATTCCTACATGTTTTATATAAACTCAGACATTTGTAGTAAAGGCTTATTTATTTTTACTTTTAATAGAAAAAAATTGAAAGCAATGTAAATGTTAAGCAACAGAGGATGGCAAATTGTGACATAGTCATGTGATGAAAAATGTTTGTTATTCAGCTATTAAAATGAGAGCCATGTGGATCACCACAGATGAATGTCTTCTAATACTTAAATTTGTAGTAATAGTGTAAAAGGATGCATAGGAATTAAATACCAAATTCAGGATTATGATTATGTCTTAGAGAGGGAATGGGATCCAAGGTATGGTACAAAAGGGACTCAGCTATATGTAAAGTGTTTTATTAAAAAAAAATAAAAGCAAAGTAAGCGTGACCAAATATTAGAATTCAATACAGCTTCATTGGAAGGCCAAGGGTGGGATATGGGGATTCATTTTACTATTCTGCTGACTTTTCTGTGGATTTGAAGTATTTATTTTTCAGATAAGTTTTCAATATGTACAGTCATGTTTGGTGAAGATACTCTATAGTAAGATGTACAGTTGGAATACTGCATTAAGAACATGGATTTGGGTTTATTGTATTCTGTGTCTTGTAAGTGTTAAACAGTTAGTTGGTGTATAAACTACAACTTATAACCGTGGCCCACAGAAATCAAACATTCTAACCAACTTAAGCTGCTAGGATATTTTAAAATTCTTTTATTTTTGAAGATGAGCTCTACTGTTTCCTTTCTTTGCCTGCTGGCATTTAATCTTCCTACTCTTATAAGTAAAGGACAACCATGGAAACAGTTTCTCTTTTTTTATCACTACTCTTTCATTTACTCTTTAATTCAAGCAATTTCATGACTGTGCTTTCTTTGGTTTTGACCATAGATCATAGCATACTGTTTTCAGAAATTTCTTCATGCATCTTAAGCTCCAACTTAAGCTTAGTATTTATAGTGTATTACAGTAGAATTCTTGGAATTTGGTAATATATGGATTTGTACTTTTCATGTGTATGTGTGTGAGAAAAAGAGACTGTTAAGTGTGGAGGTATGGTACTGAATTTATCTTAAAATATCTGCAATTATATGATATTCTCCAGAAGCCTCAGTGTATTCCAAGTTAGACATTAAAAGTATGAATTTTAGTTACATTTACAGATTCAACTTTTAAACTTCAAGAGGATAATAGTAATAGAGAAATGAATTTTAAAAATTAGTGATAGTACTCTGAAATGAAATACTAATATATAAATGCTGCTAGGTATTTCTAACCTGTGTTTGTCCTGTGCTACATAAGGACTGAAAAATGATAATTGTCAACTTGCTGAAAATTTTCTAACTTATATAATGTGATCAAAGTTTTTTGAGGCTTTCTTGTTTTTTTTTCCTTAGGTTATTAACAATAAAATGAAGACCATAGTATAACAAGCCCCCTACTTAGCCCTGCAGTTCTTACCTTGTAAGTATTAACTGACAGCCCTCCTACCATTGCTGTAAAGAAGTTACTGTTTGGCATTATGCTTTGGTTTATTTCTGAATTTTTTCCTACTATCCTAGAATGACAACTTTCTAACTTTTTCTGGCCCCCAACATGTTGAAGTTTGATATTAACTTTCTCCATTTTAGAGCACAAATAATGCCATTGCCTTGGGTAAGTTTTCTGACTTGGAAAGGATTTTACAGCTGGGCCCTCTCATCTCTATGTCTGAGAATCATAATTTTAAACCCTTTTCCTTCAAAGGAACTTACAAATAAGTAGTAGTCTACTTATTGTCATCATTATTCAGGTTTACTAACAGTTATTTTGTGGTTTTAGAAATTGGAATGTCCTCTCCACCTGAGAGTTATTGTCATTTATCTTACATTTCACTAGATTATACCTCTGACTTATTGTGACGTGCTTAAAATTTAGCTGTTAAACTTCAAGAGGTGGGAAAAACAGGAAGGCAATCCCTTTTCCTTCCTTTTATATATACACATGCGTACCTCCTTAGAATAAGAAACATTTTTACCTTGATTCATTTTACTTTTGAGAAACTTACAAATCCTAAGGGAATAATTCTCATAGATTAGCTAAAATTAATATCATATCCCTAGAAAAACTGTCGAAAACAAGGTTATGATAAATGCCAAATATACTTATTTCCTTAAATTTGAGACACTGAAATCAGTTACCAAAAAAGGTTAATTAGAATGTATTCCTTCAGTTAATTTTACATTTGTAAAAAAATTCAAGTGCTCCTGTTTTTGTTCTTGATATTGAGGGATGGCCCTATTTAAATGAAAACTAGTGCTTCAGATGCTTCTCTTACATTACCTCATACCATTGCATTAATGACCCAGTAAATAATGTGTATATGTCAAGGAGTGACTTTTTATCATAGATCAGCCATTGAACTCAGTAAGTAGTTTTTAGGGTGGGAATAAATTAAATATTGAAAATATAATAATAAGCCAGTTTGAAGAGTAGTAGCCAAATGCCACAGATCACTTTTTTTTCTAATTTTTTCCTTTTATATTTTTGTTTCTGGAAAACTAGAATGGAAACCTTTGCAAATCCCCAAAGAATCCTATATAATCCAGGCTTGGGTTTCATAATTGGTCCCTTGGAAGCCAGCTCAGCTTTTTCTTCAACTTAACTCTTAGGAAAAGAAATCTTTTCAATTGGTATTGCACTCTTACTGTAGACTGGAGAGCAGTACACTTTTCAAAAGGCAATAGATAGCATTTAATTTCCAGTAGATTTGTAAGTACTGATGATGTCACATTCTTAAGCTCATTTCATCTGTTTTATTAATTTCTAAGCAAGCAGCTTTTCTTGGATACTCTCCAGCCTCTTTTAAAACACAGGTCATTTGCTATATTTCATAGTTGGAATGCTTTCTCTTGTTTCTTTTAGGTAATATGCCTGGAGTTCCCTTTAGTCTTAGATACTAAAATAGTGATGTTTCCAATTAAACTATACCCAGAAAAATAGGCCTATAGTGACAGTGGTCATTGATTCTTCATGGTTGTGTGTGTATTCCTTCTCTCTCTCATGTTTATTTTAATGCCATTGTTTCTTTAAGATATTTTTTAACTATTTACTTGTGGAACATAGATGTTCCAGAAGTTATGGAATATTATTGTTTCATATGTTTGATACTGTAAAAAAGTGTTTTGGATTCATTTCTATAAGTTGAGTAGAGATTAAATATTTTTCAAGTTTGGTTTTCAACTTTAAACTCTTAAACTTCTGTTGCTTAACATAAAATGTTCAGAAATAGTCACACTTCTACTTTTTTCCTTTCTTGAGCTATGTTTTTGATTTTTATATATTTGTTTTGTGAATTTAAAATATCATCTGGTGCAAAATAAAATAGCATCTTTAGGTTCATTGTCAGCAGTTAATATTATTGCTTCTGTCTCTTTACCACAAAAAATTTTGACCTTGACTTTGTAAATTAGGAAGATCTCCTGGAGTAGGAAATGGCAACCCACTCCAGTAATGTTGCCTGAAGAAATCCCATGGACAGAGTAGCCTGGCAGACTGCAGTCCATGGGGTCACAAAAGAGTCGGACACAACTTAGCAACTAAACAACAACAAATACCACTCATGAGGAAATTTTAATTATCTTGAATAATTTTGCAATGTGAATATTTCTGGGAGATGTGTGCCAAAAGAGGAAAAAAACAAATTGCTCTTTTGGCACTTGGATTAGTAAAGAATATAATCTGAAGCAGAAAATGTTATAGGGTGCTAGGTACTGTCAGCATTTGGTGGTGAAGAAAGATTTGCAAACTTAATAATATCATCAACTGATATTTAATAAACATCAAATCTAAACTTTTAAAGCTATATATATTGTTTTATAATTTGTGAACAGAGATAGTTCATGATATGTAACAGCCATTTTCCAGTCATTGTTCAAATAACTTTTTGAGAAGCAGACAATGCTTAACCAAATACCAGGTGTTCCTGTTCTCAAATTTTGTTTATTTGACATATATATGTTTAGGAGAATGGGTTAAATTTGAGCTTTAATGATTAAGGCAATGCTGTGTTTTTTATCTCACTAGAATTATAGCTAAAATTTGAATTTTAACACCAAAACTATAGAAAGGGAGTAAATACATTGTTCTCCCACCCTGAACAACTTCTCAGCTCAAGATGGATGACTCGAAGAATAATAGAAAATGTACTATTTATGAACTGACTTTGGATGTTTTCTTAGGAAATGAAGGCAAGGCAGAATTTAATAGCACAAGCTTTGATTTAAGTAAGAAATAAATATACAAATCTAATGAACTCTATTAGTATAATAGTTAAAATATTAGTATAATAGGGATTTCAAGTTCTAAGCATAAATATAGTAGGTAACATCCCAGACTGTTCTCTGCAGTTTTACCATTTGCCTATTTGTCTGAAATTTGAGTCTATAAAATTACCTCTCTGTAAAAATAAGAATAAGTTGAATGCAGATGGACATAATCGTATATCCAGTTGTCTGCAATCACACCTGACTTTTTGCCTAGATTGTCAGTTGTACTCTTCCTGTTACTTCCAGTAAGTTTATTAAAATTGCTTTCAGTTTTATTTTCCTTAATTTGGTTCTACAAGTTGTTTCTTATGCCTCTGGAATTTGGTACCCTATAGTCAGAACTTAAAATTGGCAGTTTGTCCTCCAAATCCTTAATAAGACAGGTTAGTAAAATGCAATGAATTTTTTTATAAGTCAGTTTTTAAATTGATCTGTATTCATCTTACTTTAGCCCTCAGAATATTAGAATTAGAACCATAATAAATAGACTTCTTCCTTAGTGTTATAAATTGTATTTATATCTGTAATAACTCTGTGATAATAGAAAATAAAAGTCTTGTAAGGGAGCAGGTTTCAGTTTAGCATATAACTTAATTTTGGGCCCTGATTTGTCTTCTAAAAATAGTTTTTGTATTTTGAGCTAAACATTCCCACGTCCTTACACTGGTTCTCACAATATGAATTCTAGACCATTAGTATCCTGAATATTTCACTTTGGATCTGCCACATTTTGGCAGTATTTCTTTAAAAATACTGTATATAGAACTGAGCCCAGTATACTCGGTGTTGTTTGAGGTACAAAATACAGTATGTCGTATGAATAAGATACTTACTACACTAGTGTATCCTGATTCCACTTTCTCTTTGTCATCAGTACTGTTGGTTCATGTTGAATCGTAGGCCACTGAATCCCTAAGTCTGCCAGAAGTGTGTTTTAAATCCTACTGTAAATTTGGACTCAGCAGGTTTTTGTGGAATACTTTTTCACTTCTCCATGTGCTCATAAAAGCTTAAGATTTTAGAGTCTTACCACCAGGTTCATGTAGTAGCCATTAAATAGGTCTGTTTTACAAAGAGGAAACTGAGGCTTTGTGTACTGAAATATTTTATCCAAGATCTTGACTTATAAGGGACAGAGCCAGAGTTCCATCTTGGGTCTTCTGGCTTCAAATTGACCATTCTATTTAATTGCTGCCTCAGTAAATTACTTTTAACTTTATCAGTGAAATTGCTCATTTCATTGATAAAGTTAGAAATGTAGAAATTGACCAGCGACTTCTACTGCAGGATGATTTAAGAGTTTAGGAGATATGTTTAGAACTTTTTAATATCTTTGTTAAATACAATAATGCTTTATGTAAAAACTATATGAATTGAATTTAGAGCAGTGTCAGATAGAAAGTAAATGTACCTAAGCAAAAATATTAATGAAAACAAAATATGAGAGGTTAGGGGCAAATAATCATATGTTAAAATGCATAATTTTTGCTCTTTTGAAATTCTTGTGTGTTTATTTAATATTAAAAGAAAGCTAATTTAAGTTATGTAAATATTCCCATTTACTCAGATTCATTTTCAGATTGACTTAAGCGAGACATTTATTTTACCTCACCTTTCAAAATGACTTTTTTTTTTCTTAGAAGATCGTAAGAATGAAAAGTTGATACCTCAAAAGCCAGTAGAGATACTTAAGAGCCTGCAGGCCAGAATATAAACAACCAGACTTGGAACTGAGAACTATTGTGTAAAGATTAAAGGACAAGAACTGAATGGTTCTGTTTCCTGAATTTTTTAGGTTTTTTTTGGTTTAAGTTTAGTCATCAGAGTTCGTTTTGTAACTGCTTGGTGAGGATGTAGGCACTATGGTGTTTCCAATGGACTGGGATATAGGAGTGGAGGAATGGCATGGTTTGTACCAGTAAGCATTGCCACGTAGCTAGTCTTAATTTGCAAGGAGGATAAGTATGAAATAATGAAACCAATTATCTGCTCAGCACAGTATTCAGTCCTGGGAATAATTGTCTGGATTCAAAACTTATTATGAATGGATAGTTCAGTTCTTCAGAGAGGCTGAAGTAAGAATCCACTAGAGAAGATAGACTTAAGTTGTCCTTAAAAGTAGGAATAAATGGAAAGGGGTTTAATAAGTATTTTAGCCTCCATTAGTAGGTTTGATGAAGATTCAAAGAGCAGGTAGGAATATTCTCCTTAGCAGGGGAAAGAACTGGAAAATAATTTATTACAAGCGGTCTCAGTTTTCCCGGGAGCCTTCACATAGTGGGAGAGGATAGTCACTACTCAAATGATGAGTAATTGTGTTTTTTCCACTTTCTACTCAACTGGTGACCACAGTAGCATCAGGCTTGATCAGTCTTTTGTCTACTCAAATAGTTTGTACGCTTCTCTACTTATAGGGACCCCTTTCCCCTAAGTATATAGGCACCATACTTAGAACACATTAACAAAATTATTAATAACCTCTTACTATAATGATACCTAGCTTAAAATTTCTGGTTATTTCAAAAATATCCACGTAAGGCATTTGGTTGTCACGGCTCTTAAAAGAGATGTTTTGACTTGAATTGTGGAGTGTTTTCATTGGCGAAAAATAGGAAACACTGGAGAGGGCCTGGTTATACATTGACACTAGGCAGAAAAGTACACACTCCACTTGGGAAACCACAGATACATTCTTGAATGTATGAGTTTTAAGAAGTTGTGTTAGGTAACCAAAGACAGGAAGTCAGGCTGAAATACAGTTATAGATATCTTGTACCTAGACCTCATTTTAAGGTATGAAATTACGAATGGCAAAGAAATTGATGAACTATAATCTCAAAGAAAGAGCCAGTTTTATTGACCAACTCAATAGATTGACAGAGGATAAAAAAAGAATAGTAATGGGTAAATATTCATAATTTAAATGTAAAAGAGTAATGAAAGAAAGTTAAGATAAACAGCATATTTGTGTTCTCATCAAACTTTTTATATTGCCTTCTTTGGCTGACATCGTATATTTGTAATTCATATCTAGAGAGTAGAGAGAAGTCAATCAAAAGTTAAAAACTATTTAAAAAACTAAGGATACATATAAGGATACTATTGTCAGTATAATGATAAAATGATAATATTTTGAGACTACTGTATATATGGGGCTTCCTAGGTAGTGCTAGTGGTAAAGAACCTGCCTGCCAGTGCAGGAGACATAAGAGACACAAGTTCAACCCCTGGGTCAGGAAGATCTGGAGGAGGGCATGGCAACCCACCCCAGGATTCTTGTCTGGAGAATTCCATGGACAGAGGAGCCTGCAGGGCTACAGTCCATAGGGTTGCAAAGAGTCAGACATGACTGAAGCGACTTAGCATACGTGCACTATGCACTATATGTATATATGTATCAGATCAGATCAGTCGCTCAGTCGTGTCCGACTCTTTGCGACCCCATGAACTGCATTATACTTATATATGTATATATATAGTTCTTGTATAAATACATATATCTCCTGACTTTTTTGGAATAAATTATTTAGATTGAAATCCACTTCATTCACAGTTTCTAGGTAATCATTAATTTCTTTATTGGAAAAAGGTGGCAACAGTGCAACTTTATATTCACTTAAACTGAGTTTTCTTTGGATTATAAAACAGGCTTTCTGGATTATATTGAAGCAGTATCTAAATATTGCTTGATTTCAAACCTGTTCTCAACACTGAATTTTAAATGTATCTTATCTAGTTAATAAAGTCTTTGTTTTTAAGCATTTGTATCCCAAAAAACAAGAAAAGCAAATTTTAATCTGTTGTCTGTGAATTTTATTTTCTCCAGGTATAATCTATATATCATACCATCTGTGTAGTATTCCACTGTCCTGAGCAGGAGAGTCAGTCTGTGCCCCAGGGGCTAAGTATCACCAGCTCCTTAGAGGTTTATATGCATAATCTGAAGCATACTTGAAAGAATTACTATTATAAATTGTGTTAATGCCAGATTAAAAATAGAACTATTTGAAAAATCTAAAGTATTTTAGTGACACACAAAGAATATATATAAACAACAAAGTCATATAAATATTTCCATGACACGTATTAGCATCTGAATGTCCCTAACATGTGGCAATAGAACCCAAAAGTAGGCAATTATTATAAATGGAAAAGAAAAAATCAGAGCTTATCAGCCTAAGAGATTATTGTTGCTGGTGAACACAAATAAAGAGAGATGTACCTTCCCCTGCTGGAATTGCTTCACTGGAATCTTTCACTTTGTTAATGTGTTTAAATAAAGGATTTCCATATTTTTCTGACGTGGAAAGAAATGTTTTCTAATATTTTAAGTTTTTCAGGCTTTCAAATAGAAAGCTGTGGTTTTTAATTATCTCAGAATTAAAAAAAGAAAAGATCTTTGTGTTTATTAAAACATCAGTGATAAAATTGCAGTATTTTCACAGAAAAGTAGTAATTTTAAGAGGTGAAATTGAGAGAAATTGCACAGTTGGTTTGCTGATAGAAATGATCCAATAGAGAAATTAAAGATGTAAGGGAGAGTGCTACAGGAATATCTTTAAGTTATCAACAGAGGATAAAATCTCTGAAAGTGGCAGGATTGGTCGTATGAACAGTGATTGTTCATCCATAATACAAAGAAGAAAGAGTTACATGGACACAGGCACATATATTTGTATTGCTGTGGTGGAAATTGGCAGAAATTCTCTTCTGATAGTTCCTGTTTTCTGAATGAAAGTGAGGATGAAAGTGAGATGTTGGAGATTTGAAGGGAGAGACGAGACACCTGTCTGATGTTTTTCTAGAACGAAAGGACCAAGATTACCAGATAGCTGTGAACCAATTTTAGGTATAAAGAATTTAGAAAGTAAAATTATTTCTGTTCACAGATGACATGATATATGTAGAAAAACCTTGATCATAACACACACACACACACACACAAACCTGTTGTAATAAGCAAAATCAGCATTCAAAAATCAGTTGCATTGCTATGCACTAACAATGAATAATCCAGAAAGGAAATTAAGAAAACAATTCCATTTACAGTAACATCAAAAAGAATAAAATGCTTAGGAATAAAATTAACCCCGATGATGAAAGACTTGTGTACTGAGAACTATATAACATTGCTAAAAGAAATTTAAAAGATACAAATAAATGAAAAGATATCCCATGTTTGTATATTGGGAGTCTTAATTTTGTTAAGATGAAATACTACCCAAAGTGATCTACAGATTCAGTGCCATGTGTATCCAAATCTCAATGATATTCTTTGTAGAAGAGGAATAGCCAAAAGAATCTTGGAAAAAAAGAACAATGTTGATGCTCTCAGAGTTCCTGATTTCAAAACTTAATATAAAGCTATGGTAACCAAGCAGTATGGTACTGCTGTAAAGTCAGACATATAGACCAATTGGAATAAACTAGAGAAACCCCTAAAAGTAAAGTAGAGGCCCCAGACCCCTTGTACATATATGTTCAGGTGATTTTCAACAAATATGCTGAGACCTCTAAATGGGAAAAGGGCAGTCTTTTCAACAAATGGTTTTGGCAAAACTGGATACCCAAAAGAAAAATTAGATACCTCACATCATATACAAAAATTAACTTAAAATGGGTCAAAGACTAAATGTTAGAACTAAAACAATAAAACTCTTAGAAGAAAAAGGAAAGCTTCATGACATTGGACCTGTATTTCTTGGATGTGACACCAAAAACACAGGTCTTGTGCAAAAGCTAAATTGGGCTTTCATCAAAATTTAGAACTTCTGTGTGTTAAAAGATACTGTCTATAGAGTGAAAAGGCAACTGACAAAATAGAAAATATTTGCAAGTCATGTGTTTGTTAAGGGTTAAATATCCAGAATATATCAAGAGCTTCTGCAACCCAAAAAGATAAACAAAAACCTCAGTTAAAAAATGAGCAACAGACTTGAAAAGACATGATATGTGTTGGCAAAGATGTAGAGAAATTGGAACTTGTGTACAGTGCTGATGGAAGTGTAAAATGGTACAGCACTATGGAAGACAATATGGCAGGTCCTTAAAAAATAAGAATTACTATATGATCCAGTAATATATAATGGGATATATACCCAACAGAATTAAAATCAGAACTCAAATAGATATTTATATACCATATTCATAGCAGCATTTATCATAATAACCAGAAGATAAAGCAAATATCCATAGATTCAGTTCAGTTCAGTCACTCAGTCGTGTCCGACTCTTTGTGACTCCATGAAATCACAGCATGCCAGGCCTCCCTGTCCATCACCAACTCCCACAGTTCACTCAAATTCATGTCCATCGAGTTGGTGATGCCATCCAGCCATCTCATCATCTGTCGTCCCCTTCTCCTGCCCCCAATCCCTCCCAACATCAGTCTTTTCCAGTGAGTCAACTCTTCGCATGTGGTGGCCAAAGTACTGGAGTTTAAGCTTCAGCATCATTCCCTCCAAAGAAATCACAGGGCTGATCTTCAGAATGGACTAGTTGGATCTCCTTGGAGTCCAAGGGACTCTCAAAAGTCTTCTCCAACACCACAGTTCAAAAGCATCAATTCTTTGGCGTTCAGCCTTCTTCACAGTCCAGCTCTCACATCCATACGTGACCACAGGAAAGACCATAGCCTTGACTAGGCGAACCTTTGTTGGCAAAGTAATGACTGCTTTTGAATATACTATCTAGGTTGGTCATAACTTTCCTTCCAAGGAGTAAGTGTCTTAATTTCATGGCTGCAGTCACCATCTGCAGTGATTTTGGAGCCCAAAAAAATAAAGTCTGACATTGTTTCCACTGTTTGCCCATCTATTTCCCAGATTAGTGGATAAATAAACTGTAGCATTTACCCAATTGAATCTACTCAGCCATAAGAAGGACATAAAGTCCTTATAAAGGACATATACAATATGGGTGAGCCTTGTTATGTTAAGTCAGACACTAAAGGACAAATACTGTATGATTCCTTTTATACAGAGTACCTAGAATAGGCAAATTCAGAAAGACAAAAAGCAGTGGTAGTTTCCAGGGGCTGAGGTAGTAGAGAAGTGGGCAGTGTTCAGTGGGTACAGTTTCAATTGGTTCTGGATGAAAAGGTTCTGGAGATGGACGGTGTGATGGTTGCACAACAAAGTGAATGTACTTAATGCCACAGAAGTAAAATGGTAGAATTTATATTTAAAAGTAATTTTAAAAAGTGGTAAGTGAAGACATTCTAACTGAAGTTTTTAAAAGGTTTGTAAAACTTTACATTTTGCAGTACTTATATTTTTCAAGTTTGGCACACCTGGCTTAGTTTCAAATACATAGTTTTAGGGGAATTCCCTGGCAGTCTAGGGGTTAGGACTCTGTGCTCTCACTTCTGAGGCCCCAGGTTCACTCCCTGAACTAAGATCTCATAAGCCATGTGCAGGCCAGAAAGAAATTAGCTGCATATACTCTTAATGGGAAAAGATTCACAAAAAATGTGAAATATGTGATGGTTATGCTTTGTATATACAATTAAATATTATTAGGGAGGGGCACATTTCAAGTGCATATCACCTGTCCAGAATAGATGTAGTATGGCTTTAGCATAGACATTTTAGTGATTAGAAAACTCAAGTAAAAGAAGTTGCCAGACCTTGAGCTAGAGTGGTGGTAGTTTTATGATATCTTTCTGAGAGAAGTAATTTCATATGTATGTGGAAACTGTTTAGGAGTATACTTCCTTATCTGGTGAAGAGTGAGAACCAGAGAATAGGAAAATCAACAACCACAGGTTTCCTGTTTTATTTGTCATCTCTGGATACAAAATGAACTTGTTTTTCCAAGACTTCATTTATTAAAGTTATTTCCTATATAAAGTGTTACCCAACTCTAAGAGGATAACTAATAGATAAATATTCAAGGTAAAATAATATTTGGGTTTTTTTAACAAACTGAAAGAAAGTTTTAGGCCTCCTATATATTTTTACTGTATTTATTATTAAAATATTTCACATGATCTCCTTTTTTCTCTTTAAAAGTATATTTGCATTTGACTAGCTTAAGTTTATTGAAGCTAGCTTTTGTGTGTCATTTCTTATTTTTCCTTTGACATGAAATACCTACTTGATGAAGATGTCGTTTGACAGGTGTACTGCAAGGAGTTAAATGCTGTTTGTAAATAATGCCTTTACAAAGGTAAAGACCAAATTTTATGAATTCGCTTTTTGTTTATAAAAGAAAAATATAACTTCATATGTTTTAATGCATTCAAAAATTTGACTATTTAACCATTGACTTAGTAAGTTGACACAGGAAAAAAAAATGATTTTCTGTTTCTCAGTTATACATCTTTGTGTTCCTACTTACAGCAGTGTACTTCGCACATATTAGGCTTTCCTTAAATATTCAGTGTAGGAATAAGTTTTATTATGCTGCTCAAAAGCGTCCAAGAAATAACTATTTATATCTGCTATGTTAATATTAGAATCTTTAAACATGGCTTTTTCAATGTATTTATCCTCCTTTTCTGAAAGAAAAATTTTTTCATATCTTTAGGTGCTCATGTGTTTAAAAAAAACAAAACCTTGGAGTAAAGTAGCAGCACATAATGGTTTGTGGATTTTGAAAAGGTGCAGGCCATATTGTGCTGCCTCAAAAATACAAGGATCTGATCTTCTGAAGGAAATATATTTCTTTTTATTCATAGCTTTTATGATAACAATGTCAACAGTGCCTTAGCAGCACGTAAATATTGGTGTTAAGATTCTAAAATTATCTCCAGTATTAACTGTGCTGCTGAAGTAAGGTTGGCCATACTCTACAGTCATATTTCAGCATATATTAATATTACCAATGTATTTTCAGCTTTATTGATAATTAATTTTCAGTATTATAGTCTTGTTATATTTCATATGATTGAATAAAAATAAGTTAGTACTTTTAGATGTGTATTAAAATAGTGTTTTGTAATTTAATAATTGTGTTGAATGCCATCAAGAGTTTATTGAAAGCTCATACAGCATCAAATAAATTTGTTTTAATGTATATTATATTCAGTTTAAATATTTTTATATTTAAATATTTTTACTTCAGAACAGAAATACTACTTTTCCATTTCTCTACTTAAGTGAAATTAAGACATTTGCTTATCTCACAGATAAATATATATTGTAA
Organism: Tragelaphus eurycerus; assembly: GCA_935064755.1. NCBI lineage: Eukaryota > Metazoa > Chordata > Mammalia > Artiodactyla > Bovidae > Tragelaphus > Tragelaphus eurycerus. Next base: position 21,417,681 of record CAKXYN010000007.1, on the reverse strand, counting down.
AATATACATTTTGAACATAACTTAGAGGATAATTTTTAGTAATAAATATTCTGTTATAAGGGAAAGGGGAAAGTATCCAAATATGTGAATTAAATTCCTGAAATCCTATGTTTCAAAGATGCACTTAATCATAAATGACCAGTATGTTTGTTGGATAGCTCAAGAAATGGAAACTCAAGTAATTTGCTACACTTGAAATTAAGATATTAAACCTGTGTCTTCTGACTTTATACTGTCATATTGGTTTTTTCTTGTTTTTACTAAAAAATTTTGTTTATCCTTAGCCACAGATTCTTGTTTGTAAGTAAAATAAAAAACATGAAGGTCTTGTTTGGTCTTTTTAATATCTAGTAGTTAAGTTTAGCATAAGACCTACAAAAATTATTAATAGTTACTAATTTTATAGATGCAAACAATCAAAATTTTAATTAAAATTTGAAGGAAAATGTTTTCTTACCTTGTTCGTTGTTTGTTGATGTTTAATAAGTCATTAAACTAAAAAATGGTGTTCAGGATAAGAAGAGTGTGTTTGTGTAGGTACCATACTCCTGGTCTTATTTTCTACAAGAAATATCTCACTCCTTTAAATTGTAACCCAGCAGAAAATCTATAAAATACAAGCAGTTCTTAGAAAATCATTTCAGTTTTAATTGTCTATTTTTGAAACCCTTAAAGTATTTCAGATGTAACTTAAGGAATTGTGTTTGAGCATCTTCTGTTTAAATTATAATTTCAAGGTAAATTACTTATTATAAGAGAGTTCTCATTTTTAAGAAAAGTCTCACTTTTTCTCAGCAAAACTTTCCCCCAGAATAAAGAAGTAATACACTATATTGGCCAGAATCAAATTCCAGCTTGTACATGGAAGTAATACTGCCTTAGGGCTTTTAAAAATCAAGCTTTTAACCTGTTTCCTTTATTTCATCTTAGCCATTTCATGAAAGACTGTTACAAATATATAATTTTTGGTTCCATTAAAAGTATTTCAGGAACTAATATGTAGATACTTAGAAATATTTATTGAATGAGTTGCAGAGTTGTGGAATTAGATTTCTATTTTGATTTTGTTTTCCTTAATGTATTTGAAGTCAGATTTTAGAAAATTGTATTTTGTCTAATCTGCCTTCTAAATGCATTTTACTTTACTAAGTAAACCTTTATATCTAGGTGCTCAAGATGTGAAAAAGGATCATTTGGGGCTAAATAAAAACTTAAATCCTGAGAATGGATTAAAGAAAAAATTGAAATATTGGGAGAGTAAGAAAGTATAGAAAAACTGTTGCATTGAAATGTATTATAACAGTATGCAGCTCCTTTCCAGTCTCTTAATAGAGAACAGGAAATAGCCTGTCGATACCTAATGAAACACTCATTTAGGTAACTCAACAGGACTTAAAGTCTTATTTATAAGGGTTAATATACTTCCATCTTTGTGTAATTTTGAAGTACAAAGAGCAAATGGTAAAATGAAAGTTATACCCTTTCATGTTAGTCTTAATATGGCCATTTATTTTGCAGAGAAGAAATAGTTATATATGGGTATATATTAAGATTTCATTTTTTCCGTCTTCTTTGGAAAAAAATTCTAATCTTTTTCATTCAAGTTTAAGTTGATGCCAAATAATTCCAGTATTGAGCATCTTAAATCTATTACTTGGATTATGGATTGAGTTTGGTGCTAACTCAGAGGACTACAGGCAAGTATTCAGGAGATAGCCAGAGGGATATTTTAGTAGGTGAACAATTCATTTCACATACTGTGTTCAAATTCAGGTATCTTAAGATCATATATATGTAACATAGAATTGAAAATTTGATCATAGACTAAATATCATATTTAACAGTAAAGATTTTCTTCAATTAGTCATGTGTCATTTTAATTGTTAGAAGTGTTTTTAAACCACCAAGTATCATTAGTGGTATCTTTGGTTAGTCATAAGTGGATTAGCAGGATTATACTTTAATAAACTTTGACCTCTAAATGTTTTTATTTATTTAGAAGTTGACATTCTAAATCATTTTTTTTTTCCTTTTGCAGGTGGATATTACTAGCCCTTATTCATGGAAAAAGTTTTATGCTAAGTGTTGTTTCTCATTGAGTATTAGCAAAAGGAGAAAAATTAATATCCTAATCTTTTGAGATTAGATTTGGCTCTAGTAAGTAATATTTAGACCAATTATTGGGTTGGCCAGAAAGTTCGTTCGGTTTTTTCCATACGCTGCCTCTAGTAGCACTTAGTTGTCTTTAAACTTCATTTGAAATTTCCCTAGATTGTATTGTATACAATTGTCGTATCAGAGTGCATTTGAAAAGAAACTTAATCAAAATTGGCAAATTTTTGTGTAGCTATTTTAATATTGAAGATGGAAGAAAACAACATTTTCAGCATATTATGCTTATTTCAAAAAAGGTAAAAATGCAACTGAAATACAAAGATTTGTGCAGTGTGTGGAGAAAGTGCTGAGACTGATTGAATGTGTTAAAAGTTTGTGAAGTGTCATGCTGTAGATTTACTCACTGGATGATGCTCCACGTTCAGGTAGACCAGTTAAAGTTGATAGTGATCAAATTGCGAACAATCAGTGTTATACCACGCAGGAGATAGCCAACATCCTGAAAATACCCAAATCAAGTGTTGAAAATCATTAGCACCAGCTTGGTTATGTTAATCGTTTTGATGTTTGAGTTCCACATAAGTTGAGAGAAATATTTGCTTGACTGTATTTCGACATGCGCGATTCTCTACTGAAACATAACAAAAACTGTTTGTTTTTAAAACAAATTGTGATGAGTGATTAAAAAGTGAATACCATACAATAACGTGGAATGTAAGAGATCATGGGACAAGTGAAATGAACCATCACCAACCACACCAAAGGCCAGTCTTCATCACACCAAAGGCCAGTCTTCATCCAGAGGTGATGTGTATATGGTGGGATTGGATGGGAGTCTTCTATTATGAGCTCCTTCCAGAAAACCAGTTAATTCGAGGTACTATTACTAGTTAAACCAACCGAAAGCAGCACTCAACGAAAAATGTCCAGAATTAGTCAACAGAAAATGCGTAATTTTTCATCAGGATACTGCAAGACTGCATGTTTCTTTGATGACCAGGCAAAAACTGTTGCAATTTGGCTGGAAGGTTTTGATTTATCTGCTGTATTCACCAGACATTGCACCTTTTTGTTTTCCATTTAAAGTTTTTGCAAAATTCTCTTAATAAAATTTCAGTTCCCTGAAAGGCTATGAAAGACACCTGGAACGGATCTTTGCTGAAAAAGATAAAAAAAATTGGGGAAGATGAAATTGCCTGAAAAATGGCGGAAGGTAGTGGAACAAAATGAGGAATACATTGTTCAGTAAAGTTCTTGGAGAAATGAAAGGAGTTGTTTTACTTTGAAACCAAAGGAACTTTTTTGGCCAACCCAAACACTTGCATGTCTGGAAGACCATCATCAGTACATTTCCAGCTAAGCATTTTTATTTTCTTGCCTCTTATCAGGGATTTCTTATTTTTGTTTGAACTCCTTTAATGGAGAATTAATTTCTCCAGTAGAATTTAAGAATTTATGTTCTTATCTGGCTTATTTATAAAATGTATCCCAGAGATTTCTGATACTTTTTTTTTTTTTTTTAGGAAATTTGCAGTGAAAAAAATGTTGGCAAAATAAATAAGTTTAAACTTGCTATGTTAAAATTACTGTTCAGTGTGATAAATTAGTTGATGAGTTTTTGTTTGTATTATACTGAAACTAAATTCAATATTTATAACTTCTATATGGGTCTGTTTCTTGATTATTAATACATGAGATTCATATAAAAATACATGAATAATACATTTGTATTAGCATATTGATAAGTACAGGTTCCCCTTAATTCTGTTTAACTTCAATAATGTGATACTTAGTATATTATTATAAGAATATATTACTTATTACTTAATAAGAATTATATTACTATATTCTTATGACTACGTTCATGTTTTGCAAAAATGTAAACTGCCTAGAGAATCTTGTTTATGCTATAGGGTTAGATTTTGAGACACTAAATGTTCTTCAATTAACTTGTTATTAAAGTTATTCTGTATATCATTTTATAATTTAACCACTTAGCATTAATTAATCTTTAGGAAGTAGTAGAAATTTTAAAATTACTCCAAAGTTTTCTTATTTCCACATCTCATTATTTTATAATCTTTAGAAATGCTTATATTTATGAAAGTAATATTTTCAGGGATATTAATTTCTTACAGCACCACTAAAACTTTTTTTTTCCTTTGGACTTTAATATATATGCTAGTAAACTATAGGATAATTTTTGTTGTTGTTGTTTTAAGTTTTCATGTGATCACTTAAATGCCATTTTAGCATGAAACAACAAAGTTGCTCCATAGTTAGAAGTAGAAAAAGTATAGGTACATCATTTCTTAAGATAATTTGTACATTTTCACATAGTCTATGCAGATTTTTATATTGTATTTCCATAAATGTCTTTTCTGTCTTATATTTAACAAAGAGCATTAAATAGATTTGAAGCATTTATATTGAGAGGACTACAAATTTTATTACAGGCACTGAGGATCAGCACTGAACAAAGCAGATAAATTCCAGCCCTTATAGAGCTTACAATTTTGGGAGTGAGGCATGGGTGACAGAATACACAAAAAACTGATAGGTGCTAATATGTGGTATGTCAGGTGGTGGTAAGTTCTATGAAGAAAAATAAAACAAGGGGAGTGGGAGGAATGGGTTAAACAGGTTTGGAAGGCAGGCAAGCAGATGTGTTTTTCAATAGCGTGGTCATAAAATTCCTCACAAAGATAACATTTGAATGAAGACCTAAAAACTAAAGGAGCAAACCACTAGGTTTCTGGGAGAAGAGCCTTTCAAGCAGATGAAATAACACCTAGAGAGACCTTGAGGCTGAAACGTTTTTGGTGTTTACTAAAAAGCAAGAAGGTTTGGATGGCTGTGATCAACTATACAAGAGAGAATAATAGCTCATAAATTTAAGTTTCTAGGAGCCAGATTTTACGACTATTTAAGCTCTTAGCTTAACATACAGATTTAATCTTCCTTCCTTCTTTAAAACTACCTTGAGGATTATGTGAGCCTCAGCCTATTTGACCTTTGTAGATAACAGTATTTTTTTTAGATCTAACTCAGAACCTCCATCTGAGACCATTTAGAATGTAAAATGTTTAAATGGTTGGTTAATAGGTATACGTGTGATGATCAAGTTTTTATGAATTGTGTTTTAATGGCTCTGAAATTGTTTTTACTTGCTCAGTTTAGCCTAGTCAAAGCTAGCTAAATGAGTAAATGACATATTTGTAATTTACTCAAACCAAAATTGATTCCTCCATTCTAGTAATTGCTGCCATTTTTCTCACTTATTCCAACTCTGTTAGCATTTTAGCTTACGGACTTACTTGCCTGAAAGTGTTCATCCCCCTATGGTATGTCCCACTAATTTAATCTTCCTAATGCACTGGGCTTTTGCATATAGGATAAAATTCAGACTTATTGTACCTCATGATCTTGCCCTAACCTTCTTGAAATTTTTCCATTTTTTTCAAGCAAACTAGTCCTGCTCCATCTGTTTTTCTGTCTCTAATTTCAGTGCCCTTATTTATGCCGTTTCACTACCCCAATTCTTCCCCAATTTATTCCTGTACAGTTTTTAAATGCACTGTGCTGAATGTTCCATGAGTTTAATAGTTTGGCATTGTCCCTCCTTCCCATGTTACAAAAAATTTATCCCTGTTGCTCTTAACCTTTTTCTCTCACTTAACAAAGAAATACAGCATTTCTATCATTAATTTCACCTCATTTATTCATGTATATATACCTTTTATAAATGTATTGACAATATGAAGAAAAATATTTAAACTTAAACAATGAAAAAAATATAAATTTAAGAAACAAAACAAAAAAGCAGGTAGACTAAGACATCCAGAATTTCAGAACACCCAAAGTTCAAATATTAATTTTATGCTGACAAACGATACAGCTGATTATTTTTTTCTCAGTTATATGAAAATATACCACATACAGTGTGGACTAGTCATATTTCTAGGGTTTTAGCACACTAGAATTAAAGAATTCTTAAAAGTATGGATTCTCTGTTTCACTTTGCTAATATGGTAAGCGTTGTTGATAGAGCCATTTAAGAAGTAGTCCATGTGTTTATTGTAGTATTGTTTATAATATTAGAGGATTGGAAGAGTTTTTAAAGTGTCCAGTAATAAACTGATTAACATGCTGAGTGGAATACTGTGCAGCTATTTAAAATAATGTAAAGAGTATTTAATGAGCTAGAAACTTACTAGTTATGTGAAAAACGTTACCACATAGTATGAATCATTAGAAGAATACATATGCTAAAATGTTACTACTGGTGTATTATGGTGTGAGGTAAATCTTATTTTTTTATATTATAAATAAACATGTATGATTTGGGGGGTGGTATTGGGAAAAGATCCTTGAAAAATCAAAATACTTGAAGCAGCCGTACCACTTAATCACCTCCTTTGGAAGTCCATAAATGGAAAACCTAAATTCTTATGGGTTCAGGAACTTGAGAAGTGATAATGAAGAATTAACTATTTGGGGAAGAACTAAACAGGTAATTTCAAAAATCAAATAAGTTTAAAACCTGCCTCCGGGGAGCAGTCTACTCTGTTTCTTGAAAAACTTTGCTGTCATGTCTCCCGTCTTCCAGCCCCCAAAACCTAAAAAGGTAAGTATAAGAAAAGGAGTGGCTGTCTAATTTTGGAACTATATTAATAAAGAAAAACAAATCTGGTTTATAGAGATTTAATAGCACAGCGGAACTGACTTTCTGATCTTAAAAGGATTTTGTTAAAAAGTTTTTAGCTTTTTCCCACCATAGAACTAATGTATAGGCATAGAAACCTCAAAAAAGGCAAAAAATTCTATTTAAAAATTATATTTTTATCATCCAGTGAGAATTACTATTATTAATGTTATTTCCTTCTAAATGTATAGTTGGATTAGCAAATTTATTTCCTAATTTGTAACTATGCCAGGAGCTAGAAAGAACATCACCCTCTAGAAGAGAGATGAGATACACTGCTGGCTCAGAAAGTTTTTCTTGACGTTTATCTAAAATACAGTTGACCCCCAAACAGTGTGGGTTTGAACTGTGGGAGTCTTTTATTTTTCTCAATAAATACATGCTACAGTATTACATGATATACAGTTGTTTGAATCTGAGGATGCAGAACCATGGGTGTAGAGACCGACTAAAATTAGGCAGGTGGCAATAGTGGTAAAGAACCTGCCTGCCAGTGCAGGAGACGTAAGAGACGTGGGTTTGATCCCTGAGTCAGGAAGGTCTCCTGGAGAAGGGCATGGCAACACTCAGTATTCTTGCCTGGAAAATCCCATGGACTGAGAGGAGCTTGGTGGGCTACAGTCCATGGGGTTACAGAGTCGGACATGACAAGTGGCTTAGCACATAAGCATGTACATGGATTTTCAGCTACAAGGTGGGTCAGCTTCCCTAACCCCCTTGTTGATCCAAGAGTCAACTATATAGGTAAAAAGCACCAATCTTATCATCTCTTCCATAATATTTTACTGTAAAATGCTTAAGTTTTTGAACTTCCTCAAGATATTTGAGGAGAAAATGCATCTTGTTTGCCATCTTGCTTCCTCTTCCACACCTGCCTGTCATCCCCAGTACCTTTCCATTGTTTGAGAGCCTTTCTAAGACAAGGGAGGTCATTGAAGGATTTTAATTGGGAGAGAGAAATAATTACTGAAAATTGTACTGTTCCAGATTTGCTGAAGAAAGTCTAAGACCAGTATAGTAATTAAATCCTGTGCTGTTTGTACCCCAGTAATTACATCAAATTTATCAAAAAGCTGAGCTGGTGTTCTAAAATTACAGGATTCACATTCGATATTCAAAAAATCACTAAGAAATTTGGATTGAAACATGACTATGGTTATCAGAATGTAAACATGACACATGATATAAATTCATAATGTATGACCTGTTAGAGCAACCCGTTTAGAGAGCAAAAATTGTCTCAATCTGTTTTTCTCACATTTCAGTATTTTATAATTTAAAACTCTTAAAAGTAGTTTAGATTTAGAATATGACAATTTAGCTAATCAATTAAAGAAACTTGGGAGTTTAAAATCTGACTGAGAGGAGGGGTGTTTGTCACCAGAACTCACCTGTGGTACAGGTGTCAAGTTAGACCCACTTTAGTTGGCATTGTATCCTTGAAAAAAGGGAAAGCACCCCAAAAGTGCTCAAGTTCATCATATGCCCTCAGGTCGTTTTTTAAAATACAACTCTTTAGGTGTATTTAGTTATAAAACTCAAGGAATTTGGATTTTTAAAAATTGATGACTAAATTTCCACAGTTATACTCTTCAGAAAACATTCGTGATGAATTTACTTCTCTATTTCTTAAGATAATAAATTCTTTTAAGACAATAATAAAGGGAATTGCAAACGTTTTGGAGGGTGACCAAATTAGACAATTTGGAATTTAGGTAAAGGTCCAACAAGTTTCAAAACTAGCATGAAAATTCATTTATTTAGGCTTATAATTTATTGCTGTATGCTAATAAACACTTGTTCCCCCAAACCACTGTTGATTGAAAGTCTTGGTGCGTGTGGCTTGGGTAGGCCTTATGCAGAGATAGCAAATGTCCTGTTCTTGAAGGTATTGAGAAGCTTGCTTGAAAAAGAACAATATTGAGACCTTTTTATTCTGTATTGCAAAATACAGAAGGGCAAAACTGAGGAGATGGAGTTTCAAGGGGGTGCAAATGTAAACTCTTAAGTAAGGGTTTTCTACCAACTGTTGAAGTGCACATGAAAATGGACTGCTTTACCAGAGACCCCAAGGGGGATGAAACTGGAGGGAGGAGTAGGATTTAAACATAACATTTGAGATGAAGAAAATCAGTACATCAGCTTGAACAAACTTGCCTTTAAGATCACATGTGCTCTTTGACTAAAGGACACTAGGGAAATTTCTGAATTCTTTTTAGGACCGTTTTTACTGAAAACCATTATCTTAACAGAACTGAGTATATAAGAAAGGTTGAAGATCAAGGTTTAGAGAAATGTGTCTCATTTGTCTTAAAACTATGAAAATGTTCACAATGAGCTACTAAAGTTGGAACATAAATTTTAAATACTAAAAACAAGTTGGCATTTGTTTTCAAGAAGGAATACTTTATCAGGGCTGTTGAATAAATCCAGTATAGAACTGGATCGTTAAGTTTTCCTTTTCCTCTTAAAACTTCAAAGGAGAATAAAGTTGAAGACGTTGGATAAACAAGAAGGGGCCAATTCTAGAGAAATTCTTAAGTCACAGTTTTGAGAGGGCAGTTAACTCATAGTGTCAATGGGACATTCTTTGATATTTATTTTCTAGGGTGCTTGGATTTTTCATAAGACTGCAGAGCCATCACTTGGGCTTAGAATCACTGCTTTTGGAATTCTGTATATGTAGCTTCAACTGGAGATTTTATTACCTTACCGGACACATAGTAGGTGCTCAGTTATTAGGTGGAGTGTTCCTAGGAAGATCAGTCTCACTCTGAAATTGGCACTGGATTGAGTTGTCATCTGTCATCAAACATACAGGAAACAATTCTGTAATATAGTTGCTAGTCTTTTGAGCCCACATCATAGTTGAGGCTTGAGTAAATAGTGTTATGAATTGGCTGAGATGATTTTTACAACTTTTAATGCTGGCTTCTTAGCTTTTACAATTCAATTAGCTTTCAGACTACTATGGTTCTCTTCTAAATTTATAGGGAGATTCTTCATAGAGAGTTAATACAATAAGGAACATCAGCCCTTGCACACTTGTTAATGTTTATTTGTCTCTGGGAAATAGGCCAGTAAATTTTTGAGTGGTTATTTTAGTAAAAGTAATCCAAATCAAATCAAAACATTGAAATATCTACCCCTTGGGTTGTAGATGTGATTTCTTTTTAACTGCATATGGAAACCACTCAAGCTTTAGGTGCTAATAGTGACAGAAATTGCTGCTGACACATTGTTTTTATCCTTTGTTAGAAACTTACATTTAAAAATCCTTTCAATTCTCATAAACCACCTGATGGAGGAAATACATCGTTTATCCCATGTTGTAAGGAAACTGAGTCACAGAGAAATAGATTGCCTGCTGCTGCTAAGTTGCTTCAGTCATGTCTGACTCTCTGCAACCCCATAGATGGCAGCCCACCAGGCCCAGCCGTCCCTGGGATTATCCAGGCAAGAACACTGGAGTGGGTTGCCATTTACTTCTCCAATGCATGAAAGTGAAAAGGGAAAGTGAAGTCACTCAGTTGTGTACAACTAGTGACCCCATGGACTGCAGCCTACCAGGCTCCTCTGTCAATGGGATTTTCCAGGCAAGAGTACTGGAGTGGGGTGCCACTGCCTTCTCCAAATAGATTGCCTACTGTCACATAACTAGTTAAAGGGGGAGTCAGGATTGAAGCTCAGTTTGATTGCAGAGCTCATACTTAATGAACTACAACCTCTGTCCTATAGTTAACAAGAGATAGAGGAGACAAAGTGGAAATTAAGCCCTAAAAGGCTCAAAATGACAGTTACACTTTCCGAAGAATGTTAAGATAGATTTGTATGTGGAAGTACTATACTAAGCACAAATTAACTTCTGAAGTACTCCATGATGCTGCTACTATCACACTGCAAGGACACATGCTGTAAGAGTGGTGTTCTGGTAACACTGGACCTGGGTGTTTGTGTGTCAGCCCTTGGTAGCAGTGTCCAGCCCTGAGTAAACTGCCCCACCTAACTGTCCACAGCAAATCTGCAAATCTATAGGTCATATTTGGTTGTGCTGCTTTTAAGGCATCCTAGCATCAAACAGCATTGTTATCTCACTTCATGTGTCTCTTTAGAAGCTAATCAAAGTCTAAGAGAAAATAGAACTTTTATAACTAGAAGGCTGCAGAAAAATTATACATTTAAGTTGTAAACTTATTTTGCAGATTACCCTAAGCTGTGACATACCATTTTCTTTGTATTTCATGTCAATTTAAAGGGCTTCTGGCGGGCTTTATCATCATTAACTTCATTCTGTCCTATAGAGCAATTCTAGGCAATATCACAGGTTCTCACTGAGCCTTCAGAAATACTCTGGGGTATTGTCTCAGAAGGGCAACCTCCTCCCACCCTCTTCACATACACACACACACACACAAAATTAACAACTCCCTTTTCTGTTGTCATCCCTATAGTCATTTCATTATTGCTTATGTTACATCGTATTGTGATTATTTTCCTTATTTCTCTATGATTAGCCTATAAGCCTAATAGGCTTGAGCCCAGACTATTGTAGCCCATTTGGTGAGCCCATAATCTCATGGAGCACTCCATATGTTAATTCCCTTCATAATTGTTGAATGCGTTGATACCAATAATGCATTGATACCAATATTAGGATGACTACTCAAAACAACTGGCTTGTTAGATAGCCAGAAGTTAGATCCTTCCAGTAGAATTCTAAGATCAATTAGATCAAATCTATTTCCAGATCACCAGTATCACAGTTTCATTGAAGGATCACAGGGAAAAATAAATGAGAAACATGAAATAGTTCTTCCCAGCTAATAGCAAGTTTTATATTTTATACATAAAGTAAGTCTGTGAAGGCTCTTTATCTGTTACTGAGATGATGCATTAGTTAAGGCATAAAGACTTTCACAGACTGTTTTATCTTCTAGGTAACAAACTTTGACAGTATACCTGATGTAAGTCTTAGGAAAACTGTGTTTGGTAGGTTGAAGTGGCTTCCTAGATGTTCTTCCTGAAATGTTACAAGAAAGCATTATGGAGGTTAGGAATTCCAGTTAGCTCTGTTTTCATCTCAAGATTTGGGGTTTTATAAAATACTAAGTAATTTTAAAAGTATTTGATGGCTATTTCCCCCACTTTATCATTCACCTGACTGACCCTATACTCCATTGCTTAAGACAGCCAAATGCAAATCAACCTTGCTTACACCAATGAAGTTATATTAGCTTGTATGTAAGAATTCAACCAGAACAACTATTTATGACTGTCTGTTTCTCATCAAGAAACAGTTTTCACTTTCATCTTTGCCACTGAAGTCATAGGGTGTGACCTTTTTTCCTAGCACTGTCTTCGTGTTCTTTTCTTGCTGATCTCTTAACTTTAACCAGCTTCCTGAACACACAGTACCCAGCCTCTAAATGCTGCCTGCCTAAATTCATGGCTTTCAGCTGCTTGACCCTGAATTGGGAAATCATCTGACTTCTGGACTCTACTTTCATTTGGAGGACCCAAATATATTCCCAAGTTAACTGAAGTTCTAGCCTTATAATACTCTGCTTGCTCTCAGATTGATTTTGCATGATGGTCTCTCGCTCTTCATGGTTAAAATGCCTTCCAAACTAGGCTGCTGCTGCTGCTAAGTCACTTCAGTCGTGTCCGACTCCGCGTGACCCCATAGACGTCAGCCCACCAGGCTCTCCTGCCCCTGGGATTCTCCAGGCAAGAAAACTGGAGTGGGTTGCCATTTCCTTCTCCAATGCATGAAAGCGAAAAAGTGAAAGTGAAGTCGCTCAGTCGTGTCCGACTCTTAGCGACCCCATGGACTGCAGCCCACCAGGCTCCTCCATCCATGGGATTTTCCAGGCAAGAATACTGGAGTGGAGTGCCATTGCCTTCTCCGAAACTAGGCATGACCTACCGAATATTTGGGTGTTATAATTAACAGACCTGTTCATCAATAATAATCCTGATAGGTCTGCACTCTGAGATTGTTTTAAGGTGTTTTCTAAAATTAATTACTCACTGCTAATAATACCCTCATTTTTAAATAAGGAAAAAGCCTAAGATACTGTTGCATTAGTTTAGGATTTTGACATCAAGATTCTAAATACAACACATGGCAACCGTTAGTTACCTTTAAATAGATAACTGCTCAATGGAATTTATCCAGAGACCTGCGAAAAGAAGTATGGGAATGATGAAAGCAGCCTATAACCTTGTCTTCAATCTAGTATGAAAATTCCTTATTTGGGCAAAGTTTACTTTTCATCTTGTTTCATTTCCTGTCTTAGTATGATAACCTTTTTATATGAAACTGCTATTTAAATTTTTGTAGTTTTCATTTGTTCATGTGTAGAAATGTGTAATTTTATTATTTGTGATATCTGATGTATTTCAAGTAACAATTTCCTTATGCATATAAGAACTTTAAAATTAAACTGAAAACATACCTGACATGGAGTAGATTTCCCATAAACATTTAAATTAATGTTGAATCAATCTGATTTATTTAACGTGGTAAGTCAGAATTTTTAGAATTCTGTTACCAACAGTCTTACAATTTTACAACCTCTGTTTTTGAAATGTTTACTTTTAATATTCAGTAGTTTTGTATTTAATTTCTCATAGTTGAAAATATGAAACTTCTAGAAACAAAATTCTTCTAGAGTAAATCTTTTTAGACTATGTGTTTGGTTCTGTTACTGGCTCCTAAGGAAAAGAAATTGCAATAATCTAGATCTTTCCAAAAAGAAATAATTCAGGATTAGGATTCCTATAAGAATTAAGAATAAGGTAGAAAATCAAGAAATAAATTACGGGTGAAAATGTCCATTAGATTAATTTGATGATTCTAGACATGAAAATCTGTAAGTTAGTTTCTCTCATTTTGTCCTCATTTTATAAGTCTCAAACAATGAAACTTCCATCACTTGAATCTCATTCAGTAATGTATATAGCGCTATTTATTCATTCAAGTTATTTTGTTCAGAGGCATTTGCCTCTGATACTAGTCTCTTCAGTGTCATCAAAATGAATTTGATTTAGATGATAATTAAGCATGTACGAGAAACATGTTCATGCAATGAAGCAGAACAAAAAGTTATAATTTAGTATAATAAAGTTCCTATTTGTGAATGTTGTCCTAAAGAAGTGTTTAGTATCGCTTGGTTATTTTGCCAGGGGCATGACAATGTAAACAGAAGCTTAAACTGTCCTATCCTAGAGAAGTTAAATGTGGTCATATTCAAATACTTAAAAATTGGCTTGGCTTAAAGTTGTGTGACCTTAAGTAAATTGCTCTCTTCAAGTCTCACTGTAAATTGTAAGTAAAAGGTCTGTCTTGTCCTAAATTTTTATAATCCTAGGACAGTCAGTCTACAATGTATTTATTTTATAAATAATTATGTACACTGACATGTTACTCATTAATCTTGCAGACTTAGGTGGAAACCTCAGTTATCACCTTAGAATTTTGGATATTATATATTTACCTTTTCCATTCTAGAAAAAATTTTAGATTTTTTTCCCCATGCTTTTGTCAAATTGTAACCTTGACTATATGAAACATAGCCAACAGAAAGAAAAACAGCTCCATGGAAACTTGGAGAAGGAGAGGCACACACTCATTCTTATTTTTGAAAAATAAGAAAAAATTTTAATGTTTATCAGATACAGCATTTAATTGAATTAATGGGACAATATGAAAGTACTGGATATTTAGTCAACTGGCATTTACAATGACCTTAAACCTTGTTTGAATATTTTGTAAAGCAGTGATAAAAATTATAAAATTTCAGTATATTTTGTCTTAAGCAATATGTTGAATGTTAAATTTTATGTAAGGATCAAGTCATATAAAATATTATAATAGGTATAGAAGTTTCAAGAGTAGTATTTAATGTGTTTTAAGCCATAATGTCCAAAGGGTGTTTGGTTATAATTTTTCTTAAAGTTGACTTTCTTCTTGAAGTAGAGTGCAAGAGACAAATTCAGGTGGATTCAATTTGAAGAATTCCAGTTTCCTTTAAGCAAAATTTCACTTTATTTCAAACTAAACAAAATTATACTGTATTCGTAATTTGACAACACACTTGAAATGTGTACAGTCTAAAGGATTCAAATTTCAAAACTTTAGATTATAATCTATTGGCTGTAAGCAAGGCCACAACCAAGTATTAATACTTGTAAATCTTTCCTATTGCCAGAAATTGTATCAGAAGGGATTGGATTATCAAGAATGGCTGCTATGTTTTGTTTTGTTCTGGACTGTGTGGCATGAAGGATCTTATTTCCCCAATCAGGGAACCCATGGATTGAACCCGTACCGCCTGCAATGGAAGCACAGACTCAAAAGCACTGGACCACCAGGGAAATCCCAAGAATGCCGACTGGTTTTGATCATGGTTATGTACATAACATGTTTATGTATGTTATATACCTTACCAAAGTACAGCAGGACAGTTTTATTCATATGCAAATCTATTTTTGAATAGTGTAAAAATCTGACATGGTGATAATTTGAGGTCTCTGCTGCTGCTGCTGCTGTTAAGTCACTTCAGTCGTGTCCAACTTTGTGACCCCATAGACAGCAGCCCACCAGGCTCTCCCATCCCTGGGATTCTCCAGGCAAGAACACTGGAGTGGGTTGCCATTTCCTTCTCCAATGCAGGAAAGTAAAAAGTGAAAATGAAGTCACTCAGTTGTGCCCAACTCATAGCGACCCCATGGATTGCAGCCCACCAGGCTTCTCCATCCATGGAATTTTCCAGGCAAGAGTACTGGAGTGGTCTGCCATTGCCTTCTCCGTGAGGTCTATAAATAAGAGTGAATATAATTTCATCCCATTAAAAAGCTACTAAAATAATTCTTAAAATGCCTTAAAAGTTTTCTGTTTACATTTTTAAAGTGAGATGATCTTTTATTATTAAAGACCTATTCTATGCCCAGTACTTCACAATAGTCTAAAAAAGATGGTCACTGTCTGCAAAGAACTTTTAGCCTAGCTGGTAATATTGTACTAACTTACAAGAAACAACTAGAGAAGAGTGGAGTGTAAAGTCTGTCTTACGAACTTGAAGTGCGCAGTAGAATCTCAAAGAAAATGTGGGTCTAGACAACGGAAAAGACTTCTTAGAGGAGGTGAAAAATAAGCTATCTATTGAAAAATAGATAGGATTAACTCAATGAATGAAAGAATTGGAGACTTAATGCAGAAAACATGAAGAAAGTCATAATCAGGTAAGGAAGAGTAGTTGCAGTTTTAAAACAGATTGGTCTTGGGGAGACGGTAGGGAAATAAGTGTACATGTTTGAGATTGTTTTCCTTCCTCTGCATAATGTGCCATAATTTCTAATTGAAGAAAATGAGAGTATTCAGATTGCCTGCAGTCTCGAAAAATCAAAATGTGGTGATCTGAAGGAAAATAAAACATGAGTTGTAAGAAATATTAAAAGAAAGCCTAGGTTTAAGTTAAATAGGATTACCCTAAACATTGGGCAGTCTAGGCCTTTAACTCAGCAAATCAAGTGAGAAATGAGAGGAAGGGGTTGCATGGCCAAAAGCCTACTGTCAGGGATACTTTTTGCCCAGTTGAGATTGACCTTACCACTACAGAAATGATTATGAGTTAATACTATAGTACTGTTGTTAAGCCAAATAAAAACATTACTCCTTTTCCAAACCTCTAATTTTCATCCACCCTTAGCTCAAATTATTTACTCTTAGGATGTGCTTTCCCTCATCTTTAGCTATCTAAATATTTTTAGGGTATCTAGCCCCTGCATGAAATTTTCCCAGTTCACTTTTCTCCTCATCCAGAAATATTGTTTCTCTCTTTTGTGCTCCTATACCTGCCCTAGAACAATTAATACATTCTTTGTTTTGGGCAGAGGCTTATTTTTTTAACACATTAGCACAGATTAGTTTATTTGGCACCTCTCCCAGGTAACATCCTAACCCAGTTAAAATGCCTAAGAAGTGATTCTAATGAAATCTGATCATGGGAAAGTCCATCTATTTTATTTTTCATTATATACTCTGCAAGGTGCTTGATAAATGCCAATTGATTGCTGAAAATCTGGAGACAATATGTTCTGGAAAGGCTAAATACCATCTACATAAATATAAAAATGCCCAGGCTCTTACCTGGTAATTTAGCAGTTCTCTGTCTTTAATTGTTTCATATATCAGAGCTCCTCTGTTCTATGCTACCTATTAACATTCAAGCATTAATTAACTACCTTGAAGAAATTTCCGTTTAAAATTTTAAAGCCAGAAACCTATGCATAGGGGAATGAATAGTTGGAAAGCCTATGAAATTTTGAGGCTATTAGTGATCTAGCTGATTATCTAAAACTTTCCAAGAGAGTATAATTTAACTGTATCCTATTGGCTTTTATTTGTTGTCTCTGAGGAGATGGACTTCCCTGGTAGCTCAGCTGGTAAAGAATCTGCCTGCAATGCAGGAGACCTGGGTTCCATCCCTGGGTTGGGAAGGTCTCCTGGAGAAGGGAACAGCTACCCACTCCAGTATTCTGGCCTGGAGAATTCCAGGGACTAGTCCATGGGGTTGCAAAGAGTCAGACACGACTGAGCAGCTTTGACTTCACTGAGGAGATGAGGCTCTTCCAGTGGCTCAGCAGTAAAGAATCCTCCTGTAATGCATGAGATGCAAGTTTGATCCCTCAGTCAGGAAGACCCCCTGGAGACGGAAATGGCAACCCACTCCAGTATCCTTGCCTGGGAAATCCCATGGACAGAGAAGCCTGGCGGGCTACAGTCTGTGGGGCCTTAAAAGAGTAGGACACAAACTGAACCACTAAGCACACATGCACACCCTGAAGAGATGGGAGACGCAAGTAGAGTGAAAAGTCCTTACATTAAAAGACACTTTTCAGAAAAAAAATTCCAAGAGCCAGCATTACTATAATCACAAAAATAACTATTGAACATCTGCTACAATGCTTTAAAGTGACTAGAGTTAATGGTATGCTTCTGAATCCCTCTGCTTACTAGAGCTACCTTATTGACTGAAATGGGTTTTCTTATGAACTTTCTTGGACAATTTTATAAAAGACTATCCAAGTCACTTGAAAAAAGCTTTCAGAAATAAAAGAAAAAATTGTGGATCAAATATAGAACTTGTTTGTTTTCTGCTAGGACATTTAAATTGATAATGTGATAAGGATATATTTTTATGTACCCTTAGAGCTTTTATATAAAATCTATAGGACATTTTGTCTGATTTCCAAAACCTATATATAAATTACATTTTTTGAAAAGTCTAATGTTGCTTTTGGGTTTGATTTGGCTTTGAGGGAGGTTGACATATTTACCAGACATATTTAGCCAGCAGTCAGGAATTCAACCAGCAATTAAATAATGATTCCCATGGTGAAGCAGTTTCCCCTCTATACTGATTTGCTTTATGACCTATTTTCTAGGCACTTATTTTGACATCACCACTGCCCCCATCAAAAAAAAAAAAAAAAAAAAAAAAAATCGTATCTTGTGTACCTAGACCATGTGGAGAGAGGACTGAGACCAGAAGCAGAAAACAGACATTGTCCATACAGAGCAAAGTGCCAGACAACAGCTCGTTCTAGTAAAAGGCAATAAATGCCACATGTGATGATCTCCTCAGTTCAAAACTGTAAGTAACTAGGGAATTGCAGGGGCAATAGACAGATGTCTCTGCTGACTCAGTAAAAAATGTCTTCATTTTGTAATTTGTGGCCTGTACGCTTGTAAATTAAGATGCTTTGAGTTGTCAAGTACTGGACTTTTCTGGTTTGTGGGTAAGATCCTAAGCCAAAATAGAATGCAGTATTCCCCCAAAAGTAACTTGGGACCTTTGCCTTAAAACGCAAGGCAAAGGTCACATGAATTTAGATAACTAGGTTAGAACTAAGTCATTGGGGCTTTGCCTAGATATTAGGAAAATTAGGGGACTTTAGTCTTGATAGAGCAAGGAATAGGGAGATGTTATGGCCTCTTGAAACCAAAATAATAAAAACATAAAATAATGGAATTTTTGGAAATTAAATCCAGCTAAACTGTATACAGAAGGATTCGAAGAAAGTCTGTTGGCAACAAAACTGGGCGTGTGACTACTGTGGTGATCTAGGAGTGAAGAAAAGCTGAACAGAATACTGACAATGAAAATGGAGATAAGAGAATAAATTTAAGATATCTCAAAAGAAAAAAATTGCACAACATCATAATGAGTTGAATAAAAGTGGGTGTCAAAAGTAATATTTTCTGTCCTGGAAGACAATGATAGTATCACTGAAAGAGTTAAGAAAAACTCATTTGAGAAGGAAAGATGTTGAGTCCCATTTTTGTAATATTGAATTTAAAATGATATCCAGGCATTCTTTTGGAATCGCTTTGATTAAAAGTCACTGAATATACAGAACTGGAATTCTGTGTAAAAGTCTGGCTGGAGAGGCAGTGTCAGTTACCCATTCAAAGCTGATACAGGTAGACAAGCTAACTAAAGATTTTTATTAAAGACAAATATATCCCTTTCTTTTAAAAAGAAGTACATAAACACCTACAGTTATGTAAAAAAAATATTTGGGTATGTAGTCTTAAATAAACATTTCCAAAATGGAATTAAAACCTTTTTTTTTCTTAGAGTGTCATATCTCAAGCTTCTACCTTTAGGAAAATTCCTACACTTGTATCAGTTTTGAAAGTCAATAACTAAAATGTGTTCATATTCTTGAACCTTCCCTTTGCTTCTATTCACTAAACAAAATCTTTCCCACTGTTACACTGAAGGAATGAAATTGAGAGCTTAAAGTCTAAACAATTCAGTCAGTTAAAACTGTAAAATTGACATAACTTTAATTTCTCAAATGGAAAAGCATGTAATTAAATTGTGGGAAATGTGCTGGTCTCCAATTTCAAGAAACAGTGCAGCACAAAGGCCTGGCATTCTGGCTGAAGAATTGTAATAATAAACAGAAATTTGAAAACCAGGAAGACGAGTTTTCCAAGAGAGCAACTGTGGCATTTCAAAAGAGATATAACAAGAAATTCCAGAAGATGGTCAAAATAGGTTTAGATAATTGAGATTCCTTATTTAAATACTTGTTTTTGATGGAGAAAAACAATTAAGAAGAGATTAAGCTGTCTAAGAGGTCAAAAACATTGTCTCCTTTCACCCAAAATTGGGTTTGCTTCTGAAGAAAAGCGTTAGCCAAAAAAAAATCAAATAGAGATTCAGCACTGCTTAAATTGTACCCAGAAATTTAAAAAATGACCAAGCAAAAAAATTTTTTTAATTAATTGAAAGTAGTAATCTGGTTTTTTAGGAGTTAGACCTTGCTTTATAGGATTCCTATTTAGAAAGTCAAAGTATCCTGATTGGTTTCCCTAGTAATTACATGCCCATCATGAGACAGAAATATATTACTCTACATTTTAAATTTCTAATATATTCTACTTTAATGATATGTAAGGAAACCTAAAGTATTAACATGTGCTTCCAAAATAGCCTTTTAAAAACTCAGTAATATGTCTTCTGAATATACTAGAATCTTTTAGACCCTTTTATCTACTTTGAACCATTTGATTAATCCAAATTCAGTGTGCCTATGTCTTCAAGTAAATCCAGAACTGGGAACATTTGTTTCTATGTTTCCATCCTAGTTACATCTGACTTACGTGCCAGGTCTGATGACTTCTACTATATTTTCATGACTTCTAAATTATGGAGGTAAGTCAAGATTTAATATTGACTGTAGTCATGTAACATTCATTCTGAACTTGTATTCCTTTAATATTTATTTAATTACTAAGCATTCTTGTAGCATTACACTTTCATTAGCATATTATGGTATATTCTAGTTTGGCTTGGCTATTTTAAATGTATAATTTTGCATAACTTTCAACTACTTAGTATTTCTATATACATCTATGCTTTCATCTCGATTTTTGTGTGGTTACCCAAATAAACTTCTCATAGACAAATAACACGGGTTTCTTTCTGTAGTCTTTAACTTGAATCAACTCATTCAGACTCTTCATGTAAAATATCACTTGTCTTTGAATCTACTGTAATTCTTGTTTTTCCAAGTGGATGTTTACTGAGACTATAGTGTTCCAAATTTTTCACTTGAGTTCAGTAAGAGTGTTAGATGTCTATCACTGCTGTTCAGTTGCCAAGTCGTGTACGAGTCTTTGCAGCCCCATGCACTTTTGTTAGCTGCCTCCTGTACAGTATTACAAACCTCTGTCCATCGTTCTTCAGGGACTCTGATCACTGGATCTAATCCCCTGAATCTATTCATCACCTCCACTGTATATTCACCTCCACTGTTTGGCACTGTGGGGGAATATAAAGGCCAGTATGAAGCGCAGTCCCAGTCCTCATCTTAAAAGAACTCATGGAACCACAGACATTGCAACCAGACTTTCCTGGGGCGTTTTTACAAGAAGGGTAAGATAAACCTCTCCTATTTGGCTTCCAACTTGGGAACCCAAAGATACTCAAATTCTTACCAGAGTGTGAAATGAGAAAAGTAACATGAAATAGAAACACTTGGTAGTTGGTGTGTTTTACTCAACTGGCAGAGTTTAAAAAAAACCACTTTAAAACAATGATTTCTGGATTTGAGGTGTTGGTGTGAAAACTGAAGGTACAGAAAACTCTGTGATTAAGTCTTAGGCATATTTCAGTTTGGGGAGTTAAGGCCTATTTTTTCTGCTGTATTTTGTTGCTTATTTATTGTGTGCCATGCTTAATACTCATTTCTCATTCACCATGTAAGGGGTTAGCTTTTTATCTATTAAAATTTTTGGGGGGTTGAATTGACCTCATTGCTTAGATATACATTAAGTCATTTTCTAAGCTTAATAATTTTGAGATGATGAGTCTTTTGGTGAAATTTGTACAAAACTTTTTATCTCTAATAGATCCAATAGAAGACCTAACAATTCAAAAAGTGTAGTTCTGGTACAAAGCTGGTGAGCAATCATGTTTTTATGATGTTGTTGATATTCCAGAAATTAAGTAATTTTTAGTAATATATTTTCATCTCATCTCTTTACTTCTTAAACTTTTGCTTAAAACACTAAGTTTGATGTTACACTTGCGTTTTCCATGGGTTCAATAGCTCCAGGAAGGTAGTAAAATTTCCAAAATTTCCTTTTAAAAATTTCCTCTTACTGCCTTCTGCATTGCTTAATGTGCTGTTACAGAGTCAACTTCCCCAACACAGAAGAAAAATAACAGTAGAATATGGGATATTTGAAAGTCTTAGCAAGTCTTTTACTATTTCAGCAAGATCTCTGGTAATGTGACCATTTCTGTTGTTCATGATAGACAACCAACACAAAGATGTATATAACTGAGCTGACATTTGTTAGATATAAACAGCATACAAGACAAATTAGAAACAGCTTACAATTCCCTAAGTCATATATTTCTCAAACTGCTTTCCCTTGACCTTTTATATTACTTCAGACTCCTGATTTCAGGTATATTTTGAAGTGAAAGTCACTCAGTTATGTCCAGCTCTTTGCAATGCCATGGACTTTACAGTCCATAGAATTCTCCAGGCCAGAATACTAGAGCGGGTAGCCTTTCCCTTCTCCAAGGGATCTTCCCAACCCAGGGATTGAACCCAGGTCTCCCACACTGCAGGCAGATTCTTTACCAACTGAGCCACAAGGGAAGCCCAAGAATACTGGAGTGGGTAGCTTACCCCTTCTCCAGTGGATCTTCCCAACCCAGGAATCGAACCAGAGTCTCCTGCATTGCAGGTGGATTCTTTACCAACTGAGCTATAAGGGAAGCAGCTCAAATTAAGTTTGACTTTAACATAACTCAGAATTCTTTGCAATTATGACTTGTATATTAAATTCAAGAATAAAATTCAACACTAGAGCTCCTTTTCAGAAAATCTTTTTAGGAAGAACTTGCAGCCACTTAAAAGTTTACATTGTTGAGATTCAAGAATAAGCTAAAATCCTTAGTGCCTTATCACAAATGAAACTTTAGGTGATAGAAAGAGGCTGAAACAAACGTAAGTGGGAGAATAAGGGAAGCCCAACTAGATGGACTGTCCATGCTTGGTGATGATACCTCCCTGTGTATCTGAGATGGACGATTACGAGTCTGTGATTTGATCACCAGAGTTTTCAGTTTGGTTGACCAACACAAACTTCTGCCATTATTTTCTTATAATTTCTTATGATTTTCTTATGATCAGTTTGGTCAAGAAGTTAAGTGATACCCATATGAATATGTTAAAGTCTTCTATTTCCCCTAAATCAGGCAAGAGTTTGAATTTGTCTGTGGTGCATCTAACACATCCCTGTTTGCTTCCAACCATATGCCTGCCCCCTTTCTAAAACAAGACCCAGTTTTCTATGCATGTTGATGTCTCACTCATCATGCCCCACTCTTTGTTGGAGTGAAGACAGGAGACTCACTGAGATAATCTTGACAGATGTGGCTCCAGACATGATCTTTAAAATATTTACTAAAATAAGAAACTCAATCCACTCTGAAAGTACACTTTTCCTAGTCAATAATATGTAATTTTTAAATTTTGATAATTTATCTCATCCTAAAAACCTCCAGATTGTGAACCCATGTCTTTTGAGGAACTATTTAATTAAAAGCCTAAGTTAATTTAAACCCATCGTCAATGTTATGAATTGTATTTTTAGTAAGCTCTAGAAGGGAAGACCTTATTTTGCTCCTTACAGTATCCTCAGTGTCTGGAAGAGTATTTAGCATACAATGTCAATAAATATTTTCTGACTAAATTAATTAAATATATGTATATTACATGTTTCCATGGGTAATGTTTCTATTCAGTTAAGTTCAGTAGCTTAGTTGTGTCCAACTCTTTGCGACCCCATGAATCACAGCATGCCAGGCCTCCCTGTCCATCACCAACTCCTGGAGTTCACTGAGACTCACATCCATCAAGTCGGTGATGCTATCCAGCCATCTCATCCTCTGTCGTCCCCTTCTCCTCCTGCCCCCAATCCCTCCCAGCATCAGAGTCTTTTCCAGTGAGTCAAGTCTTCACATGAGGTGGCCAAAGTATTGGAGTTTCAGCTAAAAAGAACATTTTATTTCTCACCTCAAGCTAGTTTCTACAAGTTTAATGACTAAGAACACATTAATAGCAATTTAAACATTTCCTGTCTTATTCTTTGCCAATCTGTAGTTACAGTATTTTTGCTTCACTATTCTTTTAACCAGTTATCAGTCTTTAATAATCTTCTCAGCAAAGCACTATAGAGAATTAAACAGTGTTACATATATAACCATGCCAACTTTACTCAGCTAGTTAAATCACACACTGTCCAAAACTTAGCAGAATGGAAATATTGTACTCTAGAATATGATGCCAGTGGGAAAACCAGACCAGACATATCCCCAAAACTAAGATGGCAGACTAAAACAACTAAGTTGACTTTTCTGCGGTAAAGAGAAGAGTGCTACCAAAAACAAAACACTCGTTCATAAGGCTTTTTTCTTCCTTATTTGGGTCATTATTTTCAGTTGCTAACTTTAACATTACTAGTCTTGAAGTATTTTTCTCTTTTCCATTATACATAACCAAAGGCAATGCCAAAGAATGCTCAAACTACCGCACAATTGCACTCATCTTACACGCTAGTAAAGTAATGCTCAAAATTCTCCAAGCCAGGCTTCAGCAATATGTGAACCGTGAACTTCCTGATGTTCAAGCTGGTTTTAGAAAAGGCAGAGGAACCAGAGATCAAATTGCCAACATCCGCTGGATCATGGAAAAAGCAAGAGAGTTCCAGAAAAACATCTATTTCTGCTTTATAGGCTATGCCAAAGCCTTTGTGTAGATCACAATAAACTGTGGAAAATTCTGAGAGAGATGGGAATACCAGACCACCTGATCTGCCTCTTAAGAAATCTGTATGTAGGTCAGGAAGCAACAGTTAGAACTGGTCATGGAACAACAGACTGGTTCCAAATAGGAAAAGGAGTACATCAAGGCTGCATATTGTCACCATGTTTATTTAACTTATATGCAGAGTACATCATGAGAAATGCTGGACTGGAAGAAACACAAGTTGGAATCAAGATTGCTGGGAGAAATATCAATAACCTCAGATATGCAGATGACACCACCCTTATGGCAGAAAGTGAACAGGAACTAAAAAGCCTCTTGATGAAAGTGAAAGTGGAGAGTGAAAAGGTTGGCTTAAAGCTCAACATTCAGAAAACAAAGATCATGGCATCCGGTCCCATCACTGCATGGGAAATAGATGGAGAAACAGTGGAAACAGTGTCAGACTTTATTTTTCTGGGCTCCAAAATCACTGCAGATGGTGACTGCGGCCATGAAATTAAAAGACGCTTACTCCTTGGAAGGAAAGTTATGACCAACCTAGATAGCATATTCAAAAGCAGAGACATTACTTTGCCAAGAAAGGTTCGCCTAGTCAAGGCTATGGTCTTTCCTGTGGTCATGTATGGATGTGAGAGCTGGACTGTGAAGAAGGCTAAGCACCGAAGAATTGATGCTTTTGAACTGTGGTGTTGGAGAAGACTCTTGAGAGTCTCTTGGACTGCAAGGAGATCCAACAGGTCCATTCTGAAGGAGATCAGCCCTGAGATTTCTTTGGAGGGAATGATGCTAAAGCTGAAACTCCAGTATTTTGGCCACCTCATGCGAAGAGTTGACTCATTGGAGAAGACTCTGATGCTGGGAGGGATTGGGGGCAGGAGGAGAAGGGGACGACAGAGGATGAGATGGCTGGATGGCATCACTGACTCAATGGATGTGAGTCTGAGTGACCTCCGGGAGTTGGTGATGGACAGGGAGGCCTGACGTGCTGCAGTTCATGGGGTCGCAAAGAGTCGGACACGACTAAGCGACTGATCTGATCTGATCTGATATGAGGTACTACTAGGAGACTTATGAAAAGATCTTTCTTCCCTATAGCTTAGTACACAAATCTATAAATAATTACTAGAAATTTCTGGAATGTAATTCCTTTGCTAAGTGTAAGGATTTCACAGGAAAGATGGTAGGGTAAAATTTGGATCAGTATGAGATAATTGGCCATCCTATGCCAAAGCAGTCCCCTAACCCTGGTATCTACATATAATCTTTCAGGCATGGCTTTTCTTTCCTTTTTAAAAAATACCTACCTGGTCTGGTGAAAAGTAAGTCTTCTTCCTACATTTAAACCACATTCACTTAGTTCTTTCTCCACAGGTGACCATATCTTTGCTGAAAATTCCTGAATATATATATATATAAAATATATTTTTCTACAAATGGGAACTACATACTGTACATAAAGTATAAATATATTTTTTCACTTTATACATTGTCTTACACTTTGATTTTCAACTTATAAATGTTTGATAATCCTTCCTTCTTAGTTTATAAATTGCTGTCTCATTCATTTTAAAGGCTGCACAGTATTTCACTGTGGCCCATAATTTATCCATTCTCTATTGATGAACTTTGAGTTTATTTCTAATTTTTGCTGTTATGATGATACAGTTTCTCACTTGAATGTAAGTTCATTAAGAATAAGGATTTTTGTTTTACCCTTGTTTTAAATCTGAAAACTTAATGTCCAGCAAATGTTTAACAGATGTTTTTGAATGAAGGAGTTTGTACTTTTTAAAATGGTGCTCAACTGCTTCCACTCAACATTTTTTAACCCTTTTATGTGCAAAGTACTTGGTGCTCTATTTTTTAGTTTTTTTTTTTTTTTTAGTGTTTAAATTATGAAAGTATGACACATTTACAGGAGACTTGGAAAAAGAACAAGTTACATATGAGTTCACTTCAGTTGCTCAGTCGTGTCCTACTCTCTGCAACCCCATGAACTGCAGCACGCCAGACTTCCCTGTCCTTCACCAACTCCCGGAGCTTGCTCAAGCTCATGTCCATTGATTCGGTGATGCCATCCAACTATCTCACCTTCTGTCGTCCCCATCTCCTTCTGCCTTCAACCTTTCCCAGCATCAGGGTCTATTCCAATGAGTTAGTTCTTTGCATCAGGTGGCCAAAGTATTGGAGTTTCAGCTTCAGCATCAGTCATTCCAATGAATATTCAGGACTGAATTCCTTTAGCATGGACTGGTTGGATTTCCTTGCAGTCCAAGGGACTCTCAAGAGTCTTCTCCAACACTACAGTTCAAAAGCATCAGTTCTTCAGTGCTCAGCTTTCTTTATAGTCCAACTCTCACATCTATACATGACTACTGGAAAAACCATAGCTTGGACTAGATGGACCTTTGTTGGTAAAGTAATGTCTCTGCTTTTTAATATGCTGTCTAGGTTGGTCATAGCTTTTCTCCCAAGGAGCAAGCATCTTTTAATTTCATGGCTGCAGTCACTATCTGAGTGAAAAAGTGGTCTGTCACTGTTTCCATTGTTTCCCTCTATTTGCCATGAAGTGATAGGACTGGATGCCATGATTTCAGTTTTCTGAATGTTGAGTTTTAAGCCAGCTTTTTCACTCTTCTCTTTCACTTTCATCAAGAGGCTCTTTAGTTCTTTGTTTTCTGCCATAAGAGTGGTGTCATCTGCGTATCTGAGGTTATTGATATTTCTCCCAGCAGTCTTGATTCCAGCTTGTGCTTCCTCCAGCCTGGCATTTCCCATGATGTACTCTGCATATAAGTTAAATAAGCAAGGTGACAATATACAGCCTTGACGTACTCCTTTCCCGATTTGGAACTGCCTCTGTTGTTCCATGTCCAGTTCTAACTATTGCTTCTTGACCTGCATGAAGATTTCTCAGGACGCAGGTAAAGTGGTCTGGTGTTCTCATCTCTTTAAGAATTTTCCAAAGTTACATATAGTTCCACTATATGTTATAATTATTCTTTTAAGTAGATAATTAAGATTTTTAGTTGGAGCTTCAGTACCAAACTCTCAAAAATTAATAGAATGAACAGACAGAAAAGTAGACGGATATAGTAGACCTGAGAAATAACTATGAGCCAATTCAACATAATTAAGATTTATACAATTTTCACACAACAGCAGGATACAAATTCTATTCAAGTTCCCATAGACTATAAACCAGGAGACACTGGAACATATTCAGGGACATAAAACAGGGTACAAAAATTTAATGGTCTAAAAGTATTGAAATCATACAGAGTCTGTTCTCTTACCACTGCAGAATTATGTTAGAAATCTATATCAAAAGATATTTGAAAATAACCCCCATATTTTCAAGCGTAATGTAACAATTACCAAGAGAGATCTTTGACTTAGCCATTGAAAGCCTCAATAAAGTTAAAAGATTGAAAAAACACAGAAGGTGATTGCAGAGAAGAAAGCATTTAAATGAGAATAGCAAAATGAGTAATTAATATCAAAGATACTTTGACAACTCCATGTGTTTGGAAAATAAATGTCCACTTTTAAAGGATGAATGTATCTAAGAAGCCATAACAAGGAAAATTAGAAAATATGTGTAACAGAATAAAAATGAAAAGAGAATTTGTTGCATGCAACTGAAGCTGCTCAGTGCAACTAAATACAATGTGAAATGTTGAATAAGGAATGAAAACAAATAATGAACATTAGCATAAAATTTTGTGAAATTTAAACAAAATCTGTACTTTAGTTAATAATACTGCATCACATGTTAATTTCCTGGCTGTTTTATACAACATAGTATTTCTTTATATTCTCAGAATTGAATTAGAAGTTTCAAGCCTCATTCAAAAAAGTTTCTTAAATCACTAACATAGTAAGCTTTCTAGGCTTTTAGCAGTAGTACTAGATGCCAGAATAAATGGAACTATCTAATCTTTGAGTGAATATAAATTAGGAACCTAGCATTCTATTCATACTTATTCAAACAGTTGGAACCAAAATGTCATAAACTTTTTAGCTAGGCAAAAATTCATAAGTTTTCTAAAATATATATATTATATAATGTATATATATATATATCATATATATACACAAAAGAGCTTTTCTACTATACTTGATAAAGGCTTGAGAAAGGATAAGAGATCGAAAAGTTAGAAAACATAAACTAAATTATATGGGAGCACTGAAATAGAAAAAGTGAAACAAACTAGATAAAAGATGATATAGTCTAGTTGTT